>CM060695.1:6522370-7788870 GCA_030686995.1 Artemisia argyi | reverse complement strand
CTCGACAGTTTTTATTATATAAGTACAGGAGTGCATAGCAATGTACCTTGGTTCCTAAAGATGATCTAACAACAATTATGCATCTGATTTAAGGAAAAAAATCATACTCAAAGAAACTGATTCGAAGCATTTTTACATCTAAGAAACTCAGAACATAAAATTACCTCAAGAAACTTTGATTTTTCAAGTAGGCACGATGAGATGCCGAAAAACGATTATGCCAATGTAGATAACCCCCCTTTAGACGATATAAGTAGGGTTGGATATTGTATCTAGCATATATTGGCTCGGCGGCCGTGGCCATTAAGGTTAGTTTAACTTAATAAGTTGATCAAAACTTTCCGCTTTGTCAATAATTAAATGACTAAGGTTTTCCTTCACTTACTAGTCTTAGTTGAACTTATTTTGTTGTTGATTGATCAAGTACCTCATATTGACTTATCTAGGGTCATACTAATTTCTAATTAAGGTTCTAGTTCCATAGTCTATAAAAAGTAAGGGCTTTAATTTAAGTTCACTTGGACTACAAGTATTTGCATCAAGCACGCTAGAATTATTCGGTAGTTCACAACAAGAAATCGCAGTTTATTTCATTGCTTTTATATCTATGAAACATGGAACATGAATGTAAAACATCCAAAAGAACGGGATTTTTTTAGACCGAAACATACTGATGAACTTACATCTTTTTGCATCCTCTTTTTGTGGCATACGGCACCCATGCTTGCTTCACATTAACTTATCTTGAAAATCTACAAGCACATGTTTGAAATTCCAAAAGAGTCAACTTTTGAATTCAGCTATGAAGAATATTAAGACGAAAAGATGAATGAAAGAAAGAAAGATGAATTCAGCTATGAAGATACATTCAGAAATTTGAATTTTTGGTCTGAGCGTTATCTGACTTTGTGCTTCTGATTTCAACCAAAAGCTTCGAATTTCTTACCTTATATTGGTCATTTTCATTACACATGAACTCAAACCATGCCGCTAACCTCTTAACAAAATGTTCAATTAATGTAATACATGACATTTACTTTGCTTGATATTATCTTTGAAATACAATATAGGTGTTACAATTCGGGGATCTAACACATTTTCTAACAAATCTAAATACGATAAAATAATCATACCGAGGCAAATCATATGTAGAAATATCAATTTTAAGATAAATAAGAAAATGGAGTTCTTAAGGTCTCTGAAGAATTTGACATTGATTAGAGTAATGCCATTGTGCCAATAAATGTAACCAACCGTTATTCGAATTTGACTCCCACTTGTGTATATCTGGATAAGAATCTTTTATTAAACAGACTTGATAACTATTTTAAAATTAGCTTATTAATTACATTTTAACAAATTACTTGATCACTATTTTAAGTTGTATCCAACAGACAACTAGTGTTGCCACACATACTAATCAGATGCCAATATGTTCTTATAAAGATACATAACATACTCAAACTAGTAAAAGCTTCTAAATAACAACACATACAAGTTACTACTGAAAGACTTTTATTTATATATTTAGTTGAAGTGCCGAAACTCGAAAACAACAGCCTTTGGGGGGAGTTGATCAAATAAAACGATCACACTGTCTCGATTACTCGCATTATCACAACACATATTGTCAATAGCCTTAATAATACCTATCGAAAGATCCTTATTAAATCTAACATAGCGGACCACATAGCTGATCAATTTGTAATGCATATTTATAATATCTTCACAGCTTCCATAAAGGATAAAAGATCTCACAAGTTTTTGTGAATATCGACGTCCAGAAGATGATTTATAGTCACCGATCTCCCAATATTCATCATTTAGAAGAGCCTAAAAAAAAGCCATTATATAAAAAGCATGTCAAACATCTAAAAATGAGAAGTTTTAGCTATGATAGTGTTTGATATTGCTAGATATAAGCATATAGTAGATAAGCAGGTACTATCCAAAGTTCCAAACAATCCAACTTGTTGTCTAAGTTGAGAAATGAAATAAGCAGATAAACCAGTAAAATAAGCAATTCACAAATATCCTAAGTTGATTTGTTGAAACCATTGGAACATTATTCATATTTTAATAATAGCTTTGTAGTCATCGATATTATTACTGGTTTATAAGATTCTAAAATGGGAGAAAATAGGGTCAACCAGACCCATTTTACCGGGCATAAAACTGTACACATCTGACTCAAACCCTTTACAACCCGCATATATTGCCAATAAAATTCACCCATTTTATAAAAGATTGATAGCTTTCGTAATTATAAGTTCAGGATTCTCATTTATGAAGTTCCAAGAAAGAATAACAAATGTTGGTGGTTCATCCCAATCTGGCCCATCCCGTTTTGACCAGCCCTTAAGCTCTACCCATTTAACCCAAACGCCCATGTCATAGCACATGACATATGCATCATAAAGTAAACCGGGGTATGTCAAAAACTACCAAGATTTATCCTTGTGAAATGTAATTAATCACGAAACTGTCCCTGCAGAGACGGATTTGGATAGATAAAGAACAATATGAGCTTAAGAATGGATACCTTTCCCAGAATAAGTTGAGCAATCGGATTTTGAGCTAGGGCGCATTGTAAAATGAGATCATCCCGACCATGATACTTTGTGTAGTCAAAGTTGGAAGTCAAACAATGTAAATTGACCACGCTTAAGACATGTGGTCGTTCAATCAAGATCTTGAAATACTCGCATCTGCACAAAGTTTGTAACGAAATTACAGATTAAAGCAACTGAAATAGCATCATAAAAAAGAACGTTAGAAAGAGAAATTACGAATCCAGCCTTTCTTGAGACAAATTTTTTCCCTATTAGTTTCCGAAAGGACCAAAAAATTGATTTTTCCCAAAACTTTTGAGTAATTTCGCAAGAAGAGAAGCCAAATAATTCGCAGAAAATCCAAAGGATTCTGCAAAATTCATGTCTTAAGTGATTTTTGCTGGTTTAATAATGGGTTATTTTGTTATATAACAGACTCAAAAACGGTCAGATTAGTAATTTTCCCGTATAAGAAATAAGTAAGCAGAGAATACTTACGTTAAACATAACCTTACAAGATCTCCAGCACCATCAGATGACTTCGCTAACATTAATATGATCATATTCAGAATGTCAACTGGTAATTCTGTGATATGAGGTGTTATCTTCTGCTTTTGGATTGGCAATCACATAACAAAAATGACATAACATTAACAGCTAGAAACAATAATTCTAATCTCATACAGAAGATAAAAGACACAACATACTAAAAATCATACATGGAATTTCCAACTACTAAATTCTTTCATAAATTTGCAATTTACAAACACTTCAGGACATCAGCATATATTATTTTAAGGGCCACATCAGCAAAATATATTATTTTATAAAATTACCCCTTCAAAATTTTGATCGACTAAACCGGTCACATTATATTACTAAATTAGCCCGTCAAATGCAAGAAGAAATACCAAAACAGGAACCCAAAAAAATGCATAATTACCAAAACGGACTATTGCAAAAAGTAGGTTGCTATATTTTGACATGAGCCCTAGATTAACACAGATTGGAACCACATGTTTTTTTTTTGGGTAAACTGGTAAAGGGTTTATACCCGGTGAAAAACTGGAACCACATATTTACCTGAGGAGATAGTAAATTTAAAAGGAGACGACTAACATGCCAAAACAACTCCAATATCTTTCTGAATATGCTAATGGAAACCATCTTTCTCTAAATGAAACCAAAAACACACAAAACGTTTTTATTTTAAAAAACTTGTGATATGTCTAGTCCTTTTATATGCATAACAAACTGATATGAACACATTTAAATGAAAATATGGAATTAATGGTAACATGACCAACTCTTTAATACTACTAATTCTACGAAAGAAGACAACTATAATATTTACTCAAGTCAACATAACAAACTTGCTTACGTTTCTATGAGTTATCCATTTGGTATTGGTGACGGTAATTTTTTTTGGTGAGTCAGTGCATCTATTCAATTCCATGAAGACAAATAATCAGCTTTTCAAGTTTATATATAGTGTACAGAATTTCCAAAAGAAAAGTATCTACAAGCACACAAGGCTAGCAAGGGAGGTACTCCGTCCAGTTTTTATACTTAATATTGCTATTTAAAAACTTGGAGTAACACAGACCAAACCGAGCCTTCAAAACCACTAATGCCACAAAAGAAGATATCTACAATAGTTACTTCATACAAAGAAAAAATAACTCACATACGACAAACATCAATAAACTCACATTAAGCATTAACTGTTATAATAACTCATTTCAACTATTTCATAGTTATTAAATGATTCAATGCTTCATATATTTTACATTCATCCACAACAATGACTAATTGACTATCCTTCTCAAATAAGTTAAAGAGGGTGAGACGAAATCTGATATCTTCGGACCAACTACAGTATAATTGATCCTTCCACGCTTTTTTGTTCAAATTTTATTGAATTAATAAGTAATTATTAGCGTACATAAAGCCTATTATATAGTTAAAAAAAATTACTAAAATCATCTGAATACGTTTCTGTGACGTTTGACCAGTTTGACTCTTTCCTTAGCTAATTTTTGAAATTTTACCACTTTAACCCGTTAGCTATAAAATTTCCCAGAATCAACCCAATCTAATTAAACTGCTAGAAATTTTCAAATCTACTCATAGCAATTTTCAGAGTGAATTTTACAATTTGCTGCATGTTTTTTTTTTTTTTTTTTTTTTAATACCAGAATTGGCTTAAATGAAACCAAGTTGAGATTCAACTAGCCTTAGGGGGTGTTTGGATTAGCTTATTTATCCGGCTTATGGGCTTATTTGAACATGGAAAAAGCTCATAAGCCCACTCTTTAGAGCTTATATTAACTTGAGCTTATTGGCATAGCCAATAAGCTGAAGATGATAATGTCATAAGCTCCAAAGAGTGAGCTTATTGGCTTTTCCATGTTCAAATAAGCCCATAAGGTGGATAAATAAGCTAACCCAAACACCCCCTTAGTTTAACCTTTTCAATACTAGCTTATCCTACGCATATATCAGAACAAATATAAGAAGTAAGCGGTGAATACTTACATAGCAGACAACCAACTTATCACAATACGAACTCAGAAATGCCATCCTTTAGCTCTCCAATATTTCCGTGCATTTTCATCATGGCGGCTTTTCTTAACCTTCAAAAACAGTTTATAAGCCATCTCGACTTTATTTGCAGCCAACAGTTTATTATTCAACTTAGCGCTAATAAGCCTACTAGGACAAAACCCTTTCTCCAAACACTCCTCCGTAACAATCACGCCTTTTTCAAGTTGACCATTATTACAAAGCCCGTTAATTATATGCTCATAGACTTCAACATCAGAAACATAACCATCTTGTTCCATCTCATCCCATACGTTCAAAAGCATGCCACATTTACCAAAACGCGACAATCGCATAAGCAATGTTTTGTAAGCAGTTACTGATATAGCACACTTCGCGTCTTTTGCTTTTTTGTAAATCATCATAGCAGCGTGTGGTGGGCCAAAACTACATAAAGTATCGATAATTGACGTTACTGCCCCTGTAGTAACTGTAACCCCCCGACCTAGCATTTCGTCAAACATTTCTATAGCATCGGCTACCCTTCTAGCTTTAAGAAACGCAAAAATTATATGCACATAAGTATCCATATTCGGTTCACAATCGTTACTCAACATATCGTTATAGTATTTCAAACACTCGTCAATATCACCAATCGAAATGTAATTAAAAATCATCGCATTATAAACAACAACATTCACCTCACATGTTCTTGTTTCTTTCAAATTTTCAAATACCTTAACCGCGTCGTTTATCCGACCACCTCTACCTAAACCTTCGATCACGTAACTAAAACTCAAACTATCCGGACCAAATCCATCTTCCACCATTTCATTCAACACCCTCTCGATCTCACTAACCCGACCCAACTTACACCACCCACGGATAACAATCCCATACGTCTCACCGTCAAACTCAACTTTCCCTTTCCCTCTCGTCTTACTCAACAACTTATCCGCACTCGTTACACGCCCACGCCGACACAAACACCTAAGCACCACTTTCAAACACTCCAAATCCCACTCATCCATCCCGAACTCCTCCAAATTCTTAAGAACCTCCACGCCTTTACTTACTTGCTTCGCCTTAACGTAACTATCCACAAAAATCTTCAACGTCTCGTAATCACCTCTCACTCCCTTCCCCCTCATCTCACCTAACAAAAACCTCATCTTATCGAAAAACCTCCGTCTACCTAACGCCTTAAACGCCACGTTATAACTCTCAACACCTCCATTCATTTTTCCGCTCTCCACCGCCCACTCGAAAACCCTAACCATACTTTCACCATCCAAACCACCTCTATTCAAAACCTTACTAACTACCTCCCTAAAATCACTCTCCGAACCATCCGAAACGATATCGGACGCAGCCGCGGTTAACGCGCGTTTAACCGCGGCTGTTCCGATAAGTTTCTGAACAAACACACCTCTCAACTTATCCTCAGGTGATAGTGATGATAATAAGCCCGTTGACTTTTGCGTTGACTTTTGAGTTGACTTTTGCGTTGACTCGGGGTTTGTGGTCAACGGAGTGAACTGGTGACGGATAGGTAAGAGGAGAGAGAGGTGGTTTAAGATGAGGTGTTCGTTAGGGTTAGGGTTAGGGTTTTGTGTGTGTTTTTGAGTGTGTGTTAGTGTGTGTTTTGAAATTGGGGAAAGTGAGAGTGAAGGATTGAGGAGGTGATGATTAATTGACCGGAATTTGGTGACGAACATGATGATCGGAAGTTAGTTATGTGACGGTCAACGGTGGTTTTAACGGTCAACGGTTTTGGGTGGGTGGGTGGTTGTTGATGATGGTGGTGTTCAGGTTAGCGGGATGAAAGTTTGAGGTTTACAATTTACATTTTGCACCCTGAGTTTGTCTATGTTAACAATCAAGGTGGATCTCGATAGGGGTGAGCAAAACCGCCCGAGTCCCGACAACCGACCCGATCCTGACATAAATCGATAATACTGAAACCGAATAATAGCTTCTTGGGTCAGGAGTGGGGATGGATTTTTAGCATTTTCAGGATTCGGGACGGGCCAAAAATCGACAAAATACAAGCAAAAACCGACTACTATCGAGACGGGCCAAAAAACCGACTACTTTCGGGTCGGTATTCGATTTACAATTTAGGTGACTTTCAGGATCGAGATTAGTCAGGACGGGTAGGGATCCGGCTCGATGCTCAGGCCTAGGTCTCGAAATACTCTTGAGTTTTTGTGTCGTATTGTTAATTTTGTTAAGAAAAACTTAGATTTTTAAAGATGCGTCTGGTTGTTGAAATCGTGTTTGTGGTATTCTTTAGTTTATTTTAAGTGCACTTGGTCACGTCATGTTCCGGTTCCGTCCCTGAAGTAAAGCTTGCTAAATAGATCTATCATACCCTCTACCTAGGGTTGAGGTTTATCGACCGCGAAGCTGACCGAAATGAGAAACCAGACCGACTAGACCGGAGCGAATCGAACGTATTTTGGTCTAGTTCTCGGTCTACCATTTTTCTCATTTTCAATCCTCGGTCAGGTCCACTCCGGTTCGGTCTTACGTACAACCGACCACTATATTTTGTTGGACTGGATCGGACCGACCAGACTGAACATAACTGAACATATTTCAACAAGTTTGTCAATATTAACAACGAGGATATCTACCCGCTCGTTGCAGACAATGATATATGTTTGCATTCGAGTGTGTTTGATTTTATGTATTCTTTTTGTTAATAAAGAAAAAGTGTTGGCTCATGTCTTCTACGTTAACTGTTTACATTTATACGTTGTTTAGCTGAATACAAAATTTCATCCCGTAACATACTAAAAGTTTAGTCACTTAACTGGAGTATTTGAAGTTAAGGTTAAATTATTTGAGGAAAGTTATTTCAACTTTTTTAATATATTAAGAGATCAATCTTTACTTTTCATCTTCATTTGATCGAATGGATGAGATTTAATCCAACATTAAAAAAACTCATTTTTGCCTTCTTTTTTTGTGATGAGTTTGATTTTGAAATAATTCTTAGATACTTTTAAGTGTGATTAAAATTCTTCACATTTTTTTAATGTGAGGTTTTGAAACAATTATTCACACTCTTAGGGTGCGTTTGGTTCGCTGGAATTCGGTGTAATTCGTTGTAATTGTAATCTGAATTACATTACAATCCTGTTTGGTTGGCAGGATTGATGTAATTGTAATTCAGATTACAACCAATTACGTCCAGTGATGTAATACAGATTACATAGCAAACTTGATGGAATGTGTTGAATTACGTTGTAATTCAGATTTTTAAAAGTTAAATACCATTACTTATCTTTCGTTGTTATTATTTTAAAAAATAAAAAAATAATTATAATAATAATTATTTATTATTATTATTATTATTATTATTATTATTATTATTATTATTATTATTATTATTATTAAAATTATTAATTATTATTATTATAATTATTATTATTATTATTATTTAATAAATAATATTATTGTTGGGAATTCTGCTAAGTAAGAATTCTGCTGATGGATACTGCTGAAGGATACTGCTGAAGAGCTGGTTCCTGCTGAAACAGTGTATCTGCTGAAGACTAGTTTCAGCATTATTAGTTTCTGCGGATATAGTATTTCCGTATTTTATGTAATATAGTTTGGATATGCATGAGTTTATTTAGGAAGTGATAATGCATATCTTTTAGAAGTTTTAGAATATACGTTTCTTGGGAAACGGTTTTAGGGTTCCTTGTGTATAAAAGGAACACACGATTATGTATTGATTAACGTTTTTAGAAAACACTTTTCATTGTTATTAAAATATCAATAGAGGATCAAGAGTTCTTAGTATTAAACTTGTGTTTGTTTCCGCTTTAAAATACAAGTTACAGAGATTGTCTATTAGTGTGTTATTGATTACATTAACATATCTAACGATTCTAGAGTGCTCAAGAAGATCTATCAAGGTCTTACGTTCAACAAGTGGTATCAGAGCCTCGAGAGAGTCTCTGTGATACTAAGAAACATAAATCTTACACCTTAAGAATCCAAACTAATCAAGAAACATGCCTGGATCTGATGATGAAGTTGATACAACCCAAAACCTTAACACCACTTCTCTTCAACAACTCAACCTCTCCAACAGTAATGCTAAATTTCCATACTTGAAAAATGCTGAAGACTATGATTTGTGGTCCATGAAGATGCAGAACTGGATCAAAAACATAGACTGGAATCTTTGGGAGGTTGTCAGAAAGGGGAATAGCCTGAAGAAGCATGTTAAAGATGCTGATGGGATAGTTACAATTCTAGGTCCCAGAACTGCTGGAGAGATTCTAGCTGTGCAAAGGGAAAATAAAGTTAGAACAATTCTGCTCCAAGCTATACCAGATGATCACATGGGTTACTTCCACTTTATGGATGATGCCAAGGACATTTGGATGGCGATAAAGGCTAGATTTGGTGGGAATGAGGAATTAAGAAGGTTGAAGAAGTCAATGTTGAAGCAGCAGTTTCAAGAGTTTCAGATATCTGAGGAAGAAGGAATCTATAAAGGCTATGACAAGTTCCACCGGATCTTAAGTCAGCTTAATCAGCTGAAGGCTAGACCTGACAATGAGGACTGCAATGCTAAGTTTCTGAGATCTTTGTCACCATCTTGGTTGCAAGTCAGTATTGCTCTCAAAACAAAGGGTGGATTGGACTTAATCTCCTTTGATGACCTCTACAACAAGCTCAAATCTCTGGAGCCTGATGTTAGAAGTCCAATTCGTCCATCCACTCACTCAGCCTTTGTCAGCACCACCACAAAACCTGTGCATCAAGCCTCAAGCTCTTACTCCTCAGGAGCATCTTCTCAAACTCAAACTCAATCTGCTCCTAAATCAAAATCCAGTAGTATAATGGATGACATTGTTTATTCATTTGTGGCTGAATATGAACATCAGCAGTTTCTTGCTTATGAGGATTTTGAACAGGTAGATCCTTTGGAGATGGAGGAGATGCACTTGAAATGGCAGCTAGCAATGATTTCTATGAACATTAAGAGGTTTGAAACCAAGTCTGGAAGAAAGTTTGGTTTTAATGGAAGAGAGGCAGCAAGGTTTGACAGAAGGAAGGTTAAATGCTACACTTGTGGTCAAGTGGGCCATTTTTCAAGAGAATGCAAGGAGAGGAAGTCTGGTGATGAAGTTAGATATGGCTCATATCCATTGGAATCAGGGAATTCTAAGACTGCACCTTCAAAGGCTTTGGTGACTCTGGATCACCAGATTGATTGGGCTGAACATGAACCTGCTGTAGAGGAAGCTTCTACTTCTTCACAAGTGAATCTGCTGGCATACTCACCTTTAGAGGACAAGAAGGAGCAAGTCTCCTTGATGGGAATCTCACAGGTACACAACTGTGTGTTTGGATGTAGTGTAAGATACAATGAGCTTAAACAAGAATATGATGAATTGAAACCAAAGTACAATGAGTGTTATATTGAAGTAAAGTCCTATAAAAAAGGCTTTAAAAACTTTAGAGAAACAAAAGGTTTGGTTTCAAAAGAATCAAGTTAAATATGATGAAAAAATAAGAGTTCTAGAAAGTGATTTAGAAATGTGCTAAGATAGACTTAAGACGTACTGAAAAAGAGAAATCTGATATAGAAAAGGAAAAACAAGAATTATAAGTTAAGTTAGATAAAGAGATAGCTGGTCGTATGAAATGGCAGAAAGGAGCATCTAATTTGAATAAATTGATTGATGGTCGCCAATCTGTTAGGTCTAGAAAAGCATTAGGATATGAGAAATATATAGATCATGAAGAGTTAACTTATCCTGATATGTCTAGTGTTTTTGACCCTGAACCAGCCTTAGCTTATCAAACACCTGTTAAATTTGTTAAGGAAGGGGGAATGAATGCTGTCCCTGGACCTATAAGAGGGGAACATATGCCTATAGACCTGTCCATACCTATTGACTTTGATGGATCACACCATCTCTATGGCAAAAAGTCAACTGACTTGCCAGACCCTATTATTAAATCTACTGACTTTGTCTCTTGTTGTGACAGTGACAAGTCTTCTGATGAAGGGTCTACCTCATTTGCCAGTTGTGATTCAAGTGAGAAGTCTGGCCTGCCCAAGACCACTCCCAAGACCACACCAAAGACATCACCCAAGACTCCCCACAAGTCTTCTAGAGTTGCTGCTGATACCAAGACAGTTTCTACTGAAGACTTGTTTTTAAATTCTTTGCAAAACAATATTTCTTGTTCTGTTAAAAACAATTCTGTTAATCATTGTGGTTTGAATGCTTTTTCATATTATGGAACTTCCTTCAGTTTAAATAAGTCTTCTAAAAAGAAGAAATGTTTTGTGTGTGGAAGTAAATCTCATTTGATTAAGGATTGTACTTTTCATGAGCAAAGAATGGGTGTATGTTTTAGTCAAAGGAAACCTAGGCAAATGTGAAAGAATGTTAGTGAAATACCCTCTTTTATTCCACATCAGCAGAAATCCAATTCTGCTGAACCACATTTTGGTTAATAAGTGACACATGCCATTCCTTAATTAGAGCTCCTTATCTTAATTTAAACATGACCCATATTAACCGATTTATGTTAGAATTTAAATTAAAACTTGTTAAAATACATTATTCAAAAAATTAGAAAAAAACCCTGCACGTACGCCGTTATTATAACTAGTAACATTTAACACTATAAGCATAGCGTGGTGATACTTACACCACCAAATTTGATGTACACATAACTAGTAACATTTAACACTATAAGCATACGGTGGTGATACTTACATGTACATTAATGATGTGATATTATTGTGTGTACATCAATTTTTGTAGTGCAAGTATGATATGCATGTCTACGAGATGTATACAGTTTCAATACACCTCCCCATTTTATAAAGTCTTCTCCTCTTTCAATTGTTATTCACTTATCGATGTGGGACAAACATTCTCTAAACACATTTAACAGTCTTACTTTCACTAAAAGCATCCAGTTGGTTGTACATTGTGGTTACACATCAAAGTTCGGTTCCATAAACACTATTCAAAACAAAATATATGACAATTAACAAGTCGAAAAATACAAAAAAAATTCATCAAAGCATGTCATTACCGTAGCAAAATGTTTTAACAGAATTAGCTTATTATCATCCCAACTAAGGTACTAAAATTTTTGTTACATGGTAATCCAACAATAACAAGAAAAAATAGAAGCGAATAGTCTCGAGTCATTATGCTGATGCACCAGAACAAAAGGGCAAGGCCGTGCAATGGTTGCATCTCGCTGAATGTGTTCATCTCTTTAGATAGCGACTAGAAAATTTGCGTCACACTAGTCTGCTCACTTTCCCAGAAAATAGTATACCATGCGGTTTTTTACAGCAAAACATACACATACAGCCATCGACAACGTTATTGGCAACTCGGGGGTATCACAGAAGTTATACATAGGGTATAGCTTAAGAAAAGTGTGTGTGCACTCCTATTTGGATTCTCGAGCCCCTAATTCAACATCGATTATTTTAATTAACATAATAGCTAATATATGGAGTTAGAGACGGAACCAGGATCAAATAAGACCGAGGTGCACAAATTTTTTTGAACCGTAACACTAGAATCACATTTTGATGAACAGGGTGTATTAAAGATACATTTATGAAAAATCGATGTTTGGACCCAAGACCCCGTGAGACCCCTGATTCCGTCCCTGTATGGAGTTAAGATGATGACTAAGCACTCAGACATTTACCTTTTTAAATATGTAAGCAACTGTGATTATCACGGAAACAACTAGTAACAAACTAAAGAGTCCTCTATCCCAACTCTTTGAGGTAACCTTCATAAAAGTTGCTGTATATATTTATCAAATACAAGGATCTAAGGAAACCAAAACTAATAATGAGAAGTGCACTGTGTACGTTGGAGTAATAATATATTTCACCCTTTTCACCAAAAAAATATAAACTTAACTTCTCTCGTGAAAACAAATAAGACCGTATTAGTTTCCCTTGGTTTGTCTTAAATCCGGTTCATAAGACAACTGCTATACAATCAGCATTAGGCGCTTTAATATGAAATGTCTGAAGCAACGAAAACACAAACAAGAAAAACAAGTTAATACCAATGTCAGAGATAACCATATCAGCTTCTTCAAATTGGATGTGGAAAATCTAGAAATGTGTTGAAACCGGTTCGACTCGGCCAGTTGAACCGTTTTTGGCCGGAAAACGAACTAAACTGAACTGTTTTCTCAAGGCTTGAGAATCAAGTTTGACCCGCCAAGTTTCATGTGACTTGAGTCAACCTAGTGCACCAAAGTCAAATGTTTTTTTTATATATATTTAAGGAAGTGTATAATGATGGATAATGTTGTTTTTAAGTATCAAACTTGATAATGTTGTTTTTAAGTATGAAACTTGTATCGTCATTGAACTTTATGCGTTTGGTATTGTTTAATATATGTTTTATAAACTATAGTGTGAATGGTATTAAACTTGTTAGACTTCATGTATGTTTGGTATTAAAAATTAGTGGTTTTATAAGTGTTTAGTGAACCGAAATATTGCAATATAATTAAATGAAAAATCAGGTTGACTCGGTGATCAAACCGATAACCCGGTAAGACGTTGAAATCTAGTAGTAAAAGTTAATTATAAAACAAATGCTAAATTGAACAAGACATTTTCACAGACCCTTGGTGGGCATTCAAAAATCATATTAAACAAGGGTTCTCAGTGGGTTTATTTGAAGAATTTACCAATTAATAATTGAAGATTCAGATGAGGGTTTATTTGTGATTGAAGAAGAAAAGGTTAAAAATTGAGTTTAAATAGGTCCAAGCAAATTAGTCCAAAAGAGTTTCTTTACCCACACCTTGATTTGAAAGGGTCCTTTGTTTTGGGGAGTTGATTGGAATACTCTCAATTTTTATCCGCACACTCCAATGTACAAACTGGCAAAGCAGCATCAAACAAATGTACAACTATTTATAGCACAAGATGGAGTGTGTAAATAAAAAAGAAGAGTGTGCAAATCATTAGCCTTTGTTTTGTGTTGGGGTTACTTCAACCAAGGGTTCATTATGACAAGTTTATAAACTTTCTTTTAATTTTTCTTTTTTTTCTTTTTTTCTTTTTTTTTTCTTTCTTTCTTTTTTTTTTTTTTTTTGAAAAACTTTTTTGTACTCACTGTAATACTGTATGTATATGCGATTATTAACATATCAATAACTAAGATTTGTAAAACAAAACCAACAGAAATTCCCACTTTCCATAAAGCAGTTCCTCCCAATTTAAATTATACAGCTGAGCTAAACAAAACATATAAAAGTAAAGTTTCCATATAAACCATGCTCTCCTATTAATTTGCTTGGCAGTAATGGAGTTTGGATTGATATCGAGGGTATTGGCTTAAATTTCAGAAATTCCTTCATTCGTAAAGTAGTGGACGGTGGAAACACTTCCTTTTGGCACAACCCATGGTGTGGTGATGGGACAAGTCTAAAAGATAAATTTCCTAGACTATATGCTCTTGAGTCTAACAAAAATTGTAAGGTAAAGGATAGAGGGCTCGTGGTAAATCAGGCTTGGATTGGATCATGGGCTTGGCGTATTCCTCCTAGGGGTCGGGCCCTTGATGATCTGAATGCACTATATAATTCTCTTAATTCGGTTTTGTTTCATCCCCGCGGTTATGATAAATGGACCCGGACTTATGATTCTTCCGACCTCTTCATAGTCAGTACATTATCCAAAGTCCTCGAGAACAACCTGCTTGCAGTTCATAGTTTGGGTGCTCACCATAGATGGAATTCCTGGATCCCTAAGAAAGTAAATGTTATGGTGTGGAAAGCTTCGCTCAATAGACTTGCTACGCGCCCTAATCTTATGGCTCATGGTGTTGTTCTTCCCTCTTCCAGTTGCCCTATCTGTGACTCTGAACCTGAGGCCATTGGTTACGTTTTGACTAAATGCAATAGGGTCTGCGGGATTTGGAGGAAGGTATGGAGTTGGTGGAATCTTCCTCCCCCAATTTCATTCCCTCCGTTTTCCATTCTTGATGTTGCAACTGGGAATGTCAATGGCCATGGTGACTCATATTATAAAAGCTTCGAATGGGGTTTTACAAATTACTCTTTGGGCTATTTGGAATTGGAGAAACCGTCTTATACATGCCTCGGGAGATGACATTGAAACAATAAAGAATGAAAGACATTTTTCCAGGTATACAACGTTTGGCTAAGATGTGGATGTCTACTCGTATTCGATCGAATCCGAAGATGGACTGGAATTGTTGGGTTGCAAGACCCTATGACTTATTCTCCTAATTTTGTTTTCTTGGCTTTGTATAGTGTTTCTTTCGGGTTTGTCGCAGCTTTGCCTTTCTGGTTTCTTTGTATAGTCTTTTCCCGCGGTTCGTGAGGTCCCGGTTTTGGGATCCTCTGTCTATAAATATAGCCTTTCAAAAAAAAAAAAGAAAAAAAAAAAAGGATACGTTTAATGTTGATCTAATGTTCTAAACTCATTATTATCATCATTGTTAAACAACACATTAGAGGTTAGTTGGCCCAAGCCCAGTTGTGAGTTAAGGATACTAGGGTTTTATGTATTCAACTATAAGTATTTATATTGTCTAACATCCATCACAAGCGTGTATATATAATATATATGCACAATAGTTTTTCAAAGTCTCCAACCATGGCGTCCGAGTTTCCGCAAGATATAGTTTTGTTCAACATACTACCAAGGCTGCCAGGCAATTCTGTAATTCGTTTCAAGTGTGTTTCCAAGCAATGGAACTCGTTCTTATCGACACCATTGTTTAAAAAAATGCACCTTCACAATATACCAAACGATGATCATCACAACCCGCACAAACTTCTCATATTATTATCTGCTAAAAGTTCATGGTTCCGTACCATGGATTGTGAAGCACCTGAAGACGGCTTAACTACCGGCCGCAACTTGCCTTTCAAAGTGTCAAATCACGAATTAAGCATAGTGCCTTTGACAAGTTTTCATGGATTGGTATGTGTAGGCCTAAGAAGGTATGTTAATTCTACGGAATATTCTAATCTGATTTTATGGAATCCTTTGACAGGTGATCACAAGGTATTGTCTAAAACTAATTGCGACAAGAGATGCTACAACATTTATAGAAACATATTTAGACTGTTTTACAACTCTTCTGATGACGACTACAAACTTATATGTGTAAACTTGCAGCGTGTTTGCCAAGTTTACGTTTACTCATTGAAATCCGACTCATGGAGAAAAACAAATTCAACATATGAATTAAAGACAGGGGGCGAGCATATAGATTGGACCAAATCTTGTTGGTTAAACGGAAACTTCTACTTTTTAAGCATGGTTGTCACTCAAGCAGACAGACACAGGGGATTATATTCAATTATAAGGTTCAACACGAAGACCGAAAAGTTCACGGAGATACCAACCCCGATTGTTAGAGGCCATGAAACATATTTGAGTTTCACAGTTTTAAGAGGCAACATTCACATCTATGTGGATCAGACAAGGTCAAGGTCCTTAATGAAGAGGGAACGAAAGCTTGAGTTGTGGAGGATGGATGAAGATGAAAAATGGACGAATGTGGTAACTTATGTCCTGAAAAAATGTATATATCCAAACTTAATTCACGTGATGAGGAATGGAAATTGGCTGATCGCAGATAAGGGTGAAGGTTATTTTTACAAAGTAGACTTGGAGAAGCATACCAAAGACAAGTTATGCTCGTGTTGGGAGGGTCGTATATTCTGTATTCATAGCGGGAAATACATTGAGACTTTTGTTTCACCCAATCGATAGATACATCAAGTAATAGCTCTACAATGCTTGCCCTTCATTTAACAAGAAATCTCAAAGACTCCTCTGACCATCTTGCATTATCGTTTCACCATTTATCGTTTGTATATATACACACACACGCACGCACAACTTCATTACGTGTCTTTTTCATCCTCCAGCTGAAATAGACAAATCACACAAATAAATAGGTAACAAAACGTGAAACTACTATTATCTTTTGCAATTTCACATTTTCAAGTGTTTTCCATTATGGTCAAGATATTCCAGATTGGATTAAGCCTGTAGTAATTATAATGTCAACTTCAATTACCAACTGCTTATTAGATATTCAATATTATAATTGCTGACTTTCATATATAATGCAATTTGAGATTTTGAGATAAGGTATCCCCATGTTCAAACATTAATCAATGACAAACAACAGATCCTATTCTGCTTCTTACTCGGTTCCACTCAGGAATTGTGGCGTAAAACCGCATATATAATGCGAGTTACCAGCAGCGAATTGCCACCCGATAAATCATTCATCTTTAAAAGGGATCATATATCTTGATGTATGATTACCACATCACACCTTTTTTTTTTTTTTTCCAATTTACCCATTCTCTAACTTAAGCTTTTGCATTAGTAACAATACTAAAAAAGACAGGTGTTATGATTAGTTTATTACTGTGAAAATGCACGAAAGTTGAGCATGGTTTTTTTGTTGCAAATAATATCGGTTGGTAAATCAGTAATGATGGAAACTTACTTGGTTTGAGAAATGGTTGCGGCCATTTGTCCAACAGCATCTTCAAGGTTAGAAAACCGAGTCAAAAACTCACCATGAAGATCTGAATAATCCAACTGATTTTGCTGCCACAAGCTAAGACCGTTAGCAATTACCCTCAAGCCATTCTGCAACAATGAAACTCCCTCGCCTATTCCATCTGGAAATTTTCTTTTCTTGTTAGTTTGTGCTGTATCATCTATCTCCATTGCATCACTATCGATGGTCATCATCTTGTGGGCCATTTGCTTTAGCAATAGACCTTCTTTAACAAGCAGCGCAAGCTCATTTGAACCAGGGGTAGCTTTGACATTAGCCACTTCCTTTTCAAAGAACGCCTTAAGCTCAGACATAAACCTTTCATCATTTACATCAACTCCAGACTCCAAATCAAACGATAATGCTGCATCTGGTGGTACAAACCTCCACAGCTCATTGCAACTAGTACGTGCAGAAAAATACCCAAACGCTGTCATTGACAGATGAGCTAAAGACCAATGTCGTTCTTTTAATAGCATGTGAAACAATTCCCATGAAGCTGAAACCTTTGAATTATTATTATTGGTTTCTTCAAATTGGATGTGACCAAGTCCCGCACAAGTCAAAGAAAAGATTGCATCCATCGATTTGTAATCTTTAGGGACAAAACTTGACGTGGTAATATCAGTGAAGAGCCAGTCAAGAATTTGACATTTATGCTTGTGTCCCAATTGCGCTGAATTTAACAAGGAATTGAATAACTGCAACCAAAAGCACCCAATGCCAGACTTCGGCAATGAATAAAAACATCACTGCTACCTAAAACAAGATACGACACCAAATATACCCAAATCCTACTTTCACTATCGCGTGTTCATATGCAATATACTGAAAAGTAAAAATGGGAAAGCAGTTACCTTAGCCTCTAATATCGAGTCTATTGTAAGATTTAAGAGTTCCAAAATGAATGTTTCAACTGCGGACATTAACTCCTTTGCTGTTGAAACTGGGTGCCTTGCCAAAGCTGATAAAACAGCAGCTAATTGGGATAACATATCCAAAAGCACCTGACAAAAATAAAACCGTACTGTATTACTTAACAAGCTCTGTGCAGACATTTTAAATGGACGAAGTCTGTAGAGTTGGGCTTCATTTTCAAATTCATATGTGAAGTAAAGGTTGACCTGAACAAGCATATCACCTGAAAAAAGAGGCCATAATGTTCTTCCTCTTGAGAATCATCGGTTGACATAAGTGTCATCTTCATGTGTTTTCTACACCAGATGCTTCCCTGTACAAATTTGTAAAGCAACTTAGCCTAAAGGGTAAACTCGTCAGTTTTTATAATATAAGTACAGGAGTGCATAGCAATGTACCTTGGTTCCTAAAGATGATCTAACAACAATTATGCATCTGATTTAAGGAAAAAATCATACTCAAAGAAACTGATTCGAAGCATTTTTACACCTAAGAAACTCAGAACATAAAATTACCTCCAGAAACTTCGATTTTTCAAGTAGGCACGATGAGATGCCGAAAAAACGATTATGCCAATGTAGATAACCCCCCTTTAGACGATATAAGTAAGGTTGGATATTGTATCTAGCATATATTGGCTCGGCCCTATTGTATAGATGGGCCGTGGCCATTAAGGTTAGTTTAACTTAATAAGTTGATCAAAACTTTCCGCTTTGTCAATAATTAAATGACTAAGGTTTCCTTTACTTACTAGTCTTAGTTGAACTTATTTTGCTGTTGATTGATCAAGTAACTCATATTGACTTATCTAGGGTCATACTAATTTCTAATTAAGGTTCTAGTTCCATAGTCTATAAAAAGTAAGGGCTTTAATTTAAGTTCACTTGGACTACAAGTATTTACATCAAGCATGCTAGAATCATTCGGTAGTTCACAACAAGAAATTGCAGTTTATTTCATTGCTTTTATATCTATGAAACATGGAACATGAATGTAAAACATCCAAAAGAACGGGATTTTTTTAGACCGAAACATACTGATGAACTTACATCTTTTTGCATCCTCTTTTTGTGGCATACGGCACCCATGTGCTTCACATTAACTTATCTTGAAAATCTACAAGCACATGTTTGAAATTCCAAAAGGATCTACTTTTGAATTCAGCTATGAAGAATATCAAGACGAAAAGATGAATAAAAGAAAGAAAAGCAATATGAAGGAACACAAAACAGGTTAAGAAATGATACCTTTGCATAATCCCTATTCTTTAACAAACTCTCATGGGAGGATAGTTCAAATGTATAGATAAATCCAGAAATTTGAATTTTTTGTCTGAGCATTATCTGACTTTGTGCTTCTGATTTCAACCAAAAGCTTCGAATTTCTTACCTTAAATTGGTCATTTTCATTACACATGAACTCAAACCATGCCGCTAACCTCTTAACAAAATGTTCAATTAATGTAATACATGACATTTACTTTGGTTGATATTATCTTTGAAATACAATATAGGTGTTACAATTCGGGGATCTAACACATTTTCTAACAAATCTAAATATGATAAAATAATCATACCGAGGCAAATCATAAGTAGAAATATCAATTTCAAGATAAATAAGAAAATGGAGTTCTTAAGGTCTCTGAAGAATTTGACATTGATTAGAGTAATGCCAATAAATGTAACCAACCGTTATTCGAATTTGACTCCCACTTGTGTATATCTGGATAAGAATCTTTTATTAAACAGACTTGATAACTATTTTAAAAATATCTTATTAATTACATTTTAACAAATTGCTTGATCACTGTTTTAAGTTGTATCCAACAGACAAGTGTTGCCACATATACTAATCAGATGCCAATATGTTCTTATAAAGATACATAACATACACAAACTAGTAAAAGCTTCTAAATAACAACACACATACGAGTTACTACTGAAAGACTTTTATTTATATATTTAGTTGAAGTGCCGAAACTCGAAAACAACAGCCTTAGGGGGGGAGTTGATCAAATAAAACGATCACACTGTCTCGATTACTCGCATTATCACAACACATATTGTCAATAGCCTTAATAATACCTATCGAAAGATCCTTATTAAATCTAATATAGCGGACCACATAGCTGATCAATTTGTAATGCATATTTATAATATCTTCACAGCTTCCATAAAGGATAAAAGATCTCACAAGTTTATGAGAATATAGAAGTCCAGAAGTTGATATATAGTCATGGATGACCCGTGTATCCCCGAACCAATCTTCATCATATCGGAGAGCCTAAAAAAGTCATTATATAACAAACATGTCAAACATCTAAAAAAGTCATACTTTGAGAATAGCTTTGTAATAATTGAAATTATTACTGGTTTATAAGATTCTGAAAAATGCGGGAAAAAAAAGGAGTCAAGCAGACCCGTTTTACCCGGCACAAAACTGTACACATCTGACCCAAACCCTTTACAACCCGCATATATTGCCAATAAAATTTGCCCATTTTATAAAAGATTGATAGCTTTCGTAATTATAAGTTCAGGATTCTCATTTATGAAGTTCCAAGAAAGAATAACAAATGTTGGTGGTTCATCCCAATCTGGCCCATCCCGTTTTGACCAGCCCTTAAGCTCTACCCATTTAACCCAAACGCCCATGTCATACCACATGACATATACATCATAAAGTAAACCGGGGTATGTCAAAAACTACCAAGATTTATCCTTGTGAAATGTAATTAATCACGAAACTGTCCCTGCAGAGACGGATTTGGATAGATAAAGAACAATATGAGCTTAAGAATGGATACCTTTCCCAGAATAAGTTGAGCAATCGGATTTTGAGCTAGGGCGCATTGTAAAATGAGATCATCCCGACCATGATACTTTGTGTAGTCAAAGTTGGAAGTCAAACGATGTAAATTGACCACGCTTAAGACATGTGGTCGTTCAATCAAGATCTTGAAATACTCGCATCTGCACAAAGTTTGTAACGAAATTACAGATTAAAGCAACTGAAATAGCATCATAAAAAAGAACATTAGAAAGAGAAATTACGAATCTAGCCTTTCTTGAGACAAATTCTTTCCCTATTAGTTTCCGAAAGAACCAAAAAATTGATTTTTCCCAAAACTTTTGAGTAATTTCGCAAGAAGAGAAGCCAAATAATTCGCAGAAAATCCGAAGGATTCCGCAAAATTCATGTCTTAAGTGATTTTTGCTGGTTTAATAATGGGTCATTTTGTTATATAACAGACTCAAAAACGATCAGATTAGTAATTTTCCCGTATAAGAAATAAGTAAGCAGAGAATACTTACGTTAAACATAACCTTACGAGATCTCCAGCACCATCAGATGACTTCGCTAACATTAATATGATCATATTCAGAATGTCAACTGGTAATTCTGTGATATGAGGTGTTATCTTCTGCTTTTGGATTGGCAATCACATAACAAAAATGACATAACATTAACAGCTAGAAACAATAATTCTAATCTCATACAGAAGATAAAAGACACAACATATTAAAAATCATACACGGAATTTCCAACTACTAAATTCTTTCATAAATTTGCAATTTACAAAAACTTCAGGACATCAGCATATATTATTTTAAGGGCCATGTCAGCAAAATATATTATTTTATAAAATTACCCCTTCAAACTAAAAAACTAAAAAGTTCATGCAAACAAAACATTTAAACACTCATAGCATTTAAAACTATATCGTATTTGAGCTATAACTACATTAATGCACCTTCCCAATTGATAGAATATTTTCCTCAATACATTGTTCTCCACCAGTCGATGTGGGACAAACATTAGTATTCCTTAACCCTTAAGATATATCAAACCTTATATTTTACTCTCACTTGAGTTGGATTTGTCTATTGTGATTACGCATCCCCTCTTTGAACAAGACTTTGATTTATACTATAAAAGAAAATAAACAATAACTAAGAAGTCGATGTAAACATATCTACAATACGTTAACATTTTTCTTTTCAATCAAAAGTACAATTGTCTAGTAGGATCGATGATTGTTACTTCTATGGAAAGAATACAATCTTCCAAGGTCTAAGAATATGTAGCAACATTTTGGTTTAGATTGTTGATTGCTAAAAAATCTATCAAATTAGTTCGCTTATGACAAATATATGTTTCACTCGATTTTGTAGATTTTTGGTTTCACGCATAATGATAAAGCCAAATCCTATATGGTATTTTAGTTTTATGACCATGGACAATAGGACAAAGTCTTAAAATATCGACTAGATAACACACCTTTGACATAACCTTGTATTAAATTGAAGACCAAAGTCTATGTAAGAGATGTAAGAATAGATTGACTTTACCCTGCTCCTTTTTCTTTTTCTACTCCAAATACCGAAACGGAGTTTAAATTTGAAAAAACAGAACCACACGACTTGTGAGACTTGTTTGGGAAGTCGGTTAAACATCGTCAAGGTATTACAAGGCATCTTTATTGTGTGTTTCTAGTCGATTTTAGATGTTGCATTATGCAGGTTTTTCTTTTTCTTTTTTTTTTTTTTAGTGCATTAGTAGACTATTTGGTGTCACTCTTTTTGCTTTGTAAACTTACTTATATGTCAATACAATCTCCCTTGAATGTGCATCTTATTTTTAAAAGAAGTTGTGATTTGTGGATAAGAACTTATTTATCATTAATGGGTGCTCAAATATTCATGTTATTGTATGAAATCATATTTGTTGAAAATAAATACCGTAATAAACAGAAAACAACACAGGTTGGTGAAGCATTACACTTGTTAAGGTTATAACTTATTTATTATTAATGGGTGCTCGATTGTTGTGGTTATTGCATGAAATTCATATAGTTAATCATGAAAATAAATAATAAACAGAAAATTGTGCAGGCTGATGAAGCATTACGCTCAAAAAAGACACCTCAATAAGATTTCAAATAGCGAGACAAGACGGGGAGCATCATTTCACCGAGTGCCCTGATAAAATACCCAATATAATTCAATGTGAGGATAGCCGCACGCTGTAACCCTGCATCGTTACCACTCCTAAATATGGTTAAACAATGTGAGACAATCAAAAGTTACGTAAATTATTATATAGTTTATAAATGTTAGGAGTGAAAAAATTGAATTTAGTAGTATAAAAACTAAGTTACATGTTTATACTAACTACAACTATGACACCCATAACATTTAAAGCTATAAGCATATAAAACCAGAGAATTGCTAGAATGACAAAGAATCCACAAAATAAATTTATGACAAGTGAATTTTTTTTGTTTGTAATTCTATCAATGCACCTCCCCACTTTATAGACTCTCTCCGCATTTAATTGTTCTTCACTTGTCGATGTGGGACAAACATTTTCTAAAGACATTTTACAATCTTACTTTCACTAAAGCAGTAAGTTCGTTTCAATGAACACTATTCAAAACAAAATAGTACAAGACAATTAACGAGTCTAAAGATATAAAAAGATTCATTTAACAATCATATAGTTTTATAAAAAGATTCATCAAAGCATGTCATTACCATAGCAAAATGTTTTAACACCATTAGCTTAACATCATCCAAAATAAGGTACTCAAAATTTTGTTACATGGTAATTCAACAATAACAAGAAAAAATAGAAGCGAATAGTCTCGAGTCATCATCATCCTGATGCACCAAAACAAAAGGGCAAGGTCGTGCAATGGTTGCATCTCGTTGAATATGTTCATCTCTTTAGATAGCGACTTGAAAATTTGCGTCAAACTAGTTTGCTCACTTTCCCAGTAAATAGTATACCACGCGGTTTTTTACAGCAAAACATACACATACAACCATCGACAACGTTATTGGCAAATCAGGGGGTATCACAGAAGTTATACTTAATGTATAGCTTAAGAGAAGCTTGTGTGTACTCCTATTTGGATTCTCGAGCCCCTAATTCAACAACATGGATTATGTTAATTAACATAATATAGCTAGTTAAGATGATAAGTATGCACATTTACCTTTTTAAACAGGTGAGCGACTGCGGTTATTGCAGAAAAAACTAATAACAAACTAAAAAGTCCCCTCTCCCAACTCTTTGCGGTAACCTTCTCTCGTGAAAACAAACTAGTCCGTACTAATTTCCCTTGGTTTGTCTTAAATCCAGTTCGTAAGACAAATGCTATACAACCAGTATCAGGCGCTTTAATATGGAATTTCTAAAGCAACGAAAACGCAAACAATAAAAACAAGTTAGTACCAATATCATACTACAACTAATGATAGAAGAAAAAAAAAATTGAGACATCGTGGAAGACCGACCATATCGGGCTCATGATGCAATATCCTTGTGCCACGAAAAAGGACATGTCTTTTATCTCGTTTATAAGACAAATTCTCCTCTGGTCTTCTGTCCTTAATAGAAACCTGGAAACATATACACCGTTTTTGACGTTTTTATGTAATGAGTTTACTAGAAGATGATACAAACTTGGAAGGAAATTGAAAAAGAGAAGTACCTTGAGTTGAGGGATAGACTCGCCGGTGAGGATAGACTCGCTCACAATAAGACTACCTTCAAGAATAAGCATGTCTGCAGGGATAGATTCTTCTGTTTTTGTACCTTGACGAACATAACGACCAATTGACACAATGTCCCCAGGCACAAGATCTGTCCCTGCCACACGTGTCCACCTGCAATAGAAGTGACCGAATATTTATTCACAACGAGCCAAAAGAAGAACCAGAAAGAGAATGTAATTCACATTACAACTTACTTTCCATTACGGTACACCATTAGCACCCTGGAATCTGTAGCTACTTTAACGCGTCTAATATCTGACAAAGTCTTCAGCCGACTTATGACCGCCAATGACTCAACCAGAAACGCAACAAAGAGACCGAAGAGACCACTATTTATAAATCCGGGGCCTCCTAAACAACAGAGTCCATTACAGAAGACCTGCAGATCAAACGTGAATATATATAACAAGGTAGTTAAGAATAGAAATAAAACGCACATGGTAATGGATGTTGAACCTCAAATAGAAAGAAGGGCTTCATGCAGTGCTCTTTCACCAACTTCCGGAAAGTTGTCTGTGGGTACTCAATTCTGCGCAGAGATGCCAGTAGCAGAAAATTAAGAGCAAAATACGCGAGTTTAACAAAGAAGAAAAAAATTAAAAGGGTTGTCGTAAATCTAACTTACACATTGCGTCCCCATTTGTCTGCAGCAATCTGAACTTGAGAGTCCGTATCGTATCCACTGCTGTTAAGATAGTAGCCAAAATTTTCCTTGGTTGGGTAGGAAAGCTTGAAAAAAGTTCTTTTCTCGTACGAATAGATGAAACGCTGCTTTCGGAAATCAAAATATATCTCCTCTTTTGAAGAGCCTACCATCTGAGCCAACCAAGCAAAAAGAAACATGGTTGGTAAGTTGGAACAGGTTTTAAAGTATAATAATGAAACTTGAAGGAAAATATGTTGACGTTATATGGCCTAAACCTTTTGTTGTATATGTAACTAAAATAAATCGAGCTACGAATGTAGTATAAAAGAAACAATTTGAAAGAAGTTACAACTTTACGCGAATGTAGTGGTACTATTTGGGCGAATGTAGCAATTTTGCATGCATCTGCAAGATGAACATCTTCAACCTACAAATATAATGACACACATCACAGTTCCGCTATGAACCGAAAAACAAAAACATGCATATGCAAGCTTTCAGATTGTCACAAACTAACTAACCTTCGTATAGTGAAGAAAACACTTAAAATCCACCAACCATTGTGTGAGAAGAAACATCGATACGCCGAAACCAACAAGAAGTTTAGAGACATCTATGATATCTAAACAAGGTAAAATAACGAAAATCGTCAGCAAAAAACAAAGTGCAACGACAAATGGCCATGGCACCGAGTACGACTCCCTCTTCCTAAGCAAAATAACATTCACATCAGATCTCGACATTCACATTAGTTGAGTACGGCTCTGCACCACCTGTAGAATTGTAAGTCCAACTTTAAGTAAGATCATAAGATAATTCAACTTTTTACGTAACAGAAAATATGTCAAATTATATATATAGACTTTGAAAAACACCTAAATTCTTAAGGTTGGGATGTTATGGACTAACTGTTTCAACTCTAAATTACGTATGTAAAAACTGTAACGCGCCGAGCCCAAAGCATCAAACTAGCCAAAACCTTCCAACCAAGTAAATCCATGATGGGAGGTTATTGGTAGCTCACAAGACGCATCATAAATGATGTAGAACAATAAGTTGCAAACTTGGCAACTTATATTCCTAAATGTCCTCATAATCCTTACACAAAAAACCCAAAGCAAACTTATCCATATAGGTGCACAAGTCCAATTCAGTACACATACGAGTTCTAATACCCAAAAAGGCCAAAAGTCCAAAACCAAATCTGCACGCTGCACGGGAGCTCGATAATCACACAGTAGCCAGAACCTACAACTTATATACAAACTCTGAAAATCACAATTTATAGAAAACCTCCATATCTTATTAACAATCAATAACATTATTAATAAATCAGGTGAGTATGCAACTAGTTAGTCCAAGGTACCGTCAGCTTTTGGCCTATAGCACACAACCAAAAAAACACACTCACTTCACTTTCTATTTAAGTTACATCCAAAAAACAAATTCGATGCCGCTTGTTTTGGCCATAGCGGCACACCTATGGCACAGGCCACGATACACTATGGCTGCCACTATAACGGCCTGGAGACTGTGTGCTCTAAGTGACTTAGGACAATATGACACAAACTCTGCCACTCAAATCCCTAACGACGTCATAAGCCTAACGAAACCGCAAACACGGTCCTAAACGACTTATCACTTCTAAAACACTAAAACCAAAGGCGCAAGTTCAAAAATCTCCTCAAAGTTACTTAAAACATACTAATTATTAGCCATAAACCAGCTCCTACTACTTGTATATAAAAAAACACACTCACTTCACTTTCTATTTATCTTACATTCAAATAAAATAAAATAAATAAATCAATAACGCTTGTTTTGGCCATAGCGCCACACCTTTGGCGCAGGCCACGATCACGCCACTTAAATCCCTAACGACATCATAAACCTAACGAAACCCCAACAACTTATAAGACACTAAAACCAAAGGCGCAAGTGCTATAAACTCCTCACAGTTACTTATAAACTAATTATTGGCCATAAACCTCACACAAACACGGTCCTAAACACGCTATGGTGCCACGGCGAGGTGTGCGCTCTAAGTGACTTAGGAGAATACGTCACAAGCTCCGCCACTCAAATACCATATACTACATCATAAAACACGGTCCTAAACAGGCGATATCATACCCGAAACGTTTCGGAAACGGGAAACGCCTAGGAAACGTCCCCGAGAAAAGTGGAATCGGTTTTATGTTATAAAGAGGTTTTGTAATGATAATGTCTGATAGAAACTCGTTCTTACTTTCGAAAAACGTTTTTTCAATCGAATATAATTTTCCGGCCGGCTGATAGAAAAGTGGTTAGATTGACTTTGGGGAGGAAGAAGAAGACACTTAAAGAAAGAAAGAGAAATTTTTTTGGGAGTAGCATATTAATTTGATATTTCCAATAATACTCAGTAAACCATTGCTTTTGTACTTTTGTTTTTCAATTCCTTTAATTTACTACAACCAATGAATTGTAAAGTTAGATACGACATACGAGTACTTTGATATAGTACTACATAGTAGTTTTTTTAGAAGTCCAAATGTTTTTTGAACTTTTGTGCTATGTATTGTAAAAAGTTCAAACATATTATTTATACAAACATGGTTTCTTAGTCATGTTGATTTTGTTTACAGTTTGACTGTTTGAGCATTTAGTTATGTAGCACATAATTGAAACCTCATCTGGTTTTGCATTTTGAATGTTGTGTAATATTTTTTTTAAAAACAACTAATCATATACTAAAATATTATAAAACACATAGACATTTCCTCGCCGTACCCGTTTCTTGAATTTTAAGATGTTGCCGTTTCCCAGTATCCGTCCCCTTCCCCGTCCCCGTCCCCGTCCCCGTGCAACTCAGCTTATCACTTCTAAGACACAAAAACCAAAGGCGCAGGCTCTATAACCTCCTGCTCCTCACAGTTACTTAAAAATTAATTAAAAACCGAGACGAAACTCGTAACATCTCAAAAACACTCCATAAATTAGATATTCATCATCATCTAGAGATATATATATATATATATATATATATATATATATATATATATATATATATAAACTTATTAATAACATTATAAATTAAAACAGTTACACAATATTCCTAACTAATTCAGTTTATGCATAACTAAAATTAAAACTGTAAAACATAATGACCTAAATTACTACTAGTACGAAATGAAATTATAAAATTAAATGATTAAAGTAGGGAGAAGGTAAAGTAATATATACATCTGAATCTTTAATGGAGTCTATTAAGCTCTGTACTTCGTTTTCCGATGGTTTCCTCTTGGTTTTCATGTCTCACGCGCTGTCCGTCACTCTCACGCGCCGCTTGTGTTTTTATTTTCCCGCCTGTTATTTTTACTTTATTTTTTACTGTAGTTGGAGTGGAAATGAGTGTGATTTTGTATTTTTCAAGTTTTTTTTTTTTTTTCTTTTCTTTTTTTTAAGACCCTTTGAAGTTTAAAACTTTCCATTTATGGTTACCACTTGTACCTTTTTTGTTATTCGAATTTTCGTTGTTACATTGAGACATTGTGGGTATGGTTGGCAGAGGGGCTTATGCCTTATGGGAATTATAGAGGCTTAGACTTTTAAAATAGGCAAAATGATCCCTGCTGTAACAGCAGGGAAGTTATCTACTTTTTGTTTTATAGCCAAGGATGATTCACAAATAATTCAAAATCATGAAGGACTAAAAGTGTAAATATTAAAAAGATAATTGTTCCTTGCAGCAGGGAATTTATATACTGTACACAGCAGTGATGTGAAGCCCTTTAAAATAAGTCGGTTTATATATATAGTCGATTGTTTGGTTACAAAGTGACTTTAACGAGACTTTAAAACACAACCTTTTGGTTGACGAACACGCTCGCATAACAATAGGCCAAAGACCGAAAATCGACGTGTCCAATACTCACATACCATTATATATATTATATATGCAATAGTGACGGAGCCAGGATTCTTTATTCGGGTGGGCCGAAAAAGGTATACAAATGTGTAAACTTTAGGAGTCTTAAGATAAAAGGATTTCACTAAAATCTTTTAGACGGTAATCTAAACTAAAAGTTGATTTGCAATACTTTTCTTTGTATCTATTATTGAATTACCAGATTAACCAGCATCCATTAAAACTTTCAGTACGTAAAGATAATGAAAAGAAATTAAACATTACAATTAAACATTACTATATATTATATGTCATTTGATACGTCGTCGTTTTATGAACAGTACACCAACTTGGGCTTCGTTTTTTTTCCAGCCTGCTCCATGGCCCTTTATACAGCCCAGCACAGCCACCGCCTTTCTTCTATCTCCTAGAAATTTCGATAAGCTTCATTGATCTTATCAAAAGAAAATCCCCAAAACCCCGGAAAAAAAATTCCTAACCAACTTTTCTTTCACAATTACATGTCCATGCGTTTCAAGATATTAGAAGGTAACTACAATTAAAAACGTATTTTTTGGATTTTTTTTTTTTTGTTTGGTCCGTAAGATTATTTCTTTCCCAAGGTCGATTTATTAGGGAGGTGGCTAACTTATTTATTCAAGCCTAAATTTGCTTATTTGGTGTAGTCCAAACGAATGGGAAGGAGATAGTACTACTGCTGCGATTTCAACACTAGGGGTTTTGAGGTGTTAAGGTTTGTGTTGATTGTTGCATTTTTAATTTGTGTGATTAAAATGATATGAGGATGTTCGTAGAGATTAGTATTTGTAATTAGGTACTTTTATGTGTTTGTGTCTATGTTTATGTTTATGTGATTATGATGAGATTAGTGTTTTTGGAATTGAGATTGGTGATAAAGCTCGGTTGCCATGATTATGAGATGGTCATGTGGTTCCACACGAGCAGGTACGAATTTAAACAACAAATGGATATGCAAATGGTACATGTAACCTGCTCATCATCTGAAAGTCGAGCTACTTGGCACGTGTTTGGGTAGATCCCGAGAAGGGTGAGATACATTTGCAGCGATACGGTGCCTCAATAGAAAGACTATTGTTATCAAAACCTAAACGTGCCGACGCTCTTGTGATCATGGTACTATTTTTAGCCTTCTACTGATTTCGGTCGTATATTATGTTTCTAAAAAAAATGGATAACCAGTAATAACAGGTGCACATTGTTGCAGGTGAATCAATGGTTATGCCTAATTAATGTCTGCGTGTTATATGTGCAGAAACGTTTTGGTTTGTTTCCTTTACATGTGCATTTATTTTAAAGTAGTTAATGTTGAATGGCCAATGTTTTTCGTGTTCTAGGCGTAACAACTGTAGCAGGCTCATGCGTAAATGCACAGGCAAACGATATACCAGCTATGAATATACGGGGGTACCGGTATACCAGTCGGTTCACATGTCTTGGGCAACCGTACACAGTCACCTGTTAAAGGAAAGTGGTTATAGATTTTCGCTTTTCTAAGGGTTTTACCAACAGGTGCATCGTCATCCCATACAACTTATACTTTTCGGTTACCTGTTATAATACCTAACATTAACTCATCGTCAATTTTTATTATTACATCCGTGCCCGTCCACTCTCAGACTAGGTTCCATAATTTGAATACACGTACTAGGCGTTCCCGCGGTGTTCAGCATGGTCGAGCAATTAATAATTTCAAGCACATTTTTCGTATGATGTTGCTATCGTTATTCTGTAATATTGCTTGCTTCATTTTTTCTTTTCGTTGTTCTAACGATTCATAGTATTTTGTTTTTGTTCTACACAGGGCCTCCGATAACATACAGTTACTTGGGAAACTGTGACCAAGTTTGTCAACACTGTAAAGCTCTTTTTTGGTATGATGAAAAGCTAAAAGCAGCGAAAGGTAGATTTCCATAGTACCATATTTTTTGTCCATTCTTTTTACAAAGTTGCATATTGTTATGCGTGTTCCTTGAACGTCATCCTTCTGCAGAGCCGCACTCCTCGACAATGTTGCTTCAACAACTTTAAGTGCATCCATTATCACTTCAGGTAATTCTTATGCGCCCTCGCATAATTGATTAACATCAATGGTTCTCAAATAGACCATATAATTGTGTTTTCATATGAGAGTTGGTATGCATTTTGAATGTAAACTCACACCTATATACAATGCTCACATGTTTTCAGTGATTATGGCCCAGTTTTGTCATCTGTTTCACTGGTATTTGCTTTGCTTCTTGGACTGCTGATGTTGTCCTTTTTTGATGTTGTTATCATTTGTGGTACAGGTGTTTCAAGCCTAGCCCGACAACAGAATGATGATAATAATAATGTACATGTTGATGATGCTACGAACGCAATGGCTTCCAGTTCTGTTGCAGTCGAAAACGGCTGCTCATTTCACCATGATGTATGCCGACGTTGAGTCTGTTAGCATAATTTCGTTTTTCCATATGTTGTTACATTTAGCTCTCTTATATATCCAGTTGCTATGATTTTATAGGTGTAGACGGGCAGTCCTTTGCGGGGTGTGGTCAGCCAACTATGGGTCCTATTACAAAACATGTGGCACCTGCAGGTATACTGGATTCAGCGGTTCCGAATCTACGGGTTGCGGGTTTACGTTGTCACTCGAGTGTGGAGTACGGCCAACGAAACGCCTTCAGGTATTCATACATCTTTACTATTTGTGCTTGCTTCTCTGTCGAATTTGGTTTTAGTGAAAAGGTTGCCCTGAATTGCTGCAATGGAGGTAAGACTCAGTTTGGCATACCGCAAGAGGTGTTTGTTGATCATTCTCTCACACATTCATACCACGGATATGACTCATCACTTCCGGAAGCCTCGAACACAAATTCGAGAGTTTAATCTGAAATTTTTTTTCCCTTAAAATTACAGGTATGATTTTGATTTGGTATTCTAAGGTAGAAATGGTTCAATGTTTGGAACAATTTTAAGAGTTGAAAAATATGGATTAAATAAATTGTACTTGGAATACTTAAGTGTAGAGATTTGGATTTGCGTGTTTTTGGAATTGGATTGTATTTGCATACAAAGCAAATAAGCCAAATTTGATAAGCTCTTTCATAACCAAAAAAGGTGAGTTTTTTTTTTTTTTTTTTTTTTTTTTTTTTTTTTTTTTTTTTTTTTTGAAAGGCCGATATATATATTAGAACCAAACAAAACAAACATACAAGAAAAAGGCGAGCCCCACTTACAACGAGATACTTGACTTAAAAGGCCCCCAAGACAAGCCTAAATAAAAGTACAAAATAGAGATAACAAAACAAAGAGACTAAGACTCAAAAACAAAACAATGACCAGGAAATAAACTATGGGTGACACCATCCTACCAAAAAAGGTGAGTTTATCAGCTTTTACTAATTTAAATAAGAGAGTAACTCATTCATTCAGCAAATGTAAGTAGTTAATGAGTCTATATAACTGATCCTAGACGCCCCCTTATGTTGAATCAGAATTAGATTGTAAAGATTTCATTAGAAGTTAATTGTAAACTGCCACAGAACCATGAATACAACTCACATATCCTAACGAGTAGATACACTCTCAAATGAATGATAGTTAGCTGATTAAGCCAAATACATTTTTAGCTATTCTTTTGGTTCTTGCTACTGTTGTGTTCAATTACCACGATTTCTTATTTACGTTGTTTAGAAGTGCTTATAAAAAAAATGGACTAACCATTGTTGTTTATAATTTGGAATAACCGTACGAAATATATGTTGTCGAGTTTTAGTATTTGAGCATGTAACTAAGCGCCTTTTTTACAGCAGCCGTTGATTTCTTTGTAAAGATGGTATTGGTAGTTTTTAACTACACTATTTGAAAAGAAACAAAACGCAGCAGTTAAAACATTTATAGATTACTTGATAGACAAATGACTTAAAACATACAAAGATGATCATCATGCATGTATAACTTTATAGCTTGACAACTTTATAGCTTGACTCCCTGATAGTTATATACATGCATGTTAGAATGGAATGACAATGTAGTGGGTGAAAGTAGTGTAAATGTTGTTGGTGAGAGTAGCACAACAAATGAAATTGGTAAAAATAATGTGCCAAGTGAGTTTACAACTGACTTTTACTCTACTCTGGACAATGAAGACTTTGACCCTTTCTTAGGTTTAGATGATGCTGAGATACTTGATAAGATAAATGATGTTGAGCAAACAATGGGTTTAGATGATGCTGAGATAGTTGATAAGGGTAAAAAATCCACCAACCATTGTGTGAGAAGAAACATCGATACGCCGAAACCAACAAGAAGTTTAGAGACATCTATGATATCTAAACAAGGTAAAATAACGAAAATCGTCAGCAAAAAACAAAGTGCAACGACAAATGGCCATGGCACCGAGTACGACTCCCTCTTCCTAAGCAAAATAACATTCACATCAGATCTCGACATTCACATTAGTTGAGTACGGCTCTGCACCACCTGTAGAATTGTAAGTCCAACTTTAAGTAAGATCATAAGATAATTCAACTTTTTACGTAACAGAAAATATGTCAAATTATATATATAGACTTTGAAAAACACCTAAATTCTTAAGGTTGGGATGTTATGGACTAACTGTTTCAACTCTAAATTACGTATGTAAAAACTGTAACGCGCCGAGCCCAAAGCATCAAACTAGCCAAAACCTTCCAACCAAGTAAATCCATGATGGGAGGTTATTGGTAGCTCACAAGACGCATCATAAATGATGTAGAACAATAAGTTGCAAACTTGGCAACTTATATTCCTAAATGTCCTCATAATCCTTACACAAAAAACCCAAAGCAAACTTATCCATATAGGTGCACAAGTCCAATTCAGTACACATACGAGTTCTAATACCCAAAAAGGCCAAAAGTCCAAAACCAAATCTGCACGCTGCACGGGAGCTCGATAATCACACAGTAGCCAGAACCTACAACTTATATACAAACTCTGAAAATCACAATTTATAGAAAACCTCCATATCTTATTAACAATCAATAACATTATTAATAAATCAGGTGAGTATGCAACTAGTTAGTCCAAGGTACCGTCAGCTTTTGGCCTATAGCACACAACCAAAAAAACACACTCACTTCACTTTCTATTTAAGTTACATCCAAAAAACAAATTCGATGCCGCTTGTTTTGGCCATAGCGGCACACCTATGGCACAGGCCACGATACACTATGGCTGCCACTATAACGGCCTGGAGACTGTGTGCTCTAAGTGACTTAGGACAATATGACACAAACTCTGCCACTCAAATCCCTAACGACGTCATAAGCCTAACGAAACCGCAAACACGGTCCTAAACGACTTATCACTTCTAAAACACTAAAACCAAAGGCGCAAGTTCAAAAATCTCCTCAAAGTTACTTAAAACATACTAATTATTAGCCATAAACCAGCTCCTACTACTTGTATATAAAAAAACACACTCACTTCACTTTCTATTTATCTTACATTCAAATAAAATAAAATAAATAAATCAATAACGCTTGTTTTGGCCATAGCGCCACACCTTTGGCGCAGGCCACGATCACGCCACTTAAATCCCTAACGACATCATAAACCTAACGAAACCCCAACAACTTATAAGACACTAAAACCAAAGGCGCAAGTGCTATAAACTCCTCACAGTTACTTATAAACTAATTATTGGCCATAAACCTCACACAAACACGGTCCTAAACACGCTATGGTGCCACGGCGAGGTGTGCGCTCTAAGTGACTTAGGAGAATACGTCACAAGCTCCGCCACTCCTCACAGTTACTTGATAACTAATTAAAAACCTATTAATAACAAATTCAGTTTATTCTAACTATAATTAAATCTACAAAACATGAAGACCTAAATTACTACTAGTACGAAATGAATTTATAAAATTAAATGATTAAAAGTAGGGAGAAGGTAAGGAATATATACATCTTAAGCTTTAATTGAGTCTATTAAGCTCTGTATTTCGTTTTCCGATGGTTTCCTCTTCGTTTTCATGTCTCACGCGCCGTCCGTCACTCTCACGCGCCGCTTGTGTTTTTATTTTCCCGCCCCTTATTTTTTTTATTTTTTTTTTGGAGTGGAAATGATTTGTGAATTTGTATTTTTCTAAGTTTTTTTTTTTTGCTTTATTAGACCCTTGAAGTTTGAAACTTTACATTTGTGGTTACCAAGTTATTATAAAGGGTTGTCGAGTATCGGGGCCTGCTGACCCGTCACACGGCCAATATAGGGGTGTTTGTTTCGGCTTATATATCCAGGTTATACCTTATTTAGTTTTGGGCTTATGTTGTATAAGCTCACTTTTTTGTGGCTTATTTTGAAACTTTTTGGCTTATATAAGATTAGTGTGACATAATAAACTTAAAAGTTTCAAATAAGCCTAAAAAAATGATGTTATGAAACATAAGGCCAAATAAGTCATAAGTAGGGCTAAGCATTGCATACCCAAGACCCATGAAGACTAAGAAAACCGATCGGACTGATCGAAAACCGACCGAACCGAAGGACCATCAGTCCGGTCTCGGTCCTAACATTTTCATTATTTTGGTCTTGGTCCGGTTCGGTCCGGACCGGTCTTACATAAAAACCAACTATTATGCCTTCTTGGACCGAACCGAAAACATTCAATCCGGTCCTCGATCTAGGGTTTTGGTCCAATTCGGTCTCGGTCCGATCCGATTTTAGACCGATGCTCACCCTTAGTAATAAGTCGGCTATATAAAAGCTTAACAAACACCCCATAGAAAAAAGCACGCGTACCGGATTTGAACCTGATAATTTTATGCATGTTACATGTCGTCTACCATTAAGTTACTAAAGTGGATACAAATGAATGAGTTTTCATCTTGTAATCCTGATAACAACACTTTCTTTTAATAGAAACATAACATTAAGTTTTATATGTTGGTAAGGAAATCTTATATATATAAAGCTTAAGAAGCCTTATAAATGTAAGTGGTCATGATTAATGCTTAATGAATTGATTGTATCATATGTAGTGTTCCACATTGATTTCCAGGCAACTCAAGCAAACTATCTTTAAGCGTACAATGAATATTCACATAATGGCCATTTATATGTTAAGTATAGGAAGCATTTATCAGTTACACAACTCTAAATGTAAAGTGGTCATCATAAATATTTCATGCATTGAAAGTTAAATATGCAAGCTCCAAGCAAACCAACCATCTCATGAATTGAATGTTAGGAAGATGAAGTAAAACATAACCAATTGAGAATAAATGCAGCAAATAATCTTTTCGGTTGCTTTTTTAAGATTATAAATAGCCACTATCACCATTTTCACCACATCATTTTTTCCCGATCCTCACCAACATGAAACAATCAATAACTCATTCCAATCCAACAACCTTAATCGAACAACCAACATCAACCAACAACAACCAACAACAAACAACTTCACGTCTCACAACCGACAACAACAAATCCAAAACTATGTCTTAAAACTGAAGAAAAAAACCAATCCTACAAACTAGACGCAACCATGAACCCCACAATCACACAATTACAAGAATCGAATTTCTTGAAGCCTAGCTTCATTAATATACGAACTTATTCAAGAAAGGACCATAACAAAATTGTTACAATATTTCTTTTTGTTCAGTTTGAAAAACAAAAACGCAAACAATATCAAATCACCCTACCCGAGACCAATCCTAGGATCTTGAATCCGTTTAAACGCGTCTTTGGTTCATCTTGAACATCAAAGAAGAAAAAGGTCACGATAAGGCTGTGTGTTTGTGTTTGATAAGGATTTATGATGAACTTTATTAGATTTAAACCGCAAACGAAGACATATGTTAGGGTTTTGTTCCGATTGTGTTATTTAAATGTTTAGATGTGTAATTAGTTTATGATTTGATGGTATAAATGAAGATGAGATGTAATTGTTTGTAGGGAAAAGATATATTTGATGATGGTGATAGATGTATTTGTGTGTGAATTTAGAGATAGGGGCGGAGTACACAAAAAGTAGGGTTAGGTCTAATTGTGTTTAGTTAAATGTTAGGTCTATTGATTGTTTCGAGCAGGTTTATGATTCGGACTTGGGTCACTCGATCTGATTTTTTATTATATGAATTATAATTTGTACTCTTGAATATACTAATTACTTTAATGTTCTATGTTTTTATAGTTTTGTTAAAAAGAAAATTTGTTTTATAGTTCGCTTTTAATAATGTAATTTATTTTATCTTTATCCATAAATGGTGCAAAGTAATAGACTAAAGATAAAACAAATGCGTAGTAATGATTCGGGTAATCATATCCACAATTAGTATCGGTAATTAAGCGATTATGTTATTTTGAGGATTTACCATTTATATAATTTTACGGTAGTTTAAATCTTACATAATAAGTAATATCATTTTGACGATTTATGTAGTTTAAACAATATAGATATACCATTTATATTATCTATTGCAAATTAAATTTAAATCTTACTCAATAAGTAATATCACTATGGAGGTTAATTGATTATCTTAGCATGATTTTAGTTTCATTTGTAGAATGACAAACAAATTTGGCAAAATAAAATTATTATATTAGTTATTAAGAGTAGAAAAATTATATGGTGAGATTGATGTCTTCAAATATATTTATATATGCAATATGCTACAAATTAAAGATACTAACAATATTGGACCGATTTTCACAATAAAAATATATTGAAACTTAAAAGGTTTTTGTTGATAAAATAAAGTTCGAGTAATTAAGCGTAGTAATGTGGAGCTACCGTATTTGATATGATAAGCCAAAGGATAATTCATTGTCACAAGTTGATCTCAAAATATACAGACTATCCACTTTGTTACGATTTTATATAAGGGTTACATTTATTTTGAAAGAACCGTATGCGTTTAACCTCCTTTTGACATTTAGTATGTAACTTATATATATTAAAAAATTATATGTGAAAAGACTCTTTTAAATGTATCATCTTGAAAAGGGTCTCTTCACATATACTCTTTGAATGTCAATAAACTATTTTAAATGTGTGTCATGCTCAAAAAAGGTGTGATACCATCACAACTTAGATTATAATGACGAAAATAAGTGTCAAAGATTACGCTATGAACACTTATATACAGCCCATGTAATGATGAAAATTAGTGTTGAACAATACACCATGAACATTTAGATTAAGCCCGTGTGCATCCCACAGGTCTGAATGACTCCACACATTACTCTATGACCAATTAGATAGAGCCCGTGTGCAACGCACGGGTCTGAATGACTCGTGATTATGTAAATTTGATTAGAAGGATTGGAAAAATCGTAGTTTTTATACAATTAATTATGGGCACAACATCAACTCTGAGTCTTGCCCAATTTACTGACACCAAGTCTATTTATAAGATAGGATGAATCGAAGTTATATGCATTTTTGTTTCCTTTTTAACCGTGGTCTTAACGTTTTAACAAATAAATCTACGAAATCATCACCACACCACTTAAATATGTATTATTACGAGTTATGATATTTAGGCCTACATAATAGACCTATAAATAGGCCTACTTTAACAAATAAATCTACGTTTCAAACACTTTTTCTCTCTCTTCATATTAACCAATTAAATTTTAAATTCCACCAATCATAGTTGTAGGTCTATTTTTAGGCAAACAATTTAGGTCTACAAATCATTTTTCAATTGACAATTCAGAGCTTCTAACTTTTTGGCCTAAAAAAACTACCATTGTTAAATGCTTAAACAAACCACCAACTTTAGTAGCTTGTTTTGTCTATGGCCCGTGCAGTAGTCTAAACTTAAACATAACAATAAAAGACCGAGACGAGCTTATTTCTTAATGAGACATAATTGGGTTCATAAAGATGTTTTTGATCTTGCTTCTAAACAAGCATGACATCATCGTGTAAGTTTGAAGCTAAAATCGTTTTTTTCAAAATCCTTTACACTACTAGGTAAAATACTAGCTTATTAGGTTCCCCTCATGTTGATGAAGCAAATGACATCTATGATCTATTTCCGATGAGGAGTTGTAACAACATCGTTTCGGTCAATATTTTTGGCTAATTAGTCGTATTTAGTGTCTGCACACAAGTAACTGAATTCAACTACTTATTTACGGGTTTGTGTTTGGATTCATTTATGAATATTAAAAGTCTAAAAATATATCACTATTCGGAACTTTTACATAAATAAAATGATGGCAAAACTTGATCTTACAAGCATTAAGTCTACCATAACCAAGTGTCAAAAATAACATATATGCGACCATTTAAGTGTATCGAAAAATCTATTTACTGTAGATCACATATACACAAACTTGTCTACTCATACCAACCTTGAAGATTATAGTTGAGTTGATATATTGTTTCTCTTGCACATATACTTAATACAACCTTAGTACATAAATAATGTGGGATAAACAAGTTTAATTAAAAATTGTATAGTTTATAAATGTTATAATGTGTGACAAAAAAGTTTAATGTGTGATAAATAAGTTTAATTAAAAATTGTATAGTTTATAAATGTTAGAATGTGTGACAAAAAAGTTTAATTAAAAATTGTATAGTTTATAAATGTTATAAGTTTTTAAAGTGCTTATTTTGTATAAAAGAAAACTTTAATATAGAAATAAAGCCTTTTAAAAACTCATAACATTTAAAACTATAAGTGATATAGAGTCATGCCCGTGGGATGATAAGAAATTCAGTCCACCTCCCCCACTTTATAGAGTCTCCTCCTCACCCAATTGTTCTGCACTTGTCGATGTGGGACAAACATTCTCTAAACACAATAAACAATCTTACCTTCACTAAAAGCATCCAGTTGGTTGTACATTGTGGTTACACATCAAAGTTCCGTTCCATAAACACTATTCAAAACAAAATATATGACAATTAACAAGTCGAAAATTATAAAAAAATTTCATCAAAGCATGTCATTACCATAGCAAAATGTTTTAACAGCATTAGCTTAACATCATCCCAACTAAGGTACTAAAATTTTTGTTACATGATAATCCAACAAAAACAAGAAAAAATAGAAGCGAATAGTCTCGAGTCATTATGCTGATGCACAAAAACAAAAGGGTAAGGCAGTGCAATGGTTGCATCTCGCTGAATATGTTCATCTCTTTTGATAGCGACTTGAAAATTTGCGTCACACTAGTTTGCTCACTTTCCCAGCAAATAGTATACCATGTGGTTTTTTACAGCAAAACATGCACATACAACCATCGACAACGTTATTGGAAACTCAGGGGGTATCACAGAAGTTATACTTAATGTATAGCTTAATAGAAGCTTGTGTGTACTCCTATTTGGATTCTCGAGCCCCTAATTCAACAACATGGATTATGTTAATTAACGGAATAACTAATATAGGGAGTTAAGAACTTAAGATGATAAGTCTGCACATTTACCTTTTTAAACAGATGAGCGACTGCAATTATTGCAGAAAAAACTAATAACAAACTAAAAAGTCCCCTCTCCCAACTCTTTGCAGTAACCTTCATAAAAGATACGGAGTATATATTTATCAAATACAAGGATCTAAGGAAGACAAAACTAATAATGAGAAGTGCGCTACGTATATATAAACTTACCTTCTCTCGTGAAAACAAACTAGTCCGTACTAATTTCCCTTGGTTTGTCTTAAATCCAGTTCGTAAGACAAATGCTATACAACCAGTATCAGGCGCTTTAATATGAAATTTCTGAAGCAACGAAAACACAAACAATAAAACAAGTTAGTACCAATATCATACTACAACTAATGATAGAAGAAAAAAAATTGAGACATCGTGGAAGACCGACCATATGGGGCTCATGATGCAATATCCTTGTGCCACGAAAAAGGACATGCCTTTTATCTCGTTTATAAGACAAATGCTCTTCTGGTCTTCTGTCCATAATTGAAACCTGAAAACATATACACAGTTTTTGACGTTTTTATGTAATGAGTTTATTAGAAGATGATACAAACTTGGAAGGAAATTGAAAAAGAAAAGTACCTTGAGTTGAGGGATAGACTCGCTCACAATAAGACTACCTTCAAGAATAAGCATGTCTGCAGGGATAGATTCTTCTGTTTCTGTATCTTGACGAACATAACGACCAATTGACACAATGTCCCCAGACACAAGATCTGTCCCTGCCACACGTGTCCACCTGCAATACAAGTGACCGAATATTTATTCACAACGAGCCAAAAGAAGAACCAAAAAGAGAATGTAATTCACATTACAACTTACTTTCCATTACGGTACACCATAAGCACCCTGGAACATATAGCTACTCTATCGCGTCTAATGTTTGACAAAGTCTTCAGTTGACTTATGACCGCCAATGACTCAACCAGAAACGCAACAAAGAGACCGAAGAGACCACTATTAATAAATCCGGGGCCTCCTAAACAACAAAGTCCATTACAGAAAACCTGCAGATCAAACATGAATATATATAACATGGTAGTTAAGAACAGAAATAACAAATGCACATGGTGATGGATGTTGAACCTCAAATAAAAAGAAGGGCTTCATGCATTGCTCTTTCACCAACTCCCGGAAAGTTGTCTGTGGATACTCAATTCTGCGCAGAGATGCAAGTAGCAGAAGATTAAGAGCAAAATACACGAGTTTAACAAAGAAGAAAAAATAAATAAAAGGGTCGTAAATCTAACTTACACATTGCGTCCCCATTTGTCTGCAGCAATCTGAACTTGAGAGTCCGTATCGTATCCGGTGCTGTTAAGATAGTAGCCAAAAGTTTCCTTGGTTAGTATCTGATCACTTAACTATGTTAACTTGTAAATGCATAAAACGGGAACATGGTATGATACCAACAAACATTCTATCCAGTAATTCAACAATAAATGCCATCTCCATCATGAGTCCATTAGACAAGGTTTATTCCATCTTTCTGTTACAAGAGTATCCCTTTATCTATACGCATAATTATATGAAGTAAGAATGACAAACCATTCGACGTTAAGGTCTTTCGACATAACTGTTCAGAATCAATGTCAAGCACCTGGAAAGATTAGTGGAGAGATGATCATTTAAGTGAACGAATCAATTCTAAAGGTAAAAACGTATTTTGTTAATATATTGTTAACGTATGTACCCTCCGGATACATGCCGTACAAGAGAAAACCCTCCGGATCCGTATCAAGTAAAGCGTACTTAGATATGCCCAGACTACACGGACTAATATCCGATGGGTTGCAAGTATCCGCACGATCTCACCCGTCCGGATACCACCAGCCCTTCGGATAAACTAACAAGTACCTAAGCCAAAGTACAAACAAGTACGCCAAAGTATACGATAATGGAGTTTAAACTAGCGAACATTATGGGCTAAGTACGAAACAGCCTGGCACCCCATGTGGAAAGTCTATAAATAGAGAGGAAATCTTCACTTAAGGTTAACTAATTCTCCCCCACTCTCTAGTTTTATTTATACTTTCTCTCACTAAGAACATATACTTACTCTCACGCCGGAGGTTGGTCCTGGGATACATTCCCGGGGCGAGTCTAACGGACGTATTTGTTTTGCAGATATCCGAAGCAACGCACTATAAGCTAAGATCACATTGAATCCGTAGGACCTATTCTAGTCCGAAGGATTCAACTTGCTTGTTCGAAGTAGAAGCAAACTTTTACCTCAACATATATATAAATATACATACCAGACGAATATACATATAATCCAAACTTGCTTAGTTACCCATCTATTAGTTCTCAAACTAGCATCCTTCCCAACAATACGCAACATGTATCTAAGTTTCCAACAATACGTGCAACTTAACACGCAAGAGTGCAGATATAGCTATTCATATTTAAGGAGAATGGGAGCAAGTTAAAAATCAGTTACCTGATAGTCAACGCCAGTGGTAGACACAAGTCTAGCAAAGCCCAGAAACAGTAGTGGGCTAGCTAGTAGAAGACAATGCACTCCTCAAACCCCTATAAATATCACCGTGACGGAACCAGGGGGTGTCCCGGGGGTCCTGGGACACCCATGGATTTTTGTTGCGTAGTGTTAATTTTATTAAAAAAACCTCGATTTTTCTTAAATGCACCCGGTCCCTCAAACTGGTGTTTGTAATATTGTTTAGTTTATTTTAAGTGCACCTGGTCGTTTTGCGTCCTGGTTCCGTCCCTATTAATCAAGATAGTGATCATGCAATTACTTAGTGAGAACGAAAACGTGAGAAATATGACATCATGCCGTCTAACCCGGAAATGACCGGCTCTTGACCGGATATGACCAGGTATAGCCGGGTCTTGGCCGAATATAACCGGGTCTAACCGGAAATGTACAATGCCTGTGACTACTGGACAATATCATACTACTGTAGGTGTCTTGATAGCTAAAGAAGAGACAGGTTGGATTATGTCATACGGAGTATAAATAGATGAAGACATTAAAATTTTAAGCTTGATAAGTACTTTTTTTTAGCCCAAGTGTCCACGTGATCAACTTACAAAACATATGCATTAGATTTACAGGAATTTAGTATAAAGAGTAAGTTTAGGCACCTTATATATTGTTTTTGTGGTGAAATCAAAGAGAACTTTCTATCCCACATAGGTGAAAGAGGAGAAATGATTATACCTTATATATCAAAGTTTATACACATCACACATGTTAGAATTAGTATGATGCTTTCGTAGTTGTCGTTGCTTGTGTTAATGTCAAACATAACCAACATCTTCCACGAAAACTTAATATGAAGTCTTAACATTTTTGGAGAAATGCTTGATATTTCATTCACCATTTTATATTATTGTGTATGATTGTGTGAATAATTGCTAAGTGTTATAATAAATGGACCAAGTAATGGAACATCTGATCTCACATATGTTTTTTTTTTTTTTTTTTTTTTTTTTTTTTTTTTTTTTTTTTACTTTGTATTTGTTGAGATTAAATTGCAATCACATCGATTGATTCTCGAGCAATATCTCACCTATGTTTCTCTTCGGTTCTGCATTGTTTGGAACAATGAATTTGTGTTATAAGTGATAAGAGTACTCCATGGAAGATTTTCGTATCTAATTGCATTCTCACTTAGTGATTACACAAGAATCTATCTATCTATCTATATCTATACTATCTAATATAACACACTTTTTCACCTCTCTTCATCATTTTTTTTTACCTAAAATAGCTTCTATTTTCGTGGCGAGACCTGTTAAACTCAAGCTTTTAAATCATCTATAGCTTATGTATTATTTTAAATTCGAAACTGACGTAAAATTAACTTTTAATCGTGTATAGCAAAAAAAAGTCATTTATTTACACACTTTATGAGCACACATATAAGTTTCAATTTTAATAGTGTTAATCGGGTGGGTCTTGAAGCTAGTATATTTAATGTTTTATTTTATTAATATACTACTAGTTGAAATAAAAGCCCGCTTATCGGGCGGGTCTTAAAGCTAGTATATTTATACTACAAAAAGCCACTAAAACTTTTTTCCTAGTATAAATAAAATATTTTTTACACTTGGAATTCTTTTGGTGTTAGAAATATATATAATTAAATAAAAAACATATAAATTATGTAATTCATGTTATTTAGATCGACCTGAAACCGAAGTGAATTCAAATTCGGTCTAATCTAATTTGAATTCGGTTCATTTCAATTTTACAGAGAAAAAAGTTTAATGAGAATTAAATAAACCGAACAAACATCCGTCTAAAGTAACCTTAAACTATCATATCTACCAAATCATCCCGTTCAGAACCACAATATAAGTACTATAAAATATGGGCTATTAAAGCAATCTTATGGTCCAAAACATCATATTTCCTATTCTTTGGGCTTAAATTTTAGGACTTTTTATCTTCTGGATCAACTATAATTAAGTATGATCCAGCCCAACTCTTACATTGGTTCGGTTCGTCTCTTTGGCTTTTTGCGGTAAAGGTACAATAACAATATTTCCTGTGTTTATCTTTTTATCAAATCAATCACACACATTCTATCTTTTTTAATTAACAATGCACACGTTACATCCTTACTATCCGAATCAAAACTATAACTGAACAATAATTACTGTAGTCCATGTTTTGGGATGTAGCATTTTCTGTTTTGCTGTCATTTGTCGTTTGGTTGTAGGCATTTTTTTTTTTTTTTTTTTTTTCTTTTTTTCTTTAGGTTTCATCCTCCCTAAATATCTTGTTGGGGAGGTGGGATGCCTTTTTTGTATTTTGTTATTTGGTTGGTGTATTTATATGTTTTCTTTAAAAAAATAAATAAATAAATAAAACTAAACTAAACTTAAAAAAAAAAAAAAAAAAAAAAAAAAAAAAAAAAAAAATGTTTGACAATGAAGTAGGACAAAATGGTACTGTATTTAAAATTGTTAAATGTAGCTCTAAAGACACGGATTGACGGCTCGTATGAACGTTCACTTTCTCATGAATGTATTGGACATAACTACCTTTGACCCCTCACTTATATTGTGAATTGAGTAGCAATATCAATTGCATGATTCGCTTAGTTTAATATTGTTGCATCCTAATAATTTTCAACCTATTAATTTGTCAATAATGGTTTATAGTAGTTTGTTAATAAATTAGCTTTGCAATTATGGTTATGAATCCTATGGTGTTTTTGAGATATTGGACGAAACTAATAAATGGTAAACTACAAAGCCATTTGGGTGTTACAAGTGTAGAGGGGTGGAGCTTCTTGTGGCACATACCACATATGGTTGTAGGCGATTAAGTGTATTTTTCTTGTAAATTTTCTTGGATTCCTGAAGGTGCTACACGCCCACACGTGTTTCAATGTATGTAGAGAAAGAGTTTCTAGATTTTGAAAAGAAATAAAGAAGAAACAAAATATGATGTTTTCTACTTATTTGTCTTTTAGCCATTATTTTTAAATTTTTTTAACACATAGATGTAAAGGGTAGTCAGCCCATACTCTGCCTAGGCGGGATTGAGTTTGTTGTTGTTGTTGATGTAAAGGGTAGTCAGGTAGGGCCATAAAGGTCTTTGGATTTGTTTATCTAGTTTTTATATTATATGTTTTAGAAACTTTATTTACTTTTAATTTTACAAAAAATGTATAGCTATAAAAATGTCAAACGTTCAATTTCATCTTTGATTTTCAAGATCATTATTATTTTGATACTACTTTTAAGCTACCTAGATCCGAGAACTAAAACCACAAACTAGTTTTACCCAAATAAATGGAAAAGTAAATTTAGAAATATGCACGAAGCGAAGCGAGCCATAAAAAGTGCCACACAGTCCAAAATCTTGTATCTGCCACTGCAAGTGAGTGGTTACTAATCCAACACCTTTTGGGAACTTTTCTTAATCGTAAGCCCATAAATTTTATTTAGCACATGTCGTAGAAGATGGTTGGGTTTGGAAAGTACAAGTTGAAGAAGATAGTTGTGTTGAATAGGACTGCAAATGATGTGTACAATTACTTGTTTGGGAAGCTTGGGAACTTTTCTAGATCAAAGGTTAATCATCATGTCTTCAAATATTACTGTCTTTGTATCAAACTAAATGAGCTTTTACCTTTCAATTGACCAAAAGGAAAAAGCTCGTGTATTTTGGAACGAAGTCTCGAAGCTAGTTTCTTGGAAAAAGAACAAGATATTTATATATATTCATTTTATACAATCTTGATATCTCAATTACAAGCACAATTATACATGTTAAACAATCAAAAAAGCATATGCGAGCATGACATTTTGATAACAATAAAAGATAAATCACATATAGTAAAGTGTTGTTTGAGTGCACAATTATGATAAAAGATACTCTAAAAGTAAATCATACTTGTTACTATTCGGATGAAGAATCTAATATAGATTAATATTGTATCTTATTAGTTTGATTTGTATACAATGGAAGATTTTTTTTTTTTTTTTTTTTTTTTTTTTTTTTTTTTTTTTTTTTTAATATATTTTTTTTGAACGGCCATTTTATTTAAAAAACTAGCAAGAAGCTAGAACTTACAAAGAAATAAGATGCGGGTTTTTAGTCAATCGTTCATACTAAACGATGCTTTACATCTATGCCTACACCAATAATAAGACTTGGAAACAATATCATCAAAAAACCTCTTTGCTTTGAAAATAAACGTGTAACGAACCGACCACAAGCACCACCACATAACGTAGAACACACCTTCCAACATCAATTTGTTTGTTGTCGGGATGCGCAGATTCACTAACCAATTCTTTCAGTCATCATAATCTTCAAAATCCCGATATGAAATGTCCCACCAACGCATAATCAAACGAACCGTTTGGCGAATCATACAGCAAGAGAAAAACAGATGGCTAGATGTCTCAACCCCATTTTCACAAACAACACACATGAGAGATTCGAGATGCATACCTCGACGAGAAATGTTAAACCTTGTCGGCAACGCATCCAGCTTGACCTTCCACGCCAACACATTCACCTTTATTGGCACATATTTAACCCACCTCGTAATGGAGGCAACCTCCGGAAGAGTTTTGTCGTCGATCAATTTTCTAGCAGACGCAACGGTGAATTCCCCCGAGTTCTCCAACACCCACGACCATCTGTCAAGCATAGGAGATAAACTAACATCTTGCATCATAACTACAAGCTCCTCAAGTTGTTACTGCTCAGCTCCACCTCTCGGATTTCTTCTAAACGAGTGATCCAAGCTTGGATGCATAAATTTCGTCCCAACAGAGATTCGTTTATTTGATTCAAGTGCATATAAACGCGGAAATCGATACCTAAGCATGCCACCTTCTCTCCAACAATCTTCCCAGAAAAGAGTGTTCTCCCCATTCCCAATTTAATGCACATGAAACTACACAAGTCAATACCTTTATGAGCTAGAGATCGAAATTCATTCACAATACTCATCCAACACGACTTCGTACCAGCTTTGACATTCGCATCCAACTTTCCGTCAGCTCCATGAATCGCCTTAATAACACAAACCGATAGAGAAGAATCTTGCGTATAAAATCGCCAAATCCATTTGAACATTAAACTTCTATTCAGCGCATAGAGGCTTGAGACACCGAGGCCTCCTTTAACTTTGGGAGCTAACACTTTCTTCCAATTAACCCAAGAACTTTTGTTACTATTGAGCTCATGCCCATTGAAGAAATGACTTCGAATCGATTCAAGTGTATTAAGAACACCCAAACTGACTTAAGCAAAGTAAGCCTACCACCAATAGACAACATCTTCATCTTCCATTTAGAAAGGCGCGACTTTACTCGTTCTACCACCTCATCCCAAGCCTGAACTCGAGTCATAGAGCCACCTACAGACGAACCGAGATATATAAACGGGGCTTTAAGAATAAGACACCCAAGTTTCGACGCAGCCCCTTTAACCTTATCATTATCCACATTAACGCCCAAAATTTTACTCTTGCTCATATTGATTCTTAAACCGGACACCTTATGAAAACAGTCAAGAACATGAACAAGAGTATTAATGTTACTCTCACACCACTGCCCAATGAAGACCGCGTCATCCGCATAAAACATGTGAGATAAAGTCATCGAGGAATCTAACTTGATACCCTTGAACATTCCCACATCCACCACCCGTTGAAATGATAAATGAAGACTCTCCATGATTAGAATAAACAAGAACGGGGATAACGGGTCGCCTTGTTTCAGCCCTTTATAGAATTGGAACTCCTTCGTTGGGCTTCCATTAACAATAATAGAGCCTTTCGACGATCTCAAGCAACTTTGAATCCATTTACACCACTTTTCTCCAAATCCAAATTTTTTAAGAATATCATCCAAGAAGTCCCACCGAACCGAGTCATACGCTTTCTCAAAATCAACTTTAAATAATAAAGATTGTTTCTTCTTCGCAACAAAAGCAGATTGCATCTCGTTAACGATATCTCCCAACATGCCAACGAGTCTATTAGCCAGAATTTTTGCAATGATTTTGTATAAGCTCCCAATAAGACTAATAGGACGAAAGTCTTTCACCAGGTTTGCACCCGGAATCTGAGGAATCAAGGCAATAAAAGACGAGTTACAACCTTTAGGGATCTCACCGTAAGTGAAGAAATACTTCACAGCATCATACACATCATTTTCAATAAGATACCAAAATCGACGATAGAACCCGAAAGTGAAACCGTCCGGGCCAGGAGCTTTGTCAGTTCCACAATCCTACACCGCTTTCTTGATTTCTTCATTAGATACGTCACATTCCATCTCCAATTGTTGTTCTAAAGACAATCTCTTCGTATACCTCATCTGGTTAATGGCACATCTAACATCAGGTTGGCAAAAACGATTTCTAAAATGATTAAAAAATTCCCGCTTCACACGGTTCGGATTATCAATCCATCTCCCTTCAACCATTATACCTCGTATAGCCAGAAGATTCCGTTTTTTATTAATGATGCCATGGAAAAATCTAGAATTTTCATCTCCTTCAATGGACCATTTAACTTTAGCCTTTTGGGCCATTTCTTCCGCGTTTAGATTATCAATATGTTGAATGTTCTTAACAATCTCCGATCGTTTCAGAACCATCTCCTCATCACCATTACCACTATCAATAATTTTCTCCACGGCCTCAAGATCAGACATGTAGTTGGCTTTAACATTTTTCCCGCTTAACATATTCTGCTTGTTCCAATCCCGAATCCTTGTTTTTAGGAATTTTAACTTTCCCATCAACTTATGTATCGCATTAGACTCCACACTCGGACACTCCTTCCATGCATCTTCCACCATTTTATAGAACCCCTCCATTTCGAACCAATGATGATAAAATTTGAACGGAACCGGACCATAATCAACATAAGATTCACGAAGAAGAATAGGTCGGTGATCAGACAAGATATTATTGTTTTTAGGAATTTTAATATTTAGCGATTTATTATTTTAACTAGTTGATAGTTAATAGCTATTTTGTTAAATGTGTAAGGTAATAAAAGATATTATTGTTTTAGCAAGATTACCAATTTATGTCATAATATATTAATTTTGTGTTTCATTTTTATAGTGATGTAAAAAAAATAATGGTTCTATTTATAATTAATCCGCATGTCAACATTAAAAGTGAATAGGTGTCATTTTTGTGTGAGGATTAGTAAAACAAAAGATAAACTTATATATCATAGGCAATGTTATAAATACTGTGAGGCGAGGCGTAGCAGCATGGTCAAGCTTCAAGCTTTAACGTAAGGTGTGGCGACATGGCGTCTTTAAGGCGTGAATTAAAGTGACAAAAAATATTTAGTAATTTATATCATACTTCGTAGTTATATGAGTGATAAACATTAGTAAATCAAGCCCAAATCTCAAAAATTAGCAAATCCCTTAAACGCTTCAAAAAAAACTCGCAACGCCTTGCGCCTTTGCATGCTTTTTCACGCCTCAACTCCCGCCATGCCTAGAGCCGACATCTTGATGTATTTCGAAACTTTGAGGCCACGCCTCGCACCTTTGCGCCTTTTAGAACCTTGATTATAGGTAGACAAGACACTCCCTCGAATTCGGCCAAACATGAGTTTTGGTCATACTCGACACTTGTAAATAAACATATGATTATGCGCCTTTTAGAACGTGTATGTTTCTTGTTGTTTCTCGGCAGGTTATCAAGGACAAAGGGGAATACTTTTGGTCAATATCCTAAAGTATAAAGTAAGGCGTGGACAAATGGAATTAAGAACCAAGTATGTCATTTTCTAGTTCAAACTTTTAAGGGGTCATGTGATGAAAAGACTATATAGCTTGGTGGCAAAAGCAAAAGGCGAGAGGTGGGTATGTTTTTTTTATTCTTTCCTTTCATTTCGTGTATTCCGTGTCTCGTTGAGTTAAAGTGTAAATGCGGTGCTTATTTCGTGTATTCCGAACCAGTAAATAACCGATAAAAAATCCGAATCCGAACATTTATAACCGAAAAAAACGAACCGGTAAAAAACCGATAAAAAAACGATTCCGAAAATTTATAACCGAAAAAAACCGATTCCGAACATTTATAACCGAAGAAAACCGATTCCGAAAAACCAAAACCGAACCGAAACTGGTTATTAGAAAAACCGGTTTTTTTATAACCGGTTTTTAAAAAACCAAAAACCGAAAAAAAAAACCAATTTATTTGCACCTCTAATTGTATAACATCAAGTCTAGTGAGATGAGTGGGTGATTATGTTAAAGAAAATAAGGGTAATATAGTTATTTCAGTTATTATTTTAATATAAGCCTGTCATGTTGGTGAAGTCGAAACAAAATTTGAAAATTCGTTAGTGAAGTAAGGTAATAAAAAAGTAAGTGTTTTTACTCAAAATTTGGAAAATCCGTTGCTATTTTATAGCTTTCACCTTTTTATTATTATTATTATTATTATTATTATTATTTTTATTTTTTTTAAGTAAAATGTGTTATTTACTAGCGAAAACATTTGATCATCGATTTCGTCTATTAAAAAAGTGGACCCATAAGTGTTTGTTTTTTGATCTAGCCCATTTTGATCCATTTCAGCATGAACCCGTTTGATCATTACCAACGCACTTGATCCCAATTCTCTACATTATAGTCTAGGGGTGTCAATTTGGGTTGTGTTCAGGTCGGCGGGTTTGGGTGAAAACAGTTAAGCATAATATAGCAAACCAAAAAATCACCCCCAAATGATGAGAAAGGTCGATCATCATCAGGAATGTTTGCTACTAAGGCATTAAAAATAAGATTTCAAGCACTCTAATTTCAAAACGAAGTTAAATACCATACCTAAATTGACAAACAATGTTTGCTACGTACTCGGGTCGTACTACAATGTATCAAACTGACCATTATTTCTATACTTACTTGTACGTATAAATGAAATAATAGTAGTCACCACACAAGAGGACTCCACATATATACTATCCTAAAGTGATAGAAGGCAAGTAATCTGAATACAAAGTTAACATTCAAATGAAACTCATAAAAGCACTTCCTTCATTGTAGATCCAAAAGTTTAATATCAAAAGCTAGTAATAGGAGAAACTCATCATAATTATAGTTAATAGATAATTTGCACCAAAAGTTCAATATCAAAAGCTAGTAATATCAGAAACTCGTTCATTGTAGATGTCTTTTTAATTCAGTTTAAGGACTCGTAACTTGTCCTGCAGGATTTCACTTGCAACGACATAAGCTCTGACTTGCTGCCAGTCTTCACTTGCAATGTTATAAGCTCCGACTTGCTGCAAGTCTTCACTTGCAATGTCAATATAAAAAGATAGATTAGAAAACAATGTTAAGAAAATGAATCAAGAAAATAGACAAGGTCTCATTAATAATTGTATATATATAAACAGATTTCTCCAAGTAATGCGTGTTGTATTACTTGTATATATACGTACCTCTCGGAGGAGAAGGTAGCCGCGGTTTCTCCAATGCCTCCTTAACTCTCCCTACAGTCTGATTTATAGCAAAAGTGATCGACTCTATCGACTGCTGCCTTTTTTCCTGCAACGGCTGGTTTCCATCAACCAGCATCCGTAATACCAATGTAATAACTGAACCACCTGTATTAGTAGCGGTCGTTTGGCCATCGGTGCTGATAGAAAACCCTGATACCAGCACGTAATCTTCTGAAACTCCTTTGCCATTGCATATGAGATCAAAATCTTTCTTTGAAACAGTGGACCACACCACTAGTGCTCCAGACCGGTTGACATCCATTTCTTTGATTAACACCTCATCGTTCGAACCCTCAATCTGTTACACATCAGCAGATGTTGTGAGTTAATTGGGGGAGAGGGGGGGGGGGGGGGGGGGGGTGGTTGTACAACGTAACTAATTACCGTAGAAGCAGATATGTGGTTCCTAGTGTCACTCCCAGTCGAGTATTGTTTGAATGTATGTAGTTTTCTAAGCCCCCCAAGTACGTCCCACTGTCACAAAAATAAAGATTGAAATGTACTGAATATGCATATAGCTTGTGAAAGTCTGTGTGCTGGTTTATTAGCTAACAGTAGTACCTCATGGTGTATGCGTTCATCTCCGAGCATCTCAAGCACAAACTCGGGGGAGTGTTTTACATGAAAGGCCACCATACCTCCGACAACTTCAAAATTGGCAAAGGACTTATAGATAGTAGCGTGAACCTTCAAGTCCTCGGGACCAGTAACAGACGTCCATAGGGTGCGATTGCAGTCATCATTAGGACTAATATTCTCAAACAAGAAACGCGCCATGCAGTACTCCCCAAACCCCATAAAAGTCAGCTTCTCTGTAATCCATGGAGCCTCTGTTTATGCATTGAATTGTGGAGTTAGGAGGAAACACTTCGGCTAAAAATTGCTCACAACCAATATTTTGGTTTTGGTGATAAATCCAACTAACACTTGATATATGTTGAAACCAAATAATCACTACATTATATCTTCTTAAGACTCATAAAATTACCTTTGGTACACAAATTGGCAGTATTGAAAAATCAAGAAAGTAACAATCCAAAACAAAACATAACTCTCACAACTACACTCTGCTTCTTCTTCCGAGTGAAATTTATACACCGAGTGGTAATATCAAATGTGAAACATTGACCAAACTTTGTCAAAGATAGAATTTGGTTATTTTTTATCTGATCTAACAGCATTAGCTTATTCATGAGATGTTAGTAACAAATGTTATTTCACGATTGAATAGCTTGCTCGATTTAAAACAAAACACATATAGCCTACAGAGATAAATGTAAGTACCTTTTCCTTCAAAGCCTGGAGCTTTAGTGCGCATCTCAAAGGTAGCATTCTCAAGTGACCCTCTTTCACATGAACTTTCAAGCCACGCTACCATTCGTTCAGCTCCAAATGCAAATCCACTCCTGATTAGATGATCGTAGAACGTTTGGTTTGGCAGTGATTCTTCAACTTCCATATGTTCCACCCAAGTAACCTGTTGATAACGGCACAGCGTGATGGGACTGTGTGTATAAACAATGTATGTGTGTGTATACAAACCTACCTTTGATAGACCCTCGGCAATGCTTTGAATCAAGCATCCAGAAGGAAGGCGACGAAACTTATCTGAGAAGGGACAATGTGAAATTTCTGCAACAACCCACGTGCCTTGATCAATTTGCACATACGCTCTAACGAGATTCATGAACCTCCTTTTGGCAACCATGCAGGGTGAAGTGGCTTGCATACACCATGTGGTGACAAGACTTGAATTATTTCCTCTTTCGTAACATGCATGAAACAATATAAATTGGTACGTACGAACCTCAGCTAGCATATCGGCGATGTCCGCGTGATCCATCTGAACAAAAGCGGAAGCGCGGGATGCTTCAGTGGTCCATGATGATTTGTTTTTGTTTTTGTTGTTGTACCACCACGGAAAGGCTTGTTGATACTTATGTTGAACAAGAACATCCCTTCCTTCTTCGGACTTGGTCCATAGATCATTGTTCTCATATTTGAAAAGTTCGCGCAACTCATGGACAGCAGCAACCACACTTAATTTGTACTTAGCGTCCATTTTGTCTCTCTCTTTTTTTTTTTTTTTTTTTTTTTTTACAAGATGGGAATAGATTAATCGCCCAGCCCTCCCCCTATTTATGGCGCTTTTTAGGGGAGGGGGAAAGGAGGAGGAGGAGGAGGGGGAATAGAATTTTTTTTTTTTTGCTCTATAATTAAGATATATGTCTCCAAGTCTCATCGAGGTCAAAAGTCAAAGCAACATTAAGCAAGACGACAAGCACAAGATAAAATGTGTGGTGTTAAAACTAAGTGGGAATACTTTTGGTGTTTTATGGGATTATAAGTTGTAACTCATAAGGCAACATCTTATAATATAATTATACATGATTTGAAGATCAGAAAAGGAAAGGTGAGGGTACTTGGATCATGTATATCTAATTAAATAGTTTATCTCCCAAATCAAAAACCAATCAATATGTTGGCCAAGTTGTTAAAGTGCTTTGCATTTCTAAACCTAGTTGCCACTTGTTTTATAAATTCCCACTCTTAAGCTTTTAAAGTGTGGGGATGCTTAATTATACGATGTTTAAGAAAGCAGACAAGTTGCATGTTTACGGTTCAAAATCTAGTCGAATATCTATGCTTAATATCTTATAAAGATCATTTTTAGCGAACTAAAATCGACCAAAATCAAGTTTAGATATTATAAATATTTTTGAAAATTATGCTTGCGAAAACATGCATACGTAAACAATTGTACGTACTTGTGCCACCAAATGCAAAGCCGCGTTTGATTGTCACCAAAAATAGTTGCACGCCATCTAATATTCACTATCAAGTGACCTTTTCTAGTAGTATTATGAGCCACCCACCCGATAGACAGCGACTACTCCTTAAAAAGAAAGTGTCACCAGGATCGATCGCATAACTACATGAACAGTAATACCAAATATATCTGCATTCCAAATAGTTAGCTTATAATTGCATTCTTTGTGCATCTTTGGATGATCAGTGTCGGATGGAACAGCTAGTATGTTCGTTTCAGTGAAAAACGTCGTATTATGTTCTTAGTAATTTGTTGAATGTTAATTACATATAGGGTTTGTCTAACAAATGCCCTCGGGGCATTGGTTTAAATGATTAAACAAGAAAAGTTTGCGGTCATTAAATATAAAATCACATTTAATTAAGATCCTTTATAACTTTAATTATATATTTTGTTTTAAATACATTTTTCAGTTAACACACTTAACCAATGCTCTTAAATCACTTGTTAAACAATCCCTTACATGTATATGATACACCTTTTGAACCATTTGTATTTATATTATATACAACGAACTAATATATCATCATTTATGATAAAAGGATCGTTGCTTGTAAGAATAATGAAATAATTAACTTTTTGTCAAATATACAAAAGGTGGTCATCCATGGCAACATTTTAACAAAAGGCATGATGCTTTTCTTGGTTTAATTTTCTGTTAATAAAAATGGATATCTTGTGTCTAATGAATTGAATAATATGATAGTCTTGATGCGCATGCATAAAAGTACAAAATAACATAAACGGTTTAAGCCGTACAATAGCCACGTACTTTCTCATAAATGTTAACTATTTGGAATTTAGATATTGATAATCCAAATAGTTAACATATCATGTAAACAAAGAAAGGGTTTAAGCCGTACAATAGCCACACATTTTAACTATACTATCCGTCAAAAACCATTGTAAGTGCAAAATTAGTACGAAAAACATATCGTAACGAGACACATAACTCATTTCTTTTCGTAGAAAAAGAAAAAGAAGCTAAGGTAGCATGCATGCTAATCTAAGAGACACTATGACCATGAAAAATCCTTAACCCAACTGAACTCATCATTGCTAAAATAAAAACCATCTTCCTTAACCAACCACGAACATTTCCTAAGATTTCCACACTTGGGTCCGTCTTGGTGCACCCGAAAAGCATCAAACTTCTTCCTGGTTTGATCCCATTTCATGGTGCAAGTGAAAGCAGGGTTTGAGGTCGTCCAGAAACTAAGTGTCGCGTCCCAAGCTAAGTCATCACCTTCTTGAAGAGCTCGACCACCAATAATGTCACCATCTTGTGAGGCGCACCATATGACGAGAGGCAGTGAGGAGTTGCTCGTGAAGCCATTTACGACACGAATTTGGTATGTAATGCCATTGATGGAAAAGTATTCAGGCGGGTGGTACTGCATGGACATGAACACTATGTATGAAGCTAACAAGAAAACAAGAAAGATTTGCCATTTTTTCATTATGTATTATAGAATTTTGGTATTGGAATTTAGTATGTTTCTTATGAGAGTTTAGTGATGAATGAGGTTGTAATTTAGAGCTCCATATTTATAGGAGAATATGAGACTTGGCGAATAACAAGTTGGAATAGATTATTAGACTTTAGACCAGTGGTTTATAAAAGTTCCATACAACTGTAAAAATAATCCGAATAAGAGCACCGGGTGTGGCAACAAACCACAAGCTCCCCATTCGGGCCCCACCATGCCACATCACCAAAACACCCCAACTTCAACAAACCACAACAAACCCCCCTCACCAAACAACAAACCTCCACTTCCCCATTCGGGCCCCACCTCTTACACATTTATTTTTTTTATTCATTTCATTAAAAAAATTAAATTCTTTTCACAAATACTTAAAAATAACACAACACATTAATTTTATTTCATCAAAATTAAAAAAAAAAAAAAAAAAAAAAAAAAAAAAAAAAAAAAACTCAACTGTGTAACAAAAAAAAAAAAAAAAAAAAACTAAACTGTGTAACAAATCTGCTGCTTCTTCCTTTAGTGAAAAAAAAAAAAAAAAAAAAAACCTGCTGCTTCTTCTTCTCCAACCAAAACACACACAAACACACACTAAACTCACACACACAAACAACCAAAACCAAAACACCTGCTAATATGTCAGACGTTTGCTTCGCCGTGGCCACGACGAGTTTGCCAACGGCGAGCAACGGCGAGCCTCATCCGGTGTGGCGGCGAGCAACGGCTCGCCGTTGGATCCGCCAGCTCGGACGGCGAACCCCCATTCGTCGACCATACCCAGTGCTCTAACCTCGATAAATTAGAAATTTTATATTAAAACCAGTGTTTTAAAACCCGGGTTGACATGTCCTGTTAAACCGTCAACTCGTCGGGTGACTGGAACCCGGTTTTGAGCAGAAAACCAGTTAAATTGGTTGAACTGTGACACAGTGGCTTAACCTGGTCAATTAAAAAATCGGTTTTTAAAACATTGATAAAAACTATGTAGACTTTAGGTGATGATTATCTAAATCTTACTTTAAATATAATTGGAAAGATTCTTGATAACTATTAAAAACCAACAAAAGTAAACAGTTAATTAAAGTAAGATTTGAATGTTTGCCAAGCACTTATGAAACAAATTTTTTCCTTACAATATACTATCACTTTCATGCCTTAGCCCATTTTTTATGACAAGTGATATACACATTATAAGAAGTGACACGAACACCTCAATATGAAATTAATAATATATATGGTATAACATCGTATATACATAATTGTAATGTGCATATTAATTTTTATGATGTGCATATCACTTCTCATTTTCATACATTTCATTCGTTTAATAATTCATTTACTTTTTATGTCAGGTGTGATGGGTGGTGGTCGACCATCTGGTGATGTCACCACCACACACCATCCCTTACAGACCCCCTTGAACCGCACACCAAACTTGCATTTTGGTGGTGCAGATCACCAAACTCAATAATTTTTTTTATTTTTATTTTTATTTTTTATTTTTTATTCTTTTTGGGTATATTATGGGGCATATTTTTTATATAGAGATATTTTATGTGTTTGGTTTGGTGGTGACCACTACACCTGTTTGGTTGCGGGTTTAGTGATGTGAATCTTACTTGAAAGAGATGAGTTTGATAACAATTACCTCTATCTTTTAGGCTACCCCTAGCACTGACCCTTAGCGACTCTCATTTTTTCCGTCACCTCAGATTTCTCTCTCCTGCGACCTGCAGACGAACTTTTAGGTAAAGTAAAACGATCAACATTTTTTTTTTCCAATTTTTTTGTCACTACCTTATCTTAACATAATCTCAAACATATGAAGTTACCACTCACCTACCTTATCTCAACATAATCTCAAACATACATAGATTCACAAATACAAACTAAACTCTAGTCAACACTTCTTTCACTTCCAACCTTATATCACTCCAATACACTATGTACATTCGATCCATCCTTTTAACTCCAAGATAAAAAAAAAAAAAAAAAAAAACGCAACATCCACACATAATCTCCTCCCTTATGAACACCAGGACGCAGCATGCATCATCTTCTCATTTTAATCTCCTCCAAAATACAAGCAGCCACATCATACACGAAACACAAACCCACGAACAAAACACCACCTTAGCACATAACTTAGAAAGAAGAGATACGACATATCTTCAAGACCTTGTAACAAGGTCTCGGGTAGGTCTGTTTTCATTTATTTTTTTCTTTTTATTATTTTTATTATTATTATTTTTTTTTAATATTCAAACGGTAGTATTTTTTGTTTTGAAAAAGACACACGACCAAAGTCGAGTTCTCGACCGAATTACAACTCGACCCTCATCGACCGAATGTTGAGCATCGGCGATCAACATCGACCTTCAGTGACCTTTTGGTCGACCGACCCATTGCGGGAAGTCTAATAATTTGTTTACATCAATAAAAAATAATGAAATGGTCTAGTTAAACCTCAACCATGAGTCATGACTTGCAAGGTGCTTTAGTATCCGTACACCAACTAATTACAACCATGCAAACAACTGTTTTGAGTGTGTGAAGCTCATTGTGTAACCTTGGTCCCTCACTCCACTATACCCTCAAAACTCATAACTACAATACCTTAACATATCTTTAAATCTTCAAACATACTAAACAAATTGTAGTTGTAAAAGAAGACTTGCATTTTTTATCGTAAATAAGACACTCACCCGAATTCGGCCCAACATGAGTTTTGGTCATACTCGACACTTGTAAGTGAGTGTCCGTTCGGTATTTATAGAAGTACGATATTACGTGAATCTTTGGTGTCGATACCATGATACGGAAACAAGTAAATAAACATATGATAAGACCTAACTGTGTCTTATTTTTATTTTTTTCGAAGTAAAATGTGTCTTATATATTTAGTAGCGAAAACATTTGGACCCATAAGTGTTTGTTTCTTGATCCAGCCCACTTGATCCCATTTCTCTTACATTATATAGTCTAGGCCAGGGGTGTCAATTTGGGTCGTGTCTGGGTCAGGGGGTTAGGGTAATTGGCAGGTTTCTCTGAAAACAGTTAAGCATAAACTAGCAGCCAACAAAGTTAAAGGTCGTACCTAAATCGACAAACAATGTTTGCTACTCGGGTTGTACTACTATACAATGTATCAAACTGTTCGTAATTTATTAACTTACTTGCACGTATAAATGAAGTAATAAAAGTTACCACGCAAAATAGTAGTACAAGAATCAAAGTGAATAGCTAGAAACTTACATTCAATTGAAACTCATAAAAACAACCTCGTTCATTGTAGACCATAAAAGTTTAATATCAAAAGCTAGTATGAGCATAAATCTGAGCAACTCATATCATAATTGAACATAATAGTTGATAGATAATTTAGACGAAAAGGGCTGTACGTGATAGCTAGATGTCTTTTTAATTCATATTAAGCACTCGTAACTCGTCTTGCAGGATTTGATCACTTGCAATGTCATCAGCTCCGACTTGCTGCCAATCTCCTGATAATTGTTCATCTGAAAAGACAGATTAGAAAACAATGTTAAGAAAATGATAATCCCATAAGGCTTATATATGCGCGTGTTGTGAGTATATATAAATAGAAACAGATTGTGAGCAAAACACATTGGAAATTATAATCTAATTAACAGACATGCAGTGCGTATTGTATGCATACCTCTAGAAGGAGAAGGTGGTCGTTGTTTCTCCAGTGCCTCCTTAACTCTCCCTACAGTCTGATTTATAGCAAAAGTGATCGACTCTATAGACTGCTGCCTTTTTTCCTGCAACGGCTGGTTGCAATCAACTAACATCCGTAATACCAATGTAATAACTGAACCACCTGTATTAGTAGCAGTGGTGTGGCCATCGGTGCTGATGGAAAACCCCGATATCAGCACGGAATCTTCTTTGCCATTGAGCCCTTTGCCATTGACGATGAGATCAAAATCTTTCTTTGAAACAGTGGACCACATCACTAGTGATCCAGACCGGTTGACATCCACTTCTTTGATTAGCATCTTGCTCGAACCCTCAATCTGTTACACATCATTAGATGTTGTGAGGAGTTAATTAATTGGGGGGGGGGGGGGGGGGGGGGGGGGGGGCGGCATCGGGTGAACAACGAATTACCATAGAAACAGATATGTTGTTCCTGGAGTTGCCGCCAGTTGAGTATTTTCTGAATGTATATAGTTTTGTAAGCCCCCCAAGCACGTCCCACTGTCACCAAAATTAAGATTGAAATGTAGTAAATATGCGTATAGCATGTGCGTGCGTGTGTGTATGTGTGTTGGTTTATTAGTAGTTGTACCTCATGGTGTATGCGTTCATCTCCAAGCATCTCAAGCACAAACTCAGGAGAATGTTTTACACCGAAGGCCACCACACCTCCCGCAACTTCAAAATTGGCAGGGGACATATAAAGATTGGAATAAGACTTATAAAGACTGGCATAAACCTTCAAGTCCTCAGAACCAGTAACAGACCTCCATAGGGTGGAATTGCAGTCGTCATTAGGACTAATATTCTCAAACAAGCCACGCACCATGCAGTCCCCAAACTCCATCAAGTCTAGCTTCTCTCCAATCCATGTAATCTCTGTTCATGCGTTGAATTGTGGAGTTAGGAGGAAACACTTTGGCTAAAAGCTCACAACCAATATTTTGGTGATAAATCCAACTAACACTTGATATATGTTGAAACCAAATAATCACTACAATATATCTTCTTAAGACTCATAAAATTACCTTTGGTACACAAAGTGGCAGTATTGAAAAATCAAGAAAGTAACAATCCAAAACAAAACATAACTATATATCACAACTACACTCTGCTTGTTCTTCCCAGTGAAATTTATACACCGAGTTTTGATGTCAAATGTGAAACATTGACCAAACTTTGTCAAAGATAGAATTTTGGTGATTTTTTATCTGATCTAACAGCATTAGCTTATTCATCACATGTTAGTAACAAATGTTATTTCATGATTGAATAGCTTGCTCGATTTAAAAAAACACATAGCCTATACAGAGATATCCAAAGCAGCATGCTTTAGATCATATTAATGATAAATGTTAGTACCTTTTCCTTCAAAGCCTCGAGCTTTACTGTGCATGTCAAAGGTAGCATTCAAATGAGACCCTCTTTCACATGATCTTTCAAGCCACGCTACCATTCGTTCAGCTCCAAATGCGAATCCACTCCTGATTAGACGATTGTAGAACGTTTGGTTTGGCAGTGATTCTTCAACTTCCATATGTTCCACCCATGTAACCTGTGGAAAACGGCACAACGCGATGGGATTGTGTGTATAAACAATGTGTGTGTGTGTGTGTGTGTGTATACAAACCTACCTTTGATAGATCCTCGGCAATGTTTTGAATCAAGCATCCAGAAGGAAGCCGGCGAGAATTATTTGTGGAGGGACAATGTGAAATTTCTGCAATGACCCACATGCCTTGATCAATTTGCATACACGCTCTAAGGAGCGTGAACCTCCTTTTGGCAATCATGCAGGGTGAAGAGGCTTGCAACTCTTTGCGCACCTGTACGTGCATGAATGTGGGAACAAATTAATCATTGTAAGTACACTTTTAACTCTTACACTTTGTAGTGGTAGTCATTATACGCAGGAATGTTAAATGACAATGTAAATTGGCCCGCCTAAAACAAGTACATTAGTTTGGCCCTTCCAATTAAACTTGTCAAGTTCCGTCTATGAGAGTACCTCAAATTTAAAAACCAAATAGACGTAAAATTACCAGGAGCAAGATCCCGTCTGGGGTATCCTCTTTCGCAGGTGACAAGACTCGAATGGTTTCCTCTTTCGCAACCATGTGTGGAAACGTAAAACTCCAATCTTCCTAAAAAACAGTATGTAGTAATGTAAAAAAAATCTCTATACATCTTACATGTATAGTACGTACGTACCTCAGCTAGCATAACGGCGAGGTCCAAGTGATCCATCATAACAAAAGCGGAAGCGCGGGATGCTTCAGTGGTCCATGATGATGATGATGATGATGATTTGTTTTTGTTTTTGTTGTTGTTCCACCACTGAAAGGCTTGGTGATACTTATGTTGAACAAGAACGTCCCGTCCTTCTTCGGACTTGATCCATAGATCATTGTTCTCATATTTGAAAAGTTCGCGCAACTCATGGACAGCAGCAATCACACTTAATTTGTACTTACCGGCCTCCATTTTGTCTGTCTTTTTTTTTACAAGATGGGTATAAATGAATGAATCGCCCTGCCTAAGTTTTTTTTTTTTTTTTTTTAATCTGTCCTTTTTTTTCCTTGCTCTATAAGATCTTTTAAACTAGTAGTGTATATACGTTTTCGAATTAGATATAAAATTATTGTTCGTTGATTGAAAGATCAACTTCAACATTTAAAAATTTATTTTACACGTACGTGTTTTCAAACCATTTATTAATTGGGTTGATTTCATATATCCCTAATTTAAATTCTTAAACGTCATATACTCTATTTACTCAATTAAAAACCATAATGCTATATATATACCCAATTCAAACACCAAATTTGTCATATCTACCCATTTTATTACTTCGTTTTAAGTAAATTAACACTCAATTTAAATTATTAAACACCTATTATACCATTTAGACACTCCACATTCCAGTGATTCCACACCATTCGTCCATGTGGTTTGAGTGAAATCCTTATGCTCATCCCTCCCCTTTTTTTCTTGCTTCATGAATCCTTATAACCAAGTTTCATCACACTGTTCGTCCCTATCACTAACGCTCGTTAGTTGGGCCCGTTAAGTATGCCCACCTGCCTCCCACGTGAGGGTATTTTTGTCTTTTTCTTTTTCCCTCTATTTTGAAAACTGGGTTAAACCATTAAAACCACTACAAGAATCAGGAGAACAGGCGACGAGCCTATTCCTGTCAACACAATGTCGACGGCAATACGTAGAAAACGACAAAAAAATGCTCGACCGAGCCAGGATGCGTTGAATTTTTTGGGTTCATACGCTCCCGTCGACATGTCGATGAGAACATAATGGTCAAAATTCCCACGCTCAATAATTGCCGAAACTTTGGCGCAAAATTATCCCGCCTTAATAATCCCGTCGACGGGATAATATTAGAAACGAGTTATTACGTAATTAACATGTGATTAGCATTAATTATGTGTTTTGGTTTAACGGTCCCGTCGACATGTCGACGGGATTAGAAAGTAAAAATAAATATACTAAATTAGTAGCCAATATACATGGCGGGATTTTTCCCGCTTGTTTTTTTTCCCGTCGACATGTCGAAGGGATTATCTCCCCAAATATACTAACTATATATATTCCCACAAAATCATTTCCGTCTCATTTTTTACCTATACATATATTCACAAAATCATTTCCGTCTCATTTTACACATACATTCTTAATTATCACAAAACACAAATAACAATTGATGGTTTAACGCCAGAAGCTCAACGTGCTGCTGAAGCTCAAGCTCAAGCTCAACGTGCTGTTGGAGCTCAAGCTGCTGCTGTTGGAGGTGACGATGAAGCTGCTGCTGTTGATAATCTGGAAAGTAGAATAACAGGTCTTGAAGCTACGTTTGCACATCTCAAGGAAATGAGAGCAAGGAAAGTAAGAGATGGTGCGAGTTTAAACAAAGCGGGATGTAGCCGCAAAAAAAATTAAACGGGGTTGTTTCATCTGGTTGTCGAGTTGTTTAGTTTGAGTTGTTTTGTTTAGTTGTCGAGTTGTTTGATTTGAGTTGTTTAGTTTGATTGTCGAGTTTATTTCGTTTGATCTGGTTCGTTTGCTTGTCGAGTTGTTTAGTTTGAGTCTGTATGAAAATGTATCTGGTTTACAACTCTTGTGTGGTTTGAATAAAATGTTTGCCTTCGTGTTTGAAGCTAAGCGTGTGGTGTTTGGGATTGCTTTATAAACTGCTTAGTTTCTTACTACGGATGTTTTGTTAGATTAATAATTACAATCTTGAGTGTTTGGATAGAAGTTTACGATTTCTAGTGATTAATCAGTTTTGAGTGTATCTAATCGTGTGTGGACATCAGTTTTCACAACAACCACAACATTTTATTAAACAACAATAACACAACAAACAACAACAACAACAATAACACAACAAACAACAAACAACAACAATAACAACAACATAACAAACAACAAACAACAAACAACAACAACAACAATAACAATAACAACAACAACAACAACAACAACAACAACAACAACAACAACAACATTACAAACAAAGATTTTCCATGTCACCTAACAGGTTACGGAGTATTGCATACGACTGACATGCGTGGTCATTGTTATCTGGATTCGTTGCCATTTCAAGTCTTGCCTCGAGCACCCTGACTCTTGTCTCTAGCACCTGTTTTTGTGCCTCCAGCATATTTATCCTAAGATCTTTTTCATGGCAGTTTGTGCTCCCAGAACCGTGAGATGTTGAAGCAGAAGAAATTACTTGTAATTGTTCATCAAATTCACTCTTCCACATAAAATATCCACATCCATGACCTTTGTCTCTTGGCTTTGAAAGAGGACATGCATAATACTCCCATCCAAATGTATCTTGTTAATGTGATGTTCTTTTTTTTACATTTCCTACTCTACAAGTACACATAAAAGGATTATATCGTTGCATCTGGTTGAGGTTGAGTGGTTTCGAGGTTGAGTGGTTTTAAGGATAAGAGGTTGTGAAGTTGTGTGGATAATATGTTATTATATAAGAGCAGATTTGGTGGGAAGAGTTTTGGCGGCAAGATTTTGGTGGGAAAATTTGGTGGGAAAGGTTTTGGTTGGAAAAGTTTTGGTGTGAAAACCCAACCCCTGAACCCTACTTTCTGAACCTGGTCACTGAACCTGAACCCCCTGATCATGAACCATTAGTCATTGAACATCTCGTGTACAACCATATCATCTCGACTCGTTCGTTTAACATCTCGTGTACAACCATATCATCTCGAATCGTTCGTTTAACATCTCATGTACAACCATATCATCTCGACTCGTTCGTTTAACATATCATGTACAACCATATCATCTTGACTTGTTCGTTTAACTTCTCATGTACAACCATATCATCTCGACTCGTTCGTTTAACATCTCATGTACAACCATATCATCACAGCTCATTCGTTTAACATCTTGTGTACAACCATATCATTTTGACTCATTCGTTTAACATCTCATGTACAACCATATCATCTCGACTCGTTCGTTTAACATCTCGTGTACAACCATATCATCTCGGCTCATTCGTTTAAGATCTCGTGTACAACCATATCATCTCGACTCGTTCGTTTAACATCTCAAGTACAACCATATCATCTCGACTCATTCGTTTAACATCTCATGTACAACCATATCATCTCGACTCGTTCATTTAACATCTCATGTACAACCATATCATCTAGACTCGTTCGTTTAACATCTCGTGTACAACCGTATCATCTCGGCTCGTTCGTCAAAGATACAAGACTTGAATTTTGACTAGTTGTGATCTCGATGTTATCGAAAAAAAGTATTTATAGAAAATGTTATACCCGAAAATGCTAAACTACCAAACTCCAACTATACGCCAACTTTCAACTATTTTTTTATTTATTTTATAAAAGTATTTATAATAAATATTTTTTTAATATATTATAAGTAATTTATTAATTTTATAAAACTAATTTTTTAATTTTGCAATTTAACTATTTATTTAATAAAAGTAATTAATTTTAAATTTAACTACTTATTTTTTAATTTTATAAAACTATTTTTTTAATAAGTTTTTCAATTTTATAAAAGTCTTTAATTATATTATAAGTAATTAATATTAAATTTAACTATAGTTAGTTTTTTATTTTATAAAAGTATTTTTTAAATATATTTTTTTAATTTTATAAAAGTATTTATAATAAATAAAAAATTTTAATTACATAAAAGTAATTTATTAATTTATAAAACTATTTTTTTTAATATTTTATGTTCATTTTATAAATATTTTTTTACTTACCCCGTCGATATTTCGACGGGAATATTAGCGCCAAGATTTTCTCTAAATTTTTGTAAGCCCCGCCAAAAGATAAATGACAAAATTTTGTTATAAAACGTAAAAACAAAAACCCAACTCCTCAATTATTGCTATCACTTAGAAAAAAAAATACAATTGATCTATCTCCCCCATCTTATCGACGGCGATTTTTCCAGCACCACACTACCCCTCCACCACCACAGCTCCTCACCACACTACCCCTCCACCACCACAGCTCCTCTTCCACCTCCGACATCACACGAGAACCACTGTACACTTCTCCTCCTCCCCTTCTTCCGTTTAATTCTTCCTCAACCCCTCCGTTGTTTAATTCAACCTCTTCTTCTTCCCAACTTCTTCTTCTTCCCCATCGAAGGTAATTTTAATTTTGCTATTTTTTTATTAATTTATGATGTTGTTTTGTGTTTTTTGTTGTTGTTTTTAGCAATTCCTAATTTTTTATGTTGTTTTCTGTTTTTTATTTTATTTTATTTTAATTTTTTTAATACAGCTGAGACCGAGCCGCTAGCGAGACCGAGCCGAGAGCGAGAGTTGAGAGCCGAGACAGCAAGGTAATGTGGTCCCTTTTTATTTTTTTAAATTTTTGGTACCCCGACGACATGTCGCCGACAACAATACTTTTGATACAGCCAAGACAAACGAGAGCCCGCAACCCAAGGTACCACAGCCCCGAGCCTACGAGCGAGACATTATGTTACTTTTGATATATCTGTTTCATTTTTATGCTTTGTTGTATTATTATTTTTATATATGTTTGTGATTAAGTATTAGTTTACGGATTAAGTATTAAGTAGGATATTGCGTTTGGTTAGTTGTTTGGTTGGTTTTAACGACACAACCAAGGTCGGTTATGCTCATTGTGTACCCACGGTGCAAATAGCACCTTGGGGGACTTGGTATTGAACTAGCCGTAGGTTTAATGCATTATTTGGCCGAAGGTTGCAAATATTAAACTAGTAAATGAAAGAAAAAAAATAGTTTGGTTAGTAACTATATAAACAAAATAGTTTGGTTAGTAACTAAAAAAAAGTTTGGCAAAATAAACTAGTAAAAGAAAGAAAAAAAATAGTTTGGTTAGTAACTATATAATCAAAATAGTTTGGTTAGTAACTAACAAAAAAGTTTGGCAAAATAAACTAGTAAAAGAAAGAAAAAAAATAGTTTGGTTAGTAACTAAAAAAAAAGTTTGGCAAAATAAACTAGTAAAAGAAAGAAAAAAAATAGTGTGATTTTAGAGTGTGTTTGTTTCGGATTATATAACGGGCTTATGGCTTGTTTGGTTTTTGGCTTATGTTTCATAAGCTAAATTTTTATGGCTTATTTTGAAACTTTTTACCATGATAAACTTATATAAACAACATAGTTTTAAAAATAAGCCACAAAGTTAGGGCTTATGAAACATAAGCCGAAAACCAAACAATTGTTTATTTTCTATTAATTGTTTAACTTAAAATATATGCTATTAATTGTTAGACTTTTGTGAACATTTTAGGATTTTAGTGATTAATTTCGGAAAGTCCCCGTCCGAAGTTAATCATCCTATAGAAAACTCATCCAAAATTAATTTATTAGAAATTAATTTCAGAAAGTCCCTTGTTTGGGACTGCTTTTTGAATGTTTTGTCTCATTTAGGATATGGATGCGTATAATTGATTTACTATTTGAGATGATTTCGACAGTATTTCTCCTTTACTCCTACGAATATGTCTTTAATGCACATATTTGGGGAGTTGAGAGGAAATGCTGCCGAAATTTTCTCAAATAGTAAATCAGTTATACGCATTCATATATGAGACGAATCATTCAAAGAGTGGGTTAGGATTGCCTTCCATAATTGCACTAGGTGAACAAAACAACTCTTAATAATTCCACGGTTACATGTGTTTATGTGTCGAATCTTTTAAATGTGTAATAATTAAGTGTTGACCAAAACAAAATGCAGTTATGATACTTGATAAGCGTTGGACCACTTTCGATCATTGTTGGTGAGTGCTTATTCACTCACATTTTCTTTACCAAAATAAGACTTAATAATCCAAAAACTAACCCAAATTGCCAAAGAAAGTGTGTTTTTATGATTGTGAATGTGCGGGTACGAGTATCTCATAAAAAGACGAAAAACAAACAGAAACCGATAAAAACGAGCACGAGAGTGGAATGAGTGCAGATAGTCAAAGAAAGTCAAAGCTGAGCCTACAATGCCCAAAGAAGACCTCAGAGATTTGAGAATTGTTAGATTTGGTCCTTGGTCAAAGTTTAAAGAATTTACACTTTCAGTCCCTAAACTTTCATCAATTGACAAAAGAGGTCACTGGAAGAAATATTTCATGAAAAGTCAAAGTCAACCCTCAAAGATTAGAGCATTATCAATAAAAACCCTTTGATCATACTTTTGGAGCTTGGCGGAATTTATCCCTACAATTTTGTCAATTACACAATTGGTCCTTGCTTATTATTTGATAATAAATCTGAAATTACAAGTTTTGGTCCATGTATCTGGTCCAAGTCCACATGTATCTAATCTAAGTCCATAAATAAAAATCAAAAGCCCAAAACAAATCCTTTACCCGAGCCCAAAGTACCCACGGTCAAACACCATTTTACCTAAAGTCAAACCTTTGTAATAAAATATTACCCAAAAACCATTCCCGCCCCCCAAACTTACTCTTTTCCAGGATCCTATGAACCCTAATTTACCCGTCCATTTAATTACCACACTTAAGGGTAATTATGTCAAATCAAGGGGCTTCTAGATGATCAAGAGCGTGTCAGGAGTGTGTCATAGCTAAAGAAGCACAAAGAAGCTACGTGGCAGTATATCATTGGACTGAACGTGTCACAAAGAATGATCAAAGGGTTGAAATTAAAGGAGAATGATTGGCTTATGATCAGATGGCTCAGAATAGCATCAGAAGAAGCACAGCACACAGATTGCCAAGCTGGCAATCCGTGACCCCCTCCCTACTAGATCCTTCCTACATTTGCTATAAATAGAGGCCTTGGCCAGCTGATTTCTGAGTAGTTTTTAGTGTAGCTAAACTCTGCCAAAATTTCGTTCCAAATGTATTAGCGAATTTACTTTTCAGTTGTACTCTTTTATTGTTTAATGAAATTCAGTTCTTCTTTTATAACTTTAGCTTATTATTCACTTCTGATTGTTTAGCTTAAATCTATTTCATTTTCAGCTTATCTCAGTTTATATTCATCTTATTTAAGTTTACTTTCAATTCAGTTTCATTTTATACAAAAGTTTTAAAAAAAATAAGAAAATATAAAAAATTCACAAAAATAGTTTTAGTTTAAACTCAGCTTATCATATAAGCTTGTTTGTAGTTGAAATATCTCATCCAAGCTTTGTAGCTTCTGTGAGATTGATTATAGTTCAAAATAGATCATTACATTCATAAGTGCAAAACAGTCAACCAAAGTCAACTGTTCATGTGAATTCATGGTCCAGTGGTGTAATTGATAGTTCAAGGGAGTTTTGGAAGCTCTTGAGCCTATCTAAAGATAGGCAAGCATAGTGAATCACCTCTGTTCATCCTGAGGTGAATTTCTTTGTAAGTTCTGTCCTAAATTCCAAGTTTCTGAGTTCATTCAATAGATTCTGTGTAGATCTGTTTTAGTTTGCTTGATTTCTGTTTATTCTATTGTGTTTGATCATAATTGAGTGAAATTGAATGAGCTTTATCTTGTGTGTAGTAGAAGTGATCATTGTACTGTTTGATAATTTAAAATCTGTCATAATATGCATACTCTGAATCTGAGTTTGTAGTTGTTGTTTGTGGAAAATTGTCTCATTCAGTAAGATTGATCAGCCGCTCAGTTGATGTTATTGATTTGTGGCCTAGATTCCTTAGTTGCTTCATAAAAGCTTTGAATCAGTTTCTGCAGGGGTGTTTGATACTAGTAGTATAACTGAGTTGATTATATTTCAGGGTAGGAAAGTAGCTTAGACTTATCACTTTAGGAAAATTGTAGTTTGATGCGTAGGGATTGCACCAGGCTTTACCTCTCAAGGGATCTTGAGAAGCTTACAACCCCCACCAGGCAGTGTACCTGATCGTTGTAGTATAGTATAGTAACAAATACCGGGGGATTGATCGTTCAGCTAGGAATAGTGTCGCTAGGATTAGAAAACCTAAATACTAGTTCTAAAGATGATGGATGATTATTTTTGTATTTTTATAATTTTTTAGAAAGCAAGTAAATATCTCGGGTTTGATGGATTTGGGCGGAATTAGTTGCTAGTCAACTAACCCAATACTAAAGATGCAATTAAAATAAAATACTAGAAATGAAAATAAAACTAAATTAACTAAGGTTGTGAGCAATAAGTGGAGAAATTATGTTTACTTAGATTTCACTACTCCCTAGATATCTTTTACACGTTAATTACTTGTTATAGTTGCATGGATGACGGATTGTATTCCTTAATACCATTCATGGGGTGGCGCACTTAATTCCCCAATCCTATGAGTGCCTACTTCACTCCTATGTCGAGCCGGCTAAGAAGCTCCTAACATGGGATCATTAGAATTTACTCATGCATTAAATACAACCAATAAAACCTAGTGCACGTCAGTTCATGTTTCCTAAGACGTTCAAGCATGTTATCATTTGGAGATCTGCTAGTTTTCTTATGCCTAACATCGAAATCATTCATCCAATACAACCATAAACAAGTAATCAACACATAATCAACATCTAGGTTTCATTAGATCTAAGCAAACACAAGATAGATCTAGCCTAGCATGGTGGAATTAAGACAAGCACAAGATATAGACAACCAACACATAGACATATTGATTGAATTAGAAGAACACTTATCTCAATTACACATGTAAGGGTTCAAGGGCTGAAAACCCTTGAAAAACCTGTAAAATTGGTAATAGGTTCGGCCTTAGGGTTTCTCCAAACTTCTCCCTTTTTTTATGAATGAAAATTAGAAAAATATATATAGGAAATTGAGGCTGACGGCGTCAAGACCAAATAGGTGACGCCGTCATCTCGCCGCCAAAATACTTCTCGGACTGCCTTGATCTACATCTGACGCCGTCATGTGTTAGGGTCTTCCAGGCCGTCACGTGTTTTACTCTTGACGCTCTACTTGTGACGCCTTCATGTTTGCATTGGGCCGTCATGCAATTTACTCTTGACGCCGTCAGGGTGTTGCTCTTGACGCCGTCACCTACTGTTCCCAGCAAGGAAAATTAAGACTTTGGCGTTTTCTTCACTTTTATGCTCAAAAAACGTCCGAATTGCTTCCTTTTCCAGATTTCACTACCAAAGTACCTAAAATCACAAAAGGAACGATTTAGGGCAGTATTTGATCAAATAAATTCAATTCCGGGCTTAAATGACCCCCTAAAAATGGTTCATTTTTCGCCTCATCATATACCCTTACACTTGAGATTTGCTTGTCCTCAAGCAAATGCGCTTTTATTCTAGTCAAAATACAAGTTAGGGATCATTTAACACTAATATAAAAGTAATTACAACAAATAATCGTTCCACTAAAGACCAAAGACAAGCACGGAGGTCATATACTAGCACCTCACAAATAGTGTTTAGATACTCACATCTCTCGGGTGTAATAAAGTATAAATTACAATATGGAAACGGAAGATATCTCTCACTACCTGTCATAGCAAAATAGATTACCATAGGCTTGGGAAAAGATCAAACCTCCACCACATGGCGTAAGCACCTAGGATAAACTATCAAAGAGGTCTTTTAAAGGGTTGTAACGTTAGGTGTAGGGATATGAAATATACGGTTTTGTTGGATAAAGGCAGTCTTTACTGGTGGCGAGTTAACAATCTTGGTTAATTACATGTACAATATGGCGTTGCTAAGCCAAGACTAGACTCGACTTAGGCTAATAAATGAAAAATAACAAAAATAAAAAATGAACACAGAATGAAAAGGGATGGTAGTCCGTATGTTTTACTCTTTTTATTTATTTATTTATTTTTTTTGCATACACTCTTACCCTACCATCCAAAATAATACATCATAGGGAATGTAAATTCCCCTTACACTTGAATTTTTACATACTTTACAATAAACTAATCTAATGACTCGAATTAAGATAATCAAAACACTTGGAGTACTTTTAAGATTAACGTACATATGGGGGTAATAATATAATGTTCTTCCCTATTACTCCATAACAATAGTATTTTACCCATGAGTCCCAATCGTCCCAAAACAATATGTACAAGGATATGACTCGACTTAGCAACCATGTAATCAATTAGATAGTTAACTTAGGGTTTAACAAATAACAATAATGCACTAAAGATGAGTGCATACACGGAAGGCCAAGGCGATTTGGGTGTACATTTAAGTGGGGTGTAACAAATTCTTCCTTTAAGTAAGATGCTTAAAGTTAGAAACGAAAAGATAGGCTCGGAGGGGTGTCCTAGGCGTTTCGTGTACTAAAAATTAGTACAACGCTAAGGTGTGGGAAAAATTAGTTGACTTAACTAGCTAAGTAATATGACTTAAATGGTCAAGTAATTATGATACGGGTTTAACACAAGGGTGATCCTAATGCCTCTTATCATGTAGTAAATCCTACTACACGAATGTAGTCTCACTAGCGGTCTCGGGATGCATCACTAACGCAAGTTCTAGAATCTAAATGCTACCGGTACACTCATAAGCACTAACAGTAAATGCTTTTCCTATCAAATCTAAAGGCGAACCTCACATATTTGGGTGGAAAATTTTTCTGAATGGTACGGTTATGTGCTAGTCATACAATCTCCTATCCATGAGACGCTTGCTATAGCTAAAGTTTCACTCTTAAATGTTGTAAAAAATTTTAAATTTGGCGCTAAAATTGCACTAATAAGTATTTCTCATAGTTTTATTACACATCTACCATTAAACAAAACAAACTCAAGCGAAAGTGTATTTGTAAGGTATCATCATTTTACCCTCCCCTTACACTTAAGATGAACATTGTCCCCAATGTTCAAGTAAAGAATGTAAAAGTGAAATAAGTAAAAAGAATGAAATCAAATACTCCCCTGATTCGCTCGGTATGGATAATAAGGTAGCCAGGTTAGATCTTCCTCCAAGAAAATGAACAATCAAAGCTTCCCTTCCAGAATTTAAATCATCTTCTTGTCATATATAACATGTAAATCCTGAGAAAACAAACAAAGCAACCTCGCATAAAATCGGCGGCAATCTATATAAGTTACTAAATCCTAGAAAACAAGATAAGATATAATGCTTGTGGAATGAAGTTTGCAGATTCCTGGAGATTATAAAATTTAATAATTCAACAAACACTTTAAAACTCCGTTAGAAAAACAAAACAGGTAAAATTTCTAGGTTTTTACACGTGACGCCGTCAAGAGTAATCTCGTGACGCCGTCAGAAGTGATCTGCAGAAATTCTTATGTTAAGTTTCCGGAAAATTTCTGGAAAAACTTGGTCCTACTTCCTGGAAAATCCTGCAAAACTTCATTATGACTCAATACAAGCATTTGACTCTAACAAATACGAATATACATGTTCACTAAATATTGTGGAGAATCATGATCGGTTTGTTTCTTAAAAACATATTTGGGGTTTCCCCTTACACTTATCTTTTGCAAAAATACTTTTAGGTGGAGTTAAGACTAGGCCAAAACAACAAAGTAAAGTATTTCTACTATTTAGTTTAGAAACATGATCTACCAACAATAAAAATAAAACATGCATACGGAAGCAAATAACAAACAAACAAAATAAAATCACAAAAAGCATGGGTTGCCTCCCAAGAAGCGCTTTTCTTTATTTACGAGTCTTGTAGCTAGATGATGAGGCGAAAAATGATCCATTTTTAGGGGGTCATTTAAGCCCGAATCCGACTTTATTTGATCAAATATTGCCCTAAATCGTTCCTTTTGTGATTTTAGGTGTTTGGAGAGTGAATTCTGGAAAAGAGACTATTTTGGACGTTTTTGGAGCATAAAGTAAAGAAAATGACAAAGTACCAAATCCAAGCTGGAATTACAAGGTGACGGCGTCAAGGATTTACTCTTGACGACGTCAGAAAGGATGAATATTTTACCGTAGCTGGTGACGGCGTCAGATGGAGAGATGACGGCGTCAAAGTGGCCAAGATTAATTTACCGTAGGTGGTGACGGCGTCACCAAGGCCGTCACAAGTGAATCTAGGGCGTCCGAGGAAGTTATTGGTGGCTGGTTGACGGCGTCAGAATTTACTCTTGACGCCATCAGGACGATTTTTCTATATATAGTTTTCTAGTTTTTTCATTTAGGAAGAGAAGTTTTGGTGAAACCCTAAAGACGATTTTGGTGCCTCTTTTACAGGTTTTTCAAGGGTTCCAAACCCTTGATACCTTGCATTGTAATTGAGATAAGTATACTCTTAATTCAATCAATATGTCTATGTGTTGGTTGTTTATCTTTTGTTCTTATCTTAATTCCACTATGCTAGGCTAGATTTCCTTTGTGTTTGCTTAGATCTAATGAAACCTAGATGTTGATTATGTGTTAATTACTTGTCTATTCTTGTTCTTGGATGAATGATATTATATGTTAGGCTTAAGAAAACTGGCAGATCTCCAAATGGTAACATGCTTGAACGTCTTAAGAAACATGAACCGAGGCGTACTAGGTCTTTATTGGTTGTATTTAATGCATGAGCCACTGTTTATAATCCCTATAGTTGTGCTGGGTCATGGTGTAGGAGGAGATAAGAGCTCATAGAGTTGGGGAGTTATGTATGCCACCCCACGAATGGTATTAAGGAATACAATCCGTCATCCATACAAGTGTAACAAGTAATTGACATGTAAAAGATATCTAGGGAGTAATGAAGTCTAAGTAAACACAATTTCTCCAATTACTGCTCACAACCTTAGTTTAATATTAGTTTATTTTCATTTTATTTATTTTATTTTGATTGCATCTTAGTTTTGGGTTAGTTGAATAGCAACTAATTCCGCCCACACTTCCAAAACCCGAGATTTTATTTGCTTTCATTAAAATATAAAAACACAAAAATAATCATCTTTCATCTTTAGAACTATTAATTAGGTTTTCTAATCCTAGCGACACTATTCCTAAGCTGAACGATCAATCCCCCGGTACTTGTCACTATACTATACTACAACGATCAGGTACACTGCCTGGTGGGGGTTGTAAGCCTCGCGAGATCCCTCGAGAGGTAAAGCAAGGTGCGATTCCCACGCATCAAGTTTTTGGCGCCGCAGCCCGGGGAATAGTTATTGTCTAGGTTAGGATTTCTTTTTATTAGGTCTACTTGCTAGATTCCTTTCTAGTAAGATTTTTATTTTTATTTTTAGGTCTTCTTTAGTCTATCTTATTTCTTCGTGCCTTTGTTCGTAACTCTTTACCATCCGACATCATGGAAGGTGGTAACATCTTTGAACCCGTCATCCCACCACAACAAAACCCACCATTAGAACCCCTTAGGCCCCGAACCTTAGGAGAGTATTCCCGACCTAGCCACCAAGGCTACCGAAACACCATTGAGCTCACCGGAGCCAATGTGACCCCCTTGCGATCCGACACCATCCGGTTGGTGCAAAGCGGATGTGCATTCCATGGACTTCGTTCCGAAGATCCAAACCAACACCTTAAGGACTTCCTCAAAATCGTAGATTCCATAGACCTAGGTGTTGAAACTAGAGAGACTACCCGTTTACGCCTATTCCAATTCTCTCTACGGGATCAAGCTAGTCAATGGCTTGAGCGTTTACCCGCGGGATCCATCACCACATGGGATGATCTCACCACTCGTTTCCTTGCTCAATTTTTCCCACCGGGGAGAACTACTAAGCTTAGAAATGACATCTTGATGTTCCAACAACGTCAAAATGAATCTCTTTACGAAGCATGGACTCGTTTCAAGGACTTACTCCAAAAAGTCCCTCATCATGGCATAGATCTTTGGCTCCAAGTCCAAATTTTCTATGACCATATCGATATCCCCACGAGGCGAACCATTGACCAATCGGCCGGCGGTAAGCTACGTGATCTTAGTGCGGAACAATCATTGGAACTCATAGAAGATCTTGCTCTCTATGACAACGAAAGTTGGAATGATCCCCGTGATTTGAACAAAACGGTCAAGGCAATATCTTTGCCTTCGAACAATTCAAGCACTCCCGACCGTAGGATCATGGAACTTGAGGACCAAGTCAAGTTTCTCATGAAATCTTACGAAGCTCCGAAGCATTCAAACCAAGTGAACAAAATCACTTCTTCATGCGAATTATGTAGTGGTCCCCATGACACTCGTAATTGTATGGAACTCCCCGGAACAGCTTTTGCGGACTACGCATCCACACGTACCGACGAAGCGGGAGATAAGTGGTACACTTTCAAGCCCGAGTCAAACACATACGGTGATTCATACAACCCCTCATGGAAAAATCACCTAAACCTTAGGTGGAAGCAAAATCAACCCAATTCTTCCAACCCGCCTAATCGTTACCAATCAAATGGTCCACCATCCAACCGTACCTTCAACAACAATCCTTCTAACAACTATGGTAGTACCAACAATCTTGAAGGATTGATGTCGAAATTTATGGCATCTCAAGAAGCCCGTATAGTTAGGTTCGAAAACGAATTCAACCAACAACAAACGGAGATGACCAACAAAATCGACAACTTGTTGAAAGCCCTCAACAACCAAACATTAGCCACACCTAGGAAGGACACTAGGGACACAAATAGTGGAATTCAAACTAAGGACCCCTCATCATCCAAACATGTCCACTTTGTCAATGTTGTCACCATTAAGCCAATAGATAGAGAGATAGAGGAGAGTGACAAGGATGAAGCGAAGGTAGAAGCCAATAGTGAGGATGAGAGTAGGGAAGTTGAGCTTAAAAATGAGGAGATAGAACCTATTGAGGAATGCTTTGATAAGTTGCCAACCGAGGAGGAACGGGAATACCATAAGGATTTATTCGATAGTCCCGAGAAAACATATATCTTTGGCAATCCGCTGATCAAAATGGGAGACCTCTCCAACATTAACATCCCATGTAATATAGGGCACATGCATATATGGAAAGCTTACATCGACCTTAGATCACCCGTGAACATCATGACTAGGACTTATTACAATTGGGTGATGAAGAAGCAACTCAATTTTAGGTTGATGCCCGGTACAAATCTGATAAGTAATTTTGTAGGAAGAGTGAAAGGATTGCATGTGATTATAGGGAATCTCACCTATGAGATTGATTTCATGAAAGTGGAAGACACTCGTCCAGTGATTGATGCTGACCTAAGCCAAATAATATTCGGGAAACCATTTGTTGAGGCCACTAGGATGAGTTATGATCCGACTTTAGGGATAGTTAGATTCAAGAAAGACAATGATGAGGTTGCTTATCAAATGCCTTACAAGATCGAACAATACCGCCTTCTCTCTAATTTCGAAAAAGAACACAAGCAAGCGGCTTATTATAGAAATGAGGAGGATAGACGTAGATGAGTTGAGTATGTTAGAAATAGGATGCTTGGTTTCTACAAAGAATGCTTGCAACTAGGTCCGGAATACAAAACTGGTTTAGAAGATGACCTAGGTAGTGAGACCAATGATGGAATCACGTAGTAGCCCACGACTTTGAGTCTAGCTACAAGACTCGTAAATAAAGAAAAGCGCTTCTTGGGAGGCAACCCATGTTTTGTGTGATTTTAATTGTTTGATTGTTATTTGCTTCTGTATGCATGTTTTATTTTTATTGTTGGTTAATCATGTTTCTCAATTAAAATGTGAAATACTTTATTATGTTGTTTGGCCTAGTCTTAACTTCAACCTAAAAGTATTTTTGCAAAAAATAAGTGTAAGGGGAAACCCCAAATATGTTTTTAAGAAACAAACCAATCATGATTCTCCACAATATTTAATGAACATGTATATTCGTATTTGTTAGAGTCAAATGCTTGTATCGAGTCATAATGAAGTTTTGCAGGATTTTCTAGGAAGTAGGACGAGGTTTTTCCAGAAATTTTCCGGAAACTTAACATAAGAATTTCTGCAGGTCCATTCTGACGGCGTCAGGCAATTGCTCTTGACGGCGTCAGGAGTAAAAAATCTGGAAATTTTACCGGTTTTGTTTTTCTAACGGAGTCTTATGGTTTTTGTGAATTATTAAGTTTTATAATCTCCAGGAAATCTGCAAACTTCATTCCACAAGCATTATATCTTACTTTGTTTTCTAGGATTTATTAACTTATATAGGATGCCGCCGATTTTACGCGAGGTTGCCTTGTCCACTTTTGTCAGGATTTACAGGTTATTTATGACAAGAAGATGATTTATATTCTGGAAGGGAAGCTTTGATTGCTCATTTTCTTGGAGGAAGATTTAACCTAGCCAACCTAAAATCCATACCGAGCGAATCAGGGGAGTATTTGATTTCATTCTCTTTACTTTTTACTTTTACATTCTTTACTTGAACATTGGGGACAATGTTCATCCTAAGTGTAAGGGGAGGGTAAAAAGATGATACCTTACATATGCACTTTCGCTTGAGTTTGTTTTGTTTGATAGTAGATGAGTAATAAAACTATGAGAAATACTTGTTAGTGTAATTTTAGCGCCAAATTTAAAATTTTTTACAACATTTAGGAGTGAAACTTTAGCCATAGCAAGCGTCTCATGGATAGGAGATTGTATGACTAGCACATAACCGTATATTCAGAAAAATTTTCCACCCAAAGATGTGAGGTTCGCCTTTAGTTTTGATAGGAAAAGCATTTATTATTGGTGCTTATGAGTGTACCGGTAGCATTTAGATTCTAGAACTTGCGTTAGTGATGCATCCCGAGACCGCTAGTGAGACTACATTCGTGTAGTAGGATTTACTACATGATAAGAGGCATTAGGATTACCCTTGTGTTAAACCCGTATTACAATTACTTGACCATTTAAGTCATATTACTTGGCTAGTTAAGTCAACTAATTTTTTCTCACACCCTTAGCGTTGTACTCATTTTTAGTACACGATACCCCTAGTACACCCCTCCGAGCCTATCTTTTCATTTCTAACTTTAAGCATCTTACTTAAAGGAAGAATTTGTTACACCCCACTTAAATGTACACCCAAATCGCCTTAGCCTTCCGTGTATGCGCTCATTTTTAGTGCATTATTGTTATTTGTTAAACCCTAAGTTAACTATCTAATTGATTACATGGTTGCTAAGTCGAGTCATATCTTTGTACATATTGTTTTGGGACGATTGGGACTCATGGGTAAGTACTTATTTTATGGAGTAATGGGAAAGAACATCACTTATTACCCCCATATGTACGTTAATCTAAAAAGTGCTCCAAGTGTTTTGATTTTCTTAATTCGAGTCATTAGAATAGTTGAATGTAAAGTATGTAAAGATTCAAGTGTAAGGGGAACGTTCATACCCCTATGATGTATTATTTTGGATGGTAGGGTAAGAGTGTATGAAAAAAAAAAAAAAAAAAAAAAATCGAAAAAATCGAAAAAAAAATTAAGAAAAAGAAAAAAAAAATATAGAAAAAGGAAAAAGAAAGAAAAAAAAAACATACGGACTACCATCCCGTTTTCATTCTATGTTCATTTTATGTTTTTAATTATTTTTCATTTATTAGCTTAAGTCGAGTTTAGTCTTGGCTTAGCAACGCCATCTTGTACATGTAATTTACTAAGATTGTTAACTCGCCACCAGTAAAATTCCCTTTATCCAACAAAACCGTGTAATTCATATCCCTACACCTAACGTTATAACCCTTTAAAAGACCTCTTTGATAGTTTATCCTAGGTGCTTACGCCATGTGGTGGAGGTTTGATCCTTTCCCAAGCCTATGGTAATCTATTTTGCTATGACAGGTAGTGAGAGATATCTTCCATTTCCATAATGTTATATTACTTTATTACACCCGAGAGATGTGAGTATCTAAACACTATTTGTGAGGTGCTTGTGTATGACCTCCGTGCTTGTCTATTGGTCTTTAGTGGAACGATTATTTGTTGTAATTACTTCTATATTAGTGTTAAATGACCCCTAACTTGTCTTTTGAATAGAATAAAAGCTCATTTGCTTGAGGACAAGCAAATCTCATGTGTAAGGGTATATGATGAGGCGAAAAATGATCCGTTTTTAGGGGGTCATTTAAGCCCGAATCCGACTTTATTTGATCAAATATTGCCCTAAATCGTTCCTTTTGTGATTTTAGGTGTTTGGAGAGTGAATTCTGGAAAAGAGGCTATTTTGGACGTTTTTGGAGCATAAAGTAAAGAAAACGACAAAGTACCAAATCCAAGCTGGAATTACAAAGTGACGGCGTCAAGGATTTACTCTTGACGGCGTCAGAAAGGATGAATATTTTACCGTAGCTGGTGACGGCGTCAGATGGAGAGATGACGGCGTCAAAGTGGCCAAGATTAATTTACCGTAGGTGGTGACGGCGTCACCAAGGCCGTCACAAGTGAATCTAGGGCGTCCGAGGAAGTTATTGGCGGCTGGTTGATGGCGTCAGAATTTACTCTTGACGCCGTCAGGACGATTTTTCTATATATAGTTTTCTAGTTTTTTCATTTAGGAAGAGAAGTTTTGGTGAAACCCTAAAGACGATTTTGGTGCCTCTTTTACAGGTTTTTCAAGGGTTCCAAACCCTTGATACCTTGCATTGTAATTGAGATAAGTATACTCTTAATTCAATCAATATGTCTATGTGTTGGTTGTTTATCTTTTGTTCTTATCTTAATTCCACTATGCTAGGCTAGATTTCCTTTGTGTTTGCTTAGATCTAATGAAACCTAGATGTTGATTATGTGTTAATTACTTGTCTATTCTTGTTCTTGGATGAATGATATTATATGTTAGGCTTAAGAAAACTGGCAGATCTCCAAATGGTAACATGCTTGAACGTCTTAAGAAACATGAACCGAGGCGTACTAGGTCTTTATTGGTTGTATTTAATGCATGAGCCACTGTTTATAATCCCTATAGTTGTGCTGGGTCATGGTGTAGGAGGAGATAAGAGCTCATAGAGTTGGGGAGTTATGTATGCCACCCCACGAATGGTATTAAGGAATACAATCCGTCATCCATACAAGTGTAACAAGTAATTGACATGTAAAAGATATCTAGGGAGTAATGAAGTCTAAGTAAACACAATTTCTCCAATTACTGCTCACAACCTTAGTTTAATATTAGTTTATTTTCATTTTATTTATTTTATTTTGATTGCATCTTAGTTTTGGGTTAGTTGAATAGCAACTAATTCCGCCCACACTTCCAAAACCCGAGATTTTATTTGCTTTCATTAAAATATAAAAACACAAAAATAATCATCTTTCATCTTTAGAACTATTAATTAGGTTTTCTAATCCTAGCGACACTATTCCTAAGCTGAACGATCAATCCCCCGGTACTTGTCACTATACTATACTACAACGATCAGGTACACTGCCTGGTGGGGGTTGTAAGCCTCGCGAGATCCCTCGAGAGGTAAAGCAAGGTGCGATTCCCACGCATCACTAGACTCAAGGTCATGGGTTACTACGTGACCTCATCATTGGTTTCACTCTCTAGGTCGTCTTCTAAACTAGTATCGCTTTCTTAGTGTAAGTACTTCGGTTCCTCAAACTCGAAGATATCTTCTCGATACTTAGAATCAAGCTTACTAACATCCTTAAAGAACCCACATGATACATCAGAAGTGTTCTTACACCCTCTCCGAACATCTTCATCACACAAAATAAGTTGGGAACTTATCTTATCAAGCCCGTCACAATCGATTTCCTTAAGGTCTCTTCTCTTGTACGGCGTTTGGTATGAAACCCTCCTAATTCCATCAGCGAAGGTCATGATTCCGTTTCGGTCATCAACTATCAAATTAGTGATTTCACAAAAGGGTGCTCCAAAAACGACTTGTGATAACCTAGGGTCGACATAGTCTTCGATGTTGTCCACAATCGTGAATTCCATAGGGAATGCCATATTTCCTACAAACACCTGGATTTCATGATCTTTACCAACCACTTTCTCTCCCTTGTAAACCATTCCCCATCTGCAGATATTGTTATAATGGAATAGGGACATAAAATTCTTCGGCAGGAATATGTTAATGTAGACGTTATCGAAGTACTTATGACCGATCATGCAGGGAATTTTGAGATTATTCGGATCACGCCATCTTATCTTCCCCGATTCTCCATCCCTTGATCCATATAGATTCCCCTCAAGGGAAGGACGATACTCGTATACCTCCTCAGTACCCCTACGAAAAATTACCTTCTTAACACCATTGGTAAACAATGCGCTTCCATCCTTCTCATTAAGGATTACTCCCGATTCATTGATAAATGGTTTCCCAAGAACAAGGTTGGTTAATGTTCGATTGGTGAGAGGGTCCACATCATCGACCACGGCGAGGGCAATATTGTAAACAAGTTCTCCAATCATAATTGACATATTTCTTATTACCCTTGCATTATCGACTTTTTCACAAAATATGCGTTCTGGGAAGGCTTTTTGGTATAGGGAAAGGGGTATTATGTTGTCTGGGAAACTAGGATCTATATGACTATCGGTTAAGAGCTTTTCCTCAATGGTGCAGGAAATCTTAAAAACTTTAGGGTTGCTTACATTAGTCTCATCGCTATTCCCACTGGTAACATCCTCCATTTTTCTCTCGGGCTCCTCTAAAATAGATTTACCCAAAATGGCTGGATTTCTCGTATGCTCTTCCGATCTCTCTTTCCCTTCATCTGATTTACTAGATTCTTGCGCGGCGTACTGCTCGGATGAGTTGGTAGGGCTTCTGGCCAAATCGTGGTCCACCCTTGAGGTCTCATCTTTAGCTATATGACCAATTTTTTCAGTTTGTTGTTAGGTTAGGTTAGGTGTAGAAGCAGATATCGTGGTGATGGTGTTTACGAAATGGATTGGTCCTAGGGGGTTGACAGGTTCTTTTCCTTTTGGTTATAGATGTTTGAATAGCTTACTAGTACTTTTTATTTTCACAGGGGAGGTTGGCGGACTCATGATGGTAACAGACTTAACCTCATCAACGTGAATAGGTTTATTAACAACATGCTCCTTGATAGCAGTTAACAGATTACAAATCTTGTTATTCATATCAGCCTGCTGTTGTCTAAATTTAGCCTCGAGCGTAGAGAGCTGTAATTCTTGAGATAGAATGAATTTTTGCAGAGCATCTTCGCAGCTTTGCCTGGGAACGCCTTGTGATGGAAAATGCTCGGACCAAGTGAGTGGTGCGGAGTCATTGAAGGATACGCTCCGCGTTTGGTACCCTCTGAAATTAGGTTTATCCTTCCATACCTCATAGGCCTCGCCAGAAGTTCGAGGACCTCGACCCACGTGTGATGATGTGAATTCGTTATAAGCACGCTTTGGAAGCTCCATGCAGTTATGAGTCTCGTGAGGGCCATTACATAATTTACATGTAGAAGTGATTCTGCTTACTTGGCTTGAAGGTTTTTGAGCTTCGTAAGATTTCATGAGAGACTTGACTCGACCTTCAAGTTCCATGATCCTACGGTCAGGAGTGCTAGAGTTGTTCGAAGGCAAAGATATTGCCTTGACCGTTTTGTTCAAGTCACGGGGATCATTCCAACTTTCGTTGTCATAGAGAGCAAGATCTTCTATGAGTTCCCATAATTGTTCCACACTTAGATCACGTAGCTTACCACCGGCCGATTGGTCAATGGCTCGCCTCGTGGAGAGATCGATATGGTCATAAAAGATTTGGACTTGGAGCCAAAGATCTATGCCATGATGAGGGACTTTTTGGAGTAAGTCCTTGAAACGAGTCCATGCTTCATAAAGAGATTCATTTTGACGTTGTTGGAACATCAAGATGTCATTTCTAAGCTTAGTAGTTCTCCCCGGTGGGAAAAATTGAGCAAGGAAACGAGTGGTGAGATCATCCCATGTGGTGATGGATCCCGCGGGTAAACGCTCAAGCCATTGACTAGCTTGATCCCGTAGAGAGAATTGGAATAGGCGTAATCGGGTTGTCTCTCTAGTTTCAACACCTAGGTCTATGGAATCTACGATTTTTAGGAAGTCCTTAAGATGTTGATTTGGATCTTCAGAATGAAGTCCATGGAATGCACATCCGCTTTGCACCAACCAGATGGTGTCGGATCGCAAGGGGGTCACATTGGCTCCGGTGAGCTCAATGGTGTTTCGGTAGCCTTGGTGGCTAGGTCGGGAATACTCTCCTAAGGTTCGGGGCCTAAGAGGTTCTAGTGGTGGATTTTGTTGTGGTGGGATGACGGGTTCAAAGATGTTCCCATCGTCCATGATGTCGGGTGGTGAAAAGTTACGAACAAAAACACAAAGAAATAAGATAGACTAAAGAAAACCTAAAAATAAAAATAAAATCTTACTAGAAAGGAATCTAGCAAGTAGACCTAATAAAAAGAGATTCTAACCTAGACAATAACTATTCCCTGGGCTGCGGCGCCAAAAACTTGATGCGTTGGGATTGCACCAGGCTTTACCTCTCAAGGGATCTTGAGAAGCTTACAACCCCCACCAGGCAGTGTACCTGATCGTTGTAGCATAGTATAGTGACAAGTACCGGGGGATTGATCGTTCAGCTAGGAATAGTGTCGCTAGGATTAGAAAACCTAAATACTAGTTCTAAAGATGATGGATGATTATTTTTGTATTTTTATAATTTTTTAGAAAGCAAGTAAATATCTCGGGTTTGAAGGATTTGGTCGGAATTAGTTGCTAGTCAACTAACCCAATACTAAAGATGCAATCAAAATAAAATACTAGAAATGAAAATAAAACTAAATTAACTAAGGTTGTGAGCAATAAGTGGAGAAATTGTGTTTACTTAGATTTCACTACTCCCTAGATATCTTTTACACGTTAATTACTTGTTATAGTTGCGTGGATGATGGATTGTATTCCTTAATACCATTCATGGGGTGGCACACTTAATTCCCCAATCCTATGAGTGCCTACTTCACTCCTATGTCGAGCTGGCTAAGAAGCTCCTAACATGGGATCATTAGAATTTACTCATGCATTAAATACAACCAATAAAACCTAGTGCACGTCAGTTCATTTTTTCTAAGACGTTCAAGCATGTTACCATTTGGAGATCTGCCAGTTTTCTTAAGCCTAACATCGAAATCATTCATCCAATACAACCATAAACAAGCAATCAACACATAATCAACATCTAGGTTTCATTAGATCTAAGCAAACACAAGATAGATCTAGCCTAGCATGGTGGAATTAAGACAAGCACAAGATATAGACAACCAATACATAGACATATTGATTGAATTAGAAGAACACTTATCTCAATTACACATGTAAGGGTTCAAGGGCTGAAAACCCTTGAAAAACCTGTAAAATTCGTAATAGGTTCGGCCTTAGGGTTTTTCCAAACTTCTCCCTTTTTTTATGAATGAAAATTAGAAAACTATATATAGGAAATTGAGGCTGACGGCGTCAAGACCAAATAGGTGACGCCGTCATCTCGCCGCCAAAATACTTCTCGGACTGCCTTGATCTACATCTGACGCCGTCATGTGTTAGGGTCTTCCAGGCCGTCACGTGTTTTACTCTTGACGTTCTACTTGTGACGCCTTCATGTTTGCACTGGGCCGTCATGTAATTTACTCTTGACGCCGTCAGGGTGTTGCTCTTGACGCCGTCACCTACTGTTCCCAGCAAGGAAAATTAAGACTTTGGCGTTTTCTTCACTTTTATGCTCCAAAAATGTCCGAATTGCTTCCTTTTTCAGATTTCACTCCCAAAGTACCTAAAATCACAAAAGGAACGATTTAGGGCAGTATTTGATCAAATAAATTCAATTCCGGGCTTAAATGACCCCCTAAAAGTGGTTCATTTTTCGCCTCATCATAGTTACTCATAGCATAAATTCAGTAGATCATTTAGAAATAGTCAGAGTTGTACTTTAAATTTCCAATTCAGTTAACTGCTTAAGATTTGCAATAGTATAATTAGTTAATTAGTTGCATATCTTGTTATTGTAGCTTGCATTAGTTGAATGATAGCTTATTACAACATAATTAGGCATTTAGAATAGGTAGAATATAGATTAAGTCAACCTAGTTTAAAAAAAATATAAAAATCAAAAGTTTCACTTACTCAGAAAATGGACAAGTTTCTAAATCAATTGTAGAGCTTAATTCTAATTGAAAATAAATTTTGCTTTTTGATTTGAAAATTTTTGGAAGCTTGTGAGTTTAAAACAACAAGAATTTTTAAAATTAGAACTCATTTGCTCACTCAAATTTTGGATCAAAGTATTCTATTGGAACACTTGACTGTCCTGCACCATCAGTTTTAGGAGATTTTCTAGGCTACATTTAGGTTAGTAAGTAATAAGTTGTGATTAAGTTTTTGGTGTTTTTAGTAACTAAGTAGTTCTAAGTAGTAATTGCCCCCATTAGTTTGTATCTAGGTGCTTAATAGATGTGCTTATTGATGACTGCAAGTTAAGGGTATAAAACAAGTTTGCTGATAAAAGTTTAGGTTTGCAGAAGTGAGTGTGGAATCATAACCTGAGTTTATTTGAGATTTCTGAGCTTGTTTGTAGTTGTTGAGGTATTTTTACATGATCCCCTACCTTCTGGCTTATTCTATTTCAATCTGCTTATTCTATGGCTTATTGAGATTGCTTATTTGATAATCTGTTGAGATCCAGTGAATTACTTGATCAAATTTGAGTTTATTTGAGCTTATTTGAGTATATTGGACTTGAATTTAAAGTTTCACATAGTTTGGTCACAAGTGCTTATTATTAAGCATTTGTGTTAAACTATTATAAGCTCAATAAGCACTTTTACACCTTATTTTCATTTCAAAATTTTTTCTCAAGTTTCTTTCTATATTTTAGATTTTCTGTAAATTTTTCATATTTTTCTGAATAGTTTTACTATTTTTCTCATTTTATTTTAGATTTAAATCAATTTTTAATTACTTTTAAATAAAGAAAATCAAATTAAAATTCATAAAAGTCCTGAAAAATTCAAAAAAAATATTTTATAAAATTCTTTTCTGATATTTTAGATTTTTCAAAATTTATTTTGTATTTTTCACTTTTATTTTCTTAATTTCTCTTATTTTTAATTCATTTAAAAATTACAAAAATAGAGATTAATTCATAGAAAATAAATAAAAGGTAAAAAAAAATTCTTTTTCTCAAAATTATTTTAAGTTGTTTAAGATTTTTAGAAATTAATTTCATATTTTTAGGATAAATTTTCATTAAAAGTTACGTTTTAATTCGTTCGTTACGTTTTAAATTCGCGTTTGAATTCCCGTTTTTAGTTTTTAATCACTTGTGCACATATAGCTTTTACTTTCTGCTTATTTTATCATTTCTCATCACTATTCTTAGTTCACAATCACTATTTTCACTTTTCCACTTTTCACGACACGATTTCACGAATCGAATTTCATGATTCCATTCACTCCTTCACTGGATATACGGCTCGGGTAATCCGTATTTCTTGCGGATTTCCTTGAACTTATAAATATATAATATAAGTTGGTTTTCACATGATCAGTTGTTCAAAAGAATTCTATGATGGTCTTGTCGCATTCATCGATCATTGCAAGCCGTTATTGAATAGTTACGGAAACATAAAATGTCCATGTCGTATTTGTTGTAATGTTCCATGGGTATCTCTCAACAAACTTGAGGCACACATAGGCCAACATGGTTGGGACCCAACTTATACACAATGGCGCAATCACGGCGAACCGGATCCTTTGTCATTAGAACATAACACAACGGTTACATGTGAAATGAGTGACATGGGTGTGTGCCATAGTGATTTTCTTGATATTCCTCTAAATAATGAACAAAATGAGCCAACTCCTCCAAATGTTGGCGAGACAAGTAACGATCTGACTCAAGCAATGACACCTGCTGCACGTAATGAGTATGAAGAGTTACTTTCCAGTTCCAACCAGCCTCTTTACCCGGGTTGTGACTTTATGACCACCTTGGATTTTATGGCAAAGTTTACACATCTCAAGGTCAGCAGTAAATGGAGTGATACTTCATTTAACAATACGCTAAAATTTCTCTAGGAGGTATTTCCTGCCAGGTTAGGTTACAATCTCCTACCATCATACTCTGCTATAAAAAAGACATTTAAAAAGGTCGGGTTGGGGTATGAGTCGATACATGCTTGTGAAAATGACTGCTTTTTATATCAGGGGACTGATGCCGAAGATTTGGAGTATTATCCGGTCTGTAAAACGAGTATATGGAAAGACAAGAACACAACGGGGAAGAAAGTTCCTAACAAGGTGTTGTGTTACTTTCCTATCATTCCTAGACTACAACGCTTGTACAAGTCTATTCACACCACAAAACATATGACTTGGCATGCTACTAGAAAGTCTACGAAAACCGGTATGATGCAACACCCGGTTGATGGTGAAGCATTGCAGAAGTTTGACAGCGGTAAATATTCGGAATTTGCTAACGAACCAAGAAATGTCCGATTGGGGTTGGCGGCTGATGGTTTCAATCCGTTCGGAAACCTTAGTCAATCATACAGCATGTGGCCTGTTATCTTAACAACATACAACTTGCCTCCGTGGTTATGCATGAAAGAGACTTCTTTGATGCTAACGTTGTTGATTCCTGGCCCTAAATCACCGGCGAAGGATATTGATGTTTACTTAAAGCCTTTGATTGATGACCTTCAGAAATTATGGAAAAAACCATGTGTCCCGAATATAGACGCTGTTACAGGCAAAGAATTCAATATGAGAGCGATGCTTTTATGGACCATCAATGATTTTCCTGCTCGTAGTAGTTTGTCTGGTTGAAGAGTATCTTGAACACTTTGTTAATGAATGAGAAATCTAAAGACACCGCCAACTTGCAATATTGCCCACACGTTTGCCGGGGAAACATCCAGATTATGGGGGTGAGAAGATAAAACGTAATACTACAACCGACCTGAACTGGACTAAACGGTCTATTTTCTACGAGCTTGAATATTGGTCTTCTCTTTCTCTAAAACACAATTTGGATGTCATGCATATTGAAAAAAAATGTGTTGGAGAGTATCTTGAACACTTTGTTAATGAATGAGAAATCTAAAGACACCGCCAAGGCAAGACAATACTTGCAAGCTTTGGGCATTCGATGAGAGTTGTGGCTCGAAACAAACAAAACAGGAAGTGCTTGAAGCCTCATGCTAAGTACTCCCTCACACCCGATGAAAGAAAACTATTCTGTCAATACATCAAAACAATTAAACTACTAGATGGGTTCGGATCCAAGTTCAAGTCGAAAGTGACCAAAGATGATAACAATATAACGGGCATGAAGTCGCATGACTGTCATATAATGATGCAACGGTTACTTCCTTATGGACTTCAGCAATACTTGGACGCACAGACTTATGCACCATTGGTTGAGCTTTGTTCATTCTTTAAGAAAATTTGCGCCCGAACTTTGATGGTGAATGACATGGTGAAAGCTAAAGACCAGATGATCAATATTTTGTGCAGACTCGAACAAATATATCCTCCTGCTTTTTTCGACATTATGATTCACTTGGTTATGCATTTACCTGAAGAGGCTCTTCAAGGCGGGCCTGTTTCATTCCGGTGGATGTATCAATTTGAAAGATATATGAAGAAGCTAAAAAACTATGTATGAAATAAAGCTAAGCCGGAAGGTTCAATAGCGGAGGGTTATGTTGCAGACGAAGCATTAACTTTTTGTTCTCGTTATTTTCGGGGCGAAATTGGGACGAAATTTAATCGTCCCACTGCATCTCAGGGCTGTCCTTGCCCAACAAGTGATTTCCAGGTGTTCCGATCACTATGTAAAAAGTCTGGTAAAGAGACAATTATTCGGTTAGGTCTCCCAGAAATGAAGAAAGTGATATGGTATGTACTTCACAACAGTCCTGAGATCGACGCGTACATGAACGAGTTCCAGAGGTACGCATTTTTATTTTGAAATTTCTTTTTCCCAAGTTACCTTCTCGATTAATTCTAATATCATGAACATTTTCAGTGAACGTCCTGAAAGCGACATGCAGCAAGAATTTCCTAGATGGTTTGAGTCGAAGGTAAACTTATTATATGTATTTCCTTGTATAAATAACGACTATATTACTCATCTCACTCATCTCTATCTATTCTTATCTTTGTTCATAGATCGGTAATCTTTACACAGCCAATGACCCAAGATGTACTCCCGACTTATTCGCTTTGGCTTGTTGGCCATCATCGACCGCAACCTCAGTCAACTCTTGCGTAGTCAATGGTGTGAAGTTTGTCGTACACAGCCGTGATGTGAAACGTACAACTCAGAACAGCGGAATTTGTTCACCTGGCGAGAAGGAAGGAGAAATGTATTATGGTCAGCTAGAAGGAATTCTGGAGTTTGCGTATACCCAGTTCAAAGTTGTGTTGTTTCTAGTTAAGTGGTTCGACTTAGCCAAAAGAGGTAGAGTCGAACGTTATAACACTAGAAACAACATGACACAAATTTGGGCATGTAGCACAGTGTTTGAAGATCAACCTTACATTCTCGCAACACAAGCAAAACAAGTCTTCTACCTTGAAGATCTTGCCAGACGATCACCCCATTGAAAGGTCATCCAAGAAGTGAATCACAACACAACATGGGATGTCATCGTGGTAGAAGACGATAATGATGTGATACATGGCAACAACTCATCTAATCTCCAACTGTCTGCTAATTTGGATGCTTTGGAATTGTCCCCCTTAAATATCGATGGTTAATCAACGTTAGTTGAGGCGCCACCACCAATCATTCCTGTTGATGACGACGATGATTCTATTGATGATGAAGACGACGATCCATATGATTTAGCAGATTCTGATCCAAACAATTCTGATGACGAAGTTGAAGTTGCGACTGATGTTGTTTATGATAGTGATGTTGATTTAGCAGATTGATCTTAAATTTTTGTAAAACGACACTTATTTGAATGAAATTGTTATGGATTGTTTAAATGTGTATATTTATTTCGAATGTGTATGTATTTGAATGTGTGCATGCTTATGTTAATTTGTTCATGTATTTTTATACGTTATTCAACTTGTACTTTTACAGATGGCAGCAGCAGTCGCCCCGTGGTCACGGTGGTGACGGTGCCGGTGACCCACCACCTTCCCCTACCCATCAGATTGATAGCGGTTACCGTGGTGGTGGTAAGAAACTTAAACTTGATCAATTGAATTTTGTTACTTGTTATTTTTTGACGTTTTCACTCACTTCATTTGTAGGATCGCGTGGACGACGACCTCGACGAGGAGGTAGGGCTAGCAGTGGAGGAGGCAGGGGTGGAGGTCGGGCTGGCGGCATGCCACAGACCCGTCAAGCCAACAAGAACGTAGCGCTCAGGAAAGCCGTGGACAGACATGGCCCGCAGTCGATCGAGTTCGAGACTAAGGATCAGGAGACGTATAGTCATGTCGGGCCCAACCGCGCATGGTTCAGTAACTACGTTGGCGAGCTGGTTATGTCACTGCCATTGCACTATCCCTCATGGCACGATCTTGAAGAAGCGACTCGGGCTGCCTTCATGAACTGACTCGGGGTCAGTTATTTTATTTTCCTTTTAGTTATATCTCTATATTTAATAATTTGTATGTGTACATTTATTTAAATTCGTTTAATTGTGTATATTTATTTATTTATATCTTTATGTTAATATTAACTATATTTGATTGCAGGAATTCTTCGACTTGGAGACCCACAAGCTCAAAAAAAATTGGGAAACTATTCGGAGCAGCCTGAACCAATATATAGCTAAGCGCTACTCCGACAATAAGGGTGAAATAAAGAAAACTTATTTTACCCTGAAGGGTGGGCCAGGGGCGGTGGATGTCATAAGACAAAACCCTCCTCCGAACGTCGAGCCGTCCGTGTGGGAGAAGCACCTGAGGTATTACATGAATGAGAAGACCCTCAAGTGAACTGCGGTGAACAAGGAGAACCGAAAGAAGAACAAGGTGTACAGCCACCACGGTTCCAAGTCATTGGCTGCTATTCGCCACTATCATGTAAGAAAATTTGTATTTTTATAAAAGTATTTTATTTTTATAAAATTATTTAATTTTAATTATATATTACTTAAAATTTTTATTTTTATAAAAGTATTTAAGTTTAATTAAAAAATATATAGTGTTTGATTTGTCATTTTTAATTTGTTTCATCTTATATGCATGTGTATATACAGTTTCAGAACAGCAAGGACAAGCAGTACCCGTCACTCATCCAAAGCTTTTACGACACACACTGCAATGAGGATGGTGCTTGGTTGCAGGATGAGGCGCGGGTTCAGTATGTAAGTATCGTTTTTTTTATTATTATTTATTTATTTATTTCCCCAAACACGCATGCACTTTAATGATTCATTGAAACATAATCTTGTAATTAACCCGACATATATATTATTTTTCTCAATTTTTTTCAACTAAATAGGAAGAGATGGTTCGGCTGAGAGATCTGGGAGCGAATACGCCTGAATGGGTGGCGTACACGGAGGAGCAGATACTTGATATGGTTCGGAAGGGCAAGCAGCGGGGTCACATAGCCGGACGAGGTAGGGTGGTACCCGGCCTGAGGAGGCCACTGTTACCATGCACCCCGCCTCCACCTCCAGGTATGTAGAGTGTGATAATATAGTAATTATAGATTACTTGAGATCATGACTCAAATTAAGTATTGCGATATCTATTTTTAAATTTGATTATTACATTTTCAGAAATGGCCGAGATGGAGGCGAAGCTTGCTGAGACCCAGAAGAAGATTACTGAGGCCGAGAAGAAGAGCCAGGAAGAAGCTAAAGAACGTAAGGCAATGGCGACGCGGCTCGATTTGGTGACAGGTTTTATGTCGGCCAACCCGCGATGGCACGAGTATCTTAGTCAGGTGGGTTCTCAGCACGTGGATAGCTCGGGTAATGGGTCTGGCGCTGGAGGTAGTGGCTCAGCTAGCTAGAGGGAGCGGAGGTGACAGAGGCGATGAGGATGGTTCTGGTGATGATGAGTGATTTGGGGATGTAGAGGTACAAACTTAGGTTATTTTGTGTTGTACTTATGTTAGAAACAATATTTTGGCGACCCTTATGTTAGTATTTTGTATTTTAACCTTTTGGCGACTTGAACATGGCGGATATTGAAACATTTGTGGATATGGCAGCTTGGTTTAGATATTACCACACCCCGTTTTATATACTTTATATGTTTTAATGCATTTTGAGGGTCTATAGCGATAATTTGCAAGTGTTTTAGCCGATGTCGAGTTGTATGTGTTTAGGACATGTTAAAATTGGTTGGTTAAATGTTCTGGTTGGTTACAGGTTTTGGTAGATTTTTTCCGGAAAATTTTCTGAAAAAAATATGGAAAATTATTGGTTTTGTAGCCTGCTGTTAGGAACATATCACAATGGTACCGTCGACATGTCGACGGCACCGTAAATCAAAATATTGATAATTTAATGATGCCGTCGACATGTCGACGGCATCATTAACCAAAAAAATTGATACTTTAATTTGGCCGTCGACATGTCGACGGCATAATTAAGCCAAACTTTGACCAGCAAGTTGGCCTGACTAAACACTATCGTCGACATGTCGACGGCGGTGTATAAAATGCAATTAGCGTTTAATAATTATAATGTTAATTAGTTATACGCTCCCGTCGACTTGTCGACGGGAATAATTTGACGGACAAACAATTCCTTTGACTGGAAAACGAAGTGGGACCCACAATGTCAACGGCGATTGTCGACAGGAACGCTGTTGCCGACGGGACATCCCCGTCGTTACGTTCCCGTCGACATGACGATGACAACCAATACTACTATCGACATGACGACGACAACGTCGTAAAAAAGTCGACGGGGAAGCCATCGATTGTACTAGTGACCCTCACAAACCCTTATTAATATCTCACCCACCACATCTCTTTTTCTCTAATCTTTCTCTCTAATTCAAAACCCTAAAAATGGTGATATGCAATTGTGGTCGAAATGCAGTAATCCGTACATCTTGGAGCAACTACAACCCTGGGCGTAGGTTTTACAGTTGTCCCATAATGGTCAAGTGTCTAATTTAATTTCTTTTTTTAATTAGGGTTCATAGTAATGATATAATCATTTGATTTTGTAGGGGTCTGATTATCCATTGATAGATTGGTTCGATCCCCCAATGTGCCAACATGTTGTTTCTATAATACCAGGATTGTTGAGGAGAAGAAATAATCTTGAACACCATCTCAGAGAAATGGAACAAGATCGTGCAAGGATTAGAAGACGTTTGTATATTTCTTGGTTGGGATTTGCTTTGTTTGTTTGGTTCGCTAAGTTAGGTTAAGTGCTTTTAAATGTTGTTAGTTATTAGGTTATAATATAAGTAATGAATGATGTAATGCTAAATGCCACTTTTTTTGTTTTGAACAACTGAGTGATGTAATGACTATGGCCTATTTGGTATTTAAGTTTGTAAGTTTGTTGAAATGAAATGGTATTAAGTTAACTACAATGGATAAGGATGTTAAGGGCTACTGCATTTGGTTGTTTGTTACTACTGTAAATATGTTAAGTCCTATGTAAATGGAATTTGAATACTGCAAATGTGTTATGTGCTAGTGTTTTAAGACCAATTGAAATGGTTAATGCAAATGTGTTAAGTCCAATGGGTCATTTTTAATCAATGACTAAAAAAAGTCAAATATTGGGTCATTTATACTTGACTGCATAACAGTCAAGCAATGCACAACACATATGTGCGGTAGGCAAAAAAATCAATTCAAATGATGTATGACAGTCAAGTGCTTGACTTTATAAAAGTCATAAAATTGATACTTTTTACATTGACTTTTCTAAAAGTCAAAGAATGGGTCATTCTTGCTTGACTCAATAACAATCAATCATATCACAATACGATATTACCAATCACAGTCAATCATAGCAAAATCAAACAACACTGAATAACACCAAACAAAGTTCTGATACCATATTAAACTCTGGAACATCATGATTAAAGACAAATTGTTCGGTACCAACAAAGTTCTAAAGAAAGACCAAATTAAAGTACTAATGAAGTTGCAATGTCTTGGGTGCATACACAACACCAATGAACCAAAGGATAACCATAAAAAGTGGACCTAGCCCAACACAAGAAATTTCTTCCTTGGCTTCTTAGCTGCATTTGCAGATGGTTGAGAAGGATCTGCAATACCCTTTCCTTCCTGCTTTGTAATGTCAGATACATTAGATGCCGAAGTAGGTTGAGAAGATTGACCAGTTTGAGAAGCTTGTGCAAAAGATACACTCTTCTTCTTCTTAGCAGCAAAAGTTGATCCACTTGAACCCTGTGCCATATTTTTCTTCTTACTTCCACCCTGTGCAGTCTTACTTGCAGCATTTGTAGCACCTTTACAACTTCTTTTATTGTGCCCTTTGGTCTTGCACAACACACATGTGACTGTTTTTGATCTCCTGGTCAGCTTACCATTGTTGACTAGAGGAATATATTCACCTACAGATTTCTTTCTCTTTTTTTTGTGGCCTTCCAATTTGTGGTTGATGGTTTGCAAGCAGTTGTTTTTATCATCATATGTCTTAACCTGCCATGTTTCTGAGTCTCCTAACTTGGAAACATGAAGAACCCAAGGACATTGATTCTCTTAGATCTTTCTTAGACTAGGATTACCACCAACAACTTTTGATTTAGGAAATTTGGACCCACTTCTTGGACTATATTCTAATCCCTTAGTAGCACTTATTTTTGTCTTGGTCCACTTTGGTGCTTAACTGGATCCTGCTTGTTCACTTGGCCCGCCCAACTACTTGGCTAGGCCCAACTGATTGACTTAGCCTATCTCCATCAGTACCATCAAACTCTAGAATTGTTCCCTTGCATTCTGCTCTCACTCTTTATTTATCATTCTTCTTCAAAACACAACTATCTTTAGTTTCAATGGAATGTAAGTGAACTTTTTCTTTACACCCTTTCTGCTTGCAAATTTCTGTCCAACATAAAGGTAGATCCTGTGCACATGACTAACCTTTGGCTTGTTTTGTCTCCTAATCTGTTTCAACTTCCTTTTCCTTAACCTTTCTACTCCATCCTCATCATATGCACTTTCAAACTCCTCATTATTCATTACATGAATTTCAACATCAATTTCTTTATTAGCATTAAATTCTGATGGCCTTTCATCTGCACCCAATGTGTTTGCATTTCCTTGATCAAAATTTTCCTCGTTAACATACACATGTTCAACTAGATTCTCATGATCAGTTAGTTGATCACTGTCATTCCCATCTATATCTGATTCACTGTCATCCTCATTTCCATCTTCCTCAACTATTTCATCTAAATTCTTTTTCATCTTCTACACCTTTATCCTTACCAACACATTCTTCTAAATTTATATCCTTATCTCTAACATCTAGGCTGTCTAAACCAGGTCAAAGTCATTTTCTCCCAGGAGTGGATCAGAAACAGAGTAAAAATCATTGGTAAATTCACTAGCCCCACCCATAGCTTGTGTTGCAGGCTCACTGCTTTCACCAAGCTTTTTTGTAATTTGACTACTCTGCCCTAAATCAACACCAATATCCTCATCAATCAAACCTAACTTTAACTTCTTAGTACATGAACCTTTACTGGGTTTCTTTTTTTCCCTTGTTTTTCACGTATTACTTTATCATCTACTTCCTGAAGTACACACTCTGGTATGCTGAAATCAAGATTATGTGTCATGTAGTAAGTATGCAGAGTGCTCCTTTCATGTTCAATGAATACCTCAATCAATTTATTCCCAAGCGTAACATATTCAGCTAACTTCCTAACATCACTATCACTTACCAAACCATGCATCCCATTATGTAAATTAGCATTAGGTTTTTTGAAATTGAAAAAATTATCACATTAGCACTACACCCTAGCCATTTTATCATGTCATTTAGTTCAGGGATAGAAAACTCTTTAATGTCTACGGTATCAAAGAAAATGAAGCTACCATTGACATATCTCATACCAGGTGGAGAAGTAAAACTCCAGCATAGTTAACCTTTATTGAAAGCAGATTCTCATTGTTATCTGTTACACTTAAAAACACAATTAACCAAAATTAGGGTTTTGAACAGAAAACATAGTCATGCATATTTATTAACCCAAAATGTAATTAAAGTGTACACATGATCATAGCATTGAAAAAAACTTGAAAATATGCCATTAAAAAAACAAAAAAAAAAAAAAAAAAAAAAAAAAAAAAAAAAAAAAAAAAAAACAACAACAACGTACCATAGATATCCCAAACATTAAGATCTTCCTGTGTTGAACACTTGTATGTAATGTCCATATTGAAATAGGTATTAGATTCAATTAGGGTTTTGGATCAAAGAAGATGAAGAGTTTGGTGAGTGAGGGGAGTGATGGGGAAACTAGAATCGTTATAGTGGATGGTATGTAAAAAACTTGGGTCTTTAACCCGGTTTTCAAAATAGAGGGAAAAAGATAAAGACAAAAATACCCTTACGTGGGAGGCACGTGGGCATACTTAACGAGCCCAGCTAACGAGCGTTAGTGATAGGGGCGAATAGTGTGACGAAACTTGGTTATAAGGATTCATGATGCAAGAAAAAAAAGGAGGGACGAGCGTAGAGATTTCACTCAAACCACAAGGACAAATGATGTAATTTACTCTTAAATAAATCTACAAACAAAAAAGGCCTTTTTAACGAGCCCCAAATTACGCAGTCTCTACTCCCCTCAACAAAACCCTAACAAACATTCTGAAAATCAAAATGTCAGACAATATACCATTCTTCGATCTCCAAGTTGAAATCATGAAGAGACTTCCCGTCAAATCTTTGATTCAGTTCAGAACTGTTTCGAAGCAATGGAAGTCTCTTATCGATAGCTCCAAATTTATCGCTGATTACCACCCGCAGCAGCATCGTCTTCTAGTAAGTTATCTTGACACGCAAGATGAATTTAACCAAAAATATGTTTCGATTGTAGACGATGATAGTTTCCCTCAAAAAATGTTTCCCCTTACTGTCCCTGTGTCCATACAACAACTTCGCAGGCCACCGGCATTACACAATATAGTAGGTAGCTGCAGCTCTCATGGCTTGTTTTGTTTCTACAACTTTATTGATAAACCCCTAGTGAATATAGCCATTATTTGGAATCCTGCGATTAGGAAATCGGTTGATGTTGTTGTGCCTAATGTGTCAAATAGCGTCCTTGGTTTTGGGGTTTGTCCTCATACAAATGACCCTAAGCTTGTGAAGGCTACAATAGCTAATTCTGATTCTGGAAATGGTTTCATAGATGGTTTCTGGGAAGTTGAGGTGTTTACGTTAAGCTCCGGGGTTTGGAGAAGTCCTAAATCCAGCAATTTGCCTACAAATATGACGGGATTGATGAAATATCATGTTGCAGTTATAGATGGATTTATTTATTGGCTTGCTTATGATATGATTATGGTGGATGGTAATCGTGAGTATTCCCAACTAATTATGTCATTTGATTTGACGAGTGAGGAATTTACAAAATTATATCTCCTGGATAGTTTATTGATAAACGGGTTAGGAGCTGATTTGTCTTTATATTGGTTAAGAGACTCTCTTGTTGTTCTTGAAACTAGTTATGAGCAAGAAGTATTATTGAATTTTGATGTATGGATGATAGAGAACGGCGATCCAAAATCGTTTTCAAAGATATTCACCATTACCACACCTGATGCTTCAATAAGGAGGGTACTTGGATTTAGAAAGAGTGGCGAAACTATGATACAATTGAAAAGGGAAGAGGAGCATGATGCACTTTCTGTTTATGAACGTCACTCTAAACAAACCAATTACATTGGGATGCCTGGCCGACGATTCACATTTTATGCAAGTTGCTACATGGAAACACTACTTTTGCTTGATCATTGAGATTGTAGTATTTAGGCAGATATAAATTCTGGAAAATGGTACGTCAACATTGCAAAGCGCAGAGCCTATGACATAAGAATTTTGGAGCAAGCAAGGCCTGATGGGAGATTTAAGTGTCGTTTTAGTTTATATCAGATTTAAGTTGATGATATTTTAGATTGAAGTGTCGTTTTAGTACATATAAATGTAAATTATTTGTGATCCTTGTGTACAAACATCTTAAGTCAAGCAAATTATTTTCAGGTAATTTTTAGTTAATACTATGATATACCATCTACAGACCAGGGTATAAATGTAAATTATTTGTGATCCTTGTGTTCAAATCAGAATTTACAACTAGGTAAGATAAACTAATCATACTTTGAATGTACCAAAAAGCATTCTTTTCACCAAAACTTAAACTTAAAACCATTATAACCGGCATATGCAGCAACAGCACATATAATAAAACAATAAATAACTAGGATAAGCAGTGCTGAGAATGGCGACACAAACAGGGTATCCATCGATAAGTTCACCAACCCCGTAAACAAATTTGCCTGGATAAGTTGATGTCAAAACAATAACAAATTTCGAAGCTCAAATTTAAACCAAGCCAAAAGGTGTCGTTCATCTCACCACAATGAAAAAAGCGAGTAAGTTACGGTTGAATGCTTGTTCCAGGAGTGATACTTTACCACCAGGGATATAATCCGAGAGCATTAAAATTGCCAACATCTGACAATTTGACGACTTTTTAGATATGAATGATGATAAGCTACATTGCAATAATAAAAACAAAGTGAGAATTACCTCAAGGTATGTAGCCAATATTAAAGTAATGTATGTCAGGTTGCATTGCAAAAGAATTTCCTGTTAGTTTTTTTTTTTTCTTTTTTTTTTTTTTTTTTTTGAACGGCGATTTATAATAAAAAACAAAACTCTAGCAAGAAACTAGAACGTAAAGAGATTACAACGAGATTTTACAACGAGAATTTCCTGTTAGTATCTGATCACTTAACTATGTTAACTTATAAATGCATAAAACGGGAACATGGTATGATACCAGCAAACATTCTATCCAGTAATTCAACAATAAATGCAAGAGGTGTACAACAAACATAATATACAATTTCAAAAAGTTCCCCGTTTAAACGCCATTATGATAGAGATGAACTTTTGATGCCATCTCCATCATGAGTCCATTAGACAAGGTTTATTCCATCTTTCTGTTACAAGAGTATCCCTTTATCTATACGCATAATTATATGAAATAGAATGACAAACCATTCGACGTTAAGGTCTTTCGACATAACTGTTCAGAATCAATGTCAAGCACCTGGAAAGATTAGTGGAGAGATGGTCATTTAAGGGAACGAATCAATTCTAAAGGTAAAAACGTATTTTGTTAATATATATAAATATACATACCAGAAGAATATACATAGAATTGAATCCAAACTTGCTTAGTTGCCCATCTATTAGTTCTCAAACTAGCATCCTTCCCAACAATACGCAACATGTATCTAAGTTTCCAACAATACGCAACTTAACACGCAAGAGTGCAGATATAGCTATTCATATTTAAGGAGAATGGGAGCAAGTTAAAAATCAGTTACCTGATAGTCAACACCAGTGGTAGACACAAGTCTAGCAAAGCCCAGAAACAGTAGTGGGCTAGCTAGTAGAAGACAATGCACTCCTCAAACCCCTATAAATATCACCGTGACGGAACCAGGGGGTGTCCCGGGGGTCCTGGGACACCCATGGATTTTTGTTGCGTAGTGTTAATTTTATTAAAAAAACCTCGATTTTTCTTAAATGCACCCGGTCCCTAAAACTGGTGTTTGTAATATTGTTTAGTTTATTTTAAGTGCACCTGGTCGTTTTGCGTCCTGGTTCTGTCCCTATTAATCAAGATAGTGATCATGCAATTACTTAGTGAGAACGAAAACGTGAGAAATATGACATCATGCCGTCTAACCCTGAAATGACCGGCTCTTGACCGGATATGACCAGGTATAGCCGGGTCTTGGCCGAATATAACCGGGTCTAACCGGAAATGTACAATGCCTGTGACTACTGGACAATATCATACTACTGTAGGTGTCTTGATAGCTAAAGAAGAGACAGGTTGGATTATGTCATACGGAGTATAAATAGATGAAGACATTAAAATTTTAAGCTTGATAAGTACTTTTTTTTAGCCCAAGTGTCCACGTGATCAACTTACAAAACATATGCATTAGATTTACAGGAATTTAGTATAAAGAGTAAGTTTAGGCACCTTATATATTGTTTTTTTGTGAAAACCAAGAGAACTTTCTATCCCACATAGGTGAAAGAGGAGAAATGATTATACCATATATATCAAAGTTTATACACATCACACATGTTAGAATTAGTATGATGCTTTCGTAGTTGTTGTTGCTTGTGTTAATGTCAAACACACTTAACCACATAACAGCTATTACGAAAACTTAATATGAAGTCTTGAACATTTTTGGAGAAATGCTTGATATTTCATTCACCATTTTATATTATTGTGTATGATTGTGTGAATAATTGCTAACTGTTATAATAAATGGACCAAGTAATGGAACATCTGATCTCACATATGTTTTTTTTTTTTTTTTTTTTTTTTTTTTTTTTTTTTTTTTTTTTGTATTTGTTGAGATTAAATTGCAATCACATCGATTGATTCTCGAGCAATATCTCACCTATGTTTCTCTTCGGTTCTGCATTGTTTGGAACAATGAATTTGTGTTATAAGTGATAAGAGTACTCCATGGAAGATTTTCGTATCTAATTGCATTCTCACTTAGTGATTACACAAGAATCTACCTATCTATCTATCTATCTATATCTATACTATCTAATATAACACACTTTTTCACCTCTCTTCATCATTTTTTTTTACCTAAAATAGCTTCTATTTTCGTGGCGAGACCTGTTAAACTCAAGCTTTTAAATCATCTATAGCTTATGTATTATTTTAAATTCGAAACTAACGTAAAATTAACTTTTAATCGTGTATAGCAAAAAAAAGTCATTTATTTACACACTTTATGAGCACACATATAAGTTTCAATTTTAATAGTGTTAATCGGGTGGGTCTTGAAGCTAGTATATTTAATGTTTTATTTTATTAATATACTACTAGTTGAAATAAAAGCCCGCTTATCGGGCGGGTCTTAAAGCTAGTATATTTATACTACAAAAAGCCACTAAAACTTTTTTCCTAGTATAAATAAAATATTTTTTACACTTGGAATTCTTTTGGTGTTAGAAATATATATAATTAAATAAAAAACATATAAATTATGTAATTCATGTTATTTAGATCGACCTGAAACCGAAGTGAATTCAAATTCGGTCTAATCTAATTTGAATTCGGTTCATTTCAATTTTACAGAGAAAAAAGTTTAATGAGAATTAAATAAACCGAACAAACATCCGTCTAAAGTAACCTTAAACTATATCTACCAAATCATCCCGTTCAGAACCACAATATAAGTACTACTAGTATAAAATATGGGCTATTAAAGCAATCTTATGGTCCAAAACATCATATTTCCTATTCTTTGGGCTTAAATTTTAGGACTTTTTATCTTCTGGATCAACTATAATTAAGTATGATCCAGCCCAACTCTTACATTGGTTCGGTTCGTCTCTTTGGCTTTTTGCGGTAAAGGTACAATAACAATATTTCCTGTGTTTATCTTTTTATCAAATCAATCACACACATTCTATCTTTTTTAATTAACAATGCACACGTTACATCCTTACTATCCGAATCAAAACTGTAACTGATAACAATAATTACTGTAAATACATACTATTTGACAATGAGTCTGAGGTAGTTTTAGTCCATGTTTTGGGATATAGCCTTTTCTATTTTGCAGTCATTTATGGTTTGGTTATAGGCACTTTTTTGTGGTGCTTTTTTATTTCTTTGGGTTTTATCCTCCCTAAATGTCTTGTTGGGGAGGTGGGATGCCTTCTTTTTTATTTTGTTATTTGGTTGATGCATTTATATATGTTGCCTTTCAAAAAAAAAAAAAAAAAAAATGTTTGACAATGAAGTAGGACAAAATGGTACTATATTTAAAATTGTTAAATGTAGCTCTAAAGAGAGGGATTGACTGCTTGTACTTTGTTCCCCATTTACATTTAACCTCTCACAACCGACTTTACGTATCCAATTATGCATATTTTTCTTTCTCAAACGTAATCTTTAAGGCTATGTTTAGCAAAACCCTAAATTATACTCCGTTACAAGCTTTATCACTAACGACTTTTCTATCTATGATATAACAAGAGAAGCATTTTTTTTTTCTAATTGACTAGTGTCAATTATCCTAACTTTTGGCATGATATGAATCTCGTACGAACGTTCACTTTCTCATGAATGTATTGGACATAACTACCTTTGACCCCTCACTTATATTGTGAATTGAGTAGCAATATCAATTGCATGATCCGCTTAGTTAAATATTGTTGCATCCTAATAATGTTCATCCTATTAATTTGTCAATAATGGTTTATAGTAGTTTGTTAATAAATTAGCTTTCCAGTTATGGTTATGAATCCTATGGTGTTTTTGAGATATTGGACGAAACTAATAAATGGTAAACTGCAAACCCATTTGGGTGTTAAAAGTGTAGAGGGGTGGAGCTTCGTGTGGCACGTACCACATATGGTTGTAGGCGATCAAGTGTATTTTTCTTGTAAATTTTCTTGGATTCCTGAAGGTGCTACACGCCTACAATTGTTTCAATGTTTGTAGAGAAAGAGTTTCGGGGAAGGTTTTTGGTGACAAGACCTGGAGATATCAGAAGTGAGAATGCTGACATGAGTAACGATAAATCCTGTGAAAAACACGATCGCCTGCCAGTGGAAGGTTTTCTGCATTCAGTCAATCTACGCAGAGTGAATCGGTCCCTAAGGAACCCCTGAAAGGGCTGCCGTCCGATGGGTACACGAAAGTGACGAAGTTGATAGTTTTTGACAAGAAATAAAGAAGAAACAAAAGATGATGTTTTCTGCTTATTTGTCTTTTAGCCATTATTTTTAAATTTTTTTAACACATAGATGTAAAGGGTAGTCAGCCCATACTTTGCCTAGGCGGGATTAGGTTTGTTGTTGTTGATGTAAAGGGTAGTCAGGTAGGGCCATAAAGGTCTTTGGATTTGTTTATCTAGTTTTTATATTATATGTTTTAGAAACTTTATTTACTTTTAATTTTACAAAAAATGTAGAGCTATAAAAATGTCAAACGTTCAATTTCATCTTTGATTTTCAAGATCATTATTGTTTTGATACTACTTTTAAGCTACCTAGATCCGAGAACTAAAACCACAAACTAGTTTTACCCAAATAAATGGAAAAGTAAATTTAGAAATATGCACGAAGCAAAACGAGCTGTAAAAAGTGCCACACAGTCCAAAATCTTGTATCTGCTACTGCAAGTGAGTGGTTACTAATCCAACACCTTTTGGGAGCTTTTCTTAATCGTAAGCCCACAAATTTTATTTAGCACATGTCGTAGAAGATGGTTGGGTTTGGAAAGTACAAGTTGAAGAAGATAGTTGTGTTGAATAGGACTGCAAATGATGTGTACAATTACTTGTTTGGGAAGCTTGGGAACTTTTCTAGATCGAAGGTTAATCATCACGTCTTCAAATATTACTGTCTTTGTATCAAACTAAATGAGCTTTTACCTTTCAATTGACCAAAAGGAAAAAGCTCGTTTATTTTGGAACGAAGTCTCGAAGCTAGTTACATGGAAAAAGAACAAGATATTTATATATATTCATTTTAGACAATCTTGATATCTCAATTACAAGCACAATCATACATGTTAAACAATCAAAAAAGCATATGCGAGCATGACATTTTGATAACGATAAAAGATAAATCACATATAGTAAAGTGTTGTTTAAGTGCACAATTATGATAAAAGATACTTTAAAAGTAATCATACTTGTTACTATTCGGATGAAGAATCTAATATAGATTAATATTGTCTTATTAGTTTGATTTGTATACAATGGAAGGTTTTTTTTTTTTTTTTTTTTTTTTTTTTTTTTTTTTTTTTTAAGCAATTTATTATTTTAACTAGTTGATAGTTAATAGCTATTTTGTTAAATGTGTTAGTAATTTGATTGTCTTAAAACGTAAGAAAAGATATTATTGCTTTAGCAAGATTACCAATTTATGTCATAATATATTAATTTTGTGTTTCATTTTTATAGTGATGTAAAAAAAATAATGGTTCTATTTATAATTAATCCGCATGTCAACATTAAAAGTGAAAAGGTGTCATTTTTGTGTGAGGATTAGTAAAACAAAAGATAAACTTATATATCATAGGCAAGGTTATAAATACTGTGAGGCGAGGCGTAATGGCATGGTCAAACTTCAAGCTTTAACGTAAGGTGTGGCGGCATGACGTCTTTAAGGCGTGAATTAAAGCGACAAAAAATATTTATTGATTTATATCATACTTTGTAGTTATATGAGTGATAAACATTAGTAAATCAAGCCCAAATCTCAAATATTAGCAAATCCCTTAAACGCTTCAAAAAAAACTCGCAACGCCTTGCGCTTTTGTGCGCCTTTTCACGCCTCAACTCTGTCACTGCCAGTTGAGTATTTTTTGAATGTATATAGTTTTCTAATCCCCCCAAGTACGTCCCACTGTCACAAAAATAAAGATTGAAATGTACTGAATATGCATATAGCATGTGCAAGTCTGTGTGCTGGTTTATTAACTAACAGTAGTACCTCATGGTGTATGCGTTCATCTCCGAGCATCTCAAGCACAAACTCAGGGGAGTGTTTTACATGAAAGGCCACCATACCTCCCGCAACTTCAAAATTGGCAAAGGACTTATAGAGAGTAACATGAACCTTCAAGTCCTCGGGACCAGTAACAGACGTCCATAGGTTGCGATTGCAGTCATCATTAGGACTAATATTCTCAAACAAGAAACGCACCATGTAGTACTCCCCAAACCCCATAAAAGACAGCTTCTCTGTAATCCATGGAGCCTCTGTTTATGCATTGAATTGTGGAGTTAGGAGGAAACACTTCGGCTAAAAATTGCTCACAACCAATATTTTGGTGATAAATAATTATCCAACTAACACTTGATTTATGTTGAAACCAAATACTCACTACATTATATCTTCTTAAGACTCATAAAATGATCTTTGGTACACAAATTGGCAGTATACAAAATCAAGAAAGTAACAATCCAAAACAAAACATAACTCTCACAACTACACTCTGCTTGTTCTTCCGAGTGAAATTTATACACCGAGTGGTGATATCATATGTGAAACATTGACCAAACTTTGTCAAAGATAGAATTTTGGTGATTTTTTCATCACATGTTAGTAACAAATGTTATTTCATGATTGAATAGCTTGCTCGATTTAAAACAAAACACATATAGCCTACAGAGATAACCAAACCAGCATGATTTAGATCATATTAATGATAAATGTAAGTACCTTTTCCTTCAAAGCCTGGAGCTTTAGTGCGCATCTCAAAGGTAGCATTCTCAAGTGACCCTCTTTCACATGATCTTTCAAGCCACGCTACCATTCGTTCAGCTCCAAATGCAGATCCACTCCTGATTAGATGATCGTAGAACGTTTGGTTTGGTAGTGATTCTTCAACTTCCATATGTTCCACCCATGTAACCTGTTGATAACGGCACAGCGTGATGGGGCTGTGTGTATAAACAATGTATGTGTGTGTATACAAACCTACCTTTGATAGACCCTCGGCAATGCTTTGAATCAAGCATCCAGAAGGAAGGCAACGAAACTTATCTGAGAAGGGACAATGTGAAATTTCTGCAACAACCCACGTGCCTTGATCAATTTGCACATACGCTCTAACGAGATTCATGAACCTCTCCTTTTGGCAACCATGCAGGGTGAAGTGGCTTGCATACACCCTGTGGTGACAAGACTTGAATTATTTCCTCTTTCGTAACCATGTGTGGAAACGTAAAATCCTACTCTCCCTAAAAAAGGGTATGTAGTAATGTAAAAAAAAATCTCTATACATCTTACACTTACAAAGAAGAAACATGCATGAAACAATATAAATTGGTACGTACGAACCTCAGCTAGCATATCGGCGATGTCCGCGTGATCCATCTGAACAAGAGCGGAAGCTCGGGATGCTTCAGTGGTCCATGATGATTTGTTTTTGTTTTTGTTGTTGTACCACCACGGAAAGGCTTGTTGATACTTATGTGGAACAAGAACATCCCGTCCTTCTTCAGACTTGATCCATAGATCATTGTTCTCATATTTGAAAAGTTCGCGCAACTCATGGACAGCAGCAACCACACTTAATTTGTACTTACCGGCCTCCATTTTGTCTCTCTTTTTTTTACAAGATGGGAATAAATGAATGAATGGATGAATCGCCCAGCCCTCCCCCTATTTATGGCCCTTTTAATTATTGGTTTAGTTTATGCATGGCGAAAGGGGGCATTAGAATGGTCTTAGCTCCTGAATATTCAGACAATAAAAAGAAAAAAGGCCCAGACTCCTACGGGAAGCAGCAGTGGGGAATTTTCCACAATGGGCGAAAGCCTGACGGAGCAATGCCGCGTGGAGGTAAAAGGCCCACGGGTCCGCTATTTTCTTTGTTTTCTTCTTGTTCTTGCAAATTAATTGAAATAAATGAATTTTTTACCATAAAAGAATTTCACACTCCCCTTTTTACAGATAGTTATTTTATTGGATCAGTAATAATAGTAATAATAATGTAAGAAATTTTAATGTAGTATACGACTAATAAGTCGTTTCATGGCAGTTCCGTCTATCATTTTATTGTGAAGGAGATTTTCCTTTTCAATTAAGATGGACTGGACGTTTGAATCAATTGAATCAAAAAATGATGAATAATATCCAGATATATGGTCTCCTGCTTAGCCTCATAAATGTAAGGGGAGGGGGAAAGGAGGAGGAGGAGGGGAAGTTTTTTTTTTTTTTTTTTTTTTTTTTTTTCTATATAATATCTTATAATAGTGCATGTATATACGTTTTCAAATTAGAATTGGAAATCATCCGATGTTGAAAAAGTGCATGTTGATTGTTTAATTAATTAGTATTGTGGAAGTAATTGAAATAAATATAAAATAATTATCCATACGAGGATTTTTTTTTTTTTTTTTTTTTTTTTTTTTTTTTTTTGGGTTGGTATATGAAATATGGTTAAAGTTGATGTTCCAAATCCTATTTGAAAATAGATGAAAAAATAATAAAAATAAAAAAATAAAAAAATAAAAAAGAAGAAGAAGAAGAAGCAACAAAATAGAAAAAGTTCGACCATATAAATAGGGGATTTTTTTATTTTTATTTTTTTTTTTGGTAAAAGGGATTTTTCACCCTGATAAAATATAATAAATAAGGGATTCATTCATCCTGTAAACAAACAAAGAGAAAAAAATGGGTCTGTCTGTGATGGCTACTGTCAAAGAGTTGCAAGAGCTTTTTAAAGATGATATGTGGATCAAGTCTCCTGGAGGAAGGGATGTTCTTGATGAACATAAATATCAACAAGCCTTTCCGAGGAGCAGCAAGAGACATCACGAGCCATGGCTCACCGAAGCATCCCACGCTGTCGAGTGTATTAAGATGAATCACTTGGACCTCGCCGATATGATAACAGAGGTACCAAATTGTTTCTTTCAAAAAAAATTTTTTTTTTAAAGTTAATTAGGGTTGAATACCAAATTCGCACAATCTATTCCATGTTTTATTAATTAGTTTTTGATATGGTAATAACGATTGTTTTGTGGTCTGTGCAGACAAAAGTGTTTGATCATAGGAACAATTAGAACTGAATTTAGTTACTATAATTCATAATTCTTGAGCTTGTTATATTTGTGTCATTCAACCCAATAATAATTCCATCTCAAGTCGAAACACTCAACTTCTTTTCGGTAATAAAAATGCTAGGTATCTTACTAAAAAAACACACTAAAAGCATCCCCTGTGCGACATTCAAATATATCATATCACCCTCAGTGTCTGTATAGCAGAACCTTGATTGGCATGGAGAAAAAAAAAAAAAAAAAAAAAAAGCTTAAATGATAACGATATTCAAAATACATAAAACAATGGAAAAACTATAAAACAGATGCATGTGTACCTTGGCAAGTGCCTAGGTTGAATACCTTCATAACTACCAGTAGATATGTCAATTAGATTTTATATAATTTTTAACTAGCCCCTTGTGATAGCAGTTGTTAACTTTATTTACTTTTTTCTTGCATAGTATGCGTGGGATTTCCTGTTTCCAAACATGGTTGTGACGGAGAAAACCTTTAGAGTCTTTTCAACTGGATCAGATGATAGCCCACACGGGGCCTTGCAAGCGGTAATCGTCTGCACACTCGCACTTTTGCTTTCTAATTCATTCCTACCTACCTTAATTTGCTTCATGTCTCATACACAGGTCTCCAAACAGTTGCATGCTGCTTCACCCATGCTTATCAGCAGGCAATTCGGTGTCATCAGAACGTGTTTACTCATTGATCAAGGGACATGGGTAATTGCAGAGATTTCACTTGATAAGAAGACCCCATATTTTTGTCAACGCCTTCCTTCTGGATGCTTGATTGAACGCATATCCGACGATGAATCAAAGGTAACATGGGTCGAACATACGGAAGTTGCTGCATCACTGCCAGACCAAACGAGTGCATTCGCATTTGGAGCCGAACGAATGGCAGCGTGGCTTCAAAGATATTGTGAAAGAACGTCACTCATGAATGCTATGTATACGCATGGCCTTGAAACTCAAGGAACAGGTACTTACTTTCTCATTGATATATGCATCTATCTATATATAAACCTTACTGATGTTCCACCATTCAATGCATGTACATATGTTCGACGAAATGAAGATAAGCTAATGTTTATGGGGGTTGGGGAGATGATGGGGTTTGGGGAGATGATGGTGCGTGGCTTGTTTAGGGATATTAGTCCTATTGAAAGAAGTAATTCCACCCTATTGTGGTCCGTTACTGGTCCTGAGTACTTGAAGGTTCATGCTAGTCTCTACGAGCCCTTTGCCAATTTTGAAGTTGCAGGAACTGTGGTGGCTTTCGGGGTAAAACATTCTCCCGAATTTGTGCTTCAGACGCTTGGAGATGTTAGTAAACACCATGAGGTACATACTACTATTGATAAAACCAACACAAGGTTTATATAATGATATTTTTACCACATTTCAATCTTAATTGTTGTTACAGTGGGACGTGCTTGGGGGGTCTAAAGAATTATGTATGCTGACAAAACACTCAACTGGTGCTGACCCCAGGAACAACATATCTGCTTCTCAGGTAATTAGTTGTTCACTCGATGCACCCCCCCCCCCTTCTTCTTATAGTTCCTTACGCCATTTGATGATGTGTAACAGATTGAGGGTTTGAGCGGTGAGATTTTAATCAAAGAAGTGGATGTCAACCGGTCTGGATCGCTAGTGGTGTGGTCCACAGTTTCAACGAAAGATTTTGACCTCATCAGCAATGGCCAAGCAATTTCAGAGGATTCCGTGCTGATATCAGGGTTTTCCATCAGGGCCGATGGCCACATCACAGGTGGTTCAAGTATTACACTGGTATTAAGGATGTTGGTTGAGGGCGACCAGCCATTGCAGGAAAAAAGGCAGCGGGCGATAGAGTTGATCACTGATGCTGTGAATCAGACTGTGGAGAGAGTCAAGGAGGCACTGGACAAACATTGACCACCTCCACTTATGATATGAGTTACTCATATTAATGCTCATACTAGCTTTTGACATCATATCACTACACCTCCTACTTTTGTTTACCAATTAAAAATTGAGTTTTGCTATAACCACAAAATATTTACAAAAAAAAACATCGACATAATAACATGCTTGTTTCTTAGTGGTGTTTATCACTCTCATTTTCTATCTCTTCTCTTTTATTAACCAATCATATGTAACCATCTCAATTGTGTGGAAGTTTTTTTGTAAACTTTAAGTGGATGTAGCATTTCTCTTAAAAATTATCCCTTTCCTCTTGATTATTTTTTACCTTGGCTTACATTCATTATTACCTTCTCACTACCTGAAAAGCATCCAACTTCTTCTTGGTTCGAACCCATTTCATGGTGCAAGAGAAAGCAGGGTTTGGGGTCCATAAACCAAGTGTGGCATATAAGACAAGTATGGCATGTGTTATGTTCTAAGAGGAATTTTCAGTGTGATTTCTCTTAAGTTGTTTACAATTTCATGCACGACATGTAAATGGCCTAGTTAAACCTCAACTGTAGGTGCTTTTGTATCTGTACAGCAACTGATCACCAAACAACCATTTTGTGTGTGTGAAGACCATAACCTTGGTCCCTCACTCCACTACCCTCCGAACTTATCACTCAAACTACAACAATGCCTAATTAGTGAGAATTTTACATCTTTAAATCTTGAATAACATTGTACTAATTGTTAAGAAAGAATAATTATGTCAGATCCAAAATAAGGCACTCCCTGAATTCGGCCCACCTGGAGTTTTGGTCTTACCAGTCCCTTGAAAGAGGAGTGATCAACCGGTATATACAGAAATTCCATTTTTCAGGAATCTCATAGATTAAGGAGACCATAATACGGAATCAAGTAAAAAGGAAGACCAAAACTTCCTCTTCTGTAAACCCAGTCTCATATCCATGTGAATACATGATCAATACCTTGAGGTTACAGTCAATGCCACATAGAAACCCAATGGCACCCCTGAATAACTGCAACCCAAAGCACCCAATGCCAGACTTCGGCAATGAATAAAAACATCACTGCTACCTAAAACAAGATACGACACCAAATATACACAAATCCTACTTTCACTATCGCGTGTTCATATGCAATATACTGAAAAGTAAAAATGGGAAAGCAGTTACCTTAGCCTCTAATATCGAGTCGTTTGTAAGATTTAAGAGTTCCAAAATGAAAGTTTCAACTGCGGATATTAACTCCTTTGCTGTTGAAACTGGGTGCCTTGCCAAAGCTGATAAAACAGCAGCTAATTGGGATAACATATCCAAAAGTACCTGACAAAAATAAAACCGTACTGTATTACTTAACAAGCTCTGTGCAGACATTTTAAATGGACGAAGTCTGTAGAGTTGGGCTTTTTTTCAAATCCATATGTGAAGTAAATGTTGACCTGAACAAGCATATCACCTGAAAAAAGAGGCCATAATGTTCTTCCTCTTGAGAATCATCGGTTGACATAAGTGTCATCTTCATGTGTTTTCAACACCAGATGCTTCCCTGTACAAATTTGTAAAGCAACTTAGTCTAAAGGGTAAACTCGTCAGTTTTTATAATATTAGTACAGGAGTGCATAGCAATGTACCTTGGTTCCTAAAGCAAGCAGCTGGCTGAGGCATTTGGATATAATTTTTATATAATTTTTAACTAGCCCCTTGTGATAGCAGTTGTTAACTTTATTTACTTTTTTCTTGCATAGTATGCGTGGGATTTCCTGTTTCCAAACATGGTTGCAACGGAGAAAACCTTTAGAGTCTTTTCAACTGGATCAGATGATAGCCCACACGGGGCCTTGCAAGCGGTAATCGTAATCATATCTGCACGCTCGCACTTTTGCTTTCTAATTCATTCCCACCTACCTTAATTTGCTTCATGTCTCGTATACAGATCTCCAAACAGTTGCATGCTGCTTCACCCATGCTTATCAGCAGGCAATTTGGTGTCATCAGAACGTGTTTACTCATTGATCAAGGGACATGGGTGGTTGCAGAGATTTCACTTGATAAGAAGACCCCATATTTTTGTCAACGCCTTCCTTCTGGATGCTTGATTGAACGCATATCCGACGATGAATCAAAGGTAACATGGGTCGAACATACGGAAGTTGCTGCATCACTGCCAGACCAAACGAGTGCATTCGCATTTGGAGCCGAACGAATGGCAGCGTGGCTTCAAAGATATTGTGAAAGAACGTCACTCATGAATGCTATGTATACGCATGGCCTTGAAACTCAAGGAACAGGTACTTACTTTCTCATTGATATATGCATCTATCTTTCTATCTATATATAAACCTTACTGATGTTCCACCATTCAATGCATGTACATATGTTCGACGAAATGAAGATAAGCTAATGTTGATGGGGGTTGGGGAGATGATGGGGTTTGGGGAGATGATGGTGCGTGGCTTGTTTAGGGATATTAGTCCTATTGAAAGAAGTAATTCCACCCTATTATGGTCCGTTACTGGTCCTGAGTACTTGAAGGTTCATGCTAGTCTCTATGAGCCCTTTGCCAATTTTGAAGTTGCAGGAGCTGTGGTGGCCTTCGGGGTAAAACATTCTCCCGAATTTGTGCTTCAGTGATATGGAGCAAAAAGGCAAAAGTCAAGATAAGTCAAAATCAGAAGTCAAACATGCAAAAGTCAACAAACAACCACATCAACAGAATTTCCCGCCTTTTTCATTTTAATCACATTTCATTTCATTTGTATAAATACATAATCAGTAATCATTACAGAGTAGTTAAGAATTTGTAAACTCTCTCTTATCCTGTAACAACTCATCTATCAATAACAATCCCATTTCCTTGAATTCGAATCTCTTATTCTTTATCTTAGAGTTCCTGTTCTTGGTTAGTTCTTCTTCATTTCTAATTGATTTCTGGAAGAACATATTTCACTCATATCATTTGGTATCAAGAGCCTCTTTCCTGGCCAGATACATTCAAGATTGTTACATTGACAAATCTTGAAATTCCGGTTATCTTCTCCGGTCAATTTTCCGGCAACAAAATCAAGATTCCGGTACGAAATCAGCCACCACTGATTTCACTGTTCTGTTTTACAATTGGTTAGTGTCAATCATCTGTACGGCCACAAGATAAGCCGAAATTCTCGTTAAATTTTCTTATCTTGAACAAGCTGGTAAGCAGCAGTTGGATTGAGTAACCCAGAACAGAACCAGTAGTCATTATCCCAATTGGTCAGTGAGAAATCATTGTTGATGAGTGGTAGTGATACTGGTGTAATGGTGGAAACAAGAAATACCTCACGGGTTCAAGAACCTACAATGGAGTCTTTGCAACAAACTGTCAATGAATTGCAGAGAATGATGGAACAAATGAGTAATGAAATGAGACGTCTGAGGACTGGTGAAGGAACCAGTAATGGAGGTCAAGAAAATGGTGGTTCCAATGGTGGTTCTCATGGTGGAAATCAAATGCAGTTTACTAGAGTATCCAAGATTGAGTTTCCAAGATTTGGGGGTGATGATGTTAAAGGTTGGATATTCAGATGTGAACAATTCTTCAAAGTGGACCAGGTGCATGAAAATCAGAAGGTAAATCTTGCTTCAATCCATCTTTATGATTTAGCACTTATGTGGCATAGGCAGTTTGTGAAATTTGTTGGTGATGATGTTAATTGGGAAGTATATAAAGTGGCAATTCTGAAGAGATTTGGCAAAGAATATGATGATCCATTGGGTGAAATCAAGAAATTGAGGCAAATTGGATCTGTGCAAAGTTACATTGATGCATATGATTCATTATTGAGTAGGGTGGATTTGGAAGAAGATCAATCAATGAGTTTCTTTATGGCTGGATTGCAAACTGAGATTGAATTGGCTGTAAGAATGTTTAAGCCAAGGACATTAGCAGAATTGTATGGTTTATGTAAGTTGGAAGAAGCCAAGATTGGTGCAATGAAACAGAAGCAAAGAATGCCCATACTTCCTACACCAAGATTTCAACAAACAACCACATTTACTAGCCCAAAACCCTTGTCATTGCCTGCTCCTAATGCTAACTGGAGGAACAGGGCATCTACATCACAAACTCATCCCCAGAGGAAACAATTGACTCAAAAAGAGTTGGAAGAAAAGAGAGCTAAGGGGTTATGTTTCTATTGTGATCAGAAATATGCTCCAGGCCATAAGTGTAGTGGGCAAGTTTTTTGTTTGGAGGTTATTGCAGAAGGGGTGGAAGAAAGTGTGGAAGAAACAGGTGAAGAAATTGTGTTAGGGTGTTTGGATGATGGTGTTCCATGGGAACCAGGCCAAGAAAACATGGAAGAAATGAGTCCACAGATCTCATTGAATGCTATAACTGGTGTCAGTAGTTATCAAACACTAAAAGTCAAAGGTATGATAGGGAAGCATGAATTGCATATTCTTATTGACTGTGGGAGCACACACAACTTTTTAGATGTCAATACTGCTAAGAAGATTGGGTGTAAAATTAGTAAAACATGTCCCATGCAAGTGGCTATTGCTGGAAGGAAAAATCTTGTGAGTGACAATATGTGCAAAGAATTTACATGGACCTTACAAGGAGAGCAATTCACCACTTCAGTGATGTTGTTACCATTGGGTGGATGTGAAATGGTGTTGGGCATACAATGGTTGTCCACCCTGGGTAATATCAACTGTAACTTCAAAGATTTGAGAATGAGTTTCAGATACAATAAAAAAATCATGACATTGAGGGGTACTCAGAAAGCTTATTTGCAATGGATGAGGGGAAGCAATGTTCCATTGCAGTGTTATTCCATGGCTGTTTGTGTGTATCCACCAGAGTTATTGCAGGTTGAGGCAACCAACAACAATAATTCTTTACTTCTATTGACACCTATGTTAAAGGAATTTGAAGATGTGTTTGCTGTTCCAACAAGTTTGCCACCAACAAGAAGTCATGATCATAGAATACCATTAAAAGAGGGAGCACAACCTGTGAATATTAGACCCTACAGACATCCTCCCACTCAAAAAGATGCCATAGAAGCAATGGTTAAAGAACTTTTGGAGTCAGGGATAATCAGACACAGTCAAAGCTCTTATTCATCTCCCATTGTTATGGTGAAAAAGAAGGATGGAACTTGGAGAATGTGCATTGACTACAGGCAGCTGAATAAGTTGACTATTAAAGATAAGTTTCCCATTCCTTTGATTGAAGAACTAATTGATGAATTGTGTGGATCTGTCATTTTTTCTAAACTTGATTTGAGGTCTGGATACCATCAAATCAGGATGAATGAAAGTGACATTGCCAAGACTGCTTTTAAAACACATGAAGGTCATTATGAGTTTTTAGTCATGCCATTTGGACTCACTAATGCACCTTCAACATTTCAGTCTCTAATGAATGAAGTATTTAGGCCTTATTTGAGGAAATTCACTTTGGTCTTTTTTGATGACATTTTGATCTATAGTCCTACCATAGAGTCACATATGGAGCACTTGAGGTTAGTATTGCAAACAATGAGAGCCCACAATTTGTATGCAAAATTGAGTAAGTGCACTTTTGGAGTAACAAAGGTTGAGTACTTGGGTCATATAATTTCTGATAGGGGAGTGGCAACAGATCCAGCTAAGATAGAAGCAATGATTAATTGGCCAAAACCTCAAAATTTGAAACAGTTGAGGGGATTCTTAGGTTTGACAGGATATTATAGAAGATTTGTCAGAAATTATGCTCTCATAAGTCAACCACTCACTGCATTATTGAAGAAGAATGCTTATGCTTGGAATGAGAAGGCTGAGTTAGCTTTTGAGAATTTGAAATTGGCTATGTCACAAGCACCAGTGCTTAAATTACCCAATTTCAATGAGCCTTTTATTGTGGAGACTGATGCTTCAGGGTTGGGTATTGGGGCAATTTTACAACAAGGTGGTCATCCAATTGCTTACATGAGTAAATCCTTAGCACCCAAACATCATAGTTTATCCACCTATGAGAAAGAATTTCTAGCAGTGATTCAGGCATTAGACAAATGGAGAGGGTATTTGCTTGATAGACACTTTACCATTAAAACTGATCACTTTAGTTTAAAATACTTGATGGATCAAAGGTTTACTACTCCGGCTCAAAGGAAATGGTTGCCAAAGTTATTGGGTTATGACTATGAAATTGTATACAAAAAAGGGTGTGAAAATGTACCAGCTGATGCATTATCAAGAGCTCCAGGAACTATGGAATTATTTCAAGCCATTTGTAGTACAGTTACTAGTGATTTGTATACTAGAATTCAACAAGGGTGGATAAATAACAGTAAGTTGCAAGGTGTTATAAACAAGTTGCAAAGAGATAACACTTCTGCCAAACATTATTCTTGGTCTGCTAACCAGTTACTTATGGAGCAAAAAGGCAAAAGTCAAGATAAGTCAAAATCAGAAGTCAAACATGCAAAAGTCAACAAACAACCACATCAACAGAATTTCCCGCCTTTTTCATTTTAATCACATTTCATTTCATTTGTATAAATACATAATCAGTAATCATTACAGAGTAGTTAAGAATTTGTAAACTCTCTCTTATCCTGTAACAACTCATCTATCAATAACAATCCCATTTCCTTGAATTCGAATCTCTTATTCTTTATCTTAGAGTTCCTGTTCTTGGTTAGTTCTTCTTCATTTCTAATTGATTTCTGGAAGAACATATTTCACTCATATCATTTGGTATCAAGAGCCTCTTTCCTGGCCAGATACATTCAAGATTGTTACATTGACAAATCTTGAAATTCCGGTTATCTTCTCCGGTCAATTTTCCGGCAACAAAATCAAGATTCCGGTACGAAATCAGCCACCACTGATTTCACTGTTCTGTTTTACAATTGGTTAGTGTCAATCATCTGTACGGCCACAAGATAAGCCGAAATTCTCGTTAAATTTTCTTATCTTGAACAAGCTGGCAAGCAGCAGTTGGATTGAGTAACCCAGAACAGAACCAGTAGTCATTATCCCAATTGGTCAGTGAGAAATCATTGTTGATGAGTGGTAGTGATACTGGTGTAATGGTGGAAACAAGAAATACCTCACGGGTTCAAGAACCTACAATGGAGTCTTTGCAACAAACTGTCAATGAATTGCAGAGAATGATGGAACAAATGAGTAATGAAATGAGACGTCTGAGGACTGGTGAAGGAACCAGTAATGGAGGTCAAGAAAATGGTGGTTCCAATGGTGGTTCTCATGGTGGAAATCAAATGCAGTTTACTAGAGTATCCAAGATTGAGTTTCCAAGATTTGGGGGTGATGATGTTAAAGGTTGGATATTCAGATGTGAACAATTCTTCAAAGTGGACCAGGTGCATGAAAATCAGAAGGTAAATCTTGCTTCAATCCATCTTTATGATTTAGCACTTATGTGGCATAGGCAGTTTGTGAAATTTGTTGGTGATGATGTTAATTGGGAAGTATATAAAGTGGCAATTCTGAAGAGATTTGGCAAAGAATATGATGATCCATTGGGTGAAATCAAGAAATTGAGGCAAATTGGATCTGTGCAAAGTTACATTGATGCATATGATTCATTATTGAGTAGGGTGGATTTGGAAGAAGATCAATCAATGAGTTTCTTTATGGCTGGATTGCAAACTGAGATTGAATTGGCTGTAAGAATGTTTAAGCCAAGGACATTAGCAGAATTGTATGGTTTATGTAAGTTGGAAGAAGCCAAGATTGGTGCAATGAAACAGAAGCAAAGAATGCCCATACTTCCTACACCAAGATTTCAACAAACAACCACATTTACTAGCCCAAAACCCTTGTCATTGCCTGCTCCTAATGCTAACTGGAGGAACAGGGCATCTACATCACAAACTCATCCCCAGAGGAAACAATTGACTCAAAAAGAGTTGGAAGAAAAGAGAGCTAAGGGGTTATGTTTCTATTGTGATCAGAAATATGCTCCAGGCCATAAGTGTAGTGGGCAAGTTTTTTGTTTGGAGGTTATTGCAGAAGGGGTGGAAGAAAGTGTGGAAGAAACAGGTGAAGAAATTGTGTTAGGGTGTTTGGATGATGGTGTTCCATGGGAACCAGGCCAAGAAAACATGGAAGAAATGAGTCCACAGATCTCATTGAATGCTATAACTGGTGTCAGTAGTTATCAAACACTAAAAGTCAAAGGTATGATAGGGAAGCATGAATTGCATATTCTTATTGACTGTGGGAGCACACACAACTTTTTAGATGTCAATACTGCTAAGAAGATTGGGTGTAAAATTAGTAAAACATGTCCCATGCAAGTGGCTATTGCTGGAAGGAAAAATCTTGTGAGTGACAATATGTGCAAAGAATTTACATGGACCTTACAAGGAGAGCAATTCACCACTTCAGTGATGTTGTTACCATTGGGTGGATGTGAAATGGTGTTGGGCATACAATGGTTGTCCACCCTGGGTAATATCAACTGTAACTTCAAAGATTTGAGAATGAGTTTCAGATACAATAAAAAAATCATGACATTGAGGGGTACTCAGAAAGCTTATTTGCAATGGATGAGGGGAAGCAATGTTCCATTGCAGTGTTATTCCATGGCTGTTTGTGTGTATCCACCAGAGTTATTGCAGGTTGAGGCAACCAACAACAATAATTCTTTACTTCTATTGACACCTATGTTAAAGGAATTTGAAGATGTGTTTGCTGTTCCAACAAGTTTGCCACCAACAAGAAGTCATGATCATAGAATACCATTAAAAGAGAGAGCACAACCTGTGAATATTAGACCCTACAGACATCCTCCCACTCAAAAAGATGCCATAGAAGCAATGGTTAAAGAACTTTTGGAGTCAGGGATAATCAGACACAGTCAAAGCTCTTATTCATCTCCCATTGTTATGGTGAAAAAGAAGGATGGAACTTGGAGAATGTGCATTGACTACAGGCAGCTGAATAAGTTGACTATTAAAGATAAGTTTCCCATTCCTTTGATTGAAGAACTAATTGATGAATTGTGTGGATCTGTCATTTTTTCTAAACTTGATTTGAGGTCTGGATACCATCAAATCAGGATGAATGAAAGTGACATTGCCAAGACTGCTTTTAAAACACATGAAGGTCATTATGAGTTTTTAGTCATGCCATTTGGACTCACTAATGCACCTTCAACATTTCAGTCTCTAATGAATGAAGTATTTAGGCCTTATTTGAGGAAATTCACTTTGGTCTTTTTTGATGACATTTTGATCTATAGTCCTACCATAGAGTCACATATGGAGCACTTGAGGTTAGTATTGCAAACAATGAGAGCCCACAATTTGTATGCAAAATTGAGTAAGTGCACTTTTGGAGTAACAAAGGTTGAGTACTTGGGTCATATAATTTCTGATAGGGGAGTGGCAACAGATCCAGCTAAGATAGAAGCAATGATTAATTGGCCAAAACCTCAAAATTTGAAACAGTTGAGGGGATTCTTAGGTTTGACAGGATATTATAGAAGATTTGTCAGAAATTATGCTCTCATAAGTCAACCACTCACTGCATTATTGAAGAAGAATGCTTATGCTTGGAATGAGAAGGCTGAGTTAGCTTTTGAGAATTTGAAATTGGCTATGTCACAAGCACCAGTGCTTAAATTACCCAATTTCAATGAGCCTTTTATTGTGGAGACTGATGCTTCAGGGTTGGGTATTGGGGCAATTTTACAACAAGGTGGTCATCCAATTGCTTACATGAGTAAATCCTTAGCACCCAAACATCATAGTTTATCCACCTATGAGAAAGAATTTCTAGCAGTGATTCAGGCATTAGACAAATGGAGAGGGTATTTGCTTGATAGACACTTTACCATTAAAACTGATCACTTTAGTTTAAAATACTTGATGGATCAAAGGTTTACTACTCCGGCTCAAAGGAAATGGTTGCCAAAGTTATTGGGTTATGACTATGAAATTGTATACAAAAAAGGGTGTGAAAATGTACCAGCTGATGCATTATCAAGAGCTCCAGGAACTATGGAATTATTTCAAGCCATTTGTAGTACAGTTACTAGTGATTTGTATACTAGAATTCAACAAGGGTGGATAAATAACAGTAAGTTGCAAGGTGTTATAAACAAGTGGCAAAGAGATAACACTTCTGCCAAACATTATTCTTGGTCTGCTAACCAGTTACTTATGGAGCAAAAAGGCAAAAGTCAAGATAAGTCAAAATCAGAAGTCAAACATGCAAAAGTCAACAAACAACCACATCAACAGAATTTCCCGCCTTTTTCATTTTAATCACATTTCATTTCATTTGTATAAATACATAATCAGTAATCATTACAGAGTAGTTAAGAATTTGTAAACTCTCTCTTATCCTGTAACAACTCATCTATCAATAACAATCCCATTTCCTTGAATTCGAATCTCTTATTCTTTATCTTAGAGTTCCTGTTCTTGGTTAGTTCTTCTTCATTTCTAATTGATTTCTGGAAGAACATATTTCACTCATATCATTTGGTATCAAGAGCCTCTTTCCTGGCCAGATACATTCAAGATTGTTACATTGACAAATCTTGAAATTCCGGTTATCTTCTCCGGTCAATTTTCCGGCAACAAAATCAAGATTCCGGTACGAAATCAGCCACCACTGATTTCACTGTTCTGTTTTACAATTGGTTAGTGTCAATCATCTGTACGGCCACAAGATAAGCCGAAATTCTCGTTAAATTTTCTTATCTTGAACAAGCTGGCAAGCAGCAGTTGGATTGAGTAACCCAGAACAGAACCAGTAGTCATTATCCCAATTGGTCAGTGAGAAATCATTGTTGATGAGTGGTAGTGATACTGGTGTAATGGTGGAAACAAGAAATACCTCACGGGTTCAAGAACCTACAATGGAGTCTTTGCAACAAACTGTCAATGAATTGCAGAGAATGATGGAACAAATGAGTAATGAAATGAGACGTCTGAGGACTGGTGAAGGAACCAGTAATGGAGGTCAAGAAAATGGTGGTTCCAATGGTGGTTCTCATGGTGGAAATCAAATGCAGTTTACTAGAGTATCCAAGATTGAGTTTCCAAGATTTGGGGGTGATGATGTTAAAGGTTGGATATTCAGATGTGAACAATTCTTCAAAGTGGACCAGGTGCATGAAAATCAGAAGGTAAATCTTGCTTCAATCCATCTTTATGATTTAGCACTTATGTGGCATAGGCAGTTTGTGAAATTTGTTGGTGATGATGTTAATTGGGAAGTATATAAAGTGGCAATTCTGAAGAGATTTGGCAAAGAATATGATGATCCATTGGGTGAAATCAAGAAATTGAGGCAAATTGGATCTGTGCAAAGTTACATTGATGCATATGATTCATTATTGAGTAGGGTGGATTTGGAAGAAGATCAATCAATGAGTTTCTTTATGGCTGGATTGCAAACTGAGATTGAATTGGCTGTAAGAATGTTTAAGCCAAGGACATTAGCAGAATTGTATGGTTTATGTAAGTTGGAAGAAGCCAAGATTGGTGCAATGAAACAGAAGCAAAGAATGCCCATACTTCCTACACCAAGATTTCAACAAACAACCACATTTACTAGCCCAAAACCCTTGTCATTGCCTGCTCCTAATGCTAACTGGAGGAACAGGGCATCTACATCACAAACTCATCCCCAGAGGAAACAATTGACTCAAAAAGAGTTGGAAGAAAAGAGAGCTAAGGGGTTATGTTTCTATTGTGATCAGAAATATGCTCCAGGCCATAAGTGTAGTGGGCAAGTTTTTTGTTTGGAGGTTATTGCAGAAGGGGTGGAAGAAAGTGTGGAAGAAACAGGTGAAGAAATTGTGTTAGGGTGTTTGGATGATGGTGTTCCATGGGAACCAGGCCAAGAAAACATGGAAGAAATGAGTCCACAGATCTCATTGAATGCTATAACTGGTGTCAGTAGTTATCAAACACTAAAAGTCAAAGGTATGATAGGGAAGCATGAATTGCATATTCTTATTGACTGTGGGAGCACACACAACTTTTTAGATGTCAATACTGCTAAGAAGATTGGGTGTAAAATTAGTAAAACATGTCCCATGCAAGTGGCTATTGCTGGAAGGAAAAATCTTGTGAGTGACAATATGTGCAAAGAATTTACATGGACCTTACAAGGAGAGCAATTCACCACTTCAGTGATGTTGTTACCATTGGGTGGATGTGAAATGGTGTTGGGCATACAATGGTTGTCCACCCTGGGTAATATCAACTGTAACTTCAAAGATTTGAGAATGAGTTTCAGATACAATAAAAAAATCATGACATTGAGGGGTACTCAGAAAGCTTATTTGCAATGGATGAGGGGAAGCAATGTTCCATTGCAGTGTTATTCCATGGCTGTTTGTGTGTATCCACCAGAGTTATTGCAGGTTGAGGCAACCAACAACAATAATTCTTTACTTCTATTGACACCTATGTTAAAGGAATTTGAAGATGTGTTTGCTGTTCCAACAAGTTTGCCACCAACAAGAAGTCATGATCATAGAATACCATTAAAAGAGGGAGCACAACCTGTGAATATTAGACCCTACAGACATCCTCCCACTCAAAAAGATGCCATAGAAGCAATGGTTAAAGAACTTTTGGAGTCAGGGATAATCAGACACAGTCAAAGCTCTTATTCATCTCCCATTGTTATGGTGAAAAAGAAGGATGGAACTTGGAGAATGTGCATTGACTACAGGCAGCTGAATAAGTTGACTATTAAAGATAAGTTTCCCATTCCTTTGATTGAAGAACTAATTGATGAATTGTGTGGATCTGTCATTTTTTCTAAACTTGATTTGAGGTCTGGATACCATCAAATCAGGATGAATGAAAGTGACATTGCCAAGACTGCTTTTAAAACACATGAAGGTCATTATGAGTTTTTAGTCATGCCATTTGGACTCACTAATGCACCTTCAACATTTCAGTCTCTAATGAATGAAGTATTTAGGCCTTATTTGAGGAAATTCACTTTGGTCTTTTTTGATGACATTTTGATCTATAGTCCTACCATAGAGTCACATATGGAGCACTTGAGGTTAGTATTGCAAACAATGAGAGCCCACAATTTGTATGCAAAATTGAGTAAGTGCACTTTTGGAGTAACAAAGGTTGAGTACTTGGGTCATATAATTTCTGATAGGGGAGTGGCAACAGATCCAGCTAAGATAGAAGCAATGATTAATTGGCCAAAACCTCAAAATTTGAAACAGTTGAGGGGATTCTTAGGTTTGACAGGATATTATAGAAGATTTGTCAGAAATTATGCTCTCATAAGTCAACCACTCACTGCATTATTGAAGAAGAATGCTTATGCTTGGAATGAGAAGGCTGAGTTAGCTTTTGAGAATTTGAAATTGGCTATGTCACAAGCACCAGTGCTTAAATTACCCAATTTCAATGAGCCTTTTATTGTGGAGACTGATGCTTCAGGGTTGGGTATTGGGGCAATTTTACAACAAGGTGGTCATCCAATTGCTTACATGAGTAAATCCTTAGCACCCAAACATCATAGTTTATCCACCTATGAGAAAGAATTTCTAGCAGTGATTCAGGCATTAGACAAATGGAGAGGGTATTTGCTTGATAGACACTTTACCATTAAAACTGATCACTTTAGTTTAAAATACTTGATGGATCAAAGGTTTACTACTCCGGCTCAAAGGAAATGGTTGCCAAAGTTATTGGGTTATGACTATGAAATTGTATACAAAAAAGGGTGTGAAAATGTACCAGCTGATGCATTATCAAGAGCTCCAGGAACTATGGAATTATTTCAAGCCATTTGTAGTACAGTTACTAGTGATTTGTATACTAGAATTCAACAAGGGTGGATAAATAACAGTAAGTTGCAAGGTGTTATAAACAAGTGGCAAAGAGATAACACTTCTGCCAAACATTATTCTTGGTCTGCTAACCAGTTACTTATGGAGCAAAAAGGCAAAAGTCAAGATAAGTCAAAATCAGAAGTCAAACATGCAAAAGTCAACAAACAACCACATCAACAGAATTTCCCGCCTTTTTCATTTTAATCACATTTCATTTCATTTGTATAAATACATAATCAGTAATCATTACAGAGTAGTTAAGAATTTGTAAACTCTCTCTTATCCTGTAACAACTCATCTATCAATAACAATCCCATTTCCTTGAATTCGAATCTCTTATTCTTTATCTTAGAGTTCCTGTTCTTGGTTAGTTCTTCTTCATTTCTAATTGATTTCTGGAAGAACATATTTCACTCATATCATTTGGTATCAAGAGCCTCTTTCCTGGCCAGATACATTCAAGATTGTTACATTGACAAATCTTGAAATTCCGGTTATCTTCTCCGGTCAATTTTCCGGCAACAAAATCAAGATTCCGGTACGAAATCAGCCACCACTGATTTCACTGTTCTGTTTTACAATTGGTTAGTGTCAATCATCTGTACGGCCACAAGATAAGCCGAAATTCTCGTTAAATTTTCTTATCTTGAACAAGCTGGCAAGCAGCAGTTGGATTGAGTAACCCAGAACAGAACCAGTAGTCATTATCCCAATTGGTCAGTGAGAAATCATTGTTGATGAGTGGTAGTGATACTGGTGTAATGGTGGAAACAAGAAATACCTCACGGGTTCAAGAACCTACAATGGAGTCTTTGCAACAAACTGTCAATGAATTGCAGAGAATGATGGAACAAATGAGTAATGAAATGAGACGTCTGAGGACTGGTGAAGGAACCAGTAATGGAGGTCAAGAAAATGGTGGTTCCAATGGTGGTTCTCATGGTGGAAATCAAATGCAGTTTACTAGAGTATCCAAGATTGAGTTTCCAAGATTTGGGGGTGATGATGTTAAAGGTTGGATATTCAGATGTGAACAATTCTTCAAAGTGGACCAGGTGCATGAAAATCAGAAGGTAAATCTTGCTTCAATCCATCTTTATGATTTAGCACTTATGTGGCATAGGCAGTTTGTGAAATTTGTTGGTGATGATGTTAATTGGGAAGTATATAAAGTGGCAATTCTGAAGAGATTTGGCAAAGAATATGATGATCCATTGGGTGAAATCAAGAAATTGAGGCAAATTGGATCTGTGCAAAGTTACATTGATGCATATGATTCATTATTGAGTAGGGTGGATTTGGAAGAAGATCAATCAATGAGTTTCTTTATGGCTGGATTGCAAACTGAGATTGAATTGGCTGTAAGAATGTTTAAGCCAAGGACATTAGCAGAATTGTATGGTTTATGTAAGTTGGAAGAAGCCAAGATTGGTGCAATGAAACAGAAGCAAAGAATGCCCATACTTCCTACACCAAGATTTCAACAAACAACCACATTTACTAGCCCAAAACCCTTGTCATTGCCTGCTCCTAATGCTAACTGGAGGAACAGGGCATCTACATCACAAACTCATCCCCAGAGGAAACAATTGACTCAAAAAGAGTTGGAAGAAAAGAGAGCTAAGGGGTTATGTTTCTATTGTGATCAGAAATATGCTCCAGGCCATAAGTGTAGTGGGCAAGTTTTTTGTTTGGAGGTTATTGCAGAAGGGGTGGAAGAAAGTGTGGAAGAAACAGGTGAAGAAATTGTGTTAGGGTGTTTGGATGATGGTGTTCCATGGGAACCAGGCCAAGAAAACATGGAAGAAATGAGTCCACAGATCTCATTGAATGCTATAACTGGTGTCAGTAGTTATCAAACACTAAAAGTCAAAGGTATGATAGGGAAGCATGAATTGCATATTCTTATTGACTGTGGGAGCACACACAACTTTTTAGATGTCAATACTGCTAAGAAGATTGGGTGTAAAATTAGTAAAACATGTCCCATGCAAGTGGCTATTGCTGGAAGGAAAAATCTTGTGAGTGACAATATGTGCAAAGAATTTACATGGACCTTACAAGGAGAGCAATTCACCACTTCAGTGATGTTGTTACAATTGGGTGGATGTGAAATGGTGTTGGGCATACAATGGTTGTCCACCCTGGGTAATATCAACTGTAACTTCAAAGATTTGAGAATGAGTTTCAGATACAATAAAAAAATCATGACATTGAGGGGTACTCAGAAAGCTTATTTGCAATGGATGAGGGGAAGCAATGTTCCATTGCAGTGTTATTCCATGGCTGTTTGTGTGTATCCACCAGAGTTATTGCAGGTTGAGGCAACCAACAACAATAATTCTTTACTTCTATTGACACCTCTGTTAAAGGAATTTGAAGATGTGTTTGCTGTTCCAACAAGTTTGCCACCAACAAGAAGTCATGATCATAGAATACCATTAAAAGAGGGAGCACAACCTGTGAATATTAGACCCTACAGACATCCTCCCACTCAAAAAGATGCCATAGAAGCAATGGTTAAAGAACTTTTGGAGTCAGGGATAATCAGACACAGTCAAAGCTCTTATTCATCTCCCATTGTTATGGTGAAAAAGAAGGATGGAACTTGGAGAATGTGCATTGACTACAGGCAGCTGAATAAGTTGACTATTAAAGATAAGTTTCCCATTCCTTTGATTGAAGAACTAATTGATGAATTGTGTGGATCTGTCATTTTTTCTAAACTTGATTTGAGGTCTGGATACCATCAAATCAGGATGAATGAAAGTGACATTGCCAAGACTGCTTTTAAAACACATGAAGGTCATTATGAGTTTTTAGTCATGCCATTTGGACTCACTAATGCACCTTCAACATTTCAGTCTCTAATGAATGAAGTATTTAGGCCTTATTTGAGGAAATTCACTTTGGTCTTTTTTGATGACATTTTGATCTATAGTCCTACCATAGAGTCACATATGGAGCACTTGAGGTTAGTATTGCAAACAATGAGAGCCCACAATTTGTATGCAAAATTGAGTAAGTGCACTTTTGGAGTAACAAAGGTTGAGTACTTGGGTCATATAATTTCTGATAGGGGAGTGGCAACAGATCCAGCTAAGATAGAAGCAATGATTAATTGGCCAAAACCTCAAAATTTGAAACAGTTGAGGGGATTCTTAGGTTTGACAGGATATTATAGAAGATTTGTCAGAAATTATGCTCTCATAAGTCAACCACTCACTGCATTATTGAAGAAGAATGCTTATGCTTGGAATGAGAAGGCTGAGTTAGCTTTTGAGAATTTGAAATTGGCTATGTCACAAGCACCAGTGCTTAAATTACCCAATTTCAATGAGCCTTTTATTGTGGAGACTGATGCTTCAGGGTTGGGTATTGGGGCAATTTTACAACAAGGTGGTCATCCAATTGCTTACATGAGTAAATCCTTAGCACCCAAACATCATAGTTTATCCACCTATGAGAAAGAATTTCTAGCAGTGATTCAGGCATTAGACAAATGGAGAGGGTATTTGCTTGATAGACACTTTACCATTAAAACTGATCACTTTAGTTTAAAATACTTGATGGATCAAAGGTTTACTACTCCGGCTCAAAGGAAATGGTTGCCAAAGTTATTGGGTTATGACTATGAAATTGTATACAAAAAAGGGTGTGAAAATGTACCAGCTGATACATTATCAAGAGCTCCAGGAACTATGGAATTATTTCAAGCCATTTGTAGTACAGTTACTAGTGATTTGTATACTAGAATTCAACAAGGGTGGATAAATGACAGTAAGTTGCAAGGTGTTATAAACAAGTTGCAAAGAGATAACACTTCTGCCAAACATTATTCTTGGTCTGCTAACCAGTTACTTATGGAGCAAAAAGGCAAAAGTCAAGATAAGTCAAAATCAGAAGTCAAACATGCAAAAGTCAACAAACAACCACATCAACAGAATTTCCCGCCTTTTTCATTTTAATCACATTTCATTTCATTTGTATAAATACATAATCAGTAATCATTACAGAGTAGTTAAGAATTTGTAAACTCTCTCTTATCCTGTAACAACTCATCTATCAATAACAATCCCATTTCCTTGAATTCGAATCTCTTATTCTTTATCTTAGAGTTCCTGTTCTTGGTTAGTTCTTCTTCATTTCTAATTGATTTCTGGAAGAACATATTTCACTCATATCATTTGGTATCAAGAGCCTCTTTCCTGGCCAGATACATTCAAGATTGTTACATTGACAAATCTTGAAATTCCGGTTATCTTCTCCGGTCAATTTTCCGGCAACAAAATCAAGATTCCGGTACGAAATCAGCCACCACTGATTTCACTGTTCTGTTTTACAATTGGTTAGTGTCAATCATCTGTACGGCCACAAGATAAGCCGAAATTCTCGTTAAATTTTCTTATCTTGAACAAGCTGGCAAGCAGCAGTTGGATTGAGTAACCCAGAACAGAACCAGTAGTCATTATCCCAATTGGTCAGTGAGAAATCATTGTTGATGAGTGGTAGTGATACTGGTGTAATGGTGGAAACAAGAAATACCTCACGGGTTCAAGAACCTACAATGGAGTCTTTGCAACAAACTGTCAATGAATTGCAGAGAATGATGGAACAAATGAGTAATGAAATGAGACGTCTGAGGACTGGTGAAGGAACCAGTAATGGAGGTCAAGAAAATGGTGGTTCCAATGGTGGTTCTCATGGTGGAAATCAAATGCAGTTTACTAGAGTATCCAAGATTGAGTTTCCAAGATTTGGGGGTGATGATGTTAAAGGTTGGATATTCAGATGTGAACAATTCTTCAAAGTGGACCAGGTGCATGAAAATCAGAAGGTAAACCTTGCTTCAATCCATCTTTATGATTTAGCACTTATGTGGCATAGGCAGTTTGTGAAATTTGTTGGTGATGATGTTAATTGGGAAGTATATAAAGTGGCAATTCTGAAGAGATTTGGCAAAGAATATGATGATCCATTGGGTGAAATCAAGAAATTGAGGCAAATTGGATCTGTGCAAAGTTACATTGATGCATATGATTCATTATTGAGTAGGGTGGATTTGGAAGAAGATCAATCAATGAGTTTCTTTATGGCTGGATTGCAAACTGAGATTGAATTGGCTGTAAGAATGTTTAAGCCAAGGACATTAGCAGAATTGTATGGTTTATGTAAGTTGGAAGAAGCCAAGATTGGTGCAATGAAACAGAAGCAAAGAATGCCCATACTTCCTACACCAAGATTTCAACAAACAACCACATTTACTAGCCCAAAACCCTTGTCATTGCCTGCTCCTAATGCTAACTGGAGGAACAGGGCATCTACATCACAAACTCATCCCCAGAGGAAACAATTGACTCAAAAAGAGTTGGAAGAAAAGAGAGCTAAGGGGTTATGTTTCTATTGTGATCAGAAATATGCTCCAGGCCATAAGTGTAGTGGGCAAGTTTTTTGTTTGGAGGTTATTGCAGAAGGGGTGGAAGAAAGTGTGGAAGAAACAGGTGAAGAAATTGTGTTAGGGTGTTTGGATGATGGTGTTCCATGGGAACCAGGCCAAGAAAACATGGAAGAAATGAGTCCACAGATCTCATTGAATGCTATAACTGGTGTCAGTAGTTATCAAACACTAAAAGTCAAAGGTATGATAGGGAAGCATGAATTGCATATTCTTATTGACTGTGGGAGCACACACAACTTTTTAGATGTCAATACTGCTAAGAAGATTGGGTGTAAAATTAGTAAAACATGTCCCATGCAAGTGGCTATTGCTGGAAGGAAAAATCTTGTGAGTGACAATATGTGCAAAGAATTTACATGGACCTTACAAGGAGAGCAATTCACCACTTCAGTGATGTTGTTACCATTGGGTGGATGTGAAATGGTGTTGGGCATACAATGGTTGTCCACCCTGGGTAATATCAACTGTAACTTCAAAGATTTGAGAATGAGTTTCAGATACAATAAAAAAATCATGACATTGAGGGGTACTCAGAAAGCTTATTTGCAATGGATGAGGGGAAGCAATGTTCCATTGCAGTGTTATTCCATGGCTGTTTGTGTGTATCCACCAGAGTTATTGCAGGTTGAGGCAACCAACAACAATAATTCTTTACTTCTATTGACACCTCTGTTAAAGGAATTTGAAGATGTGTTTGCTGTTCCAACAAGTTTGCCACCAACAAGAAGTCATGATCATAGAATACCATTAAAAGAGGGAGCACAACCTGTGAATATTAGACCCTACAGACATCCTCCCACTCAAAAAGATGCCATAGAAGCAATGGTTAAAGAACTTTTGGAGTCAGGGATAATCAGACACAGTCAAAGCTCTTATTCATCTCCCATTGTTATGGTGAAAAAGAAGGATGGAACTTGGAGAATGTGCATTGACTACAGGCAGCTGAATAAGTTGACTATTAAAGATAAGTTTCCCATTCCTTTGATTGAAGAACTAATTGATGAATTGTGTGGATCTGTCATTTTTTCTAAACTTGATTTGAGGTCTGGATACCATCAAATCAGGATGAATGAAAGTGACATTGCCAAGACTGCTTTTAAAACACATGAAGGTCATTATGAGTTTTTAGTCATGCCATTTGGACTCACTAATGCACCTTCAACATTTCAGTCTCTAATGAATGAAGTATTTAGGCCTTATTTGAGGAAATTCACTTTGGTCTTTTTTGATGACATTTTGATCTATAGTCCTACCATAGAGTCACATATGGAGCACTTGAGGTTAGTATTGCAAACAATGAGAGCCCACAATTTGTATGCAAAATTGAGTAAGTGCACTTTTGGAGTAACAAAGGTTGAGTACTTGGGTCATATAATTTCTGATAGGGGAGTGGCAACAGATCCAGCTAAGATAGAAGCAATGATTAATTGGCCAAAACCTCAAAATTTGAAACAGTTGAGGGGATTCTTAGGTTTGACAGGATATTATAGAAGATTTGTCAGAAATTATGCTCTCATAAGTCAACCACTCACTGCATTATTGAAGAAGAATGCTTATGCTTGGAATGAGAAGGATGAGTTAGCTTTTGAGAATTTGAAATTGGCTATGTCACAAGCACCAGTGCTTAAATTACCCAATTTCAATGAGCCTTTTATTGTGGAGACTGATGCTTCAGGGTTGGGTATTGGGGCAATTTTACAACAAGGTGGTCATCCAATTGCTTACATGAGTAAATCCTTAGCACCCAAACATCATAGTTTATCCACCTATGAGAAAGAATTTCTAGCAGTGATTCAGGCATTAGACAAATGGAGAGGGTATTTGCTTGATAGACACTTTACCATTAAAACTGATCACTTTAGTTTAAAATACTTGATGGATCAAAGGTTTACTACTCCGGCTCAAAGGAAATGGTTGCCAAAGTTATTGGGTTATGACTATGAAATTGTATACAAAAAAGGGTGTGAAAATGTACCAGCTGATGCATTATCAAGAGCTCCAGGAACTATGGAATTATTTCAAGCCATTTGTAGTACAGTTACTAGTGATTTGTATACTAGAATTCAACAAGGGTGGATAAATGACAGTAAGTTGCAAGGTGTTATAAACAAGTTGCAAAGAGATAACACTTCTGCCAAACATTATTCTTGGTCTGCTAACCAGTTACTTAGAAAAGGAAAATTGGTAATTGGTAAGGATCCCCAGCTAAGACTTGATTTGCTGAAGCATTTTCATACTGAGGGACAAGGTGGACACTCAGGCATCCAAGCTACTCTGAAAAGAATCAGTGCTCATGTGTATTGGAAGAAGATGAGGAAGGAAGTCAAGTTGTTTGTGAAGAATTGCAGTATTTGTCAAAGGTTCAAACCTGAGTTGGTGTCTTATCCTGGTTTGTTGCAACCTCTTCCTATACCAACTCACATTTGGACTGAGGTATCCATGGATTTCATTGATGGCTTACCAATGTCTAAAGGCAGATCAGTTATTATGGTTGTGGTGGATAGGTTAAGTAAGTACAGCCACTTCATTCCTCTCACTCACCCATATACTGCAGTCACAGTGGCACAAGCATTTTTGGACAATGTTTACAAGCTCCATGGTCTACCAAAAGTGATTGTAAGTGATAGAGATACAGTATTCCTTAGCAGATTTTGGAAAGAGTTGTTTAAAATGTTGCAAGTAAACCTGCATATGAGTTCAGCTTATCATCCTCAAAGTGATGGCCAAACTGAAGTTGTCAACAGATGTTTAGAATGTTATTTGAGATGTATGAGTGGTGACAAGCCCAAAGATTGGATCAATTGGATTGCTCTTGCAGAATATTGGTACAACACTTCCTATCACACATCCATTGATACCACTCCTTTTCAAGTTGTGTATGGCCAACAACCACCAGCTCATATTACTTACAACAAAGGGGACAGTGCAGTAGAGGCTGTAGATAGATCTTTGACTGCAAGAGAAGCTGCTATATTACTGTTGAAATTTCATTTGAAGAGAGCACAAGATCGAATGAAAGTGATGGCAGATCAAAGCAGAACAGAAAGGGAATTCAATATAGATGACTGGGTGTTATTGAAGTTGCAGCCTTATAGACAAGCTACACTAAGAAAACACAAACATCACAAGCTTTCTCCCAAATATTATGGTCCCTTCAAGGTTGTAGCAAAAATTGGATCAGTTGCATATAAGCTTGAGCTGCCTGCTGATTCACATATTCATCCAGTGTTTCATGTATCACAACTTAAAGCTTATAGAGGTGATCTTCCACACACACCTGGTACCCTGCCAGTGTGTGATACAACTGGATTAGTAGCTTTGGCTCCATATGCTGTGTTAGATAGAAGAATGGCAAAGAAAGGCAATGCAGCAGCAGTTTATGTTTTGATTCAGTGGATTAATGGTACAGTGGAAGATGCGACATGGGAATTGTATGATGACATAGCTACAAGATTTCCTGATTTTGATCTTAATGCTTAGTTACTTGTGGACAAGTAACATTTGAAGGGGAAGGTATTGATATGGAGCAAAAAGGCAAAAGTCAAGATAAGTCAAAATCAGAAGTCAAACATGCAAAAGTCAACAAACAACCACATCAACAGAATTTCCCGCCTTTTTCATTTTAATCACATTTCATTTCATTTGTATAAATACATAATCAGTAATCATTACAGAGTAGTTAAGAATTTGTAAACTCTCTCTTATCCTGTAACAACTCATCTATCAATAACAATCCCATTTCCTTGAATTCGAATCTCTTATTCTTTATCTTAGAGTTCCTGTTCTTGGTTAGTTCTTCTTCATTTCTAATTGATTTCTGGAAGAACATATTTCACTCATATCATTCAGACGCTTGGAGATGTTAGTAAACACCATGAGGTACATACTACTATTAATAAAACCAACACAAGGTTTATATAATGATATTTTTACCACATTTCATTCTTAATTGTTGTTACAGTGGGACGTGCTTGGGCGGTCTAAAAAATTATGTATCCTGACACAACACTCAACTGGTGCTGACCCCAGGAACAACATATCTGCTTCTCAGGTAATTAGTTGTTCACTTGATGCCCCCCCCCCCCCCCCCCCCCCCCCCCCCTTCTTATAGTTCCTTACGCCATTTGATGATGTGTAACAGATTGAGGGTTTGAGCGGTGAGATTTTAATCAAAGAAGTGGATGTCAACCGGTCTGGATCGCTAGTGGTGTGGTCCACAGTTTCAACGAAAGATTTTGACCTCATCAGCAATGGCCAAGCAATTTCAGAGGATTCCGTGCTGATATCAGGGTTTTCCATCAGGGCCGATGGCCACATCACAGGTGGTTCAAGTATTACACTGGTATTAAGGATGTTGGTTGAGGGCGACCAGCCATTGCAGGAAAAAAGGCAGCGGGCGATAGAGTTGATCACTGATGCTGTGAATCAGACTGTGAAGAGAGTCAAGGAGGCACTGGACAAACAGTGACCACCTCCACTTATGATATGAGTTACTCATATTAATGCTCATACTAGCTTTTGACATCATATCACTACACCTCCTACTTTTGTTTACCAATTAAAAATTGAGTTTTGCTAGAACCACAAAATATTTACAAAAAAAAAAATCCACATAATAACATGCTTGTTTCTTTGGGCTATTTGGAATTGGAGAAACCGTCTTATACATGCCTCGGGAGATGACATTGAAACAATAAAGAATGAAGACATTTTTCCAGGTATACAACGTTTGGCTAAGATGTGGATGTCTACTCGTATTCGATCGAATCCGAAGATGGACTGGAATTGTTGGGTTGCAAGACCCTATGACTTATTCTCCTAATTTTGTTTTCTTGGCTTTGTATATTGTTTCTTTCGGGTTTGTGGCAGCTTTGCCTTTCTGGTTTCTTTGTATAGTCTTTTCCTGCGGTTCGTGAGGTCCCGGTTTTGGGATCGTCTGTCTATAAATATAGCCTTTCAAAAAAAAAGAAAAAAAAAAAAAAAGGATACGTTTAATGTTGATCTAATGTTCTAAACTCATTATTATCATCATTGTTAGACAACACATTAGAGGTTAGTTGGCCCAAGCCCAGTTGTGAGTTAAGGATATTAGGGTTTTATGTATTCAACAAGAAGTATTTGTATTGTATAACATTCATCGATGAGATATATAAACTAGGGTTTTATATCGTCTAACATCCATCACAAGCGTGTATATATATGCACAATAGTTTTTCAAAGTCTCCAACCATGGCGTCCGAGTTTCCGCAAGATATAGTTTTGTTCAACATACTACCAAGGCTGCCAGGCAATTCTGTAATTCGTTTCAAGTGTGTTTCCAAGCAATGGAACTCGTTCTTATCGACACCATTGTTTAAAAAAATGCACCTTCACAATATACCAAACGATGATCATCACAACCCGAACAAACTTCTCATATTATCACCTGATACAATTTCATGGTTCCGTACCATGGATTGTGAAGCACCTGAAGACGGCTTAACTACCGGCCGCAACTTGCCTTTCAAAGTGACAAATCACGAATTAAGCATAGTGCCTTTGACAAGTTTTCATGGATTGGTATGTGTAGGCCTAAGAAGGTATGTTAATTCTACGGAATATTCTAATCTGATTTTATGGAATCCTTTGACAGGTGATCACAAGGTATTGTCTAAAACTAATTGCGACAAGAGATGCTACAACATTTATGGAAACATATTTAGGCTGTTTTACAACTCTTCTGATGACGACTACAAACTTATATGTGTAAACTTGCAGCGTGTTTGCCAAGTTTACGTTTACTCATTGAAATCCGACTCATGGAGAAAAATCAATTCAACATATGAATTAAATACAGTGGCCGAGCCCATACATTGGACCAAATCTTGTTGGTTAAACGGAAACTTCTACTTTTTAAGCATGGTTGTCAGTCAAGCCACGGGAGGCCATCTATATTCAATTATAAGGTTCAACACGAAGACTGAAAAGTTCACGGAGATACCAACCCCGATTGTTAGAGGCCGTGAAAAATATTTGAGTTTCACAGTTTTAAGAGGCAACATTCACATCTATGTGGATCAGACAAGGTCAAGTTCCCTAATTAGGAGTGAACCAAAGCTTGAGTTGTGGAGGATGGATGAAGATGAAAAATGGACGAATGTGGTAACTTATTTCCTGAAATGTATGTCTCCGAACTTAATTCACGTGATGAGGAATGGAAATTGGCTGATGGCAGGTATGGGTGAAGGTTATTTTTACAAAGTAGACTTGGAGAAGCATACCAAAGAGAAGTTATGCTCAACTTGGGAGCGTTTATTCTGGATTCATAGTGGGAAATACGTTGAGACTTTTGTTTCACCCAATCGATAGATACATCAAGAAATCTCAAAGACTCCTCTGACCATCATGCATTATCGTTTCACCATTTATCGTTTGTATATATACACACACGCACGCACAACTTCATTACGTGTCTTTTTCATCCTCCAGCTGAAATAGACAAATCACACAAATAAATAGGTAACAAAACGTGAAACTACTATTATCTTTTGCAATTTCACATTTTCAAGTGTTTTCCATTATGGTCAAGATATTCCAGATTGGATTAAGCCTGTAGTAATTATAATGTCAACTTCAATTACCAACTGCTTATTAGATATTCAATATTATAATTGCTGACTTTCATATATAATGCAATTTGAGATTTTGAGATAAGGTATCCCCATGGTTTTTTTGTTGTAACTCAACATATCGGTTGGTAAATCAGTAATGATGGAAACTTACTTGGTTTGAGAAATGGTTGCGGCCATTTGTCCAACAGCATCTTTAAGGTTAGAAAACCGAGTCAAAAACTCGCCATGAATATCTGAATAATCCAACTGATTTTGCTGCCACAAGCTAAGGCCGCTAGCAATTACCCTCAAACCATTCTGCAACAATGAAACCCCCTCACCTATTCCATCTGGAAATTTTCTTTTCTTGTTGGTTTGTGTTGTATCATCTATCTCCATTGCATCACTATCGATGGTCATTTGAACCAGGGCCATTTGCTTTAGCAATAGACCTTCTTTAACAAGCAGCGCAAGGTCATTTGAACCAGGGGTAGTTTTGACATTAGCCACTTCCTTTTCAAAGAACGCCTTAAGCTCAGACATAAACCTTTCATCATTTACATCAACTCCAGACTCCAAATCAAACGATAAGGCAACATGACCAAGTAACAGTAACTTTGACTCATCATGCATTGAAGCACAAGTCAAAGAAAAGATTGTGTTCATCGATTTGTCATCTTTCAGGACAAAACTTGACGTTGCAATATCACTGAACAGCCAGTCAAGAATTTGACATTTATGCTTGTCCCAATTGCGCTGAATTTAACAAGGAATTGAGCAGATGAACTGACGTTGGCTCCAGAAGTTCTGCCAAAGTGTCACTAAATTTCCACCAGCATTAGCAGCAAGGATCCCCAATTCAACCAAATATTCAACAGCACATTTTACTACACTGATAACATGATTCACATCGTCTGATTCTTTGACACTGCTTTGTACATCTTTTTCAGTCCTACCATTATCATCCAACTTCGTGTTGTTGCAATATGCTTTGCATAGACATATAACAGCATCAAGGATCACTTGTGATGCCTTTAATACTTCTGACCCATGTGTTTGAATTCTCTGTCACGACGATAGAAGAGCAAAATTACCATGCAGTTTCAACTATGGTGTAATTATAGATAGCTTAAGAAAAATTCAATCAAAGTAGACTAACTGTTTCGACTCTGAATTATGTATGTAACTTAGACTCCCTGCATAAACTGTAACACGCCAAGCCAAAAGCATCAAACTAGCCAAAACCTTCCAATCAACTAAATCCATGGTGGGAGGTTATTGGTAGCTCACAAAGTCGCATCATAAGTGATGTAGGACAGTTGGTTGCAAACTCAGTGACTTATATTCCTAAATGTCCTCATATAATCCTTACACAAAAACCCAAAGCAAACTTATCCATATAGGTGCACAATTCCAATTCAGTACACATACTAGTTCAATAATCACAGTCATCTGAAAAACATATATCAGTAGCCAGAAAGGTACAACTTATTTACAAAGTCTGAAACTCACAATTCATAGAAACCCGTTACAAGACGTAATGTTACAAAAACAGTCCCTCAGAGTTGTAACAATAGAGGTAAATCTTATTAACAATCGATAACATTATTAATAAATCAGGTAACTAATACTCCCTGGCTGCCATAACTAGAACACACTAAATCAGGCCCGAATCATGGCCATAAACCTCCAAATCAACTAATCCCATGATAGGAAGTTCTCACACGCTTATACCGGAGCTCACAGTTCACACATCACACCATAAAAATCATATTCTTTCTATATTAGTTTCATTCAAAAAAACACACTCACTTCACTTTCTATTTTAGTTTCATTCAAAAAACACTTGTTTAGGCCATAGCGCCACACCTATGGTGCAGGCCACGATAACGTTATGTCACCACCATCCCTAACCACATCATAAACCTGACGAAACCCCAAACACGGTCCTAAACAACTTATAAGACACTAAAACCAAAGGCGCAAGCTACTTAAAAACTAATTATTGGCCATAAAGCTACTACCACTTGTGTTTTAAAAAAAAAAAAAAAAAACCTAAAACCAAAGGCGCAAGCCACTGTACGCTATGGCACAGCCAAAGGTATAACACACTGTGCGCCCTAAGTGAGTTAGGACAAGACGTCACAAGCTCCGCCACTGAAATACCAAACTACATCATAAAACACGGTCCTAAACAGCTTATCGCTTCTAAGAAACTAAAACCAAAGGCGCGGACTCTATAACCTCCTCCTCCTGACAGTTACTTAAAAATTAATTAAAAACCGAGACGAAAGTCGTAACATCTCGAAAACATTCCACTAGCCAGAGATGTAACAATAAATTAGATATTCATCATCATCTACAGATAAGTAATATATAAATTAAAACGGTTACACATTATTCCTAACTAATTCCACTAGCCGCTTGCGTTTTTATTTGGGCAAATGGCACAAAAAGGCATCAAAGTTAGGGTCCATTTCCAATCAAGGTATCCAATTTTTTTTCTTGCATAAAAAGGTTCTCAACTTTTTTTTTTGGCGGATTTGGGTTTTTTCCTAACTTTCGTTAACTCACTTCGTTAGAAAATTACATGTTTGGTCCTTGCATATGTATAACCATTTCATGCACAGTCCATACCCAAAAAAAAATTCCAAAAAAATATTTTCGAAAAAAAATAGGAAAAAAAATTTTAAAAAAATAGAAAATCAAAAAAATCAGAAAAAAAAAATTCCAATTTTTTTTTTAAAAATTAGAAAATAATATTTTTTTTAAATTCAAATTTTTTTTTTCGAAAATATTTTTTGAAATTTTTTTTTTTGTTATTTTCTAATTATTTTTCGAAAAAATTTTTGAAAAAAAATTTTCTAAATTTTTTTTCGAAAATTTTTGAAAACAAAAAATTAAAAAAAAAAAAAAAAAATCGAAAAATTTTTTGAAAATAAAAAATTTCCAAATTTAAAAAAAAAAATTAGAAAATAAAAATTTTTTAAAAAATTCAAAATTTTTACTTTCGAAATTTTTTTCTGTTTCTGCTGATAGTTATTTCATTTCTGCTGATCGTTATTTCATTTCTGCTGATAAGCTTAGTGACAGTTTAGCAACAGATCAGTGACAGAAAAAGTGTCGCTAATCAGTTCAGTGACAGATTTTGCAACAGTTGAAGAGTGTCACAAAACTGTTGCAAGGACCAAAGACAAATGTTAAATTTTTGTTATATTTCCACGGATCCATGGCTCAACAGTTGAAGAGTGTCACCTAACACCCAACCCTTTTTCATGCCTCAAAAGTCAAAATAAACATCAATATCCCTATATTCTTTCTTCAATTCCAACACAAATATTAACAAACAACCTAAAATTCTAAATCCATAAAAGCCAGATCTGTAATTCCATAAATACAAAGAATAGTTAATTTTATGAAAACCCACAATAATAACAAAGAAAAAGAAATAAAAAATATATATGGTGGTGGTAGTGACAACGGTTCTGCCAATGGTCGAAGGTGGTCGTGGTGTGGTGGCTTCAGGTAGGCGGCGGAGGTACGACGGTCAATAGATACCCGAACAACTTGCCGGAAAAAAATCCACGAAAAAGGTTGTGCAAAACAACTATCACGTGTTCTTAGACCCTCAAACCAATACTTGTTCTAATCATACCTACAGTAAAGGTAAAAGGTTGGATCTTGACTGAAAAGGTTGGATCTTGATGTTTTATGATTTATTGAGAGTTGTGGCAAGCATAAACAAAAAGGAAAGCACTATATTTTTTATTCAAATCTTTGGTATTGTTTCTTGATGTGAGGATAGAATAAAGAAACAACATTCTTTTGTTTAGTGTTTTTGTTTGTGACGTTTGGTAGCAGGAAGAAAAGAAACACAAGCATTATTGTGTTTTGCTTTTAGTTTGTTTAAATGTGTGTGAGATCTTGTGTATAATCTTGTTATAATAATAAATTTAATTTTAGGATTCAATAAAATTAAATTTATTAAAAGTGAAATACCCAGGACCAAAAGAGTAGTTAACTCAAATTATTATTTTTTTTTTATGGACTGTGCATGAAATGATTATACATACTCAGGGATCAAACATGTAAATTTTTAACAAAAGGGTTAACGGAAGTTAGTAAAAAACCTAAATCCGCCAAAAAAAAAAAGTTGGCCGCCTTTTTGTGCAAGAAAAAAAGTTGAGTACCTTGATTGGAAATGGACCCTAAGTTGAGTACCTTTTTGTGCCATTTTTATTTTCTTGAAAGTAAAATGAGTGAATTGTTTGTGATTTTGTACATTTCAAAGTTTTGTTTTTTGATTTTTGGACCTTTGTAGTTTCAAATTTTGTCATTTATGGTTACCAAATTATTATAAAGGGTCGTTGATTATCGGGGTCTGCTGACCAGTTACACGGCCAACATGGAAAAATTAAATCGTGTGAGTTGTGACACCATGGTTAAAAGAGTACGTGTGCGGATTTGAACCCGTAAATTTTTTGCAATTTACATGTCCTATACCATTTAGCTCACATAAAAGACCGAGAATCGACATATCCAATACTCACATACCATTATCAGTGGCGAAGCTAGAAAATTTTTTGAACAGTTCCGGTTGAAAAATTGGTCGATTTAAACCGGGTTAGCTTGCTAGGTTGGGTAAAAAACGGGTCAAATTAAACCGGTTCAACCCGTCGGGTTTGAAGCGTCCCCGGTCAACCCGGTTTGTAATTTGTATTAATTGTTTTAATTGCTTGTATTTAATTTGGTAGATATGTTTTTAATTGGTTGTACAATGTGAATAAATCATTGTACTTTTAAGTAATTGGGTGTTTTAATAAGAGTATTAATTACATTTCATAATTTTCTTTAATAAGATTTTTCAACATTTCACATTACTTGACTTTTCACTTTTTCATTTTTCCACTTTGACCATTTTTCCTTTATATCTATACTACATATAATAGACAAAGTACTCTCTTTCCAAAAAATTCAAATGTACAAAAAATTATGCAATGTTTACAACAATTTAAAGTAAGGATTTTTCAGAATTACAACAAGCAAAACATTGTGTACAATGAAAACAAGCATAACTCGAAATTCAGACCAAAATCTTACAATTATACATTAAATAGCATTTAAAACACTCCTGGACCTATTATTACAATTGCTTAAACATAATGTACAACCCTCTATTAAATAGATTTTTAAGCAAATACAAATATAAAAACATAATATACAAGTAAATAAAGCACAAATCAAACTATAAAAACACTATTTCTTACATACAAAAAGAACACAAGATCTAGAGTTATTATTTCGTTTCAAGAACAGATCTTTAAAGATCTCAACAACCCATCATCGACCTTAGAAAATGAACAACATTAAAAAACAATCATACCAGAGACCTTTACAAAAGGTCTAGGATACCTCATTACGAGACCTTAGCTGAGACACATTTGTGTGTGGTACTCGGTTTCGTGCCAGAAAGAAACCAACAACAGAGGTTTGTGTATTATTATTCTTTGTTCGATTGTGGGTAGTTGAATTAAAAGGAACAAGTTATTATAGAGTTTGCATGTTTATTTGCAAAAGAAGGAATTATATGTCAATTATGTGTAGCTGCTTATTTTAGAGAAGGTGATTTTGTAACTGCAAAGTGTATAAGTGAAATTAGGGTTGAATGATGCTAAATATATATATTTTTTTGGTAACATGGGTTTCCGACTCGACATTGCGAGCCGACTAATCCCATGGCGACTACCCTTTTGGATAGCCCGGAGTCGGCGCAGGTGAACCTCCGTAGCCACAAGGGGATTAATTTTCTCCCCATTGGATTCGAACCCTTGACCTCCTCTTTGGAAGGCTGGTATTATTGTACTCGTAATACTTTTCTACTTCCTGAGCTATAATCCGGAATAATTGTTGGCATGTGTTGGACTATATGAATTTTGCTTCTATTAGGCTATACATGGTTTAATCCGAAAAAAATTGCTTGCAAGCATTAATAAACAAACTTAGAGCGTAACAAAAAAAATGAAATACCAACCAATTATTACTTATATAATACAAATTAAATACAATGGCAAATTTAGGATATACATTTGATAAAATTAAAAAAAAAATAAAATAAAATAAAAATGAATGCACAAAATTTTGTAACATAAAAATAACATAAAACAAAACCAAAAAAATCCCGCCATTACGCACATAATACATACAATGAAAAAAACTATATAGAGACCAAATACGTACAAGAAACGGATATTTTTTACCTAAAAATAATACAAACTAATTTTTGTACAACCCGAGCTCGACCTAAAAATAGGAAACAATAAATATATGTACAAATATAGACAACAGATAACACAACTAAAATCATACAAATACGTAAAATCCTTCTAATAACAAAATAACAAAAAACATTGATGCATCAAATTTTGTTACACAAAAATAATGCAAATCAAAAAAAGCAAAAAAAAATCTCACCGCAACGCGCAGGCGCCATCCAACTTGTAATATTAAGAAACAGATTTATCGTATAGTATATCTAGAGAAAAAAATTGTAATCGAACAATATTTAATCACCGCAAAATATAGTCACAGGGTACCCGCCGCTGCATCGTGCGGGTACCCTCCTAGTGTAGTATAGATACGTTAACATTTTTCTTCTCAATCAAAAGTACAATTGTCTAGTAGGGTCAATGATTGCTACTTCTATGGAAAGAATAACAATGATCAAAGTTCTAAGAATATGTAGCAACATTTTGATTTAGATTGTTGATTGCTAAAATTTGTAGGTTAACAGGAAGTCATATGTTGCATTGTATTGATACGTATGATATATACGTACATGTTACATCGAAACATCTAGAATCTTTTATATAATAAAATAAAACCCTTATTGGAAATTTTGCATTTCAAAAAAATCAATTCATACCTGATTTAGTAATAATTTTATTAAAAAAAAGATTATTTTCTTATTAGGTAATATTTTATATTTATCCATAACACAAGTACAAGATAAATACAAAAAATATAGATAAGATATTTTAAAAAAATATATTATTTATTTTATATTTATCCACAACACAAGTAAAAGATAAATACAAGAAATATAGAGAAGATGCAATTAATAATATGATTAAAAATTTTAAATAATTATTTCAAAAAATTTTAAAAACAAACTCGCGCGTGCGCGGGCATTATAACTAGTGAGCTCATACAAGCATATGCTAACTAAACGATATGGGCTAACAAAATTCTATCACATTAGTTTCACTTATGACTTATATATGTTTCATTGGATTTTGTAAATAACTAAATTTTGGCTTCACATAATGATAAAAGCCAAATCCTATATGGTATTTTAGTTTTGTGACCATTGAAAATCGGACAAAACTTTAAAATATCGACTAGATAAGCACACCTATGACATAAACTTTGTGAGGCTTGTTTGGGAAGTTGGTTAAGAAGTACACCTCTAACATCAACTTTGTCAAAGTATTATTACAAGGTAGAGGTGCAAATAAATCGGTTAAAACCGGTTTTAGGTTTTGAGAAAACCGGTTATAAAAAAACAGGTTTTCCTAAAAACCGGTTTCGGTTTTTTGGTTTTTCGAAATCGGTTTTTTCGGTTATAAATGTTCGAAATCGGTTTTTTTCGGTTATAAATTTTCGGAATCGGTTTTCTTATCGGTTTTTTTTGAAATTTTACTAAAATCTTCGAACATTTATTTAATAAGCTTGTTAATTATCAAACGTTTAATTAAACAATACACCGAAAACATACTAAACAAATAAGAACTCTATTTAGCTTTTATCAAACACACTATACAACTAACGCCTATCTTCTAAAATTTAGTTTTAAAATCTCGTTTAGTCTTGGAGCATGACTCATTTATGCTCCTAGTTAAAAAATTTCCACTCCTAATGAACAAAAAATCTTTGCTAAAACTAAAGACGTTTTGCCTAGTTGTATCATGGCCCATCAACAAAGAGGTTGTGAGATCGAATTTCACCAAAGATTTTTGTGAGATAGGTACTAAGTGTGTTTGTTATTTTAAACCAAATATTAAAAAATTGCCTTTGCTAAAGAGATAATAAAGGAAAAATACAAGGGTCCATTTTAGTAACTTTTTATATAAAAGGTAGTTAAAAATAACATTTTTTCTAGGGAATTGTTGTCAAAATCATAGTGTAAAGTCACCTTATTTCACACAAACTTGTCTCAGTATTTTTATAGGGGCTATTTTTATTTTAGAAAATAATTAAACATTAATTTTACATTTCATTCAATCAAAATCAAGACAATAGCTATAAATCTTACTTGAGAAGCAATAACAAAGATTAATTGAAGAAGTCCAGATAGGTGCCATTGTTTCAGTTGGCCAAGCTCTCTAATTGTTATAATAGGAAAAGGTATGTGTTATATTTATATCTTTAATTGTTAAAACATGTGGCCCTCCAAATAAAGACCATCTCAAAATAATAATAATAATAATAATAATAATAATAATAATAATAATAATAATAATAATAATAATAATAATAATAATAAATAAATAAATAAAAAATAAAGAAAGTTTAAAACCGGTTATTTAAAAAAAAAAACGGTTAAAACTGGATTTATAACCGGTAAAAACCGGTACACCTAGAAAACTGAAAATCGGTCTAATCGGTTCGGTTAAAAAAACTGGTTCAGTAAAAAAAAAAACCAGTTTTTTCGGCCGGTTACATGTTGCACCTATATCACAAGGCTTCTTTATCGTGTGTTTCTAGTCGTATTTAATTGGGCCGTTTATGCATTGGGCTATAATACACAATTCAGAGCTTCAACTTTTTGACCTGCAAAATCTACCACTGTTAAATGCTTAAACAAACCAACAACTTTTTTTTCTTTTTTTTTTTTTTTTTTTTTTTTTTTTTTTTAATTTTTCTATGGCCCGTGCAGTTGTCTAAACTTAAACATAACAATAAAGATCGAGCTGAGCTTATTCTTAATGAGAACTAATTGAGTTCATAAAGATGTTTTTAATCTTGCTTCTAAACATTAAAACATGCAATGACACCATCGTGTAAGTTTGCAGCTAAAAGATCGTTTTTTCAAAATATTTGACACTACTAGGTTCCCCTCATGTTGATGGAGTAAATGACATATATTTCCGATGAGGAGTTGTAAAAACATCGCTTCGGTCAATATTTTTGGTCAACCATCCTTAGTCGTATATAGTGTCTGCACACAAGTAACTAAATTCAACTACTTGTTTACGGGTTTATATTATTAATGATGGTCATATGTTGTAAACAAATGATTTAGTTATTAGTACTTGTTAAAAGTAAAAAATTAGATCACTATTTGGAACTTTTACATAAATAAATGATGGGAAAAGTTGATTTTACAAGCATGCATATAAACTTTAAAGTTTAAAAATATCCAAAAGAAGCTATTGTGGTCATGAGAATAACATATACGCGACCATTTAACTGTAGTATATAGTACACATTTACATATACACAAGCTAATCCACTCATACAACCTTGAAGATTATAGTTGAGTTGATATATTGTTTCTCTTGTACATATACTTAGTACAACCTTAGTTCATAAATAATGTGGGAAAGAAAAGTTTAAATCAAAAATTATATAGTTCGTAAATGTTATGAGTGATAAAATGAACCTAGTTTATTTGTAATATAAAACAAAACTTTTATACAAAACAAAGCATTTTACCACCCTTAACATTTAAAACTATAAGCAATATAGAGTCATGCCCATGGAATGATGAGAAATTCAGTACACCTCCCTCACTTTATAGAGTCTCCTCCTCACTCAATTGTTCTTCACTTGTCGATGTGGGACAAACATTCTCTAAAGACATTTAACAATCTTACTTTCACTAAAGCATCCGGTTGGTTGTACATTGTGGTTGCACACCGAAGTTCGTTTCAATGAACTCTATTCAAAACAAAATATAAGACAGTTAACAAGTCTAAAATTATAAAAAAATTTCATCAAAGCATGTCATTACCATAGCAAAATGTTTTAACAGCATTAGCTTAACATCATCCCAACTAAGGTACAAAAATTTTTGTTACATGATAATCCAACAATAACAAGAAAAAATAGAAGCGAATAGTCTCGAGTCATTATGCTGATGCACCAGAACAAAAGGGCAAGGCCGTGTAATGGTTGCATCTCGCTGAATGTGTTCATCTCTTTAGATAGCGACTAGAAAATTTGCGTCACACTAGTCTGCTCACTTTCCCAGCAAATAGTATACCACGCGGTTTTTTACAGCAAAACATACACATACAGCCATCGACAACGTTATTGGCAACTCAGGGGGTATCACAGAAGTTATACTTAATGTATAGCTTAAGATGATAAGTATGCATATTTACCTTTTTAAGCAGGTGAGCGAATGCGATTACTGCCGAAAAAACTAATAACAAACTAAAAAGTCCCCTCTCCCAACTCTTTGCAGTAACCTTCTCTCGTGAAAACAAACTAGTCCGTACTAATTTCCCTTGGTTTGTCTTAAATCCAGTTCGTAAGACAAATGCTATACAACCAGTATCAGGCGCTTTAATATGAAATTTCTGAAGCAACCAAAACACAACCAATAAAAACAAGTTAGTACCAATATCATACTACAACTAATGATAGAAGAAAAAAAATTGAGACATCGTGGAAGACCGACCATATCGGGCTCATGATGCAATATCCTTGTGCCATGAAAAAGGACATGTCTTTTATCTCGTTTATATGACAAATGCTCTTCTGGTCTTCTGTCCATAATTGAAACCTGAAAACATATACACAGTTTTTGACGTTTTTATGTAACGAGTTTACTAGAAGATGATACAAACTTGGAAGGAAATTGAAAAAGAGAAGTACCTTGAGTTGAGGGATAGACTCGCCTGTGAGGATAGAATCGCTCACAATAAGACTACCTTCAAGAATAAGCATGTCTGCAGGGATAGATTCTTCTGTTTCTGTATCTTGATGAACATAACGACCAATAGACACAAAGTCCCCAGGCACAAGATCTGTCCCTGCCACACGTGTCCACCTGCAATAGAAGTGATCAAATATTTATTCATAACGAGCCAAAAGAAGAACCAGAAAGAGAATGTAATTCACATTACAACTTACTTTCCATTACGGTACACCATAAGCACCCTGGAATCTATAGCTACTCTATCGCGTCTAATATTTGACAAAGTCTTCATCTGACTTATGACCGCCAATGACTCAACCAGAAACGCAACAAAGAGACCGAAGAGACCACTATTAATAAATCCGGGGCCTCCTAAACAACAAAGTCCATTACAGAAGACCTGCAGATCAAACGTGAATATATATAACAAGGTAGTTAAGAATAGAAATAACAAACGCACATGGTAATGGATGTTGAACCTCAAATAGAAAGAAAGGCTTTATGCATTGCTCTTTCACCAACTCCCGGAAAATTGTCTGTGGATACTCAATTCTGCGCAGAGATGCCAGTAGCAGAAGATTAATTTAACAGCAAAATACGCGAGTTCAACAAAGAAGAAAGAAAATAAAAGGGTCGTCATAATCTAACTTACACATTGCGTCCCCATTTGTCTACAGCAATCTGAACTTGAGAGTCCGTATCGTATCCAGTGCTGTTAAGATAGTAGCCAAACGTTTCATTGGTTGGGTAGGGAAGCTTGTAAAAAGTTCCTTTCCCGTGCGAATAGATGAAACGCTGCTTTTGGAAATCAAAATATATCTCCTCTGTCGAAGAGCCTGCCAGCTGAGCCAACCAAGCAAAAAGAAACATGGTTGGTAAGTTGGAACAGGTTTTAAAGTATGATAATGAAACTTGAAGGAAAATATGTTGACATTATATGGCCTAAACCTTTTGTTGTATATGTAACTAAAATAAATCGAGCTACGAATGTAGTATAGAAGAACCAATTTGAACGAAATTACAACCTTACGCGAATGTAGTGGTACTATTTGGGCGAATGTAGCAATTTTGCATGCATCTGCAAGATGAACATCTTCAACCTACAAATATCATGACACACATCACAGTTCCGCTATGAACCGAAAAACAAAAACATGCATATGCAAGCTTTCAGAATGGTCACAAACTAACTAACTAACCTTTGTATAGTGAAGAAAACACTTAATATCCACCAACCATTGTGTGAGAAGAAACACCGATACGCCGAAACCAACAAGAAGTTTAAAGACATCTATGATATCTAAACAAGGTAAGATAACGAAGATCGTCAGCGAAAAAGAAAGTATGACGACAAATGGCAATGGCACCGAGTACGACTCCCTCTTCCTAAGCAAAACAACATTCACATTAGATCTCGACATTCACATTAGTTGAGTACGGCTCTCTACCACCTGTAGAATTGTAAGTCCAACTTTAAGTAAGATCACAAGATAATTCAACTTTTTACGTAACAGAAAATATGTCAAATTATATATATAGACTTTGAAAAACACCTAAATTCTTAAGGGTGGGATGTTTATGGACTAACTGTTTCGACTCTGAATTACATATGTAACTTAGATTCCCTGCATAAACTGTAACACGCCGAGCCCAAAGCATCAAACTAGCCAAAACCTTCCAATCAAGTAAATCCATGGTGGGAGGTTATTGGTAGCTCACAAGTTGCATCATAAATGTCCTCATAATCCTTACACAAAAACCCAAAGCAAACTTATCCATATAGGTGCACAATTCCAATTCAGTACACATACGAGTTCAATAATCACAGTCATTTAAAAAACATATATCAGTAACCAGAAAGCTACAACTTATTTACAAAGTCTGAAACTCACAATTCATAGAAAACCATTAAAAGACGTAATGTTACAAAAAATAGTCCCTTAGAGTTGTAACAATAGAGGTAAAATCTAATTAACAATTGATAACATTATTAATAAATCAGGTAACTAATACTCCCTGCAATAACTAGAACACACTAAATCAGGCCCGAATCATGGCCGTAAACCTCCAACACTTATATCGGAGCTCACAGTTCACACTTCACACCATGTCAGCTTTTGGCCTATAACATTCTTATTTACAACAAACAAAACACTCTCACTCACTTCACTTCCTATTTACTTCAAAAAAATCGATAACGCTTGTTTTACCCAAATCGTCGCACCTTTGGCATAGGCCATGATAACGCCACTTAAATCCCTAACGACATCATAAACTTAACGAAACCCCAACAACTTATAAGACACTAAAACCAAAGGCGCAAACGCCATAAACCTCACACCAACACAGTCCTAAACATGCTATGGTGCCGCCAAAGGTGCCACGGCGAGGTGTGCGCTGTAAGTGACTTAGACAATACGTCACAGGCTCCGCCACTCAAATACTAAACTATATGGATAAGTTTAAGTGAAATTAAAACATGATTAAAAACCGAGACGAAACTCGAAAACAATCCATAAATTAGATATTCATCATCATCTACAGATATATATAAACTTATTAATAACATTATAAACTAAAACGGTTACACATTATTCCTAACTAATTCAGTTTAAGTGAAATTAAAACATGATGACCTAAATTAATTACGAAATGAAATTATAAAAATTAAATGATTAAAGGTAAGTAATATATACATCTGAAGCTTTAATTGAGTCTATTAAGCTCTGCACTTCGTTTTCCGATGGTTTCCTCTTCGTTTTCATGTCTCACGCGCCGTCTGTCAATCTCACGCGATATATGTTTTCCTTGTTTCCCACAAACAAGAGTGTTTTCTCCCAACTAAACGCACCCTATATGTGTTTTTGTTTTCCTTTTTAACCATGGTTTTAACATTTTGACGGATAAATTTACGAACTCACTGTCACAAAGACTTAAATAAGGCATATAAAGGAAATTCTTTGAGCTATAAGGCTATTAATAACTATGTTCTCCACCGGCTGATGTGGGACAAACATAGTATTCTATTCCTTTAGAGACATTGTAACAATTTTACTCACTTGAGTTGGATTTGTACATTGTGATTACGCATCTCCTCTTTGAACAAGACTGTATTATACTATAAAAGAAAATAAACAACCACTAAGAAGCCTATGTAAACATATCTACAATACGTTAACATTTTTCTTTTCAATCAAATGTACAATTATTTAGTAGGATCAATGATTGGTACTTCTATGGAAAGAATACAATCATCTAAGGTCTAAGAATATGTAGCAACATTTTGATTTAGATTGTTGATAGCTAAAAGTTTTATCATATTAGTTTCACTTATGACTTATATATGTTTCATTGGATTTTGTAAATTTTGGCTTCACATAATGATAAAGCCAAATCCTATATGGTATTTTAGTTTTGTGACCATTGACAATAGGACAGAACCTTAAAATATCGGTTAGATAAGCAAACCTCTAACATAAACTTTGTGAGACTTGTTTGGGAAGATGGTTAAGAAGTACATTGTCAATGTATTATACTATTATTACAAGGAGTCTTTATCGTGTGTTTCTAGGCTCTAGCTAGTTGTATCTAATTGGGCCGTTCATGTATTGGGCTAGGGGTGTTCATCGGTTCGGTTCTCGGTTAATCGGTTTATTCGGTTCGTGTTGTTCGGTTAAAAAAAATTGGGTCATAACCGAAAACCGAACCGAACCGAAAATATTTATAACCAAACCGAAGTTCGGTTCAGTTATGGGTCAAAACCGAAAACCGAAATTTGCACTTGAATTACACTATTTATATTTTTTTTAAACCTAATTATATATATTTTTGACAAAAAAATATATTTCAAGCATAAAAAAGTGTTTTTTATATTAGTATAAAATTTTAATGGATATTTTTTATATATAAAATAATATAAATATATAAAAAATATATATATTTATATAAATTCGGTTTTCGGTTCAGATGGCCAAACCCATATCCAAACCGAAAACCGAATTTTTAATTCGGTTCGGTTTGGTTTTAACAAGTTCGGTTCGGTTATATGTTCGGTTCGATTTTTTTCAGTTCGGTTCGGTTCGGTTTTCGATTTACTCGGTTTATTACCCGACCCATGAACACCCCTATATTGGGCTATACACAATTCAGAGCTTCAACTTTTTGGCCTGCAAAATCTACCACCGTTAAAAGCTTAAATAGACCAGTAACAGTTAGTAGCTGGTTTTGTCTATGGTCGGTATAGTAGTCTAAACTTAAACATAACAATAAAGATCGAGATGAGCTTATTTCTTAATGAGAAATAATTGGGTTCTTAAAGATGTTTTTGATCTTGCGTCTAAACATGCATGACATCATCGTGTATGTAAAATTTTATAATAAAACCAGAAACCAAGACTTGAATCTCAATTCAAGTCAATCTTATTACTCAATCAAACCAAACAACAAAATCAGAAAGTAACTGTTCTCAATCAGTACAACAAACAGAATGAACCACACAACTTGCCACTGCTACTCAGGTGCAAGTCTATTGACTAACTTGCCAATAGTTTGATACAAACACTCAACCTCACAATGAATATTAACAATAAGATCAACAGATCTTTACTAAACTTTGATTGAGTAATAAAAGAGAAGACTGTGTGTTTTGATGTGTAGAAGATCCCAAACCCTAGCAAGGAATGAGTGTATATATAGCTCTGTTGGGAATTATATTTATTGATTTGATGATACAAAACAAGAAGAATGAAACATGAAGGGCTTGAAGTGACAAGAAGGAATTCTACAAAAGATGGGAAAGACTTGCTTGCAAAAGAAGTTTTATTTATTAGTCCTTCGTACTAGTATTTTGTAAACCCTAATATCTCTCTATATAAAGAGATCAAGGGTGTAGGATTTTATTATTCAAGTCTTCCACAATGTAGAGTCTAGTAAAGGGGTGTGTGTGTAACCTAGGCGTAGAAGATAAACGCCTAGGGTTTAGTGTTTTAGTTTAGATAACGTGTTCTACTTGACCAAGGTAGAACATGTTAAGTAGTTTGTAATCGTTAGAGAAGTGAATGATAATGAAAAACCTTGTTCATAATAATGATTGATTCTATGTTTGAATATTCCGCCTTCATTATTATGTGTTCTGACTCCTCCCAAACCAACCAGTCAACCGTGTGCAGCTGATAGGCCCACCTGGGAGAATGTGCAAGTTATTATTGACCGTGGAAATATAGGGAAATCCCCGGGTCGTTAAGTCCCAACGAGATTGAAATTGTATTTGTAAACGATTAGCAGAGTGAGTGGTACTGAGGACAGTAACAAAAATGATTTGAGGGTTGATTATACTACTGATTGCTTGATATTTGGATAATATAAAATGATATAAACTATAACAGAGATACAAGTAAAAGCACAATTAAGAAAATCAGATAACAGACAGAGACAAGTGGTATTTAACAAGTTACAAACTACAGGGGGTAAAAGTGAAACTTTTTAAAACTAAAAATTAAAAAGAAATTGAAAATGAAAATGAAATTATAAAAGTGATTAAAATATTATTTAAATATTATTTAATTAATAAAACTTATTTAAAATCTAATTAAAACTTAAATTAAATTAACTAAAAATGACAAGTATTACAAATTAATCTAAAAACTTACAAAAATAATTTCTAAACCTAAATTAGAACTTGAAGAAAGTATAAAAAATTAAAATAAATATTTTTGTCTTTTTATGAGTTTATATTAATTAAAAACTATTTAACTTAATTAATCTAATTAAAATATTTTAAATTACTATTAATACTAAATTACCTTAGAAAATTATGATAAAATTTATAAAACTATATAACCACTACAGGAATCCTAAAAAATTATAAAAAGTTGCTAAAAATTATATTTAAGCTAATTGACTAATTAATTACATATTAATTAATTTAAATCTAATTTAATTAAATTAAATAGGAAAATTAGAAAATGGACAGTGTAAATTATGAAGCTATTTTCTAAAAATCTTAACTACTTTATAAAATTTAGGAAAAATATAAAATTCTACTTTTGTTAATTAAAATTAAAGAAATCTATTTAATTACTAATATTACCTATTTAATTATTTAAACTAGTTTTAAATCTAATAAATGGAGTAGTAAACTGCTTAGGAAAAATCTAAGAAAATTATTTTAACTACTTAAAGGTACTAAGAAATTTATAAAATTATAAAATTGAACAAGTACTTATTAATAAGCTGAAATGAAAATTAAATAGATAATTTCTATTAAATAGAAGCTATCACTATAATTAAAGTTTGCTTTTTCTGGTTTTTCTTTTATAAAACTATTTAAATACTTAAATAATGAAACTTTTACAAAGAAAACTAATTTATAAATCAAGAATAAGCACTGTAAGTGCTTATTACCCTAGACAGTTGACTATGGTTGACCACACAAAGAAATAAGCTAAGTTGAGGCTATGTGGGGTCCACACTGGTTAAATCAGATTCACCTAAGTTATTTTGACTTAATTAAACTAGATTTAATGAGATAAGCTCAGGTGATAAGCTGGAAAGCTAAAATAAGCAATTGCTTATTTGGTTTCTGACTCAGAAATGGGACAGAGTTTGGGGACAAGTCCAGGTGAGGTCCACTTGTTTCTAGGTCAACCAAAGGGTCAAACCTTGTACCCTGGTAGGAGGGGGGTTGTCTAAACTAAATTTGAACCACTGGGGTCCACTGATGTGGGTTGCAGCCACCACTAAAGTTGGTGGTGTGGTGGTGGTAAACTGGTGCAGGGGAGTACTTCTTCCCTGCAGTTGTGTTCCAAGGTTTGTGGGGTCCACAAGAGTAAAAAGGGGTTCAAACTAAACCTAGGGGTTCAAAGTTAAGGTGATAAGCTACAAGTTGAGCCAATAAGCTACCCTTATGGTTCACTAATAAGCTCTGTGTGAGCCTTTGAAATGGTGGTCATACACTGAGTGCTCAGTGTAGCTTTTGGAAACAGGCTACAAACTAGGGTCCTAAAAACTATAGTCCAATAAGCTAAACCTCAAACTAATCTTAGGTATGAAAGGGTGGACTAATAAGCTATAAATTAAGCTAAGGGTTGGGTTGTGGGGTCCACTAATGAGCACACAAGAGGTCTTGGTATTTTGCTTAAAATCTGTGCACAGGGGAGGTTCTTCCCTTGCAAGTGTTTTTGGATGAGCTTATCTGGCACAAGAAAAATCTTAAAAATGAAACAGATGTATGAAACTAAAGTTAAGCTGGTAGACTTTAATCCCAAGAAGTTTCAAGGGCTGAATCTCAACACTAAATTCTATAAAATTCCTTGAATTTTTGGTTTTTTCTGTCAAAGCACAATTTGACTTTTTAAGATTTTAAACTAAGTTGACTAAAATGAACTTCTAACTTGATTTTCTGAATGATTATGTTATAATAAACTATACTAAGACTAAAATAAACTAAATCACTAACTTATGAATGGATTTGATGAGTTTTGGACTCAAATTCCACCACAGTTAACTGTGGTGATGAATTGAGTGTGATTTTGACTTTCTTACTAATAATACCTAGTTATGGTGATTTTTCTGAGCTAATATTACCCTAAGTGACATAAAACAAACAAAAACAACAACTCAAATTACTTCTAGCACAGATGAACAACCTGATCCAAACATACCTTATACTAGACTGTTTTGTGATTTGTGAAGTAAATTGCTTAAAGAACTTATGCAACTAAACTACAATAACTTATTATGTTATATTAGATCTTAACAAGTACTTAGAAACAAAAAATTACCACAGATACACAATAATACTAATTATGCTAAGTTGACTGTTTGATTTTTATTTATTAGTGGCTATGAATTCCAACAAACAAGATACTATTCTAATGTTATATTATTACTATTTAAGACTGAATAAACAATAAGCAACTGAAAAAGCTAAGTAATAAGCAAGGCTATAGTATAAAGACAGAAATGAGATTTTTGATAACTTACAATAAGCTTTCCTGCTCAAACCATGAACCAAAAACAATCTTAAAGAATCTCCACAGATTCACTAACCCAAGGCCTTCCAAAATCAACCCTGCTCCATTGCTTATCACCAAGATCTTTGCAGTTTGACTTTCGTTGACCAAATTTGTATTTATGGAATTTTTTATCTTAGACTGATTAGTAAGTTACTAAAAGCTTATTTGAGCTTCTTAGGAGCTTATGTGTACTTATTGATCCTTACCATCCACTACAAACAACATTAGACTTTATTGAGAAATTTGATATGAACTTGAAAATTGCACAACCTGAGGTAACAACACAAACTTGATTTTTATTAACTAAAAAGATTACTAGTACACTGAGAATGCTTAAACTGAAACTTGAAAGCTTAAATTACACTTGAACTTTGAAAACAAACTAATATGACATACACTTTTATAAAAAAAAACTAGATAGATGACTCCTCTGCTTCTCTTTCCTTTTATAGGCTCCATTAGGGTTTGAGGACACCTTCTGAGCCTTTCCCACTTTAAATCTTGACCCTCCAATCTCCGAATTGATCCTGACCTTCAAATCTACTTTTGGCGCCAAAAGTCTCCAAGTTAACTTGGAGACTACGTTCTGCAATTAAAGATAATTGGGAGTATGTGGAGGTGTCAGGGGACAATTGGGGAAGTTTGGAGGCCAAGTTGAGGTATTATGATGAAAACAGAGGTAAGGACATGGTTTGGGGTGAAAAATTGTGAGAATAGCATTTAATGAGGTGTGGTTTGTCTGTGAGGTGGAAAGGAAGGTTAGGGGGAGTAGGGGGTGAGGTGGAGAGGTGAGGTGGTGGTGGAAATACCACCTGGTTTTGGGTTTACAGTGGTGAGGGTGGAGGTGCTACAGTAGTGGCGGGTTAGGGGTGTTTGACCAGGGTCAAACCCTAGTTTTATAATAAAGGGTGTTGGGCTGAGGGTGGACTGGGCCTAGGGGTGGGCTGGATTGTGTTTGGTTTTGGGTTTTTTATAATAACAAGGGTCCGGTTGGTTGTATTATTACACAAGGACCAATTTTGTAATTTGGGCAAAGTTAAGGGGCTGGGTTTGCCACTTTCCCAAACTTCTTTCAAGGACTAAACCTGCCATAGAACCATAACACAAGGACAAAAGATGTATTTTTCTATTTTAAAAATCCCAGGGACCTTTTCTGTCAATTCCACAAACTCCAAGGACCATTTCTGTAAATTTGGATTTTTAAGGGACTGTGGTTGTAATTTCTCAAAATGTTATCATAAGGACTAATTTTGTTATTTAAGAATAGTTCAAGGTTTATTTTATTAATTTTCCATTTTTTAAAACCTTAAGGACTAATTTTGACATTTTTCAAACTTGAGGGACTAAAGTTGTCATTTTGTGATTTTTAACTTTAAAGGACTTTACTTGACAACTTATGAATCCCTAAGGACCTTTGATGATATTTTTCATGTTTTGATTTACCAGGGACTAGATTTGACAACTTTTGAAACTTGAGGGACTGAAACTGCCAATTATGCAAACTTTGTACGTTTTTCATCTGTTTTTGCATATTTTGTATTTGAAACATATAAAACACACTTCTAAGATATTTTAAGTATTATGATGCATATTTGAGTGTTTTAGTATGTTTTGGCAGTTCAGATTGGTATAAAATGATGAGTATTTAGACACTCATCAATCCCCCACACTAAACTATTGCTAGTCCCTAGCAATCTATTTGAGAAAAAATTAATGGATTTTTACTCTTTACCAAAAGCCATCACTTCTGGAGTAGCCAGGTGTAAGAACTGTGGCACACCTGATAACCGTGTGATTTTGAGCAAACCACCAGCTGTCAACGGATTTGATTAGTCTTTACCAAAAGCCGTTTGCTTCTGGACTAGCCAACTCTTGATGGAATAGTCAACATCTTGGTGAGCTGATTACCAATTATGGTTTTTCCACGGCCTTTACCACAAGCCATAATCTTGCGGGCTAGCCAACTCATTCGCTTTATGGGATATGGGGAGTTGAGGAACCATACAATTTTTGGCAAATTGCAAGCCATCAACGGTTTTGAGATGTCTTTACCAAGAGTCGTTTGCTCCTGGACTAGCCAATCCTGTTGTGGGTTAGACATGGAGGATTGATACCATTATTTGCATTTCTAAGTGTGAAAAAACTGATAATTTTGATTAAATGGGGGTTCTTGATGGAACATGTGTTTTGCATTCGTGAGAACGCTCCCCCACACTTAGAACTGAATATTGCCCTCAATATTCAAAGTACTTGGTGTCCCACCAAGACTTAGAACGTAAGAAGGTAATACTATTAACCTTTTATTTTACTCTATTTACATACAAACTCACTTTTCCTTTTTTTTTTTTTTTTTTTTTTTTTTTTTTTTGAAAAAAAATATTTACATATGTACAACATGTGGTTCGTCTCCCCCACACTAGGGTGGTAGAAAGGGATGAGAAGACAGAAATATGGGTGAAAACCCATATTGCTACTGTTTTTGATTACCGAGTCACTAGCTTGACTCGACCTCGAATTTAGTTGTCCATGAGGTAGCTATTGTTTTTGATTACCGAGTCGCTAGCTTGACTCGACCCCGAATTAAAATTGTCCTTGGGGAAGCTACTGTTTTTGTTAACCGAGTCGCTAGCTTGACTCGACCCCGAATTTATTGGTCCATGGGGTAAGTTTGGAGATCCGGGACAACCATTGGTTGTATGTCCCCTCCAAAATAGTGTTTTAGCCGATGACCATTTACTTTGAAATTGGGACCGTCGGGTTGCAATAACTCAACAGTTCCATATGGGTATACTTTTGTTATAGTAAATGGTCCAGACCAACGAGTTTTTAGTTTACCCGAGAAAATTTTTAACCTTGAATTGAAAAGAAGAACTCTGTCACCAACGTTGAAAACACTGTTCTTAATTTTTGAGTCATGTATCTTCTTAGTCTTTTCTTTATAGATTAAAGAATTTTCGTAAGCTTGATCATGTAATTCATTTAGTTCGTTTAGTTGAACTTTACGGTGATCACCCGCTGTCTGAAGGTCGAAATTTGCATGTTTTAAGGCCCAATAGGCCTTATGTTCTAGTTCGATCGGAAGATGACATGCTTTCCCGTACACTAGCTTATATGGAGTACACCCGATGGGTGTTTTGTAAGCAGTGCGGAATGCCCATAATGCATCGTCCAGCTTATCCGACCAAGAGGCACGGTTTTCACCAACCGTCCTCTCCAAAATTTTCTTAATACCCCGATTTGAGACCTCCACCTGCCCACTTGTTTGGGGGTGGTATGCTGTAGAAAGACGGTGAGTTACACCATATTTCAGCATTACTCTTGCAAATTGTTCATTGCAGAAGTGAGTGCCACGATCACTGATAATGGCACGAGGAGTCCCGAATCTGGCAAAGAGAGACTTTAAAAATTTAACAACTACTCGGGCATCATTGGTGGGTAAGGCTTTTGCCTCAACCCATTTTGACAGATAGTCGACAGCCACGAGTATGTATTTATTCCCTCGTGAAGACGGGAATGGCCCCATAAAATCAATGCCCCACATATCAAATATTTCACAGACTTGGATGGCGTTTTACGGCATCTCATTCTTTTTAGAAATATTTCCGTGACGCTGGCAAGCCTCACAGGTTTTGATAAGTTCATGGGCGTCTTTATAGATCGTGGGCCAAAAGAATCCTGAATCAAACACCTTTTTGGCGGTGTAGTTTGGGTTATGATGTCCCCCCGTGGGTCCATCATGACAAGCTTTAAGAATTTCCATGGCTTCTTGGCCATGGACACACCGTCGGATGACTTGATCCGCACATATTTTGAACAAGTAGGGGTCGTCCCAGAAGTAATGTTTTACATCTTTAAAGAATTTTCTTTTCTGTTGGGACGACATCCCTTTCACAACGAAATTTCCCGCACGGTAATTTGCAAAGTCGGCAAACCATGGGGTGGTGGCATTATCCCGGGTAGAGATTAGATTTAGAGTCTCCAGAGGAAAAGTTTCATTAATTTCTTTTTTCTCGAGAATATCCTGATGAGGATTTTCTAACCGGGACAAGTGATCAGCTGCAAGGTTCTCTGCTCCTTTTTTATCTCTTATGAGAATATCGAATTCCTGGAGGAGCAAGACCCAACGGAGCATTCTTGGCTTTGCGTCCTGTTTAGTGAACAGGTATTTCAAAGCCGAATGGTCCGTATACACCACGCTTTTGTTTAAGATTAAATAAGACCGAAATTTTTCAAAGGCATATACCACAGCTAATAATTCTTTTTCCGTGTTGGTATAGTGTGTTTGAGCCTCATTCATGGTCTTACTTGCGTAGTGTATTGGCTGAAAATGTTTGGTTTTGCGTTGCCCCAGAACTGCACCAATAGCATAATCGCTAGCATCGTACATAAGTTCGAAGGGTAAGTCCCAGTCGGAGGCAACAAGAATTGGTGCCTCGGTAAGCCTTTTCTTTAAAATAGAAAAAGCTTCGATGCACTCGGGGGAAAAGATAAAAGGAGCATCCTTTTCAAGAAGATGAGTCATGGGCCGGGCTATTTTAGAGAAATCCTGTATGAATCTCTGATAGAACTCGGCGTGTCCGAGAAAACTCCTTATTCCTTTAACAGTGGTGAGATGAGGCAGTTTAGCAATAACATCAATTTTGGCCTTATCGACCTCAATCCCACTTTTTGAAATTTTATGGCCGAGGACAATGCCCTCCTTAACCATAAAATGGCTCTTCTCCCAGTTTAGACAAAGATTAGTATTTTCACAACGTTGAAGCATTTTTTCTAAATGGGAGAGGCATGAGTCGAAAGAATTCCCGATGACTGAGAAGTCATCCATAAATACCTCCATGGTTTTTCCGATCATGTCATGGAAAATAGCCATCATGCACCTCTGGAAAGTGCCCGGAGCATTGCATAACCCAAAAGGCATGCGACGATAGGCAAATGTTCCGTAAGGGCATGTGAAGGTAGTTTTATCTTGATCCTGTGGATCAATGGGAATCTGGAAGTAACCCGAGAAGCCGTCGAGGAAGCAATAATACTCATTCCCCGCTAGTCTTTCGAGCATTTGATCCATGAAGGGCAGAGGAAAGTGGTCTTTACGGGTGGCTTCGTTAAGCTTTCTGTAATCAATACATACTCGCCACCCAGTAACCAAACGAGTTGGTATCAACTCGTTATCCTCATTTGTGATAACCGTAATGCCACCCTTCTTTGGAACACAATGAATTGGGCTAACCCAAGGACTATCCGATATAGGGTAAATCAATCTCGCATCAAGAAGTTTGATAACTTCTGCTTTTATAACTTCGTGGATTTTTGGATGTACCCTTCTTTGATGCTGCACGGCAGGTTTAAAGTCCTCTTCCATTAGGATTTTGTGTGTACAAAAATCCGGGTTTATACCCTTTATGTCTGAGAGCTTCCAAGCAATTGCTTGCTTGTGGGACTTTAAAACCTTAAGCAGCGCGGTTTTCTCCTCATCCTTTAAGTCTTTTGCAATAATGACCGGTAACTTATCGTTACCTTCCAAGAATGCATATTCTAGATGAGGAGGCAGGTCCTTAAGTTCAACCTCGGGGAAATCATCATTTTTCTCAACATATTTGACTTCCGCCTTATGAAGTTGTGGAGGTAGAACAGGAATGGGAGAAGGATCTTTGTTTAATAACTTCTCAAGGAGAAGTATATCCCCCTCCGGGTCAATCTCTTGGTAATCAATTCCTTCGGGAACTGAATCACTTTTGAGAAAGGCCTCTAATTCCTCAAGGACGAAATCACTTCCCTCAAACGGAGTGAGGGAAGGAGAAGAATTAGCTATTATGGGATCAGAAGAAGTAGTGGGATTGCCACTCGTAGAATTATCAGCGAATCCATGGAATTCCTGAGCATACTCCTCGGATGCAATGTCAATGACATCAATTCGGTTGACCGATTCAGCATCATAATTCGAGGAGTATCTCGAGGTTTGATCAAGGTTGAACGTTATCGCTTCATTGCCAACTCGTAACGTGATTTCCTCATCGAAGACATCGATTAATGCACGTCCCGTTCTTAAGAATCCCCTCCCAAGAATGAGAGGAACTCTTGGATCTGCATCGAAATCAACAACGACAAAGTCTGCCGGAAAATGGAACTTTCCCACTCTCACAAATACGTCATCGGCAATACCAAGGGGACGTGAAATTGAACGGTCTGCAAGCTCGAGAGTCATGCATGTGGGACTAAGTGCCTGAAGAGAGAGCTTTTTCCAAACTGAGTGGGGCATTAAGTTGATGCTTGCACCAAGATCGGCCAAGGCAAAACATTCAACCATACCCGGGAAAATACATGGTATTAGAAATCTCCCGGGGTCTCCTAGCTTTTCGGGAAGCTGTTTTAACAGAACCGCAGAGCAGTTCTCATTAAGTGGAGTTCGTGCCATCTCAAACATTTTTTCTTTATTGCTCAACAGGTTTTTGATTGTCGATGCGAATTTGGGCATTAAAAGAAGAGCATCCGCGAAACTAATATCGAAGTGTAGTTCTTGGAAAATCTGAAAGAATTTTTCCATCTGATGATTAGCTTTTTCACGGAGCTTCTGGTCTTGCAATCGTGAGGGATATGGAATTGTTGTTTTTGGGTTGGCTTTTGGATTTTCAACAGGACATTCGGTAGTTTCAAACACGACTCTTTTAGTGGGAGTTGGGACCGGGATAACTGGAGGAGGGATGTCATTGGTACCTCCGTTATTATTAGGAAGTACCGTATCCGTAGTATCCTCAGTTTCACATTCCTCTACAGGGATAGGAGAAGAGGTAGAGGGAGCTGTAGGTCCTTGGTAAGAAACTCCACTTCTTATGGTGATCGCCTTTACATCGCCCCTCGGATTAGCGATCGTGTTGCTAGGTAAAGTAGTACCTGAGCCCGAGGGTCGATCATTTAAAGACTTCTGCAAATTAGATATTTGACTAACCAGCATTTTGTTCAGTTCTTCTTGGGATTTCATAAACTGTTTTAATAACTCATCATGTGATGGTCCAGTTGGAACAATGGCTTGATTTTGGTTTGGAAAATTTTGAGCCCGATTGTTCTGGAAATTCCCATGTTGCTGGTTGTTATTACCCTGGAAGTAGTTTTGTTGTTGAGAATTACCCTGTGGGTAATTGTTCTGACCTTGATTTCTGTTATAATTCCTTTGGTTCTGATTTTGATGAACCTAGTTTTGACCAGGGTTGAAATTCCCTTGGTTGTTATAACCTTGGTTCATTCGGTTCTGGTTCTGATTCTGGTTAAAGTTCTGGTTTCTGTTTTGAGGCTGATTAAACACTGGTGGTCCAAGATAGTTATTAGAACGGTAGCTCAAAAGGTTTCGGTCTCCTTGCGGTTGGTAAGAATTACCTCCCGTATTATAGGAACCTTGAGCTGCGGATACGTTTTCACGAGCAAAGCCACCGGAGGCTGGGCAATCCGTGTATGTATGTGGACCACCGCAAGTTTCACAACTAGGGTTAACAGTTTTGACCTGATTAGGATTATTCTGATGGATACGCAAAACTGCTGTAGACAAATCATCCAGCTTTTTGGCTAGGATTGATATTTCATTACTCGCTAGAGTGCCTGACTTAAATGAGTCGTTCCTCTCAGCAGAGGAGTCCCAAAAATTATGATGGGCAGTCATGTTTTCTATTAAGTCATAGCACTCTTCAAGGGTCCTTTTCATAAAGGTGCCCCCAGCAGCAGCATTGATGGTGTCACGATGACGGAGTGTCAAACCATTATAAAAGGTATCAATAATGGTGACAAGAAGCATGTTGTGATTAGGACACCGATCAATAGCAAGTTTGTAGCGTTCCCATGCCTCAAATAAGGACTCTTCGGGAAGCTGTCGGAAGTTGCTGATATCATTCCTCAGCTTTGTGACCATAGATGGTGGAAAGTATTTGGCCAGAAATTTAGTGATCATCTCATCAAAAGTGTGGATCGAATTCTTTGGAAGTCGATCGAACCATGAAGTTGCATGATGAGTGAGAGAATAGGGGAACAAGTATAAACGCATGCTGTCTTCGGCGACGCCATGTTGTTTCATGCTTTGGGTGACAGTTAAAAATTTGTCGAGATGCCTGTTGGCATCGTCACCCTGCAATCCGTGGAACTGACACGTATTCTGGATTTGTTGTATCATGTGGTGTTTTAATCCAAAATCCGCGGCTCCAATAGTGAGTGGTGCAATTGGTCCACCCCTCCCTTGCATGGTAGGTTGACACAGTTCCTCCATAGTTCAGGTGTCAGGAACTGGTTCATCCTTGGGAAGGAATGGGGGCTCGTCGTTCATTTTTATTGTGTGTTCTTCTTCAACAGTACGTAACTCGGGTACGTTTTTCTTCTTTTTATTCTTTGTTTGTGAACGAGTGCGCATGCACAAAAATTAGTTTTCAACACAAGATCGAGGCAAAACTACAGTGAACTTAAACCCAATAATCACAAATGAACAGCTCCTTTAAAAAAGGTACACTATTCACAAGGATACAATGGTAAGTTTTTTATCTTAGGTTTGGGAACTTATTATGTTCACACCCCAAGTTGGTAGGTGTTCTGCCTTGGTTTGCGGTGGTAAACTTTTATGTAAATATATTCACAGTAAAATGTTTTTGGCTTTTCGTGTATGGGTGAAAAAACTTGGAAAATATTTTTGGAACCGATTCGTTAACCGAAATCGTTCCTTTAAGATTACTCGCAGGCTGGCGGGAGGAAATAAATGGATTCCTCTTAAGTTCGCAATTTAATGTCAGAACTTACCTTAAACCAACTGTATAGGTTGTAATCGTAAAGATAACGAAGTAATTTAACTTCACAGTTTGTTTTGTTGTTTATGATTTGTTTGGTGTTGTTAACACTTCAGGAGAAATGTTAATGAACTTTTTCAGATATGATTTTGATTTTCTTAAAAATTTACAAAGTGGTGATATTTGTACAGGAAGGGTTTTGAAAACCACTAAACTTAAACCGTTTTGAAATACGCAACAACCTCCCCGGCAGCGGCGCCAAATTTTGACTCCTCCCAAACCAACCAGTCAACCGTGTGCAGCTGATAGGCCCACCTGGGAGAAAGTGCAAGTTATTATTGACCGTGGAAATATAGGGAAATCCCCGGGTCGTTAAGTCCCAACGAGATTGAAATTGTATTTGTAAACGATTAGGAGAGTGAGTGGTACTGAGGACAGTAACAAAAATGATTTGAGGGTTGATTATACTACTGATTGCTTGATATTTGGATAATATAAAATGATATAAACTATAACAGAGATACAAGTAAAAGCACAAATAAGAAAATCAGATAACAGATAGAGACAAGTGGTATTTAACAAGTTACAAACTACAGGGGGTAAAAGTGAAACTTTTTAAAACTAAAAATTAAAAAGAAATTGAAAATGAAAATGAAATTATAAAAGTGATTAAAATATTATTTAAATATTATTTAATTAATAAAACTTATTTAAAATCTAATTAAAACTTAAATTAAATTAACTAAAAATGACAAGTATTACAAATTAATCTAAAAACTTACAAAAATAATTTCTAAATGTAAATTAGAACTTGAAGAAAGTATAAAAAATGAAAATAAATATTTTTGTCTTTTTATGAGTTTTATATTAATTAAAAACTATTTAACTTAATTAATCTAATTAAACTATTTTAAATTACTATTAATACTAAATTACCTTAGAAAATTATGATAAAATTTATAAAACTATATAACCACTACAGGAATTATAAAAAATTATAAAAAGTTGCTAAAAATTATATTTAAGCTAATTGACTAATTAATTACTTATTAATTAATATAAATCTAATTTAATTAAATTAAATAGTAAAATTAGAAAATGGACAGTGTAAATTATGAAGATATTTTCTAAAAATCTTAACTACTTTATAAAACTTAGGAAAAATATAAAATTCTAATTTTGTTAATTAAAATTAAAGAAATCTATTTAATTACTAATATTACCTATTTAATTATTTAAACTAGTTTTAAATCTAATAAATAGTAAACTGCTTAGGAAAAATCTAAGAAAATTATTTTAACTACTTAAAGGTACTAAGAAATTTATAAAATTATAAAATTGAACAAGTGCTTATTAATAAGCTGAAATGAAAATTAAATAGATAATTTCTATTAAATAGAAGCTATCACTATAATTAAAGTTTGCTTTTTCTGGTTTTTCTTTTATAAAACTATTTAAATACTTAAATAATGAAACTTTTACAAAGAAAACTAATTTAGAAATCAAGAATAAGCACTGTAAGTGCTTATTACCCTAGACAGTTGACTATGGTTGACCACACAAAGAAATAAGCTAAGTTGAGGCTATGTGGGGTCCACACTGGTTAAATCAGATTCACCTAAGTTATTTTGACTTAATTAAACTAGATTTGATGAGATAAGCTCAGGTGATAAGCTGGAAAGCTAAAATAAGCAATTGCTTATTTGGTTTCTGACTCAGAAATGGGACAGAGTTTGGGGACAAGTCCAGGTGGGGTCCACTTGTTTCTAGGTCAACCAAAGGGTCAAACCTTGTACCCTGGTAGGAGGGGGGTTGTCTAAACTAAATTTGAATCACTGGGGTCCACTGATGTGGGCTGCAGCCACCACTAAAGTTGGTGGTGTGGTGGTGGTAAACTGGTGCAGGGGAGTACTTCTTCCCTGCAGTTGTGTTCCAAGGTTTGTGGGGTCCACAAGAGTAAAAGGGGGTTCAAACTAAACCTAGGGGTTAAAAGTTAAGGTGATAAGCTACAAGTTGAGCCAATAAGCTACCCTTATGGTTCACTAATAAGCTCTGTGTGAGCCTTTGAAATGGTGGTCATACACTGAGTGCTCAGTGTAGCTTTTGGAAACAGGCTACAAACTAGGGTCCTAAAAGCTATAGTCCAATAAGCTAAACCTCAAACTAATCTTAGGTATGAAAGGGTGGACTAATAAGCTATAAATTAAGCTAAGGGTTGGGTTGTGGGGTCCACTAATGAGCACACAAGAGGTCTTGGTATTTTGCTTAAAATCTGTGCACAGGGGAGGTTCTTCCCCTGCAAGTGTTTTTGGATGAGCTTATCTGGCACAAGAAAAATCTTAAAAATGAAACAGATGTATGAAACTAAAGTTAAGCTTGTAGACTTTAATCCCAAGAAGTTTCAAGGGCTGAATCTCAACACTAAATTCTATAAAATTCCTTGAATTTTTGGTTTTTCTGTCAAAGCACAATTTGACTTTTTAAGATTTTAAACTAAGTTGACTAAAATGAACTTCTAACTTGATTTTCTGAATGATTATGTTATAATAAGCTATACTAAGACTAAAATAAACTAAATCACTAACTTATGAATGGATTTGATGAGTTTTGGACTCAAATTCCACCACAGTTAACTGTGGTGATGAATTGAGTGTGATTTTGACTTTCTTACTAATAATACCTAGTTATGGTGATTGTTCTGAGCTAATATTACCCTAAGTGACATAAAACAAACAAAAACAACAACTCAAATTACTTCTAGCACAGATGAACAACCTGATCCAAACACACCTTATACTAGACTGTTTTCTGATTTGTGAAGTAAATTGCTTAAAGAACTTATGCAACTGAACTACAATAACTTATTATGTTATATTAGATCTTAACAAGTACTTAGAAACAAAAAATTACCACAGATACACAATAATACTAATTATGCTAAGTTGACTGTTTGATTTTTATTTATTAGTGACTATGAATTCCAACAAACAAGATACTATTCTAATGTTATATTATTACTATTTAAGACTGAATAAACAATAAGCAACTGAAAAAGCTAAGTAATAAGCAAGGCTATAGTATAAAGACATAAATGAGATTTTTTATAACTTACAATAAGCTTTCCTGCTCAAACCATGAACCAAGAACAATCTTAAAGAATCTCCACAGATTTACTAACCCAAGGCCTTCCAAAATCAACCCTGATCCATTGCTTATCACCAAGATCTTTGCAGTTTGACTTTCGTTGACCAAATTTATATTTATGGAATTTTTTATCTTAGACTGATTAGTAAGTTACTAAAAGCTTATTTGAGCTTCTTAGGAGCTTATGTGTACTTATTGATCCTTACCATCCACTACAAACAACATTAGACTTTATTGAGAAATTTGATATGAACTTGAAAATTGCACAACCTGAGGTAACAACACAAACTTGATTTTTATTAACTAAAAAGATTACTAGTACACTGAGAATGCTTAAACTGAAACTTGAAAGCTTAAATTACACTTGAACTTTGAAAACAAACTAATACGACATACACTTTTATAAAAAAAACTAGATAGATGACTCTTCTGCTTCTCTTTCCTTTTATAGGCTCCATTAGGGTTTGAGGACACCTTCTGAGCCTTTCCCATTTTAAATCTTGACCCTCCAATCTCTGAATTGATCCTGACCTTCAAATCTACTTTTGGCGCCAAAAGTCTCCAAGTTAACTTGGAGACTACGTTCTGCAATTAAAGATAATTGGGAGTATGTGGAGGTGTCAGGGGACAATTGGGGAAGTTTGGAGGCAAAGTTGAGGTATTATGATGAAAACAGAGGTATGGACATGGTTTGGGGTGAAAAATTATGGGAATAGCATTTAATGAGGTGTGGTTTGTCTGTGAGGTGGAAAGGAAGGTTAGGGGGAGTAGGGGGTGAGGTGGAGAGGTGAGGTGGTGGTGGAAATACCACCTGGTTTTTGGTTTACAGTGGTGAGGGTGGAGGTGCTACAGTAGTGGCGGGTTAAGGGTGTTTGACCAGGGTCAAACCCTGGTTTTATAATAAAGGGTGTTGGGCTGAGGGTGGACTGGGCCTAGGGGGTGGGCTGGATTGTGTTTAGTTTTGGGTTTTTTTATAATAACAAGGGTCCGGTTGGTTGTATTATTACACAAGGACCAATTTTGTAATTTGGGCAAAGTTAAGGGGCTGGGTTTGCCACTTTCCCAAACTTCTTTCAAGGACTAAACCTGCCATAAAACCATAACACAAGGACAAAAGATGTATTTTTCCATTTTAAAAATCCCAGGGACCTTTTCTGTCAATTCCACAAACTCCAGGGACCATTTCTGTAAATTTAGATTTTTAAGGGACTGTGGTTGTAATTTCTCAAAATGTTATCATAAGTACCAATTTTGTCATTTAAGAATAGTTCAAGGTTTATTTTATTAATTTTCCATTTTTTAAAACCTTAAGGACTAATTTTGACATTTTTCAAACTTGAGGGACTAAAGTTGTCATTTTGTGATTTTTAACTTTAAAGGACTTTACTTGACAACTTATGAATCCCTAAGGACCTTTGATGATATTTTTCATGTTTTGATTTACCAGGGACTAGATTTGACAACTTTTGAAACTTGAGGGACTGAAACTGCCAATTATGCAAACTTTGTACGTTTTTCATCTGTTTTTGCATATTTTGTATTTGAAACATATAAAACACACTTCTAAGATATTTTAAGTATTATGATGCATATTTGAGTGTTTTAGTATGTTTTGGCAGTTAAGATTGGTATAAAATGATGAGTATTTAGACACTCATCATGTTCCTAGATATAATATTAGACCTCGTCTAAGAGCTACAACGATCTTATCAAGTGGTATCAGAGACAGGTTTTGATACTTTGATTTAGAAGACTCAAGTTCACTCAGAAGAATCAATGGAGACAGAAATCAGTAACTCAAACATTGCTGCTAAGCTTCCAAAGCTTAAGTTGAATGACTTTGAGATGTGGAGGCTAATGATAGAACAATTCTTTATGGTCCAAGACTACACACTCTGTGAGATCATTATGGTTGGAAATTCTTTCAAACCAAGTTCTACTTCAGAGATGATTGGTGGCAAGGAAGTAATTAAGGTCAACACTGGACCTGTTACTAATGATGAAAGACTTCAGTTGAAGAATGATCTCAAGGCCAGAGGTTTGTTGCTGATGACACTTCCCAGAGACCAAGTTCTAGCATTCAGCAAATACAAGATTGCAAAGACTCTTTTTGATGAGATCTGTGAAGTTTTTGGTGGTAATGATTCCACCAAGAAGACTCAAAAGACCTTGCTGAAGCAAACTTATGAAAACTTTGGTTCATCAAGTAATGAATCTCTTGATAGCATCTTCACAAGGCTACAAAAGATTGTTACTCAACTCACTGTTTTTGGAATTGAGGTGGAAAGGTAAGACCTCAATCTAAAGTTCTTAAGAAGCTTACCCTCTGAGTTTGGAACCAATGTTGCTGTGTGGGAAGATAAGCCAGAATTGGAGACCATGTAACTTAATGACTTGTACAATAACTTCAAGGTTATTGAACAAAGATTGAAGAAAGCTAGCAAAATAAGCTCAAGTTCAGGAAGTGTAGCACTCATATCATCATCTCTTGATGATAGTTCAGATGAAGAAAGTGATAGTGATGATGACAATGCTAACATTGTTGTTTCCACTGGTAGTGGAAGTGTTTCCACTGGTAGCTCAAAGAGACAGATTGCAGGGCTTAGTGATACTACTTTTTATGCCTTTATATCAAGTCAAGTGGGTGGTTCAATCCTCAATCATGAGGATCTGGATCAAATTGATGAAGATGATATGGAGGAGATGGACATTAAATGGCAAGTGGCATTACTAAGCTTAAGGACAAAGAAGTTTTGTAAGAAGACTGGAAGAAAGATCAACATCAGTGGCAATGAAACAGTAGGTTTTGACAAAAAGAATGTGGAGTGCTACAATTGTCATAAGAAGGGGCATTTTGCCAGGGAGTGTAGGAAGCCAAGGAAGTCTGACAACAGGTCAACTTGGTACAAGCAGGACAAGAAGAAGGAACCTACTACTGATGAGCCAAAGGGGCTATTGGCCATTGATGGAGTGAGCTTTGATTGGAGCTTTATGACTAAGGAAGAGGAAAATGATTCAGAGTCTGCAATGGTTGCTACAGAGGTTGCACTAATGGCTTTTTCTGACTCTGAGGTACAAACTGATAATGCTTGTTCTAAATCTTGTAAGGCCTTAAAAGAGTATGAGAAACTTAAAGCACAATTTAATGAGCAACACATATAGTTAACTCATACTAATTATAACTTAGCAAATCATAAAAGAGGCCTAGGATTTTAGAAACTCAATTAGAGCATTATAGGGCAAATGAATCTAAGTTCAATGATGATATTGCAGTATTAAGAAGAGACTTAGATTATCAGGTTGCTGTTAATAAGGTTCTTAGAGAAGAACTAGAAAAGGTTAAAGTGGCTAGTGAGAATATAATGATAACTAAGCAAACACTGGATCATCAATCCAAGTGTATTGATAAAATTTGGGAAGCCCAAGTTGTGAGCAAAGCCAAATCAGGACTTGGATACAAAACAGTTCCACCACCTCTAAGAGGTGTTCCATCACCTCCTGGCATTGACTTAGCTCACACAGGTTTAGAAGAATTCCAGGAACCACCTATGACCTATGGACCAAAGTTTGTTAAACCAGTTGAAATTGAAAAGGTTCAGGTTGAGGTTGATGTATTTGATAGTGCTAGTGACTCATATCTTAAAGATGATAATTTGAATGTTGAGTCTAAGCCTAGTGTTCCTGAGAATGTTAAAGTGGAGATTAAAAGAAGTATTCCTGATGTAGTAAAAGAGAAGCCTAGGTCACAACCTAATTTCACTAGGCCCACTACTAGATATGCAGAGATGTACAGAAGTAGATCACCAACTCCTAGAGGCAATATGAGGAGTTGGAATCATGTTAAATCTAGGCAATTTGGTAGTGACTTTGTGTTCAATAACAAACCCTGTCATATATGTGGTAGCTTTGACCATTTGGCTTATAGCTGTACCTACCACTTGGGAAGAAGGGAAGTGTTTGGGAATACAAGGGTGAATGGACAAAATGCTAATAACTTAACTCACCCAAATCCACTTAGCAAGATGATTCCCAGGTCTGTTTTGCTTCATTCTGGTATTAAACCAATTTCCACCGCTAGACCAGCAGTTGCCACCGCCAGAAATAAAAACAGAGTTTACCCTAAGTCCCCTGTTACTACTTTTGTTAAATCTACTCAAACAGGGAAAAAGACCAATTTTGAAAAGAAAGTTAACAATAATCAGAAGTGGGTACCTAAAGTTTCAAAATCAGTAGTTTCCACTGCTAAGCCAGCAGTTACCACTGCAAGGCCAAAGGTTACCACTGGTGGGTCTGTTAACAAGAAAAGGGTAAATATGGGAAATGTTGTTAAGGCCTCAGCACGTTGGGAATGGAAACCAAAAGGAAACATTACCTCAAACAATCCCAATGGTGTATCAATGACCTTTGATAGATATAATTATATTGATACACGAGGCAGATCCAAGTCATTTGTGGCTTGGGTCCCCAAAAGGAACTAATTCCTTTATTTTGTGTGCAGGGACATTCAAAGACTACTAATGATCAAGGATACTCAGACAGTGGATGTTCCAGGCACATGACTGGCAATAAGTCCTATCTTTCAGACTTTCAACCTTATGATGGACAATTTGTCAGCTTTGGAGGAGGAATTGGTGGCAAAGTTTCTGGCAAAGGAACAATCAAGGCTGGAAACATTGATTTTGAAGATGTGCAGTATGTGAAAGAACTCAAGTACAACCTCTTTAGTGTGTCACAGATGTGTGACAAGAAGCATAGAGTTCTATTCACAGAAGATGAATGCTATATCTTATCTAAGGATTATAAGCTTCTTGATGGAAGTCACATGTTTCATGACATACTAACTTCAGGGGAAGTTCATGCTTATTGGTTTTGTCATTATCAACTAGGGGAAGATTGTTGGGAATTACAATTAAGTTGATAAGACAAAACATGTGAAACATGAGGGACTTATGGAGACAAAGGAAGAAACTTGCAAAGAAAGAAAAAGATTACTGCATATCTTTTTATTATTCTAGAATATCCTTTGTAACCCTAGTATCTCTATTATATAAAGAAATACAGGGAATTGGTTTTAATTGTACGTACAAGATGTAAAGTCCAGAAAAAGTGTGTGTGTGTGTGTCTAGGGCGTATAGTTATTGTAAACGCCTAGACACACACATTTTAATATTCGACTACATCTTTTTCTGTGCAGACTTTTAGAAAAATTATATCTTTTTACTGAGAGCTCAGATCAAAGATCCCTCCAGTGAAACAATACCTTGATATATGAAGAATCTCTAGTAAAAATTATAGAAAGATCCAACAGTTAACGAATGAGATATCACCGTTTGAAAACAGCCCTGCAGTGAGTTTTTAAGATACGAACCAGATTCGAATTTTCTTCCATCTTCAACAAACCAAACCTTGTTTAATCCCACGATCACGAGCCCCATGGCTCTGATACCACATGTTAAGATCGTTTATAGCTCGAGGTTGTTTAGACCTCATCTAGGAATTACACAATAATAAAGATAAAGAACATGTACGCAGCGGAATAAACAAAACATCTTTATTATTGCTAACAAGGTTTCTCGTCATCATCTCTACCAGCTACTAACTTACAAACCCTAGGCTTCCATTGTAGGAACTTGACGCCTAGACACACATTTTAATATTCGACTACATCTTTTTCTGTGCACACTAAAACCTAATGACCTGTATCTCTTTATATAATAGAGAATTAGGTTTACAAAGGATATTCTAGAATAATAAAAAGATATGCAGTAATCTTTTTCTTTCTTTGCAAGTTTCTTCCTTTGTCTCCATAAGTCCCTCATGTTTCACATGTTTTGTCTTATCAACTTAATTGTAATTCCCAACAATCTTCCCCTAGTTGATAATGACAAAACCAATAAGCATGAACTTCCCCTAAAGTTAGTATGTCATGAAACATGTGACTTCCATCAGGAAGCTTATAATCCTTAGATAAGATATAGCATTCATCTTCTGTGAATAGAACCCTAGTATCTCTATAATATAAAGAGATACAGGGAATTGGTTTTAATTGTACGTACAAGATGTAAAGTCCAGAAAAAGTGTGTGTGTATGTCTAGGGCGTATAGTTATTGTAAACGCCTAGACTTGTTGATTTGTGGTTAAGCCTCAACGATCTTAGATCGCTGTTAGGATGTAACCGTGCTACACTTGATCATGTAGCATTGGGGCTTTGGTGTATGTTAGAGTAGAGATGTCAGAAGAGATTTGGAGTGGCATGGCATGTCTTAAGGGGAAGACAAGATTGTTTCATTCACGGCGAGATTTAATTATCTCAACTTTTCTACTTCGTCTAGGGAAGTTCGTACAAGAAGGTGTTTGTTTTGTCATCATCAAATAGGGGAAGATTGTTGGGAATTATATTTATTGATTTGATGATACAAAACAAGAAGAATGAAACATGAAGGGCTTGAAGTGACAAGAAGGAATTCTACAAAAAATGAGCAGGACTTGCTTGCAAAAGAAGTTTTATTTATTAGTCCTTCGTAGTATTTTGTAAACCCTAATATCTCTCTATATAAAGAGATCAAGGGTGTAGGATTTTATTATTCAAGTCTTCCACAATGTAGACGTCTAGTAAAGGTGTGTGTGTAACCTAGGCGTAGAAGATAAACGCCTAGGGTTTAGTGTTTTAGTTTAGATAACGTGTTCTACTTGATCAAGGTAGAACATGTTAAGTAGTTTGTAATCGTTAGAGAAGTGAATGATAATGAAAAACCTTGTTCATAATAATAATTGATTCTATGTTTGAATATTCCGCCTTCATTATTATGTGTTCCTAGATATAATATTAGACCTCGTCTAAGAGCTACAACGATCTTATTAAGCTCCCTCAACATCTTTCTAGTCTTGTCAACTTTAGCCCTTGCACTTCTCAACTTTAGTCAACTCAACTTCAAGATACAAACTAGCTATATCTGAAAATACAACAAAATACAAATTAGTCCCTCAGCTTATAATTCCAGGTTCAGTTATTTATTTCAACATCCCCCCTTAACTCCAACCTGGAATACATCAATCATACCTAGTTTACCAACAAGCTTATCATGTTGAAGCTTGCCTAACCCCTTAGTTAGAATGTCAGCAGTTTGATCTGGTTTTAATAACCCTTGCCAAAATCTTTTCCCTCACAAAGTGTAAGTCAATTTCTAAATGTTTAGTCCTTGTGTTTTTATTTTCCCGCCCCTTATTTTTATTTTTTTGTTGGATTGGAAATGATTTGTGATTTTGTATTTTTGTAAGTTTTTTTTTAGACCCTTGAAGTTTGAAACATTACATTTATGGTTACCAAGTTATTATAGTATCGGGGCCTGCTGACCCGTCACACGGCCAATATAGGGGGTGTTTGTTTCGGCTTATATATCCATCTTATAACTTTTTTTAATTTTGGGCTAATGTTTCATAAACTCACATTTTGTGGCTTATTTTGAAAATTTTCGTCTTATATAAAATTATTATGATATAATAAACTTAAAGGTTTCAAATAAGCTACTAAAAGTGATGTTATGAAAAATAAGGCCAAAACCAAGTAAGTCATAAGTCGGCTATATAGTTTAAACAAGCACCCCATAAAAAAGAGTATGTGTACCGGATTTAAACACATAAATTTTAGATGAATGCTAGAGCCACATAAAAATATACACAAAATTATTCACAAAATGACATGTGAAGGTGTGATTGGTGGATTTTGTAATAGTTTCTCTCTCTTCCTTTTGATTCTACCAATTACTCCCTGACACGTCATTTTGTGGATATTTTTTGTTGCTCTAGCATTCCTCTAAAATTATGTTACATGTCTTCTACCATTCGGTTACTAGTGACGGAGCCACACTATCAGTGCCAAGGCCAACCCCTAACTTTTTTATAAATAGTAATAGTGTAGATGTGTTGCAATGTATTTTATACACAAAATATATATTGGCCCACCCAAAACTAAATATTCAGCCCATGAACAATCAAAAAGATTAAAAAAAAATACTATGTGTTTAAGTGTTTTCCTATTAAAAAAATACATGAATTCGGGGATCGAGTCAAGCTAGTGACTCGAGTCAAACTATATGATTTTAATGATGTTAAAAAGTGTTGTTCGCAGATGAAATGAAAAACTCTACTCGTACGACTCTTTAATTTTTCATCTTTTAAAGTTTTTTGTTTTGGCCTACCCGGCCGAACAATCCTGGCGATTCAAGTGAATGAGTTTTCATATATGGCCACTAGGTCGCACAAGTTTAAACACTAGGTTTTATATGCTGGTACGGAAATGATTCTGTAAATTAGATTATAACGGTTGGAAAAAAATCGTAATTTTTATAAACTAAATTATGGGATCAAAGTCAACTCCAAGTCTTGCTGAATTTACTGACAAGTTTTTTAAGTTCACACTCGGTTATTAAAAAATGCACCAATTCTATTTATAATGAATCAAAGTTATATGTGTTTTTGTTTTCCTTTTTAACTATGGTTTTAACATTTTGAAAGATAAATCTACAAAACTTACCCCACACAGACAAATAAAACATACTCCGTATAAAGGAAAGTCTTTGAGCTATAAATAACTATGTTCTCAACAAGCTGATGTGGGACAAACATTTTATTATATTCCTTTAGAGACATTGGTCATGTTTGGCAACACATTTTTGAAAGCGTTTAAGAGCGGTAAGTGACAAGCGTTCCATTCTTAATGCTTGTTTGGCAACACTGCTGCTAGCGTTTAGCAACGCCTCAACAGCTTGCAATCTTAATGCTTCCTAAAGAAGCTTTCCAATATACCGCTAGCGTTTACTTTTAATATTACCACTTTACCTTTAAAAATAACATTCATTCATAAGTGATTGATGCTAAACCACCTAACTTATATTGACCAAGTGATGGTCAAAAAGGCCAAAGGCCTAGAGTCAATGCTCCGCGGAATATAGTGTTTCCCCGGGTCGTTATGTCCCGACGAGGTGTGAATGGCAAACAAACGGCTTGTGATCGGGTGAATTTGGATGGAAAGGGGTTTGTGATTGATTACACTAAGGAATCTACAAGAGAATAGCTTAAATAAGCTATTAGAATAAGACGGGAAGCCAAGAAAAACCAGAAACGATTTAAACCTAAAAACGCGTACGTAACGTTTAAATAAAACGTAAACGTACGAAATAAAAAGTGAAAACGGAAATCTGAAAACACCCAGGGGGTGAAAATGACTTTTTTACAAACTAAAAGGTAAAAGAAAATTTTTAGAAAAAGAAAATAAATTTTAACACTAATTAATTATCTAATATTAATTAATTACTAATTAATACTTATTATTAATATTTAAAATACTTAAATACAATTTAATATTAATTAAGCACTAGAAAAATGAAAATAAAATTCCTAAAATTATAAAATAACTAAAAACAAGTTTTAAAAATAAAAATAAGTATTTTTGTCTTTTTGTGGATTTTCTATTAATTAATTACTAATTACCTAATTAAACTATTTTAAATTAAGAAAAATACTAAATGAACAGTAAAAATTCTAATAAAATTTATAAAATTATTTTATAACATATAAAAGTTATAAAAAATATAAAAACTAGGTTTTGCTTAATAAAAACTAATTATGCTATTTTAAACTTAATATTAATTAATTTCTAATAAAACTAATATTAAATATAATAAATACCAAATGATGAAATAAAAATCTGAGAAAATTAATATAAATACTTTAATATAAGATATAATTAATAAAAATATAAAAATGACAAGTACTTAATAAAAATTTAAAAATGAAAATTAAAATTAAATTATATTAAATAGAAACTATCACTTAATTTTAAATTTGTTTTTCTTGATTTTTCTTTTACAAACCTATTTAATACTTAAAAACAAACACTTTTTGTAAAAACAACTTTTTTATAAACTTAAAATAAGCTGAGAACAAGCTTATAAGTTGTGACAGTTGACTTTGGTCAACTGTCAAGGGAAATAAGCTAGAATGGCTTAAGTGGGACCCACAATGGGTAAATTCTGATCCAAATGACTTATGTGAACATGTTTAAGCAGAATGAAGCCAAAAATCCCCACAAAATAAGCAATAAGCCAAAAATAAGCACTTGTACTCTTGTGTTAGGACTGAGAATGGGGACAGAAAAGATGGGCTAGATTAGGTGGGTCCCAGGGGTTTCTAGGTCAACTTAATGGTCAAAACTTACACCCTACCAGGAGGGGGGTGGAAAGGAACAAGATTGGTGGCCTTGGGCCCACTGAGATGATCAGAAAACCACCACCAAGTGGTGGTGGTGGTGGTGTCTGCTGATGCAGCAGGGGGTGGCTGCCCTGCAGCTGGGTTTGGAAGGCAATGGGGCCCACCAAAAAAATTCACAAAAATATAGAAATTATGGGAACTTAAAGATGAGCTGAAACACTTCAATTAGAAACAAATTTCACAACTTCAATCCAAACACACAATTCTATATAATTCTCTCAATATTTGGAAAAATTCAGAACATGAACATTTGACTTTTTAGTGAAACTAGGCACTTTGACTTTTATGAAATTGTGGTGATCTAAACTAACCTAATATGTTATGATAAGCTGTAATAAAACTATTTTAAACAATAACAACAAGATTAACAACTAAGGAAAAGGATTAAGAATCCCACAACACTCAACAGTGGACTGTGAGGGGTATTTGGGTGGATCTTTGACTTTTTGAACATAAGGCTTGGATTTTAAGGTTTACTAAGTCTCACTACACCTAGTGTGTTATGTCTAAATTAAAGCAACATCAAAACATCAACTAGAACTCAGCTAGATAGGCAGATCCAAACACACCCTTAGAAACCTCAATATGTGATTTTCAAACAAGTTCACTAATTAAGAACAAACTACCAAAACAGATTATTGACTTATGATGAAAATATACTAGTTAGGCACCAATTCACAGGAAAGAACTCATTATACTCATATGTCACTTATAAGCATTAACAAGCATGTAAAATGAAGATCATGAGAAACTATGAATCTGTGAACAACAAGTGATATCAAGCTTTATCTTAACTTAACTACAACAAACAAGTATGAAGGAACTGAAACAAGCAATAATTAAATACTAGAACAATAAATTGCCACAATGTGTAAAATTGCTTACAAAATGGTGTCCAACTGTGGAACTGAAACCCAAGGAACCAATAAGACTTCCTATAACTCCCAAATGAGTTTTCTAAACCAGAATCCATCCAAAAGCTTCTTTGCTTAAAGCTTCTCCTTCCATAGCTGCTTATTTTTTATTATGAGCAATTTTGGAATTTTGAGGATTTCTTATGGATACATTCTTAGAACTGATTGAGCAGTCAAAGAAAACTTCTAAAATCTTTTTGATATCTTATCTAAACTTAATGATCAACACACAACATATTTTGACAATATGGATTTCAAATTGAAACTTTGAACTGAAAATGAAACAAAGGTTTAAATAAACTAATAACTTTTAAATTATCACTGAGGAGAGTTGAATTACAATCAGAATCACTACTAAAGTCTTTGTAAACCACTGATTACAACTAGGAATTCACTAATTAGTTAAACGACATAAAAAACTAATCTAAAACTAAAACTATCACTACTGCTACAACTAATATATTTTCTTCTCTTCTTCTTTTCTTTTTATAAACCCTTGGAGACTTCAAGACTTTCCCACTTCACTCTTGACCGTAGGATGGTTTCTATTGATCTCAACCGTTCAAAATGGTTTTTGGCGGGAACAGAGAAGGTAGCAGTTTGGGTGGGGTTGGTGAGCAATTAATGAGGAGGGGGGTTGGTGTAAGTTGTAGGTGAAGTCTTAATTATAGTTGGTAAAGGTAGCATGGAGGGGGGGGGGGGAAGCTGCCCTGGTTTTGTGGGATTGTGTTGGGAGAGAAGAAGGTGGAGCGGGGTTGGTTTGTTTGACCGGGTCAACGAACAGAAATAACAAAGGGGTGGAAGTGGGCCGGTTAGGGTATTGGGCTTGGGGTTTTGTGGACCAGGTTGTGTTGGGTAGTAACAAAATAAAAGGGGTCCATTTGGTTGTAACTTTAAAACATCACAAGGACCAACTTTGTAATTACCGAAATTATGAGGGGCTGAAAATGTACAAAACACAAAGTGCTCCCACGTACTAATCTTGCCATATTCTAATAATATAAGGACCATAAATTTATTTTTTCATTTTAAAACACCAGGGACCAAAACTGACAAGTTTGCAAAGTACAGGGACCAAACATGTAATTTTCCACAAAACTTTCACCCAGGGACCATTTTGATAACTTTAGATTTCCCAAGGGCAAAAAATGATTTTTCTTTCAAAATTACCCCACCAGGGACCTTTTCTGCCAATATTTGAAACTCCAGGGACTAATCTTGTAAATTTCCAAAACTTTCCAATTTTTCACCAAAGGACTAAATATGATAATTTATGCTTTCAAAAGGACCTTTGGTGATAATTTTCTATATTTTGAATATCCAGGGACTAGTTTTGTAATTTTATGAAAGTTGGGGGACTGAAACTGCCGATTTTGCAAACTTTGTGCGTTTTTCATTTGTTTTTACTCGTTTTGCATCTAAAACATATAAAACATAATTTTGAAATATTTTCAGTATTTTGATGCATTACTGAGTGTTTTTGTATGTTTTGCAGTTCAGATTAGACCAAAAATGATGAGTGTTTGAGCACTCATCAATCCCCCACATTAAACTATTGCTAGTCCCTAGCAATGCTGTTTTGAAAACTTGATGGATTTGAAAAACTCTTTACCAAAAGCCATCACTTCTGGAGTAGCCAGGTGTAAGAACTGTGGCACACCTGATAACCGTGTGATTTTGAGCAAACCACCAGCTGTCAACGGATTTGAGTAGTCTTTACCAGAAGCCGTTTGCTTCTGGACTAGCCAGCTCTTGATGGAATAGTCAACATCTTGGTGAGCTGATTACCAATTATGGATTTTCCACGGCCTTTACCACAAGCCATAATCTTGCGGGCTAGCCAACTCATTTGTTTTCGGGGAGTTGAGGAACCATACAATTTTGGGCAAATTGCAAGCCGTAAACGGATTTGAGTTATCTTTACCAAGAGCCGTTTGCTCCTGGACTAGCCAATCCCTTTTGTCAGTTTAGACAAGGCGGACTGATTACCACAAAAATTTTAAAGCACCAGTGAAATTTTTTTGAAAATTTTTGAAATTTTGGCTAAAACGGGGGTATTATATAGTAAAATGTGATAAAATTCGCTAGAATAGCGAATACCCCCCACACTTAGCATGAATATTGTCCTCAATATTCAAAATCCCGGCTATTATGCTGACATTTTGAACGTAAAAGGGCAACATTACAAGCTAAGCGTGGAAAACACCATTTTGTATTTTCACTTCTATAATCATAGCATGGGGGACTCCCCCACACTTAGGGTGAAAACCCTCTAAGCATGCTATTGTTTTTGTTTACCGAGTCGCTAGCTTGACTCGACCCCGAATTCATTTGTCCTTGGGGAAGCATGATGTGGAAGAAACAATCTCAATCGGACTTTCATTCATGATGTTTGGACAAACATATGAAGCACGTGAAAGTTCCACACCGATGAGATAAGTATCCGGCTTAAGATAATGATACATGAAAATGCCGGGATCAAAGATGGTGTCCTCACTCCCGAAGGAGTGAAGAACAAGAGAAGTCACCCTGTAGGTGAAGAAAAGGAAAAAAATCATGATAAAAAGCATGATTTGATCTTCTTCCTCAAGAGGAGGCTCAATAGCCTGAGTTTGGATTTCAAAGGGTAAGCTCGTAAACAACCCGGGAGGGTGGGTGGGAATTTGCAAATTCTCAAGATTGAGAGCATCTCCCCCCGGGCTATCAAACTCCGGAGGAGTCATAACATGATGAGTGAGTTCACCGGAGAACTCCTCATGAAGAGAATCATTCACAAGATGTGAATCAGGGAACTCATGTTCCGGAATAGACTCATCACAATCCTCAATCTGAGTACCAAAGAATGGATTATCAGAAATCGAAGTGAATTTAGATTCGAATTCAAATAGAGGATTGGTGAGAGTAGTATTGAATGTTTCGGGAACAAAGAGATTATCATTCTCTATTGGACTGCTGGGATCAGAAGTGAGTGACGGATCATGATATAGGAGACTTTCAATTTCTCCCAGATCGGCTTGGAAGTCAAGGAGACCATCATCACTTTCCAAGGAAAGTGGATCGATGTGAGCAAGTTCATCAGCGAACTCCTCAAGAAGATGATCAGCATCAGTTTGTGGAACTGATGCCTCAACATACTCGATGTCTCCATAAGATATGCAATCATCGCTAAAATCTGAGAAAGTCTCAAATTGATCTTTAGGACACTCAATAGGGGAAGGAATATCACACATGTGCTCAAGAGTTCCCTGTGACTCTCTTGGGATTGGAACAAGGTTCTCAACACTAGACTTTATGAATTCGTCCGATTCCCTTTTAGGAACAGTGTCAAGATGCTCGTCCCCCATGATCAAAGAGTGAGTGGGAACCTCGAGTGTGATAGCAGTTGTTTGAGATGGAATCTCAACTACTGGGGTATCAACTGATGAACTTGACGAGGTTTTATAAAATTCAAGGATATCAAGTGTATCCTCATCATCACTGTCATCAGGAATAAAACGGAACTGAGAGCTAGCTCTGGCTGCTTTTTCTTTTGCAATGGATTCCCTCACAGATTTTTCATATGCATCTTGGGAATTTATTCTAGCAGCCTGCTCTTCAGCCAGCAATTCTTCCATGGATTTTTGATGAGTGTGTCTTTGGGCAAAGTCTTGAACTAAACCCTTAAGCTCATCAACGATTTTCATCATATTTTGCATTTCTGGAAGAAGTGCTTGATTCATATCGTACTGTGGAGGTTGGTCGTAATAAGATGTGTCAAAATTGTCGCAAGGATATGGATTCCCCGTTTGACAATCTGAACTAAAATGTGGACCTCCACAGTAATCACAACAGTAAAACTGTTGAGGCTGTGGGTTGTACGTGCTAGAGTCATAATTGTTATCAGGAAACTGCTCATAGACAAGCGTGTTTCCCGATTGACAATCAGAACTGTAGTGTGAACCACCACAGTACTCACAACAGTAAAACTGTTGAGAATCATGGTGTGGTAGCTGGTGGAATAAATCAGTCGTGTCATGGTAGGAATAGGGATTCTGGTTATAGACAGACCCGTTTCCCGACTCTACCATGCCACAACCGGGGCAATTACCACCATTATAAGAACTACCACACCACTGACAAACCAGAAAGTGTGGATGAGACATAGAAAGAATCAAATGTGTATAGAGGGTGAGGAAATGAGAATCAAAGATGTGAGAGGGTAAAGGTGAATGTTTTTGGGTTTTTGGAAATACATTTTGTACAAATATGAAAGAAAATGTTTTTGTGTTTTTTGTGTTCATTGAAAACTGAGTTTAAAATGTTTTCGGGAACAGTTTTGTATATGATAATAAGATAATATGAACAAAGGTGGATAAATATACAAATGGATGAATTCCAAAATAACATACGCAAAACCGTTTAAAATACGCGCACAACCTCCCCGGCAGCTGCGCCAAAAGTTGATTGATGCTAAACCACCTAACTTATATTGACCAAGTGATAGTCAACAAGGTCAAAGGCCTAGAGTCAATGCTCCGCGGAATATAGTGTTTCCCCGGGTCGTTATGTCCCGACGAGGTGTGAATGGCAAACAAACGGCTTGTGATCGGGTGAATTTGGATGGAAAGGGGTTTGTGATTGATTACACTAAGGAATATACAAGAGAATAGCTTAAATAAGCTATTAGAATAAGACGGGAAGCTAAGAAAAACCAGAAACGATTTAAACCTAAAAACGCGTACGTAACGTTTAAATAAAACGTAAACGTACGAAATAAAAAGTGAAAACGGAAATCTGAAAACACCCAGGGGGTGAAAATGACTTTTTTACAAACTAAAAGGTAAAAGAAAATTTTTAGAAAAAGAAAATAAATTTTAACACTAATTAATTATCTAATATTAATTAATTACTAATTAATACTTATTATTAATATTTAAAATACTTAAATACAATTTAATATTAATTAAGCACTAGAAAAATGAAAATAAAATTCCTAAAATTATAAAATAACTAAAAACAAGTTTTAAAAATAAAAATAAGTATTTTTGTCTTTTTGTGGATTTTCTATTAATTAATTACTAATTACCTAATTAAACTATTTTAAATTAAGAAAAATACTAAATGAACAGTAAAAATTCTAATAAAATTTATAAAATTATTTTATAACATATAAAAGTTATAAAAAATATAAAAACTAGGTTTTGCTTAATAAAAACTAATTATGCTATTTTAAACTTAATATTAATTAATTTCTAATAAAACTAATATTAAATATAATAAATACCAAATGATGAAATAAAAATCTGAGAAAATTAATATAAATACTTTAATATAAGATATAATTAATAAAAATATAAAAATGACAAGTACTTAATAAAAATTTAAAAATGAAAATTAAAATTAAATTATATTAAATAGAAACTATCACTTAATTTTAAATTTGTTTTTCTTGATTTTTCTTTTACAAACCTATTTAATACTTAAAAACAAACACTTTTTGTAAAAACAACTTTTTTATAAACTTAAAATAAGCTGAGAACAAGCTTATAAGTTGTGACAGTTGACTTTGGTCAACTGTCAAGGGAAATAAGCTAGAATGGCTTAAGTGGGACCCACAATGGGTAAATTCTGATCCAAATGACTTATGTGAACATGTTTAAGCAGAATGAAGCCAAAAATCCCCACAAAATAAGCAATAAGCCAAAAATAAGCACTTGTACTCTTGTGTTAGGACTGAGAATGGGGACAGAAAAGATGGGCTAGATTAGGTGGGTCCCAGGGGTTTCTAGGTCAACTTAATGGTCAAAACTTACACCCTACCAGGAGGGGGGTGGAAAGGAACAAGATTGGTGGCCTTGGGCCCACTGAGATGATCAGAAAACCACCACCAAGTGGTGGTGGTGGTGGTGTCTGCTGATGCAGCAGGGGGTGGCTGCCCTGCAGCTGGGTTTGGAAGGCAATGGGGCCCACCAAAAAAATTCACAAAAATATAGAAATTATGGGAACTTAAAGATGAGCTGAAACACTTCAATTAGAAACAAATTTCACAACTTCAATCCAAACACACAATTCTATATAATTCTCTCAATATTTGGAAAAATTCAGAACATGAACATTTGACTTTTTAGTGAAACTAGGCACTTTGACTTTTATGAAATTGTGGTGATCTAAACTAACCTAATATGTTATGATAAGCTGTAATAAAACTATTTTAAACAATAACAACAAGATTAACAACTAAGGAAAAGGATTAAGAATCCCACAACACTCAACAGTGGACTGTGAGGGGTATTTGGGTGGATCTTTGACTTTTTGAACATAAGGCTTGGATTTTAAGGTTTACTAAGTCTCACTACACCTAGTGTGTTATGTCTAAATTAAAGCAACATCAAAACATCAACTAGAACTCAGCTAGATAGGCAGATCCAAACACACCCTTAGAAACCTCAATATGTGATTTTCAAACAAGTTCACTAATTAAGAACAAACTACCAAAACAGATTATTGACTTATGATGAAAATATACTAGTTAGGCACCAATTCACAGGAAAGAACTCATTATACTCATATGTCACTTATAAGCATTAACAAGCATGTAAAATGAAGATCATGAGAAACTATGAATCTGTGAACAACAAGTGATATCAAGCTTTATCTTAACTTAACTACAACAAACAAGTATGAAGGAACTGAAACAAGCAATAATTAAATACTAGAACAATAAATTGCCACAATGTGTAAAATTGCTTACAAAATGGTGTCCAACTGTGGAACTGAAACCCAAGGAACCAATAAGACTTCCTATAACTCCCAAATGAGTTTTCTAAACCAGAATCCATCCAAAAGCTTCTTTGCTTAAAGCTTCTCCTTCCATAGCTGCTTATTTTTTATTATGAGCAATTTTGGAATTTTGAGGATTTCTTATGGATACATTCTTAGAACTGATTGAGCAGTCAAAGAAAACTTCTAAAATCTTTTTGATATCTTATCTAAACTTAATGATCAACACACAACATATTTTGACAATATGGATTTCAAATTGAAACTTTGAACTGAAAATGAAACAAAGGTTTAAATAAACTAATAACTTTTAAATTATCACTGAGGAGAGTTGAATTACAATCAGAATCACTACTAAAGTCTTTGTAAACCACTGATTACAACTAGGAATTCACTAATTAGTTAAACGACATAAAAAACTAATCTAAAACTAAAACTATCACTACTGCTACAACTAATATATTTTCTTCTCTTCTTCTTTTCTTTTTATAAACCCTTGGAGACTTCAAGACTTTCCCACTTCACTCTTGACCGTAGGATGGTTTCTATTGATCTCAACCGTTCAAAATGGTTTTTGGCGGGAACAGAGAAGGTAGCAGTTTGGGTGGGGTTGGTGAGCAATTAATGAGGAGGGGGGTTGGTGTAAGTTGTAGGTGAAGTCTTAATTATAGTTGGTAAAGGTAGCATGGAGGGGGGGGGGGGAAAGCTGCCCTGGTTTTGTGGGATTGTTGGGAGAGAAGAAGGTGGAGCGGGGTTGGTTTGTTTGACCGGGTCAACGAACAGAAATAACAAAGGGGTGGAAGTGGGCCGGTTAGGGTATTGGGCTTGGGGTTTTGTGGACCAGGTTGTGTTGGGTAGTAACAAAATAAAAGGGGTCCATTTGGTTGTAACTTTAAAACATCACAAGGACCAACTTTGTAATTACCGAAATTATGAGGGGCTGAAAATGTACAAAACACAAAGTGCTCCCACGTACTAATCTTGCCATATTCTAATAATATAAGGACCATAAATTTATTTTTTCATTTTAAAACACCAGGGACCAAAACTGACAAGTTTGCAAAGTACAGGGACCAAACATGTAATTTTCCACAAAACTTTCACCCAGGGACCATTTTGATAACTTTAGATTTCCCAAGGGCAAAAAATGATTTTTCTTTCAAAATTACCCCACCAGGGACCTTTTCTGCCAATATTTGAAACTCCAGGGACTAATCTTGTAAATTTCCAAAACTTTCCAATTTTTCACCAAAGGACTAAATATGATAATTTATGCTTTCAAAAGGACCTTTGGTGATAATTTTCTATATTTTGAATATCCAGGGACTAGTTTTGTAATTTTATGAAAGTTGGGGGACTGAAACTGCCGATTTTGCAAACTTTGTGCGTTTTTCATTTGTTTTTACTCGTTTTGCATCTAAAACATATAAAACATAATTTTGAAATATTTTCAGTATTTTGATGCATTACTGAGTGTTTTTGTATGTTTTGCAGTTCAGATTAGACCAAAAATGATGAGTGTTTGAGCACTCATCAATAAGTATATGCCCTTTTTCGTAATTTTACATTTTATAATTACAACTACAGCTACGTTACCAAACACGTTTTTTAAACAAGCAACTAATGCTTACTGCTACTTTACTGCTTACTACTACCTATCGCCAAACGTAGCCATTGTAACAATTTTATTCTCACTGAGTTGGATTTGTACATTGTGATTACGCATCTCCTCTTTGAACAAGACTGTATTATACTATAAAAGAAAATAAACAACCACTAAGAAGCCTATGTAAACATATCTACAATACATTAACATTTTTCTTTTCAATCAAATGTACAATTATTTAGTAGGATCAATGATTGGTACTTCTATGGAAAGAATACAATCATCTAAGGTCTAAGAATATGTAGCAACATTTTGATTTAGATTGTTGATTGCTAAAAGTTTTATCATACTAGTTTCACTTATGACTTATGATACATGCTTATAAGCTTAGGAATCGTAGTTTTTGGGACATTCCGTATAGAGGAAATATGTCTTGGGGTTGGAGGAACCTTCTTAAGCTTCGTCCGCTGATCCGGGATTACATTTGGTCTTCTATTGGTGATGGCTCTAAAGTTTCTATGTGGTTCGATATATGGTGTAATGCTAGCCCTTTGTATAACATCATTTCAGCCCGTGACATTGCGAGGGCTGGTTTTAGCCTTGCATCGAAGGTTCGTGAATGTATTCATGATGGTATGTGGAGTTGGCCAAATGATTGGTTGGTAAAATATCCTATTTTAAACTCTATTCCTGTTCCGGTTCTTAATGATGCTAAATCTGATGTGTTGGAATGGCGCATTAGTGATGGGTCCTATAGTCCCTTCTCGGTTCAGAGTGTGTGGGACACTATTCGACCTAGGGATAGTGAGGTACCATGGTATGATTTGGTGTGGTTTTCATCTTGTATTCCTAGGCATGCTGTTATTATGTGGCTTATTATGAAGAAAAGATTGAAAACACAAGACACATTGAGCTCTTGGGATGTGACTGCTGGGCTAACGAGTGTATGTTCTCTTTGTGAGATGCAACCGGACTCTCACGAGCACTTATTCTTTGATTGCTCCTTCTCTTATCAGGTTTGGAGTCGCATTAAGCATTTAGCAGGTCTTACGGGTCCAGGTTTTTCTTTTGACTCCATTGTTTCAATCCTTATGCCTATTGCTAAGCGGAAGTCTTTTAAGAGCTGTATTGGGAAGCTTTCTCTTGCGGTTGCTACTTATTTTGTGTGGCAAGAGCGTAATTTTCGGCTGTTCAAGCATTCGAAGAGATCAGTCCAGGAAGTGGTGGATTGCATTATGTCCTCCGTTCGTTTGAAACTTCTTTCGTGTTGTTTCAAGAAGTCCAAGGATGCGGTTCTATGTTCGCGTCTTTGGGAGCTACCTTTGTCTATGTTAAAGTAACCATGTTTTATTGCTTATGTATTATTAGATGGTTCTTTCCTATTGGTGTAATTGGGTATGTAAATGGTAGTTAGTTCTCATATGACATGTATATGAGTAGGGGTTGTTCAAGCTCGTTAGCTTGAGGTTAATGTGGCACACGGCCACATTCCATTGTACTTCATTGACTTTTTTGGTGTAATATAATTTACCGGGGTAGTGTCCCCTTTACCAAAAAAAAAATGGTTCATTGGATTTTGTAAATTTTGGCTTCACATAATGATAAAGCCAAATCCTATATGGTATTTTAGTTTTGTGACCATTGACAGTAGGACAGAACCTTAAAATATCGGTTAGATAAGCAAACCTCTAACATAAACTTTGTGAGACTTGTTTGGGAAGATGGTTAAGAAGTACATTGTCAATGTATTATTACAAGGAGTCTTTATCGTGTGTTTCTAGCTAGTCGTATCTAATTGGGCCGTTCACGTATTGGGCTATACACAATTCAGAGCTTCAACTTTTTGGCCTGCAAAATCTACCACTGTTAAAAGCTTAAATAGACCAGTAACAGTTAGTAGCTGGTTTTGTCTATGGTCCGTATAGTAGTCTAAACTTAAACATAACAATAAAGATCGAGATGAGCTTATTTCTTAATGAGAAACTAGCAGGGTACCCGCGCGATGCGGCGGCGGGTACCCTGTGACTATATTTTCTGACAACGTGATGTTATGCGGCCATACTTTTGTTAACCAATTAATTTATAAATAACAATAACTTTAATTAAGACAGTGATATAATTTTATCTCCTATTAACAGAAGTTACCACAAAAAAATCTTGATTCTTTCATTCATCATAATCATCCTTCGTCAATAAATTTCGATTTTCGTGGTTTTGGACCTTCAATGGTTTGATATAACTTATGAATACCACGAAAAAATAAGTTGAACAAATGCCAACCCCAAAAAATTTCGTCCATAACCGGTATCTATAAACAAAAAATTTCAGCTAGCAATTATTTAATCATCATTAGCCTTCCAGCCCATCAAACCAACTTTGGATATAACTTTTGGCTCATCACTGAAATCCAACTCAAGTTCTAAACCCACACAAATCTGGTGACCCGGTCATTTGATTAAACCTAATACATCTTGCATAATAAGCTCCACCCCCATCTCAATCTTCTCTCTTTAGCAGTTAACCATCACCACCACAAGAACATCAAAATGATCTCCTCCAACATCATACGAACATCACCACCACACGAACACCAATAAAGTCAAACCTTCAATTATATTCTTAATTATTTTTTGGCTTCAAGATCCTATGGGTCTCGGGTAGGTGATTGCCATTTTGTTTTTCGTTTTGATTTGTCGTTAAGTTTGTGTGCTTCGAACGAATCAAGAAATGAAAATAACATACTTGTTATCTTTCTTATTTTATGTTCGGATATTAATTGAAGCATAAGCTTAAAAAAAAATAGATCCATGATGTAAATCTTTTCGTGGTTTTGGACCTTCAATGGTTTGATATAACTTGTGAATACCACGAAAAAATAAAGTTGAGATCGTAAGACTTTTAATTACGTTTCGAGTCTTGTTGTAGTAAGGAGATGTGATAGCAATGATGTTGTAGAAGACGTTGATTGATGGGTTTTAGGATAGGATATGGATGTTGTTGATTATGGAGGGTTGTACATTATGTTTAAGTAATTGTAATAATAGGTCCAGGGGTGTTTTAAATGCTATTTAATGTATAATTGTAAGATTTTGGTCTGAATTTCGAGTTATGCTTGTTTCATTGTACACAATGTTTTGCTTATTGTAATTCTGAAAAATCATTGCTTTAAAGTGTTGTAAACATTGCATAATTTTTTGTACATTTGAATTTTTTTGAGAGAGAGTCATTTGTCTATTATATGTAGTATAGATAATTCATAATTGGGTTCTTAAAAATGTTTTTGATCTTGCGTCTAAACATGCATGACATCATCGGGTAAGTTTGAAGCTAAAAGATCGTTTTTTCAAAATATTTTACACTACTAGGTAAAAGACATCTATTTCCGATGAGGAGTTGTAACAACGTCATTTCCATTAATATTTTTGGCCAACCATCCTTAGTCGTATATAGTGTCTGCACACAAGTAAGTAAATTCAACTACTTGTTTACGGGTTTATATTATTAATGATGGTCATATGTTGTAAACAAATGATTTAGTTATTAGTAAAGGTTAAAAGTCAAAAATTAGATCACTATTTGGAACTTTTATATAAATAAATGATGGTAAAACTTGATTTTACAAGCATAAACTTTAAACTTTAAAAAATATCCAGAAGAAGCTATTGTGGTCATGAGAATAACATATATGCGACAATTTAACTGTAGTATATAGTACACATTACATTTACACAAGCTACTAAGCTAGTCTACTCATACAATCTTGAATATTATATTTGAGTTGATATATCGTTTCTTGTACATACACTTGATATAACCTTAGTACATAAATAATGCGTGAAAGAAAAGTTTAAATAAAAAATTGTATAGTTTGTAAATGTTTTGGTTGATAAAATGAAAATGCTTATCTGTAATATAAAACAAATTTTTTATACAAGCAAAGCCATTTTAACACCCATAACATTTAAAACTATAAGCAATATAGAGAGGCATGCCCATACCACCTCCCCCACTTTATAGAGTCTCCTCCTCAACCAATTGTTCTTCACTTGTCGATGTGGGACAAACATTCTCTAAAGACATTTTACAATCTTACTTTTACTAAAGCATCCAGTTGGTTGTACATTGTGGTTGCACACCGAAGTTCGTTTCAATGAACACTATTCAAAACAATATATAAGACAGTTTATGAGTCTAAAATTATAAAAGATTCATTAAATTATAAAAAGATTCATTTAAGCATGTCATTACCATAGCAAAGTGTTTTAACAGTATTAGCTTATTATCATCCAAAATAAGGTACTAAAATAGAAGTGAATAGTCTCGAGTCATCATCCTGATGCACCAGAACAAAAGGGCAAGGCCGTGCAATGGTTGCATCTCGCTGAATGTGTTCATCTCTTTAGATAGCGACTTGAAAATTTGCGTCACACTAGTCTGCTCACTTTCCCAGCAAATAGTATACCACGCGGTTTTTTACAGCAAAACATACGTATACAGCCATCGACAACATTATTGGCAACTCAGGGGGTATCATAGAAGTTATACATAAGGTATAGCTTAAGAAAAGCTTGTGTGTACTCCTATTTGGATTCCCGGGCCCCTAATTCAACAACATGGATTATGTTAATTAACGGAATAACTAATATAAGGAGTTAAGATGATAAGTATGCACATTTACCTTTTTAAACAGGTGAGCGACTCCGATTATTGCAGAAAAAACTAATAACAAACTAAAAAGTCCCCTCTCCCAACTCTTTGCAGTAACCTTCATAAAAGATACAGAGTATATATTTATCAAATACAAGGATCTAAGGAAGACAAAACTAATAATGAGAAGTGCGCTACGTATATATAAACTTACCTTCTCTCGTGAAAACAAACTAGTCCGTACTAATTTCCCTTGGTTTGTCTTAAATCCAGTTTGTAAGACAAATGCTATACAACCAGTATCAGGCGCTTTAATATGGAATTTCTAAAGCAACGAAAACACAAACAAATAAAACAAGTTAGTACCAATATCATATACAACTAATGATAGAAGAAAAAAAATTGAGACATCGTGGAAGACCGACCATATCGGGCTCATGATGCAATATCCTTGTGCCACGAAAAAGGATATGTCTTTTATCTCGTTTATAAGACAAATGCTCTTCTGGTCTTCTGTCCATAATTGAAACCTGAAAACATATACACAGTTTTTGACGTTTTTCATTAATGAGTTTACTAGAAGATGATACAAACTTGGAAGGAAATTGAAAAAGAGAAGTACCTTGAGTTGAGGGATAGACTCGCCTGTGAGGATAGACTCGCTCACAATAAGACTACCTTCAAGAATAAGCATGTCTGCAGGGATAGATTCTTCTGTTTTTGTACCTTGACGAACATAACGACCAATAGACACAATGTCCCCAGGCACAAGATCTGTCCCCGCCACATGTGTCCACCTGCAATAGAAGTGATCAAATATTTATTCATAACGAGCCAAAAGAAGAACCAAAATGAGAATGTAATTCACATTACAACTTACTTTCCATTACGGTACACCATAAGCACCCTGGAATCTATAGCTACTCTATCGCGTCTAATATTTGACAAAGTCTTCAGCTGACTTATGACCGCCAATGACTCAACCAGAAACACAACAAAGAGACCGAAGAGACCACTATTAATAAATCCGGGGCCGCCTAAACAACAAAGTCCATTACAGAAGACCTGCGGATCAAACGTGAATATATATAACAAAGTAGTTAAGAATAGAAATAACAAATGCACATGGTAATGGATGTTGAACCTCAAATAGAAAGAAGGGCTTCATGCATTGCTCTTTCACCAACTCCCGGAAAGTTGTCTGTGGATACTCAATTCTGCGCAGAGATGCCAGTAGCAGAAGATTAATTTAACAGCAAAATACCCGAGTTTAACAAAGAAGAAAGAAAATAAAAGGGCCGTCGTAAATCTAACTTACACATTGCGTCCCCATTTGTCTGCAGCAATCTGAACTTGAGAGTCCGTATCGTATCCACTGCTGTTAAGATAGTAGCCAAAAGTTTCGTTGGTTGGGTAGGGAAGCTTGTAAAAGGTTCTTTTCTCATGCGAATAGATGAAACGCTGCTTTCGGAAATCAAAGTATATCTCCTCTGTCAAAGAGCCTACCATCTGAGCCAACCAAGCAAAAAGAAACATGGTTGGTAAGTTGGAAAAGGTTTTAAAGTATGATGATGAAACTTGAAGGAAAATATGTTGACGATATATGGCCTAAACCTTTTGTTGTACATGTAAATAAAATAAATCGAGCTGCGAATGTAGTATAGAAGAAACAATTTGAATGAAGTTACAACCTTACGCGAATGTAGTAGTACTATTTGGGCGAATGTAGTAATTTTGCATGCATCTGCAAGATGAACATCTACAACCTACAAATATGATGACACACATGACACTTCCGCTATGAACCGGAAAACAAAAACACGCGTATGCAAGCTTTCAGAATGTCACAAACTAACTAACAAACCTTTGTATAGTGAAGAAAACACTTAAAATCCACCAACCATTGTGTGAGAAGAAACATCGATACGCCGAAACCAACAAGAAGTTTAAAGACATCTATGATATCTAAACAAGGTAAAATAACGAAGATCGTCAGCAAAAAACAAAGTGCGACGACAAATGGACATGGCACCGAGTACGACTCCCTTTTCCTAAGCAAAACAACATTCACATCAGATCTCGACATTGTAAACTAATAATGAAATCGTTCTAGGTTACGATATATTATTTATAGAGAATGAAAAGAAGCAAAAAAAACACGCCTAGCTAGATTAGTCGATGCTTCCCAGAAACTAGAAATATTATAAGTAACACGGTAATTTAGTTCAAAAAAAGGTAACACGGTAATTCCTTATTACCATATTCAATCATCTAAGGTAGTCAAACGTGAAAAAAAGTCAAAGGTTGTGGGAGAGCATAAAGGTAAATAATTTCGATGTGATAAAAGCTAAGCTTCCTATGTAAATTACATCAGTAAACTCACTTTTTTTATAAGAGTTTGAATACATAAATTACATCAGTAATAATAACTCTAATAAAATAAGAGATATCTATTAATCAATAAAGAAGCATATCGGGTTCACTACTGCAAAATAGTAACATACTCACACAGCATATTTACACATTTCAAAATGTGAAAAATCAAAAAATTCACACTAGTATGTGAAAAATTACACACTTTGGTTTCGGTTCAGCATGGTTCAGTACGGCTCATGTCAAAACCGAGTAAAACACAACTAAACCGTCTAAACTGAACCAACCGAACCAACCGACACAAACCGAAACCGACCGAGTTATTTAGGTTCGGTTCTTGGTTCATGTTTTCTACGAAAATCTCTTTTCGGTTACAGTTGGCTTCGACCCGATGCTTAATATATATATATATATATATATATATATATATATATATATATATATATATATATATATATATATATATATATATATATATATATATATTTTTTTTTTTTTTTTTTTTTGACAAAATTCGGTATTTTTTTCTTTATTTGGAAAATATGGTTTTCAACTTTTTGGTGACTAATTCACGGGATTTAAAATTGTCACACAGACTCAAACTAGATAAAGCACTGTTGGTGTGACTACTTCAAAATTGTTTGCCCCTACGGGGTGTTGAATCAAACTAAGACATCGCATATTTTTAAAGTGAAATTTAAAAGCCTTTTGACACTAGGGCACTTTTCAGTTGTTAGGATTGGATATTTATTGATGTTGATGATAAGAATGACTCCCTTATTAATACCCACCTGTGTTTAACTAAACATCAGGGCATCACTTGTTATTTAGCAGATTGTAGGTATACATATGCCGAATAATATAATTAAGCTGCTATAATGATATTCTAGACCTATTACAATGATTGTTTTCTGCCATTCTGACAAATGAAGATGATTGTTCGTTTGGCCTTTAAGAAGAATTGAAACAAAGCTATAGAGTGCAATAAGCACAAGTGTCACTCTCAAACGCGAAACCTTTTGAAACTAGTCAATCCCCACAGTTGGGCTAACTGTGACTGATAGTCAACCCGATACCGAGACATCCTTTGGGATTCAAAGGGCTGCAACCAGTCCCATCATAACACTAGTAAAGCTTACGAATAACAGACATGCTACTAAACGGGATAATTAGTCTTCTTTTTTAAAGCCCCGAACAGGCACACAACAAACCACACACAAGACTCAAACATGAGTCAAGGGGAAGAGTTTATCAAATATCACGATCACCTCCTCACGATGAGCTACATCCACAAAGTTGTTTGGTGACGGACTCTCTAACCATCCAGTTGGCTCACAAAACCTTGTGAGCTCATATAAGCACATGTTCCTGACAACAACAAACATCCCATGCGCATTAGACTTTTCAAATCCAGCAAATTGGAGAATGTATCCGTTCAAAGCTATAAATATCAGATTATTAATGTCTTTCGAGCTGGCAAGACGGATGAATGACCTCACAAGTCTTGGCTGTTGTAGGGGACCCACTAACATATGACCCATTTTCATCGCGGGTTGGTTGATCATTTGATGCAATCATATACCGAAAGGCGAAATCTGTTAGAAAAGCCTGCAAAACATGCACCCATACGCATAGAGGTATGGTGTATTAGATCATCATCAGTCTCTCTATCAACCAAAGATTAAATGATAGAAAAATATACGACCGATCATTTTTATTTTTATCTATCCATATAGAAATAGGTCAAATTGAGCTTACAACCAAGTTGATCCAAACCTGTTTTGACCCATCTTAGAATTTACCAATTCGGGACACTCTAACCCGTTTTGACGGGTCAGCCAAGCTGCCCGAACCGCCCATTTTAGCTGCTCATAAATAATAAGAAATGTTTTGTACATTTCTTATCCATATACTATGAAATTTGTTTCATTTTTACCTCTAAAAGCAAAATTCCTTATAACTCTCAAATGTCCAGATTTTACAAAGATTTTACGGAAAAAAAGTGCAAGACCTAATAACATATATACATTTAATTACGATTCAAGTATCGGATTATCTACCACGGTAAAGCTTCCTGATAAATCTAAAGATGATCTAACAACAATTATATGCATCTGATTTAAGGAAAAAATCATACTCAAAGAAACTGATTCGAAGCATTTTTACATCTAAGAAACTCAGAACATAAAAATACCTCAAGAAACTTCGATTTTTCAAGTAGGCACGATGAGATGCCGAAAAAACGATTATGCCAGACGATATAAGTAGGATTGGATATTGTATCTAGCATATATTGGCTCGGCCCTATTGTATAGATGGGCCGTGGCCATTAAGGTTAGCTTAACTTAATAAGTTGATCAAAACTTTCCGCTTTGTCAATAATTAAATGACTAAGGTTTTCCTTCACTTACTAGTCTTAGTTGAACTTATTTTGCTGTTGATTGATCAAGCAACTCATATTGACTTATCTAGGGTCATACTAATTACTAATTAAGGTTCTAGTTCCATAGACTATAAAAAGTAAGGGCTTTAATTTAAGTTCACTTGGACTACAAGTATTTACATCAAGCACGCTAGAATCATTCGGTAGTTCACAACAAGAAATTGCAGTTTATTTCATTGCTTTTATATCTATGAAACATGGAACATGAATGTAAAACATCCAAAAGAACGGGATTTTTTTAGACCGAAACATACTGATGAGCTTACATCTTTTTGCATCCTCTTTTTGTGGCATACGGCACCCATGCTTGCTTCACATTAACTTATCTTGAAAATCTACAAGCACATGTTTGAAATTCCAAAAGAATCTACTTTTGAATTCAGCTATGAAGAATATTAAGACGAAAAGATGAATGAAAGAAAGAAAAGCAATATGAAGGAACACAAAACAGGTTAAGAAATGATACCTTTGCATAATCCCTTTTCTTTAACAAACTCTGATGGGAGGATATTTCAAAAAGCTTCGAATTTCTTACCTTAAATTGGTCATTTTCATTACACATGAACTCAAACCATGCCGCTAACCTCTTAACAAAATGTTCAATTAATGTAATACATGACATTTACTTTGGTTGATATTATCTTTGAAATACAATATAGGTGTTACAATTCGGGGATCTAACACATTTTCTAACAAATTTAAATATGATAAAATAATCATACCGAGGCAAATCATATGTAGAAATATCAATTTCAAGATAAATAAGAAAATGGAGTTCTTAAGGTCTCTGAAGAATTTGACATTGATTAGAGTAATGCCATTGTGCCAATAAATGTAACCAACCGTTATTCGAATTTGACTCCCACTTGTGTATATCTGGATAAGAATCTTTTATTAAACAGACTTGATAACTATTTTAAAATTAGCTTATTAATTACATTTTAACAAATTACTTGATCACTATTTTAAGTTGTATCCAACAGACAACTAGTGTTGCCACACATACTAATCAGATGCCAATATGTTCTTATAAAGATACATAACATACTCAAACTAGTAAAAGCTTCTAAATAACAACACATACAAGTTACTACTGAAAGACTTTTATTTATATATTTAGTTGAAGTGCCGAAACTCGAAAACAACAGCCTTTGGGGGGAGTTGATCAAATAAAACGATCACACTGTCTCGATTACTCGCATTATCACAACACATATTGTCAATAGCCTTAATAATACCTATCGAAAGATCCTTATTAAATCTAATATAGCGGACCACATAGCTGATCAATTTGTAATGCATATTTATAATATCTTCACAGCTTCCATAAAGGATAAAAGATCTCACAGGTTTATGTGAATATAGAAGTCCAGAAGTTGATATATAGTCACGGATGACCCGTGTATCCCCGAACCAATCTTCATCATATAGGAGAGCCTAAAAAAAGTCATTATATAACATACATGTCAAACATCTAAAAAAAGTCATACTTTGAGGATAGCTTTGTAATAATTGAAATTATTACTGGTTTATAAGATTCTGAAAAATGCGTGAAAAAAAGGAGTCAAGCAGACCCGTTTTACCCGGCACAAAACTGTACACATCTGACCCAAACCCTTTACAACCCGCATATATTGCCAATAAAATTTGCCGATTTTATAAAAGATTGATAGCTTTCGTAATTATAAGTTCAGGATTCTCATTTATGAAGTTCCAAGAAAGAATAACAAATGTTGGTGCTTCACCCCAATCCGATCCATCCAGCTTTGACCAGCCCTTAAATTCTACCCATTTAACCCAAACACCCATGTCATACCACATGACATATACATCATAAAGTAAACCGGGTATGTCAAAAACTACCAAGATTTATCCTTGTGAAATGTAATTAACTATCATAGTCCCGAAACTCGAAAACAAGAGTCTTAGGTGGGAGTAGATCAAATAAAACGATCACATTGTCTCGACTACTCGCATCACCAGAACACATATTGTCAATAGCCTCAATAATACCTATAGAAAGATCCTTATCAAATCTAACATAGCAGACCACATAGCTGATCAATTTGTAATGAATTATGCATATTTATAATATCTTCACAGCTTCCATAAAGGATAAAAGATCTCACAAGTTTTTGTGAATATCGAAGTCCAGAAGATGATTTATAGTCACCGATCTCCCAATATTCATCATTTAGAAGAGCCTAAAACAAGTCATTATATAAAAAGCATGTCAAACATCTAAAAATGATAAGTTTTAGCTATGATAGTGTTTGATATTGCTAGATATAAGCATACAGTAGATAAGCAGGTACCATCCAAAGTTCCAAACAATCCAACTTGTTGTCTAAGTTGAGAAATGAAATAAGCAGATAAACCAGTAAAATAAGCAATTCACAAATATCCTAAGTTGATTTGTTAAAACCATTGGAACATTATTCATATTTTAATAATAGCTTTGTAGTCATCGATATTATTACTGGTTTATAAGATTCTAAAAAGGGAGAAAATAGGGTCAACCAGACCCATTTTACCGCGCATAAAACTGTACACATCTGACTCAAACCCTTTACAACCCGCATATATTGCCAATAAAATTCGCCCATTTTATAAAAGATTGATAGCTTTCGTAATTATAAGTTCAGGATTCTCATTTATGAAGTTCCAAGAAAGAATTACAAATGTTGGTGGTTCATCCCAATCTGGCCCATCCCGTTTTGACCAGCCCTTAAGCTCTACCCATTTAACCCAAACGCCCATGTCATAACACATGACATATAGATCATAAAGTAAACCGGGGTATGTCAAAAACTACCAAGATTTATCCTTGTGAAATGTAATTAATCACGAAACGATTTGGATAGATAAAGAACAATATGAGCTTAAGAATGGATACCTTTCCCAGAATAAGTTGAGCAATCGGATTTTGAGCTAGGGCGCATTGTAAAATGAGATCATCCCGACCATGATACTTTGTGTAGTCAAAGTTGGAAGTCAAACGATGTAAATTGACCACGCTTAAGACATGTGGTCGTTCAATCAAGATCTTGAAATACTCGCATCTGCACAAAGTTTGTAACGAAATTACAGATTAAAGCAACTGAAATAGCATCATAAAAAAGAACATTAGAAGGAGAAATTACGAATCTAGCCTTTCTTGAGACAATTTTTTTCCCTATTAGTTTCCGAAAGAACCAAAAAATTGATTTTTCCCAAAACTTTTGAGTAATTTCGCAAGAAGAGAAGCCAAATAATTTGCAGAAAATCTGAAGGATTCCGCAAAATTCATGTCTTAAGTGATTTTCGCTGGTTTAATAATGGGTTATTTTGTTATATAACAGACTCAAAAACGGTCAGATTAGTAATTTTCCCGTATAAGATGTAAGTAAGCAGAGAATACTTACGTTAAACATAACCTTACGAGATCTCCAGCACCATCAGATGACTTCGCTAACATTAATATGATCATGTTCAGAATGTCAACTGGTAATTCTGTGATAGGAGGTGTTATCTTCTGCTTTTGGTTTGGCAATCACATAGCAAAATGACATAACATTAACAGCTAGAAACAATAATTCTAATCTCATACAGAAGATAAAAGACACAACATATTAAAAATCATACATGGAATTTCCAACTACTAAATTCTTTCATAAATTTGCAATTTACAAACACTTCAGGACATCAGCAAAATATATTATTTTATAAAATTACCCCTTCAAAATTTTGATCGACTAAACCGGTCACATTATATTACTAAATTAGCCCGTCAAATGCAAGTAGAAATACCAAACCAGGACCCCAAAAAAAATGCATAATTACCAAAACGGACCATTGCAAAAAGTAGGTTGCTATATTTTGACATGAGCCCTAGATTTACGCAGATTGGAACCACGTATATTTTTTTGGGGTGAAGGGTTTATACCCGGTGAAAAACTGGAACCACATATTTACCTGAGGAGATAGTAAATTTAAAAGGAGACTACTAACATGCCAAAACAACTCCAATATCTTTCTGAATATGCTAATGGAAACCATCTCTCTCTAAATGAAACCAAAAACACACAAAACCTTTTTATTTTTAAAAACTTGTGATATGTCTAGTCCTTTTATATGCATAACAAACTGATATGAACACATTTAAATGAAAATATGGAATTAATGGTAACATAACCAACTCTTTAATACTACTAATTCTACGAAAGAAGACAACTATAATATTTACTCAAGTCAACATAACAAACTTGCTTACGTTTCTATGAGTTATCCATTTGGGATTGGCGACGGTAATTTTTTTTTTGGTGAGTCAGTGCATCTATTCAATTCCATGAAGACAAATAATCAGCTTTTCAAGTTTATCTACAGTGTACAGAATTTCCAAAAGAAAAGTATCTACAAGCACACAAGGCTAGCAAGGGAGGTACTCCGTCCAGTTTTTATACTTAATATTGCTATTTAAAAACTTGGAGTAACACAGACCAAACCGAGCCTTCAAAACAACTAATGCCAAAAAAGAAGATATCTACAATAGTTAATTCATATGAAGAAAAAATAACTCACATACGACAAACATCAATAAACTCACATTAAGCATTAACTGTTAACTTAGGTAAGGTATACGTCAATATAATAACTCATTTCAACTATTTCATAGTTATTAAATGATTCAATGCTTCATATATTTTACATTCATCCACAACACTGACTAATTGACTATCCTTTTCAAATAAGTTAAAGAGGGTGAGACGAAATCTGATATCTACGGACCAACTACAGTATAATTGATCCTTCCACACTTTTTTGTTCAAATTTTATTGAATTAATAAGTAATTATTAGCGTACATAAAGCCTATTATATAGTTAAAATTTTTTTTAACTAAAATCGTCTGAATACGTTTCTGTGACGTTTGAACAATTTGACTCCTTTCCTTAGCTAATTTTTGAAATTTTACCACTTTAACCCGTTAGCTATAAAATTTCCCAGAATCAACCCAATCTAATTAAACTGCTAAAAATTTTCAAATCTACTCGTGAGAAAGTCTACAAAAGTGAATTTTACAATTTGCTGCATGTTTTGTTTTTTTTTTTTAATACCAGAATTGACTTAAATGAAACCAAGTTGAGATTCAACTAGCCTTAGGGGGTGTTTGGATTAGCTTATTTATCCGGCTTATGGGCTTATATGAACATGGAAAAAGCTCATAAGCCCACTCTTTAGAGCTTGTATTAACTTGAGCTTATTGGCATAGCCAATAAGCTGAAGATGATAATGTCATAAGCTCCAAAGAGTGAGCTTATTGGCTTTTCCATGTTCAAATAAGCCCATAAGGCGGATAAATAAGCTAACCCAAACACCCCCTTAGTTTAACCTTTCCAATACTAGCTTATCCTACGCATATATTAGAACGAATATAAGAAGTAAGCGATGAATACTTACATAGCAGACAACCAACTTATCACGATACGAACTCAGAAATGCCATCCTTTAGCTCTCCAATATTTCCGTGCATTTTCATCACGGCGGCTTTTCTTAACCTTCAAAAACAGTTTATAAGCCATCTCGACTTTATTTGCAGCCAACAGTTTATTATTCAACTTAGCGCTAATAAGCCTACTAGGACAAAACCCTTTCTCCAAACACTCCTCCATAACAATCACGCCTTTCTCAAGTTGACCATTATTACAAAGCCCGTTAATTATATGCTCATAAACTTCAACATCAGAAACATAACCATCTTGTTCCATCTCATCCCATACGTTCAAAAGCATGCCACATTTACCAAAACGCGACAATCGCATAAGCAATGTTTTGTAAGCAGTTACTGATATAGTACACTTGGCGTCTTTTGCTTTTTTGTAAATCATCATAGCAGCGTGTGGTGGGCCAAAACTACATAAAGTATCGATAATTGACGTTACTACCCCTGTAGTAACTGTAACCCCCCGACCTAGCATTTCGTCAAACATTTCTATAGCATCGGCTACCCTTCTAGCTTTAAGAAACGCAAAAATTATATGCACATAAGTATCCATATTCGGTTCACAATTGTTTCTCAACATATCGTTATAGTATTTCAAACATTCGTCAATATCACCAATCGAAATGTAATTAAAAATCATCGCATTATAAACAACAACATTCACCTCACATGTTCTTGTTTCTTTCAAATTTTCAAATACCTTAACCGCGTCGTTTATCCGACCACCTCTACCTAAACCTTCGATCACGTAACTAAAACTCAAACTATCGGGATCAAATCCATCTTCCACCATTTCATTCAACACCCTCTCGATCTCACTAACCCGACCCAACTTACACCACCCACGGATAACAATCCCATACGTCTCACCGTCAAACTCAACTTTCCCTTTCCCTCTCGTCTTACTCAACAACTTATCCGCACTCGTTACACGCCCACGCCGACACAAACACCTAAGCACCACTTTCAAACACTCCAAATCCCACTCATCCATCCCGAACTCCTCCAAATTCTTAAGAACCTCCACGCTTTACTTACTCGGTTCGCCTTAACGTAACTATCCACAAAAATCTCCAACGTCTCGTAATCACCTCTCACTCCCTTCCCCCTCATCTCACCTAACAAAAACCTCATCTTATCGAAAAGCCTCCGTCTACCTAACGCCTTAAACGCCACGTTATAACTCCCAACCCCTCCATTCATTTTCCCCCCCTCCACCGCCCACTCGAAAACCCTAACCATACTTTCACCATCTAAACCACCTCTATTCAAAACCTTACTAACTACCTCCCTAAAATCACTCTCCGAACTAACCGAAACGATATCGGACGCAGCCGCGGTTAACGCGCGTTTAACCGCGGCTGTTCCGATAAGTTTCTGTACAAACACACCTCTCAACTTATCCTCAGGTGATAGTGATGATAATAAGCCCGTTGACTTTTGCGTTGACTTTTGGTTAGTGGTCAACGGAGTGAACTGGTGACGGATAGGTAATAGGAGAGAGAGGTGGTTTAAGATGAGGTGTTCGTTAGGGTTAGGGTTTTGTGTGTGTTAGTGTGTGTTTTGAAAGAGAGAGTGAAGGATTGAGGAGGTGATGATTAATTGACCGTGATTTGGTGACGAACATGATGATCGGAAGTTAGTTATGTAACGGTCAACGGCGGTTATAACGGTCAACGGCGGTTTTGGGTGGGTGGGTGGTTGTTGATGATGGTGGTGTTCAGGTTAACGGGATGAAAGTTTGAGGTTTACAATATACATTTTGCACCCTGAGTTTGTCTATGTTAACAATCAAGGTGGATCTCGATAGGGGTGAGCAAAACTGCCCGAGTCCCGGCAACTGACCCGATCATGACATAAACCAATAGTACCAAAACCGAATAATAGCTTCTCGGGTCGGAAGTCGGGATAGATTTTTAGCATTTTCGAGATTCGAGACGGGCCAAAAACCGACAAAATACAAGCAAAAACCGACTACTATCGAGACGGGTCGGGACGGGTCAAAAAACCGACTACTTTCGGGTCGGTATTCGGTTTACGAATTAGATGAATTTCGGGATCGGGATTAGTCGGGTCGGGTCGGGATCTAGCCCGATGCTAAGCCCTACGAAATAATCATGAATTTTTGTGTCGTATTGTTAATTTTGTTAAGAAAAACTTAGATTTTTTAAAAGATGCGTCCGGTTGCTAAAATCGTGCTTGTGGTATTATTTAGTTTATTTTAAGTGCCCGTACTTGACCACGTCGTGTTCCGGTTCCGTCCCTGAAGTAAAGCTTGCTAAATAGGTCTATCATACCTCTACCTAGGGCTGAGGTTTATCGACCCCGGAGCGGACCGGAATGAGAAACCGGACCGACTAGAACGGAGTGAATCGAACGTATTTTGGTCCAGTCCTCGGTCTACCATTTTTCTCATTTTGAGTCCTCGGTCAGGTCCACTCCGATTCGATCTTACGTACAACCAACTACTATATTTTGTTGGACTGGATCGGACCGACCAGACTGAACATAACTGAACATATTTCAACAAGTTTGTCAATATTACCAACGAGGATGTCTACCCGCTCGTTGCAACGCATTTTGAACATATATTGTTTGACAATGACATATGTTTGCATTCGAGTATGTTTGATTTTATGTATTCTTTTTGTTAATAAAGAAAAAGTGTTGGCTCATATCTTCTTCGTTAACTGTTTACATTTACATGTTGTTTAGCCGAATACAAAATCTCATCTCGTAACATACTAAAAGTTTAGTCACTTAACTCGAGTATTTGAAGTTAAGGTTAAATTATTTGAGGAAAGTTATTTTCAACTTTTTTAATATATCAAGAGATCAATGTTTACCATGCATTTTCATTTGATCTAATGGATGAGATTTTGATTTCAAATAATTTTAGACACTTTTAAGTGTGAGATTGAAATTCTTTATATTTTTTAATTGTGAGGGTTTTAAAACAATTATTCACACTTTTTTATTATTATTATTATTATTATTATTATTTTAAGAATTATTCACACTTTTAATTGTGAATATCTTAAAGTGCGAAGAAAAAAGCTTGTAGAAATGACAAATTTGTTGCATTGATTACTAGATTTGAACTCGTGACCTCTTATGTTACATGTTCATCATCATTAAGCAACTGTCGATAACATCAATTATTTTGTTTCTAAACATCAATTTATACTTCGCTAAATAAGGATCATTCGTTTCAAAACATATGAATAATTAAGGAGTTCTCTTGGTTCAATTCGTGTAATGAATTTAAGGTTTGTGTTAAATTCGGAACAAGCATTGTAGTATCGATCTCTTTTTCTTTGAGAACATTCGTCAAATTTGTATTATTGGGTTCAGATGTATTAAAAACCGTCATGACTTTTTTTTTTGGTGCAAACCGGTGAATTATATTAATATCAAAACCACAATTTACAATGATTCTCATGTATTTGGAATGGACAAAAACCGTCATGACTTTCAACATACTATAAATTTCACTTCAAATTCTAAGCATTTAGAAGAAGTTGCAATGCTAAAAGTTTTAGTTTGTAATGTGCTAAACAGTGGCGGCGAAGAGGGTGTGCAAGTGATGCGGTCGCACAAGACCCCCGATATTTATAACTACGTTTGTGTACTTGTGCTATATATATATATATATATATATATATATATATATATATATATATATATATATATATATATATATATATATATATATATATATGAATGTTTCTTCTTTGTAAATTCAATTAGTAAATACAACTTATCTTGCCACGATAAATAAAATGTCATTAAGATGTCTCATTATAAAAAATTGTTATAAATGAACACCTTTTATCCACACTTTCAAGTTTTTTTAGTGTTGATGAGCCTCTTTTTTATTTTCGCTCGGGGCCCAAAATTCATTTGTCGGCCCTGGTGCTAAAGTATGTAGTTTGGATTGTAGAACTTCAAAGACAATATGTTGAATGGAATGTGAGTATGTCATTACTATGTCAACATAACCAATATTACGCTACAATTTGCTCATTAAATAATCTCACGAGTACATAAACTAGTAAAACATATAAGAAACTTATCGAAGAGTTGAAGCATGAAGGAATTGACTGTAAAAACAACACGATAAAAAAATAAAAATAATTGTAAAGTCGTAGAAAATTTAGCAAAAAAAATAAAATAATACTAAACATTCGATTTAGGACATTGGCCATGGACCAATTTTTATACTCAAGTTGTTGGTCTGTTGATCACCCCTGATTCACTTCTTCTGAGCAAGGTTTTTGGTTATCAGAAACATTCGATTAAGGTTCAGTTTTTCGCACACCTCTTATTTATTGACTCTTTTCACTTTCATCGATCGATCAAAAGTTTCGCCAACATAAAACACCCAAAGAGTGACATAAAGCCAATAATTTGAGTTAGTAATGGTGCATCTTTTGATGGTGCGGGTGATGGTGCGTTGCATTTGATGTAATCTTCTCGAGTTATTTTAACCACCTTCTTTTCGGCCTCATACACGTATACTACAAAACCAACAATAACATGTATCAATATATTAAACTTACTAGCAACAATTAATAATATTTGTATCTACGTATGTATAACTCACTCACCGATGGTCTCCTTAGATTGTAAACGATTCCCCTTGTTCCATTGATCAAATGTGGTTGATTCTACGGAGTGGCTTATAACGGGGCGGTGACTACCAAGTACAGGTTCACTCGCAGCCTGACCATATTGATTAACGTTGCGGATCAACAACATAGCAATAACTAAATACCCGATGAAAACAAGCAGGAAATTTGCCATTGAAAACCTTCGATTGAAAACTGTTTTGGTGGCTTTAGAGATCGATAGATGTAGGTGAATGTATATAGGAGATATACCATGACAACCATGTTGGAGTGTAATTGTGATTCATTCATTACGTAATGTGTCAAATACAATATAAATAATAATTACATGTGCCAAGCTTTAGCTTATAACACAATGGGCCTAAACAAACTTATAACTTACTAATAATTCCATATGTACCTTAATTGTGATTCATTCTTTTAATTTTTAGCGATAAATTCCATTACCAAGCTAGCAAGATGTTAAATAAATTTTGAATACTTTAGTGCAAGCAATTAAAAATAAATAAATAAAATAAAATAAATCCATTCAAACCAATTCAAATAAATTTTGAATACTTTAGTGAAAACAAAAAAATCCATTCAAACCAATTCAAATAAATTTTGAATACTTTAGTGAAAAAAAAAAAAAAAAAAAAAAAAAAAAAAAAAAAATTCCATTCAAACCAATTCAAATAAATTTTGAATACTTTAGTGCAAAAAAAAAAAAAAAAAAAAAAAAAAAAAAATCCATTCAAACCAATTCAAATAAATTTTGAATACTTTAGTGCAAGCAATTAAAATAAATAAATAATCCATTCAAACCAATTCAAATTTCCTATTTTTGTTAACCACATTCAAGTGCATTTCGTCAAACATTTCTATAGCATCGGCTACCCTTCTAGCTTTAAGAAACGCAAAAATTATATGCACATAAGTATCCATATTCGGTTCACAATCGTTACTCAACATATCGTTATAGTATTTCAAACATTCGTCAATATCACCAATCAAAATGTAATTAAAAATCATCGCATTATAAACAACAACATTCACCTCACATGTTTTCGTTTCTTTCAAATTCTCAAATATCTTAACCGCGTCGTTTATCCGACCACCTCTACCTAAACCTTCGATCACGTAACTAAAACTCAAACTATCGGGATCAAATCCATCTTCCACCATTTCATTCAACACCCTCTCGATCTCACTAACCCGACCCAACTTACACCACCCACGGATAACAATCCCATACGTCTCACCGTCAAACTCAACTTTCCCTTTCCCTCTCGTCTTACTCAACAACTTATCCGCACTCGTTACACGCCCACGCCGACACAAACACCTAAGCACCACTTTCAAACACTCCAAATCCCACTCATCCATCCCGAACTCCTCCAAATTCTTAAGAACCTCCACGCCTTTACTCACTCGCTTCGCCTTAACGTAACTATCCACAAAAATCTCCAACGTCTCGTAATCACCTCTCACTCCCTTCCCCCTCATCTCACCTAACAAAAACCTCATCTTATCGAAAAACCTCCGTCTACCTAACGCCTTAAACGCCACGTTATAACCGTCCACACCTCCATTCATTTTTCCGCTCTCCACCGCCCACTCGAAAACCCTAACCATACTCTCACCATCTAAACCACCTCTATTCAAAACCTCACTAACTACCTCCCTAAAATCACTCTCCGAACTATCCGAAACGATATCGGACGCAGCCGCGGTTAACACGCGCTTAACCGCGGCTGTTCCGATAAGTTTCTGAACAAACACACCTCTCAACTTATCCTCAGGTGATAGTGATGATAATAAGCCCATTGACTTTTGCGTTGACTTTTGAGTTGACTCTTGCGTTGACTTTTGGTTAGTGGTCAACGGAGTGAACTGGTGACGGATAGGTAAAAGGAGAGAGAGGTGGTTTAAGATGAGGTGTTCGTTAGGGTTAGGGTTAGGGTTTTGTGTGTGTTTTTGAGTGTGTGTTAGTGTGTGTTTTGAAAGTGAGAGTGAAGGATTGAGGAGGTGATGATTAATTGAACGGAATTTGGTGACGAACATGATGATCGGAAGTTAGTTATGTAACGGTCAACGGCGGTTATAACGGTCAACGGTTTTGGGTGGGTGGTTGTTGATGAAGGTGGTGTTCAGGTTAACGGGATGAAAGTTGAGGTTTACAATTTACATTTTGCACCCTGAGTTTGTCTATGTTAACAATCAAGGTGGATCTCGATAGGGGTGAGCAAAAGCGTCCGAGTCCTGACAACCGATCCGATCATGACATAAACTGATAGTCTCGAAATCGAATAATAGCTTCTCGTGTTGGAAGTCGGGATGGATTTTTAACATTTTCGGATTTTTTTTTTCTCAAATTCATTTTTTTAGAATTCTCTTTTTCGTGAAATTATTTCTTTTTCTTAATTTTATTTTCGAAATTAATTTTTTTAGAAAACTTATTTTCTTTTTTTCGAATTTTTTGAATAATTTGAGTTAGTAATGGTGACTACCAAGTACAGGTTCACTCGCAGCCTGACCATATTGATTAACGTTGCGAATCAACAGCAGAGCAATAGCTAATTAAATACCCGATGAAAACAAGCAGGAAATTTGCCATTGAAAACCTTCGATAGAAAGCTGTGTTTTGGTGGCTTTAGATCGATAGATGTACGTGAATATATATAGGAGACATACCATGACATCCATGTTGGAGTGTAATTGTGATTCATTCATTACGTAATGTGCCAAATATACAATATAAATAGTAATTACATGTACCAAGCTTATATATAACACAATGGGCCTAAACAAACTTATATAACCCACTAATAATTCCATATGTACCTTAATTGTGATTCATTCTTTTAATTTTTAGCGATAAATTTCATTACCAAGCTAGCAAGATGTTAAATAAATTTTGAATACTTTTAGTGCAAGCAATTATAAATAAATAAATAAATAATAAAATAAAATAAAAAAATCCATTCAAACCAATTCAAATAAATTTTGAATACTTTAGTGAAAAAAAAAAAAAAAAAAAAAAAAAAAAAAACACCCAATTCAAATAAATTTTGAATACTTTAGTGCAAGCAATTAAATAAATAAATAAATAATCCATTCAAACCAATTCAAATTTCCTATTTTTTTTAACCGCATGCAAGTGCATATAAACCTCCATCTCTTATCTTACGTATCGCTTGTTATTGGTGTGTTAATGTCATTTTAGATTTATTACAATTTTAACTTATGTGTACATTAACGAAGACGATATACAACAACAATATTCAATCTCGCAAGAGTGAGATATGAGAGAAGGTGATGTAAACAGACACACCTCTACCCGAGAGTAGAGGTAAATTGACTACTTCCAGAAAGACTTCCAACAAAAATTTACAAAGATGATATAGTATCTGTAAAATGAAGCCACACAAAATACTTGCTATTTATTCATAACGAAACTTATATAGAGAGATAGATGTATTAATCATAAAACAAAGAGTAGACATATATGACTTCTTAAATCATATCCCCATATAGAGAGGTACAACAACAAGACAAACAATACCTTAAACAACCAAAAAGACAAAAGAGAATGACACATCATACTAGGATACTTAAAGTAGTAAAAAAAAGCAAACAAACATGCAAATCATGGTACTATCAAAGTACATGCACTAACATAAAATCTTAACCTTAACCTAATCAAGGAACTATGATTCCACCACCAATACCACCACCTTTCACTGCACCAACACCACCACCAAGACCAGCACCACCAACACCACCAACACCACCACCAATACCACTACCACCACCAAGACCACCTACACCTGGCAACCCTCCAACACCACCTAGTCCACCAGCCCCACCAGCCCCACCAAGCCCACCAACACCACCAAGAGTTGGTAACACACCTGCATATCCTCCTACACCTGCAAACCCTCCAACACCACCATATGCAATGAAGTTCTTCTCATCTTTGACATTAGCTCCTCCTCCACTTGGTGCAGTGGCATGATTAGTCTTGTCACTTATGGTGACACTATTTTCATCATCACCACTAGGTATGTTTCTAGCACTGGTTTCAGCCAAAAGAACAAGTGCACAAACACAAATTGCTAAGAACATCTTCATGGCCATCTTAATATATATAACTCTCACACACACGCTCACTCACACACACTTATTATGTTATGATATGTTATGTTGTGAGGTGGTGATAATGGTGGTATTTATAGAGAATAAGAAGGGTGGTGGACAGTTGTATAGGGGGTGAAATGGTAAAATTATGAAAGAGATGCATGGAATGAATTAATGTTTGCATGATTTTGATCAGAGTTAGGTGATGGAGAGCTGTATGAAAAGTAGTGAAAATTTAAGATGGTGAATAAGTGTAAGTTTATAAGTCAACCCTAGTTTCGTTCTTTACGATACAAGCTAGCACCAAGCACCAAGTTTTGTGTATATCTTGTTGGAAATCATACCAACATAACTTCGCTTGTTTAACATAGGACCAAGTTTTGTACTACGGAGTATATCTTTAGTTCATGTAACAAGATTTCTGCAAAAAAGTGAAAGATCGATGGGATTCCCATGCATCCTAAGGATGTCGACCGGACCCTCCCCAAAGACCCGGCCCCATGCAATGAGCACCTGTCCAATGATTGTACTTATCAGGGACTCTGAACCCTTGGCCATTTTTTGCAGGAGACCCCTCGCTGACCAGTCAATCTGAGCATTTACGGTGAGGGGATGGTGTCAATTATTGGACTTTAGTGCCAAGGAAGAGGTTTGAACCCGGGTCTATTGACTTAGGCACAAACACCCTTACCATTGGACTAAAGTTCATGTAACAAGATTTAATCCTTTTTGGCATGGTTTCCGACTTTTAGACCTATTAATTCATGAGTTTTGAACTCACCACTACACAAACTCAAATCAGGTAAAAGGTAAAGTCTTCCTTTTTCAAAAAGTTGACGTGACTAATTCAAGGTTGTTTATACCTACCAAGATTTAAACTTGTATATTGATACACTTGTTCGCGCAAATCAAATACTACTCTTTATATTAATTGGTACTTATGTTGGTAGTGATCGATTTGATCGAAGACATAAGTCAATCATATATATAGATAGATAGATAGATACGTACGATACGTAATCTTTTAAGCAGTGGTAATATTATGGTAAAAAGAAACCTTTGTGATTGATCGAATTACATATATAGGTAGAAAGATCAATCTCGATCAACTGAACCATGTAATGTTCATCTTGTGATTACTTTTTCTTTTGTTTATTGTGTTTTGCATAGCATGAAAAGAATGAACTTGCGTATTTCAGTATTTGTTTGTGAAAGAAGCCAATAAATTTCACAAATTGAGCATTCACGTATACAAGATGCATGGCATAGTTACATTATTGCTTTTTAGATTATATATATACATCATACAAGAAAGGTAAATTTTGAAAAGAATGTGATGTTTGAACACGTGTTTCAGGACAGTGGACACGCCTACTAGAAACTTATAGGTGACAAACAATGCATGAATCATGATTCAAACTTTGGACCACATTTTACAATCCATGTATCTGTTTCATAGCGCAAAGCAATACATTTATATTTGGATCTTTGTCATTTGGTTTTGTTCAAATTCCTTGTTTAAAAGATCATCGAATTGAACACTTAGAGACGACTCTTCGTGCAAACTTTGTTAGGCAAAAGTTATTGGAGTCAAATCTAATCTGTTTGGTTTCGTTTTTAAGCAAAAGGAATTTCTTTGAATAATGCATGGAATTCAGATTCCATGAGACTTAACCTACAGAGGAGCCGGATATGGCAGTGGCTACTATACACCCAAATTTCACTCACGAAGTGTAATTTTTTCCTAAAAGTGTCGTTTTTTATACGTACAACCCATAATATATGTGACACTTTCTTTTTTTATGTGCAAATTTAGTTTAGCTTAAAAATTATTTCTAGCGCAAATTTTATTATTTATGATAGATAAAATAAAATTTGTACAAAACCTTCTAAAAAAATTTGTTCTAAAGTCCCTAAATTTGTACAAAACCTTCTAAAAGAATTTATTATTTATTGAATAAAGCATGGAATTCGGATTCCATGCATGAGACTTGCTAATTATTGTATGACTATGACCTACACAAGAGTTTGATATGACACGGGCTACACCAAAATTTCACTCACGAAGTGTGCATACAACGAAGTGTGCATACAACCCATAATATTTGTGACACTTTCTTTTTTAATATATGTTGCAAATATAGTTTAGCTAAAAAATTCTTTCAAATGCAAATTTTATTACTTATGATAAAAGAAAATTTATATAAAATAATTCCTGAATTTTTTGTGCAACACCTTTTTGAAAATCATAGTATAGGTTCATTCCATCTCGATATCTTAAGAGTTAAGTACTACAAAATCTTGAAAGCAGTCTCCTCACTCTCGCATTTATCTTGTGGTAGAGGTAGCCGCTTAGATCTGTCTACATTATACCTTATTTATACCACTCTTTAGCGGAATCGGATATGTTGTTGTACATATTACTAAATCATGAGTTCCTAAACATCGATATTTTTATGAATCCCTCAAGCTCGAAATCTCATTACTAGGTTTAAATGCATGATCACCGATTGAAAGGTAGGCCCACTACTATGCAAATATGCTCATGAATTATTCGCATTATTCACATCTCTGCTTATAAATGCATGTGTTCAAATTTAATGCTTCAAATCTTGATCAACTACACCGATATTCTTTGTACGTGTATCACGCCGAGTAACATTCATCATTCGATCTTCATTTGTTTTACATATAATATAAACTTCAATTTTGCCGTTGTTAAAGAAAAATTAGTTTAAGATTTCATGAATATGAAATTATGAATGGGACTATTTTCATATGTATATAAGTTCGAATAATCAATTCTAAGTTAAACCTAAATGTATCAAAAAATTTGACTTATTTTGTTTCGTCATAAATGAAACAATAATTCTAGTCACGAAACTGAAACTTGCATGCAAGTCACCAAGTCACGCGTTCACAGCCTGCCACCTTGCATACATAGTTTCTCAACTTTTGACGAACAAATCCACAGAGGTCTCGGAAGGTGTGTGCAATAGGTGTCGTCGCACAAGGCCTTCACTAAAAAGGGGCTATATTTAATATTTTATTGATTTAGCATATAAATATGTATAATATTAAACATATATGAGTTATATAATTCACGTTTATATGTAACTTATTTTTAGTTTACAAGTGGATAAGGCCCATTTGTTGTTATTGCTTATGGCCACCGAAAACCACGAGACGGCCTTGGACAAATCTCATTCCCAAAAGATTCATACTGAATTAAGTTCATGTTACGACGGTATTGAAATATATAAATTAGTGTTATATCATATGTGTTAAATATCAAACGAGTTTAAATATGAAAAAATAATATACAAAAAACAGTGAATTTTTTGGAGTTCTACACAAACATTTATGCCCATATTACAACAACATACCGAGTGTTCAAAAATAGAGATTAGTGTTATAGCACATGTGATATATCTATCATCCAAGCTCCTATACCGAAAAACCAAATGAAAAAGTTTGTCGAACGTATATGAAAGTGTCAATTTATTGAAAGATAATTAAATGTTTGCTGTAACCGTATAATTTATTTTGCTTAGCGATTGACGGTTTTTAAGACACATTATTTTCAAGAAATGAATAATAAAATTGGATTTTAATTAAAAAAAATTAGGGGTTGTAGGAGATGGAAGTGTTATATTTTAGTTAAAAATGATTGACTAAGATTGATTTATGTCTATTTTTTTTTTTTATAATCTCTAAAATAAATCACTCAATGAGTATGTTTTGCGAAAGTAACTGTTGCTGAAACTGAAAATGTAGATTTAGATGACGATGAAGCGGTATATTAAAATTTGAGATTATTTTTATAAAACACATGAAGTATCATTTGATTTTGGAAGATTCTAAAATATTATTCTTTTAAAACTCTATAAGTTTTATTTATCAAACAAAGTTTATACTTTAAATAGCTTATTATTTTAAAAAAATAAAATAAACATAATCTCTTCATAATCTTACATGCTAACAAACCCTATCCCTATGTATACAAGAAACTAACGATTTAATTAAGTGACGTTTGAATTTGATTTAATTGAAATAATATGAAAAAGTTGAATTCAGCTAGTCATATGAATTATATTAGTTTATTTTTTAATTTAATAAAAACTAATGACTGAAAATGTAGAATGATAAAATATAAATAATATGCACTAAGTCATTTTTTATTTAAAGTGGACTTTAACAAACAAACAAAAAAAAAATTGAATTGAACAAAAAGCTCTTAGCTTGTGACATGCGATGCCATCGAGAAGCTATTTAAAAATTGGATCTTATCTTTTTTCTTTTATTAGTGTTTTGCTAGAGATTCAAATGATAATTAGACAAATCACCTACTTTTTGGATAATTTTCTTTTAGTTTTCATTCAAATACTTGATTCAACTTTGGCTATCTTTTTGTATGGGAAAAGAATATCCAAATCTTGATTAAGTTTGGATACGATTAAAACTTCACTATATTAGTATATTGTAACGTTTAAATATCACAGATCAAAATGCAAAAACGTAAATAAGTGTTTCGTGTAATGTATGATAACATGCATAGTATGATAGTATAGAAAGATTATACGAACGTTAAGTAAGTTTGGTATAATCAATGAGTGATTTTGGACATTTTTGAACAAAATAACATCATTTTTTATTTTACTTTCTGCAATTTGTTACTATTTTTCTTCTATATATTTGCTCGATCATTTTTAGACTACTTAAGCATTTATGACTATGAGCGGTAGGTTTTGCATTGCAAGTCAAAAGTTCAACTTTTGAATGGTGTATCATATGGCCCAATGCATGTAAACCCCAATTAAATTGTCCCATGTTTAGTGGGAATTAGCAGGGTTGCCCGCGCGTTGCGGCGGGTGTGTTTTGTGTTTTGTATTTTGTCGGTTGTACGGTATAATTAATAATTTTGTTATTTGAAGTATGCATATGTTTACTTAGAAGCATAATTTGTTTATATTTACGGATTTTTTTTTTTTTTGGGGTTGCGGTTGAAATTTTTTTTGGTTGTTTGTTTTCTCGGTATGTTTTTATTATTTTTTTTATTATTTTTTTTTAAATAAACAAATTTGTATAAGAAATTTTTTGTAAGTGTATTATTTTTTGTATTTTTTAATTTTTATTTTTTGTATTTTTTTTAAAAACAAATTTTCTTAAGGAAATTTATGTTAAAAAAAAAAAAAAAAAAAAAAAAAAACTCTGTACCGAGTACTGTAGCGACGAAAAAAAAATGTATTCTTTTTTGTATTTTTTTATTTTTATTTTTTTTTCAAAAAACAAATTTTCTTAAGGAAAAAAAAAAAAAAAAAAAAAAAAAAAAAAAAAAGTACCGAGTACTGCAGTAATGCAAAAAAAAAGGTTACTGTAGCGAGTACTGTAGCACTGCTACAGTATTTTGGCACGTGTCGTTTTGTGGTTAAGCGCCTGGGTTTTAGAATATATATATAATAGTTTGACAAAAATTACGCTTTTTTTAGGATCACTAAATGATTTTAAGAGTGAATAGACGAAGAAATTGTAAATAAACTTTTGAATGGTGTATCGTATGGTGTTTGAATTTTATTTAATTAACTGGATATGAGAAATACTTTAATTTAAAAACTTATAAGAAAGTTGTTTGTTACTTAATATTTAAAAATCACTAAAGTGATGTAAAACAAGGACAATTTCATATCTCTCTTTCTTTTTAGTTGAAAATTTCATATAATACAAAAACATGTATTAAAAACATTGTTCATTATATATTTAATATTTGCACCTTGAGTATATATGAAATTAATCATGAAAGTATAGTGATATATAAAATTAATCCTAAAATAAAATATGATTTTTTTTAATGAACGGCTAGTTATTAGTTAGTAATTCGAGTCGTGCATGATATCCAAACGGCCAGTTTACCTTCCTCGAATTAAAGGCCGCTTCTTTTTTCCGCTTCATATATATATATATATATATATATATATATATATATATATATATATATATATATATATATATATATATATATATATATATATATATATATATATATATATATATATATATATATATATTTTGGCATTTCAAGTTTTAAACCTTTAAACTTTATAACATACTAGCAGGGTACCCGAGCGATGCGGCGGCAGGTACTTTGTGACTATATTTTCTGTGATGTTATGCGGCATATTTTTTTAACGATAAATTTACAAATAACAATGATTTTAGAGTTGGGTCAGTTGGAAAACCGCTTGCATCTTAACCTAGAGGTCAATGGTTCGATCCTCACTCCCTATAAAAGGCCGAAGGTCCTTTCCTATGTTAGATAGAACTGGAAGCAGCCTCTCTAACTTAGGCAGGGTAGGCATAGTAAGGCGACCGCCATTTATATTTTTATTTTTATTTCAAAAAAATCCATCTTTTTTACACTATATATATCCACTACATTTTCATTTTTAATATACATTATTCACATGAACCAAATATCACCATTAGCCCAAAATCAACTATACTATACAAATAATATACTTCTCAATTAGTAATTAGTTTAAACCATTTTCAGCCTAAATAAACTTTAATCATCAATATCTATTAAGGCCCATGATAAAACTACTAAACAATTTGTGATATCATTTGGCCAGTCCAATTAACAACCAAACCGTTATATAACCCAAATGTTAGGATTTATAAATACGTTTGCAAAACCTAAATTACCTCATTTCTGCCCTAATTTCCCTCACAAAAATACGCAGCCATGATTTGCAGCCACACAAACATCACGCACTCTTCCTTTCTTTCTTATCTTGATAACCGAACATAACCAACAATCTATGTTTGCAAGAAAATCAGACCATTTTCTTGAATATCAAATGAAAACTCTCTCTAAGATTTTGTGTTGTGTTGACCATGATGGTAGTTTTGAGATGGGGTTAGAACTTAGGTAGATGTAGATGTTGGGTTTTATTGTTGCTGTATACTTTCTGTTCGTGGACCATATATGGAATAAGTTTGATGTTTGTTTTGGCTTGATTGATGATTGTTCTTTTCTTCTTTCGTTTAATATTCGTTTTTGTTTTGATATGTAATGGTATATTTTTTTTCTTCTTTTGTGGAATGCATTAATTGGTCGAGGGGGTCACTGGTTTGTGATAGAGCCGACCGACCTTCATCGATCTTGTGGTTACAGTGGCGGCAACTTGGTCAGCGCAGGGCCGACCGGTCCGGTCGACCAACCACTGTGCCCAGCCTAATGGCTTTATTTTTAAGTACATGGCTTAGTAGCTTAATTAGCTTGTACATTATGGTTAAATAATTGTATATTTTGGTGAAGAGGTGAATTAATTAATGTATTAATTATATGTGTTGAATAGATTGTTGACCTTAAAATCATTGTGCTTTATATACTTGTGCTTTGTGTTTTATGACTTGTATTTACTTAAAAGCTACTGTACATTTGTGCTTAAATGGTTGTAATTTTTGGTGAAGGGGTGTTTTTAATAGCATGAATGTTGTTTGGTAGAATTTTAGTCTTAAAATGACATCACGCTATTTTCTGTTGTACAATATGCTTACTTTATTGTAATTCTGAAAATTGGGTGCATTAAAGTGTTGCAAACCGCATTATTTCCTGTAAATCTGAAAATTTTATAAAGAAAGTACTTCATGCATTATATGTAGTATAGATGTGAGCTTAAATATTAAGAAACAAAAGTATCATACTATATTATAAAGCATGAATGTCTACTATTAATAGAATACTTAAAATTAAGCCTTACAACTTTTAAAGCTATAAGTACAACAACAAATGCTACTTATAGAAATTCCCTCATATTTAATTCTAACATACAATTAATACTAACATTAAATACAATAAATAAGTCATTATATATATTAAATATAATTTATTAAATAGTCAATAAATACAATTAATAGACTTATTAAAACACCCCTTACATAAGAAATACAAATTATCAAGCATATTGTACAACCAACTTAAACACAATTCCTGCATTAAATGTCACTAATACAAATAATAAAGCATATTATACAAATTTTTAAGCCCAAACGGGCAATGGGCCAAATGGGCTCGAGCCCGAACGGGCACGGGTCACACGGGCTCGAGCCCGAACGGACATGAGCTAAACGAAATTTTTGATATCCGTAAATTTATTATCAAAAAGAACATAATAAACTAAAATATGTTCACATATTGTACAAACCAAGCAAACTACTAAACAAAAACATAAAATAAATAATAAATAAAATAATACAAACAAAGCAAAATTTCATTAAACTTTTGACATAAAAAACTAATCAGTAAAGCTATTGCCAAAAAACATACAAATAAAATAAATTATTAATCGAAAAAATTAAATTACAGGATGCCCGCAGCTGTATCGCGCAGAGACCCTGCTAGTCTTAATTATACGAGAAGGATATAAAGTTCTATACACATTCAAAAGTGAATTATACATCGCTAGCCTTTCTTAATGCCATCATACAAGCAAAGACAAAAGAATGAAATGCCAAAATTATAAAGATGTTACTCCCTCAATTTCAAATTTATTGTCCTTTATTAATTTTTTCGGTCTTTCTTTCTCAACTTTGAATATATATATATATATATATATATATATATATATATATATATATATATATATATATATATATATATATATATATATATATATTTTGTTATGCAATTTTTGATAAAATTTATACTAAATGAAAATACATTTAAAACTTAATCCGTTAATATATTTTGTATCAAGTATTATGTAATATAAACAAAAATGCTTAAGGTCAAAGTTGAAAAGTAAAGACCGAAAAAATCTATATGGGACAATAATTTTGGGACGGAGAGAGTAGTATTCATCGGTGTGGTTTTAAATTTATTCCAACAAAAATCAATTTTTGATGGTTTACACTAACAAATAGAGTTGACTCATTTTTTGTGATATCTCTACGTTCATATATTAGAATATTAGATCTATGAATCATATTTCTAACAAATATTTGTCCTCGTGTTATTGTTTTTATAACATTTAATCTACATAATACATAATTTGGTGCAAGTACACCTCGTTCAAAATTCAAACCAAGAGCCCATAAAATGATATTTTAGATCAAAGTAGGGGTGTTCACGGTTCGGTTAATTAACCGAATAAACCGAAAACCGAACCGAACCGAACCGAAATAAAACCGAACCGAACATATAACCGAACCGAACTTGTTAAAACCGAACCGAACCGAATTAAAAATTCGGTTTTCGGTTTGGATATGGGTTTAGCTATCTGAACCGAAAACCGAACCGAAAACCGAATTTATATAAATATATATATTTTTTATATATTTATATTATTTTAAATATAAAAAATATCCATTAAAATTTTATACTAATATAAAAAAACATTTTTTTATGCTTGAAATATTTTTTTTGCCAAAAATATATATAATTAAATTAAAAAAATATATAAATAGTGTAATTTAAGTAAAAAATTCGGTTTTCGGTTTTGACCCATAACCGAACCGAACTTCGGTTCGGTTCTCGGTTCGGTTCGGTTATAGATATTTTCGGTTCGGTTCGGTTTTCGGTTATGACCCAAAAATTTTTTTTAACCGAACAACCCGAACCGAATAAACCGATTAACCGATAACCGAACCGATGAACACCCCTAGATCAAAGTGAGCTAGAGAACATAAAAGTATAAAACCAAACTTGTATTTGCCTATTTGGGCTATTTTAGGTCCAAAGTGAAACAAGAACAACCCATTTTGGGACATAACAGCTGTGAATCTCATGTGATGAGGCCAGAGTAGGGGTGTTCACGGTTCGGTTAATTAACCGAATAAACCGAAAACCGAACCGAACCGAACCGAAATAAAACCGAACCGAACATATAACCGAACCGAACTTGTTAAAACCGAACCGAACCGAATTAAAAATTCGGTTTTCGGTTCGGATATGGGTTTAGCTATCTGAACCGAAAACCGAACCGAAAACCGAATTTATATAAATATATATATTTTTTTATATATTTATATTATTTTAAATATAAAAAATATCCATTAAAATTTTATACTAATATAAAAAAACACTTTTTTATGCTTGAAATATTTTTTTTGCCAAAAATATATATAATTAAATTCAAAAAAAAATATAAATAGTGTAATTTAAGTAAAAAATTCGGTTTTCGGTTTTGACCCATAACCGAACCGAACTTCGGTTCGGTTCGGTTATAGATATTTTCGGTTCGGTTCGGTTTTCGGTTATGACCCAAAAAAAATTTTTAACCGAACAACCCGAACCGAATAAACCGATTAACCGATAACCGAACCGATGAACACCCCTAGGCCAGAGAACATTGATAGCGGTAGTTGCACATTAATTAGTCTTTATGGTTAGTAAACCTTTACAACACCAACACAAATATGGTGACCAAGCACTCTAAAAGTATGCTCACCACGCGTGATCGTGTATGGATGCAACAAGGATGACCCGTCACTGGATACTCCTAACTCGTGAGCCACGCCATTACTACGGGTAGTCTATGGGTGCTCAAAAATCAGGAAAACCGATCAATCAAACTGATACCGCTTAATCAGAAATCTCTAAAAACCGATAACCAAATATTCCGAACTCAAATTCACCTTTTAAATAAAAAGCGAAAAATCACTAAAACCGGTAACTGAAAATTCCAAACTCAAAAATTCATTTAAAGTGTTGATGTATAAAAAGTGGCGGACTCAAAAAATCTAAACATGTATGTCACGAAGAAAAATAATTTACTCCAAGTTCTAACTAATATAAATAGTAAAAAGTATGATATTAACAAAAACCTTTTAAAAAAAAACTTTCAATCAAACCTTTAAAACACAGAATTAACACTCCTTAAGTTAATGTTTGTGAATCGTTATGTACTCAAATTCGGTTTTAATTCGGATTAACCCAAACTGAATTCGGCTCGAGTTTTAGTTTTGCCTAATAACAAATTCAACCCGAAACCCGAATCGATGAAACTCTTAAAGACCACATAATTCTTTATTATGCTAAACTAGCTTTTGCCCTTCCAAATCGATGAAACAAACGAGCTCTTGTAAACCCATCCTGAAACAAAGAAGACAAAAAAGTCTCCAGATCTAGGTAGGACTCACATTTCACAAATGAAAAAAAAATTAAGTTCAATATTTTTTCTAAACAAAATATTCAAAGTTTTTTAAAAGAGTTTTTCTAACTTGTTTCTCAGACGCATATATTAAAGAGGGTCTCACAGCCTAAGTGTCATCTGAATGGCCTACAGCCACTATTGACTTGTCATTCAGAAGGTGACACTTAGACGGTGAGATCCTCTTTAATATATGTCTTTAAATTACAAGTTAGAAAATCATTTTAAAACCCATACTCAAACACCCTTATTTAACTATTGACCTAACCCTTAAAAGCCCACTATAAAACCCCTTATCCTCATCAAGAAGCTTCATAAAACCCTAGCAACACACATCTCTACTCATTTTAGTCAAGTACTATGTTTTTTTTGGAGAAATGATATTTACTCCATTTCCTCATGCATAAACCAATATCTATGCACTACAATATTGTATAGCATGTTGTACATCTTGTATAAAATGATGTATGCATGAAATAAATTGGTTTATACATGAAGAGATAGACTAAGTATCTCATCTCTATTCTTACTTGATGTTAGTCATGTAGATAACAAGAGGAAGAGAATCACTCAAGGTTGGTCTAGTGGCAGAAAGGCTCGTGACTATCACTCTAAAATGTGTGAGGTCTCATGTTCAATTTTTGGTAGGTGCAAACAACCTTGAAGTGGCAACGCCAACCTCCTGAAAAGGGAGAGTCTGTGTGGCGGTGAGTTTAAACCCGTGAATTAGTTGGCCAAAAGTTTGTTAAAAAAAAAAAAAAAAAAAAAAAAAGGTATGATGTTTCTATTCCTAGTACAAGTATTGTTCTAGGTAGTTGTTGGATTCATTTAGATTTAATAAATTTCCTCATATTTCAATAAAACAGAAGTATAATGCTTGTACACATGTTTTGTATGGTTTTTGAGTTTCGCTCTTTTGAAACATCTTTTTTTTCTATACTTTTTTTTTTTTTTTTTTTTTTTTTTTAATACCAAGTTCATGTAAAAACATGTCTTTCTTGTTTTTTTGAAAGCCCCTTTTAAGATGTTGTATCATTGTCACATTTTTTAACTTCATAAAACTTACCATTATGAAAGTACGTATTTGAATAAGTTTATTTATCAAATTTACCAAAGTCAAAAATCCCCTCTATAATTGGAGTCTATTTTGATTTAAAGTTGTTGGCCACTGAATTTGATGGGGTTGATTGATGCTCTTATTTATCACGCGTGTTTCATCTAGCGAAATTTTGAGAAACTTGATACGAACATGGAAAATGCAACTATATAACGGGTAATCGTGGTTTTGGTGTTGGTTTGGGGTAGTGACAACCGGACATAAACAAGAATAATGTTGTGTAGCCGCTAATGTAGCACCTAAAACTCAATTTCGCAATGTTGGGATAGCGGTTAATTGCACAATATAAGATCCTAAAATTCGAGCCGAATATTACTGATCATACTTTTTTTTTTTTTTTTTTTTTTTTTTTGCGCGCAAAAGGTGAAAATATATTATTAACTCCAAAAGATTAACAAATATAGAGATTTCACTGCTTTGATAGGTCCAAAGCATGAATTATACAGAAACTCTTATACATCATATATCGGGTACAAAAGAACTATAACTGATCATACTTTTATTTGACCTTCTTATAATGTTGGTTAACAATACACATGGGAGCAATAAAAAAAGTTCACATACTGTGATTAATTATACAAGCATTATTATCTACTCTATCAAAGATAATTTTCTTGTTAAATTCGATCTATTCTTACATCTCTTGTATAGACTTTGGTCTTTAAGACAAAGTTTATATTAAAGGTGGCATATATATAAGTGTAGTCGATCAACTTCCATAAACTTGCATGTTTGGTACAAAAGGCCACGGACAATATATTTAGAAAAGATTTTCACCAGATCTTATATTAAGTCATTCTTATAAATACCATAACATTCACAAACACATACATTATAAACCTTAGAACGAAATATAGGAGAATCGAAGCATTTATTTTGGTTTCGGGTTGTAGTTTCAGTTGCCAAGTAAGGCAATACTCTCATGCATCACATAATATGTTAAGATTGGCTTTGAGATAGTCAACCAAGTTGTGGGTTCAAGTTTAATAAGCTAGGAACAAATGTGGTACTAGGGATGAGCACGGTACCGGTACCGTACCGATACCGATCCCGTACCGAATTAGTGGTACCGATTTTTTCCCGAGCATAAATAGTGGTACCGGTACCGTACCGAACGGGATTCGGATACCGGTACCGGTTTCGGTACCGGTACGGGGAAATCGGGATTTTCCCGTTTTTATTCGGGAATTTCCCGATTTGGTACCGGTCCCGTACCGAATTAGTGGTCCCGATTTTTTTTCACCTTATTTTCGTAGTCCCGGTACCGTACCGTATATCGGAAAACGGTACCGTTTCGGTACGGTACCAGTTCGGTTCCGGTTCAGTTCCGGGATTCGGGTCGAAATGCTCATCCCTATGTGGTACTGTATTTATATTGTATAATTTGCCTCTATAAAAAGCAGTTTTTAACTTCCATGATATTACAAACAAGGTCGTACGTACGTTGTCATTATTCTGCTATTAGTATGTTTCCAAAAAATTCATATGATAAATTTGCCCAAAGATACGGTTAGCTTATATTAAACTTTGTTGAAGAAGCAGCAAAAGGAGAGCGTGACTTGGGATAGTTGGCTACTTAGTTAACTAAGATTTGTGAACCAGATTAGAGTTACTTGTTATATTCTTTTTTATTTTGTGTTACTTTCATGTCCAAATCCTAATGATTATTTGATGTAATAAAGTATTCTGATCCAATTATAAACCCAAAAACGTTAGTTAATCATATGCAAAAATTATACAAACAATATATTGAAGAAAAAAACTAATTTCATTTCATTAAAAGCATAACTAATTAACAAATTAAGATCCAACTTACAAGCCCTAATAACAGAAAATAAACATAAAACCTAAAGTCCTAAACCAACCACCAAGGCACCAACTACAAATTCATTAAGTCATCTTCATTAATTCATTATGTGATTATTTGACATACTCCCACAAATTATTTTAGTACCCAAGGATTATGTTGTTTTTCTCTTCTCATTATTCCTTAAAATTAAATGGTTGTATCTCCACATAGTCCCACAAATGCTCTAACGCAACGCCATAGTTGACGTTGTCAACCGTGCCCAGGGTGAGACCATGGGCACGGTTGACAGCGTCAACTATTGAATCGCGTTAGAGCATTTGTGGGACTATGTGAAGATAGAACCATTTAATTTTAAGGAATAATGAGGAGAGCAAAACCATTTAGAATATAATCCTTGGGTACTAGAATAATTTGTGGGGGTATGTATTACCCTTCAATATTATATTTATTTAAAACATCCCATAACTTCATAATTTACAAGTTTAACCCTTTAATTTTAATTAATTATAATTTGGATTATATAATTACATAATTTACTATTTAAACCTTTTAGTTGCAAAATTAACATATGACACCCTCATATTATATTTTTCCCACTTCACCACAGATTTAATACACACCAATCAATTCTTCTCAACCCAATTCTCACCATACCATCAATTCTTTCTCTGACCTCCTCCGTGAAATTTTCTTTCTTTCTCAACCACACATTAACATCCATTAACCGATCTTCCCGCAGTTCTTCGAATGGCCTTTGTGCATGGATAAGCCAAATATCACGTGTTATAGGTTAAGGTGGTTGACGTGGTCGAGGTTGTCGATGTGGTTCTTCGGGTTTCCCGCAACATTGTCCATGGTGGTTTTTTAAGTGTGTGTGAGAATGAGGGCAGTGAAATATGGAGCATATATATAGAGGGTAATAACGAATACATCCATACTTCTTAGTACTTACAATATGTTTAACAAATTTGTGCATGCATTGATTAATGTAGGCTCGCGAGCTACAAATTACATTTAATTTATGTACCAATTCAAGAGTTGACGTATTTTTATCTTATGTAACATTGTAACAATACGAAAATAACGACATGGTATGCGAACAATTTAGTCAACGAGGCACAAAGTCTTAATGTCAGAATCATTCTTTAGTTTAAGCCATTAAATAGCTACGTACTTTTTCAAATATATACTGAAAGCGTACGTCAACTGAAAAACTATCCATGTCATACGTGAACTAAATTAGTTTGGACTACAAAGGACGAAAAAAAAATGTATCTAACGAAATATTTATCGGGTGTTAGAAAAAAAGGACCAAATGACATCAAAATGAGACGTTGGGGACTAAATCCGATAGGGTATAGTAAAATGAACCTAAACCCGAGAATTCGGTAATGTTGAGAGACTAACGATGCAATTTACTAAAATTCATTTACATATTTGGATTGTGAAATATTTGATGAAGACATGCAAAATGTCAGTGAGCAATCAAAAGGTGATGGAAGACGAGTGATTATTTTGTGCATGCAACAAATATCGATGAAAGATGCCACCTATCTTTTTTTAGTTATCATAGATGGCTATGCCTTGCTCTTCCTAGAAAATGAATCAATGATGTTACTAGTATTTTGAAAGATTATATACAATACTTGGGAAAGCAAATACACACTCGATTAAAATTTGATAGATTTATTTATTGAAACCCAAAAAGACGTGTAATACGAAATTTTTTAACATGATGCATTCTATGAAAATCTTAAATTATATGGAAATTTTTTGTCTAATTTACAGTTATTTTGAAACCCTTCTCGGTCCATCCTTGCACATAATGTTTGATATTTTTTGGTACAAAACTTTTTGGTATAGAAAAATAGATGGTAAATCCGGAGATTCTCTAATCAAGATAATATGTTACAAGTTAGGATACTAAGATGTTTCCGTAGGGATGGCGAGAAAACCCGAATTCGATGAGGAAACCTAAAATCTGAACTTTTTTGGGAGGGGCAGGGTATACTTATCGAGTTACGGGACGTGTACGTTTCGGGTCCTATTATTATGTTTAATATCATTGTTAGTCTTTGTGACGACAATCCTTATTTTGTAATTAATAAGTACTCGAATTTTCAAATTATTGCATAAAATAAAATTGTTAATATTGTAGTAGTAGTAATAATAATAATAATAAAATGGGTTCGATACGAGTTTGTTAGAACATCGCGCACAAAGAAAACAACCAGATAAGATCCCTAGCGGAGAATGGGGTGGGTTTGGGGAAGCATCTAGCCCAAACAGGGCGCCCTTATAAGATCTCTATTGGGATTAGGTCGGGTTTGTGGATAGTTTTTATAATCGGATTGAGAATGAGAATAGCTGCCCCGCCCCTAACTCATCTTTTTTTCCATTGCTTTGTTTTGGTATTACGGGAGATAAATTATGCGAGGAGGATGTGTTACTTCGATGCTTCTAATTTGAGGGTCCCAATATGTCACACCTCGCCAAGGCAGAAACGCGAGGGTGTAACTTCATGGATATCATCACAACACCTGGTGCTATATAGAGAACAAGTACATGCACAAAAATAGAACAAAGTACAAACACAAAGTGTTGTAACAATACCCCAAAATAAAATAACCAAAACAAAATCCAAAACAGTACATAAGATCCAAACAAAATGATAAACCACTTCCAATGCAACTAGGGTCTAGTCTAATCACATCCTTCTATCTTATACTTAGAAAGCTCACCTGAAAATGATGCTTAAAACGTCAACATAATGTTGGTGAGATTCATAGGTTTGAGACTCATACACACTAGGCAACCAAAATCACTGTGATTATAAAACATAGCTGGACAAATAAATTCAGTTATCATACAAGCTACATATGTTCATAACCAACCATCACACAAAAGGCAACCATCGGGCGAAAAGTGCCCACTGATCCAAATTCATAACATCCCGGGCCGGAACGTGACCCCCGCTCCAAATAATGGGTAAATTAATACCCTCCGATCGGACCACTCAGAATAAAAGTGAGTAGGAGTACTACTCTCCAATTAGGTCGTATGCACGAGCAACAGGATAAGCACCCTCCCAATTGGACCACACATCATCACACAACATAACATTATCATTCACATATATCATACATACGATAACATTATAAGTCCAAGCTCTTTGACATACATACATAATCACAGTAATTCAAACCATTTAAGACAAGCATCATTCCCATCCCAAGTTTAAAACAAAGTAAAAATATGGGACTATGAACTCACCTTAAACTCCGCAGCTTCCACAAAAACAATTCACAATCTATAGCACTCAAAAATAATCCACGTTACACAAGGTCAAGCTAAAAGCTACAACCCATGTAATACACATATGATGGATTTCTAATACTCATATGACCCACCATGGATCTCCTAGACACCATACTAACCACCACCATAATCTAACACTCACTAAATCCCTTGCACTTTTAAAATCAGGAAACACTGAATTTTTGGGTACATTCGCCCACATGAAATCATGACAAATAAAGCTCAACAACTCATACCAAAAATTTACCATGGTCTCTCATAAGCATAAAAGCTAATCCCAGAAGGTCATGGACCAATAACACACACACACAAGTACTCAAAAGAAAATCAAACTTGTCAACTACTCAAATTCAGATCTGAATGCACACCAAAAAGTTATAATTAACATAAAATACTTCCATAAGTTTTTATCGCGAATCCATTTCGTGCTAGTCTATTATAACCTAATACTTAAGTATTCCAGAAGGGCTAGTCAAAATACCACTTTTACAACCACAACTCACCATCAAACTTTTACCCAAATTCTGTCCCGGTTTGACAGCTTTGACACCTTAACAAAGAGAAATCAAAAGACCAACTTTCCGACCTTGAAATCAATCATGGCTGGACTTTTTGGAAAGCTATTTCATTAAACTTCAATTTAGACCTAAAATTCGTGACCTAACTCATCACCATCTATTAAATACCCTCATATCTTTACAGCCATAATTTTCTGTCCAAACTCCAACTCAATAACTAGCACGTTTTACGCTCAATTCTCTTCACCAATCATTATAATATAATCATTAATTGATCTCAACATGTTTTATAACATAAATTTACATAAGTTTACAAACTCTAGATCCATAATACTTAATATTACATGAATTGAAGTAATAACTAAGTAATTATATGAAAACTAGTGTTAGAATTATACCTTGAACTTTATTTTAGCTTCAATAATAAAAACCCTAATTTTTCTCCTTCCCGTCTTGCTTTGGTTGATCAAAATATGCAGAAAAATAGGTTTAGGGTCGTTGGTTTGGCTTATATGGGTAGGGGTTGGGCTTGTTTGGGTTGAACTAGGATTCCTTGGGCCTAAGAGTCATATTTGGACTCAAATTGGGTTTCCTTTTTCCCCTAAAATCCCTCTAGCTGATTTTATATATATAAGGGATATATATTTACATTTTTTTTATTAAATTTATTTATTACAATCAAAACCTCATACTTTTTGTATTTTATAAATACCCGTAGCTAATCATAACGTCTTTCGTGATAAACCTTAATTTTTACAACAACCGGAAAAATTATCATTTTCAAAACAAAGTTTCCAAAAATAGAATTTTACACTCTTTTTGAAATATAACTCATAAAAACAAACCTCACGTAACTTACTAACACTCAATTACTTGAACGAAAACTCGTTACGCAAAATCACAAAAACACCAAAACTACACAAGTCATTTCTACACCACAAATATGATCAAAATGAACTTTCCCAAATTTCAAACTTTCCAAATCACAATAAAACCATTTACGCATAGGTATTTAGTGCTAAAACTCACCTATATCACGCATATAACACTTCAATCACCTAAGACACACCAAACAAACGTCAACCGAGTCAAGACTATCAGTCAAACTGACCTGCCAAAACCACGGTTGTTACACAATACCACATTTTTAGAAAAGAATAGTTTTCTTTCTTATGCTATGTGACTAACATCTGACATGAGAGCAAGTAAGTAGGAGTCGGAGAATGAATATTGTATATTCGTGTAATAAATAATAGTGGGGCATTAAATGTGGTTTTGCTAACAATAACCGTTAGAATTGTTGTTAACAATTAATTGCTTAAATTTATTTTAAACATTATACAATGTTCATATAAAATCACAAACAATTTGCTAAAATATCTCAAATAAAAATACAATACACTCCTCCTAATGGTTATGTAGTTAAAAATGTGTAACTTGTCTATTAAAGTGTTTTAATATAAACAGATTTTGTGGATTATTGATTGTTTGCAACAACCCTAATGGCAATTGTTAAAATTTTCCTAAATAATAATACTCGGTTTTTACTAAATGAAGTAGGTAACATATTTATATACATAAAACAGAAATGATGTCTTAATGCTAGACAGTCTAACGGGCCGACACAAGTGGACCTTATTAACTAGCAGCATAAACGAATGGTGATGGACTGAATGCATTGTTTAGCCTCAACTCATTCGAGCTTTTTTCCATCTAGAGCTTTTTACAAGTGATTCGAATCATTTGCACCTCTCCAACCGGAAACCATAGGAGTAGTAAGAAAACCACTAACCTTGTCAAGTTTGCTTTTTTTTTTTTCATGCGCGTGGAAATCACAAAGAATTTTGAAGTTCCACAATTTCACTTGCTCCGTACTTTACAAAAATACGAATTGCAAATTATGATCGAATAAATTTACTTTTTCCAAAAACAAATATACACTTTCAAATTATGATCAATCTAAAAAATATAAGCAGATTTTTTTATTGGTTAACAACAACAACAACAACTATATATATATATATATATATATATATATATATATATATATATATATATATATATATATATATATATATATATATATATATATATATATATATATATAAAATATAGATGGGATATTATGAGAAGAGTTCTTAAAATGAGAAGAGTAGGAAGGATTGTGGGAGTGACATGTGTCACTTTGCCACATCATATGATATTTGTCAACCCCCCCCCCCCCCCCCCCCCGCGATTTTTTTTCCCGCCAGAATTACTGCATCACGGTTATAAAGTTACTGCATCACATTTATAACTGTGATGCAGTAACTTTTTATACTGCATCATATTTATAAAGTTACTGCATCACATTTATGATGCAGTAACCGTGATGCAGTAAAATCATAACTGTGATGCAGTAACAGTGAGGTAGGAAATGTGATGCTGTAACCGAGATGCAATAACAGTGAGGTAGGAAACGTGATGCAGTAACCGAGATGCAGTAAAATCATAAATGTGATGCAGAAACCGTGATGCAGTAAATTTTGGCGGGATTTTTTTTTTGCCCAAAAAAATTTTTTTTTGCGGGAAAAAAAAATTCGGGGGGGGGGGGGGGGGGGCGGGGTTGGGGTTGGTGACACATGTCATATGATGTGGCATGTGGATAACACATGTCACTCCCACAATCCTTCCTACCTTTCTCATTTTAACCCCTTCTCATTATATCCCTACCCTATATATATATATATATATATATATATATATATATATATATATATATATATATATATATATAAAGGCAAAATTCAATTAAACCAACCCAAAAAGAGTACAGTACAAAACAAACACCTCACAAAGTCACTAACAGGCCATGAAAGAACATGAAAAACTCAAAAGGAAAACAAAGAAACACCCTCACACCAGTAAGCCTCAACACCTCACAAAACCCAATACCAAACACACGAGTTGTGTGAAAGATCAGGCAACAAACACTTAACTTAAAAGCTATACCATCACCCACTCATACTTGAGATTTTAAATAATTACAGCAATGAAATGAAACTGGAATTAACAAATGGAGCAAGCATCAGTTATCACCAGCTCCTCCACCTTGAACGGTTCCACAACTTTGAGGTCTTACAATCCATTTTTCCCACTCAAAACTTATACTCTTGGACCTTCTGTTTATCCAGTCATAGGACTTCAATTGTATGCCTTGAAACAATGTCACTATGCTGGCAGTAGTCCCCCTAAATACTCGATCGTTTCTTCGTTTCCAAATCAAATACCCAGCAACACGTAGCATCGCGTTCCACAATTTACGCGACCCTTTTTCAACCACAACACCACCCCTATGATTAAATAAATCTCTGACAGTCCATACATTTACTGAGCCCATTCCCCACCAAGCAAAAATCATCTCCCAAACACTCATTGCATCCCCACACGAAACAATACAATGCTCCACTGTTTCAATGCAATTATCACAACACGGACACAGTAGAGAATCAAGATCAATACCTTTTTTATCCAAGTCCATTCGCACCGGCAATCTCGCGATCATAGTCCTCCACAAGAAAACATTAACTTTTTTTTGAACAAGGTTGTTCCATGTTGTTCTGTCTAGACCCGATCCCTCACCACTCTGTTGCTCCTCCACCCACTTTGCTACTGACTTAATTGAAAATTTTCCCTTCGGATCCAAGCTCCACTTCCAAGTATCACTATGGTTTTGCTGTAAATTAACTTATGATAATAAACCTTTTAAACTCTCCACCTCGTCAAATGCCCTCCCCCTCGGTGGTCTAACCCAATCCCATTTCCGGTTCCAAGTCCCATCGATCCAGCTTCCTTTCTTACCAACTGTTACCCCTTTTTCCTTCTCGAGATGAAACACCCTAGGATATATATATATATATATATATATATATATATATACACACACACACACACACACACACACACACACACACACACACACACACACACACACACACACACACACACACACACACACACACACACCCCATGGGTATATCAACTCTTGCTTCAAACACTTTTACTATCCTGTACGGCTGCCATCACACGTCACACATGCACTCTCCCTGCAAACTCATAGCTATAAAACACCTTTTTCTGTCTACCATAATTAGCAAACACCTTTCTAACCATGGTGCTTTTGCACTCTTCATGGTAGTTCTCTTAGCCATGGCAAGCTACTCCAGTAAGATCTCTTGTTTTTCTTTCTGCTAGTTCTCAAATGCAGGGGCGGAGCCAGGATTTGTAGTTAAGGGGGGCCGAGTTCATTATATAACCTGAAAAAATAAAAGTGTAAATAGAATGGTTTCCAACTTTAGTTTATACAGATAAACAATTACAAAAACTTACAAATGCATTACCGAACCTAATTTTTTTAACATATTTAGTACATAAAAAGTATAGTAAACTCAAAATCTGGTCAGTTTTTTATTTATTTTGATGCTTCCTAGTATATAACTAGGGGGGAGAGCTACAAAGCCGAAACTTTTTAGGATTTCTTGATTTAAGTTATAGGAGTTCAAAAAATATCCTTATTCGGATATCCGAAAACTTGATCATAATTTATTAAAAAATTGGGTTTATGAAAGGACAGTGAACTCATATAAAATTATAGATATATAAACTGTTATTTGAAATTTCAGATATCCAAATTAAAAAACTTAGATAAAATATTATGTCTAACATAAAACTATCATCGTAAATTTCGGATATCCAAATTTATGATATAACTAGCAATTGATAAGTCCCTTAAATTATTTAAATTAACAACAAAAAATATTGTCAACAATGTTGCGAGAAACCCGAAGAACCACGTCGACAACCTCAACCACGTCAACCACCTTAACCTATAACACGTGATATTTTGCCGATCCCTGCACAAAGGCCATTCGAAGAACCGCGGGAAGATCGGTTAATGGATGTTAATGTGTGGTTGAGAATGAAAGAAAATTTCGTGGAGGAGGTCAGAGAAAGAATTGATGGTATGGCGAGAATTGGGGTGAGAACTGATTTGTATGACCATGGGGGGAGCCTGTGGTGCCATATGTTGGGCAGGGCTGACAGCGTCAACTTTAGCATAGTGTTAGAGCATTTGTGGGACCATGTGGAGATACAGTCATTTGATTTGAGGGAATAATGAGGAGACAAAAACCATTTAGAATCGGTCATTTGTGGGAGTATGTGGAGCTTCATGCACCCACATTGTAAAATACACCTAATGAATTAATGAAGATGGCTTAATGAATTTGTAGTTTCTGGTTGGTTTAGAACTTTAGGTTTTATGTTATTAGGGCTTGTAAGTTGGATCTTAACTAGTTTATTAGTTATGCTATTAATGAAATGAAATTAATTTTTGTCTTCAATATATTGTTTGTTTAATTTTTGCATATGATTAAGGGGGTTGGCAACACTTGTGGCACCACACCACCATCCCTCACTCCCAACCAATCCCCTTGTGCCACATCATTCACCCATTTTTCCCATCCCTCACCCTTTTTTTTGTAGGCATCACTTGTGGCACCACACCACCATCCCTCACTTCATTTTTTTTCTTTTTTTTTTAATTTCTTTAAAATAAAAATAAAAACTAAAATTCCATTAAAATTAATAAAACATTACATAAAATTCTTAAAAAACATTAAATAACTAAATTTCCGATAAAAACCTAAAAAACACTAAATCCTACAAACTACATGGCCAACCGTATCTGGCGCATATCTCGCGTTTCCTTTTGATGACAAAGTCCTTAAAAACCGGGTCTGGGATATGGTCGTGCGGGTCCATAACAAATTTCATGTCCCGATTGTAGGTCTCCCCATCAAGAAACTTCAAATACTCGTCGTCCTTTTTCTTTTGAGCCTCCATCTGCGCTTGCAATAAACTTTGCTTTTCGGCCGTGTAACTTGCAAGGGTATCACGAATCGAACTTCGGCTTGACTCTTCAGAATTCGTCTTTTTTTTGCCTTTCGATGGTCGTGATGGAGTTGGGTTCTCATTGAGGTTCGGTAAGTCACAGTTGAAATCTTCCACGTTTATTGGCGTCTCGTTTGTTTGCGTTTGAGCGCTACTTGACTCCGACGACTTTCTTTTCTTGCTCGATCCCGTGGATTCTTGAGTCTGACTAGCCGACGCTTGTGCTTTCCACTTTTCTTGATCTTTGAGAATGTGCCACGCTTTATTGTACGCGAAAGCTTTCCTAAATTGTTTTTCAAAATCAAGTTGGGCTCTCTCGTAAACTTGAAGATCGTCACACCCACTTTCTTTCAAGCGCACCTACAAAAATTATATATATACGTAAGTAAAAAAAAAATAAACTTATGTACGTAAAAAAAAATTATATATATACGTATGGAAAAAAAAATAAACTTATGTACGTAAAAAAAAATTATATATATACGTATGGAAAAAAAAATAAACTTATGTACGTAAAAAAAAATAATATATATACGTATGAAAAAAAAAATACCGCTTGTATGTAGTATGCGTTGAACGCCGTGATATGCGCATTCATAGGAGTCCACTTCGAGTTCAATTGATCTTTGGTGCGTTCGGTTCTTGGAATAAGGCTTTTAAAATGCTTTAGAACTCGTTTCCAAAAACCTTCCTTTGTTTGACGGTCCCCAACTTGTTTGTCCACCGAAATTTTGATCCAAGCCTTAGCTAACGCCTCCTCCTCATCGGGCGTCCAAATCTTAGCGGGTTTTCTTTGACTTTGACGCGGTACCTCAACCTCTTCGACCTCTTCCTCATTCATCGGTTGTGTCTCGGGCACCAAATTAACATTATCATAATCTTCATCATCCTCGCTATCATCACGAACGGGTAACGGACCGCTCTCCGTTTCACGTCTTTTATGTTGGGCGTATCTCGGCTCAAACGGGTTGAAATTTTGAGGCAATTGTGGGAGGGGTTGTTGGGGAACGAAAAATTGTGGAGATGGAGCTTGGACAAATTCGGGGCGGTAAACATCTTGTGATTGAGAAAATGATTGAACTCGAGGACGACTTGCACCCCTCGCTACTCGGTTTCCTTTTCTTGAATCTCTATTTTTTGTTGGTTCCATTTTTTTTTCTTGCTCGGTAATTTTTTTTCTTGGCAGAATACTATTTTTTTTTTTTTTTTTAAACTTTGTGTGTTGATTGTTGTTGGTGAAGACTGCTATGGCTGTACATATATAGGAAGTATACAACGGTCAAAAAAAAAAAAAAAAATATTTGAAAGACCCAAACGGTCAAATCCAACGGTACAAAACATGAAACGGTCAAATTTTTCCCTTCCTTCCCGTGCCACAAAACACCCCGTGCCTTAAGCTTACCGTGCGGTACCGCAAGGCAGGCGGCGGTGTTCCCGCACGGTAGGGCGGTACCGTGGATTCCTTCCCGTGTGCAATGCCGACCCCCTAACTAACGTTTTTGGGTTCATTAATATTGGATCAGAATACTTTATTACATACTGAGTAATTAATACAGTAGTAGAATAATGACAACGACCTTGCTTGTAATTTCCTAAAAGTTAAAAAGTGCTTTTTAGAGAGGCAAATTATTCCACAGTCTCACTATAATAATGGTCATATAATTAGTTACAGTATGTGATCTTTTTTATTACTCCCATGTGTATTGTTAACCAACATTATAAGAAGGTCCAATAAATTATGATCAGTAATATTCGGTTCAAAATTTAGGATCTTATATTGTGCAATTAGCAGCTATCCCGTACCCTGGCTCGAATTTGAGTTTTAGGTGCTACCCCAAACCAACACCAAAACCACTCCAACCACGCATACCCCATTATATAGTTGCATTTTCAAAGTTCATATCAAGTTTCTCAAAATCTCGCTAAATGAAACACGCACAATAAATAAGAGCATCAATCTACCACGGCCATCAAATTCAATGACCAACAACTTTAAATCAAAATAGACTCCAATTATGGAGGGGATTTTTAACTTTGGTAAATGATTAACTTCCTTGTAATATGATAAATAGCTTTTAAGATGTTTGTTCAAACATTTACAAAACCAAATAAACTTATTCAAACACTTTAATAATAGTAAGTTTAATAAAGTAGAAAAATGCTACAGTGAATTTCAACAAGTGAAATGTACGTAAAAAAATTATTTCACAAGCCATACTTTCACAATAACTTGGTACAAAAACGAGAAAAACATACTTTTGAATAATTGTATTGAACAAAAAAAATGTTACAAAAGAGCGAAACTTGAAAACCATACAATATATGTGTACAAGCATTATACTTCTGTTTTATTAATATGTTAGGAAATTTATAAAATCGTAAAATGAATCCAATAACTACCTAGAACAATACTTGTATAAGGAATAGAAACATCCTTCCCGCTTCCTCATGCTGTCTACATGACTAACATCAAGTAAGAATAGGCATGAGATACTTAGTCTATTTCTTCATGTATAAACCAATTTATTATATGCATACATCATTTTATACAAGATGTACAACATGTTATATAATATTGTAGTGCATAAATATTCGTTTATGCATGAAGAAATGGAGAAATATCATTTCTCTAAAAAAAATTATAGTACTTGACTAAAATGAGTAGATGTGTGTTGCTAGGGTTTTATGAAGCTTCGTGATAAGGATGAGGGGTTTTATAGTGGGAATTTTAGGGTTGGGTCACTAGTTAGATAAGGGTGTTTGGGTTTGGGTTTTAAAAAGGATTTTTTTAACTTGTACTTTAAGGGCATGTTTGGTAGAGTGGAATGGAAGGGTGGGATGAGGAATGGCCAATCAATATTTACTGTGCGGTATCACATTTGGTCCCAAACTTTATCATTAATGCACATTTAGTCCTATACATTTGTTTAAAATTTCGTTAGCTGCGACGACCTTTTTTTTTTTTTTTTTTTTTTTTTTTTTTTTTTTTTTTTTTTTTGGGTCCAAAAATGCTCTTAACACCGTTGGTCTTCGAACTTTCATATGCATGACTTTTAAAATGTAAACACCTTTCTTCTTCAACTTCTAAACCACCACCTAATTCTCTTCACGACCGCTCCTACTAGGCCAACACCACCATCGTCGTCGTCACTATTATTGAAACGAAAATCATTTGTGTATACCGTCCAACTAGATTGATGGAAAACGTCATAAAAGGCAGTAATTTTAAAGTTTTACTTAACTCATTAAATAATATTGTTTATGTAGAACCGTAGAGGAGGTGAATAAGATATTTTTGACTTATTAAAAGTTAAACAACTTTAAATCTCAAAGGATATAAAAGGTGCAAATACAACACAACCGAGTCAAGCAATATCCAACCAACCAAACACCACAATATATATTGTCACACCCGGGATAAACAAACAAGATGTCAATACTCAATACACAACGTCATAATTAAAACTAGTCTTAAGATCCCACATCCCGGAATAAACAAACAATAGTTCAACGAAAACAATTCAACAAAGATAGTGGACTTGAAATCAAGAAAATGACCAACGGGTTCCATCTTAGGTCCATTAGGTAAAGCAGGAGCTCTGATGACGTATAGTCTACACTCGGGTCACGAACCCGAGTAATGGACATGTTAGGAATTATACTTGAGTTGATATTGACAAAATATGAAAGATGAAGGACTTATGGAGACAAAGAGGAAAACTTCAAAATATGGAGAAGGACTTGCTTGCAAAAGAAGATTTATATTTTAGTCCTTCGTAGTATTCTTGTAACCCTAATTCTGTATTATATAAAAAGAATACAGGGAATAAGTTTTAAGTATGTACAAGATGTAAAACCTAGTAAAGGTGTGTGTGTGGAAACCTAGGGCGTAAGTATGCTTATGTAAACGCCTAGGTTAGTTGATTAATGTTAAGCCTCAACGATCTTAGATCGCTGTTAGAGTGTAACCGTGCTACACTTGATCACGTAGTATTGGGGCTTTGGTGTATGTTAGAGTAGAGATGATGACGAAGAAACCTTGTTAATAATAACAATTGTTAATAATAACACTTGTCCCTATTTGATGATGACAAAAAGGGGAAGAAAATTTAAATTGAAGCTGCAACTTGAAGATCCTTGATGATATAGCATGGTTTAAGGGGAAGTTCATTTATCTTTCATATATATTAGCTTCAGGGGAAGTTCGTGATTATATGGTTTTGTCATATCAACTAGGGGAAGATTGTTAGGAATTATACTTGAGTTGATATTGACAAAATATGAAAGATAAAGGACTTATGATGACAAAGTGAGGAATGCAAAAGACAAAGGACTTGCTTTACAAAGAAGTTATTTCAATATAGTCCTTCGTAGTATTTGTAACCCTAATTCTCTATTATATAAAGAGAATACAGGGAATAGGTTTATTCATTCATGTGTGTCACAATGTAAACCTAGAAAGGTGTGTGTGTAGAGACGTTTTATGGGAAAATGTCTAGGGTGATTAGTGTTAAGCCTCAACGATCTTAGATCACTGTTAGTGTGTAACCGTGCTACACTTGATCACGTAGCATTGGGGCTTTGGTGTATGTTAGAGTAGAGATGATGACGAGAAACCTTGTTTATAATATTGTTCTTATTCCGCTATGTTTTATCATGTGAACATTATTATTCCTAGATTAAGACTTAATCGGTCTTGAGCCAAAACGGTCCTAGAAACTATCTTTATTATGGCATTCCTAGTTTCTAACAGGACATTACTAATGCCCATGCCCACCACGCGTGGGCTATCATAATAATGATTTGGGCTACCATGCTAACGGTTTGGGCTTTCAAATATATTATTTATGGTCTTGATAATGATCTTCTATTTATGGGATAAAGATCAATAAACCGGATAAGCGTGTGTCACACCCCGCCACGGCGGAAACGCGCGGGTGTAACTTCATGGATATCATCACAACACATGGTGTCTATATAGAGAATAACTACATGCAATAAAAATGGCAAAGTAAAGACACAAAGTGTCATAACAATACCCGAAAGAAAACAACATGATAAACTCCAAAGGCACAGATAAACCACTTCCAATGCAACTAATGTCTCGTCTAATCACATCCTTATATCTTATACTTAGAAAGCTCACCTAAAAATGATGCTTAAAACGTCAACATAATGTTGGTGAGATTCATAGGTTTAAGACTCATACACACTAGGCAACCAAAATCACTGTGATTATAAAACATAGCTGGACAAATAATTATAGTTATCATATAAGCTACATGCATTCACAAGGCAAAATCACACATAAGGCAACCATCAGGCGAAACGTGCCCACCGATCCAAATTCACAACATACCGGGCCGGAACGTGACTCCCGCTCCAAAAAAATGGGTAAAATAATACCCTCCGATCGGAACGTGACCCCGGCTCTAAAAGTGAGTAGGGCTGCTACTCTCCAATTAGGTCGTATGCACGTGCAACAGGGTAAGCACCCTCCCAACTGGACAACACAGAATCACACATCATATCATTACCGTTCACATATAGCATAAATACGATACCATTAAAAGTCCGAGCTCTTTAACACACATACACATAATCACAGTAATTCAAATCATTTAAGACAAGCATCATTCCCATCCTGAGTTTAAAACAAGGTAAAAATATGGGACTATGAACTCACCTCAAACCTTGCAGCTTCCACAACACAAATCACAAATCTAAACAACACAAATAAGTCCACGTTACACAAGGCCAAGCTAAAATCTGTAACCCATGTAATACACATATGATGGATGTCTAAGACTCATATGACCCACCATGTATCTCCTAGACACCATACTAACCATTACCATAACCTAAAACTCACTAAATCCCTTGCAATTTTAAAATCAGAAAACGCAGAATTTTAGGGTACATTCGCCCACATGAAATCACGACAAATAAAGCTCAACAACTCACACCAAAAATTTACCATAGTCTCTCATAAGCATACAAGCTAATCCCAGAAGACCATGGACCAATAACACACACACAAGTACTCAAAAGAAAATCAAACTTGTCAACTACTCAAATTCGGATCTGAACGCACACCAAAAAGTTTTAATTAACATAAAATACTTCCACAAGTTTTTATCGCGAATCCTTTTCGTGGTAGTCTAATATAACCTAATAATTAACTATTCCAGAAGGGCTAGTCAAAATACCACTTTTACAACCACAACTCACCCTCAAACTTTTACCCAAATTCTATCCCGGTTTGACAGCTTTTACACCTTAACAAAGAAAAATCAAAAGACCAACTTCCCGACCTTGAAATCAATCGTGGCTGGACTTTTTGAAAAGCTCTTTCATTAAACTTCAATTTAGACCTAAATTCGTGACTTAACTCTTCACCAACTGTTATTTACACTCACATCTTTACAGCCATAGTTTTCTGTCCAAACCCTAACTCAATAACTAACATGTTTTACGCTCAATCCTCTTAACCAAACATCATACTATTACTAATTATTGATCCCAACATGTTTAATAACATTAATTTACAGAAGTTAACACAAACCCTAATCCATCATAACTTGTATTACATGAATCTAATCAATAATTAAACAATTAAGGGTTTACTAGGCATACCTTAGGCTTGTTTTCTTCACATAATTGAAACCCTAACTTTTCTCCTTCTCCTCCTCTCCCCCTTGTCGACTTTTCCAGAGAAAAAGGGGTTTTGGGTCGTTTGGTTTGGCTTTTATGGGTAGGGGTTGGGCTTGTTTGGGTTAGATTAGGATTCCTTGGGCCTAAGAGTCATATTTGGACTCAAATTGGGTTTCTTTTTCCCTTCTAGCCGATTTTTCCTATACATATATATTTAACTTTTTATTTTTTTTAATAAATTAATTTATTACACTCAAAACCTCATACTTTTCATATTTTACAAACACCCGTAGCTAATCCTAGCGTCTTACGCGATAAACCTCAGTTTTACGACAAACCGGAAAAATATCATTTTCAAAAATAAAGTTTCCAAAAATAGAATTTCACTCTTTAAAAGCATAACACATAAAAAAAACAACTCCTCATAACTTGCTAACGCTCAATTACTTGATCGAAGACTCGTTACGCAAAAACACAAAAACACCAAAACTTCAAAAGTCATTTCTACACCACAAAGGCAATCAAAATGAACTTTCCCAAATAATCAACATTACTCACTCACAAAAACAACACTACGCAAAGGGATTCAGAGCTAAAACTCACCTATATCACACTTATATCACTTCAAACACCTAAGACACACCAAACAAATGTCAACTGAGTCAAGACTATCAAGCAAACTGACCTGCCAAAACCACGGTTGTTACATCATCCCCCACTTAGGGAAATCGCGTCCCGAGATTTCAACTACTATAGTCACCACTCACAACAGCAAAAGGAAATTTATGGATTTTTAAGCGGATAAATACCAAACCAAAAAATCACAGATAAAGAATCGCAAAAATGTGAACCGACTAAATACTCGAATTCACACGATAGAAAACATTCCGTCACTCCAACAATAGACGCAAATAGATACACTAAACCGATCAATAACACCAAAGATCCGAACGACTTCTCACAGATAGGTGCGATACTCTCGAACCAAATGAAAATCCAAACGGTAACCGCAGGAAACACCACATATAATGGATACACACAAAACAAACATTAATTACATCTGATCTTCACGCTCCCAAGTAAACTCAGGACCACGCTTAGAATCCCACCATACCGTTACCAACGCTATCTCACCACACTTCAAACTCTTACATCTCGATTCCATAATCTCAACAGGTTTCTTGACAAAACAAAGAGTCTTGTCAACCTTACATTCATCTAATGGCACATGCAGACTAGCATCCGCCAACCACTTCTTTCCATTAAATACGTGAAATGTATCATGCACTCTACTTCAGTCCTCAGGCAAACTCAACCGATATGTCTCAAATCCAATCCTTTCCGTAAATCTCAAATGGTCCTACGTATCTCGGTGCTAGCTTGCCTTTCTTACCGAAACGCACATCACCCTTCCAAGGAGATACTTTTAACCTCACATATCACCAACACCAAACTCTAAGGGCTTACAGCAATTATTCGCATAACTCTTTTTGGCGATCTCTTGTTGCCTTAAGTCTTTTCCTTAGACAGAAAACCTTATTCGTAGTCTCTCGTTCTAGTTCAGGACCAATTAGTTGGCTTGTTCCAACCTCTGTCCACAGAATGGGCGACCTGCATTACCTTCCATACAACTTTTCACATGACACATACTCAATACTAGAATGATAATTGTTGATATAGGAGAACTTAGCTAAGGGTAAATGTATACCCCGGCTTCCTCCAAAATCAAACACACCCATGCTCTCAGCTCACCATCCATCGCCTGATTTGTACGCTCACTTAGTTCACTCATTAGAGAATGATAAGTTGTACTCATCTACACACGCGTTCTCAAGACTCTATAACACGTTTACCACTATCGCGAAGTACGTATTTCATCATGTTTCTTGATGATCAACGCGACACCCCATGGCTCTTTCCCAACTCACCGAGCGAAAAAGTCTCATCTACTCCTCCATACATCTCTTGTTAAGGTAATAATATGCCTTATCCATTCTTGGATGTATCAAATACCTTGCATGATTGATGTCCTTACGCTTCCTCTCAATGAAACCAATAGCTGGTTCCCAAAGTACATTCCTCCATCTTCGTTCCTTTCCATTTACTGGTCTAAACCAAATAATCATTCTTCTTACATGTTCTTATCCTTGAATCTCTCTCTAGGCTGTCAATATCATCCTCTTAACTCCGAACTGAATTATCATAATCATTGCTCACCAACATCTAAGTTTCACTCGTTCACTCCCGCTCAGCGCTCTTACCACGATGTCCGCTCTTCCTTGACGGTAGCAAATCAAACAATCGTAGTCACTGAGAAATTCCACACCTAACTTCTCTTCAACATATATTAACCTCTTGTCAAATATATGCTAAAGATTCTTATGATCTGGGTAGACCACACTCTTTGCTCCATAAAATATCATCTCTAAGTTCTACTCCCCAACTTTAAATCATGTATCACATAGTTCCTCTTATGGATCTTCCACCTCCGCGATACCCACGCAATCCGAAGAACGTACATCTTGTAGCTAAACCTCTTACTCGAACAACTTGGCAAACACCCTCTTCTTCTTCGACGAACAAATTGATAATCAAAATAACAATCTATACTAAGTAAACGACACGAACCATAAAACCGGTCGAACTAAAACGTATATCAACGAACTCAAAAGGGGTACGAATTACCGACTAACAAAGTAACGAACATCAAAATAAAAGCTAGAAAAACACAATGAGAAATTTTCCCCCAATAAAAGTAGACACGGATAAAATGTTCATGAAAATCAATACAAAGAAAATATAAAATACGCGTACCCATAAAACATCCACAAGCGTACCTCAACGAAAGAAACACTCGATGAACCAAATACATAACAAGTTTGGTAAATGAGAACCATAGACAGTTCTTATTCCCGTACTCGACCTTCCCAAAAACAAATGAACACCATTTTTCACAAGACATGTCTTAAACTTATACATTTTTATAAAATATATATATAAACCATTTTATGTAAGACATCAACATAACCATTTTTTTTTCACACTTCATTTTCACCATAAAAATAATAGTTTCCAGCAAAAGACCTTGAAATACCCAAAACGAAATTTAAAGTACCATAAGAACTTTAACACAACCCCTTTATTGGATGCGAAAAACACAGAAGAATCACATAATTAAAATAACCACCAAACGAATCTCATACCAGGGAACACTCACGCAAATACATTGCAAACCAAACGATGAACTTACAGACTCATTCGTACAACGATCAACCAAAATAATAGAAAAACACCGATACTAACAGGTCACAAAACATGTCACAAAATTTCAATTGGTGTGTGTAAATGAGGGATCAAATATCCACACCAACTCGTCACGAACCAACAGTACTCGAAGAACAATATAATATTCATTCGCGGAATGAATGCAAGGAATAACCAGAAAAGCGAACCAGTATCCAACATAAACGAATTCGATTACCCAACACCTATCACGACGTCAAATAGAAAAAAATATGGCATCTGTACCATCATGGTACGAATAGGAATGCCAACCAAAGAATTAAGTATACAAACGGAGTGTCTAGCAAACGAATCAACTTAAATACCACAACATAAGTACCCACTGATAATTGAGGTATCAACATATGATAGGTAGGATGGAATCTTACCACCTACACACCCCAACATATAACGACTGTCCAAACGGTTAAGAGAATATTTCTCTAACCATACAGCCATCACCAACATGATATCACATACAATCTACCACAACATATAACAACAAACATCAATCAATGCAATAATGGTCACAAGTCCACGTGTGTGATACTCTTATAATTATGTTCGTGACCATAGTTATAAGCCTATTCCACACGCATACTTACTCCCAAAACCACACATCTCAATGATAAGCACATATACCACATAGCACCAAATACACCATGCAATCCATGCTATCATACTTACAAGTCCACTTGTGTTGTGACGCATGTATAATTATGTTGGCCACCATAATTATCTATGCCCCCTTTCACAAGTGTACTCCCTCCTATGACAACACATCATGCAAACAATCATGCAAACAAAAACACAAGATGTCGCAAACAATCATCTCACATGGAACAATTCCAACGATTACGTTAACTCTATAATCCAAAATCAATTGGATAAGGTCGATCCAATATCCAAGAGTAATCACGCTCCAACATGGCTCTAGATGGCAAAAGACTATATACGAATTCCAAAACATAACCTAAAACAAAAGACGTCGCATAATGGCTCAAACTCCACTCTCGCACTTATTTCCCCACTCAGATCAATTCAACTTACTATTCGCTGTGGACTCCAGATCTGAATCCACACCATTCCATCCTAACTCCCCTTCTTCTTTACTCAACCACCCATTCCTGTTTCCTACATGTTGAGGTAGTCGACAACATGCAAAACCATCTTTATTTCTTTCTTCCAATTCCGTATGATTCACAAGTGCATACAAATCATGAGGTTTAGACTAAACCACCTCTTCTTCCTATGAGAAGTGGGGACACTACCAAGGATATTTGGTAATGGCTCCATCTCCAGAAGTCACCGTGGTTCCAAACCTCTCCACTTCTTCTCCACCAAAGTTTCACAAAAACGTCCTCTCCATGTCCGAACATGGATACATGCTATCGGGAACTCGGATTCTGCGGGTTTGTCCGCTTCATCCTACTACTTCTCTCGCATCCAATAGCGACAACAGTTGTCCAACGAAGCATCTTACGCGCGGAAGACGATATAATAAAGTCGATATATACAATACTACGTATAGGGGATAGAATAGACGTCAGAAACTCAATAAAACATCTCATAAATATAGGAAAATAGACATTGCAGCTTCCACAACACAAATCACAAATCTAAACAACACAAATAAGTCCACGTTACACAAGGCCAAGCTAAAATATATAACCCATTAATACACATATGATGGATGTCTAAGACTCATATGACCCACCATGGATCTCCTAGACACCATACTAACCATTACCATAACTTAACACTCACTAAATCCCTTGCAATTTTAAAATCAGAAAACGCAGAATTTTATGGTACATTCGTCCACATGAAATCACGACAAATAAAGCTCAACAACTCACACAAAAAATTTACCATGGTCTCTCATAAGCATACAAGCTAATCCCAGAAGACCATGGACCAATAACACACACAAGTACTCAAAAGAAAATCAAACTTGTCAACTACTCAAATTCGGATATGAACGCACACCAAAAAGTTTTAATTAACATAAAATACTTCCACAAGTTTTTATCGCGAATCCTTTTTGTGGTAGTCTAATATAACCTAATAATTAACTATTCCAGAAGGGCTAGTCAAAATACCACTTTTACAACCACAACTCACCCTCAAACTTTTACCCAAATTCTGTCCCGGTTTGACAGCTTTTACACCTTAACAAAGAAAAATCAAAAGACTAACTTCCCTACCTTGAAATCAATCGTGGCTGGACTTTTTGTAAAGCTCTTTCATTAAACTTCAATTTAGACATAAAATTAGTGACTTAACTCTTCACCATCTGTTATTTACACTCACATCTTTACAGCCATAGTTTTCTGTCCAAACCCTAACTCAATAACTAACATGTTTTACGCTCAATCCTCTTAACCAAACATCATACTATTACTAATTATTGATCCCAACATGTTTAATAACATTAATTTACAGAAGTTAACACAAACCCTAATCTATCATAACTTGTATTACATGAATCTAATCAATAATTAAATAATTGAGGGTTTACTAGGCATACCTTAGGCTTGTTTTCTTCACATAGTTGAAACCCTAACTTTTCTCCTTCTCCTCCTCTCCCCCTTGTCGACTTTTCCCGAGAAAAAGGGGTTTTGGTTCGTTTGGTTTGGCTTATATGGGTAGGCGTTGGGCTTGTTTGGGTTAGATTAGGATTCCTTGGGCCTAAGAGTCATATTTGGACTCAAATTGGGTTTCCTTTTCCCTTCTAGCTGATTTTTCCTATACATATATATTTATTTTTTTATTTTTTTATTAAATTAATTTATTACACTCAAAACCTCATACTTTTCATATTTTATAAACACCCGTAGCTAATCCTAGCGTCTTACACGATAAACTTCGGTTTTACGACAAACCGGAAAAATATCATTTTCAAAAATAAAGTTTTCAAAAATAGAATTTCACACTCTTTAAAAGCATAACACATAAAAAAAACAACTCCTCATAACTTGCTAACGCTCAATTACTTGATCGAAGACTCGTTACGCAAAAACACAAAGGCAATCAAAATGAACTTTCCCAAATAATCAACATTACTCACTCACAAAAACACCACCATGCAAAGGGATTTAGTGCTAAAACTCACCTATATCACACTTATATCACTTCAAACACCTAAGACACACCAAACAAACGTCAACTGAGTCAAGACTATTAGTCAAACTGACCTGCCAAAACCACGGTTGTTACAGCGTGATACGCCGAAAAGTAAGGAGCATGGAATCAACTAGATTTCATGCCTATATAAAGAATATCACGGCTCTCATTGAGGTACGATCTAAAAACCTTAACTCTTCACTATAACCCTAAAACCGATTACTTACTCTCACGGCGGAGGATAATCGTGGGAGACAATCCCACGATAAGCCTAAAGGTGTTGTTTTACTATCTTAGTGTGCAGGTCTCAAGCATTAAGATCTGATTGATACGAGAACAAGAGCCCAAACAAGGAACGCCCAACTTTTGTATCAACAAGCTCTATCCTCCCTAAGCATAATTTATGTTATCACCTGAAAATGAATGCTCGAAAATGTCAGCATAAAGTTGATGAGCTTGTTGGTTTAAAAAGTAAATCACGTCGCTGTGTGATAAATAATGTATAAGTATGTTGACAAGGACTTAGTGTTATCCTTTCAAACTTGTTCCCGCCTATTCTTTAGAGTCTTAGACATTTGTCCTAGTCTTGATTCATTGAGCTTAAATGTTGAGAAGATCACAAGATTTAGTGAGTTATTGTCATTACTCACTAAATCTACATTATCTTATTCATTGGTTTGCATCAGTGAATGGCGAGTCTTTCTCTTATACTCAGGTAGAACACTTGAAGGTAACTCACAATCATTCGGTGACCTGAAGTGTGTTAAGTTATTCTAAACACTTAGGGCACGTTCGGTACTACTGAATCACAAAGAATGGAAAGATAGCTGAGAATGGAATTGCAGAGAAAGAAAACGGCTTCAAAAATAGAGAAACTATTCAACTGTTTGGTACAAAGTAAAGATGGAATACTGGAATTGGCGAGAAAATGTATTCTTTTGTTTGGTATGGACAGAGAATGATTGTCAAAAATAAAAATGAAACAAACACGCTCAAATCACGATCATGGTAACATAGAGATCGAAGTCGAAATATGTTAAAATAAGAATACGACCCAACCGGTATGTCAACAAAGAATTAAACTCCAAAAAACACTTTTATTTAAAGTATTTGAACTGATATTACAAGTTTATTTCAAAAACACAAATACATTATAAATGACGAGGATGGCTGCGGGCCACCGCGTTGCGGCGGAGCAGCGGCCATTTGACTGTACCTACGTCAGATATAATGTCCAGATTGTTGGTTTATTTACGTTACCTTGTTTTCAGCACTACCACTGTCGTTGTTGCCAACGGGGATTCCCTACTCTGAAAGGTTACTTGGCCGGCCGTTTGGTCCATAGCTGGTTATTGTGAAACTTACGTCATCTTAAATGAGATTTTTTTTACGCCGATGTCCGGACTAATCCTAGCCTATTCTTATGAGGGAAGATGAGCATGAAGCAACGGCTAGATGCTCATAGTAGGCAGCTTAGCTATGATTATGAAGTCATGTGAGAAGCGTTACTTGTATGTACTTGGTCATTTTTATCCGCTTTACCCGCATAAGAGTTACCCGGTCTGACTTTTTTAGCCCATCCAAGCTGATAATGTATCCTGGTCGTTTGTCAAGTTCTAGTAAAATTAGACATTCATTGTTACTTGTTGGCTCATCATGGAGCTGTGCCGTAACTCTAACAATACACTTTGTAATGCTACGTGCTCTTTGGACTAATACTTGAAGCCAGTGGTGTGCTTATGTTACGCCTTAGAAAGTTATGATAAATTCTGACGATATATGTAACAACAGACCAGCTAGTCATTTGTTGTCTACATGGGAACCAAACATAATACATTTATGGTCCCAAAAGTGGTATATTAACAGTTTTAGATTACAGCCTAGTATGGCAAAAGCGTTTGAATTTTTTTAAAACGTAACGGAGCTATCTAAGCAATAGACATAGTCAAGATAAGTAAACTACTCGCCTCAGCGGTTGTTTTTCCTATCGTCGATTTAACACACATTGCCTTGATTAATAGCATTCTTACTGATCATGGTTTATCAATATTAGTATATTACAGGCATAGAAGCTGCTACGTACATTGCCATTAACATGGTAAACAAAATTGGCAGTAACAACGACATTGCCAGGCGACTACATTACCAAGTTCTACTTTCCTATTACATTAGCAGGCACAAAAAGCATAGTTATTTTACATGGTCTTCGTTCGTTCCTAACAAACGTTGTTATGTTATATTTTCCTGTAGGGTGTACTATTCATATTGCCATGCTATTATCAGCCTCCTTGCTTAGTTTTCTTCGTTGGCGCGCTCGTTTCTTATTCAGTATCGTTTTTCAGTAGTTGTCTGCGAACAGATGTCTTTGCACTTTGACCTTTCATTTCATGTTTATGTAGGCTGGCAATGGTGTTTGTAGTAACCGGGCTTGACACCGGTGAAGTTTCAGGTGCAGGAGGCGTGGACGGTAGGTTTTCGGTTGTTAATGCCGACTGAACGTTTGCCTTTGTGTCTTTAAGTGTCATGACAGTTTCGGGCACCTCAGATGTGTTTTTTTTACTGACACTGGTCGGTGACACTGGAATTTCAGTTGCAAGTGGCATGTCGAGTGGCTTTTCAAGTGTTGTTCGTGAGTCGCTTGTTTGTAACGGCAGGTGGTGCATTCTCTGAAGGCGCGAGCAGCAGTTGCGGTCCAGTTTCCAACACAGTATCGAGAATATATAGAGGATGTTCCTTTGTAGATTCGGTCGCAAAGTGTAGCTGAAACAGGTGAGTGGTTCCTTCCATGGCAATCAGAACCGGTGGCAATGTGTACGGATCCGTGTGGCCTTGTTCTGTCACAACTTTGCTACATTCGGTAACCACTGAATGTGACTCGTTACTGAAGCATTGAATATGTACGGATCCGTGTGGCCTTGTTCGGTCGCAAAGCGTTTCATGTTGATGACGAAATCCTTAAAAGTCGGGTCTGGGATATTGTCATGCGGATCCATAACGAACCTCATGTCACGATTCATCACCTCCCCATCAAGAAACTTGAAATACTTCGTCTTTTTTCTTTTGAACCTCCAACTGAGCCTGCATTAAACTTTTCTTTTTGGCTGTGTAACTTGCAAGGGTATCACGCATCGAGCTTCGGCTTGAATCTCCAGAGTTCAATTTTTTTTGCCTTTCGATTCACGTGATGGAGTTGGGTTCTCGTTGAGGTTCGGTAAGTCACACTCGAAATCTTCCACATTTATTGGAGTCTCGTTTGTTGGCGTTTGAGCGCTACTTGATTCCGACGACTTTCTTTTCTTGCTCGATCCCGTGGATTCTTGAGTCTGACTAACCACCTGTTGTTCTTGCCACTTTGGTTGATCTTTGAGAATGTGCCACGCTTTAGAATGCGCGAAAGTTTTTCTAAATTGTTTTTCAAAATCACGATTGGCTCTCTCAAGGACTTGAATATCGTTGCACCCACTATCTCTCAAGCGGTTCTACATATTTATAAATCAATATACAATAAAAAACAATATCCAATATATATATATATATATATATATATATATATATATATATATATATATATATATATATATATATATATATATATATATATATATATATATAATGTATTTAAAACTTAAAAAATCATAAATATAAAAATATACCGCTTGTGTGTAGTAACCGTTGAACGCAACGATCAAAGTATGCATAGGAGTCCATTTCGAGTTCAATTGATGATGAGTGCGTTCGGTTCTCGGGACAAGCGTTATAAAATGCTTTAGAACTCGCTTCCAAAATCCTAGCTTTGGTTGACGGTCGCCAATTTCTTTGTCCATCGAAATTTTAATCCAAGACTTAGCTAACGCCTCTTCCTCCTCATCGACCTCGTCATCAATTGGTTGTGTCTCGGATGCCACGTCAACATTGTCGAAATATTCATCATCATCGGTATCATCACGAATGGGTAACGGTTCACTAACCCGTTCACGCCTTTTTTGTTGGGTAAAGCGCGGCTCATATGGGTTGAAAGTAGGAATTGGCGGTGGGGATTGTTGGGTATAGTTTGGCGTTGGGGATATTGTTGGGTATAGTTCGGCTCAAACGGATCGAAGTTAGTGGGAATTTGCGGGAGGGGTTGTTGGGAGTAAAAAAATGGTGGAGATTGATGATACATTTCGGGGCGGTAAGGTTGTGTTTGAGAAGATGATTCGAAACCGGGTTGTGATTGAATTCGAGGACGAATTGTGCCTCTCGATCCACCTCTCGATCCACGACCACCTCTTCTAGGGTCTCTATTTTTGTTGCCACGTTCCATATTATTTTTGCTCTCGGTATGTTTTTTTTTCCTCTCGTATGCTTCTTTTTTTGCTCTCAGTATATGTTTTTTTTTTTGTGCTTTCCACCCTCAAACAAACACTCTTTAAAAAAAAAAAAAAAAAAAAAAAAAAAAGACGTTGGCAACGGCTATATTACTCCAACGTTCCTTTTTCTTTTTTCTTCCCGTGCGTGGGTTCTTCACTCAACGGGGTCTCCCCGTGCGGTAAGGAGTACCCGGCGGCGGTGTTCCCGTGCATTAGGGATCCCGCACCGCAGTCTCCCGTACCCACTCCCATTCCTCTAATCTTATTTATTGATCAACTGGATACAACAAAAGCTTTAATAGAAGTATGTATTTTGGATAAGGAGTTTGAAGATAGTGTTTTGATAACTTGGATAAGCTTTTGATACAAAAAGTCTTTCTAGTTGAATGCATTTCAACATACTCACAAGACAAACGCATCTTTTTTGGCTTAAACATTTTCTTAAATTTATTGCTCCTCGAGAAAAAAAAGGCCAAATAATCAAATAAAAAAAATTTGAAACTAGGAATAGTTAAAGCAAACGGAAAAAAATATTTATGAGTATAATAAGTGGTAACAATGTTGCTTTGATTGTGAAGTGGCTTGACTTGGGACTTCCTCTTACCAACCCAACACCTTAACCAGAAGTCCAACCCCACAATACATCATCTATATGCTATGTTTATAGTTAACATGCAGAAGATTTTTCACTGAGAAAAAAAAAAAATGGTGAGGAAAATACTACACTTAAACAAGATGCCTACGTTATTAATATCCGTTTCTCATTTCTTTATATTTTAAGCTTATAAAGAACTTTCAAACTACATTTTTAAATTTGTTCTTTTCATTTTAATTTTTAAAAATACTGCGTGTATATATCGCGTGTGTTTGCTGGTGGAGTGTTTATAAGTAGTTAGGTGCATGGTTGTTAAGATCCCGGTTATGATTTTAGGATCTAACGAATTTACGATACTGTAAAGCGAAAACGATCTCGATCTTACATAGAATCTTTGCAAGTTTAAGATCTAATAAGATCCTGATTTTGATCATAGGATCTTAAGATTTAATATGATCCGATCTTACTTTTCCCCAAATCACAAACTAAAAAACTACAAATTTACGGATTATGTTTTGTAGAATTTAAAAAAAAAAAATATGTTAATTTTATTAAATATTTCATAAGCATAATTTAGGACAACATTTCTATGAAACATTAATATAATTTTATGTTTATAATATATACTAGGCGAGTACCCGTGCATAGCAACGGGATTTTCTTGCGGCAAAAAACTATAGTTGTGACATTGTGGTAAGTGTTTCGTGTAATGTTTAAACATAAAACGTGAAAATATAAAAATGTAATTGTAAGAGGTCGTAACATACGATAATTCAACTCATACAATATTTCTTAACATGTATCAAAGTACATATAAACATTTAGTAAAACTGAAAATAAAACATTACAATCAATTACAATATTCTTGAAGAGCAAATGTATGCAGCGAGTGTTAATCAGTTGAGTAGTCAATGTCCATTCCATGAACACCTAATAAGTTTAAAAAACAAAAGTATGAGTAAAAGGAAGTTGATGATAGTATGTGTAAAGTTAAAACACGATATAAAACATGTCATATGTATATTGTAAATACCTCTTGAACATTGATCATACACCTTGAAATACTTCTTTATAGACAACATTTACAGTAGTTTTAGATATACTATCATCTGCAAACAAATGACAACTTTCAAACAATCTTTTGCTTTTGATCATTGTACTTCAATGCCCCAAAACAATCATGAATGCGTTATATTTCTATTGATTATGGGTACATTAAACCAAAAATAATAAACGTTTGGGGCGCCTTTTGACTCATTTGACCCTATCATTCTATCAACCTACTTTTTTTTACTAAGCACTTCAATTATGATATTACACAACTAATTTCAAGTGATATTTGTTCAATGGTATGATATTGTGTCAAGAAACATACCACACTGATATGTAGAATGTAATTACTTTTCAAGTTGTAAAATACACAAGTTACTTGAAAGTGAGTGTAATTTTAATAGTTTTTCATAAGGTACAATGATCAATGCAACATATAAAATCAACATCTCAGCTTACCACATCGACACACAACATGTACAATCCAATGGAAGATGACAGATAGACATGCCCATAAGCCAAAATAAGCAGAACGCAAGAAAGGGAACCGCGTTGCGACAGGTTTTATTTATTATTTTTTTTGCATTATTATTATTATTATTATTATTATTATTAGTTATAATACTCACGCACGCGCGGGTTTTTTTTTTTAAATTTTTTGAAATAATTATTTAAAAATTTTAATCCTATTGTTAATTGCATCTTATCTATATTTTTTGTATTTATCTTCTACTTGTGTTGTGGATAAATATAAAATAAATAATATTTTTTTTTTAAATATCTTAATTATATTTTTTGTATCTATCTTCTACTTGTTTTATGGATAAATATAAAATATTACCTAATAAGAAAATAATCTTTTTTTTAATAAAATTATTACTAAATATGGTATGAATTGATTTTTTTGAAATGCAAAATTCTCAATAGGGGTTTTATTTTATTATATAAAAAATTATTATTATTATTATTATTATTATTATTATTATTATTATTATTATTATTATTATTTTTATTATTATTATTTGCTTTTTTTTATATGCATTATTTTAGAGTAACAAAATTTGATGCATCAATTTTTTTTTTTTTTTTCTTAGAATAATTTTATGTATTTGTGTGATTTTAGTTGTATTATCTGTTGTCTATATTTGTACATATATTTATTGTTTCTATTTAATGGCTCGGGTTGTACAAAAATTGGTTTGTCTTATTTTTAGGTAAAAAAAAAATCAGTTTCTTGTACGTATTTGGTCTCTATATAGTTTTTTTATTGTATGTATTATGTGCGTCATGGCGGGATTTTTTTGATTTTGTTTTGTGTTATTTTTATGTTACAAAATTTTGTGCATTCATTTTTTTTACCATAATTTTATCCTAAATTTGCTATTGTATTTAATTTGGGTTATATAGCTAATCTACACGTTTTCTTGTTATAATTTGGAACCGGGATTCCTTGCTTAGACCCCTCACACGTTTTATGTAAATAAAATCAAAAGAACACAACAAAATATTATCACATATGGAAGATACGTTCCTTCCTTAATCACATTTATAACTTTCCATATCATATAATACGGTATTCTTAGTTTCCTTTTCATATCACACGACATTCTCTCAATACCACACGTATTCTCTCAATACCGCACGCTCCCTTTTTGTTCTCCCATAAACCGTATAATTCCTTTGTCCCTCTCCCTCTAAAAAATGACACATAGGAAAACATAAAACCCTTCTAATTCAATTGTTCTCTTCAAAAAATTCAAGAACGAAGGTGTAGCAGTATTTGGTGATTCAAGAAAGTGTGGGTGTTGCTATTTATTTATTTATTTATTTTTATCTCTTCCTATTCGGCCAAAGAATTGCAGCCCTTGGTGATTGATATAAGTGGTATAGTAGTTTGCAATTCGTGAATTAAATATGGATGTGTTTTAATGGAGGGTTGTACGTTGTGTTTAAAAGGTTGTAATATTGGGTGTAGGAGTGTTTTTAATAGCATTAATGTATAATTCGTAGAAAAGTCGTCTGAATTTCATTACATGCTATTTTTTTGTTGTACATCATGCTTTGGTTGTTGTAATTATGAAAATTGGTTGCTTTAAAGTGTTGTAAATCATGTATCATTCTTTGTAAGTCTAAAATTTTGGAAAGAGAGTGCTTCCTCCATTATATGTAGTATAGATTTCAACAATTCTCTCTCCAACAAATCCAACAATTCATTATTTTATTTCCAATTTACAAATAAAAAATGCTCTTTTACTTAACCAAATAGTGCCCACAACTTGTCTATGAAATGCCACAACAAAAATTTTATAACTTTTACTCTCTTTTTTCATTTTAACCTTAAACCTTGCAAAACCCAAAACCCAAAAACCCAATTCTAGTAAATTCCTATCACAAAAACCCGTTCTTTTATTCCCGATTATCATAATTAAAATTGTTCGACAAAATGACACCCTCCTCTACCTATTCTCAAAGAATTTGGCCGTGTCCGTTCCGAGGATTTCATTGTTGCCCGGATGGTGAAGTGGGCAATAAAGGAATTGCTCATTTAATTTCTCATATCAAGAGGTTACACCTTCATACCGATGAGCATTCTTACGTAAGGCTATTTCTACGGACAATGGATTATTTATGGCATTAGAGGAAACTGTTGGTAATTTTAGTGTTATCAACAATTTTAGGTAATTGCGATTTAGGGAAGTATGAAGTGCACACTTGTCATGAGATGATATGTATCTATCGTGATAAAACGCAGAGGAAGCGTAGGAAATAGGTCTCTTTAAGAGTATAAAAGAGTCTATTATAATTATAGGGCTTGGGTTATTGTTTAAGGATTCAATTATTCAATGAAATTCAATACTTTTAGACCTTAAATTCTTTATGGTTTATTTAAACCCTTATTTGAGTTTGTGTTCATGCTTCCGTTCTACGTTAATACTCTGTACCTCCAAATTCATTACTAACTCAACCCGAACTAAATTTTCAACAAAAGAAACATAAAAAACAAGAGGCAATGTGGTCTAGTGGGTGAGGCTTATTTGGTTAAGCACCCACAAATGGGAGTAGTACCGGGTGGGTGACCACCCGGGAAGTCCTCACTTGTGGTCCACTTGCAGACCATTTGTTCCGGAGATATATTGCAATGATGGATTCGAAGCCCTTAGACCAAGCCGCTGGGGTTAGAATCCTGAGCATGGCCCGGTTTTCATCCGGCTGTTTCTCCAGCAAGGTAACTTGTGTGGAGGCAGTACGGTTTCCGGGGGAAACCCGTTACCACCTGAGATCAGCGTGGACCCGGTTAAGACAACATAGTCTGGCAGGGTGGCGATGGGGCCTTCGCTGTCCGCGAAGGTGGTCGTTTCTAAGTTGAAATTCACCTTAAAAAAAAAATATATTAGAAAGAAAACATTTGAGGATCAGTATATGTCCCTGTCATGTTAATAATTGGATTCAACATTGACGTAGTTATTACTCCATATACTATTTTATCATTGATGTAGTTAAATAAAGTACACCCCTCATCACATGTCAATAAAAACATACAATATATGTATTCGAAAAATATAAAAGGTATCATGGGTTGAACATTTTACATCGTGTATATATACCCTTATACCTTTCCCATTTAGCACCTAAAATGTCCCATTTTATTCATCACTATCATTTTTAGTTATCACCTAGTGCCTCACTTCCGGTTATCACGGATGAGAAACTTAACTTTTTCGTAAACTAAACCATGCGATTATTAAGCCAACAAGAGCAATAAAAGGCAAGAAACAATAGAGGATTAGTCTCTTGATCCATGTCCCAGTCCCGGTTCCGTTTCCCGTCCCAGTACCAGGTGGTGATGAAGTGCTTGGAATTGTACTGCTGCAAAAGTAGAGAAACCTTAAAGCAATCAAAAAGTAGTGTTTTTTATACTTTACTTTTTTAGTTGGAAACAAAAAATAAAACACACAAAAACACTTTGAAGAACATCTTTATGCATAATCATGACATTGTATTTAGGGTAAGATTTAAGTTCTAAACATGCTGAAGGAAAAGCCTTTTAACTCAAATCAACAAGTTAAACACACAAAACCATAAAAATGGGATCTTTAAGAAACATACCCACATATCATATTAACATTAGAACTCCAGGGAACAAATAGAACATAGACACTAAAACTTGAATATATTAATTGATCGAATGAATAAATTAACCAGGTCTCATACATGAGTATTTCTAAGAGAATAAAACTAAAGAAAAAGAATCCTAAACAACCTAAAACACAGAAACTTGGTCAACAAGGAAAACAAATACTCCGTACGTACTTATCTAACTATATTAGAAACCATGCATGCATAGCTGGTGTCAGGGTCTTGTGGTACTTGTGTCCTACGTCAACATGATGAGACCAAACAAACAACGCGAAAAGTTTCAAATAGAGCAAAGATCTATCTAGTGATAAAAAATACTTGAAATGAAAAGGCCTATTTAGTTGAAAAACAACAATGATTAAGCAGTTAAGCACACAAAGTCTGTAAAAATGTGATCTTTATGCATCAAGAAACAAGCTCACATAACTTATCTCCAAACATAATGACTTACTCCCTAATAAACAATTCAATGGGGCAAAATCTACATAAAACGATGCTAAAAATGAAAGGTTAGTTAGAAAACACACCATGGGCTTCCAGCATTACAAGCAGAAGTTGCACCTGTTTATCATCAAGAAACAACAACAATAATTACATCATTTTGGTGTGTTTGTTGGTGTACACGCTCTACTTCACAAAGTAATGATCAAGCCAATAAAGCAGTAATGATCAAGAAAGTCTTACAAGCTGCAGGGGCTGTTTGGCTAACATTAGTTGTGCCTGCAAAATCACAACTCCATGCGATTTGACCTTTCCTTTGGAAATAGCTGTTCACAGCATAGTCACAGTGATCTTTCACAGTGTTAGGGTTATAACAAGCTCCATGTGGAAGGATTGGAGCACAATCAGCTCCATTTCCGCATGCAAAGTCGATATTCTTTTGTAGAACTTGGTTACTGTTTGCCACGCCACATACACAATAAGCTGCACCTGTTACACAAACCACATAAAAAAGGTGGTTACTTTTTGGCTCCAAAAACAAATCTAAGACAAACCCATTTGAGAACTAGCATAAAGGAAAAAAATAGATCATACTGGAGTAGCCTGCCATGGCTAAGAGAACCACCATGAAGAGTGTAAAGGCAGCCATGGTTTTGTAAAGAACAATGGTGATCATAAAGCAGAGAAGATGAATTAAACAGTGAAAGAAGGAAAAATTTTGAATTTATTGAACGAGTGAATTGTTTACATGTGAAAGAGTATTTATACTACTCCCTCCGTCCCAAAATTATTGTCCGGTTTGAATTTTCAAAATCACTGGTTTAACTTTGACCATAAATATATTTTGTTTATTATATAATACTTGATGAAAAATTATACCATTGAAAAGTACACTTAAAACCCAATCCATTTATATATTTTGCATCAAATATTATATAACACTCACAAAAATATTTAGGGGCAATTGAGCATTTTCCCATGAAATTCACCATGCTTTAAGCCTAGCCCCATGCGACTTCGAGTAGAGGGTTTTGCCCCAATTCGACTTATGCGTTTTATGCCATTATGCTCATATGGCCATTTTTGCTTCAAAATCAAGTACAGATGTGTAACTGTGTGTAAGACTCAAGTACACTTGTGTAAGTTTCCTTTTTCTTGCAATTAGTACTATGTGTATACTACAAGAATGCTGTTGATTAGCCACGGAAATTACCCATGTACATTGATTCATGGGTATTTAACCACACATTACCATTGAATTTCCCATGACAATGGAATTGACATTGTTGCAAAAGTTACCCATGCATTTCTCGAGAATTTACCTACGAACTTACGCACAACATTAGACTCAGTGTGTAATTTGTGGCTGATATATTGTTGGTAAGATATTTCCCGCAAATTACCCATGAATCGAGCCATCGTGGGTAAGTATGCGAGTAAATTCATGGGTAAATACATGTTACCCACGTAGTACAAAATTCTATATGTTGGTGGGTATTTTTTATGGTTAATCAACGGGTAAATATAAGCATGTGGCTTTACCCATGACACTTTTCATGAGTGCTTAGTTATGGATAACTTTTATGTATAATTTGTGGTAACTATATATTCTCTCGGATTGACCCACATCAAGTTCATGTGGGTAGTTTTTTGTTGATCATTTTATGGGAAAATCTAAGGGTAATTAAGGATGTCGTTATTATTTAAGTAATTTGATATAAGGTAATTTTGGGTATCTATATGAACATATATTTACCGATGTACGTCCTTTGTCAAAGGAATTTTTGTTATAGATAATCATATGGTTACTTAAAATGTATACATAATGGAAAATGATTTGGAGGCCTAAAATAGGTGACTAATTGTGTGTCTAATAGATGTTGCAATAAATTATTGGCTTGTGAAGAAGTGCGTCCCCTGCCGTCCCCAATAGGATGCTAACACATATGTTTAGGCATATTATTAGGCATACGAGTTAGACATCCCAATCAATGCTCATACATAATTTGTTAGAAATGGGTTTTTGTTGTGAGTAAATGCTAACGTCTAATTTGCGGGTTAATAACAAAATAGTCATGTACGACGTAGTTTTTTTGTTTGTGTGAATATTTTGTTATAAGCAGTTTGTATGTAATGCTAACTAAGGAATTTAATGGTGTTTATAACCAAGTTTTTCAATTCTAATAATATTTTTGTGAAATTTGAATATGAAAGTGGTTTTCGATTATTAGCTTATTAGTCAAACCTGTATTAGAATCGTGTTTAGTTATTAAAAAAAGGAAGTTAGTATTTGAGAGCTTTATCTCTTTTAGAGGGAAGTGTGTGGTAACTTATGGGGCTCGCCATTTTTATGTGGCATTGCAAATGGCGCTGCCATTTGCAAGTTACCACATCAGCGAGCTCATTTATCATTTCCTGTGCCAAACAACTCACGGTTCGCCAAATGCAAAACATTTTCAAAAATTTGGACCGTTTGAGCAATAATGACTAGTTTCCCTTATTTTTATTTTATTAAAAAAAAAGAAAAAAAAGAACCTTAAACTTTACAACTCTATATAAACCCAAATTTACAACCAATTTTACACACAGTTACTTACTTTTCACCTTAATTCTCTCTATCAAAACACACATTCTGCAAACCAAAAATGAATTCCAATGAAGAATATGTTAACCTTTCCGACGTCGACGATGAAACTGATATTTTCTTTATGACGTAAGCTTATAAGTATCACCAATGTTGGATCGATATACTCTGATCAAACTACTTTGTAGCTTGTAAAGGTTTAACAATATTGAGTAAACTCAATACTATTAATATAGAAACACTGTTTTACCTTGTAAAGTATGCGGAATCTACTAACACAAAGCTTAAGAAGAACTTTTATATTAATCAAACTTTGAACCTGCTTTGTTACACAGATTCACTAACAATCACTAACTACTTTATCAATTTTGATCGACTCTAAAACTTATCTAAGACTTGTAAAACTTGTATCGACTAATACCTCTTAAGGCTCTTTATATAGATAACCTTAAGTCGGTTTACAACATATAATCCTTGAACGACAAGTCATTATCCCTAACTAATTCTAGAATATTCGTTTAATATTACACATTAATCCTTATCTAATATTGCACATCAGTCCTTGTTTCCTTCGAAGTACTTTAAGCATTCTTCAATAACAGCAGTACTTTGACTTCTTCCTTCAGCAGTACTTTGACTTTATTCTTCATGTAGCAGTACTTTGACATCCAGAAGTACTTTGATATTTCATATCCCAACAATCCTCCCCTAACTTGAACTCCACTTGCTTGATTTCAAGTTTCTTTATTATCTTCAATCTTCAAATCTTTAATTATTCAGAGAGATTGTTTCTTTATTTCTTTTTCTTCTATCTGTCATGTGTCAAAGTACTCTTTATCAGCATCATATCTTCCATGGTATCTTCTCAGCAACTCAGCAACATTTTGGTACAAAGATCATCAAATCTTAAAAGTTTCGTACTATTATCATCACTTCCAGGTGTGTTAACTCCTGTGAGAGGTGAATCATTGAAAATTATGATTTTTAGCAAATCATCAGCTATCAACGGATTTGATTTGTCTTTACCAATAGCCGTTTGCTTTGAACTAGCCAACTCTTAATCACTTGGAGTATGGTGAGTTGATAACCATATAGTTTTTGGTAAACTATCAACCATCAACGGATTTGATTATCACATCAGAGCCGTACCCTCATGATGAGTCAAACTCTTTCTTGTCTGTTAAACATGGTGAGTTGATTACCATTTGTTGTGCAGTATAAATACTAACACCATGTGTTTATTTTCAAATCCTCTTTTCTCTTAAACATCAAAACATTTTATTTTTATTTTAAAAGACTTATACTGGTTTATATCAGCAAGCAGTACTTTGTTAAAGTACTGTTTGTTCTTGCAGTACTTTGAAAAATACTTTATTTTACAAAACAAATCATACCAGTATTATGCAATATTACTCTTCAGACTTGACCCATCTGATAAATAGCTTGATAACATCCAAAGCTACTTCAGATTCATCTTCAAGTTCCATTCCATGATCCAGCATTCTGAGCATAATTTCTCTAATCAATGGATATCTCCTCTCAGCCAACATATGAATCATGGTACCATCTTCCATCTCTAGTGTATGAACTCCTGATGACTAAAAGAATCTCCATCTTGTTATTTCCCAATTCTCTTGATCATTCCACAGAGGATCAACACTTGTTTCTTCAGTTTCCCAGATGGTAATTAAGTCTCCAAGCAAAACTAATCCCACTCCTAAAGCTTCAATCTCTGCATAGTATGTCTGTACTTGCACATATAAGTCATATAGATTTGCCCTTGTGATACAGTGCAATAAATCCCATAACATATTGAATGTTATGAAGCTTTCATCTTCTCTGCGGATCATAAAAATAATTTCCCTCTTTTGATTCAACCACAGAAAATGAGATAATCTTGGACTTGTTTCCAGAATCTTCAATCTTTTTGTTCTCAAAATCAACAACTCTGAAATAATTTCTGAGTTCATCAACTGTATCTGCATGAACTAACTTCAGCTTTTTTGACAGTTGATCATCTTCAGCTAATTTCTTTCTTTTCAATCTCCTTTGCTCAGCTTGTTCCTTTCTTATATCTTCTAATTTCTTCTTTCTATCAACTTCCATGGGCACAAAGCTTTCTACTTCTCTTCTGATATCTTCTTGTACTTTATCCCATAGAGCTTTCACTTCTGGATACCTTTTCAAATGTAAATTCTTGTATCCCTTCTTTCTTAAGAACTGTATCATCCAATTTCTTTCCTGAGCTTTGGTCATTGGCTTCTTTGTAATTGGCCTACTGACTTCTTTCAAATACTCAGCATCATATTCAGCTTGTTGCTTTCTAGCAAGCTATAAATCATCTGCAGTCTCTAATTCTCTAATCTGAGCAATAGAAAATTTCTTCTTTTTCTTCTTAGTACTTTGTAGCAAGCTCTATTCAGCTTGTTGGATCGATATACTCTAATCAAACTACTTTGTAGCTTGTAAGGGTTTAACAATATTGAGTAAACTCAATACTATTAATATTGAAACACTGTTTTACCTTGTAAAGTATGCGGAATCTACTAACACAAAGCTTAAGAAGAACTTTTATATTAATCAAACTTTGAACCTACTTTGTTACACAGATTCACTAACAATCCCTAACTACTTTATAAATTTTGATCTAGTTTTTCTTATTCAGAAGTACTTTCATCATCTTTTTGTGCAGGCTCAGAGATATGTATTCCTCCAGTAGGTCTTCTTAAATTCATCATAACTTGAGCAATAGTTTCGTCATCACTTGCAGTATGTACTCTTTCTTCTTCTTGCTGTATAAAAGTGGAAGGACCAGCTTCATCTTCATAATTCTTTGTAGAAGGTCCAGCTACAGAAGTTCCAATAGCAGCAATTTCTTGTTCAGCAGTACCTTGCACACCAATATTTTCAACAAAGGTACTTTGAGCATTATTTCCTTCTAAATCAATTTCTTCTATATCACCACTTTTTACATCCTTATGCTCAACTTCAAGATTAATTTGCTCTATCTCCCCACTTTTTCTTTCAGTACTGTTTTGAGCAACATTTTCATCTTGATCATTCTTATCCTCTGAATATTGAACCATATCATCAAATCTATCTAAATTATCATCCTGATTCCTCCCCAATTTGATAGATGATGATTTCCTATGCCTCCTCTTGGATTTAGACTTCTTCATTTTAGACTTTGGCTTCTGAGACTGTTTCTTTTCTTTGACATAAAGCCTAAAGTTCTGAACAAGAGGCCAAACAAATTTCTTCAACCTTCTGAACTTCTTTCTCAGCTTCTTGATTTCTTCAGCTTGAGCCTTAACAGTATTCTTCATCTTATTCAAATCCTTAGCCAAATCAGAAGTACTCTCAGCACCTGCAATTCCCTCATCTCCTCCAGGTGTTTGAAGCCCACCTGTGGAAGTATAATCATTGGGAGTAGGTACCTTTGAGTCCTCTAAAGCAGCACCTTTAGAAGAAGTACTTTGAGGAGAAGTACCTTGAGCTGAAACAGATGTATCCAAAGAAGCTGTCACAGAGGGAGTCCTTTCACCTGAAACAACATGCTGAGGAGAGACAATAGGTGGTGTAGGAGTATGTACTGAAGCAGAATGCTCAGCAGAATCAGATTGAGCATCATCATTAGAATGTGCAGAACCACTAGTGTCTTCTTCATCCCTAACAGCTTGAGCTACCTCTAACATATAAGCATTAAGAGGTGTATTCCTACCCGAAAAATTAACTCCCTTATTGGACATAAAAGTGAAAACTTTAGGTTGCATCCTAATGGTAGGTACATAATCCTGAGGTTTAGGTATACCATCTAGTGGATTCTCTAAAAACAATTGAACAAACGTAGGATACATTAGAAAGGGTTTGCCAGCCTGAATATGAGTAAGCATACCTTCAAGGATCATGTATGAGAAATTGAAAGGCTGATTGGTAATAAGACCAACAAAAGCAGAAGCTATGGAATGGCTAAACTGATCCCAAGCAGTACTCTTTGGACTCAAACAATGTAGCAAAACATGAATAAGAAATTTCCAATGAGGACTAACCATAGCCTTCTGAAAAGTAAGCTTAGTCAAAGAACCTTCATACCCAATATCTCTGAGTGTGTTCCAAACTTCTTGTTTCCCAAACAAAACAGAGCCTCCTTCATCATCAAATAACAGAGCCTCCCTGATTGAAGCTTCTATAACACGTATAGCTCTCCCAGCAACTGTAGCAGTAATGATATCCTCTCCATCTTCAACCTGTGACCTTGCTGTATCCCAAAAAGCTTGAATCCAAGGTCCAATAATCTCTGGGTTGACTAGAATGGAGTAACAGATGTTGGTACCAGTGAGAAAGTCAATAATACCATGAAAATCAAGGTTATCTTGGGTTTTCTCTAGGTTTGGGATCATGTTATGTTTGGTGTTGGTACGTCGATTAGCCATGGTGATTAGGGTTAGAGTGAGAAAAGTGATGATCGATGCAAACTAGGTATGTGTTTATATAACAAGAAAGGTGAATAAGGTGAATAAAAAGAAAAGACATGAGATTTTTATATAAGGATAAGATTACAAAAAATCACGGTTAATTAATGATTTTACCTTTATTTTTGGAAGTAAATATCCCTATATCTTTCGAAAGGTTGTTAGCCGCAAATCTGACCGTTGGAACAGTATCTGACACATCAGCGAACCCTTTAATAGCACCAAGCAGTACTTTCCATAAAAAATGGAGCAGTACTTTCCGTTAAAAACTCACATAGTATGTTGACCAAAGTACTTTCCCACAAAAAATCTTGAATGTTGACCATTTGACCAAAATATGTTTGAAAGTCAACCATGATTAATGACTATCTCCCCATATTAAATTCCAAAGCTACCATGGTAAGTGAACTTCAATACACTTCATTAAATGCCCATTTACCTTTACCTTGCTTATAAAAGCAACTTCATCAACAACTTGCAAGCACCATAACTTTCTTTAACACAAAAACTAGTAAACAGAATGAGTCACATTCCAATTGTGAACATCTCTTCAGACTTAGATGGCACCACAGATTCAGAGATAAGTTACTACTCTGATTCTGAGTTTGAAGATCCAGGATGGTTAGGTTATTTTCCACCTCATGTACAATGGATGGGTCTCCAAGAATCTTCATCAACAATGAGTGTTGCCAACTCTACCATAACTGATGCAGGAAGTACTACCAACAAAAAGCCCAAAAAGAAGAAAGTTGTCCCTGGTTCATCTTTGGCTAATGAGCTTCCACATGCTTTGACTCAAGCCCTGGAATCAGCTATTCAGAACATGAAGTGGCCTGCTCCAAGGAAAGAGAGACCTCCCAAACAGGTTCTTGGCTTGGCTTGCCCAAGAAAGCATGCTTCTTTTGATGACAAGAGAAAAACTGCTCAAAAGGGAAAACAAAGCTATAAGGGCAAGGAAAAAGGCCTATGGAGTAGGTGTGTGGAGCTTGGTAGTAGGTTGTGATAGGTGGTAGTTGGTGTAGTCTTGTGTTTGTTTTGTCTTTGTTGTGTCTGTATCTGTAGCTTGATAACAAGAATGTATGAACTCTGAATGGTGGTTGCAAGATCTTTCTGAATAAAAACTTGTTCTTTTGAATGATACATGTAGTCTCTCCTCAAATAATGACTAACTAATAACTACTTATGCCTCCCCTCAAAAATAGCTTACATATTAATCATGCCAATACTCACAACCAAAAAAGTAAATCTTGAAACATCAAAGCCCTTTGTGAGTAGATCTGCTACATTATCATTAGTATGAACTTTAACCACATTGATAAGCCTTTGTTCATAGCAATCTCTTATAAAGTGATGTCTAATCTGAATGTGCTTGGTCTTGGAATGATATACTGGATTCTTGACAATACAGATAGTACTTTCATTATCAATGTTGATAGGAGTATTCTTGAAATTGAATCCATAATCCAAAAGCTGATTCTGTAACCACAGTACTTGTGCACAACAACTTGCAGCAGCTACATACTCTGCTTCTGTGGAAGAAGTTGCTGCAATTGTTTGCTTCTTACATTGCCATGACACTAATCTGCTTCCAAGGTACTGGCATCCTCTAGTTGTGGATCTTCTGTCATAGTTATCTCCAGCATAATCACTGTCTGAAAAGGCTTGGAGATGGAAAGGTGAATCCCTAGGATACCATAATCCTAGCTTAGGTTGTTGCCTAAGATACCTGAAAATCCTCTTGACAGCATTCAAGTGAGATACCTTTGGATTAACTTGATGTCTTGCACATAAGCTTACAGCAAAAGTTATATCAGGTCTTGATGCAGTTAAATACATAAGACATCCAATCATAGACCTGTATAGTGTGACATCAACATCTTCTCTATCTTCATCTTTTCCCAAAGGTTTGTTAGTATCTACTGGTGTAGATGTAGGCCTAACAGTTGTGAAAGTGAATCTCTTAAGAATATATGCAACATACTTATCTTGACTAATATAAATTCCACTGCTTGATTGTTGCACTTGAAGTCCTAAGAAAAATGTAAATTCTCCCATAGAACTCATCTGAAACTCTTTCTGCATAAGATCTTCAAATTCCTTCACCATAGATTGCTTAGTAGCACCAAAAATAATATCATCTACATACACTTGAACTAGCATGATATCCTTCTTATCTCTCTTGATAAACAAAGTCTTGTCAATAGCTCCTCTTCTATAACCATGTTGCAGTAGAAAATTGGAAAGCCTTTCATACCATGCTCTTGGAGCTTGATGAAGGCCATACAGAGCCTTTATTACCTTGTAGACTTTGTTTGGGTGTGCAGGGTCTTCAAAACCAGGAGGCTATTTGAAATAAACTTCTTCTGTGATTTTTCCATATAAAAAAGCACTTTTAACATCCATTTGATATACAGGAAATCCCATATAGGATGCAAAAGCCAAAAATAGCCTGATGGCTTCAAGCCTTGCCACAGGAGCAAAAACTTCATCATAATCTACTCCTTCTTCCTGTCTATATCCTTGAGCCACTAACCTTGCCTTGTTCTTAATAACATTCCCTCTTTCATCTCTTTTTACTCTGAAGACCCATTTAGTTCCAATAAGTTTCTTTCCATCAGGTAAATCACATAATACCCAAACTTCTTGAAGTTTAAACTGTAGGAGTTCTTCTTGCATAGCTTCCACCCAACTTTCCTTGGCTAATGCTTGTTTGATATTCTTGGGCTCTTCCTGAGATAGAAAACAAGCAAATAAACACAACTTCTGATCCTTGTGATTCACCCTGTTTTGCTTATTGATAAAACTAAGTAAAGAAGTATGTTGTTGAGACATATTCTTAGCCTTAGTCCTTGTGAGCACCCCTGAAGCTGAGGGTCCAATTATGTTGGTAACAGGATGAGTTTTATGAATTCTGAGAGTAGGAGTTGGTGAGACTTCAAGATTATCTTCCAAATTAGTTATATCAGGATCTTCATTAGAATCTAAGAAAATGCCTTCTTGATCCAATTCATCATCAGTGTCTTCTAAAGTAATTGTGTTTGGATCAGCAGTATCTTCTAAGTCAGGCATATTGGAATCATTAACAGCCTCAGTATTTATCCAATTTGAAGTATCCGAAGGTTGAAAAGTACTTTGAAATAGATTAGCAGTACTTTGGGGTAAAGTACTGGCTGTTTCTTTTGCCTTCTTCTTTTCTGCTTCATAAGCTCTCCTTTGTTCATCATCATACGACTTAGCCATTGTTTCTTGAAAAAGCATCCTAGAAAGTTCATTTTGAATAGCTTGATCTTCTGCAGATACTGGGATTTGTGGTGGAACAGTACTTTGAGGATCAACAGTACTGTTAGGTTTAGCAGTACCTTGAGGCTCAGAAGTACTTTTCTTCTCATCATTGGCATTATCTTTTGGCTCATCTTCAGATCTTAAATTAACATCATGAACAATGTACTGTGCTTCTTCTTCAGTGGGAGCTGCTTGATTTTCTTCCCTTATAGGTACATAATTCATTGATGAAGACATTAAATCAAGATCAAACATCCAATCAGAACCTTTACCTTTAGAATTCTCTTGTTCTTCCAAAAAATCTACATGAAGACATTCTTGAACCTTCTTGATAGCCCTATTGTATACTCTGAATCCTTTGCTATTAGTACAATATCCCAATAAATATCCTTCATCTGACTTCCCATCAAACTTGCCCAAATTATCAGCAGTATTTAGAATGGTTAGGGGACATCCAAAAGGTTTCATAAACTTAATGCTTGGCTTCTTTTCCATGAGTAACTCATAAGGTGTCTTCATTTGAGGTTTAGTCACTGATACTCTGTTCAACACATAACAAGCAGCACTTACAGCCTCAGCCCAAAATGGAACAGGTAATTGAGAGTCTGCAAGCATTGTCCTTGCTGCTTCTATAAGAGTTCTATTCTTTCTTTCTGCAACTCCATTTTGCTGAGGAGTTCTAGCAATACTGAACTCTTTTTAAATTCCTTTCTTGGCACAAAATTCATCCATAAGCTGATTCTTGAACTTAGTCCCATTATCACATCTAATGCCTCTAACCTTGAGTTTTAACTGATTTTCAAGTGCTATTATAAGGTCATGAATAACATCAAAAGTTTCATCTTTAAAGCATAAGAAAAAGACCCAACTAAATCTGCTACAGTCATCTGTTACTACCAAGCAGTACTTCTTCTTGTTCAGACTAAAAACTGAAACAGGTCCAAACAGATCCATGTGCAGCAATTCCAAAGGCTCTCTAATGGTTTTCTCATCAATCTTTTTACAAGAAGCCTTGTGTTGTTTACCCTTCTTACAAGCAAGACATAAGTGATCATTCTTGAATGTCTTAGAAGGTAAACCTCTAACTAAATTACCTCTTACCAGCTTATTGATGTTCTTGAAATTGACATGCCCCAATCTTCTGTGCCATTGATGTGCTTCTTCCATAGATGCTCTTGCAATCAAACATGTTGCTCTTTCAGCAGAATTTACATTCTTTAAGTCTATGCTGTACACATCATTAGTTCTTGGTGCTCTCAGCAACACCAAATTTCTATCTTCTAACTTGAAATCAGGAGAAAGTATAAGACATTCTGTGTCAAAGAATAACACAGGGTACTGCTTATCACAAATCTGAGAGACTGACAAAAGATTGAATTTGAGCTCCTTCACATATCTAACATCTTCAAAATCAATGTTTCCTGCCTTGATAATTCCTTTGCCAGTAATTCTTCCTCCATCAGGATCATTCTCAAATGCAACTTTTCCTCCAAAATAAGCTTTAAAATCTGACAAGAGCTCCTTTTCTCCTGTCATACTGCCAGAGCAATCACTATCTACAATAAGATGATCTTTAAGCTCCTCCTCTGGGTTGCCCTGCATTCACATGAAAAAGGTTAGTTATTTTTAGGAACCCAAGCCATTACTGACTTGTGTTCCCCTTGTGGAGTGACATACTCAAAATTTTTGAGTATGTAATCACCACTGTCTTTGAAAGCATGATCAAGAATTAAGGTTTTTGTTTCCAAAACAGTTGGTTTTTCAAGATCAATTGTCCCCTTTTCACCCTTAACCTCTGAAAGTACTGGTTTTACCCCAGCAGTACTTTCTTTCTTAACCCATTTAGTTGTAACTTTAGGAGTTGGGTTCTGTGTCTTAGCATCTTCCTTGTGTTGTAAGGCCTTCTAGGGTTGTAATGATTGTACCTCCTAGATCTTACACTTGAGTTTGTGCTAGAAACATTAGGGAACTTTCTATCAGTACTTTGTGAAGGTACTGGGGGTTTGGAGTATGACCTTTTCTGATGAGGGTACCTATAGTCTTTTGAGAAATTACTATGGTTGACCCTATTTGTATAGTTCCAAACTGGTTTGTTGTCCCTTGGCTTATTCTCCCTATGACTTGATTGTGCAGTTCTGGTCTTTGGATATTTACTAAGGTATTCTGAATGATAATCACAGTCTTTAATCAAATGATGAGGACTATAACAAACATAACAGACCTTTGGACCAATATCCCCAAATCCCCTACCATAAGTGTTTCTAAAATTAAAAGTATTTTGGAAGAATTTTCTTTGAGGTACTGCTGAGTGATCAGCAGTACTTCGAAAAGTGTTTGAAGGAACTGCTTGTTTTGAAAACTTGGTCTCTTCTACCTTAGGTGCTTCCACAGATTTTTCTAAAGTTTCAGGATCAAATTTACTTTTAAGCTTTTTCCTAAACTCTAGATTATCTACACCATAACAATCAACATCTTTTCTAGGTGGTTGAAAGCTACATGGGGGGTGAGGAACTGCATTATAGCCCTTTTCTTTCTTAAATTCAGGAGGTGTTGGACTAGGGGATTCCTCATCACTAGAAGTGTTTTCATCTAGACTTATGAACTCTTCATCACTAGTGGAGATATCTACTGTAAGATTTAGTTCCTTGCCCTTAAATGGAATGCCTTCATTAATATCATTATCATAACCTAGGCCTGTTTTGATATTAGATGTTCTTTGCTTTTCAACAAATTGAACATGTGACACACCAGCCTCATTCCATACAGCAAGTTTTTCTAACAGCTTATCCCTTTCAGCAGTCACTTTTTCTAGTTCAGACACCTTACATCCTAGTTTCCATTCACTTAACTTAACTAGGTACTCGTGTTGTTTATATGATTCAAGCCATGCTACTTCAGTGTTTTCATGTGTAATGATTTTTGCTTCCAATGACTCTAAAGTTAATTGATAACCAGTTATCTCAGCCCTAGCCTTTTGAAATTTATCTCTTTCAGCTACATATTCACTAAGTAACTTTTGATACATATCATTACACTTAGAGCATACCTCAGATTTAGTGGATGAACTTGGTGAAGCAGCTACCATAGCAAGCTGAACAGGTGCTTCTTCAAACTCCATGCTCCAATCAAAGCTTCCTAGACCATCTCTTGACTCCAAAGCAGCATATCCAGGCTCTTCATCAAATGCTGTGCTCCAGTCTTCCAATGCAACCATTGAATAGGTTACAGGTTCATCATCAAACTCATTGGACAAACAAATCTCTGACAGATTGTCTTGAGCAACCAATGCTTTTGGTTTTGGTTCAGTAATTGGAATCTCTTTTCTCTCAGGCTTGGGTGGTTCAATCATCTTGTTTGCTTGAAACTTTGCAAATTTGCATTCCCTTGCAAAGTGACCAGTCCTAAGACAGTTGAAGCACTCAATCTTGGACTTATCAAATGTTATTCCCTGTTTAGCTCTGAAATTGATGCCTTTACCTGTCTTATTAACATACTTCTTGATCCTTGCAGTGAGCATGGAAACTTGCCATCTGATATCAATTTCTTCCAAAGCTGATTCGTTGTGTTTTGGTGTGCAAACAACAATTTATCAAAATATCAACAAACGTGAAGTTTAATTCGTCGTGAGACAAATAAACGTGAAGTAATACAAGTAAACCGTTTAGGAAAACGATTACCTCGCAAAACTTGTGAAAGTGATATTCAAATTGTGAGACCGGGAGGTGATTTCCCGGGTTGTACCCCAACGAGGTGTGAATGGAAAGTTTCGTGAAGGATTGGAATTAAAATCTTGTATGTTGAGAAAGTTATTTGGTTTTTGTGTTAAATTAACGAAACTTGAAAATTAACGAACGAGAATAGAAATAAATTAACCTAAGGCAACTAACAATCTAATTAATACCTAAAACACTACGGGAAAACATATTTAGGTATCGGGAATCCTAAAATGCAAACTAAATTAAAAACGCGAAAGTTTATTTAAAAATTGCGCGAGAGCGCAAAATGAAACGCGAATTTTAAATTCTAGATGTCCTACGAGTTTCTAATTAATTTTCTTACTTACTAAAATGAAAAAGAAATTTTTTGAAAAAAAAGAAAATTTAATTTGTTAAACAAGATTCTATTTATTAAATTACCAATTAAACTAAATTAAACTCTAATAATTACTAAAAAATCCGATTTTTTTTTTTTTTTTTTTTTTTTTTTTTTTGAAAAATAAACTTTACTAATAATATCCTAGGAAAAATATTAAACTAAAACAAGCTATACTACATAAGCTATAATAAGCTAGAAGCAGTTAGTGATGCTTAATAAGCAAACAAAACAACTACAACTATAAAAGGACTAAGAGTGTAAAGCCTAATGACAAAAATCCCAAGGGTGCAGTTGGTATTGCGTGGTATGTTATGTGTGCTTGAGGTGCAGGAGGTCCAAGGTTCGAACCCACCTCTTGCCCTTTTTTCTCTTTTATTTATTTGTTCCCCTTTATTTTTACAAAAGCCTTTTTAACAGAGCGATGACCAACTTTTATAAAAGAGTTTTTATTAAAAAGCTTAGAGTAAGCTTGTTTACTTTAGAAATCCCAACAGTTTGGTTGTCTAGTATCTCAAGTGAGGCTTTTGAAAACTTGAGTAACTTGCTAAATTAACTACTAACGTAAAAACCAAAACGAGTATGTGAAATAAAATCACAAGCAACTAAGAAAACTTAAATCAATCATTAACAAGTTGCTTAAGTGGGGTAAAAAGAAAGCAACATAACTGAGCTAGGGGCTGCTGTTTCATCAGCAGTCGTGGGGACAAATTTGATCAATAGGGGGCTAAAAATAAGCGACTAAACATGCAAGCTAATACAAACTAATGAAGGATCTAACAAAACAGCATAATAGGCTTCACAAAGCACCCAAGATCAGATCTTAAACTCCAGAAATGAACTGGATATTGTTGAGAGAAAAGCGGGTAAAAAACTGAGTTATGTTGGGTGCAGGGCGACACATGTCCAAACAGTCCCCTTTGGACTCAAATTTAAGTGGCCAAACGGGCTCCAAATTGGAAATTTCTTTTTGGTATGGATTCACCAGCTGTAGTAGTTTACAAAACAGTAAAAACTTTGAGATTTCAAAAAGAAATTAACCTTGTGCATTGCATCAAAATCTGTCCAATTTCAATATACAAATTTGACTTTTATCAATTTTTTTTTGGAAAGACTTGACTCTGGTGTTGTTTAAATAGATCCTTAATGACTGATTGTGTAGGGTAAAATGAGACTAATGTATGATATTACAACAGCCCTTGAACTAAAGTAGTGGTTATGACTAAAAAAAAAACTTAACTAGAGGCTGCAACAAAGAACTTAAAGTGGGTTTTTGACTTCACAATGAGTAGTACTGAGCTAATTGGTTTCTTAAGACTAATTATACCTAAGAGAGACTATCTATATCAAGCTTGCTGCATGAAACAACCTAGAACACAAATGACACAATAAACCAAACACACCTACAATAAACTGTTTTTTTTTTTTTTTTTTTTTTTTTTTTTTGTTTTTTTTTTGTGATTTACACAGCAGATGACCAAACCACTAAGTAACTAAACTAATTTACCATAACTAATCCATAATTAATTCAATTAGCAGATTTAAAAGCAACAAAATAAACATCTAATGCACAAACTTGGAAATTAGATTTAAATCATTACTTGTGAGCCTAAGCAGTGAGGAATCTGAGACCATGAACAAAGGAACCACCTATATGCTCGCTTGAGCTCTACACCAAACCCCATCCAAGCTGCTTTTTGTTTATCTCCATTTTTTTTTTGTAATACTTCTTTTTTCTTCTTTCTCTCTTTTTTTTTGGATTTCACACGAACAAGATACCAATAACAAAGCAAAAAAAATAATAATTTCGAAACTGAAACAACAACTGAGGTAACTTTAAAATTCGAATTTCATTAAAACTTAAAAACTCAGATTACACTTTTAACTAAGGTTTTAAAATAAACAACGATTACAAATTATAAAAGAGATGAAAATGAAAAAAAACAGAATTCGAATTTCTCATAAACTTTTAATAACCTTTGATTAAACTTAAAATTCAAGAGTACAATTACAAACTTAATTTTAAAAAAAAACAGAAAATTACAAGAATGAAGAAGGATGCCTCAAGGGCTTACATTTTTGCTCTATTTATACTAGTAATCAAAGAAGTGGTAGGTACCAATTAAGTTCCAATCTTGTCTTCTCCCTTGTGTTTCTTCACTGAGGTGATCGATGAGCTGGCAACTTTGTGTTTTCTTTGAAGATATCTCCACCCTTGATTTAAGCTCCACTGATCTTGGCCTTTTACTTCATCTTTGGCGCCCAAAAGTGAGAGGTGGATTGCCACCATGTCTTCTCTTGACTGGTTGATGGTGTTAGGTACAATTTTGAGGTGATTAGTGGGATTGGAGAATGGTATTGAGGACAAGGGAAGAGATAGTGATGGTTAGATGGTGATGGTTGTGTTGGCTGTTTGTAGTCACGAGGGGGGTAGGGTTTTTTTTTGGGGAAGAAGATAAAACTGGTGTGGGGATTTTGACTCATTGACCACCCATTTAGGTTTTATTATTAACAGATTCGGTGGTGGTTTTTTTGGTGTGGGCTTGGCATGAATTTTGGGCCAATGTGGTGTAAAGGGTGGAAAGTGGGCTTGGTGAGTTCATGTGTTGTAATAATATTACAAGGTCCGTATGAATTTTTGACTCATAGTTTTACAAGGACCGTTTTGTAATTTGCCGAAACTCGAGGATTACTTCTGCCATTTTTCCAAACTTTATCTAAGGGTCAATCATGTCAAGTTAGGTAAACCAAAGGACCCAAAAATACAATTCTCCACATTTGAAACTCCAAGGACTAAAACTGTCAATTGGCCAAAGTTCAGGGACCAATTGTGTAATTTTCCAAATCATTTTACCCAAAGATCATTTGTGATTTGTTTTGACTTTTAAAGAGCAAGGGTTGACTTTTCTTAGAAAATGATTGACCAGGGACTAGTTTTGTAAAACTTTGAAAGTCGGGGGACTGAAACTGCCAAATATGTAACTTTTGTTCGTTTTTCATTTGTTTTCACTCGTTTTGCATAAGAAACATATAAAATACGATCTTTGGGATTTTCTTCGCATTTAGGTGCATTTTTGAGTATTTTTGATCGTTTTGCAGCTTAGATTTGACTCAAAATGATGAGTATTTACACACTCATCAATCCCCCACACTAAACTATTGCTAGTCCCTAGCAATGTTTTTGAGAAAAATTAATGGATTTGAAGTCTCTTTACCAAAAGCCATCACTTCTGGAGTAGCCAGGTGTAAGAACTGTGGCACACCTGATAGCCGTGTGATTTTGAGCAAACCACCAGCTTTCAACGGATTTGATTTGTCTTTACCAGGAGCCGTTTGCTCCTGGACTAGCCAACTCTTGATGGAACAGTCAACATCTTGGTGAGTTGATTACCAATTATGGTTTTTCCACAGCCTTTACCACAAGCCATAATCTTGCGGACTAGCCAACTCATTAGCTTTTGAGGATGATGGGGAGTTGAGGAACCATACAATTTTTGGCAAATTGCAAGCCATCAACGGGTTTGAGTTATCTTTACCAAGAGCCGTTTGCTCCTGGATTAGCCAATCCCTTTTGTCGTTTAGACAAGGCGAATTGATAACCACAAAAATTTTGAAATAAAGTGAAAAATTTTTTGAAAAATTTTTGGCCAAAAATGGGGGTACTAGACGGTATATTTTGATAAAATTCGCTAGAATTTTCCCCTCCCCCACACTTAGAGTTGAATATTGTCCTCAATATTCAAAGTCCCGGCGATTATGCCGAAAGTTTGAATGAAAGACGAGAATATTAAAAGCTAACTGTGGGAATGTCATTTGTATTTTGCACTTTATTTATTCAAGCACACATTTTTTTTTTTGAATAGATATGTACATCTCAAGTAGCTGCGGGGGGTGGCCACTCCCCCACACTAGGGTGTTAGAAAATAGAAGGAAATCAGATACACGGGTGAAAACCCATGTTTGTTACTTGTTTTTGTTTATCGAGTCGCTAGCTTGACTCGATCCCCGAATTCATTGGTCCATGGGGAAAGTTTGGAGATCCGGGACAATAGGTGGTATGTCCCCTCCAAAATAGTGTTTCAATCGATGCCCATTTACTTTGAAATTTGGACCGTCGTCTTGAGATAACTCGACGGTACCATAAGGATAAACTTTGGTAACGGTGAAAGGTCCGGTCCAACGGGTTTTAAGCTTACCCGAAAAGATCTTTAATCGAGAGTTAAAAAGGAGAACTCGGTCACCAACGTTGAAAACGCGGTTCTTAATTTTGGAGTCATGGATCTTTTTGGTTTTCTCTTTATAGATTAAAGAGTTTTCGTAAGCTTGATCACGAAGTTCATTGAGTTCGTTGAGTTAAACTTTCCTGTGATCACCCGCGGACTTAAGATCAAAATTAGCATTCTTCAAAGCCCAATAAGCTTTGTGCTCGAGCTCAATTGGTAGATGACAAGCTTTTCCATACACGAGCTTATAAGGAGTACACCCGATGGGTGTTTTATAAGCTGTGCGAAAGGCCCATAGAGCGTCGTCTAACTTATCCGACCAAGAGGCACGGTTTTCGCCTACGGTTCTTTCAAGAATTCTTTTCAAACCTCGGTTTGAAACCTCCACTTGCCCACTCGTTTGTGGGTGATATGCGGTGGCAAGACGGTGAGTGACACCGTACTTGAGCATGACTTTTGCAAATTGTTCGTTGCAAAAGTGTGTACCGCGATCGCTTATGATAGCGCGGGGAGTTCCAAACCTTGAGAACAACGACTTCAAAAATCTTACAACTACTCGGGCATCGTTGGTTGGGAGAGCTTTTGCTTCGACCCATTTTGACAAGTAGTCAACGGCCACGAGTATGTACTTGTTCCCTCGTGAAGACGGGAACGGCCCCATAAAGTCTATGCCCCAAACATCAAAGATTTCACACACTTGGATGACGTTTTGAGGCATTTCATCCCGCTGTGTGATCTTTCCTTGACGTTGACACGAGTCACAAGATCTGACTAGGTCATGGGCGTCTTTATAAATGGAGGGCCAATAAAAACCGGACTCAAAGACTTTTCGAGCGGTGTAGTTCGGGCCATGATGTCCCCCGGTGGGTCCATTATGACAAGCCTTAAGGATTTCCATGGCTTCTTGGCCATGAACACACCTTCGAATAACCTGATCCGCACAAATTTTAAACAGATAGGGATCGTCCCAAAAGTAGTGATTGACATCTTTGAAAAATTTGCTCTTTTGGTGGGACGACATCCCTTTGACAACGAAGTTCCCCGCATGATAGTTTGCAAAGTCGGCAAACCATGGGGTACTAGAATCACCATGAGAGGAAATCACATTGAGTGTCTCGAGAGGAAACATTTCGTTTATTTCCTTTTTCTCGAGAACTCCTTGATGAGGATTCTCCAATCAGGAAAGATGATCAGCAGCGAGGTTCTCGGCTCCTTTTTTATCACGAATGATGATATCAAATTCTTGTAGGAGGAGAACCCAACGGAGCAATCTCGGCTTAGCGTCTTGCTTGGCAAAGAGATATTTTAGAGCCGAGTGGTCCGTGTACACTATGCATTTAGTCAAGATCAAGTATGGCCGAAATTTTTCAAACGCATACACCACGGCAAGTAATTCTTTTTCCGTTGTGGTGTAATGAGCTTGAGCTTCGGTCAAGGTCTTGCTTGCATAATGAATCGGCTGAAAATGTTTGGTTTTCCGTTGCCCTAAGACCGCACCCATTGCAAAGTCACTTGCATCACACATGAGTTCGAAAGGTAGGTCCCAATCGGGGGCAACTAGAATGGGTGCCTCGGTAAGCTTTTTCTTGAGAGTTTGAAAAGCTTCGATGCACTCGTCGGAGAAGAAAAATGGAGTTTCTTTTTCAAGAAGTCGGGTCATAGGCCTAGCTATCTTCGAGAAATCTTGAATGAATCTACGATAGAAGCCGGCATGACCCAGGAAACTCCGAACACCTTTAACAGTAGAGGGAGGAGGGAGTTTAGCAATGACGTCGATTTTAGCTTTATCGACCTCAATCCCACTCTTGGAAATCTTATGGCCAAGGACAATTCCTTCCTTGACCATGAAATGACTTTTCTCCCAATTTAGACTAAGATTGGTGTCTTCACACCTTTGAAGCATTTTGTCTAAATTGGAGAGGCATGATTCGAATGAATTCCCAACGACCGAAAAATCATCCATGAAGACCTCCATTGTTTTCTCGATCATGTCGTGAAAAATGGCCATCATGCATCTTTGAAATGTACCCGGAGCATTGCATAAGCCAAAAGGCATGCGTCGATAAGCAAATGTTCCGTATGGGCACGTAAAAGTCGTTTTTTCTTGATCTTGAGGATCGATGGGAATTTGGAAATAACCCGAAAAACCGTCAAGGAAACAATAGTATTCGTTTCCCGCCAATCTTTCGAGCATTTGATCCATGAAAGGTAATGGGAAGTGGTCTTTACGGGTGGCGTCGTTTAATTTTCGATAATCAATGCAAACGCGCCAACCCGTTACCAATCGAGTCGGAATTAACTCGTTATCATCATTTTTGACCACCGTTATGCCACCCTTTTTGGGCACACAATGAACGGGACTCACCCAAGGACTATCCGAAATGGGGTAAATCAAACCGGCATCAAGAAGTTTAATGACCTCTTGCTTGATAACCTCATGAATCTTAGGATTTACCCGTTTTTGTTGTTGAACCGCCGGTTTATAGTCATCCTCCATCAAAATCTTGTGCATACAAAATTCCGGGTTAATACCCTTGATGTCGGAAAGTCTCCAAGCAATGGCTCGCTTGTGTGACTTTAAAACCTTGAGAAGAGCGGCTTTGTTTTCCTCATTCAAGTCTTTAGCGATTATGACGGGAAACTTATCGTCACCCTCCAAAAACGTGTACTCGAGATGAGGCGGAAGTTCCTTGAGTTCGACATCGGGAAAGTCATCAGTTTTTTCAACATCTTTGACTTCCACATTATGAAGTTCTTTTGGAGGAAGAGATGAAGGATCATCATTGAGCAACTTCTCGAGGAGAAGTAAATCTTCCTCGAGATTGATTGAATCATAATCAACATGAGAATCACACTACAAACAAGCTTCGATTTCTTCCAAAATGAAGTCACCTCCCAAAAATGGAGTAAGAGAGGGGGAGAGACATCAATGGAAGAATTGATTGATCCTTGCACACTTAACACTTCTTCGATATGGTCATCGCATGCAAAATCGATGACATCAAGTCGGTTGATTTCTTCTCTTTCAAGGTCGAGAAGATCCTTAGAAGTGTTTTCGATGTTTATGATCAACTTTTCATCGCCAACTCTAAGAGTCATTTCTCCTTCGAAGACGTCGATTAATGCACGAGCCGTTTTTAAGAATGGTCTTCCCAAAATAAGGGGGACACGAGGATCGGCATCAAAATCAACGACTACGAAGTCGGCAGGAAAATAGAACTTGCCAACCTTCACAAAGACATCTTCAGCAATACCCTTCGGAATCGAAACCGAACGGGTTGCTAATTTGAGAGTCATTCGTGTTGGTGTAAGCTCGGGAAGTGAAAGTTTTTGCCAAATAGAGAAAGGCATGAGGTTTATGCTAGCGCCAAGATCGGCCAAGGCAAAGCATTCCACAAGCTTTTGGAAATCACATGGAATGAGAAATTTTCCGGGGTCTCCTAATTTTTCGGGAAGTTTCTTTAGGAGAACCGCCGAACAATTTTCGTTCAAACGAGTTTTGGTGAGTTCAAATAGTTTCTCTTTGTTACTTAGAAGACTCTTGAAAGTGGAAGCAAACTTGGGCATATAGAGAAGAGCATCCGCAAAACTAATGTCGAAGTGTAATTTTTGAAAAATTTCAAGAAACTTTTTCATTTGATCATAGTTTGCTCGTGGAGTCTTTGATCATTTAACCGCGAAGGATATGGTATTGAAGCTTTTTGTTGAACGGGATTTTCCGATGGTTCAAAAACAATTCCCGGTTTTGATTTGGTTTTTGGGACAACATGAGGTTGGACGTGTGCGGTACTTCGTGTACTTGTGATTTGCACCTTGTCCTTTGTAGCCTCGTGTTCACGTTCCAGTATCTCGGGAGGAGAAGAAGATGAGGTAGTATGAACCGTGGGTCCATCATAAGAAACTCCACTACGGGTTGTGATCGCCTTTACATCGCCCTTCGGGTTGGCGATCGTGTTGCTTGGTAGCGTTCCCGATCCCGAAGGTCGATCATTTAAAGACTTCTTAAGTTCAGAAATCTGACCGATCAACAACCTATTAGTTTGTTCTTGAGCTTTCATAAATTGCTTCAACAACTCATCGGTTGATGATTGAGGTTGAGCAACATTTTGATTTTGAGGAAAGTTTTGAGCTCGGTTGTTTTGATTGAAACCTTGATTTTGAAAATTTCCATGGTTTTGATTACCATGAAAATTGTTTCCTTGATTGAAATTACTATAACCTTGGTTTCTATTCAAGTTTCCTTGATTTTGAGAACCTTGGTTGTAACTTCCCCCTTGATTTTGATATTGATTCATAGGGGCTTGAAATTGGTTTTGAACATTCGGGTTTCTTTGTTGTTGATTTTGATTGAATCTATTTGGATTGTTGGGTTGAGAAAAACCGGGTGGACCACTTTGATTGTTAGTACGGTAATTTTGTTCCATTTGAGGACGGTATTGGTTACCTCCTTGATTGGAATTACCGACTATTGCATTGACTTCAAAAGGATTGCCATCGGTGGCAGTACAATTGTAGTAAGCGTGTGGACCACCACAAGTAACGCAAGTGTCAACCTTTTTGACTTCAGCAGGTTGAGAAGAGACTTTCTTTGTTTTGGTGAGAACCAAAGCATGAATTGCTTCCGTGAGCTTGTCAAGTCTAGCATCGGTGCTAGATTGAGCCACGGGTGATGAGGAAGAAGGACCAACATTAATTTGCGAAACAACCGATTTGCTTCGTGGAATGCGGACCTTAGACTTGTTTTTAATGATCATCAAAGCATCTTTGGTGGTTCGATTCAAGAAGTTGCCTCCCGCGGAGGCATTAAGAGAGTCTTGATCGACATGGCTCACACCATTATAGAAAGTATCGAGTTGCATCAACTCGGAAAAACCGTGATGAGGACATTTACGAAGCATGTCCTTGTAACGATCCCATGCCTCACCGAATGATTCATTAAACTTTTGAGTGAATTTCATGATCTCATTCTTGAGGGCGGTGGTTTTGGATGGAGGAAAGAATTCGTTCACAAACTTCTTGACCAAATCTTCCCACGTTTCAATCGATCGAGGGGGTTGTTTGTCTAGCCAATTTTTGGCAGCCCCATCGAGGGAAAACGGGAAGAGAAGAAGTTTGATAGCCTCCTCAGGGACATTTTTGCATTTGATGGTTGACGTGATTTTGTTGAACCATCGAATGTGATCTTGAGGATCGTCCCTCTCGAAACCATAGAATTGACGTGAGGTGACTAAGTTAATCAACCCCGTCTTAAGTTCGAAATTGTCAGCCACGATGGCTGGAATGATGATAGCATCTCCGTAACCCTCGATGGGTGCTTGGAGAAGCTCATTCATAGTGGGCTCGGCCGCCATAATTGGAATAGTACGAAGCTCGGGATCGACTATTCGATTGGTACGTCGTCGATTACGCCTTCTCAGAATGTTATTAAGCGATTGCAAAGGACTCGTTGACGTAGACGAATGTGTGCGCATGCACCACAAAAAGTATCAATTAAAACAATACCACTTTAAAGACAAGGGAACTTAAACCAATAATCAAGAACGCAAGGTTAACTTTTAAGGAAAAACGCACAAAGGAGCGGGAGAGAAGAATGGATCTCTCACTGAGCGAAGTTCGTTGGATCGCCACATACCGTTTCGACTCCTCTTAAAGTGTGTTTCTCGTTTAAAAGTTTTCCAAAACGCAAGTGATACAAAGGCAAGTTTTGATCTTTGGTTTGGGAACTTATTATGGTCACACCCCCAGTTGGTAGGTGTTCTGCCTTGGTTTGCAGTGGTAAGATTTTAACTTTGTATTTATTAAACAATGAAACGGGAAAATCTTTTTATGTTTTTCTTTATCTTATATAGATATAATACATATACTAGAAACAAAAGAAAAATATTTTTGGTTTTTTATACGTTTTATAAAAGCGTAACTTCTTGCGAAGGTTCTACAAGACTAATCGTCTAAACCTTATCGAGACTTTCGACACACAGCCTCCCCGGCAGCGGCGCCATTTGATTCGTTGTGTTTTGGTGTGCAAACAACAATTTATCAAAATATCAACAAACGTGAAGTTTAATTCGTCGTAAGACAAATAAACGTGAAGTAATACAAGTAAACCGTTTAGGAAAATGATTACCTCGCAAAACTTGTGAAAGTGATATTCAAATTGTGAGACCGGGAGGTGATTTCCCGGGTCGTACCCCAACGAGGTGTGAATGGAAAGTTTCGTGAAGGATTGGAATTAAAATCTTGTATGTTGAGAAAGTTATTTGGTTTTTGTGTTAAATTAACGAAACTTGAAAATTAACAAACGAGAATAGAAATAAATTAACCTAAGGCAACTAACAATCTAATTAATACCTAAAACACTACGGGAAAACATATTTAGGTATCGGGAATCCTAAAATGCAAACTAAATTAAAAACGCGAAAGTTTATTTAAAAATTGCGCGAGAGCGCAAAATGAAACGCGAATTTTAAATTCTAGATGTCCTACGAGTTTCTAATTAATTTTCTTACTTACTAAAATGAAAAAGAAAATTTTTGAAAAAAAAGAAAATTTAATTTGTTAAACAAGATTCTATTTATTAAATTACCAATTAAACTAAATTAAACTCTAATAATTACTAAAAAATCCGATTTTTTTTTTTTTTTTTTTTTTTTTGAAAAATAAACTTTACTAATAATATCCTAGGAAAAATATTAAACTAAAACAAGCTATACTACATAAGCTATAATAAGCTAGAAGCAGTTAGTGATGCTTAATAAGCAAACAAAACAACTACAACTATAAAAGGACTAAGAGTGTAAAGCCTAATGACAAAAATCCCAAGGGTGCAGTTGGTATTGCGTGGTATGTTATGTGTGCTTGAGGTGCAGGAGGTCCAAGGTTCGAACCCACCTCTTGCCCTTTTTTCTCTTTTATTTATTTGTTCCCATTTATTTTTACAAAAGCCTTTTTAACAGAGCGATGACCAACTTTTATAAAAGAGTTTTTATTAAAAAGCTTAGAGTAAGCTTGTTTACTTTAGAAATCCCAACAGTTTGGTTGTCTAGTATCTCAAGTGAGGCTTTTGAAAACTTGAGTAACTTGCTAAATTAACTACTAACGTAAAAACCAAAACGAGTATGTGAAATAAAATCACAAGCAACTAAGAAAACTTAAATCAATCATTAACAAGTTGCTTAAGTGGGGTAAAAAGAAAGCAACATAACTGAGCTAGGGGCTGCTGTTTCATCAGCAGTCGTGGGGACAAATTTGATCAATAGGGGGCTAAAAATAAGCGACTAAACATGCAAGCTAATACAAACTAATGAAGGATCTAACAAAACAGCATAATAGGCTTCACAAAGCACCCAAGATCAGATCTTAAACTCCAGAAATGAACTGGATATTGTTGAGAGAAAAGCGGTAAAAAACTGAGTTATGTTGGGTGCAGGGCGACACATGTCCAAACAGTCCCCTTTGGACTCAAATTTAAGTGGCCAAACGGGCTCCAAATTGGAAATTTCTTTTTGGTATGGATTCACCAGCTGTAGTAGTTTACAAAACAGTAAAAACTTTGAGATTTCAAAAAGAAATTAACCTTGTGCATTGCATCAAAATCTGTCCAATTTCAGTATACAAGTTTGACTTTTATCAATTTTTTTTGGAAAGACTTGACTCTGGTGTTGTTTAAATAGATCCTTAATGACTGATTGTGTAGGTGATCAGTGCTGAACCGTCAGATTATTATTAACCAAGGTTAATAAGTCAAAAACAGCTTAGACTAATGCTCCGTGGAGTACAATGTATCCTCGGGTCGTATTTCCCAACGAGGCGTGAAATCTGTAATAAAACGAAATTTGGGATCGGGTGATTATGAATGGGCAAAGGTGAGTTTGATTTATACTACTGATTTACACAATTTAAACAAATAAGTAAATAAACTTTAAACAGTTACGAGAATTAAAAACGTATACAACTTAAAACTTACGTCTACGTACAGGGAAAAAGGTGAGTTTTAATGCAAATTAAACTACAGGGGGTAAAATTGAAAATTCTACAAACTTAAATTTAAAAGAAAATTTAATTTAAAAAGAAAATTATTTTTTAGATTATTTTATTATTTAATATTAATTATTTAAATAAAAACTATTTATCTATTTAATTAAAACTATTTAAATTAAACTAAAGATAATAAAAACTATGAATTAAACTAAAAACTTGCAAAACTATTTTATAAATTTTAAAATGAACTTGAAGAAAGTATAAAAAATTAAAATAAATATTTTTGTCTTTTTATGGTTTTTCTTTTAATTAATTACTAATTATTCTTATTAAACTATATAAACTATGTTGAATTACTAAAAATACTAAAATAACTTAGAAAATTATGAAAAAATTAATAAAACTAATTAACCATCTCAGGAATCCTAAAAAATTATAAAATTATTCTAAAAATTATATTTAGGTTAATTTACTAATTAATTACTTATTTATTATTTAAGATCTATTTAACTAATTTTAATTAAAGAAAATAGGAAATGAACAGTAATAATTATGAAATTATTTTTTACAAATACCCTATGGTCTATAAGACTTTTAAAAAATATAAAAAGATGTTGTTATTAACTAAAAATTATTAAAACTATTTAATTATCTAATATTACCTAATTACTAATTAAACTCGGATTAATTAAAATAATTAGTATTTGAAAAGTAAAAATTATGAAAAAATTACAGAAGGTATATTTTATGATAAAAAGCCTAGGAAAATTTAGTTTGGCCCAACAGCTTATTCAAATAAGCAGTTATAAGCTAAAACAGCTTATTTAAGCTTATATCCAAAAAAAAAAAACACCTTAAGTATAGTAAGTGTGGAGACTATGACGGAACTGGTGCCCCAGAGCTTTTGGAAGGGGTGTGGGCACTAAGCATGTATACTAGCCAAGAGGTCCTGAGTTCGAATCCCACACCCACGTTTTTTGCTATTTTTTTTTTCAATTTTTATTTTACAAACCTATTAAACAGATAAAAATAAGCAACTTTAAAAAAAGAAAACTTTTTATATCAACCAAATAAGCTCTGTATGAGCTTATTTGCTTATCAGTTGGCTTAAGAAGCTAAACTTGGATTTTTAATAAGCTAAAAGCTACCAACAAGCTACTAAGGGTTAAATAAGCTACAAACTAATGAGTTACACCTAAAATAAGCTAAACTAATTTAAATAAGCGAAAGGAATGAGCTTTAAGCTCAAATAAGCACTCCTAATGAGCTGCTCAGCCAAACAGGCCAAAGGCCATTGTGCAGCCCTATGTGGGGTCCACAATTAAGCACAAGGGTCCAAAATTAAGATGGTTCCTAAAAGCTGGCCTGATAAGCTTCCCAATAAGCTAATAAGCAGTGCTTATGGCTTATTATTAAGCTTTTGGTGAGCTTGTGAACTTTGGTGCAAACACTGAGTTACTCAGTGTAAGATTCTGAGTCTTAGTCACAAAGGAGGTCAAATAAGCTAACTTACAATAAGCTAAAGCCAAAACTAAATCTAGATCTGAGAAGAAGGGGTGTTAAGCTACAAGATCAGCTAAGGTACAGGTCAATAAGCTCACTGATAAGCTCTTGATGAGCTTAGGAAATAAGCTCAATGAGCCTGATTTGCTCAGGTTTGTAAGGTAAATGGACAAATTTCAAGCTTGTGTGGGGTCCACACAATGGATCAGGGATCCAATTTTCTTATTGATTCTCAAGGATAAGCCAAAGGGCTTTCAAATAAGCTATGAATCAGCTCTTGGGTCCCACAAATAAGCTCTAGGGGGAGCCTTGAACTTGGGTGGTTTACACTGAATACTCAGTGTGTGTGGTGGATTTGGACAACTAAAAGCTGTGTGCAGCCCTAGTAAATAAGCTAGAAATTGTGAAATAAGCCAGTAACCTTAAAGTATAGCTTATGGGCTTTCCAATAAGCTAAGAATCTCAGGGTAGGGCCCACTAGAGAAGTCACAACAAGCACAAGAACTTGGGTTCAAACCTGTGGTGCAGGGGAGCTTTTTGCTCAAAGGGTCAGTTTCAAGTGTGCTTATTTATAAGCAAATGAGATCCAAATTTTTATTTTCTTTTTGAAATAAGTTCATGGGCTACCAAATAACACAGAATAACAAAACTTTTGGATTTCCAATCCCAAATGAATCCTACAGGTCACAAAGAAAAATTTGCCAATTTGACAGATTTGGTATTTTTGACTTTTTGATTTTGATGAACAATTGACTTATATGAACTTCTAATTGATCCTACTTATTTAATAAGTTGTTATAAGCTAATATTAAGTTAAATTAAGTTAGGTTACTAACTTATGAGATGAAATGATGAATCTTGGATTCAAATTCCACCACAGTTAACTGTGGTGATGTATAACTTTTGATTTTGACTTTTTTATGACTAAGACCTGTATTTTATTGTTGTTCTGAGCTATATAATACCTAAATGACATAAAACAAGCAAAAACAACAACTCAAATAACTTTTAACACAGATGATCAACCTGATCCAAACACACCTTATACTAGACTATTTTATGATTTTTGAAGTAAAATCCTTAAAGAGCTGATGAAACTAATTCACAATGACTTATTATGTTATATTAAGTATATTTAAGCATTTGAAAACAAGAATTAACCACAGATTCACAAGTATACTAATTATGCTATGTTGACTGTTTCACTTAAGCTTTTTAAGCAACTAGAATTTCCAACAAACAAGATACCACTTTTATGTTATATTATCACTACTTAAGATTAAATAAGCATAAAGTAATTGAAAAAGCAATTAATAAGCAAAGCTATAGTAAAAGACAGATATGATGTAACACCCCCAATTCATGGATGCAGCGGAATTCGAACTGGGTGTTACTTGACGGCACAATAGTCACAATAATAGAAAACGAACTCCAATTGAGTCGTTTTTAAAAGATTTATCATTCAAATTATATAAATATCAGAGATTACAAAATGAGGTCCCAATTGGTTCCATGTTTACAAATCACATTAAGTGAGTTTTTGAATGATAATAGAATTTATAGCCCTCTTGAGTATCCGTGCCATTCCGTGCCATCCTTGATCGTCATGAACCTGAAATACATGCTTGAGAGGTCAACACAAAGGTTGAGTGGAATTCGTAGAGTTTAGTTAAATCATTTGAACACAATAATCGTAGTGTGAGCTATAGACTCACACTCATAGTTAGAAAACAAAATCGTTATTTATTTCACTAAGCTCATGCAACCAAAACATTAACATCGAACCAACAAAATTGGCATTATAGAAGCCCTATCAAGGTACTTTTGCCGTTATACCGCTAAATCTCAAATATAGTGCATTTGTGTGAACTCATCGTTGTTCAACACAAATGGGATTCGTCAATCCCAATAGATCTATTCACAATATTCGCACTCACTAAAGGTAGTGACTAATGGTTCATGATATAGGGACTTCGAACATGGCAATCGTTACTTAGTGATAATAAAACATCGTCGTGAAGCATACATTAGAAAGCATCGTGTTCGAGTAGAAAAATAATAGCATGTATTCCCCCCATGGGTTTTTAAAGTAGTTAAATAGTAGAAAGTGGGGCTACGAACTCACCTTAAGTTATGTAGTGAGTAGTGAATGTGATGGTCGAATCGCGAAGGTTTCTACGAGCAACCTATAATAGAATGTTGCGACTTAGGTTCGGAGTAAAGAATATGAAGTAGTGCCTATATATATATCTTGCATTTAGTCCATGATGTGGTATGATGTATATTGTAAGTCTTTGAAAGAAAGATTCATGAAACATGTATGTTTTGGTATATCGTTCACTACCGTTCGGGCCGACATAATTCAGAAGTCATGTTAGTAAGCGTTCGAGGAGCCAGGACACTTTAACTCGTAAATCCACAACTCAACTCGACGGCTTACATAATGAACTCCTCACATGAGGCTCCCTACTATTGTAGTAGTTGATGAAATATATAGATATAAGTTTTGATCCGAAAAGTTACATGTCCGATATTTGAATAAACTTAGGAAAGTTTATTAGTACAGGAAGATTGTTATTAGGGGTAGTTTCATAAGTCTTGAATGACCATTTTCTCTTGGTAATATCTCATGGTTTCCTTTTAGTGAAGTAGATCCAAATTGCTTGTTCATGTTATCGCCTAATTCATTGTTTCATGTTTACGCCTATGTAAGTTGGTATGGTCATTTCGTCATGGCCTAGCCATGACCTTCGGTCCTTGTTCCAAGGTCATGAGACACAACCTTGGCTCTAGCCATGGTTGTGGTCTTGATTATAGGTCATAAGACCTCTTGTTCCTTTCAAAGTATAACCATAATCTAGTGACTTTCGCCTAAAAATGGGCTGTTTAGAATTTGAAGAATTTTATCACTCGGAAAGCATTTTTAGGTCTCGAGCTTCTTTGTTCCTGAATGAAAACGTCGTTCCGGACAACTTTCGTGTTTTAACTTTTTGATGAATCGGACCAGAAGTGTGACTTTCAAAACCCAAATTTGATCAGAATGGTATTTGGCAGTTTTGCCGGAAATCTTTGGTAATTTCAAATGGGCGTAACTTTTGACTCGTATACTCGTTTTGGGTGGTTCAAATTGCTATGGTTTCTTTTTTAGGTCCTCTACCACAATATGTAATAATCAAATATCATATTTTTACCATTTTGATCAGGTCTTACCAAGAAATTCATTAGTTTGCTTGTTTTAGTAACTTGTTTCAATAATTCATTACAACAACATCTTTTACTCATCATGATACATCATGGACATAATTACAACACATAATATAGCAAGAATAACATGTAAATGATATGAACATGAGAAATTAACAAGAAGCATGTTAGGTTTAGGCTTACAACTTTTGGCATTCTAATAAAGAAAGGAGTAACTAGTAAGGAAATGGACTTTGATAGACTTGCTTCAACCCTTTTTCACTTCATGCAACCTTTCTACCCTTGGTATTCTTGAAAGATGGATGATGAAGATTGAGGTGAAATGAGTGGATTTAAACTCAAGAGAAATCACCAAGTATGTTAGGGTTTGGAAGAGTTTTGGTGAATAATAACTTAACTAGGGTTTCTACCTTGAACTTGCACTTGAATCTTGCTTGAACTATGAAGGAAATAAGCTAAATGTGAAGTGTTGTGGTGTGGTTTGATGGCCGGCCAAAGGAAGGGGGGAGGGGCTTTTATATGGTCTTGAGGAGGTTACAAAACATGACTAGTCAACACCTTGGAGACCAAGGTGAACACATGTAATCATCTAAGGCAACTTAGCACAAGATCATGCCACACCAAGGGATGACTCCCCCCCCCCCCTAATGGCGGTTCCATATGGTCTAGGGGGTGAGGTGTGCCTTGCTTGCTATTATCCTAAGTATTGGATGAGTTTTGACTCCGAGAAATGCCAACCGTAAATGATTAGGCCTCAAAACGTAAAACCGGGTGTCGTAAAATTATGAAACTTTAAAGTATTGTTAGACATGTCCATATGTCCCATAATAAAATATAAAATGAGTGGTAGGTTCCATTTGGGTGGTAAACCCTGCTAAAAACTGGAAACACGGGTCTAAAACGCGTAATACGTAAAATGTACGAATATTGCGTAAAATTGAGAAAAGTAAAATGTTACTTTTCTAATATGATATAAATGATTTAAAATGACTTATAATGTCTAGACTGGGCTCAGTCTAGTGTCGGTTGGTGTTAAATGTCTTTTAGACATCAAACCGTAAGCCTAAAAATCAAGGAATGACTTTTGGTCAAAGGAGGAGGGAAAAATTATGTTGACTTTTTATAATAAGTTTGAAAACTCAAAACGTCTTAGAAACTTGTTTTGTGGTCTAACGGTTAATCGCCCATTCGGTTAAACGTGCTCATGTGAGAGTAGTACCGACTTGGGTGACCTGCTGGGAAGTCTTTGGTCATGTTTTTCTCAGTCATAATTAATTCTCAAATAAATCATGAGTGTGTCAAACATTTTTCTGATGCGGGGTCACTTAACGCGGTCGAGTTTCGTTGTACGTAGAATTTCTGAATGACGTTTTACCCTAAAACGTGTAATTCCTTAATAACTTTCACGAAAATGATCTGACGAATGTCAAACATTTAATTTGCCATGGAAATGATTTATCACTCAAGAATATCAAATAAAAATCAACTTTCAGGAAAGTTTCGGGAAAAATGAATAGTAAAAGTAAATAGTGAAATTTTCCGGGAATGGTAATTAACCTGAAATTGCGAATTGTTACAGTCTCTACCCCTTACGGGGAACTTCGTCCCGAAGTTCTATGTGTGTCATATGTTGGAGTGGTGTCGATAAAGCTGTGTGGTTACTTATGAGGATTAGAGTGATGTAGTTTGATTTGTCGTTTCAGTGTATGGCGTAGGATGAGTTTACTTATGAGAAGTTTGTTTCTAAGAAAACATACAGGTGACTGCTCCCAGCATAACATGATCCCTCCTGAATTAGACATAGGTGATCAGGCTATGTATAATTTAGGACCGATAATGTGATGTTCGGTTTAGTCACGTATGGTATTCAATCTTGTAAGGCTGATGAGTTTGCTTGTGGTGTAACTAAGGATGATTTGAGCTTTAAAAGTGCATCAAGATCAGAAAGTCAGCTTGTGGGATTTAAGGGTTGTGAAGATGATGATGGTGAGAAGGTTAAGAAGGTTTGTGTTCTTCATTTTGGTATGTTGAGATTTAGTGGTTTGTGATGAAAGTTGGAAATGAAGGCATGATATTGATTTATAGGGTGGTATCATTGAAATGATTTCTCTAGGATGGTGGTAGAATATCTTGGAGTAAAATGATGTGAAACAATAAAGTGATAACAAATTAGCTTGAAGTAAAATTTGTTGAATGGTTTATAAGATAACTGAGTAAGTCTCATAGAATGGTAATAGTCTGCTAAACAATCAAATTGGTTTGGAGATAGAAAGTACAATAGATGAGAATTATCACAAAGAGTCGTTTATTGAACAATAAATATTCTTAAGTCATAAAACTCCCATTACTAGGGATGACATACACATAGTACAACAAAGTGCATAAATAAATATGACTGCTAAGTTCTAAACTTCATTGTTCTGCATTGTTGTTGAGATTCTGATAAGCTCCTTCTCCTCTTATCATATATGCTCACCCTTAGTTGTCTTCAACTTGTTGACCTTGGTTTTGGGGACATTGGTTCTTGTAATGTCCACTTTCTCCACACCCGAAGCATATAACTATCGGTTGTGTGTTGCTACCGGTAGCTACATCCTTGACTCTACAATCTCTGGCAAGGTGTCCAGTGTTCTGACAGTTGCGACACTTAGCCGGGCAAGGACCTGAGTGGTGGAAGTTACACTTATTGCATAGTGGAGCATTCCCGGTATATCCTGAGCCTCTAGTTGGTGCAGCCACATAAGCCTTTGCGGTCTCTTGTCTTTTGTTTTGCTGGTTGTTGTTTTGAGTTTGGTTGTTGTTGTTATTGTTGTTACTTCCATGGTTACCATCCCATGGTCGCTTGTTGTTGTTGTTCCTATTGTTATTGTTGTTACTGTAATTGGAATTGTTGAGGTTATTGGTATTGCTGGCGTTGTTGGTGTTGTTGTTGGTGTTGAGGTTGGTTTGCTTTCGGGTTTCTGTCATTCGTACCACTTGGTCCATGAGGCTGTGGGACATCCGCATAGCTTTATCAAGTTCCTTTGGATTTGCCGAAGTTACATGTCCTTGTATGCTGGATGGAAGTCCCCAGATATATATTTCCAACAATTTTTCCTTTGGGGAAACCATTGTTGGACAAAGTATCCTTAATTCTTGAAATCGACGATTGTAGGTTATGATATCATTTCCCTTAACCGTATGATCCCAGAATTCAACCTCCAACTTCTGTATTTCACTGCGAGGACAGTATTCCTTGATCATCATTTGTTTCAAATTAGCCCAAGTAATTTTGTAGGCATTCTCAATGCCCATGGGTTGAGCAATTGAGTTCCACCAGGACAACGCCTCATTCAACAGAGTACTCGTGGCATACTGAACCTTATCCTCCTCGGTACATTTACTAACCAAGAACACCGACTCCGCCTTTTCAAACCAGCGGGTCAGACCTACAGCTCCTTCAGTACCATTGAATTTGATGGGTTCACATTTCAAGTAGGAAATGAACGAGCAACCCTTTGGTACTGTAGCAATATTGATCACCGGAGGGGTAGTAGAGTTTGGTCCTCCAAGGTTAAGACTGGCAATTCTGGCAGTCTCTGCAGCTATAGCAGCTTCCGCAGCAATGGCGGCTTCCGCGGCTGCTGCAGCATCAGCAGCTGCTGCAGCCTCAGCGGCTGCTGCAGCATCAGCAGCACCAGCAGCTGTGGCGGCTTCGGCAGCTGCTGCAGCTACGGCTGCTCGTTCCGTGACAAGTGCTGCATTGACACTGTCCTTTACCAGTTTGCGGATGGCAGCTTGCGTCATCGTTGGTGGTGTCTTTTTCTTTGGCGCCATGATTCTATTGTTCAAAAAGATACATTGTAATTAGAGAGTTGTGAGATGAGCACAAATTTTGATAAGAATGATAGGATAATAATGTTTGAAACTTTAAAAGCATAACACATGATAGTATATAAAACAAGAGTTTTATTCGTACAACGTTGGTTGATTTACAAAATCGAAACCTATTACAAGCTTCTTTAAAATTTACTAACTGATACTTTCAGTTTAGTAATTACAGCGTTTTTACTATCACTAGTTATTACATAGATTTCGTAACATTTACTAACTGAGTCTAATCAGTTTAGTAGTACGAAAGTTAACTAGTATCATCACACTAGTCTATTGTGGATTAGAAGGTCCGAGCAGCTCTGATTGATCGGCAACTTCTTGGTTTAGTGTGTCATAGAGGTACGAGTCGATGAAGTTTGAGAAGCTGTAGTTTTCATGTTGACTTTCTTGTTGGATCAATGGTGGTCGAGGTACGATCCATAATGAGTGATCCAAATCATTACATGTAGGGATATCAAAAGGGAAGTGCTAGTGGTGGTGGTAATGGCTCTAGTACATATTCGTATTCATTATCCTTTAGAAATCTCATATTTCTTGTTTGGAAATCAATAGATTGTGATGGGTTTTTGATATCATATGAAATGATGTTGATGAGGTGGTGGAATAATTCCAGAGACCATTGCACAAATCACAATGTCTCGGAAGTAGATTAGACCATTGTGTGACTCAAAACATTTGAGAAATGATTAAGACCATTGTGTCATACAATGTCCGGGAAATAGAAAATACCATTTGTAATTAGTTACAATGTCTTGATATAAAATGTTGGAGTAGGAACATGGTTGGGAGAATGTGGTTGTGTCGAAATACCATAGAATAGGTATGTGTAGATATGTTTAGATAAAATGATTGAAAATAACTCGAATGTATATATAAATATACTTATATGTTCATGTAGCATAAAATGCTTAATAAGTCCATAATCGTCTGGAGGATGGAAGACACGGAGAGCGGAAGGCTATAAAATGTTTTTGCTTGTAATTGTAGTTATAGTTTAGGTCTCAATTAGACCCGTTTCTCTATAACCATGGCTCTGGTACCAATCTGTAACACCCCCAATTCATGGATGCAGCGGAATTCGAACTGGGTGTTACTTGACGGCACAATAGTCACAATAATAGAAAACGAACTCCAATTGAGTCGTTTTTAAAAGATTTATCATTCAAATTATATAAATATCAGAGATTACAAAATGAGGTCCCAATTGGTTCCATGTTTACAAATCACATTAAGTGAGTTTTTGAATGATAATAGAATTTATAGCCCTCTTGAGTATCCGTGCCATTCCGTGCCATCCTTGATCGTCATGAACCTGAAATACATGCTTGAGAGGTCAACACAAAGGTTGAGTGGAATTCGTAGAGTTTAGTTAAATCGTTTGAACACAATAATCGTAGTGTGAGCTATAGACTCACACTCATAGTTAGAAAACAAAATCGTTATTTATTTCACTAAGCTCATGCAACCAAAACATTAACATCGAACCAACAAAATTGGCATTATAGAAGCCCTATCAAGGTACTTTTGCCGTTATACCGCTAAATCTCAAATATAGTGCATTTGTGTGAACTCATCGTTGTTCAACACAAATGGGATTCGTCAATCCCAATAGATCTATTCACAATATTCGCGCTCACTAAAGGTAGTGACTAATGGTTCATGATATAAGGACTTCGAACATGGCAATCGTTACTTAGTGATAATAAAACATCGTCGTGAAGCATACATTAGAAAGCATCGTGTTCGAGTAGAAAAATAATAGCATGTATTCCCCCCATGGGTTTGTAAAGTAGTTAAACAGTAGAAAGTGGGGCTACGAACTCACCTTAAGTTATGTAGTGAGTAGTGAATGTGATGGTCGAATCGCGAAGGTTTCTACGAGCAACCTATAATAGAATGTTGCGACTTAGGTTCGGAGTAAAGAATATGAAGTAGTGCCTATATATATATCTTGCATTTAGTCCATGATGTGGTATGATGTATATTGTAAGTCTTTGAAAGAAAGATTCATGAAACATGTATGTTTTGGTATATCGTTCACTACCGTTCGGGCCGACATAATTCAGAAGTCATGTTAGTAAGCGTTCGAGGAGCCAGGACACTTTAACTCGTAAATCCACAACTCAACTCGACGGCTTACATAATGAACTCCTCACATGAGGCTCCCTACTATTGTAGTAGTTGATGAAATATATAGATATAAGTTTTGATCCGAAAAGTTACATGTCCGATATTTGAATAAACTTAGGAAAGTTTATTAGTACAGGAAGATTGTTATTAGGGGTAGTTTCATAAGTCTTGAATGACCATTTTCTCTTGGTAATATCTCATGGTTTCCTTTTAGTGAAGTAGATCCAAATTGCTTGTTCATGTTATCGCCTAATTCATTGTTTCATGTTTACGCCTATGTAAGTTGGTATGGTCATTTCGTCATGGCCTAGCCATGACCTTCGGTCCTTGTTCCAAGGTCATGAGACACAACCTTGGCTCTAGCCATGGTTGTGGTCTTGATTATAGGTCATAAGACCTCTTGTTCCTTTCAAAGTATAACCATAATCTAGTGACTTTCGCCTAAAAATGGGCTGTTTAGAATTTGAAGAATTTTATCACTCGGAAAGCATTTTTAGGTCTCGAGCTTCTTTAATCCTGAACGAAAACGTCGTTCCGGACAACTTTCGTGTTTTAACTTTTTGATGAATCGGACCAGAAGTGTGACTTTCAAAACCCAAATTTGATCAGAATGGTATTTGGCAGTTTTGCCGGAAATCTTTGGTAATTTCAAATGGGCGTAACTTTTGACTCGTATACTCGTTTTGGGTAGTTCAAATTGCTATGGTTTCCTTTTTAGGTCCTCTACCACAATATGTAATAATCAAATATCATATTTTTACCATTTTGATCAGGTCTTACCAAGAAATTCATTAGTTTGCTTGTTTTAGTAACTTGTTTCAATAATTCATTACAACAACATCTTTTACTCATCATGATACATCATGGACATAATTACAACACATAATATAGCAAGAATAACATGTAAATGATATGAACATGAGAAATTAACAAGAAGCATGTTAGGTTTAGGCTTACAACTTTTGGCTTTCTAATAAAGAAAGGAGTAACTAGTAAGGAAATGGACTTTGATAGACTTGCTTCAACCCTTTTTCACTTCATGCAACCTTTCTACCCTTGGTATTCTTGAAAGATGGATGATGAAGATTGAGGTGAAATGAGTGGATTTAAACTCAAGAGAAATCACCAAGTATGTTAGGGTTTGGAAGAGTTTTGGTGAATAATAACTTAACTAGGGTTTCTACCTTGAACTTGCACTTGAATCTTGCTTGAACTATGAAGGAAATAAGCTAAATGTGAAGTGTTGTGGTGTGGTTTGATGGCCGGCCAAAGGAAGGGGGGAGGGGCTTTTATAGGGTCTTGAGGAGGTTACAAAACATGACTAGTCAACACCTTGGAGACCAAGGTGAACACATGTAATCATCTAAGGCAACTTAGCACAAGATCATGCCACACCAAGGGATGACTCCCCCCCCTAATGGCGGTTCCATATGGTCTAGGGGGTGAGGTGTGCCTTGTTTGCTATTATCCTAAGTATTGGATGAGTTTTGACTCCGAGAATGCCAACCGTAAATGATTAGGTCTCAAAACGTAAAACCGGGTGTCGTAAAATTATGAAACTTTAAAGTATTGTTAGACATGTCCATATGTCCCATAATAAAATATAAAATGAGTGGTAGGTTCCATTTGGGTGGTAAACCCTGCTAAAAACTGGAAACACGGGTCTAAAACGCGTAATACGTAAAATGTACGAATATTGCGTAAAATTGAGAAAAGTAAAATGTTACTTTTCTAATATGATATAAATGATTTAAAATGACTTATAATGTCTAGACTGGGCTCAGTCTAGTGTCGGTTGGTGTTAAATGTCTTTTAGACATCAAACCGTAAGCCTAAAAATCAAGGAATGACTTTTGGTCAAAGGAGGAGGGAAAAATTATGTTGACTTTTTCTAATAAGTTTGAAAACTCAAAACGTCTTAGAAACTTGTTTTGTGGTCTAACGGTTAATCGCCCATTCGGTTAAACGTGCTCATGTGAGAGTAGTACCGACTTGGGTGACCTGCTGGGAAGTCTTTGGTCATGTTTTTCTCAGTCACAATTAATTCTCAAATAAATCATGAGTGTGTCAAACATTTTTCTGATGCGGGGTCACTTAACGCGGTCGAGTTTCGTTGTACGTAGAATTTCTGAATGACGTTTTACCCTAAAACGTGTAATTCCTTAATAACTTTCACGAAAATGATCTGACGAATGTCAAACATTTAATTTGCCATGGAAATGATTTATCACTCAAGAATATCAAATAAAAATCAACTTTCGGGAAAGTTTCGGGAAAAATGAATAGTAAAAGTAAATAGTAAAATTTTCCGGGAATGGTAATTAACCTGAAATTGCGAATTGTTACATATGAGATTTTGGGACTTACTAGATGCTTTCCTGCTTATACCCAAGAACAAGGATCATGTAACACTCTTATAAGCTTCCCAAGAAGCAACTAAACCAAGGGCAATCCAAAATTTACCCTGCTCCTTCTTGATGATACAAGTCTGCAAATTTTTTATTTAAAAACTATTTTTCATGATTTTTTCTATTTTTTTCTTTTTCAAATAAAACTGGAATTTAATGCTTCTAATTACTTTAATAAGCTATATCAATAGCTTATATGAACTTAATAATCACAAACAAACTCAGATTACAACTAGAAATCTTAATGAGATTTTTGAAATTGAAACAAAGATGCATAAACTGAATTGGAACTTTAACTTGGATTAAAACTTGAATTAAGGTTTCTTACAACATTACAACATTAATGAAAGGCTTAAAAGCTTAAAATTCAAACTGAGAAACTAAATTACACTAATACGATTTGAATAGAAAACTAAGTACAAAAATTAACTACCTATTCCTTCATCTTCTTCCTCTATTTATAGCCTCAATTGTTCCAGGTGTCTTCTCAGGCAAATCCCACCACTTTTGAGCTTGATACGTGTTGAATTGAAGTACAGGTGTTCAAAAAGCATTTTGGCGCCAAAAATATCTAGAGGTAACTTGCAGCCGTTTTCCAAGCATTAAATGCTTCTGATGTGACAATGGGAGGTTAAGGGAACAATTTGAGGTGTAAGGGGTGATGGTGGAGTAGTATGGTGATGCAGGGATGATGCAGGGATGGTGGAGTAGTACGTGTTCCTTCCTGGAGCAAGGCTAAGGTTTGAGGACTCTTGGAGAGGATTACACGTGTACTAGAGTGGAAAGTATTTGCAAGTGGAGGGGGTGGTATGGTGGATGGTGATGCAGCAGGTGATAGGGGGTGTGGGAGGTTGAAGAAGGTGGAGGTGGAGGTGGAGGTCAACGCGGGTCAACGACCCGTGTTATTAAAAAGGGAGTGGGCTTTAAGGGGATTGGGCCTGGGCATTCACTGGATCAGGCTTTGTTTGTTTTTGGATTTGGAATTGGATTATTTGGTATTTATTTTTGATCCGTTTGGTTTGTAAGGTTTTTAAGCCCAAGGAGCATTTTTGTACATTTTGAATTTCCAGGGACCAATCTTGTCACTTTTCCAAAATATATCACAAAGGACCTTCTTTGCCATTTAAAAATATTATAAGGTCCTTTTTAATATTTTTCCAATTTAAAACACTCGGGGACCATTTTTGCCAAGATTGCAAAGTATAGGGACTGGTTTTGTAATTTCTTTGAATTTATCATCTAGGGGTAAAATTTGTCAATTTATGAATTACCAAGGACCTTTTGATGATAAAATTCCATTTTTGAATACTGAGGGGTATTTTCTGTCAATATTGAAACTGCAGGGACCTGTTTTGCCAATTTTGATATTTTGAACTTTCAAGGGTAAAAATTGTTATTTCATGATTCCTGAGGATTGTTTTTGACTTTTCTTTAAAATTAATCATCCAGGGACCATTTCTGACATTTCTTGAAAGTTCAGGGACTGATTTTGACAATTTAGTAAACTTTGGCGGTTTTTCCCTGTTTTTAGTTCATTTATGTTTGAAACATATAAAAACACCTTCTCAGGATATTTGTAGTATTTTGTGGTGTTTCTGAGTGTTTTTACATGTTTTTGTTGTTCAGATTTGACAGAAATGATGAGTTTTTATGAACTCATCAATCCCCTACACTTAACTATTGCTAGTCCCTAGCAATCTGGCATCCACTAAAAACCCATTTTTGAAAATTTAATGGATTTTGAAATCTCTTTACCAGACAGCCATTACTTCTGGAGTAGCCAGGTGTGAAAACTGTGGTATACCTGATAACCGTGTGATTTTGAGCAAACCACCAGCTGTCAACGGATTTGATTTGTGTTTACCAAAAGCCGTTTGCTTCTGGACTAGCCAACTCTTGATGGACTAATTCAACATCTTGGTGAGCTGATTACCAATTATGGATTTTCACTGCCTTTACCACAAGCCATAATCTTGCGGGCTAGCCAACTCATTATCTTTTGAGGATGATGGGGAGTTGAGGAACCATACAATTTTTGGCAAATTGCAAGCCATAAACGGGTTTGAGTTATCTTTACCAAGAGCCGTTTGCTCCTGGATTAGCCAGTCCTTGTGTGGATTAGACATGGTGGACTAATAACCATTTGTTGCGTTAATGCCAAGTACTTCATTTAAGTAAAAATTTTGAAAAAAATTTTAAATTTTTGGCAAAAACGGGGGTACTAGATGTATAATGTGATTAAATTCGCTAGAATTTCCCCCTACACTTAGAAATGAATATTGTCCTCAATATTCAAAGTCCCGGCTATTATGCCGACTATTTGAACGTAAAAAGGGAATATCACAAGCTAAATGCAGGAACAACATTTATTTTATTTTTGAATTTTTTCATTTTTATTTTATGTACTTTATTTACAGTAGGGCAACTCCCCTACACTTGGGTGATACACACGGGTGAAAACCCATGTTTATGCTACTGTTATTGATTTTTAATTTTTATAAATGTTTTTGTATTTTTAAATTTTATATATATGTACAAAAGAAAGAAAATTCCTAACAACCGCCCCTCGAAAGGGAATCTGGGTCTGACAGAGCTCAGTAACTGTAAACAGCCAACAACCGAATGTTGTAACTAAGGGACTAATCAAACTGGGCAAGTTGTGTGCAAAGGAAAAATATTTTTGTATTTTATATTGTTTATGAAATGAAATATGATATAGTATATGTAATCACTACCTCCCAGGCTTGTGTCAGGTTTACCACGCTAGCTAATCACTTGTGAATGATTAACTGTAATAAATATGCCCTGACAGCCCGGGAGTTGAATGATAAAGTATATAATATACATACAAGGATAGATATTTGAACAAAATTTACAAAATTCATTATTATTTATGTACATGATACTAATGTTTTTGTTTTCCGAGTCACTAGCTTGACTCGACCCCGTATTAATTAGTCCGTGGGGAAAGTTTGGAGATCTGGGACAACCACTTGTGGTATGTCCCCTCCAAAGTAGTGTTTCAAACGATGGCCATTTACTTTAAAATTGGGACCGTCGGGTTGTAATAACTCAACAGTTCCGTATGGGTATACTTTTGCTACAGTAAATGGTCCAGACCAACGGGTTTTTAGCTTGCCCGTGAAAATTTTCAATCTTGAATTGAAAAGAAGAACTCTGTCACCAACGTTAAAAACGCGGTTCTTTATTTTAGAGTCATGTATCTTCTTAGTCTTTTCTTTATAGATTAAAGAATTCTCGTAAGCTTGATCACGTAGTTCATTTAGCTGAACCTTACGGTGATCACCCGCTGTCTGAATGTCAAAGTTTGCATGTTTCAAAGCCCAGTAGGCTTTGTGTTCTAATTCGATCGGAAGATGACATGTCTTTCCGTACACCAACTTGTATGGAGTACACCCAATGGGTGTTTTATAAGCCGTACGAAAAGCCCAGAGTGCGTCGTCCAATTTGTCCGACCAAGAGGCACGGTTTTCACCAACCGTCCTCTCCAGAATTCTCTTAATGCCTCGATTTGAGACCTCCACCTGCCCACTAGTTTGGGGGTGATATGCAGTAGAAAGACGGTGAGTTACACCATATTTCAGCATCACTCTTGCAAATTGATCATTGCAAAAGTGCGTACCACGATCACTGATAATGGCACGAGGAGTCCCGAATCGAGCAAAGAGAGACTTCAAAAATTTCACAACTACTCGGGCATCATTAGTGGGTAAGGCTTTTGCCTCAACCCATTTAGACAAATAGTCTACAGCCACGAGTATATACTTGTTACCTCTTGAAGATGGGAATGGGCCCATGAAATCAATGCCCCAGATATCAAATATTTCACAGACTTGGGTGATGTTTTGAGGCATTTCATCCTTCTTAGAAACATTCCCGTGATGCTGACAAGCATCACAAGTTTTGACAAGTTCTTGGGCATCTTTATAGATGGTGGGCCAATAGAAACCAGAATCAAACACCTTTTTGGCGGTGTAGTTTGAACTGTGATGTCCCCCAGTGGGTCCATCATGACAAGCTTTGAGGATTTCCATGGCTTCATTACCATGGACACACCGTCGGATGACTTGATCCACACATATCTTAAAGAGGTAGGGGTCGTCCCAGAAATAGTGTTTGACGTCTTTGAAGAATTTTTTCTTCTGTTGGCACGACATCCCTTTCACAACGAAATTACCCGCATGGTAGTTTGCAAAATCTGCAAACCATGGGGTAGAGGTATCATCCCGAGTAGAGATTAGATTGAGAGTCTCCAGAGGAAAAGTTTCATTAATTTCTTTTCTCTCGAGAATATCCTGATGAGGATTCTCTAACCGGGATAAGTGATCAGCAGCAAGGTTCTCTGCTCCTTTTTTGTCTCGTATGAGTATATCGAATTCCTGAAGGAGCAGGACCCAACGGAGCAGTCTTGGCTTTGCATCCTGTTTAGTGAACAGGTATTTCAAAGCCGAGTGGTCCGTGTACACCACACATTTGGTTAGGATTAAGTAAGACCTAAATTTCTCAAAGGCATATACCACAGCTAATAATTCTTTTTCTGTGGTGGTATAATGTACTTGAGCTTCACTCATGGTCTTACTTGCGTAGTGTATTGGCTGAAAATGTTTGGATTTGCGTTGCCCCAGAACTGCACCAATAGCGAAATCGCTAGCATCGCACATAAGTTCGAAGGGTAAGTCCCAGTCGGGGGCAACAAGGATTGGTGCCTCGGTAAGCTTTTTCTTTAAAGTAGAAAAAGCTTCGATGCACTCGGGGGAAAAGATAAAAGGAGCATCCTTTTCAAGAAGATGAGTCATGGGCCGGGCTATTTTGGAGAAATCCTGAATGAATCTCCGATAGAACCCGGCATGGCCAAGGAAACTCCTGATTCCTTTAACAGTGGTGGGATGAGACAGTTTAGCTATAACATCAATTTTGGCCTTATCGACCTCAATCCCACTTTTTGAAATTTTATGGCCGAGGACAATGCCCTCCTTAACCATAAAATGGCTCTTCTCCCAGTTTAGACAAAGATTAGTGTCTTCACAACGTTAAAGCATCTTTTCTAAATGGGAGAGGCATGAGTCGAAAGAATTCCCAATGACTGAGAAGTCATCCATGAATACCTCCATGGTTTTCCCGATCATGTCGTGGAAAATAGCCATCATGCACCTCTGGAAAGTACCTGGAGCATTGCATAACCCAAAAGGCATGCGACGATAGGCAAATGTTCCGTAAGGACATGTGAAGGTAGTTTTATCTTGATCCTGTGGATCAATGGGAATCTAGAAGTAACCCGAGAAGCCGTCGAGGAAGCAATAATACTCATTCCCCGCTAGTCTCTCGAGCATCTGATCCATAAAGGGCAGAGGGAAATGGTCTTTGCGGGTGGCTTCGTTAAGCTTTCTGTAATCGATACATACTCGCCACCCTGTAACTAAACGAGTTGGTATCAACTCGTTATCCTCATTTGTGACAACCGTGATGCCACCCTTTTTTGGAACACAATGTATTGGGCTAACCCAAGGACTATCTGATATAGGGTAAATCAATCCTGCATCGAGAAGTTTGATAACTTCTTCTTTGATAACTTCGTGGATTTTTGGATTTACTCTTCTTTGATGCTGCACGGTAGGTTTAAAGTCCTCTTCCATTAGGATTTTGTGTGTACAAAAATCCGGGTTAATACCCTTTATGTCTGAGAGTTTCCAAGCAATTGCTTGCTTGTGAGACTTTAAAACCTTATGCAGCGCGGTTTTCTCCTCATCCTTTAAGTCTTTGGCAATAATGACCGGTAACTTATCGTTACCTTCCAAGAATGCATATTCTAGATGAGGAGGCAGGTCCTTAAGTTCAACCTCGGGGAAATCATCAGTTTTCTCAACATTTTTTACTTCCGCGTTATGAAGTTGTGGAGGTAGAACAGGAATGGGAGAGGGATCTTTGTTCAATAACTTCTCAAGGAGAAGTATATCCCTTTCCGGGTCAATCTCTTGGTTATCAATCCCCTCGGGAACTGAATCACTTTTGAGAAAGGCCTCTAATTCCTCAAGGACGAAATCACTTCCCTCGAACGGAGTGAGGGAAGGAAAAGAATTAGCGATTATGGGGTGAGAAGAGGGAGTGGGATTGCCACTCGGAGAACTATCAGCGAAACCAAGGATTTCCTGAGCATACTCCTCGGATGCAATGTCAATGACATCAATTCGGTTGACCGATTCAGCATCATAATTCGAGGAGTATCTCGAGGTTTGATCAAGATTGAACGTTATCGCTTCAGTGCCAACTCGTAACGTGATTTCCTCATCGAAAACATCGATTAATGCACGACCCGTCCTTAAGAATCCCCTCCCAAGAATGAGAGGAACTCTTGGATCCGCATCGAAATCAACAACGACAAAGTCTGCCAGAAAATGGAACTTTCCCACTCTTACAAATACGTCCTCGGCAATACCAAGGGGACGTGAAATTGAACGGTCTGCAAGCTCGAGAGTCATGCATGTGGGACTAAGTGCCTGAAGAGAGAGCTTTTTCCAAACTGAGTAGGGCATTAAGTTGATGCTTGCACCAAGATCGGCCAAGGCAAAGCAGTCAACCATTCCTGGGAATACGCAAGGTATTAGAAATTTTCCAGGATCTCCTAGCTTCGCGGGAAGCTGTTTCAACAGAACTGCAGAGCAGTTCTCGTTGAGTGGAGTTCGTGCCATCTCAAACAGTTTTTCTTTATTGCTCAACAGGTTTTTGATTGTCGATGCGAATTTGGGCATTAAAAGAAGAGCATCCGCGAAGCTAATATCGAAGTGTAGTTCTTGAAAAATCTGAAAGAATTTTTCCATCTGATGATTAGCTTTTTCACGGAGCTTCTGGTCTTGCAATCGTGAGGGATATGGAATTGTTGGTTTTGGGTTGGCTTTTGGATTTTCAACAGGACCTTCGGTAGTTTCAAACACAACTCTTTTAGGGGGAGTCGGGATAACTGGAGGTGGGACGTCGTCGGTACTTCCTTCATGAATAGGAGGTATCGTGTCCGTTGTAACCTCAGCTTCTTTTTCCAGTACCTCAGGAGAAGAGAAAGAGGTAGATGGAGTTTTAGGTCCTTTATAAGAAGCTCCACTTCTTGTGGTGATCGCCTTAACATCGCCCCTCGGATTAGCGATCGTGTTGCTAGGTAAAGTACCTGAGCCCGAGGGTCGATCATTTAAAGATTTCTTTATGTCAGAAATTTGGCTGATCAACAACCTGTTGGTTTCTTCCTGTGCTTTCATGAATTGTTTTAACAATTCATCAGAAGAGGTAGGGTTTGGAACAACAGCTGGTGTTTGAACGGGAGGGGTTTGCCCTCGAGTGTTCTGCTGAAACCCTTGATTTTGGAATTGTCCCTGATTAGGGTTTCCATGAAAGTAGCCAGGATTATAGTTACTCGGTCCCTGATTTCTATTCCCCTGATTTTGAAAGTTTTGGGGATAACCTTGATTAAAGTGACCTTGGTTAGAATAACCTTGGTTACTTCTGTTTGGGTTTTGGGGACGGTTTTGGGTGTTCTGGTTAAAACCAGGTGGTACAGAGTAAGTGCTCGGACGCCATGGTGGCTCAGCAGGAGGACGATATGGATTGCCTCCTTGGCTAGAACTACCAGCAATCGCGTTGGTTTCAAATGTGTTATTGTCTGTGGCAGTACAATTATAGTAGGCATGTGGTCCACCACAGGTAACACAAACATCCACTTTCTTCACTTCAGCATGTGAAGGATTCTGTGGGAACGAGACTTTCTTCTGATTGGAGTGAACCAAGGCTTGTATAGCATCCGTGAGTTTATCAATCTTAGCATCGGTGCTAGATTGACTCACAATAGAAGAAGTAGAAGGATCGACCTGTTTATTACGTATGGTTCGAACCTTGGACTTATTTTCAATTATTGCTAAAGCTTCCTTGACAGTACGACTCAAAAAATTCCCTCCTGCTGAGGCATTAAGGGAATCTTGGTCTGCTTGGCTTACTCCGTTATAAAATGTGTCGAGTTGCATTAACTCAGAAAATCCATGGTGGGGGCATTTGCGAAGCAACTCTTTGAATCTATCCCATGCTTCACTGAATGTCTCACCAGGTCTTTGTGAAAACTTGGTGATCTCATTCCTCAGATAGGCAGTTTTGGATGGTGGATAGAATTCATTCACAAATTTGTTAACTAGATCTTCCCATGTTTCTATGGATCGAGGGGGTTGTTTCTCCAGCCAGACTCTGGCTGCTCCCTCGAGAGAAAATGGAAACAGAAGTAGTTTAATAGCCCCCGGCGGGACATTCTTATATTTGATGGTAGATGTAATTTTGTTAAACCATCTTATATGTGAATGAGGATCGTCCCTTTCGAAACCATAGAACTGATTAGAAGTAACCAGATTAAGTAATCCGGTTTTTAATTCGAAATTATCAGATACTATGGCGGGTACAATAATAGCATCTCCATAACCCTCGATGGGTGCCTGGAGAAGCTCTGACATTGGGCGTTCTTCTGCCATGATGACTGCAGGTTTAGGTTCAGTCTGTATTTGAGTTTCAATTTTCGGGGCAGATTGTGTACGTTTTCGAGGAATACTAACAAGCTCGCGATGAGGACTTGTAGACCTAGAAGAACGTGTGTGCATGTACTAAAAACAAAATTTTCAAAACAAGATCGAGGCAAAACCACAGTAAACTTAACCCAATAATCACAGGTAAAATGGCTTCTTTATAAAAGGTACACCACTTACACGGATATTACGTTAAATTTTTTTATCTTATGTTTGGGAACTTATTCTGAAGGTTATTTAATTGTAATTTATTCACAAGAAAATGTTTTTGGGTATATGTGTATGGGTGAAAACTTGGAAAATATTTTTGGAATCGATTCGTTAACCGAAATCGTTCCTTTAAAATCACTCGCAGGCTAGCGGGAGGAAATAAATGGATTCCTCTTCAGTTCGCAATTTAATGTCAGAACTTACCTTATACCAGCTGTTTCAGGTTGTGATTTTAAAGAAAACGAAGTAATTTAACTTCACGATTTATTTTGTTGTTATTTAATTTTTTTGGTGTTTTTAACACTTTAGGAAAAGTGTTAGTGAACTTTTCAGTTATGATATTTATTTTCACAAAAATTTACAGACTGATGGTATTTGTACAATGAGTTGATATTCAGAACCACGTATGCTTCCAAATTCGTTGTACGCAGCACACCTCCCCGGCAACGGCGCCAAAATTTTGATCAGTGCTGAACCGTCAGATTATTATTAACCAAGGTTAATAAGTCAAAAACAGCTTAGACTAATGCTCCGTGGAGTACAATGTATCCTCGGGTCGTATTTCCCAACGAGGCGTGAAATCTGTAATAAAACGAAATTTGGGATCGGGTGATTATGAATGGGCAAAGGTGAGTTTGATTTATACTACTGATTTACACAATTTAAACAAATAAGTAAATAAACTTTAAACAGTTACGAGAACTAAAAACGTATACAACTTAAAACTTACGTCTACGTACAGGGAAAAAGGTGAGTTTTAATGCAATTTAAACTACAGGGGGTAAAATTGAAAATTCTACAAACTTAAATTTAAAAGAAAATTTAATTTAAAAAGAAAATTATTTTTTAGATTATTTTATTATTTAATATTAATTATTTAAATAAAAACTATTTATCTATTTAATTAAAACTATTTAAATTAAACTAAAGATAATAAAAACTATGAATTAAACTAAAAACTTGCAAAACTATTTTATAAATTTTAAAATGAACTTGAAGAAAGTATAAAAAATTAAAATAAATATTTTTGTCTTTTTATGGTTTTTCTTTTAATTAATTACTAATTATTCTTATTAAACTATATAAACTATGTTGAATTACTAAAAATACTAAAATAACTTAGAAAATTATGAAAAAATTAATAAAACTAATTAACCATCTCAGGAATCCTAAAAAATTATAAAATTATTCTAAAAATTATATTTAGGTTAATTTACTAATTAATTACTTATTTATTATTTAAGATCTATTTAACTAATTTTAATTAAAGAAAATAGGAAATGAACAGTAATAATTATGAAATTATTTTTTACAAATACCCTATGGTCTATAAGACTTTTAAAAAATATAAAAAGATGTTGTTATTAACTAAAAATTATTAAAACTATTTAATTATCTAATATTACCTAATTACTAATTAAACTCGGATTAATTAAAATAATTAGTATTTGAAAAGTAAAAATTATGAAAAAATTACAGAAGGTATATTTTATGATAAAAAGCCTAGGAAAATTTAGTTTGGCCCAACAGCTTATTCAAATAAGCAGTTATAAGCTAAAACAGCTTATTTAAGCTTATATCCAAAAAAAAAAACACCTTATGTATAGTAAGTGTGGAGACTATGACGGAACTGGTGCCCCAGAGCTTTTGGAAGGGGTGTGGGCACTAAGCATGTATACTAGCCAAGAGGTCCTGAGTTCGAATCCCACACCCACGTTTTTTGCTATTTTTTTTTTTTCAATTTTTATTTTACAAACCTATTAAACAGATAAAAATAAGCAACTTTAAAAAAAGAAAACTTTTTATATCAACCAAATAAGCTCTGTATGAGCTTATTTGCTTATCAGTTGGCTTAAGAAGCTAAACTTGGATTTTTAATAAGCTAAAAGCTACCAACAAGCTACTAAGGGTTAAATAAGCTACAAACTAATGAGTTACACCTAAAATAAGCTAAACTAATTTAAATAAGCTAAAGGAATGAGCTTTAAGCTCAAATAAACACTCCTAATGAGCTGCTCAGCCAAACAGGCCAAAGGCCATTGTGCAGCCCTATGTGGGGTCCACAATTAAGCACAAGGGTCCAAAATTAAGATGGTTCCTAAAAGCTGGCCTGATAAGCTTCCCAATAAGCTAATAAGCAGTGCTTATGGCTTATTATTAAGCTTTTGGTGAGCTTGTGAACTTTGGTGCAAACACTGAGTTACTCAGTGTAAGATTCTGAGTCTTAGTCACAAAGGAGGTCAAATAAGCTAACTTACAATAAGCTAAAGCCAAAACTAAATCTAGATCTGAGAAGAAGGGGTGTTAAGCTACAAGATCAGCTAAGGTACAGGTCAATAAGCTCACTGATAAGCTCTTGATGAGCTTAGGAAATAAGCTCAATGAGCCTGATTTGCTCAGGTTTGTAAGGTAAATGGACAAATTTCAAGCTTGTGTGGGGTCCACACAATGGATCAGGGATCCAATTTTCTTATTGATTCTCAAGGATAAGCCAAAGGGCTTTCAAATAAGCTATGAATCAGCTCTTGGGTCCCACAAATAAGCTCTAGGGGGAGCCTTGAACTTGGGTGGTTTACACTGAATACTCAGTGTGTGTGGTGGATTTGGACAACTAAAAGCTGTGTGCAGCCCTAGTAAATAAGCTAGAAATTGTGAAATAAGCCAGTAACCTTAAAGTATAGCTTATGGGCTTTCCAATAAGCTAAGAATCTCAGGGTGGGGCCCACTAGAGAAGTCACAACAAGCACAAGAACTTGGGTTCAAACCTGTGGTGCAGGGGAGCTTTTTGCTCAAAGGGTCAGTTTCAAGTGTGCTTATTTATAAGCAAATGAGATCCAAATTTTTATTTTCTTTTTGAAATAAGTTCATGGGCTACCAAATAACACAGAATAACAAAACTTTTGGATTTCCAATCCCTAATGAATCCTACAGGTCACAAAGAAAAATTTGCCAATTTGACAGATTTGGTATTTTTGACTTTTTGATTTTGATGAACAATTGACATATATGAACTTCTAATTGATCCTACTTATTTAATAAGTTGTTATAAGCTAATATTAAGTTAAATTAAGTTAGGTTACTAACTTATGAGATGAAATGATGAATCTTGGATTCAAATTCCACCACAGTTAACTGTGGTGATGTATAACTTTTGATTTTGACTTTTTTATGACTAAGACCTGTATTTTATTGTTGTTCTGAGCTATATAATACCTAAATGACATAAAACAAGCAAAAACAACAACTCAAATAACTTTTAACACAGATGATCAACCTCATCCAAACACACCTTATACTAGACTATTTTATGATTTTTGAAGTAAAATCCTTAAAGAGCTGATGAAACTAATTCACAATGACTTATTATGTTATATTAAGTATATTTAAGCATTTGAAAACAAGAATTAACCACAGATTCACAAGTATACTAATTATGCTATGTTGACTGTTTCACTTAAGCTTTCTAAGCAACTAGAATTTCCAACAAACAAGATACCACTTTTATGTTATATTATCACTACTTAAGATTAAATAAGCATAAAGTAATTGAAAAAGCAATTAATAAGCAAAGCTATAGTAAAAGACAGATATGAGATTTTGGGACTTACTAGATGCTTTCCTGCTTATAACCAAGAACAAGGATCATGTAACACTTTTATAAGCTTCCCAAGAAGCAACTAAACCAAGGGCAATCCAAAATTTACCCTGCTCCTTCTTGATGATACAAGTCTGCAAATTTTTTATTTAAAAACTATTTTTCATGATTTTTTCTATTTTTTTCTTTTTCAAATAAAACTGGAATTTAATGCTTCTAATTACTTTAATAAGCTATATCAATAGCTTATATGAACTTAATAATCACAAACAAACTCAGATTACAACTAGAAATCTTAATGAGATTTTTGAAATTGAAACAAAGATGCATAAACTGAATTGGAACTTTAACTTGGATTAAAACTTGAATTAAGGTTTCTTACAACATTACAACATTAATGAAAGGCTTAAAAGCTTAAAATTCAAACTGAGAAACTAAATTACACTAATACGATTTGAATAGAAAACTAAGTACAAAAATTAACTAACTATTCCTTCATCTTTTTCCTCTATTTATAGCCTCAATTGTTCCAGGTGTCTTCTCAGGCAAATCCCACCACTTTTGAGCTTGATACGTGTTGAATTGAAGTACAGGTGTTCAAAAAGCATTTTGGCGCCAAAAATATCTAGAGGTAACTTGCAGCCGTTTTCCAAGCATTAAATGCTTCTGATGTGACAATGGGAGGTTAAGGGAACAATTTGAGGTGTAAGGGGTGATGGTGGAGTAGTATGGTGATGCAGGGATGATGCAGGGATGGTGGAGTAGTACGTGTTCCTTCCTGGAGCAAGGCTAAGGTTTGAGGACTCTTGGAGAGGATTACACGTGTACTAGAGTGGAAAGTATTTGCAAGTGGAGGGGGTGGTATGGTGGATGGTGATGCAGCAGGTGATAGGGGGTGTGGGAGGTTGAAGAAGGTGGAGGTGGAGGTGGAGGTCAACGCGGGTCAACGACCCGTGTTATTAAAAAGGGAGTGGGCTTTAAGGGGATTGGGCCTGGGCATTCACTGGATCAGGCTTTGTTTGTTTTTGGATTTGGAATTGGATTATTTGGTATTTATTTTTGATCCGTTTGGTTTGTAAGGTTTTTAAGCCCAAGGACCATTTTTGTACATTCTGAATTTCCAGGGACCAATCTTGTCACTTTTCCAAAATATATCACAAAGGACCTTCTTTGCCATTTAAAAATATTATAAGGTCCTTTTTAATATTTTTCCAATTTAAAACACTCGGGGACCATTTTTGCCAAGATTGCAAAGTATAGGGACTGGTTTTGTAATTTCTTTGAATTTATCATCTAGGGGTAAAATTTGTCAATTAATGAATTACCAAGGACCTTTTGATGATAAAATTCCATTTTTGAATACTGAGGGGTATTTTCTGTCAATATTGAAACTGCAGGGACCTGTTTTGCCAATTTTGATATTTTGAACTTTCAAGGGTAAAAATTGTTATTTCATGATTCCTGAGGATTGTTTTTGACTTTTCTTTAAAATTAATCATCCAGGGACCATTTCTGACATTTCTTGAAAGTTCAGGGACTGATTTTGACAATTTAGTAAACTTTGGCGGTTTTTCCCTGTTTTTAGTTCATTTATGTTTGAAACATATAAAAACACCTTCTCAGGATATTTGTAGTATTTTGTGGTGTTTCTGAGTGTTTTTACATGTTTTTGTTGTTCAGATTTGACAGAAATGATGAGTTTTTATGAACTCATCAGTAGGGTAAAATGAGACTAATGTATGATATTACAACAGCCCTTGAACTAAAGTGAGTGGTTATGACTAAAAAAAAAAAACTTAACTAGAGGCTGCAACAAAGAACTTAAAGTGGGTTTTTGACTTCACAATGAGTAGTACTGAGCTTATTGGTCTTAAGACTAATTATACCTAAGAGAGACTATCTATATCAAGCTTGCTGCATGAAACAACCTAGAACACAAATGACACAATAAACCAAACACACCTACAATAAACTGTTTTTTTTTTTTTTTTTTTTTTTTTTTTTTTTTTTTTTTTTTTTTTTTGTGATTTACACAGCAGATGACCAAACCACTAAGTAACTAAACTAATTTACCATAACTAATCCATAATTAATTCAATTAGCAGATTTAAAAGCAACAAAATAAACATCTAATGCACAAACTTGGAAATTAGATTTAAATCATTACTTGTGAGCCTAAGCAGTGAGGAATCTGAGACCATGAACAAAGGAACCACCTATATGCTCCCTTGAGCTCTACACCAAACCCCATCCAAGCTGCTTTTTGTTTATCTCCATTTTTTTTGTAACACTTCTTTTTTCTTCTTTCTCTCTTTTTTTTTGGATTTCATACGAACAAGATACCAATAACAAAGCAAAAAAAATAATAATTTCAAAACTGAAACAACAACTGAGGTAACTTTAAAATTCGAATTTCATTAAAACTTAAAAACTCAGATTACACTTTTAACTAAGGTTTTAAAATAAACAACGATTACAAATTATAAAAGAGATGAAAATGAAAAAAAACAGAATTCGAATTTCTCATAAACTTTTAATAACCTTTGATTAAACTTAAAATTCAAGAGTACAATTACAAACTTAATTTTAAAAAAAAAACAGAAAATTACAAGAATGAAGAAGGATGCCTCAAGGGCTTACATTTTTGCTCTATTTATACTAGTAATCAAAGAAGTGGTAGGTACCAATTAAGTTCCAATCTTGTCTTCTCCCTTGTGTTTCTTCACTGAGGTGATCGATGAGCTGGCAACTTTGTGTTTTCTTTGAAGATATATCCACCCTTGATTTAAGCTCCACTGATCTTGGCCTTTTACTTCATCTTTGGCGCCCAAAAGTGAGAGGTGGATTGCCACCATGTCTTCTCTTGACTGGTTGATGGTGTTAGGTACAATTTTGAGGTGATTAGTGGGATTGGAGAATGGTATTGAGGACAAGGGAAGAGATAGTGATGGTTAGATGGTGATGGTTGTGTTGGCTGTTTGTAGTCACGAGGGGGGTAGGGTTTTTTTTGGGGAAGACGATAAAACTGGTGTGGGGATTTTGACTCATTGACCACCCATTTAGGTTTTATTATAAACAGATTTGGTGGTGGTTTTTTTTGGTGTGGGCTTGGCATGAATTTTGGGCCAATGTGGTGTAAAGGGTGGAAAGTGGGCTCGGTGAGTTCATGTGTTGTAATAATATTACAAGGTCCGTATGAATTTTTGACTCATAGTTTTACAAGGACCGTTTTGTAATTTGCCGAAACTCGAAGATTACTTCTGCCATTTTTCCAAACTTTATCTAAGGGTCAATCATGTCAAGTTAGGTAAACCAAAGGACCCAAAAATACAATTCTCCACATTTGAAACTCCGAGGACTAAAACTGTCAATTGGCCAAAGTTCAGGGACCAATTGTGTAATTTTCCAAATCATTTTACCCAAAGATCATTTGTGATTTGTTTTGACTTTTAAAGAGCAAGGGTTGACTTTTCTTAGAAAATGATTGACCAGGGACTAGTTTTGTAAAACTTTGAAAGTCGGGGGACTGAAACTGCCAAATATGTAACTTTTGTTCATTTTTCATTTGTTTTCACTCGTTTTGCATAAGAAACATATAAAATACGATCTTTGGGATTTTCTTCGCATTTAGGTGCGTTTTTGAGTATTTTTAATCGTTTTGCAGCTTAGATTTGACTCAAAATGATGAGTATTTACACACTCATCAAAAGCATCATCATCTATTTGCAATACATCTTCTTGATAGGTGACAGGTAGAGATGCTTGTTGAGCAAAGAATGAACATAGAACATCATCTGAGGTGGGGGTAAGTGATTGTGATGAATTGGTGGTGACCATTGTTGTACATGGAACCTGTGTTTCAGTCACAGTACTTTGAACAGGATAAGCAGTACCTTTGTTAGAAGTACTGCTTCTCTTTTCAGAAGAGACAAAAGCAATGTTCTGTTGTGTGCTTGAACCTGTAGTACCATTCATCTCATGCTCATACACCTTCAGATTGTTGTAAAGATCATCAAAGTCCATAGTATCCAGCCCTGATTGTCCTCTGATCATTGTAGCAACTACATGCCATGCTGATGGCAAACTCCTCAGAAACTTTAAATTAGCATCTTCAACTGATGCCTCAGCATCATATAGTTCTAGCATACTCAGAAGATGTTGAAATCTTTCATAAGCAGAATCAAGACCTTCTCTGTCACCAACAGTGAAGGTTTCAAATTGTTGCTTCAGCAAATTCCTATGCATCTTCTTGGAAGCATCATTACCTCCAAACTTCTTCTTTATTGCAGCCCATAGTTGTTTGGCATCTTTGGCATCATGAAACTTTAATAGGTGACCATCAGGAATAGCAGAAAGCAGTATGTTGAGAGCTTTGTCTTGATTTCTTTTGGTAGCAGCAGGTACAGTAGGTTTTGGTGGTGTTGGTTGTCCAGGTACCTCTACTGGTTCATCAATTTGCATGTTACCATTGACAATCACATCCCACAAAGCATGGTCTGTGATGGCAATGTACTGGCTCATCTTCATGGCCCATAGATTGTATTCTCCCTTCTTAACAATAGGGATTCTTACAGCTGTGATTGAGGGAGCAAGTGCAGCTTCAGTCGACATCTTGAAGGGTTTGTTGTGAAATCGGTTTTAAAGGTTTAAAGGTTTGTCTTCTTAATCAGAGTTTCCAACACAAGCTCTGATACCACTTGTTGGATCGATATACTCTGATCAAACTACTTTGTAGCTTGTAAGGGTTTAACAATATTGAGTAAACTCAATACTATTAATATTGAAACACTGTTTTACCTTGTAAAGTATGCGGAATCTACTAACACAAAGCATAAGAAGAACTTTTATATTAATCAAACTTTGAACCTGCTTTGTTACACAGATTCACTAACAATCCCTAACTACTTTATCAATTTTGATCGACTCTAAAACTTATCTAAGACTTGTGAAACTTGTATCGACTAATACATCTTAAGGCTCTTTATATAGATAACCTTAAGTCGGTTTACAACATATAATCCTTGAACGACAAGTCATTATCCCTAACTAATTCTAGAATATTCGTTTAATATTACACATTAATCCTTATCCAATATTGCACATCAGTCCTTGTTTCCTTCGAAGTACTTTAAGCATTCTTCAATAACAGCAGTACTTTGACTTTTTCCTTCAGCAGTACTTTGACTTTATTCTTCATGTAGCAGTACTTTGACATCCAGAAGTACTTTGATATTTCATATCCCAACAACCAATCATTGCAAACTCAAACTCAAGGTTCATTTACACGTACACCGATATTCCGTAAAAGTGAAGTTGCTAAACAACATTTGTGTGACAATTATTTTGGTGATAGTTCAAAATATCCAGAGTATTATTTTAGACGCCACTATCGTATGAGCCGTAAACTATTTTTAAAAATAGTAAAAGGTATTGAAACTTATATTGTAAACCACGATGAACTTCATCATTTCGATTTCTTTGTAGTCAGATTCGATGATATGGGTCTAATGGTGTACGGCACAACAGGCGATGCATTTGATGAATATTTACAAATGGGTCAACATTGTGCACGCGATTCTTTAGATCATTTTACTATATGCATTATTGATTTATACATGCTTGAGTATTTAAGTAAACCCGAGTATAATCACACTCAAAACATATACGCACTTCATGAGAGGTTTCATGAGTTTCTTGGTATGCTTGGAAGTATTGATTGTATGTACTAGGAGTGGAAAATTGCCCGAAATCATTGCACGGTTAATTTCACATATGTGATAAAAAAAAAATCCAACTATAATGCTTAAAGCTGTTGCCTCCTATGATTTTGTGAATTTGGCATTTTTTTGGGTAGCGGATACAAATAATGATATTAACGTTTTAAATAATTCTATATTATTCGACGACCTTCTTGAAGACAGAGCCCCTGATGCTCCATTTGAAATAAATGGAGTTACGTATGAAAAAGGGTATTATTTAGCTGACGGCATTTACCTAACATGGGCCACTTTTGTCAAATCACCATCGGTTGTACTAGACGAGAAACATGGACACTTTAAAACGCGACAAGAAGGTGCACGAAAAGATTTTCAACAAGCATTCGGTACTAAACCCAAATTTAATTTGTTTGAAAAAAAAAAAAAAAAAAAAAAAAAAAAAAAAAAAAAAAAAAAAGTGGTGGGGCCCAAAATTAGTGCAAATGACGCCCGAACGACTTAGCCATTGTAGAGAGGGTATTTTTAGTGTGTGAATGTGAAATGTAAAATGCGAAATGTTAATGCTGATTTTGCACAAACGACATGCCATTTCCTTTGCACTTATACTTAAATTAGACCTAAACGGAATATAATGATATATTTTAGCTAGTCAGTATACCATACATATAAGTCCAAACTTTAAAAATGAGCCAAGTCATTTATGATATATATTTTATTTAGTCAAGTCATAAATTCAACCTAAACGGAATATAATGATGTATTTTAGTTAGTCAGACTGCACAAAGAAGAGACACGCATCATGTTTGAGCACCCCACAATGACAGCTTTTGTAGATAGACATCTTTGGATTTACCTCGTCCTCACCTGTATTTGTAAAACATAAAAAAATATATATGTTAATAGATAGTTGTGATTGTATGAGATAGGCATCATGTTTGATGCACTATACTGATATTAGTATATAATTTTTGTGCTTTATGTTTGACAAGACAAATTGTGGATGAACCATGTAGGTTGTACTTGATCCGAGTAATGATTTAATGCAGTTTCAATTTGACATTAGTCTGTAATTCTATACCAATCTCTTTTTTTTATGGATTATACAAAATTCGCAATATATGTAATTTTTTACGGATTTATCCATTTTAACGTGTAAACATTCATTCATTCAACTTCCAGTTTCCCGTCATGGGTGATTTAGTCACAAATTCCCCATGAACAATTACAAGTGAATCGATAATATTTCCTGTTAGAATTAGGCACGATCGTATCTGTGTGAAATTTTTCCCACTGATTACCCATTATCAAGTTCATGGGTGCTTTCGTGGTATTTATAAAATCCCATGAAAACTTTTACCCATAAACATATACTAATACCCACAAAATTGTTGTGGGTAACATTCCCACGGACACAAAATGTTGTGCGTAAACAATTAGCCTCTGAGGTTTTACCCATGTTTATATATTTGTGGGTAGTCCGTGGGTATTTGACAATTACCCACGAATTTTGGTCTTTTACCCACATATTTGGTCCATGGGTAATCGTCTGAATTCTTGTAGTGGTAAGTGTACTATTATGCAACTTGTACAATTTTTGCAAATAAAATATATATTATTTTTTTATGCAACTTGTACAATTTATTTCGATTTGACATTTATAATAGTAATTGTAACTTTTATGCGAACTGTACAATATTTTATTCGATTTGACATGTGAAATAGTATGTATTGCGACTTGTACTTTTTATGCAAATTTGTCTTTTTTTGTGATTAGATGTTTCTTAATAATTATGGAATAAATTTGTACTCGTAAACTAAGCCATGCAAAATATAAAAGGTCTTTCTTAGTAAAATTAATTAGCAACACGAAACTACGAAAGTGGCCATCACGCGGTTTCTTATGGTAAACACTTCAAAGTCAAGACTTTATCAATTCTGTTAAAATCTTGTGTTTAGTTGTGGAAGTTACTTGGTATGTTATACATGAAGTTGTGGAAGTTACTTGGTATGTAACTGCATTTAAAAAGTTTATATTATTTTTTAACTAAATTACTATGGCACTCTTGCGTCATGAAAACTTAGTTTTAACTGTTTAAAAGATACGATGAGGACAAATATAAGTTGCTAAAGTTGGTACTCAACAGAGTCCAACGAGTTATGAACAGTAATGTTATGACACATAGATCCACAAATGTAGTTTTCAAAAGAGTTAGCTTTGCAATCCAAAAAGGGCTAGCGGCGCAACTTGTTGCTCGTTTGCCTTCAACCACTATGTAAATTCTATATGAATTACCATTATTTCATTGTAAAAAATATTAGGATTTTTCTTCTTGTATAACTGTTTATTGGTTCATATATCTATCTTAATTTTATTGGTTCTTACTATGATCCTTAATTGGTACTTAATTGTTTTAAATCCTTGACATGATCTACTAATTAATTTCAAAACTATAGTAGGTTCCTACAAGTATCGTGTTTCGTTAGCTTCATAAACGGTATCCAAATTCCACAGCATATTTACATAGTCTCGCAACTCCTAGTATACGTATCTATAGAATGTAAAGTGGCGAATCAATGTAACAGATTGACACATTCACCTTTCCAAGTACCTCGAGTGAGTAACGTTTGTATATAGTTATTATATACTATTAGCTCGTGACTCCTTGTAGCTCGAGTGTGTAACGTTTGTATATACTATTAGCTCGTGACTTCTTGTAGTTTTCAAAAGAGTTAGCTTTGCAATCCAATAAGGGCTAGCGGCGCAACTTGTTGCCCGTTTATCTTCAACCACTATGTAAATTCTATATTGATGAAATAAAAAGATAGTCATATGTTTAATTACCTTGTGAAATAATATGTCTATACATGACGAAGAAGAACTCATTCACTTGTAAATTATACTTAAATAACACTACAATATCTCCTCTGAAAAAGGTCCCAAGCTTGTTATTTTCATGAAATTGTGAAAAGTACGTCTTGATCTCATATAAGTTTGACGAAAACCGACTTTTTTACAGGATATCACTAAGTGGGATTTACATTGCATTTACAAAGTGTGTGAATGATGTTGGTTTTGAAAAACTTAGGAAGGCTTCTTTCACAACTTTTTGATCGACAAAGTCCATTTGCATTTATATAGCTATCGTGAAAAGCTCACCTCTATCAAGCACAAATGCTATAAAGTAACAATATCTCGTGACAAACAATAGAAGTTAAGTTGCAAAGTATTATTTTAAAGGGAGATGATTTTAGAGTCTAAATTAATGCATAAACCTATGTCTTACAGTATATATTAGCACATGCACTCGTTTAAGCTTAAAAGCACCAGGTACTCACAAGTCATACGGCTTGTGTTATTTAAAAAAAATGTTGTTAGCTCAGTACTTTTTTCTTATAATACAAACTTTACAACAAAAACCAAGCACTCTCCCTCTAAAAGTTGGCATTATAAGACATCCTATTGCTCACACATAACCTAGTAAAAGAAAAAAGAAAAATATCTCTTGGCTGGTGATTTCGGCACCAGACCTCATGACACGAGGTCTGATGTCATGCTCGCGTTATACACTTGGCTGATAGGATGACGCCAATGCTACCAGCCACGTAACAAGTAAAAATAGTAGCATTCAAATTTAGACATAACACTAAAGATGAGTTCACTTACGTCAATATTTCTTATGTTACAAATTATCCCAGCACACCATTGTCGATCTTCGCCAACTATATATAATGCTCTACTTAAAAAATTATACAAGTTGCATAAATTAAAAAATCCATTACAAGTATAAATCGCATAAAAAGTACACCTATCTAATTAAACAAAATTTGTACAAAGCGCATAAAAAGTACTAATACTATTTCACATGTTAAATCGAATAAAATTTTGTACAGTTTGCATAAAAGGTACAATTACTATTACAAATGTAAAATCAAAATAAATTGTACAAGTTGCATAAAAAAATAATATATATTTTATTTGCAAATATTGTACAAGTTGCATAATAGTACACTTACACATAATACTAGTTGCAAGAAAAAAGACACTTACACACATGTACTTGTGTCTTACACACACTTAGAAAAGTGTACTTGGTACGAGGACATATGGCAACATGATATTGGTTTGTACGATTCGCTTAGGTTGCATAAGTCGCAATGGGCAAATGCGAAATGGAAAAAAAGAAAGGGCAAGGCTTAAAGCATGGTGAATTTCATGGGGCAAATCCTCATTTACCCCAAATATTTAAAGTCAAAGTTGAAGAAGAATTTTACAAACTAAACCCGGATTTGGCTATGGGCAGTACAAAAGGGGAGCATCAATCTAAAAGTCCATGTAGGGGTGTTCATGGGTCGGGTAATAAACTGAATAAATCGAAAACCGAACTGAACCGAACCGAAAAAAATCGAACAGAACATATAACCGAACTGAACTTGTTAAAACTGAACCGAACCGAATTAAAAATTCGGTTTTCGGTTTGGATATGGGTTTGGCTATCTGAACCGAAAACTGAATATATATATATATATATATATATATATATATATATATATATATATATATATATATATATATATATATATATATATATATATATATATATATATATATCCATTAAAATTTTAGACTGATATAAAAAACACTTTTTTATGCTTCAAATATTTTTATTCTTAAAAATATATATAATTAAATTTAAAAAAATATAAATAGTGTAATTCAAGTATAAATTTCGGTTTTCGGTTTTGACCCATAACCGAACCGAACTTTGGTTCGGTTCTCGGTTCGATTCGGTTATAGATACTTTCGCTTCGGTTCAGTTTTCGGTTATGACCCAAAAATTTTTTTTAACCGAACAACCCGAACCAAATTAACCGATTAATCGAGAACCGAACCGATGAACACCTCTAAGCCCATGTGCATTCATACTATGTTCATTTCAGCCCAATTTTAAACAAAAGCCCACTGGCCACTTGACAGTATATATTCATACTATATACTATGGGGCATAGACTCGAGGACCGTGTCCGGTTAAAAAATTAATTTTCTAATAAAAAACAATAAATTTTATTAATAAAAAAAGAAAACTTACAAAACATACCCTGGACTTTTTAAAATTTACGATTTTTTTTATATAACAAACTTTGTTTACCAAATAACTAATAGATATCTGGTAATTTTGTGAATAAAAAAAATACTGGCAAAAAGCCTTCTCGATAACGAACAGAACAAGCCCAATATTGATATGTTTTTGACGTACGCACGGTTTTATAAAAAATGTTGAAGTTTAGTATATATATTTTTTAAGTAAAAAGAACTTTCAAAATGCGCCCTTAACTTTTCAAATAACTTTAAAAATTATCCTAAATTTTTTTAGAAGGGCAAATTACCTGAAAATGTATTTAATTTTCCACTTTTTCCCATTGTATGCAGCTATCTTTTTTTTTTTTCCTATTGTGTGACTAAACTCTCGAATTTGGTACATTGTGTGTATTTTGTGACCATTTTACCCTTACATTTTCAAAATTTCGAACGGTAAAATGGTAATTTTACAAGGCTAAAAAGTTACAAAATACACACAATGTACCAAATTCGAAAGTTTAGTCACACAATAGGAAAAAAAATATTGTTATATATAATGGTAAAAAGTGGCAAGTTAAATACATTTTCAGGTAATTTGCCCTTTTTAAAACTATAAGGGCCAACACCACCACACAAAGACTTCCGTTCACTTACGGCTCAAGTTCTTTTCCAGTGATGTCAAGAATTTGATTAATCCATCGAAATTGATTAAAAGTACCCGCCGCAACGCGGCGGGCGCGAATACCTTGTTATTCTCTATATATACTATTTAGGTTGATGGCTGAAAAAAATACTAAACAATTAATAAAATATAATTTAATTGATGGGCTAACTTTGAGTCCAGGTTGCTGGCCCATTACTAGTATATACTATTTGCGAATGTCGGTACTAACTAACCTTTAAAAAATAATTTCTTCGTGGGTTGCTTTTGGTCCAGTAGGTACGCTACTTTATTTGTTTTTTTCTAGTGTAATATGAATGCAAGCACTTAGCTTGCTCAAAGATTAAAAGGGCATCAGTACGCGAATATTTTATGACAAATAAAAAATATCTTAGCAATTTAAAAAAAAAAAAGTGCATCTACTATATTTAATTTCCCGCATGCAAATATCGAATTACGATTACTAAATTTATTTCAGTATATTAAATCTCTTAGAAATCAATATAGATAGCATGCACACATTTCGCCAAGAACATTAAACCCCTACACATGTAATGTCGTGTCCACTTTAGACTATACCAATTCAAACGTATTGCCATACCCACTAAACTCAATTTTTAGCCCCATCTAACACAAAATTCTTGACTTACCGAAACAAGAAAATGCTAAACAATACACAATACAAAAAATAGTTACTATTAAAAAAAAGTAAAAAACGAAAAAAAGAAAAATACAACCAACAACAAAGGAAATGCAAACACTTATTTAAAAGCACTACTCGATATTAAGAAAACAAAAGTTAAAAAAAATGGCAACAAAACGGACAAAAATTTTCGCTTAAAAAAAACCCGCTGCAACGCAGTGGGCTACTCTCCTTGTTTGAAAACTAAATCTACCATTTGAATCACTCATTACGACAGTTTACAAGTTTATTAAATGACCATCACTAAAAATACAATTTAATCCGAAGGCTGTCATTAAATGACATATCCCACCCACCTTCTACATCAAAGGGCAAAATTGGAAATATAAAAAGCCGTATTTTTAAACACGGTTCATTAAATGACAATGAAGGACAGGAATAGCCAAATATACTCGGTCCTTCAAATTAAAGATGCTATTTCCACAGCTACTTGTTCGCCACATCACTACATTCACTGTCGTTAGACTCTCGGTGATTTCTTTTCAGTTATACCAAACAAATCAGTTAGGTTATGAAAATAGTTGTTGATGAATTATACTAGTCCGTTTGATTTTGCTCGATTTTAATGTGGTTTGATGAAAAAATCGATTATTTTAGTAATAATTGTGAATGAGAATGGAGTTTTAGTAACTTGTTTTTAGCTGAATTATATCACTTTTGCCTTAGTTATGAGAGTGAGTGCTTGTGTTTTTTAAAATCTCAGTGAACAAATTCAAGTCGTACACTTTAAGACATGTATGTTTACTTGTAATGTATTACTAGTAGTAAAGTAAGTAAATATGTATGTTTACTTGTAATGTATGTAGTTGTTATCCTCTCTTATAACAATCACATGTGATTCGAGCATAAGTATTAGATTGCCCAATATCACAATGTAGAACGCGGTTCACGAAATCTTACAACAAAACTGAATTTGCGTGTAATTACTCAAAAATTACTTCTTTTGGTTTACAACAAAACTGAATTTGCTAAAAAGGTTTATCCAAAATCTAATGGCTCGGATTCATCAACACCAGCATCAAGGTCTTCAGCTATTGCATTGTTGTCTGCCTCTTTTGAACAAACTCTACAAGAAAAAGTTGCACCCCATTCAGCAAAAGGTAAACGTGATTCGTCATTTTTAATTGCACTTTCCTTGTCATTAACTAAAAATATTTAATCTGTATAGACAATGCAGTTTAATTTATCTTGGAGAGGATTGTAGTAATGAAAAAGAAGGTATATACGATTAAATTTTTTATAAGTTACTGACACGCATTATTATATACTAGCAGGGTACCCGCGCGATGCGGCGGCGGGTACCCTGTGACTTTATTTTGCAGTGAGAAAATGTTGTTCGGTAATTGAACATTGACACCCGACCCACTATTGCAATTAACCCTAAAATGATATTACTAATGTTGCCCTACTTCTCTTCATTCACCATCCACTTTGTCTTTCACGGTTTTACAAACAATAACTCGGTAACTTAATTCAACGAACTGAATACTTCAGCCCAATTCGAAGTCATAGTTCAAAATATTAGCCCAATATTTATCCGTAGTTCAAACTTTATTCAACCCAAAATATCTTCACAAATGCAGCCCAACTTCAAAAATTGATAACCAATCCAGCACTTGTTAACCTAAAATGATATAAAACCTTCAGCCCAAAATATCTTCACAAATAGCCTTGTTACCCTAGCATCTTAAACATATTTTTTACGCCTCCTTTTCACAAAATAGCCACCACACATCATTTCATTACTTTACTAAAAAACTATCACCAAATGCTCTTATTTTCTTCTTGCTAAATCCGAATCACAAACACCCTATCTTTCTTTCTTCTCAAAATAACACAATCCAAACCAAGAGATAATCACGAAACCCTTGTTCCTTGATCCAAACCACAAACATAAACACATCTTTTGTGGTTCTCGTTACTTGACTCTTTTCGGCTTCAAGATCTTTTGAAAATGAGGTATCATGTAAGTTGTTTTCTTTCTTTTTAGCCGAACCACACAAATTATGACACAAGCCTTGAACCGTGGCTTTGTTGCTATTGTTTTGTTAGTTCTTGGTTTCAAGAGATCGATGATGGGTTATTTTGGATCTTTAAAGATTAGATTATTTTTATTGTATTAAGTATGTTGTTACGTGAGATGGGAATGTGTGGTTATTGTTGATTGGCTATGAGGAAAAGACGTTGTAGATTAAATATGGGTTTGTCGTTCTTTTTCTTGTTGTAAGGAGATGGTTTATAGGTTAGTTTGTGGATTTGTTATTAATTAGATGTTTATGATCAGTTGTGATTTTGATTTGTTGATTGTAGTTGATTGTTATTCTTCTTGCTAGTTCTTTTTCATTGACTCTTTCTTTTTATAATCTCAGATTTATATAAAAAAAATATTATATATCCCCCTTTTTTTAATAATATCATAGGTTTTTTGTTATACAATCTATTTTACATGAATTATTTTTTTCAATGTAGGCAAGAAGCATCTCGATGAATCTGAAAATTGTGAAAAAAGGAGGATGCATGGAAAAAAAGGCTAGAAGAAAGAAAAAAATGAGGCTAGAGGAATTATGTGTGTGTTTTAATGGATGAAAAATTTGTACCATATGCTTTATCATGTGTAAGTTTTAATTTTATGCGTTAGGTGCATTTAATTAAGAGAGTGATCCTTTTGAAGCTTGATTTGTTTGTACATAGTGTTTTATTGATTATACATTTTATCAAAAGGGTGTTTTAAAGATGACATTAATTATAAATGTTGACCGGTCAATATCTGTAAGTGTTTATGTATAAATTAAATGTACATGTAGCTTAAGTAGTTGTATTTACTTAAAATCTATATATAAAAATCTTAAAAAATTAGAGGAGAGAGGGTGCCAAATACTTTATAAGTAGTATAGATTGTGACACCAGGGTCACCAGCAAAATCAGAACCAAAATCCAATGGGAATTCATTGAGCGGTAAAGTAGAGACTATACCCCTATGAACGGCTTTCAACATCATCCACTCATCATGATATTGATATATTAAAGTTGAGAGGTACATTTTTTATGTTCCCGTTATAGTAACTAGCAGGGTACCCGCGCATTGCGGCGATGGATACCCTGAAATAACTTTATAAATCATGTAGTCACTTTAAAAAACAAAAAACCATTGCTTACTAAAATCTTTATTATTACAGCCGTATAATAAAAAACATTGTCAATTGGTAAATAGTTGAAATATAACATGAAATTCTTGACATCCCTACATGTATTGTTAAAAAAAACTGTAATAAATTAAAATACGTAGTTCACCGGAAATCAAAATACATAAAGCTATTGTTAGGAAAAACATATAAATGAAAAATATTTGTTCGCCACAAAATTTAATCACAAGGTACCCGCCGCCGCATTGCACAGGTACCCTTCTAGTGATAAATGATGAATCAAATAGCCAAACAAATAACCACAATGAAAGTCCGGTCCAACTACTGATGGGTTATAGAGGCCCAAATAAAGTAGCCCAAGTCCAAATTCTAACTACATCTAATCCTAAACACCCACTAATAAATAACACTACCATAATGTTTCTAAACCTAATACGGAGTACCACACTAAATACGCAGCCACAAACAAACTCATCTCTTATTTTTGTCTATGTGTCACTATCAAAAAACAATTTTTCTTTTTTTCTTTATTTGTTTTTGATGATAATCGAAACCCTATCAATCGATCTTCATTATTATGATTTTTATTGTTTCTGATCTTTATGAAAGAATCTTGAATCGATGATGGGTTAATTCAATTATATTTTTGAATCTTGTTGTGAACTTGGGTGTTGTGTTAAAAATATGTTAAAGTTGATTATCTGTTGTTGGTATGAGTTTGTTGAAGATTGTTGTTATTGATGTTGGTTGATTTTTTAATCCATGCTCGTCCTTTTTTTTGGTTGTTTGTAAGAATTGACTGTCCTTTGATTTTGGTAATTTTGGTAATTATATTGTACATTGTGCTTAAATAGTTGTTATTTTGGATGAAGGGGTGTTTTTAATAGCATTAATGTTGTGATTATGGAATTTTGGTATGAAAATGATATTATGCTTATTTTTGTTGTACAATATGTTTACTATATTGTAATTATGAAAATTGAGTGTATTAAAGTGTTGTAAACTATGCATTATTTCTTGTAAATATGAAAATTTTAGAGAGAGAGTGATTTGTGTATTATATGTAGTATAGATTAGATTGCCCAATTTCACTTCTGATTTCTATATGAATATAATCACATATGATTTTCATGTCAAAATCACATGTGATTTATGTCAAAATCACATATGATTCTACTACAATCACATGTGATTTGTGAAACAATCACATATGATCTAATACAAAGGTTTTAACATCCATATAATTTTTATGTTATTTTATTATTATTTTTTTGCCTACTATTATGATTTCACCAGCAGCCCACCAGATCCTCAACGGGAATATGAGCTTTATACAACGAACCGACAACCTGAACGGGAATCTGAAACACATACTGATGGGACTGAGAGTGCTCTCTGATTCTATTGACCATGAAGAGGAAACATGACTATAGTTTGCGATTACTATAAATTGAGTTTTGGTTGCAATTCATTTGAAAGCTGAAGCTGGTAGTTTTGCTGGTAAAGATGGAACATTTCCATGAACTGTATTGTGTGATTAGTCATGTAAATTCTTAACACAATAGGTATTATGATTCGTTTCTCCATTACTAAACTAGTAGATGGGCTAGTGTTTACAACTTTGTGTTTCTCGAAATCAAATTGTTCGACTCTTTGTAATGTACTAAACTTCTTTACAAACTGGGAATCAGTTCAATATCCGTTTTGTAACCAAATGAAATGATCAAACTGTTCTACAGTGTGATTAACCTCTGTTTTAATTTGTTTATCATTTGGTTTTGCGATTTAATGTGAAGGAATGTGAAAATGGAGAAGAGCAGGTGCAGTTTTAAAAAAATAAAAATCATTAACTGTCACTCGTACCAAAAGACCATCAGTAATTACCAAATGACTACCATCAAAATCTGAAATAAAATGAATAAATGTACGTAAATCATCACTCGTACGTACATAAAGTACCTAAAACCTAACCATACAATTACATTCGGTGATAACAACTTCACAAGTTGAATTTCTTTGACACCTTCTTCCCCTTGAATTTCTTTGACACCTTCTTACTCTCGTCACCTTCAAAATCTTCGTCGGAATCTATAATAACATCCTTTTTATCTGAATAGACTTAGACTCGGCCTTCGGCTTAGGCTTTTCTTCAACTCTTTTAACAAATACCTGTAGCTAGCTACGTTGAAATATGTATGTAATTAGTAACATGTAATTTGTTTAAAAATCACACGTGATTCAGAACAAATCACATGTGATTTGTTCAAAAACACATGAGAGTGGTTACGAAAATCACACGTGATTCTTAATAAAATCACTTGCAATTTTACTTAATTTCACAAAACTACTTAATCACTGTGATTTGTTCAAAAACACATAAGACTGGTTACGAAAATCACACGTGATTCTTAATAAATCACTTGCGATTTTACTTAATTTCACAAAACTACTTAATCATAAGTCTTATCATTTTTTAACAAATAAGACAACATCCAACCAAACCTACCATATCTAGCATAGCTGCATACACGTGAATTTAATAGTCAAGATTCTTGATCATGTCATATAAGATACCTTCTTATAACATATCAACTAACGCATCGGCTAAACCATATCAATTAACAGATTACTAGTCAATGAGCTAAAATGGGCAAAACAATGCTATAACATATCAACTAACGGATCGCCTAAACCATATCAACTAACGCAACACATGAAACATATGCCATTATGAAAATAAGACAGTTAAAAATATCAACTAACGCAGCACCTAAAACATCAACTAACGCAGTGCGCCTGAAACATCAATTAACGTAATAACTAACCTAAACATCAACTAATACATCACGCCTATAACATCAACTAATTCAACAAAATCACTAATAACGCGCCAAGCAAATTCAACAACTAACACAACAATTCAAAAACTAACACACTAACCCAATAAAGTGACCCAAACCTGAACCACAACTCAAACCTGATCCACAACCGAAACCACAAACCCACAAATAACTTGACTATCTAAGCCTTTGCAATGATGTGGAAAAAGATGACCCTTGAAACGCCTACCGGAAACACGGCATAACTTTTACCCGGAGAAGACAGTATGAAACGCCGATGGTTGACCTGGTGGTTGTGGTGACTGTGCCTATGGTTGATCTGTAGTCGCTGGATCTGTGATAATATTAGGTGTCAGTTTTGAGTGTGTGTGTGAGAGTGTGTAAATTAGTGAGAGAAAATGGGTGTGAGTTACTAGGAGGTAAAAAGACTACGCAGCCCCTAACTTAAATGACTGAGACAGGTTTTTATTTTTAATTAAAAGAATGTAATTAATATTAGCCATGGATGTGTATACAAATGAAGGGTTCAGATTGTTTCAACGGATCTATGACAAAAATTGGATCTATATTGAACTTTTGTCATTGTTCCATACTTATTATTTTTGCTTATAATATTATATAATTGGCACTCTATCTTGTCATGTTGCGTCGTTCACAACAGCCAGGTGTCCAAAAAAGGAAACGAAAAAAAATCAAGAATCCAAGCAACCTCAACACGGTTGTATGTATAGGTTTGTAGTTAGATCGATAATAATAATAATAATAATAATAATAATAATAATAATAATAATAATAATAATAATAATAATAATAATAATAATGTTGAAGAAAATAATGATGAGGTTAACATTAATGATCATATATGAAAATCTAGATATTAATGAGGTTAATGTTAGCGAAATAATAAAAATCCTATTAAAGAAAATCACGAAAGTCCTCAAAATTGTTAGCAATTGTGAGTAATGAAAGTTGTTTTTTAGCAAATGTCGATTATGATAAGAAAATTGATGTTTTTGCTTAAAGAAACGCACGAAGACATCATTTTAGGTGATCATTTTTAAATTTGTTATTCGGAGTTTATCTCATCATATTGTAAAATTTTATTTATTAAATAAAAAATCGCCGTGGGGAGGAGCTGCCTGGCTTGACGAGGTTTCAAACCCCTAAAATAAAATGAGTTGTTTCTTTTATAAAGGGGCATATTTCATTCGGCTCGCCCAGGGCATCCGAAAACTCAGGACCGGCCTTGAGTCCCTGTACATATTCTATTTACACTTTAGTCCCTGAACTATCCCATTCCTTCTCCTTGACACTCCCCCTCAAGTGGAGAGTTAGTAGGAACTTAAACTCCCAAGTTGGACATAAGATTGTTGTGTTTATCCACAGACACTACTTTAGTAAAAACATCAGCAAGTTGAGATTTGGTATTAACATAAGTAGGATGAATAAGACCAGCCTTCAATTGATCTCTCACATAGTGGCAGTCAACTTCAATATGTTTTGTCCTGGCATGAAAGACTGGATTGGCAACTATGTATAATGCAGCTTGATTATCACAGTAAAGATCAACAGGTTCAGTCCTTTGATTCCAAGATCCTTCAATAAACTCACCAACCAAGTTACTTCACAGCATGTTAGATCCATGGCTCTATACTCTACTTCAGCAGAGGACCTTGAACCTGCTTCTTTGATTTCCAAGACACAGGTGAATCACCCAAGAGAATACAGTAACCTGTAGTAGACCTTCTAGTCATTGGGCAACTTGCCCAATCTAAATCACAATAGGCTTTTAGCTGGACTGCTAAATCTTTTGCTAGTAAAATCCCCTGACTTGGAGCTTGAAGAAGATACCTTAAGAGATGTTTTGCAGCTTGCATATGAACTAAAGTGGGTGATTGCATAAACTGACTCAGAAGTTGGACAGTATAGCATATATCAGGTCTCGTTATTGTCAAGTAAATAAGTTTTCCAATCAACTTCCTATGCACCTCTGGATTAGTCAAAAGGGTACCAACATCAGCTTGCAGCTTCAAATTAGACTCCATTAGCAGTTTGTATGGCTTATTATGTAGAACTCCCCCTTCTTTAAGCAAATCCATGGTATACTTATATTGTGAAATGAAGATTCCTTGATCAGACCTTGAAACTTCCAACCCCAAGAAATAACTAAGCCCCCCTAGGTCTTTCATATCAAAAGTGGAACTCAGCTGTGATTTGACCTTAATAATCCGTGCTTCAGCATTTCCAGTGATAAGCAGGTCATCTACATACACTAGCACAACAGTAATTTTCTGTCCTTCTTTCTTTACAAACAAAGAATAATCGGTTTTGGACTGTGAGAAACCAAAGCTTATCAAAGCATTAGATAGTTTTAAAAACCACTGCCTTGGGGCCTGTTTTAGACCATACAAGGACTTTTTCAACTTACACACCAGGTTAGGGTTGATTGAGGACTTTTCAGTTACACTCTCCCCCTTTCCTCCATAACCTAATTGCACTTTCATATACACCTCCTCAAGAAGAAACCCATGAAAAAATGCATTTGAGACATCCATTTGACATGTCATCCATCCTTTTAAGGCAGCTATGGCTAGCAAAGATTTGATTGTCGCCATTTTTGCCATAGGGGCAAAAGTTTCTTGATAATAAACCCCATGCCTTTGTCTATTGCCCTGAACCACTAATCTTGCCTTCTTTTTCTCAACAGATCCATCAGCCTTAAACTTTGTTTTGAATATCCAATGACAACCTATGGCTTTCTTTCCTTTTGGTAACTCAGTTATTTCCCAAATCCCATTTTCTTCTAAAGCTTGTATTTCCACATCCATAGCCTTACACCAGTCCTTCTCTTTTACAGCTTCTTAAATTTTGTAGGATCAATTTGAGCCAAAAGTGCTTGAACAAATAGTTGAAAATCATAAATAAGGGTTGTTTGGGATACTTGATTTGCTTTAGGTATATGAGTTAGGACAAAATCTTTGAGTTTTGTAGGAAGAGTAGATTGTCTATTTGATCTTCTAGTTACTGGTGGTGGAGGTGGTTGAGGCTGTTCCTAAGATTGAGCAGGATTGACTTGTGGTGCAGAGTTAATTGGTGGTGTAGGGTTAACTAGAATACTTGTTATAGGTAGATCATCATATGTATGAATAGTGTTAAATTCACAAGGAAAAGAAGTTGGTAAAGGATTTAAGAATTGTTGAATACTTTGAGCAGAAAATGGGAAAATATGCTCATAAAAAACTGCATCTCTTGAAACAAAAGAAGAATGGCTTTGAAGATCATAGAACTTGTAACCCTATTGATGAAGAGGATAACCAATAAAGACACGAGGAATTCCTCTTTGATCAAACATGTCATATGTCCTAGATGGATTGCTAACCACATCAAAGCAACCAAATACCCTCAAACACTTTATGGTAATCTATTAATCAAGTAGGTAGCAGTTGTGACACAGTCTCCTAAAAATTTAAACGGTAAATGAGAATGAAACCTCAAGGCTCTAGCAGTGTCCAAAATGTGTCTATGCTTCCTTTCTACTCTACCATTTTTGTTGAGGCCTATCTACACAAGATGTTTGATGCTCTATTCCTTGTTCCAAAAAATAAGCACCACATTCAACTTTTACAAACTCCAGTGCATTATCTGACCTTATTGTTTTAACTTTCTTATCAAATTGAGTTAATACAAACTTTAGGAATGATTTTAGAACCATGAATGATTCAGACTTATGCACCAGTAAGTAAGTCCAAGTGGTTCTACTATAGTCATCAACAATTGTTAAGAAATACCTACACTTGCCATTTGTAGGTACTCTATATGGTCCCCATATATCAATATGAATTAGATCAAACACCTCCGCACTATGAGAATCCCTCAACTCATAAGGCAGTTTTGAAAACTTAGCTAAGGGATAAGACAAGCAAACATTATTCCGAGACTTTGACACAGAAACTGGCAAATCTTTCATACATTTCAACTTGGAATCAGATACATGACCTAATCTATGATGCCAAACACCATACTCACAAGTCAGACCTTTATTGACACTAGTTGTATTAACAGCAGACAAAGAGAATTTACCAAGTACAAAATTAACCATACTAGAAAAATACTATCAATCTTCTCCAGAGGAGCATTCACCAAATGATACAAACCAGCCTTTTTTCTACCTAATCCTGTCACCTTCTTGGTTGTCAAGATCTGGACAACACAAAATTGTGGATAAAAAGACACAACACACTGATTATCTTCTGTTAGTTTAGGTACTGACAAAAGTCTGAACTTAAATGAAGGAACTACCAAAACATCTTTAAGTAATAGTCCATTGTTCAACTTGACTTTACCAACATGCGAGATAACAGATGTGTTACCATTTGGCAGTCTAATTTGTAGCTTAATTTGCAACATGTAAGGGACTAAAATGTTTGAATCCTCAGGGGTCATGTGGTCACTTGCACCAGTATCATAAATCCAATCCTCAATAAATTCAAGCAATTCAATTTGACTATTTAAACAAGTAATACCTACTGCAAAGGTATGCTCAAAATCATCACAGACATCTGTTCCTGACTTCAATTGCGGAAATGTCCTCATTAGCTACTCAAACTGTTGAGGAGTGAAGCTCACATTTCCAGTTTCAACATGTGCCACAGTCCTCCGAGGTGGCCTGTTATGTGCATCTCTACTCTTAGATTGTTTGTACTTAGTATGCCAAGATGGATAGCCCAATTTTTCCCAACACTTCTCTAGTGGATGCCACTTAAAACCACAGATTGCACACTTCTCTTTTACAATACCCTTACTAAGCAAGGCAGTTGACTCAAAAGTTGATGTACTAAACAAACTCCTCTGAGACTCTTCTTGTTGAATCATTGAGCAAGCATTTTCAACACTAGGCAAGGGCATAATCATGAGAAATTACCTTCTCTGATTTTTATACTGCTCATCAAGCCCATTAAGAAACTGAAACAATATCTACTCTTATTGTTGCTTATTCAATACACTTAGAAAATTTGCAATTTCAGGAGTAATCACAGACAACACAGGCAAAGTATTCATAGTATCCAATTCCTCCCAAACACTTTTCATCTTAGTATAATACCCATTCACAGAAGTACCTGATTGAGTAATAGCATAGGTATCCTTATCCAACTTATATTTCCTAGATCCATCACTTAAATCAAACCTCCTCTTTAATTGTTGCCACATTTCACTAGTAGTTCCCACAAACATAATTGATCTAGCAATTGATTCACTTACTAACCCCAATATCCAACATATGACCATATTATTACAAGTATCCCACAATTCAGCCATATTATCATCAGTCAGAGATCGAGGAATAGTACCTTTAATAAACCCTAACTTCCTCTTTGTAGACAAATCGATTTCAATTGCACGACGCTAAGCCCTATAATTTTGTGAACCAATAAGCTTTTCTTGTACAGTCAATGACCCTGGCCCATCAGACGGATGAAGATACAGAGGGTTTTGAAAGACAGCAGGTTGAGACATCGGATTAGAATGATTCGAATTAGAAGCAGACATCTTGAATCACAAAAATCCCCAATTCTTGAATGAAAACCCTAATTTCTTAAACGAAACCCTAATTTCTTGAATCAAGAAGATAAGCGGAAACGAACTAAAATTGTATCAATTACACACTAGAGACACACTAGCAGATTGTGTAAATATTAACGATACAAAACACCATTGATTTACGCTCTGATACCATGTAAAGAACAATGGGGATCATAAAGCAGAGAAGATGAATTAAACAGTGAAAGAGGGAAAATTGTTGATTTTATTGAATGAATGAATTGTTTACATGTGAAAGAGTATTTATACTACTATTTACAAACTAAACCCTGTACATATTCTATTTACACTTTAGTCCCTGAACTATCCCATTCCTTATCTTTTATAGTTTACGAATCTATTTGATCAAAACATTTCTTAAAGGTATAAAATAACTGTTGAGGTAAATATATGCTCTTCGGTTGGAGCACGTGTGGCTTCTTTCAGATGAACAAGCAACGTCCTTCAAGTACTGACAAAAGTGACAAACACGTGTTAGTCACGCTTTAGGTTTGATCCTAATGACAAGTTCCAGCGTAGAATGATTAATAGATACTGGATGGGTGCTTAAGCGGTTAATGAAAGTAAATTTGTGTGTAAAATGAGTTAGGTAAACATTAAATGTGGTTGACGTATTTATACCCAACCAATACCTCTACGGTGTGGTTAACGCCGGTTTAACGCGCGTTAAACCACTCTTAACGCAGGAGCCAAGTTACGGATGCAAATGCTCTAAGTGGTGGTGTAGGTTCACGCTAAGTAATCTTTGGTGGAGTTTACAACTAATTGTTCTAAAATAAATTTTTTACTATTGTATTGCTTATTTAAAATTATTGACTACGAGGCCTTACGAACCCATGCGATGCACCGGCTGTGTTTTTGGTTTAATATCTATGTGTTTTGTACGTAAGGTTTGTGCATATGTTTATATATTTTTAATTATGGTTGCCTCAATGTTTGTATAATAAGCTTTATATAATTAGTTATATGTAATGTATTAGGTTATTCATTTTATTTTGATCATATATATATATATATATATATATATATATATATATATATATATATATATATATATATATATATATATATATATATATATATATATATTCCTAAGTTAAAAACATTTCAATGTTTTATTTAATGTTTGGTTTCAAACATGTTTTGAGCTTAAAGTTACATAATATGGGAATGTTTTTAAATGGCCCATAATACACACGAATTAAATTTGCTGTAATATACATTTGTACTATTTTGTTGTGTTATATATATATATATATATATATATATATATATATATATATATATATATATATATATATATATATATATATATATATATATATAGGGTTGGGTTATTCTAAAAAGGGCCTTATAATAAAAAGTGTAGGAAGAATTGTAGGAGTGACATGTGTCACCCTCTTGCCACATCATAGGACACATCATATGACACGTGTCACCCCCCGAAAAAAAAAATTTTCCCGCCTAAAAAAAAATTTTTTTTGGGGCAAAAAAATTTTTTTTTTCCCGCCAAAAAATTTTACTGCATCACTGTTATAAATTTACCGCATCACGGTTATAAAGTTATTGCATCACAATTATGATTTTACTGCATCACGGTTACTGCATTCATGGTTTTAATGTTACTGCATCATGGTTATAAAGTTATTGCATCATGGTTATAAAGAAACTGAATTATTATAAGTTTTCTGCATCATATATGTATGTAACTGCATCACAATTAAAATACGATTCTTTTTTATATTTTGGTGCATCTTTATTATAAGTTACTGCATCATAGTTAATAGTTTAGTGCATCAACTATGTTGCAGTAACTTATAACCTTAATGCACTAAAATTTAAAACTGTGATGCAGTAACTTTTATAATTGTGATGCAGTAACTTTATAACTGTGATGCACTAAAAAATTTTGGCGGGAAAAAAAAATTTTTTTGCCCCAAAATTTTTTTTTTTGCGGGGTGGGGGGGGGACATGTGTCATATGATGTGGCATAGGGGTGACATATGTCGCCCTCACAATCCTTCCTACACTTTTTATTATAAGGCCATTTTTATTTTAACCCATATATATATATATATATATATATATATATATATATATATATATATATATATATATATATATATATATATATATATATATATATATATATATGCATCATGTAATATAACATCTCATTTGTCTTACTAAAAACACAATCTTAATATTCACGTTGGCATAAACATCATGAAAAACCCTAATGTTTGGTTGAGTAAGTTAGCTTCTACAGCCAAATCAAGCTATTTGAAAGATATGATGCTTGTACATTACGAACGTGAAGTTACTTCTACAGCCAAACACCATTACTTAATATAGTTACGTTGTTGATACATACTTTACTTTTTACATGTTATGTTGTATAAAAGGAAGCACAAATTAGTTATAGTACAATGGTCATAATTTGGAGAACAGAACACATATTAGATGTCTATTATAAGAGTAATGCTATTTAGGCCTACAATCTAAACCTAAATACATGCCTAATGCATAATTTACTTGTACAATTGTATTGTACATTTTCTCTCTCCAAATTTCCACCAGTCACTTTTTCAAATCCACCAATCAAATCATTAGGCATACAAGTAGGTTTGATAATTAGACATAAGAATCATTTTTCCTATTATAAAGCCTTTTGCAACTTATCTTATGATAACAAATAAAAAGTAAACCTGTATAGGTCGCAAGTGACATTAATTAGATGTCTTTTATGACACCCCTACCCTTCAACTAACACTCTAAAATCTTACCCCCACCCCCTAGCCTCCTCATCCTATTTCATACGTAAACAACTAAACCTATTCATATTAATTCATACCATTTACAAATTCATAAACACTAAACAGTTTAAACTATTCAAGCATATTCGATCAACAGTATACACTAAACATATACGTAGTAAAACAAAAAATAGGTATTAGGACTTAGGAGAACCATCTTCTTACAAAGAGGTTTAACTTTCAAGTCTACGAATATAGAAAGGGTCTCATATAGGGATGGCAATGGTCGAATAAAAAACCGATAACTCAAGGGTACTTGCACGTAAATGGGTGGGTAACCTCATCAATTTTTACCCACGGGTGGGTTTTGAGTGAAAATTTACACTCATCGGTGGGTGACGGGCGGGCGGCAGGAAATATACCCGTGCCCATTACTCACGGGTGTCATCCCTAGTCTAATATTCTAGTGTCTTTAATTTTACTCTCCAAACTTCAACCAAACGTATTAAATGAGTATTAATTAATCTAAAGCCCATGAAAAAAACACACGTAAATATCACTCACACCATCACAACTTAAAAGACAATAAACCACTAAAGCCCTTGACTAGAAAACAAACAAGTCACAAAAGTAGCGACCATAATAGTAGTTTCGGATGGTTTCTCAAAAAGAATTGAACACATTCAACATACACAAGCCTCAAGCAAGTAAAAAACATCATGTCTCAATAACTATCATAGCTGCCTCAAAACTACCAACGCCCAATGTAGCACGACAACACTCCCAAATAAGCAGCTAAAAGCACCCCTGCACAAACTCTGTAGGCAAGATGTCGAGCATATGTCCCGATATACAACACGCTGGGACCAAAGACAAGTCCAAACAGAAAAACCACTAGAAGGATCTTGAAGAACAAAAAGCTTCGCGGAGTTTCATTGGCATTCTTTGTGACTACACATAGTAGAATTCCAGAACCACAAAGAATGAGTATACCAATCAGATAGATAAAGATAAAGCCTCCACCCGTCGGAATGTGTTTTAACGAAACAAGGCCGGGAATCATATATATCCCTAAACATGTAATGGACGCAAGGATAACGAGTTTTTTGATCTTGATCAAAGAAGGAGGCCTATTAAATTTAATAAAACCATCGTAAGAAAACTGAAAACTGAGAATATATGTACAAAGAGTCTAACAAAAGTGACGTAATTACGATTTCAGTATATAACATTGAAAAAAGAACACAGAAAATAATTAGCTTACCACCAATCCGGCCGATTCACCGTGTTCACCTGCTGATACTGATTTTCACTGTTTTGAATACAATGTTTGAAAATTTATGTTAGAAAAAATAAAACCTAAAACAATATATTCGACTCAATACTAACTATAAACAAATACTACCAATCAGCACAAACTATAAGACAATTAACAAAAGTCATCAGTACAACAATTTTGATATAGACCACTACCAAGTTGATCGTTGAAGAAACACTTACATATCAACTGATGAGTAGTCGTTGTTCGGTATCGATGGTGTGTTGATCGGTGATGTTAGGGTTACGGTTGCTTTCCCTGCCATTGTTAAATTGTTAGTTACGTACATTGGTGAATAGATCTCATCCTTATGATTTTTTAAAGGCGATCATTGTTAAATATGGAATGACTATCAAACAATAACTTAAGCATATTGGCTACCTTCATTATATTATTTAACGAGACCTGCCCGATTGTATGATATGCTCCTTAATTTAGGATGGATTCATTTTCAAAGTATGGTAACCATGCATGTATTAAACTAAATTTACATAATATCTAGCACGTACTACATATAGATCGTCTAATATACATGGATAGTTTTCTTCAAATAGTTTCTTCGGCCTCAAGAGTGGTCTAGTGGTTCTGGACATTAGCTAATTACGACCTAGAATATGTTCGTGTAACATATTTGTAATCACGAGTATCCTTTAACTAATCAAAAGTTCTTTGTAACACATTCACTCATACATCACAATCGTTGGAATTAAGATGAATAAATCTACCTCAACTTTTTTAATATTATTCATCTGGGTTAATAAAACCCGTGTTTATATCCGATATCAAATATAAATTCGTTCTAAGAGTTACAGGAAATTAGTCCCTAAACATTTTTATTCTTTATTTGATATCATTTACACCTCATGTTTAACAATTTGAACATGATAGATAGTACTAGTATTAATTTTGTGCAACAACTGACAAATCTCACAAAAGAAGGAAAGTCCGAGAATGAAGTTTAAAGCAGAAGACGATTGACACACAAAGGTCTTTGCGTAAAATTATATATATGAATAGTTGTAAACCGAGACTATGCTCAAGGTCCGAGGCTGCTGGCACACAAGGGATCTTTCTTAGATGGCACGATGTGCATTTAAGGGAGATTGTATATACATGTAAGTTTACAAAGCAAGAAGAGTGAGATCAAATAGTCTACTGGTACACGAAATAAGGCACAAAGAATGCACCATAAATTGATAGAACGCAACATTTCTTTTGTATCAACTCTCACGAGGCGTGTTCTTCTTTTTCGGGTTTAAAATTAGAGTAGAAAATACAAAGGGTTTGAGCTAGTGAAATTCGATATATGATCTCTTGTATAGAATTTGGTCTATAACACAAAGTGTATATTAGAGAGGTGTGCTTATCTAGTCGATATTTTAAGGTTCTATCCTATTGTCCATAATCATAAAACTAAAGTACCAAATAGGATTTGGCTTTATCATTATGTGAAGCCAAACATAAGTCATAAGTGAAACTAATATGATAGAATTTTTGGCAATCAACAATCTAAATCAAAATGTTGCTGCATTTTTTCATACTTTGGATGATTGATTCTTTTCATAAAAGCAACAATCATTGTAAATTTGAGTGAAAAAAAAAAAAAAAAAAAAAAAAAAAAAAAAAAAAAAGTTTTAATTTATTCTTGATTTGTTTACATTGACTTGTTAGCTGTTGTTTATACTGTTATTTTATGAAAATGCATGCTTTAGTGAAAGTAGCATTATTGAATGTGTCTAGAGAATGTTTGTCCCACATCGACAAATGAAGAACAATTGGATGAGGAGAAGACTCTAAAAGGGGGCAAATGCAACGAGGTTTCTTACATCTCATAGACATGTCTTTATATATTTATAGTTTTAAATGCTATGAGTTTTAATCATCCTCTTTGTACGAACTATTTGTTTTATACTACATAGAGCATGATTAAGGCTTCTAACATTTATAAACTATACAATTCTCTAGTTAAACTTTTAAGTCCCAAATTGTGTATGTACTAAGGCTGTTTTAAGTAGGGGTGTGCACTGTTCGGTTTGGGTCGGTTTTTGGCTAAAACCGAAACCGAACCGACATGTTCGGTTTTTATAGAACCTAAAACCGAAACCGTTCGGTTTTTGGGGGTTCGGTTTTTTCGGTTTACTATCGGTTTCGGTTTGGTTTTTCGGTTTTTTCGGTTTCAAACCGTTTATATTTTGGCATGACAAATTTATACAAACAAACTTGTATTATATAAAAAATTGGTTATTTTTATTTACCTTTTTTTTTTTTTTTTTGTCAATCTAAGCATAATATTGTTTATTGCATAATTTATAATTTCACACATATAGAAGAGACACACATGCAAGTGAACATACATATAGTATGATCATCGTTATATATTTATTGATATATTTTCAAGTAAACACATGACACGACAAACACGCACATAAACATAAACGTTAAGAAAAATATATTATAAATCCCACAAAATCAATATGAATTTATAAATTTGATTTATTTAGTTATTTATTTATATTATATTAATTATATATTATTATATAATAAAATCGGTTCGGTTCTGTTTTTACGGTTCGGTTTTTGGACAAAAACCGAAACCGAACCGTATTTTTCGGTTTTTGAAAAATTAAAAACCGAACCATCGGTTTTTAGTTTCGGTCGATTTTTTCGGTTCGGTTTTTTCGGTTTCGGTTTTTTCGGTTTTGTTTGCTCACCCCTAGTTTTAAGTATGTATGTTAATGAGAAACAGTAAGCTGCAGCACGATTTGAAAAACGAATTGATCGTGATTTTGAACCTGTTCTTTCCATGACCCCTCTTAATTGAGACAGGAGATCAAAGACTTGAAATAGGAGTGACTTCGGTTCCCTCATACATATAGGGGTCATGTCATAATTTTTTTTTCAATTTCATTTATATTTAATCCATTTTTCTGGCTTGGCTAGGCGGGATAGCCGAGCCACTTCCCTTTCTTTATGATAATGAAACCGTCCGCAATCCAATAAAAAACAAAATCAATGATCATCTTAACTATAGTTTTGCTTATACATTTTTTTTTAGTTTATTATGTTCATTTTGTTTATTATGTTCTTTTTAGAAACAGTACATCAATGATCATCTTAAGTATAGCGTTGCAGCGGCAGATACATTGAAATAAAAGTTTTCGATAAACAATGTATTTTAGTTTATTATGTTCTTTTTGACAATAAATTTACGGATAACTATAGCGTTTGCCAGTGCCTGTTCGGACTCGAGCCCGTTTGGTCCGCGCTCGTTCGGGCTCAAACCCATTTGGCCCGTTGCCCGTTCGGGCTTGAATATTTGTATAATGTTCTTTATTATTTGTAGTAGTGAAACTTAATGCAGGAATTGTGTTTAATTTGGTTATACAATATGTTTGATAATTTGTATTTCTTATGTAAGGGGTGTTTTAATAATTGTATTAATTGTATTTATTGACCAGTTAAATAATTTCCGACATTAAATAGCATTAATGTGGTGTTTTGTTATAGACTATGCTTCTTGTCTTGTACGTGTGAAAATTATGTGCATTAACGTGTTGTACACTATGTTTCTTTTCTTGTAAGTAGTAGTTATTAACAACATTAACCACTTTAATAACATTAATGTTGTAAGTCTGAAAATTACATCATGCTTATTTTGTTGTACACTATGCTTATGTTGTTGTAAATCTGAAAATTGGTTACAGTTATTGTACATTGTGTTTAATTGTTGTAATTTTTGGTGAGAGGTGTTTTTAATAGTATTAATGTTATTTGATAGAATTTTGGTCTTAAAATGATATCACGCTTTATTTTGTTGTTCAATATGCTTAATTTGTTGTAATTCTAAAAATTGGGTGCATTAAAGTGTTGTAAACTATGCTTAATTTCTTGTAAGTATTAAAATTTTAGAGAGAGAGTTATTCATGCTTTATATGCAGTATAAATAGTATATAGTTTCTTACAAGATATAAACATATACGTTATTCTCATGACCACGAATCCACGATAGCTTTAAACCTGTAAATTTGTACAGTAGCATATTGATCGAAACGGCGTTGTTACAACTCGTCATCGAAAATTGATGTCGTTTACTCCATCGACATGACATTTGCTTTGTTTGTTTATTCTGATAATACAGAATAATATGTAAAATTCCCTATCATACATCCATCATCTATAAAATACGAGTTTGATACTAATAAGCTTAAGCTAGTCTTTTACCTAGAAGTGTATAAGATTTTTCACATCCGAGCCCATCAATAAAACATAATGAGGGTCAGGGTTTCTCCGCGTATTTGAAACTTTGAAAAGTATAACACAATAAAATTTTGAATGATTTAGGAAGCCGGATGAGATGAACGCACAAGCTAGCATAGGTATTTTAGACAACTAATTGCACAATATAAGATCCTAGAATTAGAGCCGAATAATACTCATCATAACATATTGAACCTTCTTATAATGTTCGTGTGACATATTTGTTTTCACGGAGTACCTTTTAATTGATCGTAAGTTTGAGTTTAAATTCCCTTCAATTGAAACAAATTTTTATAGCTGTGTTCCTGAAGTTTTTAGTAGCTCGTACCCAACTTAGATCTCAACTCTCACATTGTGTTGCTGAATAGTAATTTTGGAACCTATACAATTATTTATTTCGTCATAAATATAGATTAAAACAATTTTCAAAAAGAAACATGCCATGTCAAAATTGGGTAAGTATGCTTGAACAGTTTGAACATGATAAATAGTGCTAACTAGTGTAGTATCCCGCGCGTTGCGCTGGAATGTTGTGTTTAATTTAAACTCGAAACGAAACGGTCGTAAATTTTTTTTTTTTTTTTTTTAAGGACTAACTATATAAAAGATCAATAACCGCGAGTCCTATTTTTGTAAATAATTTATGGAAATAGTATAATTTTTTACATAAAAGCCTCTAAAGTTATCGGCATTTTGCAAAGTTAGTCATTAGGGACTAACTGTGTAATTTATCGCTAACACAGGGACTGTTTCTGTAAATTTGCTACAGTAACTAGGGGTGTGCACGGTTCGCTTTGGGTCGGTTTTTGGCTAAAACCGAAACCGAACCGAATATTTCGGTTTTTATAAAACTCAAAACCGAAACCGTTCGGTTTTTGGCGGTTCGGTTTTTTCGGTTTATCATCGGTTTCGGTTCGGTTTTTCGGTTTTTTTGGTTTCTAACCGTTTATATTTGGGCATGACAAATTTATACAAAAAAAACTTGTATTACGTAGAAAATTGGTTATTCTTATTTACTTTTTTCTTGTCAATGTAAGCATAATAATGTCTATTGCATAATTCTATAATTACACATATAGATGAGACACACACATGCAAGTGAACATACACATAGTATGATCATCGTTATATATTTATTGATATATTCTCAAGTAAACACACGACACGACAAACACGCATATAAACATAAACGTTATGATAAATATTTTATAAATCTACCCACAAAATAAATATGAGTTTAAAAATTTGATTTATTTAGTTATTTATTCATATTATATTAATTATATATTATTATATAATAAAATCGGTTCGGCTCGGTTTTTGGACGAAAACCGAAACCGAACCGTATATTTCGGTTTTTGAAAAATTAAAAACCGAACCATCGGTTTTTAGTTTCGGTCGGTTTTTTCGGTTCGGTTTCGGTTTTTTCGGTTTTGTTTGCTCAGCCCGTAACGTGAACAGTAATTGGTACTGTAAATAGCACTGTGTTAATCCACGGCTCGAGTGTACCCAATGCTCTAATGGGTATGGGCTGGACAAACTAAATGGACCAAGAAAAAATGCCGCCGTTTTAAACGGCATTCAGTTTATAGAATTCAACATTTTTTTTTTTCCTTCTCGAAATGGTAATATCCGGGTCAAGTCTCCTGCCAGTATGTCATACTCCACGACCCAAAGTCTTCGAAGACTAAATGTAGTTACATATTTTTAGAAATAAATATGTTTAGTTTTTAAATGAATATATATGTAGGACGAATACGTCTTGGTGCCAAAATATCAATCATTTACAATTCTTTCATTCGAGGATTACAAAATATGGGACAGAAGATGGGTATGGTTGTTTTAATCTTGATTTGTGGTGGTTTACTCGTGTCATCAGGTAAGTACAAACATTCTTACGTATTTAGTTATTACATACGTTGTTAGACAATCATTTATAACATTCTTATGTGTTAAACAGACCAGGCCGAACCTCTACGTCTTCAATCAGCAAATGGGTATCGAATACCTTTACCACCAAAGTATGGGGAATCACCACGATCAACACATGGGAATCCTCCACATTTTCGATCAGTACATGGGAATCCAACACGTTCACCACCAAAGTATGCGGATTCACCACCGCCACCTACAACCCATACACCTTCAAAAGGAAGGCTCTCCTATAGAGATTTAACTGCCTGTAATGCTGGCATAATGGTGCTTGTGGATCACATAAATACGTTAACAACAGATACTGTAAAGATTACTCACGTTGTAGGGGCGGATAAAGTTTTTATTCCTATATGAGTATAAAACCTTCATTTGGTTTGGCTGTACCCGTTCTAATTATCACAATACTATTAGAGTATTGCTTTATTTTGACATCTCAAAATAGAGACTAAGGGGTGTTTCTTTTTTTTTTTTTCCTGTTTGTATAAGGATCCTGTCTGCACACTAAAGTGATGTCTAGAATAAGATTTGTACACGTAAATGTTGTTTCTTTTGTTATACTGCTTAAGCTTAACTATGTTAGTGCAATCAAAGACCAATTCATCATACAAAAAAGAATAACTGGTAAAGATTCTTACTAACTAAAAAAAATAGATTTATCAATTTTGCCCTAAAATGCTTACTGAAAACGAGGTTAAATTTCATGGTTTATTGCTATGATTTATTCTTCTTCAGTTATTCGATGTAATAACCAAAATGAAGGAATTTCTTTAGAGAACAGTGATACACAAAATGGAGGATTTGCCGACATCGAGTAGCCTCTAGTGGTTCGAGTAGCAGTTGTGGAGGTTGCTTCCGTTGAGGAGCCGCTGTCATGGAGTAGATGCAGATGGCGGAGGGATTTTGGATGGTGGAAGAAGAAAGAAGGAATGGGAATTTGTGGAAGAGAGAGAATTAAGAAGGAAAGATGAGGATAATATGGTCAAATATATGATCCTGGTTGGAAACAACCTCAAAAATAACGCTATTCTAGATTTGGTTTTGCAAAAAGTTAAAATGAAACAACTTTTTTCCTAGATGGATTAAGAAGTTTGCCCATTCAGGAAATTAAGCAAAAACTAAACACCCCCTAAATATGCTTCAAGAACTATATTACTATTAGATTACGAAATAACTCTATATATTCCTCTAGTTATATGTATTCAATAGGTTCAACTTGTACAAAGAATAATCGACTAGTAACACACACTCAAGATGCCTAGTACTCCTTGTCAAGTTGCTTTTGTATCAACTCTCACAAGGCGTCGTGTGCTTCTTTTTTCGGTTTTAAACTATGTTTCGGTATTTAGAGTAGAAAATACAAAGGGTTTGAGCAGGTAAAATTCGATCTATTCCCACATCTCTTGTATAGACTTTGGTCTTTAATACAATGTTTATATTAGAGAGGTGTGGTTATCTAGTTGATATTTTAAGATTTTCTATCCTATCGTCCATAGTCATCAAAATAAAATACCATATAGGATTTGGCTTTATCATTATGTGAAGCCAAAATCTACAAAAATCCAATGAAACAGTCATAAGTGAAACTAATATGATAGAACTTTTTTGCAATCAACAATCTAAATCATAATATTGCTACGTAGTTTTATACTTTCGATTATTGTGTTTTTTATAGAAGAAACAATCATTGAACATTCGAGTGAAAAATAGAATGTTAAGTTATATTCTTGATATGTTTACATTGACTTGTTAGTTGTTTATATTGTTTTATGAAAATACAACCAGCTCCAGTGGCGTAGCTTGGATTTTTCGAGTGGGGGGTCGGGATCTAAATTTTTTTTTTCCTAACACTATGGGGGGTCGAAACCGAATTAAATTGGGGGGGCGAAACCGAAAATACCGAAATTTTTTTACACGAAAACTATATACCCCTACATCGCAAAAAAAATTTCGAGGGGTCGGCCCCCCCCCCCCCATGAAGCTGCGCCACTGACCAGCTCAATGCTTTAGTGAAAGTAAGATTGTAAAATGTGTTTGGAGAATGTTTGTCCCACATCGACAAGTGAAAGAATAATTGGATGAGGAGAAGACTATATAAAAGTGAGGCAGATGCAATGAAGTTTCTTACATCTCTTAGGCATGTCTTTTTTTATTTACAGTTTTAAATGCTATGAGTTTTAATCACTCTTTTTGTACAAACTTTTTGTTTTATACTACAAAGAGGATAACTTTTTGTTTTGAGAAAATTCTCAAATGATGCCAAAAAGTTGAGACTTTTTTCAAATGAAGCAAAAAATAAGTGATTTTCTCAAAAGAGTCATGTGCGACAAGTGTCTTCTTTTTTAATAATAAAGTACATGGTTAGATGGTTGTTTCCCGTATATTTTCTATTTTGTCTTATTATAAAAGTATTAAAAAGAACAAAATACCCTCTTTCAAATGTGTGACATTAAATGTGTGACTTTAAATGTGCGAATGTGCGACTTGTATTTTTTTTACCATCATCAACAACAGTTCCGGGGACACTCATATATTCCGACGACACGCATTTATTCCGGCGAACAACACAGATTTTTATTGATTTCAGCCACAATTTATACCCGACACAATTTTAGCCACTATAACGAACAACACATAAATTTAGCCACAATTTTTGAACATATAAATAATTTAACTAACCACAATCTATACCCAACACAATAATTGCCTTATAATATTCCCACCATCCCATAATCATCATTCACAAATAAAACAAAAAAATTGAACATTTTCTAAATATATACAACTATTGCAAATCTTATCTGAGAGAATGCCAACTCTACGCTTAACGCATTTAACATACCCATTAACTTCCAAAACTTGCAAAGCTTCAAAATATCGATAATGGTAAAATGAGTGTTACCCATTATTATAAAATCAGGTGGTGATGGTGATGAGGCGGTGATGGCGGATCTGTCGTGATGTTGATCAGGTGGTGATGGTAATGAGGCGGTGATGGCGGATCTGTCGTGGTGTTGATGAGGTGGTGATGGTGATGAGGTGGTGATGACTGATCTGTTGTGGTGTTGATCAGGTGGTGATGGTGATGAGGTGGTGATGGCGGATCTTTTGTGGTGTTGATCAGGTGGTCATGGTGATGAGGTGGTGTTCGATCTGTGGCAGTGATGGGGTTGTGGTGACTGGAAATAAAGAGAGAGGGTAAAGAAATAAATGAGAGAGGTGAGTAATAAAATAATTTTATATAAAAGATGGGGTATTAATGTCTTTTAACACCTTTAATAATAAGACAAAAAATAGAATATATGATATAACACCCACCTATCAATGTACTTTATTATTAAAAAAATAGACACGTGTCGCACATTCAGTGGAATCGCACGTACGCACATTCGCACATGACTCTTTTGGGAAAACCACTTATTTTTGTCTTCATTTGAGAAAAGCCTCAATTTTTTGACATCATTTAGGAATTTTCTCTTTTGTTTTATACTACATAAAGGGTGGTTAAGGCATCTGACATTTATAAACTATACGATTCTCTAGTTAAACTTTTATGTCCCAAATTGTGTATGCACTAGTTAAAGAGAAACAGTAAATCAATGATCATCTTAACTATAGTTTTGCTTATACATTACGAATTTTTTTTAGTTTATTATGTTCTTTTTAGAAACGTTACATCAATTATCATCTTAACTATAGCGTTGCAGCGGCGGGTACCCTCAAATAATTTTTTTTGATAAATAATATATTTTGGTTTATTATGTTCTTTTTGACAATAAATTTACGGATATCAAGAATTTCGTATAGCCCGTGCCCGTTCGGGCTCGAACCCGTTTGCCCGTGTCTGTTCGGGCTCGAGCCCGTTTGGTCCGCGCCCGTTTGGGCGCAAGCCCATTTGGCCCGTTGCCTGTTCGGGCTTGAATATTTGTATAATATACTTTATTATTTGTAGTAGTGAAACTTAATGCAGGAATTGTGTTTAATTTGGTCGTACAATATGCTTGATAATTTGTATTTCTTATTTAAGGGGTGTTTTAATAACTGTATTAATTGTATTTATTAACCACTTAAATAATTGCCTACATTAAATAGCATTAATGTGGAATTTTGTTATACATTATGCTTCTTGTCTTGTACGTCTGAAAATTATGTGCATTAAAGTGTTGTACACTATGTTTCTTTTCTTGTAAGTAGTAGTCATTATAGTCATTAATAACATTAACCACTTTAATAGCATTAATGTTGTAAGTCTGAATATTACATCATGTTTATTTTGTTGTACACTATGCTTATGTTGTTGTAAATTTGAAAATTGGTTGCAGCTAGGGGTGGAAACGAGCGCTAGCCGCTCGTGAAAAGCTCGGGATCGGATCGGTAAAAAGCTCGAACGAGCCGAGCCTAAACGAGCTCGAGCCCGAGCTTAAGTTACAGCTCGTTTATTAATCGTGCTCGAGCCCGAGCTTTACATACAAAGCTCGTTTGGGCTCGCGAGCCTAAACGAGCCTATGATATTTTAAGTATTAAACATATATACGAGCCGAGATCGAGCTTATTAACGAGCTTAATAAAGATATATTACGAGCCGAGCTCGAGCTCGAGCCAAGCTTTAACTTTTCATGGCCAAATTGTATGAACGAGCCGAGCCCGAGCCTATATGATATATCACGAGCCAAGCTCGAGCTTAAAGTTTAAGGCTCGAAACGAGCCGAGCTCGAGCTCGAGCCTTTTAAAACTTAAACGAGCCGAGCTCGAGCTCTGGCAGGCTCGGGCTTGGCTCGGCTCGTTTCCACCCCTAGTTGCAGCTATTGTACATTGTTCTTAAATTATTGTAATTTTTGGTGAGGGGTGTTTTTAATAGCATTAATATTGTTTGATAGAATTTTGGTTTTAAAATGACACCACGCTTTATTTTGTTGTACAATATGCTTACTTTGTTGTAATTCTAAAAATTGGGTGCATTAAAGTGTTGTAAATCATGCTTAATTTCTTATAAGTCTTAAAATTTTGAAGAGAGAGTCATTTATTCTCTATATGTAGTATAGATAGTATATAGTTTCTTACCACATACTAAACATATATGTTATTCTCATGACCACGATAGCTTATTTCGGATTTTTTTTAAAAGAGATTTTAGACACTAGGTTAAGATAGACTTAATGCTTATAAATTAAAGTTTTGTTATCTCGTTTTACAGTTAATTGCATTTTTGGTCCCTATGGTTTGGCCAAATTGCAGGTTTAATCCTCAAAACTTTAAAAAATGCATCGATAGTCCTTATTTTAAAGTTTAGATTGCATTTTTGGTCCCTAGATAAAATTAAATGACTAAAATATCTTTTTTTCTTCTTCATAAAAAGACAAGGGAATTAACTCCTCTTTTTATGTAAAAGTTCCAAATATCTTAATTAGTACTAATAATTTAATCATTTGTTTATAACATATAAACATTATTGATCAATATTCCTATATGAAATTAAACATAAACCTGTAAATTTGTACAATAGCAGTTACTTGTATACAAATAATAATACGACAGAAGAATGGTTGACCAAGCATATTGATCGAAACGGCGTTGTTACAACTCGTCATCGAAAATTGATGTCGTTTACTCCATCGACATGACATTTGCTTTGTTTGTTTATTCTGATAATACAGAATAATATGTAAAATTCCCTATCATACATCCATCGTCTATAAAATACGAGTTTGATACTAATAAGCTTAAGCTAGTCTTTTACCTAGAAGTGTATAAGATTTTTCACATCTGAGCCCATCAATATAACATAATGAGGGTCAGGGTTTTTCCGCATATTTGAAACTTTGAAAAGTATAACACAATAAAATTTTGAATGATTTAGGAAGCCGGATGAGATGAACGCACAAGCTAGCACAGGTATTTTAGACAACGAATAATGTGGGGTAGCCGCTAATGTAGCACCTAAAATTCAAATTCGAGCAGGTGTGGAGGTAGCCGCTAATTGCACAATATAAGATCCTAGAATTAGAGCCGAATAATACTTATCGTAACATATTGAACCTTCTTATAATGTTCGTGTGACATATCCGTTTTCACGGGGTACCTTTTAATTGATCGTAAGTTTGAGTTTAAATTCCCTTCAATTGAAACAAATTTTTATAGTTGTGTTCTTGAAGTTTTTAGTAGCTCGTACCCATATATACATGTTATCCGAACATCATTCTTAGATCCCAACTCACATTGTGTTGCTGAATAGTAATTTTAGAACCTAAATAATTATTTATTTCGTCATAAACATAGATTAAAACAATTTTTAAAAAGAAACATGCCATGTCAAAATGGGGTAAGTATGCTGAACAATTTGAACATGATAAATAGTGCTAAGTTGTAAGGGACATTTTTGGTTTTCAATAGAACAGCGGTCGGACAACGAAGGTTCACTTTTTTTTTCCTTATCAACAATCTCAACATATTTAATGTATCGTGTTTAAATTGAATATCAGAGAGCTTTATTTTTCTATAACAAGGAGAGAACAAAGTCGACATTGGTGTGTTCGATATGAAAAGTGTGAGACCGAAGTTCATAGCGGGAGACAACCGACACACAATGACACAAGGGTATGTGTGTAAATTATTAAAAATGTGTAACTTGTCTTTTAAAATGTTTTAATATAAACAGATTTTGTGGATTATTGATTGTTTGCAACAACCCTAATGGCAATTGTTAAAATTTTCCAAAATAATAATACTCGGTTTTTACTAAATGAAGTAGGTAACATATTTATATACATAAAACTGAAATGATGTCTTAATGCTAGACAGTCTAACGGGCCGACACAAGTGGACCTTATTAACTAGCAGCATAAACGAATGGTGATGGACTGAATGCATTGTTTAGCCTCAACCCGTTCGAGCTTTTTCCCATCCAGAGCTTTTTACAAGTGATTCGACTCATTTGCACCTCTCCACCCGGCAACCATAGGAGTAGTAAGAAAACCACTAAACTTGTCAAGTTTGCTTTTTTTGCATGCGCGTGGAAATCACAAAGAATTTTGAAGTTCTACAATTTCACTTGCTCCGTACTTTAAAAAAAATACAAATTGCAAATTATGATCGAATAAATTTACTTTTTCCAAAAACAGATATACACTTTCAAATTACGATCAATCTAAAAAATATAAGCAGATTTTTTTATTGGTTAACAACAACAACAACAATATATATATATATATATATATATATATATATATATATATATATATATATATATATATATATATATATATATATATATATATATATATATATATATATATATATAGTGTATCTTTATTTTCAGAACCCTGTTAAGTGCGGGAACTGCGAGAACTCTAATTTTACATTAGAAAACATGCATGTTCATATAAAACAAGTATGTTTTCTTACATACACCTTAATACACATACATACATAACATACATGTTCATATTAAAACCTGTTAAGTGCAACAAATCAATGCAAAATGATTTTATTTTTAAAACCCTGTTAAGTGCGGGAACTACGAGAACTCCAATTATACATTAGAAAATATGCATGTTTTATGTGAACGTGCATGTTTTCTAATGCAAAATTAGAGTTCTCGCAGTTCCCGCACTTAACAGGGTTCTGAAAATAAAGGCCCCCTATATATATATATATATATATATATATATATATATATATATATATATATATATATATATATATATATAGAGAGAGAGAGAGAGAGAGAGAGAGAGAGTGAGGATCATGTGTGGATTTTTTTAATTCGTGCGGATGTGCGGACAAATCTGGATCATCCATTCCAGATCTGATCTTGACTTTTTGTAAAAAAGTCAAAATACAACGCAACCTTCAATCAATCAATTGACCATGCAAATGATTTTTTTAATTTTTTTTCCTTTTAAGCGCTCCTTAATATTGTTGTCTTCTTTCATTTTTTTATTTTTTCAGATTTTTCTGAGCACTTTAATCTAATGACTAATATTAGTTAATCAACTTTTTGAAAATTTCTAAAAAAATTTTGAAAAATTTTCAAAAAAATTTTGAAAAATCGAAAAAAAAAATTCGAAATTTTTTTTTCGAAAATATTTCTTAGAATTTTTTTTTCGTAAAAAAAATTTTCCGAATTTTTTACCGAAAAAAAAAATTCCGAAAATTTTTTTTCTGAAATTTTTTTTCGTCACATGTGAAAAAAAATTGGAAATTTTCACGATATTTTTCTTTGTAACGTGTGAAAAAAACATTCGTCACATGTGGAAAAAAAAATTTCATCGCATGTGAAATTTTTTTTCGTCACATGTGAAAAAAAAATTCCGTCACATGTGAAAAAAAAATTTCATTACATGTGAAAAAAAAAAGTTTGCAAAAAAAATTTTCAAAAAAATTTTCGTCACATGTAATAAAAATTCGTCACATGTGAAAAAAAATTGGAAATTTTTTCAAAAAAAAATTCAAAAATTTTGTGAAAATTTTCAAAAAAAATTTCGGAAATTTTTTGAAAATTTTTCGAAAATTTTTTTGAAAATTTTTTGAAATTTTTCAAAGAAAAAATAGTTAGCTAATATTAGCCATTAGATCAAAGTTAAAGAAGGATAAAATGAGTGGATATGATTAGTTCTCGCGTTCTCACAAAAATTAGATTTCTCACATTAATGGGTATATATATATATATATATATATATATATATATATATATATATATATATATATATATATATATATATATATATATATATATATATATATATATTGAAAGGCAAAATGCAAGTAAACCAACCCAAAAAGAGTACAGTACAAAACAAACACCTCACAAAGTTACTAACAGGCCATGAAAGAAAAAGAAAAACTCAAAAGGAAAACAAAGAAACACCCTCACCCCAGTAAGCCTCAACACCTTACAAAACCCAATACCAAACACACGAGTTGTGTGAAAGATAAGGCAACAAACACTTAACTTAAAAGCTATACCATCACCAACTCATACTTGAGATTTTAAACAATTACAGCAGTGAAATGAAACTGGAATTAACAAATGGAGCAAGCATCAGTTATCACCAGCTCCTCCACCTTGAACGGTTCCACAACTTTGAGGTCTCACAATCCATTTTTCCCACTCAAAACTTATACTCTTGGACCTTCTGTTTATCCACTCATAGGACTTCAATTGTATGTCTTGAAACAATCTCACTATGCTGGCAGTAGTCCCCCTAAATACTCGATCGTTTCTTCGTTTCCATAACAAATACCCAGCAACACGTAGCACCGCGTTCCACAATTTACGCGACTCTTTTTCAACCACAACACCACCCCTATGGTTAAATAAATCTCTGACCGTAAATACATTTACTGAGCCCATTCCCCACCAAGCAAAAATCATCTCACAAACACTCATTGCATCCTCACACGAAACAATACAATGCTCCACTGTTTCAATGCAATTATCACAACACGGACACAATAGAGAATCAAGATCAATACCTTTTTTATCCAACTCCATTCGCACCGGCAATCTCGCGATCATAGTCCTCCACAAGAAAACATTAACTTTTTTTGGAACAAGGTTGTTCCATGTTGTTTTGTCTAGACCCGATCCCTCACCAATCTGCCGCTCCTCCACCCACTTTGCTACCGACTTAACTGAAAATTTGCCCTTCGGATCCAAGCTCCACTTCCAAGTATCACTATGATTTTGCTGTACATTAACTTGTGATAATAAACCTTTTAAACTCTCCACCTCGTCAAATGCCCTCCCCCTCGGTGGTCTAACCCAATCCCATTTCCGGTTCCAAGTCCCATCGATCCAGCTTCCTTTCTTACCAACTGTTACCCCTTTTTCCTTCTCGAGAAGAAGCACCCTAGGATATATATATATAAATATATATATATATATATATATATATATATATATATATATATATATGTATATATATATATGTATATATATATATATGTATATATATATATGTATATATATATACATATATATATATATATACATATATATATATATATATATATATAAACACACACACACACACACCATGGGTATATCAACTCTTGCTTCAAACACTTTTACTATCATGTACGGCTTCCATCACATGTCACACATACACTCTCCCTGCAAACTCATAGCTATAAAACACCTTTTCTGTCCACCATAATTAGTAAACACCTTTCTAACCATGGCTGCTTTTGCACTCTTCATGGTGGTTCTCTTAGACATGGCAAGTGATTCGTGCAAATCAAGTTATAGTATATAGTAGTAAAGTATCGAAATGATCTGCGAGAAATACGGATCACCCGAGTCGTTTCCCAGTGAAGGTGAATGGAATCAAGAATATTGATTCGTGAAATCGTGATTTGAAAAGTGGTGAAAAAAAGGCAAATAGTGATCAAATATTTCAAGTATCAACTAACAATTAGGAAACATGCAAAGAGTACAAGCAAGTAATGCACACAACTCAAAAACGCAAAAACGGGAATGCACGCGCGTAATTTAAAACGCGACGTTTATCTAAAAATTATCCTACGAACTTGAAACTTTTTCTAAAAATCTTAAACTACTAAAAATAATTTCTGGAAAAAAGAAAAATATTTTTCTGACTTTTCTTTTATTTTCTAGAATTAATTTTCTAATTAACTAATTAAAAAGTAATTATAATTAAAGGAAATTATAAAAAATGATGGGAAAATTATAAAAACTATTCTGGAAATTCTTAAATATTATAAGAGAATTTTAAAAACTATTTTTGTATTTTTCTGACTTTTTTTCTATTTTTTATGGATTTTTGATAATTAAAAGCTATTTAAAAATGGAAAATAATCAAAATAAATTAGGAAAAGTAGTAAAAAGCTATGGAAAAATCTGAAAATTTACCAGAAAATCAAAAATAGGAAAATAAACTTGGAATAAAATTTTGGGATCAAGAACAGCTTATTAAGTGCTTATTTGGGGCAAAACAGCTTAACAGAAGTGCTTATTAATAAGCACTTCTGTCCAAAAACTTGTGAAACTTTCAAAACAGACTTCTAATGATGTGAGAAGCTTAAATGTTGCAAATATAGATGGTTTGGAAGCACAGAATCTCTCAGAACTCAATTCAATAGCAATAAGCAATACTCACAAGCTCAAATAAGCTATACAGATAAGCACTAAGCAAGATTTCAATTGAAACAGATAGAATATGCTAAGATAAGCCCAGAACAAGCACAACTTTCAATCTTAGATCAAATAAGAGCTATTGCAGCCCACATTCACAAACAGCTTATTGCAGAAAAGCTAAACTAAACAGGGCAAATAAGCAGTTCAGATAAGCTCTCAGATACAAACTTATGGAAGAAAATTGGTTACTACTATGGTGAGAACATAAAACAAGCAAAAAGACAGATCCTAGATACCATATACTAACCCAAAATTGCCCAAGAAGTGGGGTCAAGACTGATGGTGCAGGGCAGGCTTTGCTCCAATAAGCCAACTTCAATAGCTTGTTCAGATAAGCAAACAGATTCAAAAGTGGAATTTTCTTTTTGAAATGTGAAGTTTAGGTACTAGGCTCTCCAAAACAACCAACAACAATGATTTTAAATAAGAATCAAGGACTACACAAGCTTGTAAAGTTATGACCAAAATCTGAGTTTGAAAAATATTTGACTTTTTACTTGCAAATTAACTTTGACCAAATCCACTTTTAACTACTGATTACTACTATTTATGTATTAATAAGCTAATGTTAAGATGGAATCAGCTATATTGGTCTATTATGTAACTACACTAACAATTTTACTAACTGTATTTCACTTAAGCTAACAGATAATCTAAGAGAAATCCCATTTTGACTTTTCACTTAATAACTTACTATTTTTATGACTACTCTAAGTTATTAGCACCTAATGTGAACTATATGGACCAAACTCAGCAGCCAAAAACAACAAGAACATAGCAGATCATGTAATTCCAAACACCCCCTTAACAGATGAAATCAACTAGTAAACTAGGTTTAAGCTTATAATCCAACCAATTTAAGCACAGATCATATCAAGCATGCTACTTAACAACTATTAAAGCTAAATAACTATGATTCAAACAACTAGAAACAACAATGAGCAATTCACCTAGATTACACTACTTAACTGCTTATAAAATGAAAATGAGAATGGACTTACAACAAGCTTCCCCCTCAGCTCAAAATAGAGGGGGATTCACTGTGCTAGCCTATCTTTATGATAGGCTGAGTTCTATTGCTTCTGTCTCAGCTTACCAACAACACCACTGCATCATTTTTGGAACCAAAATCTTAACTTGGACTGTTTTGTATCAAGAGTACCAAATCATATCAACTCAGAAGCTAAGAAGCTTTAGTGATATTTGAAAAAGGAAAATAAGCTCTATGAGGAGCTATTATACTATTATATATATATATTTTTTTATTTTTTCAATTATTTTCTGAATTTTTTTTTGGCTTTTTATTTTTTTTTAAATGACCATAAAACTATATAAACTATGTAACAATAAGAACTTTAAGTAATATTAGACATTAAAAGAGATAAGTAGAAGCAGAAATAAGCAATAGAAAGGTAAGTAATAAGCTTAATTGAAAGGAAAACTTGAACTTTTTATTAAACTTTAAAAGGAAATTACAATTACTAAGCTAGATTACATAATCTGAAAGAAAAATGGCAGAGTAACATTAAGCTAAAACCTACTACCGAACATGAATTAGGAGGGGGTTTATATAGGGGAGCACCAAGGTGAGGGGTCTAGGGTTTGGAAGGTCCTAGAACTGCAATCAGAGCCACATATCTTCAATCCTACTCAAGTCTGAGTCATCCCACCAATTTGATCCAAAAAATGATAAGGTCTATCTTCTCCCACGAATCATAAGCCAATCAGGGGCCTTCAATTAGCCACGGTGGAGGTATTGTGACACATTTCTGACACGTTGTCAGCTTCTAGATAGATTCCTAGTACGAGGTAAGGATTTTGGGTACGAGGTAATTTGTTTGGGTACGAGGTAAAATGGGGAAGAGGAACACACAGTAAAAAGGGGGTGGTGTGTGTGATTATTTTATATTTGTTTGAAGTGTGGGCCGGGTAAGGGATGGGTATGGATCGGGTTGTGTTTATTAAAGAGGTGGATTGGGCTTATGATTAGAGTGGGCCTTGGACTGTTTGTTATTATTATTTGGACTAAGAAAGAGTAGTAGGATCCGGATGTAGTAGTTTAGCAAAACCAAGGGACTAATTGTGTCATTTCTGAAATTACATGGACTTAGGTTGCCATCTTCACACAAATAACTCCAAGGGTGTATTGTGGTAATCCTTGGATGCTTGGAGGGCTTGAGTTGTCAATCTTCCAAATATATTCATAAGGACCAAAGTTGTCAATTCTTGAAATTGAGGGACCAAAAGTGTCAATTCTTCAAACTTCATTCCCGGGTCTCTTATGGAATACTTGTAATATTGAGGACTTCACATGATCATAAAAACTTCCTTTAAACCACTAGCTTCCCCGGCTCCGGCTTTATTCACTTTTCCAAATCTCGTGCCCGTTTTGTCATTTTCTCGTGATTTTTCGTCTTTTCTTAAATATCCGTACCTGCACATTCACAAACACAAAAACACACTTTCTATGGCATTATTGGTTAGTTTTTGGTTTATTTGGTCTAATTTTGGCTTAGAAAAGGTGAGTGAATAAGCACTCACCAGCAAGCTACTCCAGTAAGATCTCTTGTTTTTCTTTCTGCTAGTTCTCAAATGCAGGGGCGGAGCCAGGATTTGTAGTTAAGGGGGGCCGAGTTCATTATATAACCTGAAAAAATAAGAGTGTAAATAGAATGTTTTCCAACTTTAGTTTATACAGATAAACAATTACAAAAACTTACAAATGCATTACTGAACCTAATTTTTTTTAACATATTTAGTGCATAAAAAGTATAGTAAACTCAAAATCTGGTCAGTTTTTTATTTATTTTGATGCTTCCTAGTATATAACTAGGGGAGAGAGCAACAAAGCCGAAACTTTTTAGGATTTCTTGATTTAAGTTATAGGAGTTTAAAAAATATCCTTATTCGGATATCCGAAAACTTGATCATAATTTATTAAAAAATTTGGTTTTATGAAAGGACAGTGAACTCATATAAAATTATAGATATATAAACTGTTATTTGAAATTTCGGATATCCGAATTAAAAAACTTAGATAAAATATAGTGTCCAACATAAAACTATCATCGTAAATTTCGAATATCCAAATTTATGATATAACTAGCAATTGATAAGTCCCTTAAATTATTTACATTAACAACAAAAAATATTGTCAACAATGTTGCGGGAAACCCGAAGAACCACGTCGACAACCTCGACCACGTAAACCACCTTAACCTATAACACGTGATATTTGGCCGATCCCTGCACAAAGGCCATTCGAAGAACCGCGGGAAGATCGGTTAATGGATGTTAATGTGTGGTTGAGAATGAAAGAAAATTTCACGGAGGAGGTCTGAGAAAGAATTGATGGTATGGCGAGAATTCGGGTGAGAACTGATTTGTATGACCATGGTGGGAGCCTGTGGTGCCATATGTTGGGCAGGGCTGATAGCGTCAACTATAGCATAGTGTTAGAGCATTTGTGGGACCATGTGGAGATACAATCATTTGATTTGAGGGAATAATGAGGAGACAAAAAACCATTTAGAATCAGTCTATGAATTTGTGGGAGTATGTGGAGCTTCACCCACATTGTCAAATAATCACATAATGAATTAATGAAGATGGCTTAATGAATTTGTAGTTGGTGCCTTGGTTTAGGACTTTAGGTTTTATGTTATTAGGGCTTGTAAGTTGGATCTTAACTAGTTAATTAGTTATGCTTTTAATGATATGAAATTAGTTTTTGTCTTCAATATATTGTTTGTTTAATTTTTTCATATGATTGACTAACGTTTTTGGGTTTATAATTGGATCAGAATACTTTATTACATTAGATAATCATTATGATTTGGACATGAAATTAAAACAAAATTAAAAACTTAAAAAGAAGGCCAAAATGCATTTTAGTACCCTGAATTTGTCTAACCGGGTTCTCTAGTACCCTGGACTCTTAAGGGTGGAGAATGGTACCCTCAATTTGGAAAAGTGGATACCCTAGTACTCTGACTCTGTTTAACTCGCATATATAATTTTTGCATGGCTTCCTCCGTTATTTTTTGAAGTCCACAATAAAATGATATTTCTGAAAAGTCAAAATCAAAGAATAACCCAAAATTCATGCCATTACGGTCTATTCATGCCAAATTTCTTAAAAATTAATATAGGTTTTAGTTTCATTTGTAACAAAGCAATTCCAAAATCTGTTCCGTAAATGCTAATTCCAAGTGTATAAAATCCCAAAATAAGTATCTGCACAAATGAGTATATGAGAAATTTCCTTTTTCATTGCATAACTATTGATGATCTTGCAATAATAGACAACGATTTATACTCATCTATTCCAACAAATATATTTTGATAGCCTCTGTAAGAAATCGAAGCAAATATATTTTAATATAACATTCTTTACTTATAGATTATAATTCAATAGTACATGCCTTAAATGAGTCAATTTATGAATTAATCTTTATGAGTGGGTTTATGATCTTCGAAATGTTGTGGCATCTTTGAAAAAGGCAAGGGTTCTTTTAATTGGATTATCCTAATTTTGATCAATTGTGTACGTTAATTGGGGTTTTAAAACGTCATTTTTATTGTGTACATTAAAACCGAACGGAGGAAGTCACGTGAGAATCATATGAGTGAGTTAAACTGAGTGAGGGTACTAAGGTATCCATTTTTCCAAATTGAGGGTATCAATCTCTACCCTTAAGAGTCCAGGGTACTATAAGACCCGGTTAGACAAATTCAAGATACTAAAATGCATTTTGGCCTAAAAAGAATAAAACTTTTTCTACTTATTGGCCCAAACCACTCCAGCAAGTGCCTGAGAATTTGTGATAATCTTTGTGATTGTTTTAACTGAGCTTATGTAGCATTACAATCAAATTACTATTTTAACTAAACTTGCATGTTTTAAATCAGTTAGCAATTGCTTGTCTCAACATCAAAATGCCAATAAGAGAGACTAAGGTGGTGTTCGGATGAAGAGTGCAACTAGTCAACTACTGTTAGAACCACTTGATTCTCTGTATCATTTGTACAGTTGATCATAGTAGTTTCCTATTTAGAGATTAAACACATCAACTTAGATTGTTTATGGGTATGTAATTAATAATAATTTAATTGATCTGACTGCAAAACCAAACGTTAAGTATGAAACTTGAGAGTGTATGATTAGAGATCAAGTAGCCCTAAGTGGTAAAATAGTGGATAAGAGCAGTCTTCTAGCAACCACGTATTTATAAAGAGAAGTGATACAATCCCACAAAAGAAATCCACAAAGGATATGTATGCATTTAATTGGTGTATTTGATAAATGTTCTTTCTCTTCTCTTGTACTAAGCCAATCAAATGCATACACATTCTTTTGTGGATTTCTTTTGTGGGTATTTTTATGTGGTTGTATCACTTCTCGTTTATAAAACTCTTCATGCTACAAAAATATACTTTTTCTTACTATTCTTTCGCAAATCAATTTTAGTTGTCATTCTCATCTTCAATAATACATGATGCTCTCCATTTTAACCCAATCATAGCATAAGGGAATTGTTGACATAAATAATGCATGAAAACGTTATTTATATTTTTCGATATCTCTATATTTTGACGATCACAAAATGTAAACTCATCAAACGTAAGATTACTACGTAAGCAAGTATTAAGCTAGTTTATTTCACTATATCCAACTTAATCACTTAAGGTATGAATAAACAAGTGTTTAATACATCTCATTATCAAAGGGGTATTTAATTAACTAATACAAAGTTTATTTAATTATATTATATATTTTTGAAAAACACTTTTGGTAATAAAGAAAAATGTTTTAATCATACTAAATATATGATTTCAAATTTTTAACCAAAATCAGTTAGTTTTTCACCAAATAAACTTTCCCCACTAAAAGACAAGTTTTCTGGCCGTTACAGTTGGGCGGCCCCCTTAATTATAAGGGGCGGTCCCCTTAATTTTAAGGGGGCCGGCCTTGATTTAAGGGGGCCGGCCACGCTCCTTTGTCAGAACTTGTTGCCTATAAATACCACCTTAAACCTGGAATTTTTCTCACCTTTTGCACGAAATTTTCAGATCTGAAACTCTCTAAACATCCTCTAAAACCCTTTTGATCATTTGTATATTAATCCTTGTTTTAAGTGATTCAATCCCTTCTCATTCATCCTCATCCAAAGTGCAAAAGAAGAACACTCCTTCTACAACTAAGTTCAAGAAGTATTGAAGAGTAGTTGTGCATTGTGTATATATATTTGTGAAGTTGTGTTGTGTATGTAATAAGTAGTTTAGAAGTAATAGAAGTTGTGTAGGAAGTAGAAGTTGATTAGTAGTGAAGTAGTGTAGTTGTGAAGAAGATAGGTGTGTAGTATATTGAAGTGAAGAAGATAGGTGTGTAGTAGATTGGTGTGAAGAAGTAAGGTGCGAAGAAGATAGGCGTGAAGTAAATAGGTGTGAAGAAGTTGTGTAGAAGTTGTGATCAAGTTGTGACGTAGTTGTGGTGTGTAAATTGGTGTGTAAGGTTTTCTCCGCCATAAGGGAGTTTGTTGACATAGTGAAGAAAACTCTCGAGTAGGTGACTCAGGGAGTGGAGTAGGAACAAGGAAGGTGACCTTGTAGCCGAACCACTATAAATCCTTGTGTTGTGGTTTGATCTCTCCAACTCTTTTCATTACTTACTTATTTACTTATACTTTATTAGCTTAGTTAGTTAGTTAATATATAATTGTTCATATAGTGCAAGTATTGAGATCACATAAACTAGAATCGAAGTTTTTAAAACAAACTTGTTTTTATAAATTTTAAAAGGACGTAAAACTATTCAACCACCCTTCTAGTTTTCCGCAGGAATCTTTTCCGATTTTCATTTCAAGTCACGTGTATGTTGTAAATTATAAAAACTTCAGAGGTATTGTGATGATAACAACTTGTGCACATCAAAGTCACATCGTTTTAGTTATAAGACACGATCAAACTGAATTTTTATGATGTTTTACTTTTTAAAATGTTGGTAATTTACATACTATATAAAACTTTTGTTGTAAATCAAAATACTTATCGTATATTTTTCGGCTTTGACAACCATGATGAAAAATCATAACGCCCGATAAAGCCAGTTTAAGATCTTGGGTGGATCACAACACGTAAGGTGTGTATCCTTAACTTTTAGGAAAATAAGGGTACTTTACGACTCTAAAGTTGTGCATAATTACTCCCTTGTATCAAAATAAGAGTTTATTTTACTATTAGAGTATTGCTCAAATTATATCACTCTTCTACTACAGACATTTGGCTAACCGATCAATGTAAGCTTTTAGAGAAATAGATCGTGTGTTCAATTTCAACTTCTAGCTAAAAGATCATTGGACATTGTCTAAGACTTAACCTTTGAGAAATGGTTGATCGGTACCCAAAAAGGTGTATGAGGTCAAATTTTCTTTCCGATTTAAACATTTTGCAGAAAATAAGTATATATTTTAACTTGTAACAGTTATTACTAGAAAAATCGATATATATATATATATATATATATATATATATATATATATATATATATATATATATATATATATATATATATATATATATATATATATATATATATATATATATATATATATATATATATATATCGATTTTTCTAGTAATAACATTTACAAGTTAAAATATATACTTATTTTCTATATATATATATATATATATATATATATATATATATATATATATATATATAGAATATATTAGCTACAATTTTTTGTAGCTAATTAGCTATATTTTTGCACTATAAATTGTAGGTCCCTGATTCTTTTTGTGGATTCCTAATTCATTGCTAGTGTATTTTTTGTGAAGAATTGTAGCCAATTGGCAACAAAAATTGTAGCTAAGCTATATATATATATATATATATATATATATATATATATATATATATATACTTCTATATGGGATAACAAACGTGTCTAGTGCAAAATTACCAAATGATTGTAGATTACGAAGGACATAACATCAGCCTTTCTTTGAAAAAGTATAAGTATCCATTTAAAAAACTTACAATTTTGGAATCACATTCAGCATATTGGTAGTGCCTTATAATATCAGGAGTAGTTTAAATTCTTTCAATCGGAACCGTTTGACCAATTTTTTCTTTGACTGTTTTTCGTCCCAAAAGTTCTTTCAATAGACCAGCATTCGGCTTTTGCATATAACATCATCTGCTACTACGTCGACAACCAAAATGGACAGTAATACGGTCATTCCCAAGGGTAGCATTTTTTATCTAATCATATGCACTGCAACATATGAAACATACAAACAATGTTATAGGTTACCAATACCAGCTCGCGTAAATGCATAAAGTAAGTAAACATGGTAGAAATTGGTAGTGAGTGTAAGCAAAAAGTGGACCAGAATTGCTATGCTATTGGGAATCCTTATGGATATTAGAAGACATTGAATACTGAAGGAGCAATTAGAGAAGCTATTCTGGTAGCAATTTTACTGGTATATCAAGTTCACTGCCCAAAGTGCTAAGCATAGACATACCTAAACAAACCGAAGACACCGAGAGACGCCAGATAAGTAAGACTGAATACAGTTATTGTTCATTGCTGCATTAATCCTAATTTTGTACCACATGTGTCACCTTAGAATGCATCTCTAAAGTCTGCAAGTCCACCAACTTAACTGCAGCATCCACTGGTCAAGTTTAAAGCGATTGTCATTTCCGAAGAATTTGGTAAAGTATCGAAACACAAAAGCATGAGACGTGATCGACAAATATGTACACCAAATTTGGTTAAGATTTCTGGCTAAGATGGCATGAGCATGTACACGCTCATGGCAGTTTACGACACAATGGAATGCAGCTCTACCATTTAACAAATATATATATATATATATATATATAATCAGTGACCTTTACCGGGCAGATGTGTGTCTCCACCAACAGGCCCGTGAATCGTGCGACCCTACAGTAGCTTGTGGCCTCGTGTCTTCAAAACATATGCGGAATTATCAGGCGTATGCAGAAGAGTAAAAGAGGTAAAAAAACAGCCAAAAGTTAAGTATACCTGATGGCATTGTGCTAAATCCGCCCCTATAAGAATTCGGCTCCATGCTCGCTGCAAAAATATCCGGATTCGTACCTATCAAACAGCCAAAAGAACACCGACAATAAAAAGCCAAGAAAGAAAAAAAAAAAAAAAAAAAAAAAAAAAAAAAAAAAAAAAAGCACGTTGATGATGTTAGATCGTCTAGTGAGAAAAAGAAAATCCATGGATACCTGTAACGGCTGACCCATCATTTGTGCGCAGATCAGGAGTAATAGCAGAAACTGATTGAGAAGCCTCGTCGGCGGGATTCATGGCGTTTTCAACTACAACACGTGTTAGTTAATAAGAACAAATTCAGAACATCAAATAATTTATATCCAATTTTCGTTAAGAAATGCATGAACTGTACAAAAAGCATCGAATTCCAAGTAAATGTCAGCGCAGACTCCAGATGTAGGTTAACGGAATTGGAGCCAGTTGACCGGAACACCTATACAATTTTTAACAGCAGTGATCAACTCTGTACAAAGCATTAAAAAATTAAAATTAAAAAGTGATGAACAGTAAACATACCTGAACATGACACTGTGACGATTTCCCCTGAAAAGTGCCCATATTCCGAATCCCTATTCCTTTTCTTACTCCCATCCCCATCCACATAACCTCATATTCTACAAAACAACAAAAACACCAAAACTTAATAGATATCATGGTATGAAGTACTAACAAACAGAACTTTAATCACAATGCAACCCAAAACTGTGACAATCACAGTGGTAGTTTACCATAGCATTCGTTATCAAAATATGTTTATCCATACCCATTTCCTGAAGTGCTAGGATTAAAGAAAAAGTTATCATACCGGTTGTTTCTCAGAATCATTCTCAGTAGCATGTTTCCTTGCAAAATAAAGTTGCGTGCACCTGTGTAGCATCAAACACTGGCGATCGAACGACTATGACATAAGTAAAAGGTCAGATTGACTCTTTTAGCAGTCATGGGGTTCCACGGCTGATTAAGCATATGTAGGTACACTTTAGCGGACCTGAAAAGAATTACACACAGAAACCCATGAAGCATGTGCCTTAGAAAATCCAATAGGCTCACTTGTTTAGGATGCTGACCTAAAATCTGATAGCAGACCATAACGGCATCAGCCTTCCTATATTCTTCTTGAGGTCTTTTTTATCGTAACATGGATTGGACCCGAACAACTGATCTCTCGACACGCTCCCCAGTTCTGCCCATCATTTTCTTCTTTTATTGCCTTTGTTCTTTGTAGTTTCTGTATTTGTATGCAATATGTATAAGCTTTCAGTTGTAAGACAGAAACAATATTGGTTCTGCCCACCCAGGCCCAAAATTACCCATTTTGACCCACCCTAAAAATCCTAATGCTGCAGCACATTACCCAATCCGGCCAACACGAACTCAGAATAAAAACTTTGTTCAGCACAACGTATACCAAACCAATCTTATACATAGGTGTAGCATTTTTTTTGTGTGCCTCAAGTTGCTTATTCAAAATCACCTTATTAAGCCTCATAGGCTTTATTCAGTTCTATTTATTCAGAAGCTTGTATGACGTCCGACACTTTGGTTAAAAATTTTTACATGTTCGCGTCATTTAAGCATTTAGTCATATTTGTATCAGTTGTTCTTGTCGCATCATTACTTCTTGAAATGCCGAAAAATAAGCAATCCCAAACACCCCCTTATTAACGAAACTCATTCATAAACATACTAATGGCTTAAATTTTTACAAACGAAAGTAAAAAAAAAAAAAAAAAAAAAAAAAAAAAAAAAAAAAAAAAAAAATTAGAATTTTACTTGTTTGCGTTTGAGATGATGATGAAAGATTTGAACTTTAGCCATTTAAGCCGCCGGCCATGTGACAGACTCCGCAAACGTTTTTGCCTTTTTAGCCCTCTGGTATGTTGTTCATGCGCGTTCAGCTTCGTTCTCATAAGACCCGGCTTATGTATCAATCATATAAGTTTCAGGTCTGCAAATATAGAAGCAAAACCAATTATAAACAATGCATATTGAAAACCACCAATATTATAGATTTATTGGTTTTCAATACACCTGTGTGTACTTACCAAAGACAAAGGTCATTTCGTCATCAAGTGTTTGTTGCCAATTCTCTGTTTTTTGGAAACTGAACCCGTCAATCTGATATGTTGAATTTAGTTGTGGGCGCGTAATGAGAAAGTGACAGTTATTGTTAAGAAAGAAATAAAACCATTTTACTATAAGACAATTATTGGTTTATGAAAAATGTTTGTCTGGCTTACTTTTTTGTGTGAGAGTATGCAGCGTTGTCCACCTGCGCGACATCATCAACATCTGGTTCAATGGCTATCATCTTGCTGCACTTTTGGACAATGATTCAGGCCCGCTACTCGCAACCATGGCATTAACTTAACAAATAAAGAAAACAACAGTTGATTTGTTAACTTACATTCAACTGTCGAGAAGCCATGTGTGTTACCCGGACGTCGAGAGAGACCTATAATTTGGTGTTGGTTGCTGATCGAACTCGTGGCATCCTCAAATATAAAAACATAACACCTTAGATTTTTTTAAGGCAACTGAGTTTATCGTTGGAATGATTAAAAAAGCAAAAAATTGCTAGATATTTAGAACGCGCAACTTAATAATATTCAAACGTAAAGGTTGGCTTACCAGACGATGGCATTTGCGGTCATTTATCTCTCGCGCGCAAATGGTCAGATAAATTCTGCAACGACACATTCATACCTTGAAAAATAATCAGACGTCAAAGGTTATCGTGGCAATCATAGTATTCTAAATAACATACACAACCGGTCTAAGATTCAAAATGAATAAGGGTATTTACTTTTAGTAATCATGCGACCGCAATCACAAAATTAGTATATAGTAGGCCGGAATTGGAATAAACGGGAATTGAAGCAGGGAATTAGATTAAATGTAAAAAGAAACAGATATATTACATTGGCCAATACGGAGAGCGTGGCTGTTTTCCATGACCTTGATTTATTAAACTTAAAACACACATATAAAAATGCTCTAATTAACAGATATCACCACTTACCAATGACCTGTAACCCGACCCGATTGTTTTTATACCTCTACAAATGATGATCATTTACCTCGATAAAAATCATTTGTCATAATTTGCGAAAGAAAAAAAAATACAACTATACCTATGGCGACTGCCCATCTTTCTTTCCTCGGTTTAATCTTCCATATTCACCTCTCGTGTACCCACCTCTAAACAAAACCAAAAGCTATGAAACTCAAATCATTTACCTGCAATTCATCATTGAAACTAAAATCCTAAAAATGATTTTTATAAAAAAAAATATATCTTCTAAACAAAAAAGTGAATCAATAAAGTTACTTGCTTGTTAAGATGCCGAATGGAGAGTTATCTCTAGTCTTTGACAAATTCAGAACACACCATCGTTTGTATCCTAAACATCAAAACCCAAAAAATTAAACACAGTTAAATTCAAAACAACCAATTCGTGGTTAGAATTTTTGCGTACCAATCATTAGAAACGAATTTTTGCGTACCAATCATTAGAAAAAAAGATTGAATCTTCGCCAACCAATTTGCTTCTTTTTGTCTCTCAAATTTTTGCCAACCATAAATTGAATCAGGTTAATCTTTGCCAACCAATTCGTAGTTAGAATTTCCAGGCTATTGCGTGGTTGCTATATGGGATTAAGCAACTACATTCAAATGGATTAAGCAACTACATTCAAATCATGTAGTTGCTCAATCCATTTGCCATGTTAGAACTAAACCGCAAAACCCCACATAAGTGCTTAATCCCATATAAGTGCTATTGTATGATTTGAATAAGCAGGTTGGGTTTCGACAATTTGCCATAGGCAACTACTTATTCAAAACTGCTTATTCGAAATAGAATTCCCATTTATTAAACCCAAGAAGTAAGCTAATCTAAACACTGATTAACATCATTTTTTTAAATCAGTAAAAAAAATAATTAAAAAAACCTTTTTATAACATATACTTAACATATCAAATTTACAGCATATAAAAAACCAAAAAAAATCCGAAAACCACTGGAAAATTAACATGAAAAGTAACCTGGAAAATTTTTAAAAATTCTAACAACAGTCCATCGCAGCAACTCAGACCTTGAGGCAGTCAACTCCTGTACAAATCAACCCCTAAAATGAATCTTGTAGCAGGAAAAAATAATAATAAAAACCCTTACAAAGAATTGAACAATTAAAGATGATAGCAATCATATAATAGCAAACATAAAGTTTATAAAAAGTCCAACAATTTGTAAAGGAACCCTAAATTAGCAAAACCCCAATCTTACTTAAATCCACAATCAGCCATCACCACCACAGGATTCCCTTTTCTTGCCGCAACTATCAGATGGAAGTAATCGACCTTGAAGCTCATCATTCTTCCCCATCTTCTTCATGACCTCATCGCCAATAATACCAGCCAGATGTTTGATATTCCGGTGTGTGGCTATACGTATGTCTTATCTAATAAGCTTTTGGATTAGTTTTGGATCACATGGGCCACGAAAAAAAAGCTAAGAAGCTGGCCTAGATTTTTTGGCGGGAAAATGTACTGTAGATCTACAGTGTAAAACGACGTAGTTTTCATCCGGTTTTAAATAAACTTGTAACTAGTAACATTTATAGACTATACAATTCTATATTTAGTTTTATGTCCGCGTTGTATATATTAAGGGCCTGTTTTGTAATTTGAATTTGAATTTGATTTGTTTTGTAATTTGAATTTGAATTTGATTTTGATTTTGATGAAGAGAGAAAATAATATTTAAAAATATATTATATATTAAATATAAATTTAAAATTATATAAACTAAAAATAAAGGATAAAAACAAAGAATAATAAAGAGGAGAAATGTAACATCCCGTCTTACTCAAACTACAATATTATCCGCTTTACCTTCAGGCTCACGGCTTTGCTTTGTGACTCTTATGTGAGACTTCCCGGCAGGTCACCTATACAAGTGCTACTCTCACATGAGCACGCTTAACTGCCAGTTCATTAGAACCCCACTCGCAGTAGACCACAAAACGCGTTGTGTCTAGTAAGGCAAAGATATACCCATCATCACTCAATGCCACAGCTGATGTGGAATTTGCCTAGGGTGTTACAATCACCCCCTAGGGACTCATCTTCCTCGATGAGGTTTGCCCCACCATCGTGAACGGCTCTGGTATCACTTGTAACATCCATCCTTACTCAGACCACAATATTGTCCACTTTGCCTGCAGGCTCACAACTTTGCTTTGTGGCCCTCATGTGAGACTTCCCAGCAGGTCACCTATACCAGTGCTATTCTCACATGAGCACGCTTAACTGCCAGTTCCTAAAAACCCCACTCGCAGTATACCACAAAACACGTTATGTCTAGTAAGGCCAAGATATTACTTATATACCCAGCATCACTCCAAGCCACGGCCAATATGGAATTTGCCTAGTGTGTTACAAGAAACACATGTGTCATAAAACCCCTTATACCCTCGTCTCTAGCCCACCCCCAAATACTTGGGATAAATGCCTAAACCAAAAATACCAAAAATGCAAACAAACGGATTAACCAAATTTCTTAACCTAAAACCTTTGGTAAACCCCCAAACTAAACGGGCCCTAAGTATGTGTACAACAGAACAATATATCATCTTAGCTATATAGGTTTTTATAAGTAGATTAGTATATAGTTTTTTTTTTTTTTTTTTTTTTTTTTTTTTTTTTTTTTTTTTTTTTTTTTTTTTGAATGGCAACAATATATAGAACCACAAAAAAAACGATACAAACAAACGGCATTCCATCTCTCCAAACAAGATGATTAAAGAGAAAGGAACCCGGACAAAAACACCACAAAAGAAACAACAAAAAACGAACTATAAACACGGACAAAAACACCACAAAATATTCATATGTTATGGGATTTAAATGTTCCTTTTGTATAAACTCTTTGTTCTATATTACACAAGGAACATTAGAATCTTATAGTATTTATAAACTACTACAATTTTATGTTTAAACTTTTATGTCACAAATTGTTTATGTACTAAGGTTGTATTTAAGACGTAAAGTAATTCACACTGTCTCAACTTTTATATTAGCGTCATCTTAGTTTTATATTTTCTTGCACACCATATTACTACTCTTTCAACCCTAATATTGATGGTGATAAGGACTCTCAAGCGATCTTCATCTCCCTGTCACATCAGTTTACTCTCTTCTAGGCTACGAACTTCATCTCATTTGACACCACATCTTTCTCTCTCTTACATTACTTCATGGCCAACTTGATGTAATAAGACGACCCACACCACTAAAAAAAATGCATAAAGTAGGTCACCTAGCCGACCTAATTCTTTTTTTCTTGTTTAGGCGACCGAGTCATGTACCGCAAGTGTAATAAGGGAGACTAGTCTTTTTGGGTGCCATATGGGCAGGGACTCGGTCAAGTGAAGCACTGTTAGTCTGTTACATCCAACCTAATAAGGTCACGCACCTCACATTTTATTAAAATAATCACCTTATATGAACATACCCCGCTAAATACCTCACACACTCATAAACTAAACAAAAAATAAAGAAAGGCCGAGAAATTTGAATTTATTCAAAAGATTTTAGACAGTTAGTTATGGGGGGTTTACTAAATTAAATGATTTTATATGAAGCTCTTAATTAGCCTCTTAAAAGGGAGGGTGTAGTTATAATGGGTCTCTCCATTAAGAGAGAATAAGGGTTTGGGCTCACAATTCTCTCCACTAAGAGAAAAGTAAACACCCGTTTAATGCTAATGCTAGTAAGATCAAGTTTTGCTATGATTCTTTTATGTTAAAGTTTCAAATAGTGATCGAGTTTTAGACTTTAATTCTGTTAATTAGTAGTAATAATTTTATCATTTGTTTACAACATATGAATATCATTGATCAATATTCGTAAATGAACTTAAACTAGTGTAAAAGATTTTGCACATGCGAGGCTATCAATATAACATAATGAGGGTCAAGATTTCTCCGCTTATTTGAGACTTTTGAAAAATATAACACAATAAAACTTTGAATGATTTAAGAAGCCGGATGAGATGACCGCAAGCGCAGGTGTTTTAGACGACGACATAAAATGATATGATTTATGATGCCACATAACATAATAACGAACGAGTTGAAACATATGAACCTAGTCATGATAGGAATCAAGAATCGACGCCAATATTCCTCAATTACATACCAATCTCACATGTTGCCTATGAGCCACATATCAACACTTAGTGTTCAACATCTCAACCCATTTTTCTTGTAAATTATTAGTAATATGCATAGTGAAGAGACATAATGTGCATACATACGGTATGTGAGTATTGGACATGTCAATTCACGCTCTTTGACCTATTGATATATGAGTGCGTCCATCAACCAAAAAGTTTTGTTTTAAAGCCTCGTCAAAGACATGTGATATTGTGTAAGATAGATAATATAGGTGTGTTCATTAATGCTCTTTTGAAAAGATAAAAAAGAACAATTACTAGAAATTAGCGTTAGAACTAGTTTACTAAACTATTTCCATTTTCTCGTATTTGCATCATTATAATTTTATTTTATTATCCTAAGTTATTATAAGATGGTTGTGTATCACATTTGATACGAACTTTGAAAATGCAACAATATAACGGGGGATGTGTGGTTGTGAGCCAGTGGTTTCGGTGTTGGTATTGGGTCGCAACAACCAGACCTAAACAAGAATAATGTGGGGGTAGCCGCTAATGTGGCATCTAAAATTCAAATTCGAGCCAGTATGTGGGTAGCCGCTAATTGCACAATATAAGATCCTAAAAGTCGAACCCAAGATTACTAAAGATTAAGCTTTTTGTTATATCGGGTCTATGATATATTTGTCAACACTCCTAATGTTCGTGTAACATAATTGTAATCACGATTTTCTTTTAACTAATCATAAGTTTTTCTTAACATATTTACTCATACATCACAATCGTTGGAATTAAGATGAATAAATCTACCTCAACTTTTTTAATATTAACAAAAACAAAGACTCAAAATATTATTCATCCGGGTTAATAAAACCCTTGTTTATATCCGATATCAAGTATAAATTCGTTCAAAGAGTTTGAGGAAATTAGTCCCTAATCATTTTTGTTCTTTATTTGATATCATTTACATCTCATGTTCAACAATTTGAACATGATTGATAATGCTAATTTTGTGCAATAACTGACAAATCTCGTAAAAGAAGAAAAGTCCAAGAATGAAGTTGAAACCGGAAGACGATTGACACACAAAGGTATTTGCGTAAAATATATATATGAGTAGTTGTAAACCGAGACTATGCTCAAGGTCCGAGGCTGTTGGCACACAAGGGATTCTTAGATGGCACGATGTGACTTTAAGGGAGATTGTAAATACTGTTTACAAAGCAATAAGAGTTAGATCAAATAGTCTACTGGTACACGAAAGAAAGACACACTAAGAAGTAAGAATGCACCAGAAATTGACAGAATGCAACATCTAAAATAATTTAGAAACACATACCAAAGATGCCTAGTACTCCTTGTCAAATTGCTTTTGTATCAAGTCTCACAAACCGAGACTATGCTCAAGGTCCGTGTGCTTCATAAAAAGGGTTTGCAAAGGTGAAGTTCGATCTATTCTCACATATCTTCTATACACTTTGGTCTATAATACAAAGTTTATATTAGAGATCGAGGTGTGCTTATCTAGTCCTATTGTCCATAGTCATCAAACTAAAATTCCATATAGGATTTGGATTTATCATTATGCTAGTTATAATGCCCGCGCACGCGCGGGTTTTTAAATTTTTTTTTAATCATATATTTTTATTTATTAAAAAACAAAATTTTAATCCTATTATAGTTTTTTATTATTAAAGATAATTATTTAAAATTTTTAATCATATTATTAATTACATCTTATCTATATTTTTTGTATTTATCTTCTATGATTTATAATACTTTGATGAAAAATAAAGCTGAGGAATGATATCAGCAATTTCAGACAGCTTCCCGAAGAGTCCTTATTTGAGGCATGGGAACGCTACAAACTTGCTATTGATCGGTGTCCTAATCACAACATGCTTCTTGTCACCATTATTGATACCTTTTATAATGGTTTGACACTCCGTCATCGTGACACCATCAATGCTGCTGCTGGGGGCACCTTTATGAAAAGGACCCCTGAAGAGTGCTATGACTTAATCGAAAACATGACTGCCCATCATAATTTTTGGGACTCCTCTGCTGAGAGGAATGACTCAATTAAGTCAGTCACTCCGACAAGCAATGAAATATCCATCCTAGCTAAAAAGCTGGATGATTTGTCTACAGCAGTTTTGCGTATCCATCAGACAAATCATAATCAGGTCAAAGTTGTTAACCCAAGTTGTGAAACTTGCGGTGGTCCGCGTCCTTACACAGAATGCCCAGCCTCCGGTGGCTCGGCTCGTGAAAACGTGTATGCAGCTCAAGGTTCCTATAATACGGGAGGTAATTCTTAACAACCGCAAGGAGATCGAAACCTTTTGAGCTACCGATCTAATAACTACATCGGACCACCAGGGTTTAATCAGTCCCAGAACCAAAATGGCCAAAACAAAAACCAGAACTTTAACCAGAATCAGAACCAGAACCGAATGAACCAAGGTTATAACAACCAAGGGAATTTCAACCCTGGTCAAAACCAGGTTCAACAAAATCAGAACCAAGGGAATTATAATCAAAATCAAGGTCAGAACAATTACCCACAGGGTAATTTTCAATAACAAAACCACTTCCAGGGTAATAACAACCAGCAACATGGGAATTTCCAGAACAATCGGGCTCAAAATTTTCCAAACCAAAATCAAGCCATTGTTCCAACTGGACCATCACATGATGAGTTATTAAAACAGTTTATGAAATCCCAAGAAGAACTGAACAAAATGCTGGTTAGTCAAATATCTAATTTGCAGAAGTCTTTAAATGATCGACCCTCGGTCTCAGGTACTACTTTACCTAGCAACATGATCGCTAATCCGATGGGCGATGTAAAGTTGAAAAGTGTACAAGTGTGATAGTTTACGATGTAGACCTTTTTATATTTGTAGATGCTTGTACTTTGACCTGGCAATCCTAAGTCCTAACCTGCATTAGCAAAATTGGGTCATACGGGTAGGCCTTTTCATTATCATGGGTTGAATCGGATAAGAGAAAAAAATCAGATAACAGGTCACTTGTCTAATCTGTTCTTGTTGAGTTCTCAGCGGGTCAGAACGGGTCAGCAAAAGGGTTAGAATGGGTGGCAAATATCACCATGTCTTATCCAAATGATGCATGAACTACATAGTACAAGTTGTACTATGTAGACCCTTTAATAGTTTACGATTGTGATAGTTTGTTAACTGAAAAGGGTATGAAAGAATCATTCTTTTTATGAGGTTTTAATGGTACGAATTACTATCACATTAGCTAATAAATGTTTCATCTTTTAGGCGGTGTTCGGGATTTGCTTATAAGAGTGCTTATCTGCTTGTTGTGTTTCTTTTAAGGAAAGAAGCAATCTTGTAGTGTTTGGATAAGGTTTATGCTCAAGCAATTCCAAACACCCCCTTTTAGTACCATTCGGTCTAACAAATGCACCCGCTGTATTTATGGACTTAATGAACCGAGTGTGCAAACCCTATTTGGATAAGTTGGTGATTGTATTCATCGATGATATCCTTATTTATTCACGTAGTAAGGAAGAGCACGCAGAACACTTGAAGGCTATACTAACACTGCTCAGAGAAGAGAAATTATACGCCAAATTTCGTGACGCCGTCAAATCTGTACTGGATCGTCATGGAAATTACTCTTGACGCCGTCAAGATTTTCTTCTTGACGCCGTCACCTACTGTTCCTAGCAAGGAAAATTAAGTCTTTGGCGTTTTCTTCACTTTTATGCTCCAAAAACGTCCGAATTGCTTCCTTTTCTAGATTTCACTCCCAAAGTACCTAAAATCACAAAAGGAACGATTTAGGGCAATATTTGATCAAATAAATTCAATTCCGGGCTTAAATGACCCCCTAAAAGTGGTTCATTTTTCGCCTCATCATATACCCTTACACTTGAGATTTGCTTGTCCTCAAGCAAATGCGCTTTTATTCTACTCAAAATACAAGTTAGGGGTCATTTAACACTAATATAAAAGTAATTACAACAAATAATCGTTCCACTAAAGACCAATAGACAAGCACGGAGGTCATACACAAGCACATCACAAATAGTGTTTAGATACTCACATCTCTCGGGTGTAATAAAGTATAAATTACAATATGGAAACGGAAGATATCTCTCACTACCTGTCATAGCAAAATAGATTACCATAGGCTTGGGAAAGGATCAAACCTCCACCACATGGCGTAAGCACCTAGGATAAACTATCAAAGAGGTCTTTTTAAATGGTTGTAACGTTAGGTGTAGGGATATGAAATACACGGTTTTGTTGGATAAAGGAAGTTTTACTGGTGGCGAGTTAACAATCTTGGTTAATTACATGTACAATATGGCGTTGCTAAGCCAAGACTAGACTCGACTTAAGCTAATAAATGAAAAATAATAAAAACATAAAATGAACATAGAATAAAAATGGATGGTAGTCCGTATGTTTTTTCTCTTTTCTTTTTCTATTTTTTTTCTTTTTCTTGATTTTTTTTTTTTTTTTTTTTTTTTTTTTTTTTTTTTTTTTTTGCATACACTCTTACCCTACCATCTAAAATAATACATCATAGAGAATGGAAATTCCCCTTACACTTGAATTTTTACATACTTTACAATAAACTAATTTAATGACTCGAATTAAGAAAATCAAAACACTTGGAGTACTTTTAAGATTAATGCACATACGGGGGTAATAAATGATGTTCTTCCCCATTACTTCATAAAATAAGTACTTTACCCATGAGTCCCAATCGTCCCAAAACAATATGTACAAGGATATGACTCGACTTAGCAACCATGTAATCAATTAGATAGTTAACTTAGGGTTTAACAAATAACAATAATGCACTAAAAATGAGCGCATACACGGAAGGCTAAGGCGATTTGGTTGTACATTTAAGTGGGGTGTAACAAATTCTTCCTTTAAGTAAAATGCTTAAAGTTAGAAACGAAAATATAGGCTCGGAGGGGTGTACTAGGGGTTCGTGTACTAAAAATGAGTACAACGCTAAGGGCGTGGGAAAATTTAGTTGACTTAACTAGCCAAGTAATATGACTTAAATGGTCAAGTAATTATAATACGGGTTTAACACAAGGGTGATCCTAATGCCTCTTATCATATAGTAAATCCTACCACACGAATGTAGTCTCACTAGCGGTCTCGGGATGCATCACTAACGCAAGTTCTAGAATCTAAATGCTACCGGTACACTCATAAGCACTAATAATAAATGCTTTTCCTATCAAATCTAAAGGCGAACCTCACATATTTGGGTGGAAAATTTTTCTGAATAGTAGTAATAGAAAAAATCAGATAACGTTTTTTGAGTTAAGGATACCAATGATCTAGATGCCAAAAGTTAGACTTTTATGCTTGGGTTAGTTGAGATTCGTTCATCACATAATTGCATTTAAAAAAGTTTCTTTTTGTCTGTAATAGCCAAATTAATTGTGGAGTTGTTGTAATGTCATTTTACGTGACTAGGCTTTTCTTGGATTTATCGTGAAAGACTTATTGTTCTCCTAACTAGTTATAATTTTCGCGCACGCGCGGGTTTTTTTTTAAATTTTTGAATAATATATTTTTATTTATTAAAAAACAAATAATTTAATCTTTGTATTATTGATGACTAGTTATAATTCCCGCGCACGCGCGGGTTTTTTTTTTTAATTTTTGAATCATATATTTTTATTTATTAAAAAACAAATAATTTAATCTTTGTTTTGTTTGATTTATGATGTTTAATGATAGTTTTTTTTATTATTAAAGATAATTATTTAAAAATTTTAATCTTATTATTAATTGCATCTTATCTATATTTTTTGTATTTATCTTCTACTTGTGTTATGGATAAATATAAAATATTACCTAATAAGAAAATAACATTTTTTTTTAAATAAAATTATTACTAAATAAGGTATGAATGCATTTTTTTGAAATTGAAAATTCCCAATAGGGGTTTTGTTGTATTATATAAAAGATACGTAGTATATTTTTAAGGAGCCAATCAAAACGGAATTGTCTGGTTGCCAAAAAGTAAAACATATGCTTTCATACCCTGAAACATTATTTAGATCATTCATTTGATGTTGACACGCTTGACCTCGGTCATATATTTGTTAGTGAATATATATGTTTCTGAGATAAAAATTAATGGTGACATATATATAGTACTGGAACACATATTGATAAATCCAACTGGTCATATACATGGCTGATGATTATTATATATGTTGTTGATACTCTTCATCTCCATCTTCTTAATGGTGAGTTGATTTGGCTAATGAGTCTTTGTTCGATGAAATTATATGAAAGTTCTATAAATAATGTGAAGGCATGTTTCCTAGAAGTAGTTATGGGCTATTAGACGTATTTGGGATTGCGTTAAACAAAGCTTGTTTTAGCTCAACTCGAAACAGAACATTGTCAATTCTGCTTTAAAATTGGTTATATTATTTTGGATATATATATATTTTTTAAATTTATCATTATTATTATTATTATTTTTTTGAACTTAGGATTTTTAGTTATTAAAACACTGTTAGGACTCACTGGGAATTAAGTATATCAGGCGTTAGTATTTTGGACTTTCTTTTGTATACTTTAATTAGCAATGCGTACTAATCTACCTGGACATACTTCCTTAATGGTAGATATGCAAGAACCAGTAAGTTACGAACTAAATCTATTGCAGTACCACTAGTATACGTATGTGAAGACTTTCGTGTAGAGGCGAATAAACAATATAAGTGATTTGTTCCTTGTGTTTGAAATTGTTTACTGATTTTTTTTCCTTAACTTTGATGTCTTAATTAAACCTGCTTATTTTTTTTCTTGTAAATTTATCATACTATATTTTCTTTCTCTCTCATGGAAAGATTATATGCTCAAATATCACCATTATGCGTCTTTGCATTAAATGTTTTGATCTTAACAAGATCATTGTTATTAGTTGATGTCCAAGAGACGATAAAACAACCGATACTTCTCAGTCATTGTTTATCATAAAATACAATGAGAAAAATCAAATATGCAGTTTCATACAAATTGCTGCAAGTGTAGATGAGATTCCTTCATTGCATAGTTGCCTAAAATAATTGTGGGGTGCAGTGGTTAGCATGTCATTTTATTTGACTAGGCATTTGTTGAATTTAATGTGAAAGACAATCATACTATAGAAGATTAATTGTTTTCTTTTTTCTTAAATCCAAAAGAGTCACAATCTGCGTTCATACTCAGGGTTCAATGAGCCAATGGCGCGTAGCTTATATAGTTGGTAATGGGAGGGGCATCTTTGCACCTAACAAGCACAAGGTCCATGGTTCAATCCTTGGCACATGGTCCATGGTTCAATCATTGGCACCCCCATAGCCACAGCCGCTGAATGATTCATGTATCACCCCATAGCCAAAACCACTGAATGAGTCATGTATGCCCTCACATCATAGAAGACAACCGATTGTGAGCTGGTTTGGGATACCGGTTGTTAACCTTTTGCAGCTAACTGAGGTTTCAATGAGGCTTGTTTTGACATCAAGCACTGGACAACCAAGGGCTACACTAGTAGGCTCAAATGTTAGTGTCAAGATTGGCCCAACAGAGACAATGCTCTCATGGGATGTAATAAATAAATTAAAAAAAAAAATCAGATAACATTGGCAAAGGTTAGACTTTTATGCTTGGGTTAGTTGAGATTCGTTCATCACATAATTGCATTTTAAAAAGTTTCTTTTTGTCTGTAATAGCCAAATTAATTGTGGAGTTGTTGTAATGTCATTTTACGTGACTAGGCTTTTCTTGGATTTATCGTGAAAGACTTATTGTTCTCCAAACTAGTTATAATTCCCGCACACGCACGGGTTTTTTTTTAAATTTTTGAATAATATATTTTTATTTATTAAAAAACAAATAATTTAATCTTTGTATTATTGATGACTAGTTATAATTCCCGCGCTACACAAGTAGAAGATAAATACAAAAAATATAGATAATATATTTAAAAAAAAGATTATTTATTTTATATTTATCCACAAGACAAGTAAAAGATAAATAAAAAAAATATAGATAAGATGCAATTAACAAAAGGATTAAAAATTTTAAATAATTATTTCAAAAAAATTTTAAAAAAAACTCGCACGTGCGCTGGCATTATAACTAGTTAGAAAAGAAACATAACTTAACGCAGACATTAAGAGACAATTTATTTTGAAAACAAAACACCCATTTAGCATAAAAACCAGAAAGAAAGTGTGTCTAAATCTGAGCATAAAAACGTTTAGCCTATGCCAGCCAAATTAAGAAAGAAAGTGATGTGTACTAGTTTTGAGGTGAGTTATTTTAGAGACTAAGTTTTTGTTACATACTAAGGGACAAATCCCCACCATCCATTTAATTTGATCTAATGGTGGAGATTAACCTAAGATTTAATAAGACAACCTAAGTCCATGTTTTTTTCTTGTCTTTTTTGTCTTTTTTATTTGTTTTTTTTTTGTTTTTTTTTTTTTCTTTCTATGTCTTTTTTTTTTTTTTTTTTTTTTTTTTTTTTGTTTTCCCTATTCACGTATTATTATTTTATTTTTTTTGTCTTTTATTTTCTATCCATGTTTTTCTTTCTTTTTTTTCACGTTTTTTTTTTGTCTTTTTTTTAATTCACTTATTATTTGTTTTAAATCACGTTGTTTTTAAATTCACGTTTTTTATTTTAATTCACGTCTTTTTCACTTTCTTACTTTTTCATCCGTTTTCATATGTTTTCGTCATTTTTTATGTCTTCGTCCGTTTTCATACGTTTTCGTCCATTTTCTTACGTTCTCAAACGTTTTTGTCCGTTTTCTTGCGTTTTCTTTCGTTTTCGTCCGTTTTCATACATATTCGTCCATTTTCGTCCGTTTTCGTCTATTTTCTTACGTTTTCGCCCGTTTTCATACTTTTTCGTCCGTTTTGATACGTTTTTGTCTGTTTTCTTACGTTTTCAAACGTTTTCGCCTGTATTCATACGTTTTCATCTGTTTTCTTACGTTTTCGTCCGTTTTCGCCCGTTTTCATACACATTCGTCCATTTTCTTACTTTTTCATCCGTTTTTATACGTTTTCATATGTTTTCGTCCGTTTTCATACGTTCTCGTCCATTTTCTTACGTTTTCGTATGTTTTCATACGTTTTTTTTCCGTTTTTACACGTTTCGTCCGATTTTATATGTTTTCATATGTTTTCGTCCGTTTTCATATGTTTTCATCTGTTTTTATACATTTTTACCCATTTTCAGATGTTTTCGTTCGTTTTTCTACATATTCGTCCGTTTTCTTAAGTTTTCGTCTATTTTCTTACATTTTCGTCCGTTTTTAAATGTTTTCGGCCACTTTTAGACATTTTCATACGTTTTTGAATATCACAAGTGATATTCTGAACATCACAAGTGATTTTCAACTAATGTTTTGTAACATGAAAATATCAAGTGATATTCTGAATATCATAAGTGATATTGATATTCAGAATATCACAAGTGATATTCAAAATATCACAAGTGATATTCTGAATATCACAAGTTATTTTTAACAAATGTTTTGTAACATGAAAATCACAAGTAATATTCTGAATATCACAAATGATATTCTGAATCACAAATGATATTCAGAAAATCACAAGTGATATTCAGAATATCACAAGTGATTTAATGTTTTTTTTCACTTTTACGTTTTTGTCTATATTCATACGTTTTTATCCATTTTCGTTCGTTTAATATCACAAGTGATATTATGAATATCACAAGTTATTTTCAACAAATGTTTTGTAACATAATCACAAGTGATATTCAGAAAATCACAAGTGATATTCTGAATATCATAAATGATACTGATATTCAGAATATCACAAGTGATATTCTGAATATCACAAGTTATTTTTAACAAATGTTTTGTAACATAAAAATCACAAGTAATATTCTGAATATCACATGTGATATTCTGAATATCACAAGTGATATTCAGAATATCATAAGTGATTTCACGTTTTTTTTTCACTTTCTTACGTTTTTGTCTGTATTCATACGTTTTTATCCATTTTCGTTCGTTTAATATCACAAGTGATATTATGAATATCACAAGTTATTTTCAACAAATGTTTTGTAACATGAAAATCACAAGTGATTTCACGTTTTTTTCACATTCTTACGTTTTTTCTGCATTAATACGTTTATGAATATCACAATTGATATTCTGTGATATTCTAAATGTCACTTCTGATTTTAAGAATATCAATTATGGTATTTAAAAATGTATGAAAATGGACGAAAACGTAAGAAAATAAGCGAATACGTACGAAAGCGTAAAAACACGTCTGAAAATGGACGAAAACATATGAAAAATGGACGAAAATGAAAGAAAACAGACAAAACCGTACAAAAATGGACGAAAACGTTTTAAAACTACCGAACGGATGAAAACGTCTAAAAACGAACAAAAATGTATAAAAACGAAAGAAAACGGGAAAAAAACGTATATAAATCTATGAAAATAGACAAAACCGGACGAAAACGTTTTAAAACTACCGAACGGATGAAAACGTCTAAACATGGACGAATGGTATGAAAACGGACGAAAGCGTATGAAAATTGACGAAAACATCTGAAAACAGATGAAAACGTCTAAAATTGAACAAAATTTTTAAAAACGGATGAAGATTGAAAAAAAAAACGTCTAAAAACGGACGAAAACGTGTATAAACGGACAAAAACGAACGAAAACGTATGAAAAAATAAGAAAGTGAGAAAAACGTGAATTAAAATAAAAAAGTGAATTAAAAAAAATACACGTGAATTTAAAAGAACGTGATTAAAAAAAAAAAAAAGCGTGAAAGAAAAAGTGAATAAAAATGAAAAGGAAAAAAAAAGAAAAAAAAAAGAACAACGTGTGAATAGAAGAAAAAGGCAAAAAGAAAAAAAATAGAAAAAATAGAAAAATAAAAAATAAAACGTGAATAGGAGAAAAAAAGAAAAAAAAAGAAAAAAGAAAAAAAAATAGTGAATAAAATGAAAGACAAAAAAGACAATAAAAAGACATGGACTTAGGTTTCCATATAAAATCTTAGGTTAATCTCCATCATTAGATCAAATTAGATGGATGGTGGGGATTTGTCCCTTAGTATGCAACAAAAAACTAGCCCATAAATGAACTTTTCTCTACTAGTTTTACACCACGTGCGTTATCAACAAAAAATATAGAAATCTCTTTTACACCACATGAGCATTATCAAAATCTGTCACAAATATACACCCACAAATTTGGTGTCGACATGCCGGTAGAGATTCAGAAGAAAACTCAAATTTTGAAAGACATATTTGATATGTATTTACTTGAATTAGATAGAATTTATTCATTAGATGCATACCAAGTAGTTTCGAAAGTGATTCTAAAATAAAAAAAATGCAAAGTAAAATAGCAACAAATTTGACATGCAAGGAACAAAAAATACATATGTTTCATCTAACTTGATTAAATACATTCAATATATGTACATGTACATTTTTTTTTTCTTTAAAAAAGTATATTATGATCATCTAAAAGATTAGAGATATATCTAATTTAAGTTGATACATCTAAAATATAGATAGTTATTTTTCATTTTAAAATTATTTCTCGTTTGATGCTAAGTTGTCCACTATGCATATATATAGTACGTATATAAGTAGATAACAAATTTGTGGCTATATATTTGTGACAGGTTTTCATAACATATACTCCGTTATGATGCATGTGCTACCCGCATACACATATCACGTAATAGAGAAAACCATCACAAATAACAATGTTTCTCTCATTTCAACTGCTACTTTTTCCTATTAAAGCATTCTTCATTTTATTATTACTCTTGATTCCACTTAAATGGCTTTCATCTATTTCTGGAACACGAAAAAACCTAGCACCATCACCAAGAAAGCTTCCGATTATTGGAAACCTCCACCAACTAGGCTCGAGTCTCCATCGCTCTTTCCAAGCCTTAAGCCAGAAGCATGGACCAATAATTTTGATTCACCTAGGTAGTGCACCTTTGCTTGTAGTCTCCTCCGCTGAAGGAGCTCGAGAAATCATGAAAACCCATGATTTAATATTCTCGAGTAGACCTAAATTAAGTATTCCCGATAAGCTTACTTATGGGTCTAAGGACATTGGATTTGCTCCATACGGAGAGCATTGGAGGCAAGTCAAAGGCATTACGGTGCTCCACCTTCTAAGTCATAAACGAGTTCAATCATTTCGACATATTCGAGAAAGAGAAATGATTCGTATGATTGACATGATTGACAAAAGTTGTGGTTCTGTGATTGATTTGAGTGAGATGCTTGTCTCGCTTACTAACAACATAATTTGTCAGGTTGCTCTAGGAAGGACATATAGTGACTTAAAGTTTAAGGACTTGCTAAGAAGATTTCAATTCCTACTTGGTGTTGTGAGTGTTGGCACTTATATTCCATGGCTATCGTGGGTGGATTGGTTACGTGGTCTAGAGGGAAAAACAAATAAGCTTGCTAAAGAAATTGGCGAGTTTCTTGATGGTGTTATTGAAGATCATTTAAACAAGAACAAAATGGTGGATGATGGAGGAAACGATCAAAGCCAAGATTTAATTAATATCTTACTAGATTTTCAAAGAGAAGATACAGCCAACTTTATATTTGATAGAGATACAATTAAAGCTGTCATCTTGGTAAATATTTTCATCCCTCACTATTAATAATACTACAATGTGTTTTAGAAAACTAAAAAGGCGTAGGCATTTTCATGTATTTCTATTTCCTGCAGGATGTGTTTACTGGTGGAACTGATACAACGTCCACACTTCTAGAATGGGCACTTAGCGAGCTAGTAAGACACCCACATATAATGAAAGAGCTGCAAACTGAGGTCACAAAAATAGCGGAAGGAAGATCTAGGATTACAGAAGATGATACACAAAATATGCATTACCTGAAAGCTGTACTTAAAGAGACGTTGCGATTACATCCTCCACTCCCACTACTTGTTCCTCGAGAGTCAAGACAATATGTCAAGTTAATGGGGTATGATGTCGCACAAGGTACCCAAGTGATGGTCAATGTTTGGGCTATAGCAAGAGATCCTTTGCTATGGGAAGAACCTGACAAGTTTAAGCCACAAAGGTTTCTCAACAGTTCTATCGACTATAAAGGGTTTGACTTTGAATTATTGCCATTTGGTGCCGGTCGAAGAGGGTGTCCTGGTATTCAGTTTTCCGCAGCTATTAGCGAACTTGCTTTAGCAAATATAGTGTATAAATATGATTTAGCATTGGCAAATGAAGGAAAGCCTGAAGAACTGGACATGCGTGAGAATTTCGGACTAACTGTGCATAAGGAGTCTCCTTTACATGTTATGACAACTCCTCGTTTCTAGTTATTGCTCATATTTTGTAACTTTTATAGTGCAAAATATAAATTTTATGATGAATAAGACTAGCTAAGCAGTTTACTTCAGTGAAAAATATGTTGTTTTTATGTTGAATAACACTTTGTATTCAAATACGTGAGTTATTTTAAAGAATATGTTGTTTTTGTAATTATAACGAGGATGTGTGCCCGCGCATTGCGGCGGGGCTTTTGTATATGCAATTTACATGAAAAGAAAGAGTAGTGAAGTCAGTTTCATTAAGGTGTCTGAAACGTTGTACAAAATAACCTGCATATGTTTTGGGATATATATTTGTGCTGTTATAGCTCTGAAGCACAAATATGTTACAAAACATGAAGTAGATGTTGTTTACATATGCAAATTTTGAAAGTAGTTATTGTTGCCTACCAATGGCAGCAAAATGGCTAAATATTTACATGCCACATAGTTTATAACAAAAGCTAATAGAGGATGGGTGACATGGCAACTTGAGCTCTAGTTTTCTTTCTTTTTCTGGACAATTTTTGGTCTTCATTTTGTTTGCCAATGAGCTTCCTGGTGTGGCTGTATAATTCAAAAAATAAAAAATAAAAAATACTTTGATTAGTATTGGGAGAAAATAAGATATAGCAATGATAATTGGCATGACTGTATGAGTGTACTGCAATAGTAAAAAATGCATTATTTCTGGTAACTTTGAAATGGTGGAGATCAATAATGGTAGTTTCTTTTGGACCTTTGTGTTGCATTATTGGATGTTAAAGTGAATGTACAAAATACAGTGGGAAGCAATGGTGTAAAACTAAAGTGAATGTAGGAATTCTATTTTATCAGTAGGAAATAATTTGTTTTTCTGAGCAGACCTGGTAAACTTGGTGTGATGTTGTGCAATTTTGAATAGTGTATCATACAGCATTCTGCTTTTAGAGCACAGTAATAACATGTGAAAAGTTGGTGTAAAAAAATTAGGTGCAAACTGGATGGAATGTGTTGTTGGTTATGATTGTGTGTTTTGGGTTGTTTTTTCGTGGGAAAAACATAGAATAAAAATCAAAACAACCAGAACTGAGTAAGCAAAAGTTTCAACTACCAAATCATCCTACATCCTAACTGATTCAATGAAACAATTCAAAAGGGAATATAAGCCAAACCTAACAAGCTCTTACTACCTACTGCAGTCCTAATAAACTAACGGGACACAAACAATGCAATTTACAGCTTATAGAAAACTGGAAAATGACCATAAGCAATCAAAAGCTCAAAATTACTCTACTCCCAAACACCACTTCTGTGACAGGTTTAGGCTAACTATATTAAATCCATAGAAACCATAAACAGTAACTAAATAGCAGTTAGTCTAAGTAAGAAGTAAAGGCTTTAAAACTGAAGTTAAAGACAAAAATTCAAGGTCTGCCAAAGTGAATTTTCATTAAAACTAAAAATTTAAGATTACAAACGGATTTAAATAAAAGAAAACTAAAAATTAAAGTTGAAAACCGCTACCCTAAAATCCTAATAACTAATGACTAAAAAAAACTAACTCCTTTCGGCTTACAATTCATTCAATTTATAATAGACTATACTAGGGTTTCGGCTATGTTTGTCGCGGAGCTTTTTTGGAGCTTTTTGGGGTAATGAGCGGGGAGAATGAGCTTTTTTATTTTTGATGTTTGTTTGGCATGAGAGCTGTGGGCTTTGCTATTTTTTTGGAAAGCTCATTTTCCCAATGCTTCTTTATGAAGCTGTGAGCTTTTTTGGCTACTGCTCACAGCTCACAGCTACTGCTCACTCCTACTGCTCAATGCTACTGCTCACAGCTACTTTTGCCAAACATAGCCGAACCCTTTTTCTCTTTGTCATTTTCTGCCTTGTGTTTCTTTTTTTTTTGAGTGGATACAGCTTTCAATATCGACTTGTGTTTTCTTTGAGCCAATCTGAACCATCAATCTTGCTTTGTGTCCACTGCTTTCAATCTCAGCCTTACATCAAATTTTGGCGCCCAAATAGGAAGTGGATTGCTGAGGTGGATTGGATGAGGTATCTCGTGACTTGTTTGGTAACATGTGAAGGGGGTGGAGTCTCGTGATTCTTTCTTGGGGAAGGAAACATGGTGATTTCTTGGCGTGTAACTGGAAAAGGGGAGGAGGGTTTGTTCACTGGGTAAAACGTAGGGGTGGAGAAGAAAGGTTTCGTTGACCTAGATCTGACCAAAAAGAGGTGAGCATTTTATTATTTAAACGTGCCTTGGATTTGGGAGTTGGACTTGGATTGGGCCCAAGGGTTGATGTGTGGGCTATTTGGAGTGATAAGGTGGATTGTATTTTGATTTGGATTGGCTTTAATAATACAAAAGGGTCCGTTTGTAGTTATATAAGGAATTCAAGCCCAAGGACCATAGTTGTAATTTGCTGATTTTACAAGGACCAAAACTGTGATTCTGCCAAACTTCAATCAGGGGTCAAAATTGCCCACATTTGAATTTCCAAGGTCCACTTTGTTATTTTTCTTCAATTTATAACTCCCGGGTCACTTTTGCCAAATTCCAAACTGCAGGGACCAAAGTTGTACAATTTCCAAACTTTTCACTTTAGGGACTAAACTTGTTCATTTTTGAAAGCTTTTTTTTACCCAAAGATTATTTTTGACTTCTTTTGACTTTTAAGAAACTTGGGTTGACTTTTTTTTTTGAAATAAACGCTTAGGGACTAGTTTTGACAATTTTTGAAAGTTGGAGGACTGAAACTGCCAATTATGCAAACTTTGTTTGTTTTTCGTTAGTTTTCAATCATTTTGCATTTGAGACATATAAAACACGATTTTTGGGATATTTTTATTATTTTGATGTATTCTTGAGTGTTTTCTCGCGTTTTGGCAGTTAAAATTCGGTAAAAATGATGAGTATTTACACACTCATCACAACCCCTGAGCAATTCCTTCTATGATGTTAAACCGTTTAGGCCAATCAAGCTCTACCCTTTTGTTTTCGTCTGAAATGTGAAATGCCAGTCTATTAATTTAAAATTTAATGAACAAAATACAAAACTGTATGTAATCGTTTTACATATATATATATATATATATTGTATACCAAAGAGAAATAAATCCAAACTCTTGTTAGGCATATACTTGTAAATTAACATCTTTTCCTCCCTATGAATGCAACAACCAAGAATCCGGACAAGATTTGTATGTTGGAGTTTTGCTATGAGTATTAATTCATTTTTGAATTCCACAAGCCCTTGCCCAGATGTTTTTGAAAGCCTTTTGATTGCAATTTCTTTTCCATCACTCAGTGTTCCCTGTGCTTATATATTAAGGTACGAATATAAGTATGAATATTCTTATCTGGAAAGCATGAGAATGAAAAATTATATAATATGGGTTTAACATGAATTATGTATTACCTTGTAAACAGGTCCAAAACCACCTTGTCCGAGTTTGTTTTCAAGTGAGAAATCACCTGTGGCAGCCATGATAGAGGCAAAGCTAAATATTAACAAATCATTTCCTTTTCCTCCATCCGTATCAAGATGATGTACATCCTTGAAATTTTCAGAAGCTGCTAACTCAATGAAGAATTTGTCTCTCTTTCGCCTTTCTTCATCTAAGATCAGCATTGGTGAGTTACAAAAAAAAGTAAGAAGCAACTATAGTCAATAGATAGAATATCAATTTTAAAATTTGTACCTTCTCGTCTATGCTTTCTGTGCTTGAAATACCACAGAAACCCGAAAGTGAAGAAAGCCACAAGGATGACCAAGCCAACGAGTATCCATATACGGTTGTTTTGGTTTTTAAGCTTCTCTCCTGCAGTATGACTTGTTTAGATGTGAACAAAAAAAAATGCTAAAACCTAAGGAAAGACCGGAAGACCATCAAAATGAAGCATTCATACTTGTAATCGGACTAGTAAGATGTTTAGAACTGATCACATACAACTTTGAAGTAGAATTGTCATTAGTTTCAACAGAATAGCTATTGCTTCCCATCCAAAAAACACAACCAGTTTCAAGGGTGGTACTTGTATTAAACCCCATGCAATTGCAATCATACCGGCACTTGAAAAAACAATCACCAATGCTTTGGTTTAAGTTATCATCGGTGACACGTCTTGTAATATCAGGAGCAAAATCACCAATAGATTCAGTAAAAATGTCACTCAGATTTCTGCACTGAGACAAAGTAGACTCCACACAACCATTACTCGAATTATACCCGTAGCAAAACTCTGGGGTCCAAACATCCGAATTATCACTATCCGTAATTTGCCCTTTTGGTGTTAAAACCCACATGGGAAAATCTTTGTGACTACTATAATGTTTGTTGTAGCTAAAGTATTGTTCCTCATTGTTGTATTCGGACGTGAGTTGATAGTCAAATGGACTATTCAATGCTAATAGATGTGGAAATCTTTGATTATCAAGATTCCCGCTAGTCCAGTAGGTTTGGCCTCGTCTTCGAATCATTAATCTTTGAGATGCTTCATCAGTGGGTTCCCAACTCAAGGTAAAAGCTCCTGACTGAGGGATTTCATTGCTCAACCAGGAAGTCAGGTTCAACTTCCGCCCTGTTGTCTTGACATACCCCAACTTCATACCCGGTAAAAGTACGTTGACCGGGTTATCAAAGCTCTGCCACAAAACCTTCTCGTCGAAATTGTTGACTAACTGGAAGTTACCGGTTTCTTGGAGGTCTGCAGACACGTTTGGGTTTGGGCCCACATTAATATGGGTAATATTCATCACAATCCTGCCTTCAACAGTGATTATCAAGTCGCCTGTGTTGGGGTTGATTGATAGGGCAGGGGCACCTAAGGGGGAGATGATTGGATTATTTGGATTGGCTACCCAAACTTTCCTGGATTGATAATCGCCAGTGTACCAAATTCCCAAGTACTCGTAATTTGAACCAAAGAAGCCTAACGTAAATAACCCACCTTTGGAGACAAGCTGGTTGGTGGATCAAATGTGATTTATAATATTTGTGACCATGTAAGGATACCAATGATCTAGATGAACCAATTCAACAAGAATAGTAAATATGTGCTCACTTAGAGTAAATGAAAATAGTTCTCAAGTTTGTTTAGCTTTTTGACTAATTTCACAGGGTTCACTATAAGAGTTATCATTAATCATGATTTTATTTTTTAAAACATTCATGACTTAGTCCGAAGGATGACCAAGTCTACAATGCCATGTATGTTTAGAAAAATTGCAAACTGACTTATCAAACTTTAACTCTAGCTCATTACCTTGATTTCCATCAAAGTAATACAACCAACCATTTCTCCTGTCATTTCCCAGCAGTTTCCCTTCCCTCAAATCCTAAGGCAATACATAACATTTAGTATCATCAAAACCAATAATAAACTTTTTGTCTCTAGCCACTTTATGAAGAAACATGCGACTGATACAGTATTTGAGTACTATAAGCACATCATACATAGTTAAATACTCAGTCAAAATCAAATTATCAATCTTTGTAATAAAGGCTTATGTCCTATTGGGATGAGAAACCTTTATCTTAAGATAAGATATTTCAATTACATTGACAAATTCCTTATTAGTATATGTCGTGTATTTATTAGCATCTAAATCAACAATCAATCATGCCTAGGGGTGAAAACGAGCCGAGCCGAGCCCGAGCCTGCCAGAGCTCGAGCTCGGCTCGTTTACATATATAAAGCTCGAGCTCGTTTCGAGCCTTATACTTTGAGCTCGAGCTCGGCTCGTGAAAATTTTCACAAGCTCGAGCTCGGGCTCGGGCTCGACTAATTTATATGAAGTTTTAAAGAAGAAAAAAAAGTTCAAATAGAGTTGGGCTCGTTAATTACATAAGGCTCGAGCTCGTTTACTACTATTAAGCTCGTTTATATGTATAAATAATATATATACATAGATATTTCTAGGGCTCGTTTAGGCTCGCGAGCGTACTCGAGCTTTTTATATAGAGCTTGGGCTCGAGCTCGATTATTAAATGAGCTTAAACTTAGGCTCGAGTTCGGGCTCGAGCTCGTTTAGGCTCAGCTCGTTCGAGCTTTTTACCGATCCGATCCTGAGCTTTTCACGAGCGGCTCGGCTCGTTTCCACCCCTAATCATGCCTTTATCAAACTAGAATGAGCATGATTGCTAAGCAAAAAATCTTATCAAAGTTTTGACAAAAAAAACCTTAGCTATTGTTTCAAACAATACCTGCCACATTGGCATTTACTCGTTTACCAACAGCATTAACAAAATATTCTTTAATCAGATAATGTGTTTAGAAATTTGTTCATCAGAGAAAGAAAACATGGAACTAGAACCAACAGAATCTTTATTGTTAACAAAATTCTTATTAAAATTTTGGGTACCCTGATTCACATTTTCTTTTTACAAAAATTAGCATGATAACCAATCAGCTTAAAACATCTATCAATAATATGCCAATTATAACAACAATTCTCACAGACCAAGGTAAGACCCCAAGTGGGTTCCTTCCTGGTATCAACATTTCTAGAAACATTAAAATAGGTTTAAGACATATGAAAATTTCCTCTATCAGCAATCTTAGAAGCAAACACAAAAACTTGTGACCACTGAGAGGTACTAGCATTACTACCAGACATAACCACTATAGAAAATAGCATACACATTTTTAATATCAGACAGAGGTTCTCTAGAAAGAAAACTACTTTTTATTTGCATATAAACATCATCTAATCCCAAACAAAACTGCATAAGTTTTAGTAATTGATTATGTTTCTTAAAATCTTGTGTAGTATGATAAATGCACCTTGGCAACTGAACTAATGCATTAAACTATCTTCATAGAGCATTCAACTTCTGATAATAATTAGCAATTAATGATCTATTTTGACACAAAGAATTAATTTTATGATGCAAATTAAATGTAATGGATCCATCAACCTTATCATAAGTTTCTTATAACTCTTCCCACACATGGGATGCCCTTTAAGAAAATATTTGACCAAGATACAATTCTTCAGAAATTAAATTTAAAATCCAACCAAGAACAATAGCATTATACTATCTCACTTTTTACCCAAAACCTCATCAATATTAGACCTTTTGCATGTACCATCAATAAACCTAATCTTGTTTTGTCTTTCTAAAACAAGTAACATAGCACAATACTAAACACTATAGTTTTCAACTCCTTTCAATTTTAAACAATAGTCAGAGTACCAAAATTATTAGGATGCAAATGCAAATGACTACTATTAATCTGAGTCAAGTTATCTTCTTCTTCATCAGACTCATTATCATTATGTTCATATTGCTCATATTCCTCAATATTAGGACCATGACAATAAAACGCATATAAAACATCACAAAAAATGCAATCACAAAAATAAAACAATCAAATGCACAGATTAGTCCCTAAATGTAGTAAGGTTGCCAAACTTACTACTTGGAATAGGGTAGGAAAAGAGGACTCATAGTACTGAACTCTGATCTACAAAATCAAGAACACAACAGAAACAAACAACCAAACCCTAAAAATTAGGGTTTTCAACCAAATCTTTCAAGATCAACAATTCAGTTCACCAGAATCCACACAAAGTACTCAATTGACTATTAAACCCCAAATCAATTAAAAGCCCTAAATATAAAACTATGTTTTGAAAAAATGAAACTTTTAATTGACCACAATCTAACCACGATTTATCGATTACAAGATGTAAATCAACCAAAGAACCTTCAAACTACAAAAGCTCCAAATCTTGACAAACCCTAGTTTCTCAAACAAAGATATACACAGAAAGATTTTAATTCCGGTCTGATACCTTGAACAAAAACTAAACCGAATACTATCTTTGTATGTTGAATCTCTATTCAACAGGTATAATCACAAATGGTCAAATCAACCAAACTGGCTACCACTGCTAATTAGCTGTAACTCGTTCATTTATTTGATGAATGTTCTATTACAAAGTACACATCTTAATTTGTGAATAAAGAGAGAATAAAACTGAATATGAGATTAATAAGAGAAAATGAGAGAGAAGTTCCTTTTTTATGAGAAATCCTAGCCATAAGAGCATTCGGTAATGTGACTTTCTCCCCTGCGTTATACCTTAACGCACGCACGTTAAGGTGCGTTAGCCATTACCATCGTGTTGCGTTAAACCCACGTTAACGTGGTGAGGCAAGATCTTAACGCAGCGTTATGCTGCGATATTGAATAAAAAAAATTTACACTTTCGCCCCCCATGATTGTTTGTGTGGTTTGTTTGTGGTGTGTTTGTGTTTGTGTGTGTTTTCAGTGTGTGTGTATGTTTAGTGTGTGTATAGGTGTGTCAAGATGGGGAAGAAGATATATATTTCAAATTTGCAGTTTGGTTCCTGTGGTGTTTGCATTTTACACCATGTGTTTTTGTAGCATTTTTTTTTTAAAGTTAATAACATTTAGTTTTTTTTTTATGTGGTAGTTTCTTTTAATTCGAAAGGTTTTTTTATTTTGTATTGTAATTTTTAAGGTTATTAATGAAATATTTGGGTTGTTTAATGAATGAAATAGTTAAGGGGTTAATTTGTAAATTGGTGTTATGGTTGAGTTAAGGTGAGTTATTGTACCGGGTGTTTTTTTGGTGAGTTAAGATGAAAAGGTTAAAACTGATGTGGCGATAACGTGGCGCTAAGTTATGGTATAACTCAGGGTCACCTTACCGAGTGCTCTAAGCAATCTTTATATCGGTTGACTATCTTGACCAAACCATAAACAGCTTTAACTACATTATAGCGAAATAACAAAATAAGTCCCTGAACTATTACCATAATAGGATTAAGTTTAACAGCTATGCATGTGATTTGTACTAGAATCGAGTTGTTTTCCTAGTAGTTTTCATACTTTACTAATCACAATATTTGTATCATTGTTTGTGTCCTTCTTCACAAAATCATGCAATCCACAAAGATGAAGATAAACCAGAAAAATTCGAGAAAAACAAAATTTGTCCTATATTTGGTTGGCTTATTGCTAGTATGGTCATCTTATTGTTTTGTGTAATAAGCAAAATGACTATATAACGCATAACATTATTGTTTTTGAAGGAAAGAAAAATTTATTGTCAACATTGTTGTTTGATGATAATAACAATTCGTTGTCCAACCTTCATTAAAGAAAAATCAATTATTAACGTGACATATACCATAGCGGCTTTAAACTGATATTTACTTCATACATGCTATAATGTATTTAGGACATATATATTTAGAAGTCTTAAAATTTTAAGACAAAAAACATTTCTTTATTAGGAAATTGAAATTAACAAAACACCTTCAAATGTAAATTAAATGTCTTTAATTGTGCCAACTTTAATATTCATAAAACCTATTCACTTGAGTTGTAACCGCTCATTTAATCCATCATCATGATGTAGTAAATGTGTTGATGGATTATTTGTTGGACTATTAAAAAATTTGGACCATTAATGGGCTTATTCACATGGGCTGGTAGTTTTATCTCTAAAAGTTATGATAGATGTGTTGATAGATTAGTAGTTTAGTCATTTTTTAAAGATTTATTTGTAATGTTTTAAATGTATTATTATGTAATGGTTGAAAAAAAAGATGTTTGTCGGCTTACTATGCTTAAAAGATGACATAAAAAACATTTGTTCGCCATAAAAATAGTCATCGGGTACCCGCCGCCGCATTGCGCGGGTACTCTTCTAGTTTATACCAATAGCCTAACTATACACTATATGATATTTATGTTTTTTTTACTTTTACTTATTTGTTTATTTGCACTTGTGACCTTTTTCTAGCGACAATCTGTAACATTCACAAATCGTTAGTCGTGTATATATTTTTAATCCTAAGTTACATATTACCAACATGTAACCTGTTAGCGTATGTGTCCGAATGACCCGCACCGAACGGACCCTAGTTCCGTACGAACCTCATCAGGTCGTTTGGACCAACGGTAACTTCCGGATCAAAAGTCAAACGTGATACATAGGGTAAGTAACAGTTGCTCAGAATAAACAGGCAGGAACAAATAGAGACCATAAAGAGAAAGGCTGCAGTTGACGCTCATAAGCGTCACCATCCTGTTTGGCGGTATCTGATGCAAACAAAAATTGCTCTCTTATATAAAGAAGAAGAATTGTTACTCTATGGTAACTAATTCTTTTACACACACTTACTTTCACCTATACTATTCTATATACCATATACTCATTCTCACGCCGGAGTTTAATCCTGGGATAAAACCCAGGGCGAGACTAACGCGTGTTTCTTTCTTACAGGAATCCGAAAGACCCAGGTGAATCCAAAGGACCCAGGAGTCGTCTGGAGGATCAACTTTGTTTGTTTGAAGTAAGACGCAAGATTTTACTTCAACATAACCTCACAACTTTCTTATGATCATATTACATTTATCTAACATTCTAACATGATGGGTACAAAGCTATGCAATCATGAAATCCAATTCTTTCTTTACTATAATCACAAAATTAGTTACGTGTTGAAGTTATATCAATTACCGCAAAATGCTCTAATGATACTGAAATTACACTAAAATACGCTCGTTGGCAACGATATCATTCATTTATCATCGATGACAACAAGAAAAGAAACAAACGAATTATGATTCGCTGATTAAACACGAATTTGCTAAAACCGAAATGTAACAATTTGATAGGTTTCTAAATGTATCCAAAAAAGATTATTGCCGTCTTGCTCCTAACTTGATTGTTGAGCACCACATGTATGGTTTCCAAACTTCATTTTCATGGAAAAATTAATAGCATACAATTATATGCACTCGACCATCTCTTGTCTAGACAAAAATGGTAAAGATTGTATGTTCGGTAAGAAAATGTGACAGGTGATTAGATAAAACAAGCAATGTATATATATTTGAGTATGTCGAATTTTCCGTCTTGCAAACTTGAATTGTTTGTGCCAAATTTGGGCAAAGCATTGAATAAAGATTAGCCACACGTTACTAACAAAAAAAAATGAGCTATTTTAGTTAGTAAGAAGAGTTGGGTGAATGTCTTTGTATCTATAATTATAAAACTTAACCTACGTCTTGTTATGGTTATTTGTGTTCCACTAAATTTGAGCATAGAATTGGCTTTCAGAAACTCGAAACTGAACTATGGTCGGTTTTCTTTTCCCATAATTATGTTGACTAATAAGTACGTAATGATGCTCATAGATATTGAATAATTGATTAAAGACTAATAGCCGAAGTGTATGCTTTAAATACACGTGGTGTATAACGAATTTTATGAGTTCAGATCCCGTCATTTTTTATAAGTTTTGCTAACCACAACCTTATGGCTTGTTGTTAAGCTATATATTATTTGTATAAAAATACATTTAATAAACTCATTATTTTCATATTTATATATATTTAATGATTATAATTATAAAAAGTGTTGCTAAATATGAAATTTTTTATGTTAATTAATTATTGGGTTTTGCTAATGCGTGCCCACTGGGCACACGATTAAGCGTAGTTAATGAGGATAAAATTTCCTTTTAAATCAGAAAATGCATTTAATAAACATTTATTGATCTTTAAAATTACCGTAATTAATCATCATTTTAATATTAATTAACTCAAACATTTCTTATATATGTGTTAAACAAGTGCCCAGTGGGCACAAGTTAACAAAACTATTATTATTATTATTATTATTATTATTATTATTATTATAAACATAACTTTATTAGAAACACATAGGATTTACAAGAAGTTAGTAGGGAGCCGAGATACTAACTGCGCTCTCACTTTTCTAGCTACAGAAAAGCTAATCCTACTAAAGATATGAGCAGCAGCACGTGCTCCAATGTCTTGGGTTATCGAGAACTTCCGGATTCGCTTTAGTAAGGTCACTGCATCCTTCTCAAGTTCCCCAAAAGAAGAGAAAGAGAAGGGGAGGAACCCATATCCAATATTCGCGCACTTAGCCTCATATTTAACACGTTTACGTTGTGCAGCCTCAATCACCACACGACCTGACACAAAGTCAACCATACCAGTTTGTGTCAAAGGAGATGACCCAGTCAAATAGTTGAGCATAAAGAGTTATTATTATTGTTATTATTATTATTATTATTATTAATTGTCTTATGTGAATCGAGTGTGTTTGTGGGTCAAAAATCAAAACTAGGGGTGGCAATTCGGGTCGGGTTCGGGTTGTCAGGTTGGCGGGTCAGAAAACCCCAACCTGAACCTGACCCATTTAAATCATCGGGTCAGCTATGTCAACCCTAACCTGTTTACACGTAACCCGAACCTGACCCATTTAACCCGTATATATACTTAGCTAGGTTGACAAGTTAAATAGGTTATATGGGTTGAATATGTTAAACGGGTTTCGAGTTGACCTATTTAATCCGTTTTATGTATAAAAGTTAGCACATAACACGAGTTAAATGGGTTAAACGGGTTAGTGGGTCGACCCGTTTAACCCATTTAACCCGTATAATTAAATATAAATAATTTTTAATTAAGAAAAAAAAAAACTTAAACGGGTTGGCGGGTCAACCCGTTTAGTTTATTCCCAACCCGAACCTGACCTGTTTAATAAACGGGTTAGATATGTCGACCCAAACCTGACCCACAATCTATTTAGCTCAACCCGAACCTGTTAATTTTCGTGTCGGTTTCAGGTCGGGTTTCGTGTCGGGTCAGAAATTGCCACCCCTAATCAAAACTACCATGATTAACAAGAAAAGAAATTGTCTCGTAGAGTTGTTTTTTTTTTTTTTTTTTTTTCAAAATAAAGTTTTTTAGATGTGATTTATATTCGTTAAATCTAAAGAGAAAAGAAAAAAAGAAACATCCTGATTGGGTGGTTTCGCTTTTATAGCTTTTTTATATACAAGATGACACGCACGGCTTGTGTGTTTGTCGTTCATGTGGGTTCACGCGCCCTTTACTTACGTTACTTCATTTCCTTTTCAGCAATGATACAACATTAACGTTCTCTTTGGTTTATAAGCATTGGTTTAGATTAAGATTTGGATTTAGATTTAGATAGGTGATTAAGAGGCTTAAAAGATGTGATTAAATTTATGCCTAAAATTACGTGAGGTGATTAAGAGGCTTAAAAAATGTGTTTAAATTTATGCCTAAAATTACGTGACATTATCCACTTTTTACAAATCAACAATATAATGCCACATAAGTTTAGGCATGAAATTAGTCATATATTTAAGTCTCCTCATCATTTTCTTGGATTTAATATAGAATTTGAATTTAAGTTTGGAGTTGCGTTTAGAAGAAAGAAATTATATTTATTTAAATACATTTTATAATAAATTTTAAATAATAAAAAAAAAGTATGACATTACATAAAAAGTGATTGATTTGCACATCATTTTTTTTTTATTCTTTCATCACACTATGTGCATTACAGTGTTGTACGGTGTGCTATACAACTTGTACAAAATAGTATTTTTATCAAAAAAATTTATATGCAAATCAATCCCCAATAAAAAAAAGGTTCCACATATAATAAAGAAAAAAAAACCCAAAAAAATATCAGTCCTTTTATTAAAAGAACAAACCAAACCAATAATTACTGTCACATCAACTTGAAACTCATTCCAAAGTTATAAACTATCATTAAGCTTATTCTTATTTGTAATTTGTAACTTTGAATTCGTAAATAACGTCATTGATATTTTGTAATTTGTAACCGTTAAATTTATACGTGTGTTTGTTATAATTTAGGCCATGCTTGGTTGAAGTGTATATGAGGTTATGAATGAATAAGATAATAAATAATGAAAGTTGATCTCCATTGCCTAGTAATTGATAATGCTTTATTCATTCACAAATTGAGTGGAATGGAAATCAAATAATGCTCAATTAGTTGTTCTATATGTAATGTTTTGAAATTATCTATATTACATATAAAATAAAAATGGTCAAATGTGAAATGTTGAAAGTTGAAAATGGTCAAATGTGAGAGAAACTTAAAATATTTTAGGAAGTCTTTATATCATTTCAGGAAGCATATGCAAAGCTGAAAACTATTAACACACTATTAATACTTATTGAAAACTGGGTTGACTCGGATCGCTTCAAACCCGGCGGGTTGACCCTGTTTAATTTGACCCGTTTTTTCGATCCAACCCAGTGAACCCGGTTTAATTTGACCCATTTTTTCGACTGGAACGGTTCAACCGCACGGGGCGAATCAGGTTTCAAAACATTATGTTTAATCTTCAAATTCTTAAACTTTTATTATTTTTTGTTTATAACCCATAAATATTTTCTTTAATCATTAAAACTATCTACTGCTATAAAATTCCGTTGTTATGCACGACTACTATGTAGTATGAATAAGATATCTAAGGAGATGATTGAAATGGACCGATATTGAAAGCATAATATAAAAACAATTCTTTAACCATCATCTCTAAAGTATAAAGAAGTAACAAAAAAGTTGTGTAAGAACAAGAAACTTTATGACAATACCAACAAATTTATCTATTTAATGACCCTATTCCATAACATCAATTAATGGAAAGAGTAATTTCCGCTTATCATGTTGATCGAGATCGACACTACGGTTATGTTGAGTTTTTTAGGTAACCATTGTAATTGAAAAAAGTAATTAACAAAATATGCCCTTTTAGAAATAACGAGCATGGTAGCCCGCGCGTTGCCGCGGACTGTGTTGGCCTATATATTTTCTGGCCGAAAATTATTTGGTTGTTTTCATGATAGGATTATGCGTTGTATATATTTTTTTTCAATGAATTTTTTTATGCTTTTTTGTATTTGTAAGTATAAAATTGTTACTTGGGCTTTTACTAATGTTTTTATTGTATCTTGATTTGGGTTTAAGGTCCAGTTAGTCTTATTGGGCTATAAGAAGGATTTTTTTTTATGATTGTGGTATTTGTTCCACGTGTATTTGTAAAAAGTGTTTGGGATAAAGGAATTTGAATGACCACTAATGTTAACATTTGCTTACCATTAGGGATGGCAATGGGCGAGAAAAAACCCACAACCCGCGGGTACCCGCCATAAATGGGTGGGTAAACGCGTCAATTTTCACCCACGGGTGGGCTGTGGGTGAAAATCTTTACCCATCAGTGGGTGGCGGGTGGGTGACGGGTGAAACATACCCATCGCGGGTAAACCCATGAAACCCATTTAAAATACCCACGGGTATGCCCGTCAAAATACCCGTAGGTGTACCCATAAGCCCATGTTAAAATTAATTATACCAATTAAAATATTTATAATGTTGCAGGTATACATTTAACAGTTACTACCAATGCTAAAAAAAACACATTAACATAAAATTTTGTTTGAGTTTCAAGACTAAAAAGAGAGTATGAAAGATCAAATAATAAAAGTTGTATTTGGCAAATTGATTGGTGTCTTATTACGCAATTTCATAGTTAGTTTTCATATCATCGTTTTGTAATTTTGTTGCATAACACTAACCCATGGGTTTACCCATGGGCAACAAATACCCACGGGCAAGGGCATGGGTAAAAATTTGTACCCATTGGTGGGTGACGGGTGGGTGATGGGTGAGAAAAAAACTAAATGGGCGGGTGACGGGTTAGAGGTATCCGTGCCCATTACCCACGGGTGCCATCCCTACTTACCATCTGCAATACTCTGATTTCCCACAGATGAGTTTTCACCGTTGCCAGAAGCATAAATATAGAGGCCAAAAGTATCAGAGGAACCACCTACATTAACAAAAACAACATAAACTTGAATATAACTGTTATAAAAAAGGATGCATGACAAAAGAAAAAGTTACTTTTAATTTTTTGCCTCTGTTAACTGTAGATGAAGAATGAGAACCATATTTTCTTTTTCTGGTATTCTTTGTATGGCCATATTGATTTTGATACTGAATAGCAGATGCAGGTAATTGGAGATTTCTCGACTGATCTGTATGAAAGTATCTGTTTTGTTGGAGATCGGTTTGTTTGCAGCTTCTCTACTTCTTCATGCACCGACTTTTGTTGACAAAGCTGAGGATAGAATGGAGTATTGGAAGATGGTGCTGACTCATTACACCGTGGGCTATCACTGGCTTGTCCAGGTTTAAGATTCCCAAAAGGGTGCGGCACCGTTTTTGAACAATCATTAACGGGTTCGTATGTACATTTAATATTTAAGTTATTATTTTCTATTTCTGATTTTTTAGTTTTCATAATATAATACCTGCAACTAAAGGCTAGCGAATAAAAGGTTAAAAAAACGCAGACAGTAGAATCTGAAAGAAATATATGAGGAGTAAACATTGTAAAATTTATATTTGTTAGGATTTTTTTGTATTTTTGTTTTTTTTTAGGTAAACATCAAGTTAAAGGGTTAGTAACGTTGGTTAATCTAAAATGAATGGCAGTTGATTACAAACAGCAGAAAAAGTATTAAACCTCTTAATCTCCTTACCTGTAGTATTCTTGTTTGATGTTTTGCAGCACAGCGCCACAGCCTGAACAAAAAAATAAAAAAGGTGGTGAGAAAGGAACTTATAAATAATATGGCATGTGACAAAGAAGAAGGTGGCAAAAAGGAGGAGAAAAACAAACGACCAATCTTCATGTTACCTTTATGGAAGATCCCTTTTTTTGGTTCCTTTGTTGCTCTATTGTTGATGTATAATACTATAATGGAAGATATGCTGAAGAAGACAAAGATGGAAAGAAGGTTCTACACTCAAGTTTGTTGGTAAAAAGTGAGGGTTGTAACTCAAAGATATGTGGCTTTAATTCAACATCTCTGCATATAGTACATTGAATATTAATTAAACATGTGAAAAGGTCAATGTATTTATGGGCATAGTACGTTTGGTTGCTACAAAAATTACATGTGTATGTTGTCTACAGTCGCGTACAGTAAAAAAAGGTTGCTATGTAAACGGAAAACGGGGTGCACTGTTACTAAGACACTGTAGCAGGCACCCCTTATTAGTCAAAGCTCCATGTGAAAAAATGCCAAGTGTTAACTTAGTATGTAACAACCAATCCAGTTTCAGATTTAGGACATAATTATACCGTAATACAACACTGTTGGATCCCGTTTAAAAACGGCTATTAGTATATATATAATTAATATAATACTTATTTATTTTCTTGTTCTTTATAAAATACCATAAGAACTCATGAAAAGCTTGTTCTCTACCAGCAATCGTCCTCTACATCCTCATATCGTTTATACTCGTCATTCCTGACTCTTTCATTAGAGACGATGATGATGTATACGAGATGATTCTTAGTTCTTACGTTATCAATTCTATGAATATTATATCTTCTTTTGATGATTTCGATGTCAACACAAACCCGGTATATATATCGCCTAGCTAAACGAATATGAAAACCAATGTTATCTCAAAGTCTATACAAATATAATAAAATATCATGCATTTGTAAATACATCAGAATGACATCGTTAATAAAAAAATTACATTTCATTTGCTCGTTATCGACTTTTCTAGTGATAATATCGGTATTATATACGTACATCATAAGCTACATCATAAGCGTCACCAATGACCGAGTCGGAAATGAGTCAATGACACATACATAGTAGACGATGACATCCAAATGAAGACGATGACAATGGCTGAAATATTTATTTGTCATTGTTTTCTTTTTTGGATTAAAAAAAGTTAGATAACAAATTAATTATCATGGAGACGATTGTTGGTTTGCTGCGAATACTCATATTTACATGAGTGTGATTTTATGGTTTTGTAAAAGGAAAAATAAAAAGAAAAATGATCCAGTTAAATACGGTACTAATTTATATACTTTTAAAAGTACATATTTTATTAAATACTTTTTAGAAATACTAAAGTCTCTCAAAAAAAACTCCGGTTATGTTTGGTGTAAGGCTTTTTGAAGCTTTTTAGATGATTAGTGGTGAGCAATAAGCTTTTTGATTTTTAGTATTTCTTTGGCAAAAGAGCAATGAGCTTTCTTATTTTTAAGAAAGCTCATTTTTTCAATGGTTTTTAAGAAGCTATGAGTGGTGAACGGTGAGCAGTGAGTTGTGACTGAAACTCACTGCTACTACTCACAACTACTTTTGTCAAATATGGCCTGCTTGTTTTAAGCACAATTATGTTTTGCATCTCCAATTTGATCAAAGGGAATAGTTGAGAAAAGATATGTGTAGCATTTAGTATGTACATTAATTAGCGGGTATTTTACATGACATTCCCGTACGAAACTTATTAGTGATTTAATTTATGGACATTAATGACAATAAAGTAATAAACTATTGTTCTATTTGCAGTTATTACGGTACTAAATAATCTTAATCCATTAATACACAAGACAGCAACAAAGTTTGTATTAATGATAGTGTTTTCTTATCTTTTACTCCTCGTATGTAAAAGCGTCTACAATGGTTGTTTCAGGATAAAAAACCTATTAAAAGTTTTAAGTTTTATTTTAATCATAGTGATGTTGTGTTTTATATATACGTGACATAAAAAGGTTCATATCCTTGAAACCTTTTCATAATTTAGTACTCCCTCTGTCTCAAAATAATTGTCAGGAGACAAGAATTACAAAGTTTAATAAAAGTAGTGTCACTTTAATTTTTAACCACCCAAAGAGAATATTCCCCTACTATATTATCTAGTTTTTACTTAAAAGGGAAAGTAGGACAATTATTTTGAGACATCCCAAAATGGAAATATGGACAATATTTTTGAGACGGCGGTAGTATATATGTTGTCATGAATCATTTTATTTAATCGTAAAAGCTTTATACATGATGAAAATAGGTTTATAACTTTAGAATTAAAATGATGATTAAGCAAGTTTATAAATTTCTATAAAACTTTACCAGATGCTCTAATAAAGCTTTTTTTGGTTTCCGTACTCTTCTTTAGAACCTGATTTTACTTTCTTAGCAATAATGAGAAAAATCCATTCTAGAAATGTTAAGAGAAAAAGAGGCTGACCATTTTGAATATTATACTGATAAAATCTTACATTCATAGAAAAAGCCAATAAGTATCATTTTAAATAAAAAGTGAAAGCTAAATACTTGAAAAGTAATGTGTAAATGAAATGCTTTAGGCCACCACCCCCAAAACTTTCTGTGAAAAGAAAATGAGTTACTCATTATTTTTTGAAGTATTATAAGTTTATATTAAATCATGTGACGACGACGCCGTTTTGCGCCCCCATTTTCCTGCCAAATCTGTGGCCCATGTCCTTAGCCTGTTTTTCCTAGCCCAACTGATCCAATTTTTGTGTGGCCAATATACACTATATCATCTGTTTATTAACATAAATCCAGACAAACCTCGAACGTTCCACAAATATATGCTGCTGCTAATGATGATCGAAGGATGTGGCAGGATTCATTAGCCCTAATATCTGCGGTAGTGGACTGATGATCCAGGATGGTGCTGATGTGGTGATGCTCTGCCGTAGACCCACATACCAAAAAGAAGGGTTCAGGCTTTTGTTTCATCGGTTAGCAGCAGATCAGTATGTTCCTCTTCCGTTTTTTTCATTTTTATTTTAAATCAAGATTAGGGTTTGATTGTCTTTGTGGTTTTATGGGAAAAAGGTGGAATGAGTCATTGAGAAGAACAAAACATGACTGCTTGATATGATCGATTTCAAGGTGCGGACTCACAGGGAATGACTTAACACGCTGCTTATTTAATTAGTGTTTTTTAGGGTGTTTGGAATTTCTTATCGCAAGGTTTAATTCCTTTCTTTATTATTATAAAGATTCAATCATTTTTTTTATTAAGTATATTTTATTATAATTTTGTTAGATGGGCTGAGTTTGATTACGAGTTTTACCTATCTTTTTATTTCCAGTGTCACTTAGTAGATTGAAGAAGGAGAAAAATCATTTGTGTAAGTTTTAGCTTTTTGGTTTTCGTTGTTAAACCTTTTTCATTTGCGGGGTTTTGATTTTGCATGTGTGACTTTGTTTAGGTTTGGAGCCAGAGGGTGAATAAGTTTGATGTGAAGGATAAGCTTGAGACCATTCAGCCTATGGGTTTCGGTGAGTTTTTACTTACCGTAATTTGGTAATACGTTTGCTTAGTGTAATAATTACCCACTTCGGCCCCGTTTCATCATAAAAGCCCGGCCACTTCAGCCCGTAAACACACCCATTGCAGCATCCATCCAGCCATTTCGATAAAACATGAGATCGTTTGCATCGTGGCGATGCGAGCTTCCTAAGCTTGCAGGCATGATCAGGCAGTTTGGTAAGTCGTCAGATTGAATTGGGTAATGCTCTATTCTATTCATAATTTGTTCAGAAATAAATTAGCCAAATCTTTTCACAGGAGAAAACTGGAAGATGTTGTATCTGCTCAAGATGTCATTAACATAATATCAATGAAAACAGCAACGATGTTTGACTTTAAAGCTAAGGTGTGGCTCATGTATCATAGGGCCAACTGTGAATCATCTGATAGGGCAATGGTATGCAAGAACTTTTCATTTTTTATCCACCAATAGTGTTACGATTAGTTAATGGAGACATTGGCAAAAGTTTATTATATATCACAAAGATACCTTTTTTGATACTAACTACAATATGACTAATATAGTATAAAAGAATAGTGATATCCCTTATTTTGATACTAATTACAATATGACTAATATAGCATAATAGATATCAAATTTGAAGTTCAAAAAAGATGACATTATCACAGTCATAAAATTTAACAACACGACTAATTATCCGTTACTTTGATACATATAGGCGCAAAAAGCTGACAAGGTTTTGACGAAAAGTGATTATCACAGGAAGTATATGGCGTTTCTTAAGAACTCGCTTGATCAAAGCAATGATGTTAGCTCAGCCAAAAGACCATTGAAGAGGGTCTAAGTAATACTTCACTTAAGTTGGTTGGGTAACGGGAAAGTATTTGGCTGATATATGACTTTTGACGCTGCTCGATTTAGAATTTGCAGACATCTCATTGCAACGCTAAGGTCCGCATAAGTATCCTTTCTTTCTTTCTTTCACTAATATTTGCCCCATTACTTGGATCTGCACAAATCAATTGGAACCATGGTATCGGAATATAGTTGATTGCTGTACAATTTAATTTTACTGAGTCACAGTTTTCACTACTCAAACGAAACGCAATGCTATCTTTTAAAGACTAAAAACATGATAGAAGAAAAAATTACATTAGGTTTGCAAAAAAAAAAAAAAAAAAAAAAAAAAAAAAAAAAAAAAAAAAAAAACTATCTTGGTGCAATGTTTAAACCGATTTCTTATGGTTTGTTGGCGTATGCAACCAAGAGCCATTTGAGACCAATGATGGACCCTTTTTGTTACTCTTTAGGATTCTAACAAACAAGGCATTTGAGACCAATTTATAAGAAAGCTTTGTGTCAGTTGACTGCTGGAGGCATTGGAGACTGTATGAGAAGCCTTGCTAATATGACACTTATATGTATGCAGGCTGATGCGACATTACGTGTTGCCCAATATGTATGCGCTATTGGTCAGTCGTCATGTGTCCATGTTATAGGAGATCACTATGAAAAGCTAGGAATAACCATTCTTGGTAAGATCAATTTATAATTAACTGTACGTTAATGTAATTTGATACATATTGATATTGTAACTCCATAAGTAACTTTACAATGATTTGGACTGTAGTTTATGTGTACAAAATTGTATGTGGAGCGGCTCAGGGAGTCGCTAAACGAAGGATAGCGTCACCTCAGGCTTCAACAGTTTGAACAGGTTCGGCTATAATGGTACTATGCAATTGGGAGTAAACCTGATATATAAGAAGGAAACTGTAGGTGACTTCGTCCAAGTCATAGGTATGTTGCCTCACAAAATTTAATTTCAAGATCTAATATTAAGAAGGTGTTTGGAATTGCTGACTGCTTTTTGAAATAAGACGTTTGAGTACTAAATGACTATAGATCTGAATGTGTCGTTAAAATTATAGTTAGAAGTAGCAGAAAGGCAGAACGGGCGTGCTGAGTAATGGGTCAAAATGGGTTGTTTGTGTTTAGATGTTCCTGATTTTTTTTTATATAAATTAAAAAAGTTGTATTACCTTGCAATCTAAACTGATTTAGTCCATCGCGAACACATTTGCGTACAAGTTTTAACACCTTAGTTTTTTGGAATATATGTTTTAGGAAGGTGCAATTGAAGGTTACTGATGAGGCGAAAAGTGAACCGCTTTTAAGGGGTCATTTAAGCCCGGATTCGTGATTATTTGATCAAATATTGCCCTAAATCGTTACTTTTGTCATTTTAGGTACTTTTGGAGAGAAATCTGGAAAAGGAAGCATTTTGGACATTTTTGGAGCATAAAAGTGAAGAAAACGGCAAAGTCTCAATTTTCCTTGCTGAGAACAGTACCTGACGGTGTCACAACTCTCTACATGACGGCATCAAGAGTTACAAAAGAGGTGGAAGTGGAAATTACACGTGACGGTCCAGAGTGTTTTCAAGCATAGGACCTGACGGCGTCACCACGGCCGTCAGGGTCCATTTGTACATGACGGCCCAGAAGATTTTTATACATGACAGCTTCAAAATCAGATCTAGGCAATACGATTTCTATTAAGGCGGCGAGTTGACAGCGTCACGATCCAATACATGACGCCGTCACAAGTTGTAATCTATATATAGTTTTCCAAATTTCATTCATTGGTGTGCAACTTTGAGGGAAAAACCCTAGGTCGAATTTTCCAGCTTTTTCAAAGGTCTCAACCCTTTGAATCTTTCATGTTCAATTGAAGATAAGTACTCTTCCAAATCATTCAATATGTCTATGTGTTGTTTGATTATATCTTACGCTTGTCTTTTATTTAACATGCTAGGCTAGATTTCTTTGTGTTTGCTTAGATGTAGTGAAACCTAGATGTTGATTATGGGTTGATTGTTTGTTTATAATTGTCACGGATGATTGTATTCGATGTTAGGCTTAAGAAAACTGGCAGACTTCCATTGGTAACTTGCTTGAACGTCTTAAGAAACATGATCGGAGGTGTACTACGATTTTTGGTTGTATTTAATGCGTAGGAGAATTCTAATAATCCCATGTTAGGAGCTTCTAATGGCTCGACATAGGAGTGAAGTAGGATCCTATAGAGTTAGGGAATATTGTACACGGCCCTACGACTAATGTTAAGGAATATGACCCGTCATCCATGCAATTGTAACAAGCTATCAACCTGTAAAAGATATATAGGGATGAATGAAACCTAAGTAAACAAAACTTTCATCATTATTGTTACACCACATTAGTTTAATAGTTTTGTTTTCATTTCTTTTATTTTATTTTGATTGCATCTTTAGTAAATTGGGTTAGTTGGTTAGCAACTAATTCCGGCCACTTTTCTAAAACCCGAGATTTTTACTTGCTTTCATAAAATATAAAAAATACAAAAAGAATCATCCCTCACCTCTAGACCTAGTTTAGGAGGCTTTCTAATCCTAGCGAAACTATTCCTGAGTTGAACGATCAATCCCCCGGTACGTGTCACTATACTATACCACAACGATCAGGTACACTGCCTGGTGGGGGTTGTAAGCTTCTCAAGATCCCTTGAGAGGTAAAACATTTTGCTAGGGCGCAATTCCCACGCATCAGTTATCCAACTGAAGCACTATAGAAGTTTCAAATGGTGAAAAGATCCGGTTTTCGGGGAACTTAAAGCTTTCACCAACGCAATTGATGAATGTCTAAATATTCATCATTTTATACCAATCTGAACTGCCAAAACATACAAAAACACTCAAATATGCATCATAATACTTAAAATATCTTAGAAGTGTGTTTTATATGTTTCAAATGCAAAATATGCAAAAACAGATGAAAAACGTACAAAGTTTGCATAATTGGCAGTTTCAGTCCCTCAAGTTTCAAAAAGTTGTCAAATCTAGTCCCTGGTAAATCAAAACATGAAAAATATCATCAAAGGTCCTTAGGGATTCATAAGTTGTCAAGTTTAGTCCTTTAAAGTTAAAAAATTGCAAAATGACAACTTTAGTCCCTCAAGTTTCAAAAATGTCAAAATTAGTCCTTAAGGTTTTAAAAAAGGGAAATTAATAAAATAAACCTTGAACTATTCTTAAATGACAAAATTGGTCCTTATGATAACATTTTGAGAAATTACATCTTTAATCCCTAAAAAATCCAAAGTTACATAAATGGTCCCTGGAGTTTGAGGAATTTGCAGAAAAGGTCCCTGGATATTTTAAATGGAAAAATCACATCTTTGGTCCTTGGTATATTCATAAAATGCATAAATGGTCCTTATAAGTATTTTTGGAAAAATTTCAAAATCAGTCCTCTAATTTTCACCAAATTGCAAATTTGGTCCTTGTTTAAATACCACAAACCAACCGGACCTTATTATATTAAAACCCTTAAACCAAATCCAACCCAATACAACACCAAGCCCACCCCCTAGGCCCATTCCACCCTCAGCCCAACACCCTTATTATACAAACCAGGGTTTGACCCTGGCCAAACACCCCAAACCCGCCACTACTGTTCATCACCCTCACCCTCACCTGAAACCTGAAACCAGGTGGTTTTCCACCACCTCACCACCTTCCACCTCATCCCCTACTTTCCCCCTAACCTCCTTTCCACCTCACAGCCATCCCACATCACCAATTAATGCAATTCCCACAACTTTTTCACTCCAAACCATACTCATCCTCTGTTTTTCAACCCACAGCCCCAACTTGCCTAAAAACCATCCCTTTTGTCCCCTGACACCTCCACATGATCCCAAAAATCCTTAATTGCTCACCTTTGGCCCCAAGTTAACGTGGGGACTTTTGGCGCCATTTTTCATTTAAACGGATAAGATTGATTCAGATAAATGGAGGGTCAAGATTGAAGTGGGAAATGCTCAAAGTCACACAAGGAACCCTAATTGGAGCTTATAAAAGGAAGAGAAGCAGAAGAGTTCAATATCTAGTTTAATTTTATAAATGTATGTCGAATTAAGCAAGTTTTCAATTCTAGTGTAAACCTAAGCTTGTAAGCAGTGTATTAAGCATCTTTTATGTATTGTAACTCTTTCTGATTAATCAAAGTCAAGTTTCTTTAAGTGTTTCATCTTATGCAATTTAATCTTAAATTTCCAAAAAGCTATTTAGTTTAATTGTTGTTACTGTGAAGTGTGTTGGACTTCTTAGATCACTTAAGCTCCTAGATAGCTTATCTAAGCTATTAGTAATAACTAAAAGCAGTTTAGTAATAAAAAAGATCAAAAACACAAAAAGTCAACAAAAGTCAAACTGTCAAGTTCTTGGTGATAAGCAATGGAGCAGGGTTAATTTTGGAAGGCCTTGGGTTAGTGGTTCTGTGGAGAGCCTATAGGTTTGGTCTTGGTTCTTGATTCATTGTTTTAAGCAGGATTGCATTTGGTAAGTTTCTAATCTCATTTCCTTGTTTTCACTATAGCATACCTTATTGATCTACTTATTTGGTTGTTTATGCTTATTTACTGTTGTTTAGTCATAATATAAACTAAAATAGATAGCTTGTTCATTTAAAATTCTAGTTGCTAAAAATCAAAGCTACACAGTCAACATAACTTAATTAGTATTCTTGTGTATTTGTGGTAATTTTCTGTTTCTAAGTACTTGTTTAGATCTCATACAACATAATAAGTCATTTTGGATCAGTGGCATAAGCTCTTTAAGCCATTTACTTAAAAAATCACAAAACAGTTAAGGTATAAGGTGTGTTTGGATCAGTGTGCTCCAAGGAGTTGTGGTATTGATTTTGTGTTGTTTCTTGTTTAAACCAGTCACATAGGTCCATGTCAACTCAGAACAAGCAATAACTCAGCCCTAGTTAACCAATAAAGTCAAAATCACTTTGAATCACTCACAGTGATTAACTGTGTTGGAATTAGAGTAGCACAAGCTTCAAATCAATTCACAAGTAGTTGTTCTAGCTTATTTTAGTTTTATTCTAGCTTATTATAACCTAATCAGTGTTTAAATCTAGGTAGAATCTCACAAAAGTCAAACTAGTAGTTAATTTCAATAAAGTCAAAAGTGCAATCTCAGTTTTTCTTAAAAATGGTAGGAATTTTCATGATTTGTGTATTTGGATCTAGGATTTGAAATTACTTGGGTTAGTAGTCTATCAGTAGAGCTTGTGATATCCATACTTTTCACATTTTTGTGAATTTTTCTTATTGACCTTTTTGCCCCTCAAAGTGGGCTGCAGGGCAAAGACATTGCCCTGTGCACAGGTTTTAAGTAAAATACCAAGACCTCTTGTGTGCTTATTAGTGGACCCCATTCCTTAAGTTTAGGCTTTTTAGAGAGCTTATAAGCTTAGCTGTTTAGTTTCAGGCTTAATTTGAGGTTTAGCTTATTGGATTATAGCTTTTAGGACCCTAGTTTGTAGCCTGTTTCCAAAAGCTACACTGAGCACTCAGCTTTTACACCACATTTCAAAGGCTCACACAGAGCTCATTAGTGAGCCAAAAACTTAGCTTCTTGGCTTAATTTGTAGCTTAACACCCCATCTTTGGACCCCTAGGTTTAGTTTGAACCTCCTTTTACTCTTGTGGACCCCACAAGCTTTGGAACACACCTGCAGGGAAGAAGATCTCCCCTGCACCAGCATACCACCACCACACCACCAACTTTGGTGGTGGCTGCAGCCCACATCAGTGGATCCCATTGGGAACACAAATGGGAACACACACCCTACAGTGAGTACCATTCATTTCCTTCTTAGCAATGTATAGATAGGACCAAGTAGGTTCATCTTTCACTCCTCACTATTCATATCTTCATACATTACTCACCAACTCACTTTACCCTTCACAAAAGGAAACCTACTTTTTGGTTTAAACTAGCCTGCTAATCCAATAGAATCCTAAACAGTACTTAATTACCTAACAAAGGCCTAAAGAGCAACTAATTAGGATTGTATCAGACTCACAAGCTAGAAAAACCAAGGTACAAGGCCATCTTTTGAAAGTGAGTTTAAAATACCTTCTAAATTCCATATGATTAGAATTTGAAGGTAAGAGGTATAAAACCTTTCATAAGCATATCATCATTATATACCTTTTGCATTCTGGGCTTACAAATGATCAGAAGTAAGCTCTTCAATATTCATATCCAACTTCAAGCAGGAAACTACCTTATGATACCTTGTGACTTTAATTCTGTTAAATAGTAGTAATAATTTTATCATTTGTTTACAACATATGAATATCATTGATCAATATTCGTAAATGAACTTAAACTAGTGTAAATAATTTTGCACATGCGAGCCTATCAATATAACATAATGAGGGTCAAGGTTTCTCCGCTTATTTGAGACTTTTGAAAAATATAACACAATAAAACTTTGAATGATTTAAGAAGCCGGATGAGATGACCGCAAGCGCAGGTGTTTTAGACGACGACATAAAATGATATGATTTACGATGCCACATAACATAATCACGTACGAGTTGGATTATATGAAACTTCATGATTGGAATTGAGAAAAGACGACAATATTCCTCAATTACATGCGAATATCACCCGTTGCCTATGAGCCACAAATCAATACCTAGTGTTCAACATCTCAACCCATTTTTCTTGTAAATTATTAGTGATATGCATAGTGAAGAGACATAATGTGCATACATACTAGTATTTAAGTACTGGGCATGTCAATTCACGCTCTTTGACCTATTGATATATGAGTGCGTCCGTCAACCAAAAAGTTGTGTTTTAAAGTTTCATCAAAGACATGTGATATTGTGTAAGATAGATAATGTAGGAGTGTTCATTAATGCTGTTTTGAAAAGTTAAAAATGAACAATCAGTAGAAATTAGCGTTAGAACTAGTTTACTAAACTATTTCCATTTTCTCGTATTTCTGTTTGTACTTACCTTTAGTAAAACCAACTCTATATATCAAAGGTCAGGTTCTTTTTTATTAAATAATAAATTCTATGAGCTAATAACTAATTTGTAAAATAACGTAGGAAACTGTGAAAAATGCCATGCCTACATATATAGTGATACGAGTGAATCTCATTTTCCTTTCCGTAAATCTGATGAATTTCATAAGGAAAGCTCTACAACGTTTTTGATTTTTTGCATACAAAGAACCAAATTACTCTCAACAAGTGGCTTAACATTTGAACATGATTTTATGGGTGTCAGGAACATAGGAATATTTGATGGTAATAGACAATGATATAGGTAATTAGGTTTACTTATTAATTGGCTTATTGTAGTTATATTGTATCTCAGATACATGAAAAAGTAAAAGTATGACTATAAGAACAGTATCAAGACTAGAAATATATAAATTTAAAATTAAGTATCAAAGTCATGAACAAAGAACTGTTGCTTTCTAAATCACTTGCAAGATAGTTTCAAGGTACACAATACATGAAACATACAACTTCAAATTTAAAAGACAATGGTGTCAAGCATGGTACCCTGTGTCTGAATGATGTTGGATGACATTAGGTTAGAGACGTGTTCTTCAAGATGCTTCTTGGCATCATTCCTTCCAACAAAGGTAAAATTATGGAGGCCGGTACTTTCTCATGTTATATTTAGTCATATTTCTGTTAAAATTGGCCAGAATTCTGAGCTGTTTCCGCTCATTACTGAAGTGAAATTTTTAGTCCAACTTTTTACGTCATGAGGCATGGGTGCTAAAGAAATCGACCAGAATGGTGGCAGTGTTGCTGCTACTAATTTGGGATAGTCCGAGTAGAGCATCGAATAAGGAGTTTGATTCACAAATTCAGGTGAATGTTTTGTATTGATATCTCCTAAGCTACTTTCTTTTTGGTAACTCGATTGTACGGTTTGTACCCTTTGGTTTTTTTTGTGGTTTTAATTCTCTACACTATGGTATAGGGGTTGTTTGCGATAGCTTATTGGAATAGGGGTTATTTGGATTGCTTGCTGAAACTGTTACTTATAAAGGGGCTGTTTTAGATTTCATATTGAAGTGCTAACGAATAGGTTGTTTGTGATTCCTATTTGAACTTCTTATCCCTTTACAAGCAATTTTAATCACACCCAAAAAAACACGTCAAGAATCCCTATACCATTGTAACGTGAATAAATAATTTTTCTAGCATTTTGAGGTAGAGCGGTTGAATTAATAAATTTTTTAGCATTTTGGATTTCGGGACAGTTCGATTTTGACCCGAAAATCAGCCCTAACCAAAGGGGTGGAGTTTTCTTTAGCAACATTGTCAATGCTTCCTGGCATACCAAATTACCAATCAAGCTAATGCTGGCAAAGTATACCCCATATACTGCTACCCATCTACTTTTTTAAGGAAAAATTGGTGTTATCTGTACTAAATATAAAGGAAAAATGGTCAATCTTGAAAAAATGGTCAATTTTGAAAAGTGAAAATCTTGAAAAATCTTATTAAAGGAAATTATGAAATGTAATTAATCTTCATTAAAACACCCCATTACTTAAAAGCACAATGATTTATTCACATTGTCCAACCAATTAAAAACATATCTACCAAATTAATTACAACCAATTAATACAAATCACAAACCGGGTTCACCCGGGACGCTTCAAACCCGACGGGTTGAACCGGTTTAATGTGACCTGTTTTCGACCCAACCTTGCAAGTTGACCCGGTTTAAATCGACCAATTTTTCGACCGGAACGGTTCACCCGGTTGAACCACCCAGGTCGAACCGGGTTTCAAAACATTATGCTTAATTCCAAAATATTCAAACTTTTATTATTTTTCATTTATAACCTATAAACTTTTTTTTTATGAATAAACTATTTGTCGCTATACAATCTCGTTGCTATGCACGGGTACTCGTCTATTATTGATAAAGCATTTACATCAATTTCTTTAGGAACAATCATCTTTTCTTGAAAGTGAAAAAGTGAAAACTAAAAATGCAAGGTTGGACACGAAAACTATTGAAGGAAATACGACTATATCCCAATGTGTTAATACAAACTTCTAAATGAAATTTCTAATAGTTTCCATAATCTGTATGATGAAAAAGCATTTATATGTACAAAAAATTAAGTGATACTTGATTAGTTTATTTAAATGAAAAATATTACTATTTTCTTAAAATGATAGTTGATCACTTTACTTTTGATTTACGAACATATCAATGGGTTATGCATATGTTATATAAAAAGAGGAATATGCGTATTGGAGGTTTCAAAAATAATTAGACGAGTACCCGTGTATAACAGCGGGGATTTTCTAGCGGTAAACAACTATAGTTACACAAAACGTTAACAAAAAACACTTAACCAAAGCATCACAATAACTATTTGCCGCTATAAATTCCGTTGCTATGCACGGGTACTCGTCTAGTTTATATAATTGCTTTAATATTTTTGTTATTAAATTACTAATAGAGTCCCTCAAGTGTTGTTTTTTCATTAAAAAAAAAAAAAAAAAAAAAAAAAAAAAAAAAAAAAACTTGTGAATTTTAAACATGTTTTGTTGGTTGTATCTTATAATTCTAATCTTTTAATACTCTTAGATCTTCTTATATATAACCAAGCCTGAATGTATTTGCTTTATGGGTACGCTGGTCAGCGAGCCCAAATTCGTAAATTGTATGATGGATTTATACATGTTTACTTGCGAAATGGGGACAAAATGCCATCTGCATATCCTGTTTGATGCTGAGTTATGTTTTCTACAAAGCATTTAGCAAGGTAGTCTTTTAAGTTCCTTTTATCAAGTTTCCGATAATATTTTTTGGATACCTGTTACTTTCATTTATAGTACTGTGGTCTACATAGGTATTCGGACCCTGGTCATAGAATGTCAAAGTTGATTTATACTTGCTACTCTCAAAGTTGATTTTTTGGACACCTGTTACTTTCATTTATAGTATTGTGGATTACATTGCAGAGTCGAATAGTTCTTATGTTGTAAGAAACCATCCCCGTTTATACAAATTTTTATTGACTGCACTACACTTTTGGATTTGGAAAAGCTATTTTGTGAAAGATTTTCTTAGCTGCAACCAACGTGATAATGTCATGCATGTTTAGACACAAGATAAGTAACATCTTTATGAGTTATGACCCCAATTATTTCTCATTAAGGGGGCATTTATTTAAGCGTATTTGTGGCTTATGAGCTTACATTTTCTGCTTATATTTCATAAGCTCAATTTTGCTATCTTATTTTGAAATTTGTCGTCTTATATGAGTTTGTTGTGACATAAGAAACTTATATAAGCCTATAATAAGCCCACAAAAAAGCTTAAACAACTCAAATAAGCTCAGCTTGATGCCTTGATATTTTTTTGTTAAGCTTTAAGTTTAGACTACTATAAGGTCCATAGACAAAACCAGCTACTAATGTTACTAGTCTAAAGCATTTAACAGCGGTAGATTTTGCAGGCCAAAAAGCTGAAGCTCTGTGTACATATTGGTTAAACTACTCCGACCTAAATAGCACCAAATTTCATACAAAATAATACTTGATGAAACTAAGCAAGTAGATTTTATACCAACACTGTAACTGATTAAACCAGGAAATCAAGCATATAAATGATGTTGTCACGGGAAAAGATATAGGATTCGACGAGCGGAATCAGACACCAGCTAACGATGCAGTGAATGGAAAGCGGCTCCAAGGACGGTCAGATGGTATGAAATTACACAGTGTAGAAACAGTCTTTGACACGAAGTTGTATCGTACAATGTTGTGATGTGATTCTATCACCATAAACGAATCATCTTCTCTTTCTCCCAAAACAATACAAAGAAAAGGACTTTGTATCGTCCCCCAGGTAACAATGTAAATGAGATCATCAAGAATGTACTTCACCGACCAGTCAGAAGACTCTTCCCTCATCTCGAAAACATGGTAACGACAACTAGATTCCTTCATTAAATGAAGCATGCTACCACGAGACTCAAACAACTTGGTGTATCTATAATCCACATTGTCTATAGCCGGAGTTCGTATGTTTGTTACCACCGGATGGTCAACAATATCAAACTTGGAATGCGACTTAACATCATAGTTTATCCAATGAATGGCATTATTCCAATATAGTCCCTTCCAAAAACCCTTAATCGGTGGTATATAGTACTGGACCACAGATTCTCCACTCGCTTGTTTCTGAAGAGTAAATTTGTATACGTTGATGAAAGCCAAGACTCACAAGTTTGTAGTAAGGTGATTTAGTCGGATCAAAAGCTAGTCTGATTTCACTGTCACATAATGTTGGTGGAGGTGGAATTTTCTTAAATAGATTAGTAAATGGATTGTATGCATAGAAAGAAGGCGTATCCGAAACATAGCTTCTCAATAAAAGTAAACCATTACACGAATCTAGAATACTAAAACGACTACCTATCTGCAGGTTGATACTGATACTAGCTTTGGGATCCAGGGTCACAAAATCATAATACTGAGAATTTTCTCTGCGGATTAATAAACCGCAAGGAGGGTCGATTCTACGCTTTAGAAGACGGCGAGTGAAATACCGGGAAGTTATTAGAGATAACCAGTGTTTGGATACGGATTTGAAAAGTTTAAGTGAGAGTAGAGGTAATCGGAGGAAGATTTCCATCCAAATTTCATCAGGTATAACATAATCCTTCGGTAAAGGAATCATCTTCGTTGCTACCAAAACCCTAGTGTTATTTTAATGGAGGTCAAGAGAGGGTTTACAAACGAAAAAAAAATCACCACTCCATATAAAGGAGGGTTTGTTCAAATATGATTTTCCCACGTGTCCCACTACTCCCCAAAAATCCCTCCACCGTCCGATCATTATTTTATCCCGCCCAAATTATTTTAGGAAAACCCCCAAACCGGATCTTGATAATTAAGTCAATCCCCAATATTTCTCCCCTAAAATCAATCAATCGCTAAAATAAATCAATTGTTCTCCCCAATTAATAATCTTCCCTTGACCCTAAATTGAAATCACTAAAATAAATCAATCATCATAGCAGATTCATCTATTCAAACAAAAAAAAAATCCGTAACCCTAAAATCGACTGATTATTCACAATAATTATTTTCGTTTATCGATTTACTAATGGAAAAAAAGGTTTGGTAGTTGGATTACCGATTATGTATTTAATCATTGAAAAAATAATGGATAAAGATTGGTTCTTTATCATTTATCCAGGTTAGTTTTTTCATTTAATTGTATATTAATATTGTTTAGTGTATATGTTTGACTATAAGTAATTGTTGTCGATTATAGATTTAGGCATGTTTTAGGTGTTTTTCATTTTTTTTGCATTCCTAACATTTTTAGTGCAGCTATATGGAAATGTAGTGTAAAGTATAAGTAGGAGATTTGTGAGATAGAAATGATATTTTATGAGCTAAAGCATCGTAGATGCACCTTGATCCCAGAGTTGAACAATGTAGGTTGGTCAGACAAAACAAGATAGACAGGTAAGACAAAATTAAGACCAATGTGTGGGTCAAAATGGGTCATTTTTAGTATGGGCCAAAAGGTATACGAGTCATCACCGTAAACTTATTTCTATATGCCACTATATACCTTAATCTTACCTACGATAAATGGTATTTATGGTTTTATCTACTTTATCCTTTAGTGTAATAAACTCTTTTATGCAGGTATTCTTGAACCACAAGGGATTGTCGTCCCGGATCCAATACATACTGTATGCACAAGATGGCAAAGTGATCCCTTCTGCTTAGGCTCTTACTCTAATGTTTCAGTGGCTCTTACTCTAATGTTTCAGTGGATTCTTCAGGGGACGATTACATGGATGATTCAAATACATTAGAAGATACAAGGTATGGACATGCAAACATCAACAAGAAATCTTCTGTTTTTTCTGTTTTTGCACAAACAGGTGTAATCTAGAGAGTGAAAGTTAAAAGGAATAAAAAATTAGGATAATTCTAATGGTGAGACAGATATTAATGCAACTTTTTGCTGATAAAATTCTTAAATATATGGTCACTTGCAGGCAGAGAAGGTTTTAACCATGATCTGTATTAAAAAAAAAAAAAAAAAAAAAAAAAAAAAAAAAAAAAAAAAAACCTGTCAAATATGTTGGAGAACCAATGAGTCAATTGGAGTCAATTACTTCATCTGCGGTAACCTTTCATTGTTTGCTCATAGGCTTTCCAGTTGGTAATTTTTAAGTATCAAATACCTTTTTAGTGTAGTATCCTGATTGGTGTGTTTGATGCATTTGTTAGGTTCGTACGGCCATCAAGGTGAATATATTGTTATTATTTGCTTCACTTCTTCTGGAAGGGTGCAACGTATGTACTATTGATTGTGTAGTCGATCAAAGCATAAACTGTTTGAAGAAATTCCAATGAATGTCCTTTTTCCTTCAATAAATAAAGACGGGTTTTGTATTTTAAAAAGTAAGACGTCTTATTGCAGAATAATTGCAAAGTATCGCCTAACAATGCCAGTTCTATCAGTTGTCAATCCCAGGCTTAAGACTAACCAATTGAAATGGAGTTTTAGTGGTGCATTTGAGGTATCATACTAATGCAAATTTCACAGGATCCTTAGTTAGAACAAATTTCTTTAATATATAGCTAACTCTTTTTTCTTGGAATGAATGGCCAGGCAAGGCAATCACTTATTGTTAGAGGTCTTTTCCCCATGTTGGCTGACCCTCGACATCCTGTAAGTTCTTATTATCGTATAACTATAGATAGTTACATGTAACATTTGTATTTGTAATTGATCCTTTTATAAACGAGTCTTCTTATTACTATTTCTCTCCTAGGTTATTCAGTATCCATTATTTTCCCCTGCATACTTTAGTTTTGAAATGGTTCCATGATTTGAACCCTTGAACTGCTTTTATCATATAGTCATTGTTAAATTAAGTAGGACTTGCTGAATTTAAGGGTGTTTGGGATTGTTTTTTAGATATTTATTTACTTTTTAAAGGGCGTTTGGAACTGTCTTTATAGCTGGACTCATGAAGCTATTATCAAGGATAGATTTGGAAGAACGTCTTGCTCACATCAAACAAGGAATATCTAAACTCATGCTCTCAACTAACTGATTAAAACTAGACTACAGGAATTTTCATCTTTATACTATGTGTTTAATTGTATTAGCAATTTATAGCAATTTCTATCATATATGTTTTCAGTGTTTTAAATATATTGATATAGTTGATCAATGTTTATAAATAGTTGTGATAATATAGGATAGTCTGAAAATAATTGATCAAAAATAGGAAAGTAGATTAGAGTAAGTGTAGGAGTGCAGTGCATTTAGTAAGATATTATCTTTATGATTGTAACATGAAACTTATGTATGGTTTTACATCAATGTTGCAACATCGAAGCTGCCTATGCTGCATACACTATTGCTGATTTATTCCTTAACTTCACATCATTTTAGAAGGCCAGTATTAAGTTGATTATACCAACTGTGAATTTTAATATGGATAGCTAGCTCTTAGGCTTTGATTACTGATTTTTTTAGTTGAATAAATGTGATATTTTGGAAATATATATAGTACGGCTGCTTCGTCAAAGCTTGCTATTAAACAGCCTACCATCATGGTTGTGGCTATTATAGCCGGGATGTTCCTGATTCTGACACCAAGGAAGTGATTTCCTATGCAAGGTCAAACAGAAGGTAAGAGATTCTAACCACCGGCTAAATATCAGCATGAGCCATAGATGCTTGGACCTGTGTTTAAATACGACTTATGGTTGTTGTAGGTTGTTATTGGACCAGCAACGGTTGGCGGGATTTAAGCTGGAGTCTTCAAGTTTGGTGACACTGCTGGAACAATCGATAATATTTAGCTTAAAGAATGGGTCAAGTTTTTACCCACTTTGATGTATTGGCATAATACATGTGCTCTTTTTTAACCCGAACTTTGTTTGCGAAGCCCATTAACCAGTATTTAGTATTCACATGGTTATCCAAAATTCCAAATGCGGAGTGTCGAATCGGGTTGTAACAAAACAAGTGATATAGAAGAGCGCCTCCTTCGTGTTTGATTGAATTACAACAGCAGTGACGACCAAAGTACTCATGGTGAGATAATAATAATCGCTCGGTTTTAAACATACAAATTTGATAACTAATATATGCTAAGTATTTGTTTATGATGATGATTAGGTGGCTGAGAAGCTCTTTCCATTGCTACTTCACTCTCCGGTGGCCGTGTAAGCACTTTTAATACTTTTTCGTCCACTTGGAATGTCCAATTTTATAATCTATTCAGTCTCCAATGTGCAATCTTCATCTTTGTAAGCAAAAAAATAAAGTTATTTTCTCCAATGTAAAATAGTGATAATAACATTTTGTCATATATAATGGAAGTTAGAGACTATCATGCTTATGTGAGATGGTATGTATGTAAGATAAATATACTAATGCTTAAACACAAAAGTACTTTATTTTGGCCCTTTGCAGTTGCTCAGCACATTGATATTGGTCGAAAGTTAGTTATATTCTAATGCCATTAGCCTTTTTATTAATTATACTTTGATGCCCACAGTGCTTCCTGTTTTAGGTAGTATTTGCTCTGTGTTGGTAATAAATATCACCTAGACTCGAATGCATGTCATTTCAACTGCAATTTGTAACATAAATGAAAATTGAGTTGTAAATTGTATATTATACATTTCATTAAAATGTGCCATCATGGGTCGTACAATAGGCTTCATTCTTTTGTGAAATTTTCAGAAATTTTGGGTATTCTTGAATAAGAGTTTTGCTGGAGGGCTAAACTAAGGAACTGTGGTGTAAGGCTAGGTTGTCCTACTGTTGTAAGTGATGATAGCATTGTTGCCATTTGTGAATTAGGTTGTCAAGATCTAATTATTCATTTTGTGTAGGTGAGTCAAGAAACGTGCTTCTTTACAAGATTGGTTAGACGGTAAGTTCATCTGATTTTGGACAGGTCATGAGATATGCTGGATCAACTAGATGTATATCACATGTGTACTTGGCAGAAGTTATACAATTGCAGTTCACAGGTAAATATCAGTATTAGAATATTTGTAGCATCCGCTGAGTTCAAAGATTTTTTTGAGTATGATCTTGATAACAAGGGTGGAGATTCGATTGGAGAGTTTAACCAAGATATAAGTATTCTTCCATCTGAAAATTTAGTGTCTTATCGTCTGAAAAAGTGTTTTATGTTTGAATATTATATTACAATATCATTTAAGTTTTATAACTATTACAGATTGGAGACTATTTTATGTAAGTTAAGGTATGTGATTTTAAGGCTCAAGAAATGACAGGAGTTATTGTTCCTACACTTGGCTCACACGTTCCTGTTTTTTGACATAAAACCATTTGATGCTTCAGTTGAGGTAGGAACTGATGTAACATGTTTGCATATATTTATATCATTTACTGATCATGGTTCGTTTATTTGAAAACATTAGCTCTTTGTTAGTGGCTTTTATATTCACTTATCACGTGACCATGCTGATATGGCGATACCACAGTTTATATATATTATATTAGGTTGTTACAGGATCAATGAAAGTATTTTAATTGGAGTAGGAAAGCTGTGTATAAAACTGAATCATATAATAAACTCGCTTACACTTGTGTAACATTCTGTCATTATGAATTTTTTCAAGCTTAACTTACTGGAAAGAGAATAGACATATATCCATACGATCATGCTTCAATGGATTATGATCAACTCACTTTTATAGTTTCTTGGCCAAGATGTATTTTTACAAGTCGGTGCTGAAGTATGACTCATTTCATATAATAAAATGCATTTATGTTTGCAATCTTCATACATATAATCGTCCTTTTTCTTTAGCAATGTGTCACACGGTTGTATGTTGTCATAAACTTTATAATCTCCCCATTTTTTTATAAAGTTTAAATTAATTGAAATTATGTCCATACTATTATAAAATACAAAATATGTATACGATCTAAATTTAATTTACTACAATTCAATACTAAAATACTTATAACAAACATTCAAGTTTTGAATGATGCAATCCACATTTAAAATTTAATGGTATCCATATCATTTCCTAATATTTCTAACTATTCATAGACTCATAGTCTATACTCTTAGCATTATCGTCAATAATGCTAACCTATTTTATAAAACTGCATTGATCCATAAAACATGCTAACTTATTTTTTCACATGAGCAATGGCCGTTTTACGAGTGAAGAGCAAAAAAGTCTTAAGGTGTTGTGCTGTGACAAAAATGATAATTACACCAATACTATAACAAAAGTTGTGTATCAAGAGGTGCTTCATAGATTATGAAGTTTGTTTATATGTATGGTTTCAATTTTTTCAATAATATTTTTATTGGCAGACTTGATGTTACAATTATCATTTACAAGAGTTTTGTTTTATGTTTTTTGTACCGATATCTTAAAAACTCTACTACTAATTTTTTTTCTTCTGGAAGATCTAAAAGGTAGCCGCCCAACGGGCGGGCCTGAAGCTAGTATATATATATATATATATATATATATATATATATATATATATATATATATATATATATATATATATATATATATATATATATGATCGTTTCTTCTAATTATAATGATCATTGGGCCTCGGCCCAAGCCACCAAAGCCTATTTGTACCCTAATTTTCTAGGTGTTGTATGAGATGTTTTTATATAAGTCTGTCTTTTACTCATTTATGGTCATGTATACTTTTTGATCAAAACTTAAGCATAAACCCGTGAATAAGTACACTAGGAGTTACTTGTGTACAAACACTATATAAGATTAGAAGAACAGTTGGCCAAACATATTGACTGAAATGGTGTAGTTACAACTCGAAAATAGATGTCATTTACTCCATCTACATGACTCATGCTTTGGTTGTTTAGTCTGATATAATAGGGAGTAATATGTAAAATTTCATATCATCCATAGTCTATAAAATACGAGTTTGATAAGTGTAAAAGATTTTGCACATCTGAGGTTATCGATCAATATAACATAACGAGGGTCGGTGTTTCTCCGCCTATTTGAAACTTTGAAAAGTATTACACAATAAAACTTTGAATGACTTAGGAAGCAGGATGAGTTAACCAAACAAGCGCAGGTGTTTTAGACAATGAAACAAAACGATGTGACTTATATAGTATAATGTATAGTACAAAGTGAAATTCGATATATAATCTCTTGTATAGAATTTGTCTACAATACTAAGTGTATATTAGAGAGGTGTGCTTATCTAGTCGATATTTTAAGGTTATGTCCTATTGTCCATATTCATAAAAACTAAAATACCATATAGGATTTGGCTTTATTATAATGTGAAGCCAAAATCTACATATTCCAATGATAGTCATACCTAAAACTAACATGAGTGAATTTTTGGCAATTAACAATCTAAATCAAGATGCCACTACATATTGTCATACTTTTAATGATTGTATTCTTTTGATAAAAGAAACAATTATTATATATTTGAGTGAACAGAAAACTGTTATTCTTGATATGTTTATATTGACTTTTTAGTTGTTTATATATTTTTTTTATGAAATACAACCAACTCAATGCTTTAGTGAAATTAAAATGTGTTTAGGAAATGTTTGTCCCACATCGACAATAAAAAACAATTGAATGAGGAGAAGACTCTATAAAGTGAGGGAGGTACAATGAAACAACTTGCAGCTCATGGACATGCTTCCAAATTCTTATAGTTTTAAATGTTATGGATGTTAAAAAGGTTTGGTTTATATAAAAGTTTAGTTTTATAACATCCTCTTTAATTTCCATAACATGTTTAGACTATACAATTCTATATTTAATGTTTTATGTTCACGTTGTATATATTAAAGGCTTGTTTTGAAATGTTTTGAAATTTGAATTTGATGCAAGAGAGAATAATATTTAAAAATATATTATATATTAAATATAAATTAACAATTATATAAACTAAAAATAAAGGGATAAAAACAAAGAAAAATAGAGAGAGAAATGTAACATCTCGCATTACTCAAACCACAATATTATCCGCTGTGCCCGCAGGTTCACGACTTCGCTTTGTGGCCCTCATGTGAGATTCCCGGCAGGTCACCTATACCAGTGCTACTCTCACATGAGCACGCTTAACTGCCAGTTCATAAGAACCCCACTCGCAGTAGTAGACCACAAAACGCGTTGTGTCTAGTAAGGTAAAGATATACCCATCATCACTCCAAGCCACAGCCATGTGAGACTTCCTTGATGAGGTTTGCCCCACCATCGTGAACGGCTTTGCTATCACTTGTAACATCCAGCCTTACTCAGACCACAATATTGTCCACTTTTCTCGTAGGCTCACGGCTTTGCTTTGTGGCCCTCATGTGAGACTTCCCAGCAGGTCACCCATACCAGTGCTACTCTCACATGAGCACGCTTAACTGCCAGTTCCTAAAAACCTCACTCGCAGTAGACCACAAAACACGTTGTGTCTAGTAAGGCCAAGATATTACTTATATACCCAGCATCACTTCAAGCCACAACCGATTTGAGATTTGCCTAGAGTGTTACAAGAAACACGCGGTCCCACATGTGTCATAAAACCACTTATACACCGTCTCTAGCCCACCTCCAAATATTTGGGATAAATGCCTAAACCAAAAATGCCAACAAATGGATTAACCAAATTTCTTAACCCAAAACCTTTGGTAAACCCCCAAACTAAACCGGCCCTAAGTATGTGTACAACAGAACAATATATCATCTTAGCTATATAGGTTTTTATAAGTAGATTAGTTTATGCACATGTAATGTATAGTATATAGTTTTTTTTTTTTTTTTTTTTTTTTTTTTTTTTTTTGAAAGGCAACAATATATAGAACCACAAAAAAGATGATACAAACAAACAACTTTCCATCTCTCCAAACAAGATGATTAAAGAGAAAGGAACCCAGACAAAAACACCACAAAAGAAACAACAAAAAACGAACTATAAACACGGACAAAAACACCACAAATATTCACATGTTATGGGATTTTAATGTTCCTTTTGTATAAACTCTTTGTTTTATATTACACAAGGAACATTAGAATCTCATAGTATTTATAAACTATACAATTTTATGTTTAAAATTTTATGTCACAAATTGTTTATGTACTAAGGTTGTATTTAAGACATAAAGTAATTCACACTGTCTCAACTTTCATATTAGCGTCATCTTGGTTTTATATTTTCTTTCACACCATATTATCTTTCAACCCTAATACTGGTGGTGATAAGGACTCTCAAGCGATCTTCATCTTCCTGTCACATCAGTTTACTCTCTTCTAGGCTACGAACTTCATCTCATTTGACACCTCATCTTTCTCTCTCTTAAACTACTTCATGACCAACTTGATGTAATAAGACGACCTACACCACTAAAAAAAAAAAAAAAAAAAAAAAAAAAAAAAAAAAAAAAAAAATCATGCATACAAGTAGGTCACCTAGCCGACCTAATTCTTTTTTTCTTGTTTAGGCGATCGAGTCGTGTACCGCAAGTGTAATAAGGGAGACTAGTCTTTTTGGGTGCCATATGGGCAGGGACTCGGTCAAGTGAAGCATTGTTAGTCTGTTACATCCAACCTAATAAAGTCACACACCTCACATTTTACTAAAATAATCACCTTATACGAACATACCCCGCTAAATACCCCACACACTTATAAACTAAATAAAAAAAATAAAGAGAAGCCGAGAAATTTGAATTTATTCAAAAGATTTTAGACAATTAGTTATGGGGGGTTTACTAAATTAAATTATTCTATATGAAGCTCTTAAAAGGGAGGGTGTAGTTATAATGAGTTTCTCCATTTAGAGAGAATAAGGGTTTGGGCTCACAATTCTCTCCACTAATTAAGAGAAAAGTAAACACCCGCTTAATGCTAATGCTAGTAAGATCAAGTTTTGCTATGATTCTTTTATGTTAAAGTTTCAATGGTGATCGAGTTTTAGACTTTAATTCTGTTAATTAGTAGTAATAATTTTATCATTTGTTTACAACATATGAATATCATTGATCAATATTCGTAAATGAACTTAAACTAGTGTAAATGATTTTGCACATGCGAGCCTATCAATATAACATAACAAGGGTCGAGGTTTCTCCGCTTATTTGAGATTTTTGAAAAATATAACGCAATAAAACTTTGAATGATTTAAGAAGCCGGATGAGATGACAGCGCAAGCGTAGGTGTTTTGGACGATGAAAGAAAATGATATGATTTATGATGCCACATAACATAATAACGAACGAGTTGAAACATATGAACCTAGTCATGATAGGAATCAAGAATCGACGACAATATTCCTCAATTACATACCAATATCACATGTTGCCTATGAGCCACATATCAACACTTAGTGTTCAACATCTCAACCTATTTTTCTTGTAAATTATTAGTGATATGCATAGTGAAGAGACATAATGTGCATACATATTGGTGTTTGAGTATTGAACATGTCAATTCACGCTCTTTGACCTATTGATATACGAGTGTGTCCGTCAACCAAAAGGTTGTGTTTTAAAGTCTCGTCAAAGACATGTGATATTGTGTAAGATAGATAATATAGGTGTGTTCATTAATACTCTTTTGAAAAGATAAAAAAGAACAATCACTAGAAATTAGAGTTAGAACTAGTTTACTTAACTATTTCCATTTTCTCGTATTTCGGTTTGTACGTACCTTTACTAAAACCAACTCTATATATCAAAGGTCAGGAAAGCAATACTCACACCTGTAATCACGAATGAGTGAGTTTTGGACATTTTGCATCATTATACTTTTTATTTTATTATAATCCTAAATTATTATAAGATGGTTGTGTATCACATTTGATACGAACTTTGAAAATGCAACAATATAATGGGGGATGCGTGGTTGTAAGCGAGTGGTTTCGGTGTTGGTAACCAGACCTAAACAAGAATAATGTGGGGGTAGCCGCTAATGTGGCATCTAAAATTCAAATTCGAGCCAGTATGTGGGTAGCCGCTAATTGCACAAAGTCTAACCCAATATTATTGATCTTAATATATTTAACCTTCTTGTAATGTTGGTTAACAATTCACATGGGAATAACTGAAAGATCCCATACTGCAACTTATACGACCATTAATAAGTACTCTACTAAAGATTAAGCTTTTTGTTATATTGGGTCTATGATATATTTGTCAACACTCCTAATGTTCGTGTAACATAATTGTAATCAGGAGTATCTTTTAACTAATCATAAGTTTTTTGTAACACATTCACTCATACATCACAATCGTTGGAATTAAGATGAATAAATCTACCTCAAATTTTTTAATATTAACAAAAACAAAGACTAAAAATATCAAGTATAACTCTGTTTTGGTATTTAGAGTAGAGAATAAAAAGGGTTTGAGCAGGTGAAGTTCGATCTAAGGACAGTGGCAGTCATGCTTCTGAAATCGTCTATACCTCCCAAATCCACCAATAATATCATTCCACCTCATTCATACTTTTTCCATACCTCCCAACCCCTTTTTAGTGGCAACCATGCCTTTTTCATACCTCCAAACTTTTTTTTTTTTTTTTTTTTTCATAAATTAAATTAAACAATTTAATTAAAACATAAATATTTCATTAATAATTAAAATAACATTACATAATACTTGAAAAAATATATATATATATATAATTATATCTAAAAATCGGTTTCTTGTGCTCAGTATAATAAGGGCAATTTGTTACTAAATTTAATATTATAGATAACAACTAAAAAAAGAAAGAAAATTGTACTAAAAACAACAAGTTGCAAATAGTATATGGACAACTTTACAAAATCACTTTTCTTTTTCTTTTGGATGTGATGCAAAAGCTTTTGTGAAAATGCCACACATATATTATATACACAAAAACAAAACACATACAAACAATCTATCAATCTCCACCTCTTCAACAACCACCTACAGAAAATATCTCCGGTGCCGGAGATGAGTGTTGCAGAACAAGTAATTTTTTTTTTTTTTTTTTTTTTTTTTTTTTTTTTTGGTTTGCTCCGCTCCAAAAATCTCCAACGTTCCAAAAATTAAAGACCCAACGGTAACTTTTTGCATTGGAAGTTCCAAACCGCGGAGGCAAAAGATGCCGTTCACACCTTGCCGTTGGCCTTGCCGGCTAGGTGGCGGCGGTGTTCACCGCCGGCATGGCCTTGCCGATGGTGATACCGTTGGCCACTGCCACCCTTCTAATCTCACATATCTTATATACACTTTAGTCTATAATACAAAGTTCATATTAGAGAGAGGTGTGCTTATCTAGTCCTATTGTCATAAAACTAAAATTCAATATAGGATTTGGATTTATCATTATATGAAAGCCAAAATATAAAAAAAAAAGCTACACAATTCTTTATTTAAACTTTTCTTTAGAGAAGGTTTGTCCCACATCGACAAGTGAAGAGCAATTGAATAAGGAGAAGACTCTATAAAGTGGGGAGGTGCAATGAAGTTGTTGACATCTTATAGCCAAGCTTTCATATGTTTATAGTTAAATGTTATGGGTTTCAAAGGTTCATTTTGTATAAACTTATTGTTTTATATTACAAAATATTTCTTTGATTCCTCTAATATTTTATATATAAACTATACAATTCTCTATTCAAACTTTTATTCTTTAAATTGTTTTTGTACTAAGGTTGTATTAAGTACATGTACAAGAGAAGCTTTATATCATCTAAGTATAATCTTTAGAGCTGCATGAATAAACTATAGTTTATGTTTATATGATTGTATAGTACATATGCTTAAATTGTCTAATACATGTGTTTGTAAAGAATTTGGTCTTTAATACAAAGTTTATATTAGAGAAGTGTGTTTATCTAGTCGTTACTTTAAGGTTATGTCCTATTGTCCATGGTCATAAAACTAAAATACCATATACAGAGACGGAGCCAGTAGGGGGGCTGGCGGGTGCTCGGCCCCCCCTAACTGCCTCAAGTAGCCCAGCTTGTTTCTTGATTGAGCTGATTTTTGTTTATCTTTTTCATTAAAGTTGTGAAGTTTAGAGAAAAGTTGCAGGTTTTATTTTTATAAAGAAGAAGAGGAAGATAAAATGAAAAAAGAGAGAGAGAGAGAGAGAGAGAGAGAGAGAGAGAGAGAGAGTGAGAGAAGATAAGTACTCAATAAATGTGTGGTGTACTGGTGTATATATGTTTAAAGGGTTTAAAATACCAAATAGACATTAGAAAGTAGAAACTTAAACTGATGGTCCTTGTTTCATTTTGTTTTTTTCTTTCTGTTTTTTTAATATACTTGTTTCACTTTTACTACATTACTTGACTATTTTCTACTCCGTGATCCGTATTACCTTCACAGCAATTGGTATATACGTAGTACATGTTTATGTTGTTTCTATTTTTTAGATGGTATATTATGTAAAACTAGATGTGCCCGGACTGCCGCGTTGCGGCAGGACGTCGTTTGATGTCGTTAGTAGTTGCATCATATTTTTTTAGTAATAAATATAATGGCATTAGGGTGTTTTCGTGGTTTATGTTAATATAGTGTTACTTTTGTTAAGGTTTTTTTTGGTTGTCTATTATGTATGGTTGGTGCGATGTACATATGGTAAATAGTTAGATCAAGATATCGGTTTTTTGGTTTTGGCTAAATTTTAATAAGCTATGAATGTTAATCGTTTCCAAATTTATTTTTTTTCCGAGGCTGTTTAACGTGAATTGTTGTTTTGTTATGTATGTTTTTGTGTCTTTTGTTTATTTATTTATTTGAAATAAAGTATGCATTTAAAAAAAATAAAGGCAGTTTCACATGGTAAACAATGGGCCAAAACTAAAAGTGGGATGAGGGTGGGCTGGATCATTGTAAATGGAAAAGTCCACAGAAAAAAAAAATTAAAAAAAAATAAAGCGCGTGTATCGACACGACATCGTTTCAAACGGTGTATTATATACATATTAATTAGTAGGGATAATTCCATATTTACCCAATATAAACATGAAATTGTCATATATACCCAAAATACAATTTTTGATAGCATGATGTACAATGCACTTAAAGCATGTTTTGGGTAAATATGGCATTATCATGTTTTAGTTGGGTAAATATGGAATTGCCCCAATTAGTAAGTCTATATAATACTTTGTCGTCAAATTAGTAGAACAATAAAAATTTCTAGGATTCTAAAATTCTAAACATTCACATGGCCGCAAATATAAGGTTTGGCACCAAATTGTAGTTGATTATAGGTATGTGTGATTTCTTTATTTGTGGAGATCATTGTTTCTCGAACAAGAAAAAAATGATCGATTCTTTCCTTTGAACCAAATAACATCATTATCAATGACTAGCAGTCACATTTACAACCATAAACACAAGCTATAAAAAAAATGTAAGACTTTGTAATTTCATAGTACACTACACGAAATAGTATGGTTACTGTTTTAAGACAAAGTAACGAGCCGACCCCCCTAACCTCAAATCCTGGCTCCGTCCCTGACCATATAGGTTTTGCTTTATCATTATGTGAAGCCAAAATCTACAAAATTCAATGAAACAGTTATAACTGAAACTATTTGAGTGAAAAGAAAAACGTTAATTTATTCTTGATATGTTTACATTGACTTCTTAATTGTTTGTCCCACATAGACGAGTGAAGAAGGTGTGGAGGAGACTCTATAAAGTGGGGGAGGTGCATTGAAGTTACTTATAAGTTATATAACTCATATACATAGCTCTATATTCTTAGGGTGTGTTTGGTAGGGAGAAATAAAGGTAGAGAAATGGAAATGGACAAAATTCTCGTGTTTGGTACGCTTGGGAAATAAAAAAGCGGAGAAATCAATTTTCTCGAGAATTCCACTTACACACAAAACCAATTCTCTATTTTCCTCACCTTTTGGAGTGGAAATCTCATTTCTCTACATTATGCTACAAAATAAATCACGTAGACAAGTTTTTTTTTCATACAATTTTTTTTACTATAACTTTTTTACAAAATAAATAGGTTTTTTAAAAATATTAATAATTTTTTTATAAAAAATAATTTAAAAAAAATATTTTTTTTTAGAATTGTTATCTAGAAAAAATAATTTTTTTAAATAATTTTTATAAAAAATATATTATTTTTTTTAAATAAATTTTTAGAAAAATAAGTTTTTTTAAAATAAATTAAAAAAATATTTTTTTTTAAATATATTTTTTTTAGAATTGTTATTTAGAAAAAATAAATTTTTAAATAATTTTATAAAAAAATGAATTAATTTTTTTTAAATAATTTTTTAAAAAAATAACTTTTTTTAAAAAATAAAATTTAAAAAAAAATAAATTAAAATTATATATATATAACTTATTAAAAAAATATATTTTTTTAAATATATTTTTTAGAATTGTTATTTAGAACAAATAAATTTTTTTTTCTTCATTTCTCGGGTCAAGTCTCTGTTGTTACCAAATATTAGAATTGAACAAAATTCTCTACTGATTTCTATTCTCTGAATTTATATTCCCTGCTTCATTTCTATTATCTGAAATTCTCTCTAATAAACGTGCCCTTATAGTTTTAAATTTTATGGATGTTAAAAATTCTACTTGTATTAATATATTGTTTTATACTACACAAGTTGGATCTTCACCGTCCCTAACAACTATACAATTCTCTATGTAAACTTTTAGGTCCCACCTTGTTTACGTACTAAAGCTATGTGTTTATTATCCGACTATGGGAATGACACTATAAGTATGAAATTGATTAAATGTGTTTTTTTAAAATGAGGAAGCACACAACTAAGATAATGAATGATAGAAATGCTCCATATATCTCAAAAAGATAAAGTATGGATCTTTCATACCGAAGAACCCACCACTACTATCAAAATCATACCCATTGTGATTGATGGCGGCATACCAAACGCACCCTAATTATATGTGTACAAGAGAAACAACATCATCTTAACTGTAGGCTATGTTTGGCACAAAACTTTTTAGAGATTTTTTGGGCAATAAGCTTTTTAATTTATAGTGTTCGTTTGGCATGAGAGTTGCGGGCTTTGCTATTTTTTAGGAAAGCTCATTTTCCCAATGCTTTTTTATGAAGCTGTGAGCTTTTTTGGCTACTGCTCACAGCTCACTGCTACTGCTCACAGCTACTTTTGCCAAACATAGTTGTATACTACGTAGGTTGTATGAGTAGACTAGTTATGTATGTGTAATGTATAGTTGTTTTTTACGATACACTTAAATGGTCGCATGTATGTTATTCTCATGACCACAATAGCTTCTTTTGGATTATTTTATCTAAGTTCTATATAGACACTTGGTTATAACAGATTTAATGCTTGTAAAATCAAGTTTTGCTATCAATTTTTATGTAAAAGTTCCATTTAGTGATCGAGTTTTAGACTCTTAATTAGTACTAATAATTTAATCATCTATATCTATACTACTATATAATGTATTTGAGACTATTTCTATAATTAGAAAGGCTTAAAAATTCAGACTTTTAATTACTAACTATGGAAACAACCACCCCTAACAATCACCCTAACAATTTATAACCACTTTAACAACCACCACCAACAATTTATAACCATTTCAACAACCACCCCCAACAATTTATAACCACCTCAACAACCACTTTCCACCACCTCACCTCCCTCCTCTTCACCCCCAACAATCCGCCCCCGCATCGCGCGGACACTTTTCTAGTTTGTTTATAACATATGAACATCATTGATCAATATTCCTAAATGATTTTGACATACATCCAAAGTCAAATACGGAGTAATATCTAAAATTTCCTATCATACATCCAAAGTCAAATATAAATTCGTTCAAAGAGTTTGAGGAAATTAGTCCCTAATCATTTTTATTATTTATTTGACATCATTTTGACATCTCATGTTCAACAATTTGAACATGTGCTAATTTTGTGCAATAACTGCCAAATCTCGTAAAAGAAGAAAAGTCCAAGAATGAAGTTGAAATCGGAAGACGATTGACACACAAAGGTATTTGCGTAAAATATATATATGTGAGTAGTCGTAAAAGAAGACGATTGATCTATCGCCCCTTATTAATTCTTCTATAAATACTTTACAAAACTTGATTGGCTAAATAAATAAGTAATCCTCAACATGTTTACATCAAGTTCTTGTCCACACAGAATATAGTTACATTGAATTCCTCATCAAGGTATTGAACGTGCATTTTCAGCCATGAAAATTGTGAAAAATAGACTCCGAAATAAAATGGATGATGACTTCCTTTCTGATAATTTAGTTTTTTACATTGAGAAAGATATAGCTAAGGATTTTAGTTCAGATTCACTTTTAGATGATTTTAATGATGCAGGTAAACGTTGTGTGCAACTAAAATGCTAAATGAACAAATTTGTTGCAATATTTTTACAAAGTTATATATTATGATGTTTTTTTAACACTTACTAACGTCATTTAATTTTTTTTGGTCCCCCAAAAACAAATTCCTTGCTACGCCCCTGGTACTCTTGACAAGTTTCTTTTGTATCAACTCTTACAAGGCGTGTGCTTCTTTTCCGACTTTAAACTTTGTTTTGGTATTTAGAGTAGAGAATAAAAAGGGTTTGAGCAGGTGAAATTCGATCTATTCGGTCTATAATACAAAGTTTATATTAGAGAGGTGTGCTTATCTAGTTCTATTGTCCATAGTCATCAAACTAAAATTCCATATAGGATTTGGATTTAAACTTTTCTTTCCCACATTGTTTTTGTATTAAATGTCTTTAGAGAATGTTTGTCCCACATCAACAAGTGAAGAACAATTGAATAAGGAGAAGACTCTATAAAGTGGGGAGGTGCAATGAAGTTGTTGACATCTCATAGCCAAGCCTTCATATGTTTATAGTTTTATAAATGTTAAGGGTTTCAAAATGTTATGGGTTTCAAAGGTATTTTTTGAATAAAACTATTGTTTTATAATACAAAAATATTTTTTGCTTCTCATAACATTTATATATAAACTATAAAATTCTCTATTCAAACTTTTCTTCCTTACATTGTTTTTGTACCAAGGTTGTATTAAGTATATGTACAAGAGAAGCATTATATCATCCTAAGTTCCTAACTATAATCTTTAGAGCTGCATGAATTATGTTTATATGATGTATAGTACATATACTTAAATTGTCGCATACATGTTAGTATGTTACTAGTTATAATAGTGTGTTTGTAAACAATTTGGTCTTTAATACAAAAGTTTATATTAGAGAAGTGTGTTTATCTACTCGTTACTTTAAGGTTATGTCCTATTGTCCATAGTCATAAAACTAAAATACCATATAGGATTTGGCTTTAACATTATGTGAAGCCAAAATCTACAAAATCCAATGAAACATATACAAAAGATTTTTATTTTATTTTATTTTATTTTTATTATTATTTTTTTCAATCAACAATCTAAATCATAATGTTGCTACATAGTTTTATACTTTGGATGATTGATTCTTTTTATAAAAGAAACAATCTTGTATTTGAGAGAAATTTTTTTTTTACTGCATCATGATGCAGTAATCGTGATGCAGCATGATGATGTGGCATGAGGATGATACATGTCACTCCCACAATCCTTTCTACCCTTCTCATATATACATGTTATTTTCATGACCACAATAGCTTCTATTAGAATATTCTTTATAAGTTTCTTTTAGAAGGGTGGCAGTGGGGGCGGCATCACCCACCGGCAAGGTGATGCCGGCGGTGAACACCGCCACCACCCCACCGGCATCATCAACGGCAAGACTTGAGCGGCAAATATTGCCTCGGAGGCATGGGCTTTCCAATGCAAAAAGTATCCGTTGGCATTAAATTTGGGAGACGTAACAGAAACCAAACCTCTTCCTTTTTTAGCTTCAGTTCCAAACACAAAAAAAACTTGAACTGAATCCTTAACTAACTATGGCTTCTGTTACTCTCAGATGCTACCATATTCCATCATCTATCAATAATACAAATAGCAACAATAAAAAGTTTATAAATTTTGATACATCAAAACCCATAATTCGGTTTCCCAACCGTAGATCTTTGGTTGTTTGTTCTTCTGATGATGCTGCTGGTACTTGTTTAATTTAATTTAATTTATCCAATAGCAACAATATTGTTTAATTTAATTAAAAAAAAATTAAAAATTGGGAGGTATGAAAAAGACATGGTTGCCACTAAAATGGGGTTGGGAGGTATGGAAAAAGTATGAATGAGGTGAAATGAGGTGGAATGATATTATTGGTGGATTTCGGAGGTATGGACGATTTCGGAATCATGACTGCCAGTGTCCTTAGACACTTGGCTATAGTAAGACCTAAATGCTTGTAAAATCAAGTTTTCCTATCATTTCTTTTGATGTAAAAGTTCCTAATAGTGATCGAGCTTTACACTATTAATTTTGTATTCGTAAATGAACATCAATGATCAATATCCGTAAATGAACTTAAGCATAAACCCGTGAATAAGTACACTAGGAGTTACTTTTGTACAAACACTATATACTATTAGAAGAACAGTTGACCAAGCATATTGAATGAAACGTCACTATTACAACTCGAAAAATAGATGTCGTTTACTCCATCGACATGACTCATGTTTTGTTTGTTCATTCTAATAATACCGAATAATATGTAAAATTTCCTATCATACATCCATAGTCTATAAAATACGAGTTTGATTCTTATAGGCTAGTCTTTTACTCACTCCGTCCCATTTTATAAGTAAATGTTTGAAAAGTCAAAGTCATTTTCTTCAAAGTTTGACCGTATTTTTTTTCGTGTTATATAATATTTGATGAAAAATATACCAGTGAAAATACATTTAAAACACAAATTAATTTATATATTTTGTATTAAATATTATATAATACGAAAAAAAAAATAATTATAGTCAAACTCTAAAGAAAAAGACTTTGACTTTTCAAACATAAACTTATAAAAAGGGTAGTTTAAAAGATTTTGCACATCCGAGCCTATCAATATTACTAAGGGTCAGGGTCTCTCCTATTTGAAACTTTTAAAAAGTACGACACAATGAAACTTTGAATGATTTAAGTCGGATGAGATGACCGCAAAAGCATATGTGTTTTAGATAATGAAACAAAACGATATGATTTATGATGCCACTTTACATAATAACGAACGAGTTAAAATATATGAACCTAGTCATGATAGGAATTGAAAATAGACGACAATGTACGTTCCTCAATTACATACCAATATCACATGTTGCCTATGAGCTACGTATCAACATTGTGTTCAACATCTCAACCCATTTTCTTGTAAATTATTAGTGATATGCGTAGTGAAGAGACATAATGTATAATACAAAGTTTATGTTAGAGAGGCTTGCTTATCTAGTCGATATTTTAAGGTTATGTCCATTATGTGAAGCTAAAATCTACAAAATCTGCTATATCGTTTTATACTGAATGCTTTAATGAATGTGTTTGGAGAATGTTTGTCCCACATCGACAAGTGAAGAACAATTGGCTGAGGAGAAGACTCTATAAAGTGAAGTATCTTACCTTTCTTAGACATGTCTTTATTTGTTTATAGTTTTAAATGCTATGAGTTTTAATCATCTTCTTTGTATAAACTTTTTGTTTTATACTACATAAAGGGTGATTATGGCTTCTGACATTTATAAACTATACAATTCTCTAGTTAAACTTCTATGTCCCACATTGTGTATGTACAAGAGAAACAATAGTAGATCAATGATCATCTTAACTATAGTTTTGCTTATATAGTATGATGTAGTATATAGTTTCTTACCAGATATATATGCTATTGTCATGACCACGATAGCTTATTTCAGATTTTTTTTTTTAAGAAATTTTAGACACTTGGTTAAGATAGACTTGATGCTTATAAAATAAAGATTTGTTATCTCTTATTATGTAGAAGTTCTAAATAGTGATCGAGTTTTAGACTTTTAGTTAGTACTAGTAATTTAATCATTTGTTTACAACATATGAACATCATTGATCAATATTTGTAAATGAACTTAAATATATACCCGTAAATAAGTAGTTGAATTTAGTTACTTGTGTGCAGACACTATATACGACTAAGGATGGTTGACCAAAAATATCGACCGAGACGATGTAATACGATAGTCTTTTACCTAGCAGTGTAAAAGATTTTGAAAAAGCGATTTTTTTAGCTGCAAACTTACACGATAATGTCATGCATGTCAAGAAGCAAGATTAAAAACATCTTTATGAACCCAATTAGTTCTCATTAAGAAATAAGCTCATCTCGATCTTTATTGGTTACTAACTTATACTACTTAAAAAGACTGTAATACATAGGATAATTTAAAAAGAAAATAATTTATACTCCGTAATAGCTTAAAAGATTATAATTGCCTCAATATGTTTAGCTAGTAATCTTCTCTATCTATTGGGTACAAAATATAAGTATCAAAACATAAAAAATATCAAGAGATCACATTCATTATTGTTGGAAATTCGCCAACAAACCTGGAATCTAGAATGCGGAATATACGACCTTGTGACGAAGACACATACACAAAAGTTATCTTGACTGAAAAGTAAATACACACGACACGTAATCTTGTTCCAAACAATTATATATTAAGAACAAAGGAAAAGGAAACGGTACAATGACCCCTCCCCCTCACCTCTTTACTCCATCGACATGACATATGCTTTGTTTGTTTATTCTGATAATACAGAGTAATATGTAAAATTCCCTATCATACATCCATAGTTTATAAAATACGAGTTTTATACAGCTTAAGCTAGTCTTTTACCAAGAAGTGTATAAGATTTTTCACATCCGAGCCTATCAATATAACATAATGAGGGTCAGGGTTTCTCCGCATATTTGAAACTTTGAAAAGTATAACACAATAAAACTTTGAATGATTTAGGAAGCCGGATGAGATGAACGCACAAGCTAGCATAGGTATTTTAGACAACGAATAATGTGGGGTAGCCGCTAATGTAGCACCTAAAATTCAAATTCGAGCCGGTGTGCAGGTAGCCGCTAATTGCACAATATAAGATCCTAGAATTAGAGCCGAATAATACTTATCATAACATATTGAACCTTCTTATAATGTTCTTGTGACATATCTGTTTTCACGGGGTACCTTTCAATTGATCGTAAGTTTGAGTTTAAATTCCCTTCAATTGAAACAAATTTTTATAGTTGTGTTCCTGAAGTTTGTAGTAGCTCGTACCCATATATACATGTTATCCAAACATCATTCTTAGATCCCAACTCTCACATTGTGTTGCTGAATAGTAATTTTGGAACCTATAAAATTATTTATTTCGTCATAAATATAGATTAAAACAATTTTCAAAAAGAAACATGCCATGTCAAAATGGGGTAAGTATGCTTGAACAGTTTGAACATGATAAATAGTGCTAAGTTGTAAGGAACATTTTTGGTTTTCAATAGAACAGCGGTCGGACAAAGAAGGTTCACTTTTTTTTTCCTTATCAACAATCTCAACATATATAATGTATCGTGTTTAAATTGAATACCAGAGAGCTTTATTTTTATATAACAAGGAGAGAACAAAGTCGACATTGGTTTGTTCGATATGAAAAGTGTGAGACCGAAGTTCATAGCGGGAGACAACTGACACACAATGACACAAGGGTATGTGTGTAAAATATTAATGAATAGTTGAAATGTAATGGGTGGTAATTTCATGGCAATATGTTTCGGTTTGCGACAGTGATATAGTGACTTCTGTTCAAGTTAAAATGTAATGGGTGGTCTTGGGTCGCTGTGGGTCTTGAGGTATCTACATTGGTTAGTGGGTTCGTCCGACCTTTTTCGGATGTTTTTATGTCTGTCCGGTGCTCTTGATTGGTTCTGTGTTAGTGGGGCTGATTTCATGGTTTTCATTGTGTTGTGGGATACTACATACTGTCATTGTTTTGCTGTCATATATGCGCTTCTGGGATCAGTTCTTGGAAGGTTGATATAGTAATCTAATAGGAAAAATGGGAACAGGTGGTTTTTTTGGAAAATGGGAACATGGTTTTTTGTGGGTAAATGGGAACATGTGTTGGTGGCTGCATATGGTGGCTTTTTTGCTGTCAAAGATAGGATTCTAGTCTTCACGCTCCAACTGTGGACAACATTATTTAGAGTTACTTTCAAGAGGCAATGGGTTGGTCTATATATTGTGAGTCAGTAATTTAGTTTATGTTTTATTCGAGCTAGCTACTTTGTATCGCTATGGTAGGAGTTGTCTTTGTTTTTGTTTTTGGTTTGTATTGTCAATTCTCTTTTGGGCCTCACACTCTTTTAATTATCTTGATTATTAAGTGGGGCGCCTTGTACTGTATTTTAGTCTCTTTCGAGGTTCAATGTTATGTTGCCTTTCAAAAAAAAATTAATGAATAGTTGAAAACCAAGACTATGCTCAAAGTGGGAGGTTGTTGACACACACAATCTTAGTAATCATGACAAAGCTTGCTGATACACGAAAGAAAAACACAAACAATGCACCAGAAATTAACCGAATGCGACATCTAATTTGACTGAAAAGTGAAAACACACAATAAAGATGCCTTGTAACACCTTGACAAGTTGCATTTAATCAACTTCTCCAACAATCTCACCAAGGCGTCTGCTTCTTTATCGGTTTCAAACTCTGTTTCGGTATCTAGAGTAGAAAATACAAAGGGTTTGAGCAGGTGAAATTCGATGTATCCTTACATCTCATCTCTTGTATAGACTTTGATCATAATACCAAGTTTATATTAGAGAGGTGTGCTTATCTAGTCCATATTTTAAGGTTCTGTCCTATTTTCCCTAGTCATAAAGCTAAAATACCATATAGGATTTGGTTTAATCATTATGTGAAGCCACAATATTCAAAATCCAATGAAACAGTCATAACTGAAACTAATATATGACTGAACTTTTGGCAGTCAACAATCTAAATCAAGATGTCACTACATATTTTCATACTTTAAATGATTGTATTCTTTTGATAAAAGAAACAATTATTATATATTTTTGATATGTTTTTATTGACTTTGTAGTTGTTTATTTTCTTTTATGAAAAAACAACCAACTCAATGCTTTAGTGGAAGTAAGATTGTAAAATGTGTTTAGGGAATGTTTGTCCCACATCGACAAGTGAATAACAATTGAATGAGGATAAGAGTCTATAAAGTGAGGGAGGTACTTTAAAATCTTTCACATCTTATATAGACAATTTTGATATACTTATAGTTTTAAATGTTATGAGCTTTAAAGCTTCTTGTTGTATAAACTTTGTGTTTTATATTACAAGATCACTTTCAGAGCTCCTATCATTTATAAACTATACAATTCTGTATTTAAACTTTTTAATATCACATTCTTTATGTACTAAGGATTAGGGGTGTCATAAATCCCGACCCGGACCCGACCCGGACCCGAACCCGAATAAGGATACTCGGGTCGGGTTACTCGGGTCCAAAATCTTAGTCGGGTCAATCGGGTCAACCCGACTAACCCGATTACGAACTCGGGTCGGGTATCGGGTTTAAAATACTTGCCTATTCGGGTTCGGGTCAACCCGACTAACCCGAGTTTTTTTTTTTTTTTTTTTTTTTTTTTTTTTTTTAGGCCCAAGTTAAATTAAGTGATCCATGTAATAAACTTGACTCATTTTCTATATAATTTTTTTTTTTTGCCTGGACATAGTGTTTGAACGTAGAAATTACTTCCTCGAGAAAAAGATGGTGGGTGTGAGAATTTATAGTGTTTGAACTTTGAAGGTATATGACATGCCCCTTTTCATATGCAACGTGGATAACTCACACTTGAAACATGAACATGACTCCACTACATGTATATCTTCTCTTTTTATTTCGTATGAATGAAATCTTTGGTATCTTAGTATATACATAGTTTTTCATGTTAAAGGTACAAACTACAAAGTGAATTTGGTTTTTCATAATTGTCATTCGCAAAAAAAAAAAAAAAAAAAAAAAAAAAAATTATGTGATTTTGTAAATTGGACAAACCCGAACCCGACTTGACCCGACCCGAATTGACCCGAACCCGACTAACCCGAGTTCAAATAGGGTCGGGTTCGGGTATATTATTTTTACCCTCGACCCGACTTGGACCCGACCCGTTTGACCCGAACCCGACCAACCCGACCCGAATAGCACCCCTACTAAGGATGTATTAACAATTAAGTATTTGACAAGAGAAACAATATAGTATAATCTTAGCTATGTTTGTATATAATAATTTGCGTTATACTTAAATTCTCATGACCACAATACCTTCTTTTGAAACAATTAATTTAATTTTATTCTAGACACTTCGTTATATTGTATTTAAAGCTTGTAAAATCAAGTTTTGCTATCATTTTTCTTTAATAAAAGTTCCAAATAGTGATCGAGTTTTTAGACTTTTTATTAGTACTAATAATTAAATAATTTGTTTACAACATATGAACATCTTGATCGAAATGGCTTTGTTACAACTCGTCATCGAAAATTGATGTCGTTTACTCCATCGACATGACATATGCTTCGTTTGTTTATTCTGATAATACGAAGTAATATCTAAAATTTCCTATCATACATCCAAAGTCAAATATAAATTCGTTTAAAGAGTTAGAGGAAATTAGTCCCTAATCATTTTTATTCTTTATTTGACATCATTTTGACATCTCATGTTCAACAATTTGAACATGATAGATAGTGCTAATTTTGTGCAATAACTGACAAATCTCACAAAAGAAGAAAAGTCCGAGAATGAAGTTGAAAGCGGAGGACGATTAAAGGTATTTGCGTAAAATATATATATGAGTAGTTGTAAACCGAGACTATGCTCAAGGTCCGAGGCTGTTGGCACACAAGGGATTCTTAGATGGCACGATGTGACTTAAGGGAGATTGTAAATACTCTTTACAAAGCAATAAGAGTTAGATCAAATAGTCTACTGGTACACGAAAGAAAGACACACTAAGAATGCACCAGAAATTGACAGAATGCAACATCTAAAATCAATTAGAAACACACACTAAAGATGCCTAGTACTCCTTGACAAGTTGCTTGTGTATCAACTCTCACAAGGCGCGTGCTTCTTTTCCGACTTTAAAATCTGTTTCGGTATTTAGAGTAGAGAATAAAAAGGGTTTGAGAAGGTGAAGTTCGATCTATTCTCACATATCTTCTATACACTTTGGTCTATAATACAAAGTTCATATTAGAGAGGTGTGCTTATCTAGTCCTATTGTCCATAGTCATCAAACTAAAATTCCATATAGGATTTGGATTTATCATTATATGAAAGCCAAAATAATAATAATAATAATAATAATAATAATAATAAAAAAAAAAAAAAAAAAAAAAAAACCCTACACAATTTTCTATTTAAACTTTTCTTTCCCGCATTGTTTAGTACCTTATTTTGGATGATGTTAAGCTAATGCTGTTAAAACATTTTGCTATGGTAATGACATGCTTAGATTAATCTTTTTATAATTTAATGAATCTTTTATAATTTTAAACTCATAAACTGTTTGCTATGGTAATATTTTGTTTTGAATAGTGTTCATTGAAACGACTTCGATGTGCAACCAACAATGTACAACCAACTGGATGCTTTAGTGAAAGTAAGAATGTTAAATTTAAATGTGTTTAGAGAATGTTTGTCCCACATCGACAAGTGAAGAACAATTGAGTGAGGAGGAGACTCTATAAAGTGGGGGAGGTGAATTCAAGTTATTTATAAGTTATATAACTCATGGACATTTTATTCTTATAGTTTTAAATGTCACGAGGGATAAAGATTTTACTTGTATTAATTTATTGTTTTATAGTACAAGCAGAATCTTTTTCCCTCTTAACATTTATTAACTATACAATTCTCTATTTAAACTTTAAAGGGTCTTGTATAAACTTTGTGTTTTACTGTATATTACAAGAGGGTTTTTTTCCGCTCCTATCGTTTATAAACTTATACAATTCTATATTTAAACTTTTATACAATTCTATATTTAAACTTTTTTGTGCCTCATTTTGTTTATGGCTGTATTAATTCATGTTTTAAAACCCATGTTCTGGTTTAACCGGCTCGCCCATCAGACCGGATATGCCCGGGTTTCTGTTTTTTTTATAACCGAATTGAACCGTTGGTTTTTCGTTGGCTCGGGTTGACCAGGGTTGATAAGCCCGGCCAGGTCATGACTTTTATCAAAAAATATATCAAAACCTTTTTTTTACATTAACCTTTCTATGTTTAATTGACAAGTTGAAATAGTGAAAATTAACGTTAGTTAAAATTTTATAAAACGATTAAATTAGCGTTAAAACTATCTTAGAAATACAAACTAATACAGTTTTCATATAAACAATTATAAATTAAAATATAAGTTGATTGTTGTTGTAAATTTTGCTATATTATTATTATATATAGAACTTAAAAACAAAGCTTATCGGTAGAGTTTAAAATTTTTTAATTGGTTTAATCGAATGTAGGAATAAAGTCAGATAAATCATAAAATCATTCAACACTACATATTAAATTAAGAAGGAAAAAAATATGCATATGTATAAAACCGGTTTGACCCGACGGTTCAACCGGTTGAACCGGTGACCCAGTGAACCGGCGACTAAACCGGATCGATAAAAATACAAGGTTTTAAAACATTGGTATTAAGTATATGATTAAACTATACTTTATGTTTATATATGATGTATAGCTTTTTTCTGAATTTTTTTCAAAAGAAATTTTAGACACTTGGTTATGTTAATGCTTGTAAAATCAAGTTCTGTTCACGCTCTGTGACCTATTGATATGAGTGTGTCCGTCAACCAAAAACTTGTGTTTTAAAGTCTCGTCAAAGACATTTATGATATCGTGTGAGATAGATTATATAGATAGTTTACAAAGGTCAGCAAAGCAATACTCACACCAGTGATCACGAATGAGTGAGTTTTGGACATTTTTGCATCATTATACTGTTTATTTTATAATAATCCTAATTTATTATAAGATGGTTGTGCATCACATTTGAGTCACTCTGTAACCAAGCGACCGACATAATGTCTCGATGTAACAACGCAAATTCGAATAACAAAAAATGGCACAAGTGATAAGCACACTGTTAATGAGGCAACAAAAACGAAACTCTTCTTGTATAGACAAAAACCAGCTACTAAGGTTACTGGTCTATTTAAGAATTTAATAGCTGTAGATTTTGCAGCCCAAAAAGTTTAAGCTCTGAATTGTGTATCATATAGCCCAATACATGAGTGGCCCAATTAAATCTTTCCCATGTTTTTAAGGGGAACGAGGAAGTTTGGTGCCTGCGCGTTGCGGTGGGGCTTTCTGCTTTGGAATATGGCGTTGTGGCGGAGCAATTTGCGGCGAGTTTGTTAGCGGTAGTACGAACTAACCTTGATCAATAAGTATTTGTACCCTGGGTTGATTTTTCCAAAAGCCTAAATTGTCAAAAATGCTTTACTTATGAAACATTGCATAAACTACAGATTTGAGGTCAGTAATACTTCAAAAGTGTGTCATGCCAATCCTAACATAATAGCAGCGACCTTGTTATCAAATACACCTTATAGTTATCTTATAAGCTATTAAATATTCATCATAAGTTACAAAAATATATATATACATGCAACAATGAGAATACATGACAGGAGTTGGTCCTAACTTGAATTTGTTATAAGAAAATAAGAGTTTAAATATGTAACTTCATTGTTAGCAATTTGGAAATAAGATCATAATTATGTATCTTTAAACTTTTAATTATACTGATACGCCATCAATAAAAGTATGTATTTACAAACAGAAGTAGAATCGGTTAACAAAAGGTCAACAAATAAACACGCAAACAGAAGTAGCATCATTTGCCAAAGAACTCATCTTTCAGTATTTCACAACCATCGCGTTGATTATACATATTTGACTTGAGTCATCATAAATAACAATAATAATTGGTCATTTGGTCCAACTAAAAGAACCCGGCCAGTCTAAAGACAACACAAGTAGTATGTAATGGTGCTCAATCATCACTAACATTTAAGGTAATAAACTTTTACTTCTTCAAATTTGCAAAATCTGACACAATGCATACTGATAAAATCATAAACTACGTCACTCATGACCAATCATGCATTTTGGTCCATCCGTCTGGAAATGGAGCCCACCCTCGGCCCAAATAAAATCCATCATCTCTAACTATCCATAAACATACTCGTGATTTCGTAAATGACCCTTTTCCGCAATGTGACTTGACAGTTTTATCGAACACACCGAAAAAGGCGATCTTACCATTCCATTTGAAATCAGCATAGAACAAGGTACTTAACCAGAAGTTTTCGCAGAAACTAAAGTTTTCATTTTGGTTCAATGCAAGAGTATGGTCTCCCAGATCATCATCCTCTGATTTTACATGAACGTGGATTGGATCCTTGATCTGGTTAAAGATATAGATGACCCAATTGTTGGAATTATTATATCATGACATTCATATAAATAAACCAAGTACATCAAAGTGAGCATAAGCGGAAGCAATTATAATAGATCGAATAACATGTAATTAATTAATCATTAATATAAATCGTAAACGTACCTTAATGATTCTAGCCCGAACAAGAATCAAAACAATCTTCCGGAACCAAGAACCCTAATTAGGGTTTATGTGGATTATAAGAATTACCCCTTACCTTTTGTAATTCAATCCAAGAAACAATCAATAGTGTGATTGTTTCACGTTCTTGTACACACGTACTATAACGTATTAAAGTTATGCAAGTAATTAAATTACAAAACATTAAACCAAGACAATAATTGTTTAATAAAAAATCAATCATCCCTTTGGTGAAGTCATGGATCGATTGATCAAAAGAAAAGAACAAAGAGAAAAGCTTTTAGGTTTTTGTGTGTGTGCACAAGAGTACCAAAAACCTAAACCTTTGATGTGTATATATACTATAAGAAACTTAGAGCTCAAGTTTTGTGTGGGTTGGGTAAACCCACAACAAATCCGATCGGCCCTCAAGGAATGGAGGGGATCCGGAACCTTCTTGACATCTAATTTCATTCTAGTCCTCGTTCTTTTATTTTAACGTCCATTAGTCATATATCTTATATACTAATAAACGTTTATATGTTTTGTGATAACTAATAAATAAATACAACATTTATATTCAAGTATTAATCTTTAATACTCATACGTAAAGTGTGCAATCCCGTGATCTCGAGTTCGATCCTAACACACGACTACTAAAATAATGTCCATATTCTAACAGCTCCCACTTGGACATATTTTAATAGTGTGATCACATCGGTTAGCGTCTTGCAACACGCCGATGCCTCTAGTACGATCTCGAGCAAGGCTCCTGGACAAACCTTTTAATGATTTCTCATTATTATTATCCTTTTGTTTCTAATACCACGTTAATAAGGATATGGATTAAAGTCATTCCTTAATTAACCATTCTGTTTCTCGTTGTTTATGATTGATTAAGATTACCAAATCTTCTGAACATATTCAGGTGAGATATTGGGTGCGGCCGCACATGCATCTTACCAACCCTACGAGGGGCCCAACAGTATTAAACTCCAAAAATAAATTTGAAGGAACAAATTCTATCTTGACTACAAGCAAAACCCACAAACTTTGTAACACTTCCGAAAACAACCCTTATGACTACCAGTTACGTATAGCGTTAAGTTGTTCCACAAAAATGCACTACATTCATGACACTTATCTTGCATCTCAAGTCTGAGGATAACTTCTCATGATTTACTTAATAACAAAATCCATAAAGTAACATCATGTAGTTGGGATAAGTCCAATATTCAGTATCATCGAATATCATCTGAAATGGCATGACTACGCATCAATATACTTTAAGTATATTATACCAACCTTCAGATTTGTCTTGATTTAATAATATTCCCATATTATTAACTAACAACGGACAATTTAGAATAACATTTATTCATGGATTAAACATACAAATATAGGATACAATATATATTATAAATTAAACATACCATGTATTTCAATTTATCATAATAATTGTTTAACATCCTTTATCCAAATACTAAATAGATCAATGCATGATAACTCTTGTTGATGAATTATGTCTCAAGCAATGACATTCATACTTGTTGACAAGACATAAATCATCCAACTTTGATCTATCGGAATTTTAAGAATACTTATTTCAAGAATTCAACTAGTGAAGTTCTTGTATGTGCATAGTCAACTATTTCGATAATGCCATATTTCATAAAAATGTGAGACATCCTTAACCACCAATTTATGATAATTAAACTTCCAAACATTTTAAACTTTAAAGTATTCTTATTCTTTTAATGTATAATGCAACTATGCTTTTAGCAAGCATAACTAGTACATATAGTCAAAGATGAAATCCTTACCATAACTAGTATTGAGTGTCACCTCAATTTCATAACATCATTGTATGCAACAACAATATGTTATTAAAACTTCTCCGTAAACCATAATATCTATCGTGTAATGTTTGATGCCCTTCAAACTTTCAAGTTTGTTGGCTATGACAATTTTCACAACAATTGAAAAATTGTTCATCTATAGAATTTGGAAGCTGTTCCAGATTTAGGATGTAATTCTATAATCAAACATATTCTTATTAGAATATTACACAAGTTATCTAATAACTTATAATTAGATATTAATATTGTCAAATCATCTTGTAATCAAGTATGATACAACAAAACATGATGTTCATGAACAATCTTTGAGTCATACTTAGATTTTTATTCATGTAACTCATATCCATTTAGACTTTCTAAATAATATATCATGTTATATTAGATTCATTTACCGCACATGTTTAATAAACATTCATTCCAAGGTTGTATGTCTTATTTTCTAAATCTTTCAAGTAAAGTTTTATTCCAAACTAAAATGTAACTTTTAACTTATATGGAATGCTACTTTTTATATGTTCTACAACATATATGATTTAAGAAATTAAACACAATACTCCCACTAGCTTTTAGGAATACTTAGAAATTATCTTATTTCAATTATAAATCAAAACATGAATTTAATAATTAAACATAAAATAATCTTCTAGATGCATGCATTTATCCATCCATAGATTATTGCACCATGTACACTTTCAAAGATTTATTTGAATTCATAAACTCCTTTTGATTACTTATCGTCCTCGCTCAAGTAATCTCTCAAGAAAGAGTTTTGATATTCCATTGTCAATGACAATCATAATCTTTGTATATTTAATGTGTTTAGAAAAGAATATTCAATCACAGTTAATTGCTTAAGTGTGATTAATAATCTTGTTATAAGACATGCATTAAATATGTGTACAACATTGTCCATATGATTTCTATAAAAAGATTTAAACCACAAAGGTTACCTAATCTTTGAAGAAACTCATCTTAATTTTCTAGTCTAACTATCAAGATAAATCAAATTTCAAAAATTGATTATCTTTATGGACAGCATCTTAATCATTCATATCATGTATACTTTACCCAACTTCATATTTGGTAATGTATCATAATGATTATCAGGTTTACAATAATCCTGTAAATCATAGCCCTCAGCATATTAATCAAATATCTAAGATATATTGCTATTCTATGAATGATAATTCCATTATCTTGAGATTTAACATTTAAATATCAACCTTTATCATCATCTTGAGATTTAACTTTTAAATGTCAAACTTAATCATGATATTTACTAGTGTATTTTAGAAGATTATGTATCTTGTAATTTTATCTTTTAAAGATCAAAACTCCCACTTGCTTTTAGCAATTTAAAGACTATCTTTAAATACTAAGCGATAATACAAAATTCTCTTTTGGGATATTACAAATACATATTGACAGTTCCTAACTTTATTTTGTTAATAACCTCTTCATAAGCAGTTACACAAATTTGGAACTTCAATTTAAGACTTAATGTGATTCATCACATTCCATCACATTCCATCATATTAATCTTCTATGTTGGAGTTTTATTAAATATGTCCAAGTCATACTCAACATTCTAACCTTGATAACTTTTGGAAGAAAAGAAGTCATAGTTATCTTTAATCAAACAATATAACAGGAGTTTGATTTTCCTAACTGAACATACCATAAACATTTGGTATTTCATTAGTATTAATATCGTAAGACAATCTAACAATATTTAAGATAACCATATTCCTCTTGACTTGTTTATTTACCAACTAAGTCATTTTAATGGTATAATAATTTTCAAGCCAATTACATGCTTTATAACACAAGTACTTTTTACAAAGTTACTTTATGTTCATGTCTTTACAAGAAAACATAAACTGTTATAATCCCACTATACGTTATAAGTCATTTAACCATTTAATAACTTCATGTATATGTCTTAATTAAAAGACACAACAAGATAACGTCTTACTTTATTATAAGTCTTGTAACAATTAAAAGACTTTATGTTTATATCTTTACAATGAAACATAAACATGTTTAACTAAAGTAATTATGAACACCATCTTTTGGTTTCAATAGTAATTTCAAGTTAATTTATTACTTCACAATAATGTAAATAATATTATTTCTTCATTTATTTATGTCATTCCAAGAACACATAAATATTCAGATTGAAGTAGCATTAGATTACTTAATTAATTTATGTCATTCCATGAATTCATAAATCTATAAATAAAAGTAGTCTTGTTATCATATTGACACATGTTCTAATAGGTATCTAATTTAGAAACTGCAAATTCTCAAAGTTCAATTACATCAGTTGATCTGCTAGTAATGAAAATATGAAATTCACCTTGTTGTTGCAATCTAGTTAAGCTCTCACATAACATAAATTGTAACACCAAGTATTTCTTGAATTAGCTTAGTATAATTCATATTAGAACATTATTCTAATTTAGAAACTGCAAATTCTCATAGTTCAATTACATCAGTTGATCTGCTAGTAATGAAATATGAAATTCACCTTGTTGTTGCAATCTAGTTAAGCTCTCACATAACATAAATTGTAACACCAAGTGTTTCTTGAATTAATATTAGAACATTATTCTCTTACCTTGTAGTCAAGAGAATCCTTTAAATCATATCTTTATGAGTTGTTTCTTGCACACATTAAAGATAACATTTCTCCCACTTGTGCATGGAACAACATCATATAGTTGATAAACAACATGCCATGCATTTGTTTATGTGTTCAATATGATTGTGTCAAGTATATGTAAAACAACAATGTCTAGTAAGGAAACGTACAAGACTATCCTTAAAAGTATGAGTGTCTACACTTGGAAAGTAATTATCTTTAGCTACCAAGATATCAAAGCTTGTAACTCCCACTGAATTAAAGATCATTACAATAATTCCTTATTTAGTGATAAGTACACAATACTCCCACTGAATTTGACAACATTTAAAATGTTTCATATCTAGTGAAAGAATATAGTGTACTTTTAACTTTCCTACACCTTTAATGTCCATACGTAACAATTACTTATGCACTAAAGAGTGTATTCTACTACTTAAATGATGGACTATCCACCAAATGCTATTAACTTGAAAAATTGGGCATGCAATTTCTTTCTTAACAGGTCTACCATCCTACAATGTATGTAGCACCTTTAAAATAGTCAAAACAACTAGTTTGTCTTTAGACATTTTGCAGTAATTAGTCTAGCTTCTAATTTTAATAACTCATAAAATGTCATACATAATTTTCTGTTAACCAAATATCATATTTGTTACTAAGAATTTAATCACCGAATGAGGATGATAAAATCCCTATGAAAAATGTATGCAATTTTCTTAACCATTAAAAATTTGCTATGAGTTATATTAGAACTTAGACATATCTAATATTCCTATTATCCTTTCTCATTCATGAAAAGGAATAGGATTGTGTCTCACTTTTCCTTCATAGAAAGGAGACTCCTTTTGTCTTTTAAGTAAATATTTCTTAATCAAACATTTGTTTGAAAACAGAACTATATCAATTTACCAAAGCCCAAAATACGTTTACGGTTTGAACGTTGCATTAATACATTAAAACGAATTACAAAATTCAATTTCAGTATTTTCGATAATTAGATCTTTAAGAAAATAAAATACCCATTGGCAAATATTCATATAAACCATAGTATTTTCTTAAAGCTAGGATCCTAAATTGACATAGTACCATTACATCAGTTGATCTGCTAGTAATGATAGTATTCAACAAGGTAATTGTCGAACAATAATTGCCAATATCATATTGCAATTCCTAGATTTATGGGATTTACAATCACAAAACATTTGTATTGTAAGCATGTTTGATCCCCATCTTAATGCCTTGAGTCCAAGTCTCACTTCCTACTCAATTTAAGTCGTCTAACTTAAAAACTGCAAACTCATAAATCCATCACATCAGTTGATCTGCTAGCAATGAATTTATGAAATTTACCTCTCCATTGCAATCTCGCCAAGTCTCACATGACGTAAATTACAACTTCAAGTGTTCTTAATTAGATGGCATTCAACTTAATTTATAAGGGTATACCTATTTTGATGTGATCAAAATAATGTATGAAGAAGCATGCATACAACTTCATAACATTGGTTTTACAAAACATTTTTATTACCAATTTGCTAAGAGTGAAATAACAAAGTTTTGATTGAGGTATCGGGTTCACCAATTAAAGAATAACCATCAATTATCGTCCACTATATCGTACTTTTGCATAAGCCCGAAAGCTTAGTGTTTCGGATAATCATTATGGAATTGTGGATTATTCACCCTTAAGATGACAATGTACATGTAATGGTTGTTCGGTAAGTCTAATTTACACACAAACGAGCGTTAAGACAGAATGTTGTCTCTCTAAGGCCACAATTTAATGCGTTGCCATCCTTATACCCATCTTATAGTGTGTAAACTTCGGTCGAGCCTATTTAACCATTACGTACAAAAACATCAATCAACCAATCCTTTGAGATTTAAACTCTTAAAAACCAAAACAATTTCGCCATTATTTAGTCCGTATTATTTTTCTATTCAAAAAATTACCCTTTTCGTTTATATAAACATGTCTAACACAATAAATAAACAAAACAAGTAATTTGCAATAAAAAATAAAACAACTAAATAAACAAATATACATAATCATAACAATTAAATATGTATAAAACATGTAGCCACATGCAAATCTTATTCAATAGTCCTATTAATAATCAAATCTAGGTGTATAACATATTAATTAAATTGAGGCTTTCTTCTTCTTGGAAAAAGAGCCACATACATCGATAAATCGATTGCGTAAGCCAAAATTAAATAAATACCACATAGCACATAATTGATTACTTAATATTGGAGTCTTCTCCAATTCGACATCTATTAATAAATTTACATGTTTTAATATAACTTAACCATTAATATATATAAACAATTTAAACAATTTAAATAACACAATAAAAATCCATGCAAATATGCACTTTTTCATGGATTTAGCTTAACAATTAACATATTGCACCAAGATCGTTTACTAAAACGCATAACAATTACATGACATCTTAGGGTTTCTAATTAGGTTTTAATAAAATTAAAAGCAAAACCCTAAAAACCCTTAGGTCATTCGACCCAAATTAGGGTTAGGGATAAAAAAAAATATAAACCCTAAAAAAAAACATGTAACTATACGAATCAAAATCCAATTTTTATGCGTTGCGATAATTAATTACACATTATAACGGCTCTAGATGCCACTGTTGGAATTATTATATCATGACATTCATATAAATAAACCAAGTACATCAAAGTGAGCATAAGCGGAAGCAATTATAATAGATCGAATAACATGTAATTAATTAATCATTAATATAAATCGTAAACGTACCTTAATGATTCTAGCCCGAACAAGAATCAAAACAATCTTCCGGAACCAAGAACCCTAATTAGGGTTTATGTGGATTATAAGAATTACCCCTTACCTTTTGTAATTCAATCCAAGAAACAATCAATAGTGTGATTGTTTCACGTTCTTGTACACACGTACTATAACGTATTAAAGTTATGCAAGTAATTAAATTACAAAACATTAAACCAAGACAATAATTGTTTAATAAAAAATCAATCATCCCTTTGGTGAAGTCATGGATCGATTGATCAAAAGAAAAGAACAAAGAGAAAAGCTTTTAGGTTTTTGTGTGTGTGCACAAGAGTACCAAAAACCTAAACCTTTGATGTGTATATATACTATAAGAAACTTAGAGCTCAAGTTTTGTGTGGGTTTGGTAAACCCACAACAAATCCGATCGGCCCTCAAGGAATGGAGGGGATCCGGAACCTTCTTGACATCTAATTTCATTCTAGTCCTCGTTCTTTTATTTTAACGTCCATTAGTCATATATCTTATATACTAATAAACGTTTATATGTTTTGTGATAACTAATAAATAAATACAACATTTATATTCAAGTATTAATCTTTAATACTCATACGTAAAGTGTGCAATCCCGTGATCTCGAGTTCGATCCTAACACACGACTACTAAAATAATGTCCATATTCTAACACCAATGATCCCACGGACAATTCTTTTTGGCGTTAGCTGTTGGAATTTTCGCTATTGGAGATGCATTTGTCGTGAAAACAAGGTAAAGGAACATGAAAATAATACTGGTAATCTTCATGAGTGCGTTGAATGGGTATAGCAACATATACGAAAGCTATATAGTATATATTGCCATCCTTTCTTCACCACTTTTCATCGAAATCGTATCAACAAAACGCTTGGTAATTCAATGCTCATATTTTTTGTAACTAATTAATTCACATCATTAATACAAATCAGGTGTTACAATCTCATTTTGAATCAAACTTCTTCGTTCTTCATCAATCAAATTAGGCAGTTTCGGATCCACAATTAATGCCAACACATTTAAAAAATCATCAAAAAAAAAAAAAAAGTTAGGAAACTTCTCAATATTCATTTTCAATTCGCCCATTGGGTGTTCACCAAACCGACGAAGCAAAACACCAAATTCAAACCAATATTACAGATCCAATTCCTTTCCAGAATTTTTTCTACCATAGCGAATCAAAAAAAAAAAAAAAAAAAAAAAAAAGGTCATCTTTGTGCCAGTGATTTGCTGTCAATGGAAGATATTTAAATGTATGTTGGTGTTATTGGATGTTTGTGGAGATTCAAGGTCGCATCAAATAGGTAATTTTGCGACTATCTTTCTTTGATCATTTATGTTTGAGTGTGCTCATAAGTCGTAGCCATGAAGTCAAGGTGGGTAAAAGATTGTTACAATGGTGTTTCTGAGCCGAACAACAGACCTAATCCATAGAGAGTTTCATGCCTTCTAAAGGTTTAAATTCCTGTCTATCTATCTTGTTTTGCAATATGCTTGATTACTGTCAAAATGCGTTTTCTTTTAATATATAAATCAAGTATTATATGGGCTTTTTGGGATTGCTAGATAATAAATCGTAAGGATTACGAATTTGCTTATATAGGCTTTTTGGGATTTCTTAATAAAACATATACTTTCATGTTCAGTTTTGGGATTCTTTTAAGGGTTATGAGCTTGCTTAAATAGGCTGTTTGAAAATTCTTATTAAAAAGTATCTAATTTCATTGGATGTTTGGGATTCATTATTGGAACTCCTTACAGGGGTTGTTTTGGAATACCTATTAGAATGACTGTTTATAGGAAGTTATTGACTAATGTCATCAATCTTATCACATATTCATCTGTAATGCTTGATATTTAGAGCTAAAAAAGATACTCTTTTTTCAAGCATGCAATTATTTTGTTAACAAAAAGAAGAGAAAAAGATACATGACTACATGAGGACCCTATCCCGGGGACGGTTGCGAAGATTAATCTACCTGGTAGATTCTACAAGATCGAGGATGTCAACATCAGGGCCGTCCCATGAATTTATAAAATTTTTGAGAACCCTGGACGAAATTAAATAATGAGGCATTTCGCTAAGGAATGTTATATATAAGGTGTCACTATGTATAAGATATAATATAATTAGTTAGCTAAACGTTCTAACATATTACTTATTTAAGATACTTTATCATCTATATATTTTTTTCTTTGTAAAAAATATGCGTACACATGCATATAATTATTAACGGGACAAATTTTGAGGCTCTTACAAATTTTGGGACCCTGGGCGGTCGTTCACCTTGCACACCCTCAAAGCCGGCCCTGGTCAACATGCAAATATTTCGGGACATAATGAGGATAACCATACCGAAGAAGAACAACAAGAATCCGGTTTATAAAATCGAAGGACACTTTTTATTTTTTCGCGAGAGAAAGAGTACGTACCACATATTAAAAGTAGCATTAAGACATGGTGATGCTGTTTCTTATTATTTGTTTCTATCAATGAACATGTTGTATGAAAATTAAGATTTCTCATCTGCATCGACCATAAACGTAAACCTGTTTGAACGTAGCAGCCAGCTAATTACATATAGATTTTATGTGTAAGAAACCTGCTAGTAGAGACCACCTCCTCAATGGTGCCTGATACGTATTGCCTCCATTTTCATCATGCACAAACTAGAGCTCTCCAAACAGATCTATTTGGGTTATATATACTTGCCAAGATGGGTAAAAAAATTAAATTAGCCGAAACGAATATGGGTTGTGCGGGTCAAACGAGTTGAAAACATATATTGTGGATGCATGCTGGAACTATATTTTCATAAAATCTCCAGGCACGGTGAACCTGAATATACCATGCATATGTATGTGTTGTTATAAGTAAAGTAAACACAAACACCCCCTTAATGTAAAGTTTTTTGTTGTGAAAATGAATGTCTAAACAAAGGGACATAAATCTTTGTGCATCTTACTATAAGGTCGAGCGTGCTTTGGAAGTTCAGTAATTACCCTCTGTTGGTCTAAATAACATGTCTCTCTTTGATACTTTCAAAGATATTAGATGTATGTCAAAACATAGAAAATTATACCACCCAACATTAACCAGCGTTTAGTATTGGTCATCATGGTACTTTATTATTTACTAAAGCCAAAATGTCTAATGGCTTTGGAGTTATTAATCAAAGGATTGTCATTTTGGTTAGTGTGGGTCACTCTGATGATCTGAACGTGCTCAATCTTTGAATAGACTGTGCATACAATTTTGAATGAAGTTATTAATCGATGATATCTGTTTTGCAGGCACCTGTAAAGTTCCTTCAGTACTCAACGACCAGCACCCGTGTTGTAATAGATGCAGAGAACAACCATACAACAACCAACGGGAAAAAAAAAAAAAAGTTGTGCACACTTATAAGTACCTTTGGATACTAACACTGGAAAAAGAATAAATGCGGCTAAAAATATTAGGAACTATATACCTACTAATGAATTAACAAATAATGGCTCTAGAATTAGGTTACTACGTGAAAGGCTACATAAGAAGCAGCAGGAAAGGAACAGTAAGTGCGTTTGCACGAATTAGTGTTAAGATTTGGATGCAAGGTGAATGCTATCCTTTTATATCTATCTTTTTGTCCATTCACTGGATTAGCTACAATGCTGTTTAAGAAGTTGAAATAAGAATTGATGATCTCGACCATTTTATTCAACGTCATCCATTTTATTTAAAGTTGTATTATATTGAATGAGGGATGATTTGCCCGTATCACCTTTTTAATTATTGCTCATACCAGTACACAAGCACACAATCGGTATCGTCTCCCCGCTAAAAAAGGTTGAGGATAAAACGACTCCCCGCCGCCTACGTTCTATTTAAAAAATATCTTCTTCCGATCAATCAATCAATTGCCCGCAAGTCATCTTTCAAACCCACACTCCAAATAAGAGTTACACTCCAAAACAATCCAAACATTTGACAACCAAAATATACCCGTTGCCCATGGGCTTCCAATGTCATGTACACAAAACTAAAACTTCATTTACTATACCAAAACATAAAATTATAATGCATGCAAAGTGTCTTTTATGCACAATATAGTATTAAGAGCTGCATGCCATATATAGTACTACCACATGCCCTTATACCATAACAATAATACACAACAAAAACAAGACTGACGATGTATTAATTTTAACTTCAACGTCTCTCACAGTCAAATAATTGGACCTCTCACCGACTCACCTTCTAAAACCAACACTCCAATGTCTGAACCACTGCCACCACCACCAGTGGACTCCCACACCAACCACAACCGGTGGACCATAATCATCATAGCAGCGGCATTTACAATAGTCTTGCTTGTAATCATAGTTCTGTGCAATATTAACTATCGTTGGTGGGAGACCCAACCAGCTAATAGGCGTCTAAAGAAAAAGATTTTAAAAGCCCTACCTAAGGTTACTTACACAGCTGGTGAGTGTGAGGTGACTCAGTGTTCTATCTGTTTGAATGAATTTGAAGAGGGCAATGAGGTTAGAATTTTGCCCACGTGTTCACATACGTATCATGTAACATGTATTGACCAGTGGTTTAGGTCACATTCATCATGTCCTACGTGTCGCCGGGTTTTGACACAGTGACACCGTGCACGGCGGATCGAGGTGGCTGGAGAGAGGGAGGGAGATGCACAGAGAAGAAGCATTATCGTCTTAAATAGCGCTATTTGTGTAGAATCTATGTAAATCTTAATTTGTGGTTGTGTTGTTAGTTATTTTTCCTGTTTTCAAATGTTCTAGTTTGAAATTTGGATTATCTATATTGTAGCTTTTGAGAAAAGTTTTAGTTGGAAAGATCATGCGTATTTCTGTATTTGGTTTAGCAAGTCTAGCAAATAGGTATCATTAGTACATAGTTTGATGAAACCAAACATTGTCAACCAGAAAAACATAAGATACTGAGTTTATAATGGGTGTTTGGAAAAGGATTTTTTATGGGCTTGTCAACTTATTGAGATTTGGAAAATCCGATAAAGCTCACATTTTTCAGCTTATAAACTGCTTATTATCAGCTTCAGCCTGTGGCTCAAGTCCATAATCTATTAATAATAAGCAGAAGAAAATGAGCTTAATTGGCTATTCCAAATCTCAATAAGCTGATAAGCTCATAAAATAAGCTAATTAGTATTAGTCTTTTTGAACACTAGTAAACTAATGATCACAATGCAAAAGTCAGTATGTCATTTTAACAAACTGTGGTTGCGGACATTTACTAATAAACAGATATTTAGCAATTAATGTAAACAATTTGGAATGATACCTATGATTTTAACAGATTAAAAATACCAGAATACTAGTAAATAATATGGCTATGCTGACTGCGGAGACAGTTAGATGGGCTTTAATATAAGTGAAACAGGCTGCCAATTACATAGCCCATTAGCATAAGGCCCATTTAAAGAAACCATGCTGCTTTAACTTCTTCTTAACACTAACCAATTACATAGCCCATTAGCATAAGGCCCATTTATAGCCCATTATGGTATGGATATTATTGTTAATCTTTTCCCCCAATTTTTTGTCGTTTCAAAATAAGTGTTCATTTGAGAGGTTGGATGGCTATAATTTGCATATTGATGACTAACCTTCTCACTCTTTGATCATTGTGGATGAATGTTTAGCGGCCTTGGGTGTGAGTTGGTTATTAAATATAGATATGGAGCTATGGTCTTGGTGCATGATTACACATATATCTTTCCAAAATATTAGATTTTATACGTATATATCCAAATAACTACATTTTTTAGTTATCTAAATTCTAAACTACCCATTATAACCTTTCACAGTTACATACCCTTCAAAATATTAGATTTTACATATATATATATATATATATATATATATATATATATATATATATATATATATATATATATATATATATATATATATATATATATATATATATATATATATATATATATATCCAAATAACTACATTTTTATATAAATAAAATCTTAAAATACACAATAATTTTATATTGACTATTATAACCTCTTACTTCTATCTTCTTGTAACTTTTATATATCCCTCATTCTCATCTCTTATATCTTTATAATATGAATAAATTACGCCGTTAGTCCCAGAAATAGTGCTAGATTTCATATGACATCCAAAAACGCAAAATCTTGCCTCGTCAATCCATCATTTTGAAAATATTACGTGGGTGGTCCAATTTTCGTAACATCGTTATATTTTCTCATTATCTCAGACCTCACGTGCAAATCACACGAGGGCATTTTTGTCCGAGCACTTTTTTGTCAATTATAAAATTTGACAGAATTCCAGAGACTCCCGAGCTCTTTCGATCATTGCATGTACCTTTATGTTGAGGACATGAAATGCATGTTAACTACTAATTTTATTACTTGGTGAGGTTCATAACTACAATTTTATTTTGTATAAATTTTATGCAAAATATCAACCATAACAGAACATTGAGAACTTGCAGGTGCTTTTACATTCACACTTTTTATTTAAACATAGCTTCTCAATAAGTGGATCAAACATCAAATCCATAAATTATATTCCTTGTGTAGTTATTTTTAACAATGTTTAATCTTAATTTTTTTTTTTTTTTTTTTTTTCAACATTTGAACGACACCTCAACGGCACATCATTAACATTTTGTTTTACTTTTAATTTGGTTTACTTCAATTTGGTTTTCGAATATTGTGATTAATACCCGAATTAGGAATATCTCTAAGTAGATCAGATTTAAAGTGATGCTCGGGCCAGAAGCACGTTAATGTCTCTATGATTGATTGGCTAAACTACTTTTCGGCTTATGGCCATAGGTTGAAATAACAATCTTTAATATAATAAAAGAATTACATTATTTTTAAGTGTTTTTTCAAAACCCTTCTTATTAAAAAAATAAATAAATAAATAAAAAAAAAAAAAAAAAAAAATAGGAGAGCTCGAATTGGCCACATGGGCGAAATCGAGCAATATAATTGGTCAATAGAAAGTCAAAATTAAATTGATTTTGGTCAAACTTAAAAATTTATAACGAATGCATAATAACGAACGCATGTGTTTTAGGCAACGAAAAAACGATATGATTTATGATGCCACATAACATAATAACGAACGAGTTGGAATTATATGAACCTAGTCATGATTCGAATGGAGAAAAGACGACAATATTCCTCAATTACATACCAATATCACCCGTTGCCTATGAGCCATATCTCAATACTTAGTGTTGAACATGTGAAATTGTGAACCCATTTTTCTTGTAAATTATTAGTGATATGCGTAGTGAAGAGATATAATGTGCATACATACTGGTATGTGAGTATTGGACATGTCAATTCACGGTCTTTAACATATTGATACGAGTGTGTCCGTCAACCAAGTCTCGTCAAAGACAAAGACATCTATGATATTGTGTAAGAAAGATCATATAGGTGTGTTCATTAATGTTGTTTTGATTAAAAAAAACAATCACTAGTTTATTAGTTTACAAAGGTAGGAAAGCAATTCTCACACCGGTGATCACGAATGAGTGAGTTTTGGACATTTTGCATCATTAAACTTTAATATTATAAGATGGTTGTGTATCACATTTGAGTCACTTTGTAACCAAACAACCGACATAACGTCTCTATGTCAGGGGCGGTGCTGAAAACATCAAAAAAAAATTAGGCCCGACACGAAAAAAAAGTGCCCTTATATTATAATGAGAAAAGTTTCATACGAAACAACATGTATCTAAGGAACAAACCACAAGATCTCAACCATTCATCCTCCCTCAATCCAATGGTTTAAATTAATTAGCATTTTAAAATAAAAATATACTGAGGAGCATTTCAGTCATTTAATATCTTATAACAAAACCCCAAATCCACCCCTAAACACACACACGTTCACACACACACCCAACAATAACCTGTTTTGTTTAAATTTTGCTTGTGTAATAATACAGAGTTGTTGGTGAAATTCTCTCGGTCTTCAGTGTTTTTTACATCTTCTTACTTGTACTCTACTCGTATTAACTGTTTTATGTTTTTAACTCTTAAACGTGCAAAACTAACCATTAGCAAGCCTAGTCTTGACGGACTGAGTATCTTGGTATGTGAAAAAAAGTTTGGATTTAGTTCAGTTTTGGTCTGGTCTGGTGCAAAATTTGCTCTTTTATCTTATGTAAGTGAAACGACATTGTTTAGGTAAGTAACTATAATCAGTTTGAGAACTTTTGTACTTTTAGATTTTTAATCTGGTGCGGTTTTGGGCTATTGCGCACTGCTAAAAGTTGTTCAAAAAGGTAAATTTCGTTACAGTTAAAATTTGATTTCTTTCACTGCAAAATGTTTATTGAAAGGGAAAATACCCTGTTCACCCCAATAGTACAAAGTACTTACCCCTAGTACCCCACAAAATTTTTTCTTCTTCAAATGCCCCAGAGGCAGAGGTCGCTTGAAAAACTTGGGCGGAATACATGATAATGTGACACTTGTCCCTAGTGGTGTCCCCACCATGTACCTTCATGGTACATGGTACCATATGTTATTTTTGGGCGAATAGGCCCACAAAACTTGGGCGACTTCATTATTTTGTCTTTTTGTAAAAAAATTATTAAATACATTTTTGGTCCTTGTTGTTTGCTTCATATTTCACTTTTGTCCAAACTTTTCAAAATCACATAAAAATAAATATATAAATACTAACAATCTTTTTATTTTTCTCATTTTTCTCATCTCTCTCTCTCATAAAAACACACACACCTCTCCTTTCTCTCTCTAAACCACCGGCGACCCCCCTCCGGTCGTCTTCTCCGGCGAGATTCCGGCCACCGGAATAATTTTCCGGCCAAAAATATTTTCTTACACCAAAACGTTGATCGGGTTATCCCGAGTTCCCTCGTACCACCCACTCGCTACCACACGCCACCCATCACCACCACACGCAAACACCGCCCCTGCCACCACCACCGAGAGCCACCACCACACGCAAACACCGCCCCCTGCCACCACCACCGAGAGCCACAACCACCAAAAATGGATCTTTTTCAAACAAAATATGACTACTCGACACCTAAACTTAAGAGATAATAAATGGGTTGCTATATTCTTTCTTTTGTAACAAGTTGAAGATATTATTCAAAATGGTACATGAGTTTCATTTTATATGATTGTACATGAGCTTCCTTTTATATATTTCAATTAAATGATTGTGCAATAAATTAGTGGAAATAGGCAAGTTGGAGTCAACTGATAAAAGGAAACTCATGTAACCATGTTTTGTATAAAAATTATATAATGGTTTAGCATGAAGATTAACAGTATACTGATGATATTTCTAGGCCTACAATGGTTGTTTTAAAAGTTGTCTCAAAATTTGTAACACAAAAATCTGGATGGTGGTATTGTGGTTATCTTGAAAAAAATGGGAAAAAAAAGCTTTTGAAATCTTGATAGGAGTGAGATAATAATGGTGTGGTTAAATGTTTTTTGTATGTTATATTTATTAAAGAGAAAGAAAGAGTTGTGATTAAAAATGAAATACCAAGCAAACAACAAGGACCAAAAATGTAGTTAATAATTTTTTTACAAAGACAAAAAGAATAAGTCGCCCAAAAAATGTGGTCCCAGTCGCCCAAGAAAGTAACTGTTGGGGGTGGTACAATGTTAGGACTTGGTAGGGACATGATAGGGACACATGTCACTATAATATTAAATCCGCCCAAGAAATTTGAGCGACTCTCTCCTCTGGGGCATTTGAAGAAAAAATAAATTTGTAGGATACTAGGGGTAAGTACCTTTGTACTTTTGGGGTGTTCCAAGAATTTTCCCTTATTGAAATGAATGTAAATTATTATACGTACGTATCTTTTAGTTAGTACCAAGTGAAAGAGGTACTTTCTAGTTTAGAATGTGTTACCACCATGTAAGAAAACTTTCTACAAGAGCACTTTCTTTAGGATCCCAGTGTATTAGCTATATAGAATCAAGTATGTTTTTTGTGTAGTTTTCAAACTGTGATGTAATATGCCGATTCGAAACATGAGGTAATAAGAACTTCAGCAAAAGAAATCTTCATCCGTCATTGGTTTAATATCTTTGAGTACAAGTCCAAGGCCCATATATATGTGTTTGGTTTCCAACACATCTCTCTCTAAGATAAATAAATTAAACAATCCATACAAGAGATAAGAGTTGTAAAGTGAGTTATAAAAGCATGACTTGCATACTTGGTTATCGATTAACAATTTGCATTGATTGTCCTTATTACTATACATAGATTAAACACGCTGACAGTTAATAAAGAAACAAAAACGGATTTTTTTTTTTTTTTTTTTTTTTTTTTTTTTTTTTTTTTTTTTTTTTTTTTTTTTTTTTAATGTAGTAGTAGTAGTTTGTGATAAAGAGATTTCCTTAGTTTGTGATAACGAAAATTCATGTTTAGACACAAGAATAAAAACATCTTTAAAACCCCAATTAATAAGCTCAATGCATGAAAGGCCCAAATACTATACGGGCCATTGACAAAACCAGCTACTAATGTTCCTGGTCTATTTTATGGCCCAATCCATGAAAGGCCCAAATATAATATCCCACGCTTTAAGGATCATAATTTTAAAAATTTTACACATTGGGATAATTTTAAAAATTTTACAATAGCTTAAAAACTAATAATTGCCTCAATATATTTAGCTAGTAATCTTCTCTATCTATTGGGTACAAAATATAAGTATCAAAACTTAAAAAATATCAAGAGATCACATTCATTATTCATTTCATTCTTAAACCAAAATCACTGCATTTCCATGTCTTCCTTTGTGTCTAGTAATTCTTGTTGTTGTTGTTGTCGAGGGTCCATTTCTTTGCTCTTTCCCCAAAGCACAACATATAGTCCAGTCACAATAAGCACTGAACCTAGCACCCTGCAACATGCAAAATGAGTCATTTACTAAAGATGTTTAAAACTTTTGGTAAAAGTTATTTTATGTACAACTTACGTTCCAAGGTATAGTTTCTCTCGTAGAAATGCCCAGCTGAGCACTGCAACGATAACCAACAACAAGGGGCTAAACACCGAAACAAAGAGTGCTCCTTTCCTATCGATACACCATGACATCATGCAAACTCCTACTCCGGAACATGCAACTCCCTGCAATGAAATTGGTTAACTAATCAATAAGTTCATGAACCTATAAGTAAGTCGCATTTTTATTTAAGTCATATAACATACCCCATAGATACTTGCCAAGGCTCTATATGCCGGAAACAACGACCATTCACTTATTCTTCGCTCAACGATAATGCCAAATACGACGCATTCAACAGTGGCCATCACCAACATCAAGGCCGAGAATGAATAAGGTGCTTGATTCGTGTCGCTCATTTTTGCCTAAAAATGTACCTTATTAATAAACTAGCGCGTTTAATAACTTTTATAAACTTTGTTACAAATCTTTGTAGTGACTTACTTGGATAATGAACCAAATTGCCCATGTTAAAGCACTTAGGATGACCATAATAGGTCCAATGATGTTCCCATGACTATGATTAACATCATTTGTGTTTGCATTGTTAGCAATATCTAAGTGAATGCTTGATCCACCAATAGGTATAATTGGTCCATGGTATAGAGATAACAACATTGCACCACCTACACCAAGTAATGTGCCCAACAACTTTGCTTGTCCAGCCATAGTCCTCAATTTTGCACTTTCTTGTCTAACCAAAAACAACATTGATACATACTAAGTTAGTATGTTTCAAAAAAAAATCATGTTCTTCTATGGCTTTTGTTTTCAAAAACAGTAAAAAAGAATTACTTGAAAATCACGGCAAGGACGAAAGTGAGTGCTGGAAGTAGATTCGATAACGCACACGCAATTGTTGGTGTCGAGTTTTTCAATCCAACAAAGTAAGTTATTTGGTTCATTGTCAGTCTGTTCATGATTAGAATGATTAGTACAAAACATGAAATGAAGAAAGTTGATGCGTAGAACAATAGACAAATGTTTTGTTATGTTCTTCTCAAGTTATAACTTCACTTTCATATTACAAACAATTTAACAAAAAGTGAGAATCATTTCACTGTACAGAAATAGCATGTCACGTTGACCGTTAAATATCATTTTGATTAGTTACAAGAAAAATAGACTTATAACTTGAGACGGAACAAGTATAAAACTAACCCAAAGATCGAGCAGAAAAAGATTTGGACCAAAATCCTTCGCGTCATTGGAGGTCTTTTCCCTCTATAAGCATAAAATAGATAACAAATTAGTTGAAACTTTAATATAATCTCTATCAATAATTTTATGTTTAAAGGGTGTTTGTTTAAGCTTATTTATATGCTTATGAGCTTATGTGTTTTCGGCCAGAAGCTTAATTTCTTCAGCTTACTTCTTGTGGGCTTAAATAAGCAAATTTCAGCTTACTTCTTGTGGGCTTAAATAAGAAAAAAAATGAGGCTTATAAAACATAAGCCGAAAACATATAAACGCGTAACCCAATAAATAAACTTAAACAAACACGCCCTTAGCACAAGATAGTTGTACACATATACACTTTAATCAAAGAGGAAGGGTGATATAGCATATGTAAACTATGTACGTACGTACCTTTCTATGAAATAAGCGATTGGGACGAGGACAAGAGAACCAAACATTTGACGATAGGCGACATGGATGAAAGGATTCATGCCAGAATCTAAGGCGAGCTTAGAAAAAATATTCATACCCGCAAACTCAAACTGTACGAGTACCATGATCAATGCAGGCAACAACTCTTGCACCATTTTTATTCGATTCTAGACTTTTTGTTATCGTCTTGATAACAAAAGAGACTAGTACTAATTGAGTTGAAAACTAATAACAAGATGAAGTGAACAAATATGGAATAAGTAGAGCTTAGGAAGCGTATGAGAGAATACTAATAACCAATTGAAATGCATGCATTTGATGGCAAAGTACTAATTAAAGGATGCAGTTTAACTTGTTTCTTGTATTGTGAATAATGCCATATAATGTTACTTGAAAACTCATTTTTTTCGGCTTTTTCGGTTTAGACAAAACTTGTGGCAACTAAACTTTGCATGCATGCCATCGCGACAAATGGGTTCGAAATGATCACCTCTTACAGTAATTACGTGACAAAACTTGTGGCAACTAAACTTACCCTAGTCTTTTTCACATGCATCATCATCATTTTGATTTGTGTCACATTATTTTACTTGCTTGCACACTTTTCATGTTTCATCTCTAGTTTTAGGTATACATGTATCCAGGCTGTAACTGATAAATATCTCCATATTATGTACACATCTGTTCAACATTAAACCAGTTTTATTTCAGGTTTAAAGATAATTCTAAGGTATTAAAAGAAGGTTGTGTATCACATTTGAGTCACTTTTATACTCGTATAATATTAGAAGAAACAACAATATTTTTTTGTTCTATTTAAGATTAATAAGGAGAAATGATTAAGAAACAACAATATTTTAGTTGCGAATATGTGCAGACCCAAATACTCTAATTGATTAGGTATACAATTTATTTATTATTATTATTATTTTTTTTTCTGAAAATAAAGTAAAGAAAAATGAACTAAAATGTACTATTTCATTAATATTACTATATATATTATAGCACATGTAATACGACGTCGCTTAATTAGCATGGGCCCCGTTCTTTTTTTCGTAGCCTGCTGCCTGGCCCGTTTCATGCTTTTGGCCCACTTGATGAAACGTTAATTATACACATGGTTAAGGTTCTTAGACGATAATATATATAGTAAATATATATAGTAATGTAGTAAATATATATAGTAATGTACGAGTATTGCCTATGTGTCAGCCATCTAATGCTGCTTTACCCTTTTTTGTGGCCACGATTTCTCATTGTCACCAAATCCAATGTTGAAGCTTCTGGACAAATTATTCATGCTAATACATTGCATTTAGACCATTCTCAAAAACTTTAAGCAGTACAAACTCATAGATACAGAGTCACATAATCAACAAAATATACCATCCCAGTCTGCTCAAGAACAACATCGCTGCAAAAGGTACGTCCCTTATTTACAAGTTTCTACTATTATTTTGCATGCTTTGCTTTCTTCCCTTGCTGCTGTTGGTTTGCACTTTCTTATAGTTTATATGCTATATCATAGTACTCATGCATATGCATTTTAAATAAGCCTACTGAATAAATCCTTGGTTAATGTCCTCTGTTAAATAAACCCTTCTTTATATACATAACCACGTCACGCATATGCATTTTAACTAAGCCTACTGAATAAATCGTTTATATAACCACGTCGCACTTTAAGCTATGAAAACTAAGCGAAAAGCAGTTCGTCGTACCGGGTCTTTTGGTAATTCGGATTCTTTCGGTCTATGCCCGGATGTTTGCCATATGCCTTCTGGTCCTGCACCATTGAAAAGAAAGGCGCCATTATCTGAAGGAATTGGTGTTGCATCATCATCATCTAATACCGCCAAGAAGATGTGCACAGAAGTAAATAATCACCAGAACCTTTTTGGTCCTGCACCATCGAAAAGAAAGGCGCCGTTGTCTGAAGAAACTGGTATTACATCAGTATCATCTAACATCAGCAAGAAGATGTGCACAGAAGTAAACAATTATCATATGCCTTCTGGTTCAGCACCATTGAAAAGAAAGCCGCCGTTGTCTCAAGAAATTGGTGTTACATCATCATCGTGTAACATTAGCAGCAACATGTGCACACAGGTAAATAAGCTATTTAGCAAGTCTGCAAAAGGAAACTCACAGTTAAAAGAACCTTGCAAAAATAGTCGGTGTTCTCAGCAAGAATGTCATCCTGAGCTAACTGTCCCATCATTCTCCTATAAATGTAAGCTTTTTATAATTATTTTATATATACTTCTATTAACTTATCTGTAAATAGTTTCAGTATTTGCGTCTGTTTTTGTATTGCAGCTACCGATTGTGTCCGAGCAGCTAATATGCCACAACATGAACATGGCAAAACACCATGCCACTGTTCTACTGGTGGCAATGAATATATCCAGAGGCACAATGTAAAAGCAAGTTCTAATACTCAAGGTTCCAAACTTTTCTTCAATTTTATTTTAACTTTTCAGTTTAACCTATGGTTAAAGATACTTCAATTTACCATATTGTTATACCTGTTTCCTTTGCAGATACGCAGCCTTCTTCAGCTGACATAAACCAACGTTCAGGTGGAAAGAGGAAAAAATTCCAGCGTATTACTGCAAAAACTCCACCTACAAGCAGCGACAACAATTTTAATAAAACACAGAGATTTACACAAGGTATGGCTACAAAATACACATGTAAAAAATACAGATTTAAACTTCTTACCATAGTTACAAGGAATGACTATTGTAATGCAGGTGATTCGCCTAATCTACGTACATCAAATAATATTTTTCGCGGGAATAATAATCAGCGCAGGCGTTTGAGACAAGGTTTGATCAATGATTATTACATATATTATCCTTTGATTCTGCACACCAAATTTTTCTTTCAATATATAAATAATACTTTATTTTTTGTTTCCTCATTCAAGGACCCCCACCTGCGTATATTTCTATGGGGAAACGCGACCGAGTCTGCAAGCACTGCAAAGCTCTCTTTTGGTATGATGAACGTATAAAGTATAAGAGCCGATCTTCTCCAGAATACCACAGATGCTGTAACAATGGAAAGGTTGTGTTGCCTGCTAATCAGCCATGCCCAGATTACATCAAGCAACTTTTCGAAGACAGACATTTCATAGAAAATGTGCGTGCTTATAATCAAATGTTCGCCATGACGTCGTTAGGCGCAGAAATTGACCAATCAATTAACAGGGGAAAAGGTCCATACGTATTCAAAGTCTCTGGAAGGATTTACCACTGGATTGGAAGCATGTGTCCCCCAACGAACAAAGAACCTAAGTTTTTGCAGCTCTATATCTATGATACGGCGAATGAAGTTGATAATCGGTTACGGAACTTCAAAAATAGTGATAAAAGATTGAGGCGTGATATTGTTCAAAATCTGATACATGTTCTTGATGAACATAACCGGTTGGTTAAACTGTTTCGAACTGCACGTGACAAACTAGAAGATGGCAATATCGAAGATTTTAAACTCAGACTCTTTGGTGTTGTTGGTTCGAGGCAGTATGATCTTCCGGCAGGTGACTCTTTGGGTGCAATAGTTTTTGAAGGAGGCCCAGAAATTAAGACAGACTATGATGTCATTATTGAATGTCATGATGGTGAACCGCAGCGAATAGATAAACTAAATCCTCGCTATATGTCACTCCACTTTCCACTACTTTTTATTCATGGTGAGGACGGGTACCACCTGGGTCTTAAATTGTTAGACAAGGCAGGCGAACCACCTGAAAACGATAAGCAAATGTCGATGAAAATGTATTACGCATACCAGATCCATGAAAGGCTTCACCAATATAATTTGATAACAAGAGGTGGCCGTCTTTTTCAAGAATACGTGGTAACTGCATACTGTAGTATTGAACAGCAAAGACTCGACTACATAAGAAATAAACAAAATGACATAAGAAATGAGTATATGTCGGGTTTGTATGATGCTATCTCACGGGGAGATGTAGACGGTTCAGATGTTGGTACAAGAACCATACTTCCAGCTTCTTTTACCGGAGGTCCACGCTACATGTACAACCATTATTTAGATGCTCTCGCAATTTGTCGAGTGCATGGCAACCCATCTTTTTTCATTACATTTACATGTAATGTTGGCTGGCCAGAAATTGAGGATGAAATGCAACAATTTCCACAACTCACAGCTGCAGATAGGCCAGACATAGTCGATCGTGTTTTTGAAAGAAAGTTACATGATTTGGTTACTTTTTTACGTGAACACAAGCCTTTCGGAAGTGTTGAAGCAGGTAATGTGATTACATATACTAGCATATTTTATAAAAAATTCCCTCTGTTCAAAATACTTAAGTAAACATTTTCTTTTACAGTTTTATATACCGTAGAATTTCAGAAGCTCGGTTTACCACACTGTCATTTCTTGCTATGGCTAAAAGAAGGTTCTCGGATCCACAGAAATGAAGACATAGATAGATATGTATCCGCTGAACTACCCAACCCAACAACTGATCCAGAAGGTCATCGGGTTATTTCAGAATTTATGCTGCATGGTCCGTGTGGTTTAGCAAATAAATCTGCACCTTGCATGAAAGAGTCTGACGAATGCACAAAAGGTTTTCCTAAACCATATTGTGAAGAGACTTTTATTGACAAAAAAGGGTTCGTCCATTACCGTAGAAGAAATACACAGATAAAGGCATTGAAACAAAATTGGGAGCTTGACAACAGTTACGTTGTACCATATAATCAAGTACTCTGTATGCGATTCTATGCTCACATAAATGTAGAGTATTGTGAATCGACGATGCTGATAAAATACCTTTTCAAGTATATTTCAAAGGGCACCGACAGGACTATTGCACGAGTTACCAAGACAATAGGCGAAGGAGAATCGACCAGTACAAATGCAAGAATACAAGTCGATGAAATAAAGAACTTTCAAGATGCAAGGTTCATCGGCCCACATGAAGCGTGTTGGAGAATCCTCGGTTTTGATATCCACTGCAGACAACCAGCAGTACAGATACTAGCCGTACACTTAGAAAATATGCAGTGTGTCAGTTTCAGATCAAGGCAACAGTTGCAGGAAATAGTTGAAGACGAGCGTAACAAGAGAACAACATTAACCGAATGGTTAAGATACAACCGAGAATATGAAGATGGTCATCATTTGACCTACTTAAATTTTCCAAGGGAATTTACTTGGTATCACAATGACAAGACCTGGGCAAGGAGGCGAAATCAAAACAACTCAGCAATTGGAAGGCTCACATATATACATCCTAGCGCAGGAGATTTATTTTATCTACGCATGTTGCTGTGTCACCAAAAAGGGCGTAAGTCATTCAAGCATATCCGAACAATAGAAGATGAAGTGTATCCTACAAACAGAAGTGCATGTGAGGCCATGGGGTTACTAGGGAATGACCAAGAATGGAATATAGCTTTAGACGAGGCAGCTTTATCAGCAACAGCCAGTCAAATAAGATCACTTTTTTGCCAGATTCTTATCTTTTGCGACGTATCTAACCCCGGCTTATTGTTTCAATCGCATTCAAACGATATGTCTGAAGATATTCCAACAATACTCTCACAAGTGCTTCATATGAAAGATATACACGTCAATGACGATGACTTACAAGCAGGCCTTCTTTATGAGCTAGAAGCAACCCTTAGATTCTATGGAAAATCTCTCAAAGATTTTGCAATAGAATTACCCCCAAGGCATCTGCTAGAAATTCTCCATAATAGAGCGATAATGGAAGAAAGGAATTATGATCCTGAAATGCTGAAAAGAGAAAGCGAAAACTCAATACCTAAGCTCAACACAGAACAAAGGGCAATTTTTGAAAGGGTTCTCCACGCAGTCGACAACCGTAAACAAGAACTCATATTTCTTTACGGCCATGGAGGCACAGGCAAGACCTTTCTTTGGAAAACCCTAATCTATACACTAAGATCGCAAGGAAAAATTGTTTTGGCTGTTGCATCTTCGGGTATTGCTGCTTTATTGCTGCCAGGAGGAAGGACCGCCCATTCGCGTTTCAAATTACCGCTGAAGTTAACTAACGAATCTGTTTGTACTATAAAGAAGAACACACAATTGGCAAATTTGCTCAAGCAAACAGATCTGATTGTTTGGGATGAAGCTCCGATGAACGATCGCAAATGCTTCGAAGCTCTTGATCGCACACTAAAAGATATACTTGACTGTCCTAACGACTTATTTGCAAAGAAACCTATAATTTTAGGTGGAGATTTCAGACAAACAATGCCCGTGAAAAAGAATGCAAGCAGGCAAGAAATAATCGCATCATCTATCACACAATCTTATCTCTGGCCTCACTTCCATGTTGTTTGTTTAAAACAAAACATGAGACTTCAGCAACCATCGACATCTAATCAAAACCGTGAAGTTCTGCGTGAATTCTCCCAATGGTTGCTGGATGTTGGTAATGGTGTAATCGGTGAACCAGATACAAATGATCCACAGAATGTATCTTGGATAAAGATACCGGATTCATATTGTATCCCAGACACTGATGCAGGGCTTCTACAACTTATACATTTCATATACGACGAAGAAACCTTGCAAAGGCCAACTGCAAAGTCGTTGCAAGAAAGAGCTATTGTATGTCCAAAAAACGAAACAGCAGACATGCTAAATACAATGGTTCTTGATATGCTTCAAGGAAACAGTTATACTTTCACTAGCAATGACGCAGCTCTCCCTAAAACTAACGATGGTGGTGCAACAGAACTCTTATATCCTACAGAGTATTTGAATACACTTAAATTCCCAGGATTGCCTCCACACAAGCTTATTCTGAAAATAAATGTCCCAGTAATATTGCTAAGAAATCTTAATTTAGCCGGAGGCATGTGTAACGGTACAAGAATGATAATTACACAGATATTTACGAAGGTTATAGAAGCAAGAATCATTACTGGTACTCGCATGTCCCAGAAAGTCTTCATACCCCGTATTTTGTTGATTGACAGCGATGAAAAGCTGCCATTCGTTTTTAAAAGGAAACAGTTTCCAATAAAGGTTTGTTACGCAATGACGATAAATAAAAGTCAAGGGCAATCGCTAAATAGAATTGGAGTGTATCTACCAGAACCTATATTCGGCCATGGCCAACTCTACGTCGCACTGTCTAGAGCAACATCTCCCGAAGGACTAAAGGTCATGATCAAAAAGCAGCCGGGCAAAGATCCGAATACAACAAAAAATATTGTCTACAAGGATTTCTTGGATCAAGTTGCAGTTGTACAGGTTATCCTAAAAAAATAAAATACTAACGTTTCATATTAGCTAACCAATCATTCTTATTATTGCATTCATTGAACATCATACATGCATAATTGCACTGTCATTTACTCATTACCATATATATTTAGTACCATACATGCATCACTACATTTTTCACTAATTCATTTCCATTATCCATTCCAACTATAGAGGTTTAGTCTCTTTGACCTATAAATATTTACTAATGATTGCATCATTAAATAATGACTACTTTCAATTCATATTGCTATTTTTAAAATTATATGCTTTTATCTATTTCTAAAACAAACAAATTCCCTTCTTATATCTATTACTAAGTAAAAGATAATGTTTAACCAAAATACCATTTCTGCCAACAGACTGATGGCAGGTACCTCTAGCACTACACCTATACCAGAATCTCATGGAAAAGAGCTCATGACTCAGCAACAAGCTACAAATTTAGTAAGTCTAAAACCGACGGACCTTAACCAATGCATCTATATAAAAGTGTATCGCAAATGGACAGTCCTAAACAAAGCATCTGTACCAATCATGCACTGCTGCATTTTACTTGACAAAGAGGTAGAGTTACATATTCAAAGACATTACTATATATAATGCTTAATAATTTCTTATATTTCTTTGTTTAACACAAAAATATATATAGCACTTACTAACACATTTATTATTTTCCTTTTTTTTCGTAAAGGGCGAAGCAATACAGGCAAATATCAAACCAAGGGAAAAGGACCGTTTCAACATTCTTGAAATCAACAAAGCATACATAATCAGTGGATTTGGATTTCAAGATGCTAAAACATACATGCAGACAGTTCGCCACCCATTGTCATTAGTTATTGGAAGATACACAAATATTGAACAAGTGCCAGATACAGAGTTCCCATCCCACTACTTTAACTTCGTACAATACAGTGAACTCTACTCAAAGGTTGACGCAAAAGAAGGACTGCTAACAGGTATCCAAAATGCATATACATATATCGAGTACTAGAAAAAAATCATATGACTTACTTTTGCTTTTTGCAGATTATGTAGGCTGTATCCAGTATGTCACCGAACTACTTGAATCAGTTAAAGCTACAAAAGAAACAGTTTTTTGGAGAGATATCGGGATCCAGAATCTTGAGTAACTATACATTAACTGTAATTATCTTTTAAATTTTAACATACCTTCGCCTGATTCTTTTCCTATCTAACAGCGGCCGCAGTGTAAGATTCACTCTCTGGAATGAAAAAGCAAAAAATTTTAGCATGAAAGAATACGAAGAAAGTGAGAAACCAACAACCATAGCAGTTAGCTCATGTGTGGTTAAAACTTATGGCGGTAAGTTATATAGTTTATACTTATCTGTACTACTTTGACATGCATCCATAAACTTTTTTTTGCTGCATAATATAGGCCTTCAGCTTTCGAGTACTGCAGCAACTTACTACTACTTCAATCCTGACATATCTGAAGCAAATGAAATACGATCAGTGTAAGTAATTACCAAACCTTGAAATACGTAAAACAATAATAACAAAGATAATACTAATATTACTTTGTATAATTCCACAGGTACAGCGAATTCCTAGAACCACCAACTATATTAAATGTCCAGTACCAGCGCTGTGCAGACATAGAAGAGGAAAAGAAAAGAAACCGTGTCAAATTATCAGATTTGCTAACAGAAAATCCACAACACCATCAGGTATTTTTCATATCATATATGCTTACGCGACAAACAAAACAAAAATATCTAAAACAAAATACAATGTTGCAGAATGTGCGGTTCACAGTCTTAGCAACTATTGAAAGCATAAGTGACAAAATGCCATGGTTTTATACTCGATGTCTTACATGCAAATCAAAAGTATCTGAGAGGTTACCGCATGGACATTGTCGCCAAATAGATCCAACAGGCCGCTACGACTACTGGTAAACACAAAAACAAAACAATTAGTAATTATACATGTATATTAAAGACTATTATACATACTAACTATTAGTCTAAATAAATTGCGTAACAGTTACTGCTTCAAGGCATTCATCACTGACGATACTGGAACAATAATGCTCACATGTTTCAGTGATGAGGCTCATTCAATTGTCACAAGTTGCAATGAAATAATCCCGACACTACAAGACATAGATCCATACAAAGTTCCACCAGAATTGGCTGCATTGCAAGGAAAAACATACATATTCCAACTGCACTTTGGATCAGAAAGTACAAAAGAACGCAGGTTTTTCTTTCTCGACAAAGCATGGGACTCCACACCATTGCTTACAGCAATACCTGATACAGAGAGTACAACTCCTGAGACCAGATCGCCTGTCGAGACCACTGCAGCCAGTCAAACAAAAACACCAACAACTCCTGTAGAAGAAGCCATGCAACTGCCTGAATCTTCTGAATCAAAAGAAGAAAAGAAGCCTGCTTCATCAAGAAGGGCATTGTTTCAAAGTGGCAAATCTGTCGCTGAAGCGCCAGTTACAAAAAAAAGCAAAAAAGATGACCAATAGAAATATCCAGCAGCATACCACAAGGCTTTAGCCTTTATCGGTTTATCTGTGCTAAGACTACGTATGTATTAAATATCTATTAAATAAGTTACCTATGTATGAACCACTTCATCTTACTTTATCTGTATTAGCATTAGCCATGTATGAAAAACTTCCTACTACTTTATGTGTATTAAAAGTTTTTATGTAGTACGATTTTAGACTATGCATCTAACTGTCACCGTTAACATATCTCGAAAATTTAAGTCAGATAACTGAAAAACCATAAAACCATTGTAAAGCATACAACAAACCCAATACTTTTTATTAAAAACTAACAAAAATTACAGACATTAACACAAGTACTAAAGCATAAACCACAAATAACGTAGAACAACAACACTTAAAAATACAACCAGACAAACAAATAATATTTGAAACCACTGACAAGAACTAAAACGGCAGGCCTAATCACGAACATCCATAAGCATCACATGGCGGCGTTTTTCACCTCTGCTAGCACGTGCCAACTCCAAAGCACCAACCAATACTTGCAAAATATCACCATTCATGCCTTGGGCCTTAGCCAAGCATTCCAACCCCACACACGCTGTCGCGTCAAAATGACTAATACACTGCCCTTCGTCAATGAGATCAGCAAACTTCGAAATTTTTTGGCGCAGCCCATTACACAGATCAGTTATCTTCGTTATCAAGCCATCATTTTCACTTTCGTCTTGCGCAAAAACAAACTTGAAACAATCTTTCAATTCATTAGACCCACACACTTCTTTTAATTCTTCAAAGTTTGGCATAGAAACCATCTTTCTTTCTTTTTTTTACAGAAACTCTAGCCAAGGAGTATAAGACACAAATGCATTTACCAAATCCTTGGCCACTACTTATATAGAAAAAATTGTAACTAAGCACAGTAAAACAAAGTAACTTTCAATACTGTTTAGTTACTTTCTTTTTCCTATGCAAACAGAACATGGTATAATAATATTGCCAAAAAAATAGCCTTTTTGGTATCCAAAGAAGTCCAGTGTTTCCTAGCCACAAACTAAATTCAAAGTAAAATTGCATCAGACTGCAACAACAACCTTTTCCCAAAAAAAAATTCAGCCTTTTGCAAAAAACAGAATCCAAAAACAAAAATTGCACTACTCAAAAGCATATTGCATATAATCCAAGCATAATCACATGATTCCATCCCTTTTTCACAGCCACATGGCAAATAAACATCGCAAACGAAAATAAACATAGAAATTCCCATTAGATACGCAAAGTTCCAGTTTTATTGATATTAACATAAGGAAAGACCAAATTCCAGCTACACTGGAATATTGATACATTCACAACACATAACATACATACATATGGTAGATAACACTACCACAACCAAAAGACTACTAAAAAGTTAACCCAGTCGCCATACACAAAAGACTACCAAACTTCTTTAACTATAACCATACAAAAGACAGGGACAACCAACCTTCCTAAAACCTTCTGAGTTTCTTCACAATCCTTTCTTTGTCAGCAGCACGTAAAGACGCAGCATAACTTCTCCTAATTAACCAGCCAAGTTCTTCAAAATCCACCTTCTCACCAGCCTTCAGCTCCAACAAACACTCATCGAAAACCAGGTGAATCCCCTGTTTCTTCAACTCTTTATAAATTCCACGCCTATGCTCGATCCTAACTTTCAATTCCTCGATCCTTTGATTATACTCCCTCTCATCACACAGATACGCATCCCTCTCGCGACAAAACACAGCCTCCAAAACCTTTTCAACTCGCCTATCACCAATTTGATTAACGATATCTAAACACCTGGGAAATTTGGGAGCCATATTCGCAGCAACGAAACCCTAATTTGATGAAATGAAATACTAACAAATTTTTATCCCTAATTCGAACGGCTCAAAATCCCCGCATGATAATAATTTAGAAATAATGGGCCAAATGAAAAGGCCCAAAAACAACCAGTTTATATAAAGCCCAATAAATAAAATAAAAAAATTAACTAATGCCCAATACCACCTTAATAAAATACACTTCTAAAAAAAATACACAAAAATTTAACATTCTTTTACGTTACCTATATTGCAAAATAAAAAGTCGTCCAAAAATTATATCTAAAACACAATGCTCCAACACGTTTAATAAAATATACTTCTAAAATGGTCCGATAAAATATACTTGCACATTACGAAATATACTTCTAACCAAAAAAATATACTTCTTTTACCTACATTGCGAAATAAAAACTGATCCGATAATTATTTCCCGAATTCAACGCTCCGCCGCAACGCGGCAGACCGTCGCTTTACTAGTATATATTAAAGCACATCAAATACGACGTCACTCCACTATTTCTCGCTACAGTAACCTATTTTTGGGCCCCAACTCATCCAACACCACTGGTCCATAATTGATTTCTTTTGGCCCGCTTGATGCCATGCTCTGCTCCTTTTTCGTGGGCTATCATGGCTCAATGTTATGCCATTATACCCGGCCCTTAATAAATGTATATTTGTACAAGCCCAATAACAATTTTCAACTACATACATGTAAAATACATGGCGTAAAACAATGCCATATATATTGTACGTAAACACATTAAAAAATATTAACAAAAACTACGACGCCTGGCCGAAACGCGGCCCTCCGACGCTTTTCTCGTTTTATAATCATACAAGGGACATAGCAAGAACTCCACTAAGGCTTTTCTAGTTAATACTAATAAACAAATTAAGAAGACATACATTTTTTTTTTATATATTAGTCGACTAACTAAACATGACATGTATTTGTGAGACAAAAAATTTCGGGACCAGGTTCATTTTGAAAAAATCAGTACTTTTAATAATAATTTACACTAGGCGGCAAACATCTATCGTGTTCTCGTGAACCCCGAAACCCCATAGGTCCGCCCTGGTTGCAACCATCACTAAGATAGCATGCATGCTTAGACACATGAGAGAATGAGACTACTTTATAGCCCCAATCAGTTCTCAATAAGAAATATGCTCTCAGCTTTTTTATTGTGGTTGGTTAATTAGTTGACTTTAGACTACCATATAGGCCAATAGACAAAACCAGGTAATATAATGTTACTGGTCTATTTATGCATTTAACAGCAGTAGATTTTTACAGGTCAAAAAGTTGAAGGTCTGAATGGTGCATCATATGGTCCAATGCATGAAAGGCCCAAATAAATTTTACCACGTTTCAAGAGAAAACCTGTCTTTCTTTGAAGAAATTTACTAATTTAGGGATCACAAAACTATTTTAACATTGGATACTACTAATCAAAAGATTACAAAAGATTTGCAAATGTTTTGAAATATAAATCATTTTCTTTTTGTATGTTTAATATCATTTGAAAGACAAAATATTAATAGTACAACTATATCGTATATTTATATGGGAAGGATATGTTGTTTATACACAATAAAAAGTGAATTATTAAATTAAAAGGATGTTAGTATTGTTGATTGGTTTATTTTTGAATTTATTGAACTTGAACAAATTCACATTGTAAATAATCATCAAATTTTTTATTTTTTTCGTAATAAAAGAGCTTAAATATTTAAACCTTGTTTGTGTCGCCCAATTAAACACTTATCCACTCTTATGACAAGTGTTGTGGACAAGTGTTTAAATGGGCGAAACAAACAAGGTTTAAATATTTAAGCTCTTTTACTACTAAGAAAATAAAAAATTTGATGATTGTTTACAATGTGAATTTGTTCAAGTTCAATAAATTCAAAAATAAACCAATCAATGATCATACGTAAAAACACGGGTCGGAATTACGGGCTTAAGTCATTTGACCTTTGCCACGCAAGCGTGACCATGAATCTACCATCATTTTAGAGAGTAGGCTATTTGTGTGAAAAGTTATGTGATCTTTAGCAATATTACGCCGAGGAGTACAAAGGGTTATTAATAGTTTCTCGGGTGGCGATTCCTTTCAGGTAACTTCATATCATATAGTAGTATATAGTTTTACGCCACATTTCTTAAGTGGAACCGAGTAACCATGTTACGAAAGATTATAGCTGGTTTGGGGTGTTTTCCTTATGCTTGTGCTATTGTTTGCCTAATAGCATAAGCACAAGTGAGAAGAGAATGAATAATAGAAGGAGAAGTGAAGGCTGTGAAGGTGTGTAGAAATTGGTTCCCAATGACTCCTATTTATAGGATGAAATAGAGATAGCAAGGTTCAAAGTATGAGAAGATTTACCAGTTACCATATCTGTTAGTAGGACCCACGATATATATTATAAGGTAAGCAAATCTAAAATGTAGTAGCAGTGTTTAGCTATATTATATCGGTTACCTCATCAATCAACAATACTAACATCCTTTTAATTTAATAATTCATTTTTTATTGTGTATAAACAACATATCCTTCCCATATAAATATACGATAGTTTGTATTATTAATATTTTGTCGTACAAATGATATTAAACATACAAAAAGAAAATGATTTATATTTCAAAACATTTTCAAATCTTTTGTAATCTTTTGAGTAGTAGTATCCAATGTTAAAATAGTTTTGTGATCCCTAAATTTCATTAAAAAAAAACAGGTTTTCTCTTAAAACGTGGTAAAATTTATTTGGGCCTTTCATGCATTGGGCCATATGATACACCATTAGACCTTCAACTTTTTGACCTGCAAAAATCTACTCTATTAAATGCTTAAGTAGACGAGTAGCTACCCACAGTAAGGGGATTCAATCCCCTTACTTTTCCCTGCCACGTCAGCTTTCTCTCTTCAGCGACTTACAGGCGATTCAGTGCCCCAGTAAGGGCGACCTAGTTTAGGGTTTTTTTTTTTTTTTTTTTTTTTTTTTAAATATTTTTTTAACAATATCTACAGCCCACTTAAAAAAAAAAAAAAAAAAACTTTTTTTTTTTTTTTTGCAAACAATATTACTTCATCTTCCTCTTCCTCACCACACACACTCTCCCAAACGTGACTTTGTGGAAAGTTGGATCAAAAAGTAAAAAGAAAAAAAACAAAACAATCGATCGTGATCTTGACCTAGTTGTTTCTTTTTCCTTGCTCGACCGACTTCCCACAGGAGACACGATCGACTGGGATCAATCGTGGGAGTCGATCGTGGTCTCCTTCTGCATGCAACCTTAGTAGCTGGGTTTTGTCTATTGGCTTGTATAGTAGTCTAAAGTCTAAACTAATTAACCAACCACAATAAAAAAGCTGAGAGCATATTTCTTATTGAGAACTGATTGGGGCTATAAAGTTGTCTCATGTGTCTAAGCATGCTTGCTATCTTAGTGATGGTTGCAACCAGGGGCAGTCCTATGGGGTTTCGGGGGTTCACGGGAACACGATAAATGGGTTCGAAATGATCACCTCTTACAGTAATAACGTGACAAAACTTGTGGCAACTAAACTTACCCTAGTCTTTTTCACATGCATCATCATCATTTCGATTTGTGTCACATTATTTTACTTGCTTGCACACTTCTCATGTTTGATCATCTCTAGTCGTTTTAGGTATACATGTATCCAGGTTGTAACTGATAAATATCTCCATATTATGTACACATCTGTGCAAGTTGCAACATTAAACCAGTTTTATTTCAGGTTTAAAGATAATTCTAAGGTATTAAAAGAAGGTTGTGTATCACATTTGAGTCACTTTTATATATAATATTTGAAGAAACAACAATATTTTTTTGTTCTTCTTAAGATTAATAAGGAGAAATGATTAAGAAAACAACAATATTTTAGTTGCAATTTTTTTTTTTTTTTTTCTGAAAATAAAGTAAAGAAAAATGAATTAAAATGTACTTTTTCATTAATACTAGTAAACAAATTAAGAATAAGTATATTCTTTTGATATATATATATTAGTCAACTAACTAAACACGAAATGTATTTGTTTGTTACACAAAATTTCGAGACCATGTTCAATTCGGAAAAATCAGGATTTTTAATGAAAATTTACGCTAGGCGGCAAACATTTGTGTTCCCGTGAACCCGAAACCTCATAGGTCCACCCTGGTTGCAACCATCACTAAGATAGCATGCATGTTTAGACACATGAGACAGCTTTCTAGCCCCAATCAGTTCTCGTTAAGAAATAAGCTCATCTGGAGTGGTTAGTTTAGACTTTAGACTACTATATAGGCCAATAGACAAAACCAGCTACTAAAATGTTACTGGTCTACTTAAGCATTTAACAGCAGTAGATTTTTACAGGTCAAAAAGTTGAAGGTCTGAATGGTGTATCATATGGCCCAATGCATGAAAGGCCCAAATAAATTTTACCACGTTTTAAGAGAAAACCTGTCTTTCTTTGACGAATTTACTAATTTGGGGATCACAAAACTATTTTAACATTGGATACTACTACTCAAAAGATTACAAAAGATTTGCAAATGTTTTGAAATATAAATCATTTTCTTTTTGTATGTTTAATATCATTTGTAAGACAATATATTAACAGAAAAACTATATCGTATATTTATATGGGAAGGATATGTTGTTTATACACAATAAAAAGTGAATTATTAAATTAAAAGGATGTTAGTATTGTTGATTGGTTTATTTTTGAGTTTATTGAACTTGAACAAAATCACATTGTAATTTCATCATCAAATTTTTTAATTTTTTAGTAGTACAAGAGGTTAAATGTTTAAACCTTGTTAGGTGTGTACATTTGAAGGTAGTCATACAAGGGTCAGAACCTATCTTGAGATTAACCCAGTGAGATAATGTATATCTAAGTTAATAAGATTCGCCCTCCCCCAAAATAATTTAAACATAGAAAATTTCATCTGCTTAACAAATCACGAAGGTTTGTTAAATGTTTCCTTATTTGACATCAACGGAATTTACAATTTTTACTCAATTTTCCTTTTCTTCTTTTTATAAACGTGTTTTGCTAGTATGTGACCAGTGAGCACATGTTAAAGTATATTAAATAAACTGATAGATTATCATATTTGAATATAGTTTACACTTAAATGTTCAAAAACATATTCCTTTTGTTTTATAAACCCATAAGCTGATGAGCATAACATAAAATCGTATTCAAGATTCAAAGTGAACCAAGAACATAAAAAAAAAAAAAAAAAAAAAAAAAAAAAAAAAAAAAAAAAAACAAATTTGTAAGTAATTGCCTATTTAGGCTATTTTTTGGGGTCCAAAGTAACAGAATGCCAAATATGTAATTGGTCTAAAATTGAAGATGCAACGGAACATAAAAGCTGTTAATCCCACCGTGATAAGAGAACAATAAGGTACTTTATGCATTCATGAATTGTACATCAATCAGCTTTTCCTGTTTTTATGGTATTGGTCAGTCACGAACTCACAAGGTGAAAAATATTAATGTTCTATTTATATAGCGTATCTTTTTTTACATCTTACAATGATTTTGAGGTTGTTTTTTTTGCATTTTATGACGTTTCGGTTTTTCCACTTATGTTTCATAAGCTCACTTTTTGTAGCTTATTTTGAAACTTTTCGTCTTATATAAGATTGTTACGACATGACGCCCGAAAACGTTCAAAACAAGTAAGCTTATGAAAAGTAAGCTGAAAACTACATAAGATATAAGGATGGTATAAGTTTAAACAAACACCCCTTATATGTCACTTTATCTTCTATCTTATTTTCTGTGAATATTACAGTTCAAAATCTTCTAAACATACCATAAACAAGCTTGCAAATTCCTATGTGGTTCAACTGCATACAATAATAGAACTACAGAGAGGACTGTTATTAAGCTCATAATCAATACAAGTTTAAACCGTATAAGCCATAAGCCCCTAGTATGATTTTGGAAACAAAATTCGGTAACTTCCCATGATAGCTTGGTGGTGGTAACATAGTTAGAGGTGCAAATTTTCCGGTTAAAACCGGTTTTCGGTTTTTAGAAAACCGGTTTTCAAAAAACCGGTTTTTCTAAAAATCAGTTTCGGTTCGGTTCGGTTTTTTCGGAGTCGGTTTTTTCGGTTATAAATGTTCGGAATTGGTTTTTTACGGTTTTAAATTTTCGGAATCGGTTTTTTACCGGTTCGTTTTTTTTCGGTTATAAATGTTCGGATTCGGATTTTTTTCGGGTTTTTACCGGGTTTGTTTTTTTCAAAATTTAACTAAAATCTTCGAACGTTTTATTTATTTTATTTTTATTTTTTTCGGTTATAACTTGTTAGTTATCAAACATATAATTAAACAATATACTCATAACTTTTATTTAAACAATACAATTATACAATCATAATTTTTATTTAAACAATACAATTATACAACTAAAAAAATACAATCATAACTTTTATTTAAACAATACAATCATAAAAACATATAAATACTAATACATTTTTCGAGCTTCGGCATTGCCATCACCCGAAAACATATTAGTGTAATCAAGTATATCGAGCTTCGGCATGGCCATCACCCGAAAACATATTAGTGCAAAAGATATTTCAAGAGGAGATCAGAAAGCTTAAGCAGAGTGGAGAGTTAATGAATGACTCGAATGCTAGACCCGGAGTAGGGAAGGAAAAATCTACTTATCGTGACTTCACCGCTTGTACTCCACCGATATTTACGGGATCTCTTGACCCGTTAAAGAGTTCTAGGTGGATTACCGATATAGAAGGGGCTTTCCGTACTAGTCGTTGTGCGGAGGAGGATAAGGTGAACTTTGCTACCAACTATATTCGTGAACGGGCTAAAATATGGTGGGAAGGTAAAGCTAATGAGAAAGGTAGTGCTTGGAGAGAAGCGTGCACATAGGAACAATTCAAGGAGGTGTTTATGAAAGAATATGCTCCCGCGGAAGAGATTGATAAAATAAGAGAAGCATTTCATAATCTTATGCAAACTAATGAGTCAGTGAATGAGTTGTGGGAAAAGTTTTGTGATATGGTGCAATATTTCCCGGAGTATCGTGACAACGAGAAGCTTAAGGTTGACAAATTTCAAAGGATGCTCAAGGATGAAATTCGTACTATAGTGTCACCTTTCAAGTGTACCACCATAGAGGATCTTTTAAGTAGGGCACGTACACGAGAAGCAGATTTGGATAGAATGAAGAGCAAAGTGATGAGGCGAAAAATGATCCGTTTTTAGGGGTCATTTAAGCCGGAATTTGAATTTATTTGATCAAATATTGCCCTAAATCGTTCCTTTTGTGATTTTAGGTACTTTGAGAGTGAATTCTGGAAAAGGAAGCATTTTGGACGTTTTTGGAGCATAAAAATGAAGAAAACGGCAAAGTCTTAATTTTCCTTGCTGGGAACAGCACCTGACGCGCCAAGAGCAATTTTATGACGGCCCAGAGAAAACGTGACGGCGTCAAGACATGGTCGTCAAGAGTAAAAGTGGTGACGGCCCAGAACATGATTACACATGACGGCGTCAGATCTGGATCTAGGCAGTCCGAGAATTTTATGGGCGGCGGGTTGACGGCGTCAGAACTTTCTTCTTGACGCCGTCACCTTAGTAAATCTATATATAGTTTTTGTAATTTTCATTCTAAAGAAAGGAGAATTTTAGGGTCGAACTTAATAAACCCTAACACGACTTTTACAGTATTTTCAAGGGTTTTCACCCCTTGAAACCCTTCATGTTCAATTGAGATAAGTATCCTTTCAATTCATTCAATATGTCTATGTGTTGTTTGAATATATCTTACGCTTATCTTGATTTTAACATGCTAGGCTAGATCTCTTGTGTGTTTGCTTAGATGTAATGAAACCTAGATGTTGATTATAGGTTGATTGCTTGTTTATAGTTGTAATGGATGAATGATTTCAATGATAAGCTTAAGAAAACTGGCATATCTCCATTGTGTAACTTGCTTGAACGTCTTAAGAAACATGAACCGATGTGTACTATGTTTTTATGGTTGTATTTAATGGATGAGCGAATTCTAGTGATCCCATGTTAGGAGCTTCTCGCAGGCTCGACATAGGAGTGAATTAGGAGCTTATAGAATTGGGGAAGTAAGTACGCCACCCCATGATCGATATTAAGGAATATAACCCGTCATCCACGCAACTGTAACAAACAATTAACATGTAAAAGATATATAGGGAGTAGTGAAATCTAAGTAAACGCAATTCTCCCATCTATTGCTCACACCACATTAGTAATTAGCTTTATTTTCATTTTTGTTATATTATTTTGATTGCATCTTAGTTATTGGGTTAGTTGACTAGCAACTAATTCCGCCCACTCTTCCAAAACCGAGATTTTTATTTGCTTTTATAAAATATAAAAATACAAAAAAAGAATCATCCCTCACCTCTAGACCTAATTTTTAGACTTTCTAATCCTAGCGACACTATGCCTGGTAGGGGTTGTAAGCTTCTCGAGATCCCTCGAGAGATAAAGCCTGGTGCAATTCCCACGCATCACAAAGAGAAGAAGGACTTAAAAAGGAAGCAAGAGCAACCAACATTCGGTAAACGGGGCAAGTTTGATTTCACGAGGAGGGACAACACGGGAAAGTTACCACCTCGGTGCAATAGGTGTGGTAAGAACCATATGGGAGAATGTAAATCAGGGATGAAGGGATGTTTTAATTATGGAGATCCAAGCCATATTAGCAAGAATTGCACAAAGCCTCTAGTGATATGTTATGGGTGCAAAGAAGAATGACATAAGATAAGCGAATGTCCTAAGGCCAATAATAAGCAAGCGAAGCCGATTAATTTGATCAAAGGAGAAAAGGTTGAAGTTCCGAAGCCCAAATCTCATGTTTATCAGATGAGTGCTGAAGAAGCAAGGTCGGGTTCTGATGTTATCACAGGTATAATCCTCGTTAATTCCAAACCCGCTCGGGTTTTATATGATTCGGGTGCAAGTGTGTCTTTTGTATCCCATAGTTTTAGCAAGGAATTTTCCACTCCCTTAGGTAAGCTTCCGACACCATTAGAAGTTGAAATTGCTGATAGTAAAATTGTTGTGGTGTCTAATGTGTATCGTAATGTAGAAATAGAAATCGTTGAGAGTGTTTTTAGGATTGATCTAATTCCTATAATGCTCAGAGAATTTGACATCATTGTCGGCATGGATTGGTTAGATAAATACAATGCGGCTATCCTATGTAGACAAAAGATTGTCCGAGTCGTAAATCCTAACGGTCGTGAATTGATGATTTACGGTGACAATAGGAAGGGTGAGTTAAAGTTATGTACCGTAATGTGGAGGGACAACACGGGAAAGTTACCACCTCGGTGTAAAAGGTGTGGTAAGAACCATATGGTAGAATGTAAATCAGGGATGAAGGGATGTTTTAAATGTGGAGATCCAAGCCATATTAGCCAGAATTGCACAAAGCCTCTAGTGATATGTTATGGGTGCAAAGAAGAAGGACATAAGATAAGCGGATGTCCTAAGGCAAATAATAAGCAAGCGAAGCCGATTAATTTGATCAAAGGAAAAAAGGTTGAAGTTCTGAAGCCTAAATCTCGTGTTTATCAGATGAGTGCTGAAGAAGCAAGGTCAGGTTCCGATGTTATCACAGGTATAATCCTCGTTAATTCCAAACCCGCTCGGGTTTTATATGATTCGGGTGCAAGTGTGTCTTTTGTATCCCATAGTTTTAGCAAGGAATTGTCCACTCCCTTAGGTAAGCTTCCGACACCATTAGAAGTTGAAATTGCTGATAGTAAAATTGTTGTGGTGTCTAATGTGTATCGTAATGTAGAAATAGAAATCGATGAGAGTGTTTTTAGGATTGATCTAATTCCTATAATGCTCGGAGAATTTGACATCATTGTCGGCATGGATTGGTTAGATAAATACAATGCGGCTATCCTATGTAGACAAAAGATTGTCCGAGTCGTAAATCCTAGCGGTCGTGAATTGATGATTTACGGTGACAATAGGAAGGGTGAATTAAAGTTATGTACTGTAATGAAGGCTAGGAGATATTTATCACGTGGTTGTCATGCCTTTATGGCGCATGTGATAGATACCCGTTTCAAGAAGAAAAGTATCGATGACGTTCCGATTGTTAATGAATTCCGTGACGTGTTCCCAGAAGATTTTCCGGGTATTCCTCCCGATAGACAGGTTGAGTTCCGTATTGACTTTGTTCCGGGTGCTACTCCCATTGCCAAAACTCCTTATTGTCTTGCTCCGTCCGAAATGAAAGAGTTAATGAGTCAACTTCAAGAGTTACTTGACAAGGGTTTTATCCGCCCTAGTAGTTCGCCATGGGGAGCCCCAATTTTGTTTGTAAAGAAGAAAGATGGTAGCATGCGGATGTGCATTGATTACCGTGAATTGAATAAAGTCACGGTGAAAAATGTGTACCGGCTACCAAGAATCGACGATCTTTTTGATCAACTCCTAGGCGCGAAATGGTTTCCGAAAATTGATCTTCGTTCGGGTTATCATCAGTTGAAGGTTCGAGAATAAGACACTCCTAAGACGGCTTTTAGGACCCGTTATGGACACTATGAGTTCACGGTTATGCCTTTTGGTCTTACAAATGCACCAGCAGTTTTCATGGATCTCATGAACCGTGTATGTAGGCCGATGATGGATAAGTCCGTTATAGTATTCATTGATGATATTCTTATCTACTCTAAAAGCAAGGAAGAACATGAAGTGCATTTACGGGAAATTCTCGAAACGCTAAGAAGAGAAAGATTGCATATACTTGTCTTTGTGAATTTTGTACATGTTATCCAGACATCATTCTTAGTGCCCAACTCTCACATTGTGTTGCTGATTGCTGAATAGTAATTTTGGAACCTGTAAAATTATTTATTTCTTCATAACTATAGATTTAAACAATTTTCAAAAAAGAAACATGCCATGTCAAAATGGGGTAAGTATTCCTTGAACAGTTTGAACATGATAAATAGTGCTAATTTTGTAAGGACATTTCGTTTTCAATAGAATAGCGGTCGGACAATGAAGATTCACCTTTTTTTTTTTTTTTTTTTTTTTTTTTTTTTTTAATGTGACAACAATCTCAACATATATATCATATCATGTTCAAATTGAATACGAGAGAACTTTATTTTTCTATAATAAAGAGAGAACAAAGTTGACATTAGTGTGTACGATTACACAGACCCCTAATAAGGGATGCATGCTCTCTCATGTCAGAGGACACAAATGTTGTAAATTTAACCATGTAGTGTCACTAGCTTGTGAGAGGCCACAAATATCGCAAAATAGAAAAGGACGAGATTGAAGTTCATAGCGGGAGACGGTTGACACACAATGACACAAGGGTATGTGTGTAAATCTTTATGAATCGTTGAAAACCGAGACTGTGCTCAACACAAGCTAGGGTATTTGTGGCTGTTGACATACAATTTTTCTTAGATTTCATGATGTATTGTAATGACATGTGAGTAAGTATACATAGCAAGGAGGGTGAGATCAAATGTGTCATAATGTTCTTTATACACTATTACTACATGTCGGTGAAACCCAATAATCCCAGCTTGATATTTCAAACTTAATTATAACCTAGCTTGCTCATACACGAAAAAGAAAGACATAAAGAATGCACCTAGAAATCGACAGAATGCAACACCTAAAATCGACTTGAAACTCACAATAAAGATGCCTTGCTTTTTATCAACTTCTCCAAAAATCTCACAAGACGTGTGCTTCTTTTTCGATTTTAAACTCTATTTTGGAATTTAGAGTAGAAAATATAAAGGGAAGGGTGTCATTGCCTTCTGGGCTTGACCCAACCTGGTTGTGTGGGCTCGCTACGCCTTCTGGGCTAGGGGTCATGTAGCCACAAATTGCCGTTCAAAAAAAAAATAATAATAATAATAAAAAAAAAAAAAAAGTGTGCTTATCTAGTCGATATTTTAAGGTTCTATCCTATTGTCCATATTCATAAGAGTTGCGATCCTCTAGAAAGGGGATCAAAATTAAAAAGCCTAAAAAGGTTTCTAACCACTAAGCTAATGTCATGTGTCCCCACCCACTCCTTCCCTTTTTTCTTTAGTATTTTTAGTTAGAGGGTATTTTGGTCATTTGATCTATTTTTTTAATTCCACCTTAAATTTCAAATGCAAATAACTTTCAAATAACAAACTTTTACAAAAAACCGATTTCACCATATTTTTTAAAATTTAATCCTCTTTAATTTGGTATAAATTTTATTAATTTTTTCGAAACTTTTTTTTTGACATATTGATTGGGTCATGATTTTCTTGAAAATTTTAGCATTTTCGGCTCTAATTTTGTCTAGTTTAAAGGCCGAATTTTGCAAAACTTAAAACACGAAAGTTGTAGCTTCTTGGCCATTCTTTACCCAGAAATTTGAATCACTCAAATCCAATATGATATGAGTGAGATATCGTATGTTAAAGATGACGTTTTAGTCATATTTGTTGCACACAACGTGTTTGATGAAATGTTTAGCTTAGATTTTTAGTCTTAAAATCGAGTTAAATGCACTAATTTTTGTACAACAATGCACCTTTAGTTATTTTATTAATGTAAGATTCAAAAAGTTTTGTTTTTCTTGTTTTTTTGTTGTTTTTTTTAACTGATGAACCATATTAACTGATGAACCTTATTAACTGATTTTTAAAAAAGACATTTCGTTCATCAGTTACTTTGGTTGAACTTATTAACTGATGAACCTTATTAATTGATGAACCTTATTAACTGATTTTTAAAAAAGACATATCGCGTGTTAAAGAGCCTTATTAACTGATGAACCTTATTAACTGATGAACTTATTAAATCAGTTAATAAGGTTCATCAGCCTTATTAACTGGTTGAACTATATTAACTGATGAACTTATTAACTGATGAACCTTATTAACTGATGAACTTATTAAATCAGTTAATAAGGTTCATCAGTTAATAAGGTTCATCAGTTAAAGATCCTTATTAACTGATGAACTTATTAAATCAGTTAATAAGGTTCATCAGCCTTATTAACTGGTTGAACTATCTTAACTGATGAACTTATTAACTGATGAACCTTATTAACTGATGAACTTATTAAATCAGTTAATAAGGTTCACCAGTTAAAAAAACAAAACTTTTTGAATCTTACATTAATCAAATGCCTAACTGATGAACCTAATAACCTAACTGATGAACCTAATAACCTAACTGATGAACTAAATGTATATTTTAAAAATATAATGATTAAAAAAGTTTACTTTTTGAGTCTTACATTAATAAAATGATTAATAATGCATTGAGAAACAAAAATTAATGAATTTAACGCAATTTTAACACTAAAATTCTAAGCTAGACATTTCATCAAACACATTGTGTGCAACAAATATGAGTTAAACACCATCTTTAACGTGTGATATCTTACTCGTATGACATCGGATTTGAGTGATTCAAAAACCTGTGTAAAGAGTGAATCAAAATAAAAAACTTTCGTGTTTTAAGTTTTTAACGATTCGACATTTATGAGGGTAATAAATAGGGCCGAAAATGACAAAAAAATCAAGAAAATCACCAACCATTTGATATGTAAAAAAAAAGTTTGAAATATTTAACAAGATTTATACCAATTTAAAGAGGATTAAATTTTAAAAATTATGGTGAAATCGGTTTTTCGTAAAAGTTTATCGTTTGAAAGATATTTGCGTTTGAAAATTGAGGTGGAAAAGTAAAAAACGAGTAAAATTACGATTTTGCCCCTAAACAGATATTTTAAATAAAATATGTTGAGGACACGTGTCGCTTGCTGTTTACTTTTTATACTTTTTAAATTTGTTTCCCATTCTAAGGGATCCGGTACCACTGGTCTATTTAAGAATTTAATAGCTGTAGATTTTGCAGCCCAAAAAGTTAAAGCTCTGAATTGTGTATCATATAGCCCAATACATGAGTGGCCCAATTAAATCTTCCCATGTTTTTAAGGGGAACGAGGAAGTTTGGTGCCCGCGCGTTGTGGTGGGGCTTTCTGCTTTGAAATATGGCGTTGTGACGGAGCAATTTATTTGTGTGTTTGTTTTTCTCCTTGCGGCGAGTTTGTTAGCGGTAGTACGAACTAACCTTGATCAATAAGCATTTGTACCCTGGGTTGATTTTTCGAAAAGCCTAAATTGTCAAAAATGCTTACTTATGAAACATTGCATAAACTACAGATTTGAGGTCAGTAATACTTAAAAAGTGCGTCATGCCAATCCTAACATAATAGCAGCGACCTTGTTATCAAATACACCTTATAGTTATCTTATAAGCTATTAAATATTCATCATAAGTTACAAAAATATATGCAACAATGAGAATACATGACAGTAGTTGGTCCTAACTTGAATTTGTTATAAGAAAATAAGAGTTAGCAATTTGGTAATAAGATCATAATTATGTATCTTTAAACTTTTAATTATACTGATACGTCATCAATAAAAGTATGTATTTACAAACAGAAGTAGAATCGGTTAACAAAAGGTCAACAAATAAACACGCAAACAATGCAACAACAATCACACTTAAACGACATACTATATATTCATCTGATATGTTTCCACATGAGAACGACTCGTTAGTTGTATGGGAAATCCTTCCATTACAAAATACATTACCAGAATAATCCTTCCATTACAAAATATAAATTTGTTTAAAGAGTTAGAGGAAATTAGTCCCTAACCATTTTTATTCTTTATTTGATTTCATTTACACCTCATGTTTAACAATTTGAACATGATAGATAGTGTTAATTTTGTGCAATAACTGACAAATCTCACAAAAGAAGGAAAGTCCGAGAATGAAGTTGAAAGCAGAAGACGATTGACACACAAAGGTTTTTGAATAGTTGTAAACCGAGACTATGCTCAAGGTCCCTGGCTGTTGGCGCACAAGGGATTCTTAGATGGCACGATGTGACTTTAAGGGAGATTGTAAATACTCTTTACAAAGCAATAAGAGTTAGATCAAATAGTCTACTGGTACACGAAAGAAAGACACACTAAGAATGCACCAGAAATTGACAGAATGCAACATCTAAAATCATTTGGCCTAATACTAAAATAAAGCATCATACTTGTCCAAAAAAGCTGTTCTGCGTAGCGAACTTTCTTTTTTCCTTGTTTGTGGGTCAAAGTCGACTATTTTGTCCACAAGTAGTATTTTTCCACCCCTCACCCAAGTTGCCGGTTATAACACCCCCCCCCCCCCCCCCCCTCTCTCTCAAAAGATAAGACCAGCCACCACCACTACCGATTGCAACCGGCGGCCACAACCACATCCGCCCCGACATCCATCAACATCTACAGCCTATCACCACAACTTCTTGCTCTCACACACCAAGATTCGACACCACTACCACTAGCATCATCACAGCTTTATAAACTTCAACAAAACCCACCACCACACTTCCACACTTATCATCATCACCATTTACACTCGCCACCACCCACTGCTTCCCCACCCTCATCACCACCTGGCCAGATCTGGAATCAATACCACAACCTCTCTCTCTCGTACACCCAATTGTCTTTTTATATTTTTTTTACCAAAACTCAACACGCCTACAAATCAATACATCCACGACAAAGCTTGTTTAAAAGACACGGACTTAGCAGCACCTTCAACACCCCTATAAGATACCTGTGGACAATCATTCACAACCAGAACTTCCAATTTGCATAAACCGATTAGCAACTTGAACCCGTCATCAGTAACTCCTAAACACTTGGTTAACCTCCACTCTCTCAGTCGCGGGTAATGAGCCACAAGTTCAAGCCCTTCATCACTTATCTCTTGACACCTCATAAGTTCTAAAATTTCAAGATGATCAGCATAACAAAGAGCTTCCCAATATTGTTAAAAGTATAAACACGATTTGAATATAGGTTCATTATGGGGCATGTTCTGATCAGTCCAAGAATCCCAGCAAGTGAAAACGAAGATAATGAATTAAGTTGTTTTGGAATTTGGGTGTTTGTTTTGAGGTGGGTGGTTGGATCGATGATATGGTTGTGAGAAAGGGTTTTAATTTGTGTTTCATTGGAACAAAGATAGTGGGCTGGAAAAGTTAAAAAAAATAATAAAAACAAAAAAACCGGATGATCAGTAGTGTAACCGGGAGTAGGCTGGAAAATACTCGGTTGTGGACAAAAAAGTCAAGTTTGACCCACAAACAAGGAAAAAATTAAGTTCGCTATTCAGAAGAGCTTTTTTTGACAAGTATGATGCTTTATTTTGATACTAGCTTTAAGACTCGCCCGATGGGCGGGCTAGCTCTATCAGTTTATTTCAATTAATAGTATATTAATAAAATAAAACATCAAAATACCATATGAATACGCATTCAATTTATAAAAAAAATACATAATGAAATGAATATATGTATCATTAGTGGTGTCTACGGAATCATCCTCGTACTCTTTAACATATCAACAGAAAATAATTGATTCTTATATATGGACTCAACAAAAGAATGTTACATAGGCCTTTTTCATCAGTATCAAAAAGTAAAGCATCAAGATTATATATGACAAACAGAACGACATGATCATCATACTTTGTTCACAATCATATAATGATCAGGGGTCAATTGCGACTCTTTGATACCATGAATAAAAGTAAAAAGGGCCAGGCAATACTATTGCTAAACCGCTCCAAGGAAAAAAAATACCATCAAAACATTTAACATTAGCTGGGAAAAAAGAGCGCAAACCATGGAACACAACAACATAGACAATATTCAAAACAATGTTTAATAGTATCATAAATGATATGTTCCAAATGCCCCTGCTGCAGCAACCAAACACCCCTTGCTGCAGTAGTAAGTCGAGAACCTAACACCCCTTTTGCAGGATGCAGTGTCATAAAAAAACACTAAGTATATTGTACAAATAATCATTGGCCACAACCATTACGTGAGTTAACATAAAACTTAAATGGGTCAACAACGCATTACATATTTACATTAACCAACAGAAAATCTGGACAGGGCAAATAACCATTAAAATAAAGAATTGTGACAATTTTTCATATCAATAAACAAACACAAGCCTTGACTTTGCAAAATGAATTTCATTATAGTAACACACAAAAATAACAGGAAAGTAAGTTCCAAATGAAAGCACCAAAAGAAAATTGATAAAAACCATATTGTCATTAAACTGGGACATCCATCTTGTAGCCTCCTTGTACCGTAAATATAGAAAACGGGTTTACCGGAGAGGAGAAATACTTACTTGCACATAAACCTTATAACTTGATTATGCACCCTCTTTGTTTCCGCAAGCATCATATTCACACAACAAATCCAATTCAAGCACCACAATCCTCAACGGTGTCATGATATGACCAAAGCACTCCTCTTTCCTGTTCAAATTACAATATGTATAAAATTTCAATAATAAATATAAGATGTGTCTTGTGTCTTGTATACCCAAACCAGTAGAGTCAATAGCTTCTTATAGTGACAACGAAACAATACTACAAAAACAGTTCTAGTGAATGACTTCATGTGACAGTATATTACACCATAGATGTAGATAAGAAACTGGACAAGATGTATGAAACATACATCATACCGTGCACTAATAATAGTGGTAGATTGCATGTCACCAAATGTTACGGAAAGAATAACTAACTTGTAGCAGGAATTGCATTAGATTGTGATGAGATAAACAAACTAATTGCATACAACAAAATTATAGCATCAAACTTACACTAAGCAGTTTCATTATAACATTAAAAATGCACATTTCTATGAATTAAGAGATTCTTTGCTTTAGTTGCCTGTTGCGTTTAAAAAATATATTCTTTTGAATACGCAATCTCGACTTGCATACATAAAATCATACTTGTAATTTTTTTTATAGAATTTGTGTATAACGGGACTGTTTTAGAATTGCTTTACCAAGAACTACCCATTTTGACCCGTTATCCCGCCTGACCATTTTACCACCTCTAGTGAAAATGTATGTAGTATATGAGAACTTACAGTTTTCTCCTTGTCTTCTTGCTCCGAAGCTATCAAATTTGCAGCTTTAAGTACTTCACAGTGCATAGCTTATAAATCTTGCAATTGATTTACCATGTATCAGCGCCTTTTGGCGCATCATGTACCTTAGACCTCGAATGTATATTGGCCTTCTTATAATGGGCTTTACGTGTAATATGTGGTGACCCGACCAAGGTGACATATCTTTCCAAACTTCCAACACAATATCTGCTACAAAGAGACAAAGTTAGTATCAACAGAATGAGAGTATGACTTTAGTGTTTGATGCTTTAAACCTTTTACAAATCATAATATAACCTTTTGAAATAGTTCATTCTACATTGTTTTCTCATTAATGATTGTTTGCATTCTACAAACAGAAGAATCATATAATGACCCCCAAACGAAATATTTAAAAAAAAAACTAACGGTTACCAGTAGCGACAAGAGCTGTTAAAGTCATGATATCGCCATGTGACCGAACATCAACCGCATAGCTAACAACCGATGCCAAATGGTCACACTCAACACCCATAGCCTCTGCAGCTTCCACACACTGAGTTGCCGTCAAACTGGAAGCAAATACAACCGCCAAGTCAGTTTTCATCATCTCGTCTTTCATATGTCCTGATGAAGCGGCAATAGTAGCTGCAAACTGAAAAAATTGCGTGTTAAAATTGGGACGACACAGTTTTAATTCCCACACTCACATAACCCCTATATAAACAGATAATTAAATAAACAACTTATAAGCAATTCCAAACAACCCCTATTCAAACAACTAATTGAATAAGTGATCACGACATCCATTATAAGTTTCTAAAGTTCTTTGATGACCTCTAATTAAATAATGCAAGCTCAAGTTATTTGATGACCTTTGATATTGATGGTTGTTTCTCACAAATTTAATGTAATTGACAAGTGACAACTGATATGATAAGAACTTACATGTTGATGAATTGCAGCTTCAAGCTCTTTGACGATCTCGGCCATATGTGGTCTTTCTCTAAATCTCTACTTAAACATCGATTATCAACGGCTGCAAACGTCGACAAAGAATCGTGTTTAAAATTTACTTGTTTATGAAATTTTGAGGCACTAACCGTTATAGAATTTTGTTAAAGGGAACATACTCACTTTGACTTCTTCAATCGTTGCATGAGCAATGGAAAGTGGTCTTCTCAGTAAACTTCGAGTTTAGTTTTCTCGACTTTTCCACCACCAAATTCACACAGAGAGTAAGCTACCCCATCAAATTCAAACCTTAAGTGCAAAACAATATAATTAATTGAAGCTTTAAAAAAGATGAAGCTTTAGATTTGTGTGATCGATTGTGATTGCAGAAGCGGTTCTGCTCTCCAAATGGAAGCACTGCATCAATCCCAACATTATAACACCATTCAATTTTTCAACAATAAAAACATAACCATAGTATACCATTATATTCAACAAAAGAAAACTTTAGGAACGAAATAAGATTTTTTTTTTCATTCAGGCATTTCATCAAAAACTTGATTTGTATCAGTTACATAAGTTGCTCAAATAGACAAATTAACAAACAGTTGACAGGCATGATTCATTAACCTTCATACAGAGTCAAGGTTAATTTCTAAGCTCAATCCAATAATCAAAATCCATAAATACATACAAAATCAATCCTTACTTCATAAAAAATCAAACATCCAGTAACCTACTTTTGTTTCAATCCGAACAAAAAGTAAAAATAAAAATTACCTTAAACTGAATATGGTTTATTTGTGATGATGTGTTGTTTCTGCGATTGTATAATCGAGTTGTGAAGTAGAAACGACCAATCGGAATTGAAATCATATATTTGAATATCGGAATTGAAATCATATATTTGAAAAACGGAAATGAAATCAAAATAATTAATGATTTGTGTGTTGTTTATGACAGTGTGAGGATTTAAAAGTTTCCTTAGTTCAAGGAGTTTTTGTTTTGAATTTACTCCACCTAATTGCATTTGAACTTTATCCCCTTATTTTTCTCCAGAATTTGTTCAAAAATAATTTCGAAATCTTACTAAAAGTAGTGATGTTTCCACGTGTCATTCTTTTAGAATTTTGGGAGAGTTTTTGCATCTAAAAATAGCAATCACACTTGTTCTATATATAGGTTGAGATTAGGCCAAATCATTTAGAAACACATACTAAAGATGCCTAGTACTCCTTGTCAAGTTTCTTTTGTATCAACTCTCACAAGGCGTGTGCTTCTTTTCCGACTTTAAACTTTGTTTTGGTATTTAGAGTTAAAGGGTTTGAGCAGGTGAAGTTCGATCTATTCTCACATATCTTCTATACACTTTGGTCTATAATACAAAGTTCATATTAGAGAGGTGTGCTTATCTAGTCCTATTGTCCATAGTCATCAAACTAAAATTCCATATAGGATTTGGATTTATCATTATATGAAAGCAAAAAAAAAATAATAATAAAAAAATAAAAATAAAAAAAACCTACACAATTCTCTATTTAAACTTTTCTTTCCCGCATTGTTTTTGTACTAAATGTGTTTAGAGAATGTTTGTCCCACATCGACAAGTGAAGAACAATTGAGTGAGGAGGAGACTCTATAAAGTGGGGGAGGTACATTCGAGTTGTTTATAAGTTATATAACTCATGGACATAGCTCTATATTCTTATAGTTTTAAATGTTAAGGGGGTTAAAGATTTTACTTGTATTAATTTATTGTTTTATAGTACAAGTATCTTTTTCTCTCTTAACATTTATTAACTATACAATTCTCTATTTAAACTTAAAGGGTCTTTTGTATAAACTTTGTGTTTTATATTACAAGAGGGTCTTTTTGCGCTCCTATTGTTTATAAACTTATACAATTCTATATTTGAACTTTTTTGTGCCTCATTTTGTTTATGGCTGTATTAACTAATGTTTGTCCTGGCCGGTTTAACCGGCTCGGCCATCAGACCGGATGTGACCGGGTTTCTGTTTTTTTTACAACTAGGTTGGTTTTTCGTTGGCTCGGGTTGACCAGGGTTGATAAACCCGGCCGGGTCATGACTTTTTATCAAAAAATATATCAAAACCTTTTTTTTACATTAACCTTTCTATGTTTAATTGACAAGTTGAAATAGTGAAAACTAACGTTAGTTAAAATTTTATAAAACGATTAAATTAGCGTTAAAACTATCTTAGAAATACCAACTAATACAGTTTTCATATAAACAATTATAAATTAAAATATAAGTTGATTGTTGTCGTAAATTTTGCTATATTATTATTATATATAGAACTTAAAAACAAAGCTTATCTGTAGAGTCTTATATTTTTTTATTGGTTTAATCGAATGTAGGAATAAAGTCAAATAAATCATGAAATCATGCAACACTACATATTAAATTAAGAAAAAAAATATGCATATCTATAGAACCGGTTTGACTCGACGGTTCAACCGGTTGAACCGGTGACCCAGTGAACCGGCGACTAAACCGGATCGATAAAAATACAAAGTTTAAAACATTGGTATTAAGTATATGTAAGAGAAACAATATATCATCTTACCTATAATCTTAAAGGCTATATGATTAAACTATACTTTATGTTTATATATGATGTATAGTTTTTTACCATATACTTAAATTGTCAAATGTATGTTATTTTCATAGACCACAATAGCTTCTTTCGGAATTTTTTTCAAAAGAAATTTTAGACACTTGGTTATGTTAATGCTTGTAAAATCAAGTTCTGTTCGCGCTCTGTGACCTATTGATATGAGTGTGTCCGTCAACCAAAAACTTGTGTTTTAAAGTCTCGTCAAAGACATTTGTGATATCGTGTGAGATAGATGATATAGATAGTTTACAAAGGTCAGCAAAGCAATACTCACACCCGTGATCACGAATGAGTGAGTTTTGGACATTTTTGCATCATTATACTTTTTATTTTATAATAATCCTAATTTATTATAAGATGGTTGTGCATCACATTTGAGTCATGCCAATCCTAACATAATAGCAGCGACCTTGTTATCAAATACACCTTATAGTTATCTTATAAGCTATTAAATATTCATCATAAGTTACAAATATATATATATATATATATATATATATATATATATATATATATATATATATATATATATATATATATATATATATACATGCAACAATGAGAATACATGACAGGAGTTGGTCCTAACTTGAATTTGTTATAAGAGAATAAGAGTTTAAATATGTAACTTCATTGTTAGCAATTTGGTAATAAGATCATAATTATGTATCTTTAAACTTTTAATTATACTGATACGCCATCAATAAAAGTATGTATTTACAAACAGAAGTAGAATCGGTATTCATCTGATATGTTTCCACATGAGAACGACTCGTTAGTTGTATGGGAAATCCTTCCATTACAAAATACATTACCAGAATAATCGGAAATCAACATTCAAAATACATTACCAGAATCACATTTCCCGCATATGATAAGATACCTAAAACAATTCATGGAACTCATACCATCACATTAGCAGCTCAAAAGCTCAACTATTTTATATATGAATGCCTTTTAACTTACAGGCATTCATATAAACATTTGCTGTCGGTTTCACCTTAGTTCAAAGGCATTCATATATAAAATCTCTTTCATAAAAAGCCATAGAAGAAAACAACCCCAAAACAAAACACCAGGTCATAACACGGTCCCGTACACTATCTATGAACGCTTGTTACCAATATTATGTATAATAGCTAGATGTAACAATGAGGCGTAGATAGATAATGAATCGAAATTTATGTATATATAACGGTTAGTCTCATAGCATCATTTGCCAAAGAACTCATCTTTCAGTATTTCACAACCATCGCGTTGATTATACATATTTGACTTGAGTCATCATAAATAACAATAATAATTGGTCATTTGGTCCAACTAAAAGAACCCGGCCAGTCTAAAGACAACACAAGTAGTATATAATGGTGCTCAATCATCACTAACATTTAAGGTAATAAACTTTTACTTCTTCAAATTTGCAAAATCTGACACAATGCATACTGATAAAATCATAAACTACGTCACTCATGACCAATCATGCATTTTGGTCCATCCGTCTGGAAATGGAGCCCACCCTCGCCCCAAATAAAATCCATCGTCTCTAACTATCCATAAACATACTCGTGATTTCGTAAATGACCCTTTTCCGTAATGTGACTTGACAGTTTTATCGAACACACCGAAAAAAGCGATCTTACCATTCCATTTGAAATCAGCATAGAACAAGGTACTTAACCAGAAGTTTTCGCAGAAACTAAAGTTTTCATTTTGATTCAATGCAAGAGTATGGTCTCCCAGATCATCATCCTCTGATTTTACATGAACGTGGATTGGATCCTTGATCTGGTTAAAGATATAGATGACCCAATGATCCCACGGACAATTCTTTTTGGCGTTAGCTGTTGGAATTTTCGCTATTGGAGATGCATTTGTCGTGAAAACAAGGTAAAGGAACATGAAAATAATACTAGTAATCTTCATGAGTGCGTTGAATGGGTATAGCAACATATACGAAAGCTATATATTATATATTGCCATCCTTTCTTCACCACTTTTCATCGAAATCGTATCAACAAAACGCTTGGTAATTCAATGCTCATATTTTTTGTAACTAATTAATTCACATCATTAATACAAATCAGGTGTTACAATCTCATTTGAATCAAACTTCTTCGTTCTTCATCAATCAAATTAGGCAGTTTCGGATCCACAATTAATGCCAACACATTTAAAAAATCATCAAAAAAAAAAGTTAGGAAACTTTTCAATATTCAGTTTCAATTCGCCCATTGTGTGTTGACCAAACCAACGAAGCAAAACACCAAATTCAAACCAATATTACAGATCCAATTCCTTTCCAGAAATTTTTCTACCATAGCGAATTAAAAATAAAAAATAAAAATAAAAAAGGTTCATCTTTGTGCCAGTGATTTGCTGTCAATGGAAGATATTTAAATGTATGTTGGTGTTATTGGATGTTTGTGGAGATTCAAGGTCGCATCAAATAGGTAATTTTGCAACTATCTTTCTTTGATCATTTATGTTTGAATGTGTTCATAAGTCATAGCCATGAAGTCAAGGTGGGTAAAAGATTGTTACAATGGTGTTTCTGAGCCGAACAACAGACCTAATCCATAGAGAGTTTCATGCCTTCTAAAGGTTTAAATTCCTGTCTATCTATCTGGTTTTGCAATATGCTTGATTACTGTCAAAATGCGTTTTCTTTTAATATATAAATCAAGTATTATATGGGCTTTTTGGGATTGCTAGATAATAAATCGTAAGGGTTACGAATTTGCTTATATAGGCTTTTTGGGATTTCTTAATAAAACATATACTTTCATGTTAAGTTTGGGGATTCTTTTAAGGGTTATGAGCTTGCTTAAATAGGCTGTTTGGGAATTCTTATTAAAAAGTATCTAATTTCATTGGATGTTTGGGATTCATTATTGGAACTCCTTACAGGGGTTGTTTTGGAATACCTATTAGAATGACTGCTTATAGGAAGTTATTGTCATCAATCTTATCACATATTCATCTGTAATGCTTGATATTTAGAGCTAAAAAAGATAACTCTTTTTTCAAGCATGCAATTATTTTGTTAACAAAAAGAAGAGAAAAAGATACATGACTACATGAGATACATGACTACATGAGGACCCTATCCCGGGGACGGTTGCGAAGATTAATCTACCTGGTAGATTCTACAAGATCGAGGATGTCAACATGCAAATATTTCGGGACATAATGAGGATAACCATACCGAAGAAGAACAACAAGAATTCGGTTTATAAAATCGAAGGAAACTTTTTATTTTTTCGCGAGAGAAAGAGTGCGTACCACATATTAAAAGTAGCATTAAGACATGGTGATGCTGTTTCTTATTATTTGTTTCTATCAATGAACATGTTGTATGAAAAATAAGATTTCTCATCTGCATCGACCACAAACTTAAACCTGTTTGAACATAGCAGATTTTATGTGTAAGAAACCTGCTAGTAGAGACCACCTCCTCAATGGTGCCTGATACGTATTGCCTCCATTTTCATCATGCACAAACTAGAGCTCTCCAAAAGGATCTATTTGGGTTATATATACTTGCCAAGATGGGTAAAAAAAATTAAATTAGCCGAAACGAATATGGGTTGTGCTGGTCAACGAGTTGAAAACATATATTCTGGATGCATGCTGGAACTATATTTTCATAAAATCTCCAGGCACGGTGAACCTGAATATACCATGCATATGTATGTGTTGTTATAAGTAAAGTAAACACAAACACCCCCTTAATGTAAAGTTTTTTGTTGTGAAAATGAATGTCTAAACAAAGGGACATAAATCTTTGTGCATCATACTATAAGGTCGAGCGTGCTTGAAAGTTCAGTAATGACCCTCCGTTGGTCTAAATAACATGTCTCTCTTTATATTAGATGTATGTCAAAACATAGAAAATTATACCACCCAACATTAACCACCGTTTAGTATTGGCCATCATGATACTTTATTATCTATATATACTATTTGTTAGGATGTCAAGACAAAAAACTTTGCACAACTACACTGCATTTAATATTTTTTATTCCCAGCTATAGTAACTAACGACCGTTAGCTACTGTAGCGTTATAACTAACGGTTGTTAGATATTTAACGGTTGTTAGCTAACGACCGTTATTTTTAACATTTTCTTTAAAAGTCTGTATGAAATTGGTCCTTCATCTCAGAAGTTCGTTGCATATTTAGTCCTCTCATAATTTACATAATTGGTCCTTCATGTTATACGTCCATTGCAAAGTCAGTCCTTAGTCACTAAATTGACGTTAAATAGCTACCGGCCGTTATTACACTTTCCCTATTCGGAAAACACCCCGCGGCAACGCGCGGTTTTCCAACTAGTTATTTACTAAAGCCAAATGTCTAGTGGCTTTGGAGTTATTAATCAAAGGATTGTCATTTTGGTTAGTGTGGGTCACTCTGATGATCTAAACGTGCTCAATCTTTGAATAGACTCGGCATACAATTTTGAATGAAGTTATTAATCGATGATATCTGTTTTGCAGGCACCTGTAAAGTTCCTTCAGTACTCAACGACCAGCACAATAGATGCAGAGAACAACCATACAACAACCAACGGGAAAAAAAAGTTGTGCACACTTATAAGTACCTTTGGATACTAACACCGGAAAAAGAATAAATGCGGCTGAAAATATTAGGAACTATATACCTACTAATGAATTAACAAAGAATGGCTCTAGAAATTAGGCTACTACATGAAAGGCTACATAAGACGCAGCAGGAAAGGAACAGTAAGTGCGTTTGCACGAATTAGTGTTAAGATTTGGATGCAAGGTGAATGCTATCCTTTTATATCTATCTTTTTGTCCATTCACTGGATTAGCTACAATGCTGTTTAAGAAGTTGAAATAAGAATTGATGATCTCGACCATTTTATTCAACGTCGTCCATTTTATTTAAAGTTGTATTATATTTAATGAGGGATGATTTGCCCGTATCACCTTTTTAATTATTGCTCATACCAGGTACAAGCACACAATCGGTATCGTCTCCCCGCTAAAAAAGGTTGAGGATAAAACGACTCCCCGCCGCCTACGTTCTATTTAAAAAATATCTTCTTCCGATCAATCAATCAATTGCCCGCAAGTCATCTTTCAAACCCACACTCCAAATAAGAGTTACACTCCAAAACAATCCAAACATTTGACAACCAAAATATACCCGTTGCCCATGGGCTTCCAATGTCATGTACACGAAACTAAAACTTCATTTACTATACCAAAACATAAAATTATAATGCATGCAAAGTGTCTTTTATGCACAATATAGTATTAAGAGCTGCATGCCATATATAGTACTACCACATGCCCTTATACCATAACAATAATACACAACAAAAACAAGACTGACGATGTATTAATTTTAACTTCAACGTCTCTCACAGTCAAATAATTGGACCTCTCACCGACTCACCTTCTAAAACCAACACTCCAATGTCTGAACCACTGCCACCACCACCAGTGGACTCCCACACCAACCACAACCGGTGGACCATAATCATCGTAGCAGCGGCATTTACAATAGTCTTGCTTGTAATCATAGTTCTGTGCAATATTAACTATCGTTGGTGGGAGACCCAACCGGCAAATAGGCGTCTAAAGAAAAAGATTTTAAAAGCCCTACCTAAGGTTACTTACACAGTTGGTGAGTGTGAGGTGACTGAGTGTTCTATCTGTTTGAATGAATTTGAAGAGGGCAATGAGGTTAGAATTTTGCCCACGTGTTCACATACGTATCATGTAACATGTATTGACCAGTGGTTTAGGTCACATTCATCATGTCCTACGTGTCGCCGGGTTTTGACACAGTGACACCGTGCACGGCGGATCGAGGTGGCTGGAGAGAGGGAGGGAGATGCACAGAGAAGAAGCATTATCGTCTTAAATAGCGCTATTTGTGTAGAATCTATGTAAATCTTAATTTGTGGTTGTGTTGTTAGTTATTTTTCCTGTTTTCAAGTGTTCTAGTTTGAAATTTGGATTATCTATATTGTAGCTTTTAAGAACAGTTTTAGTTGGAAAGATCATGCGTATTTCTGTATTTGGTTTAGCAAGTCTAGCAAATAGGTATCATTAGTACATAGTTTGATGAAACCAAACATTGTCAACCAGAAAAACATAAGATACTGTGTTTATAACGGGTGTTTGGAAAAGGATTTTTTATGTGCTTGTCAGCTTATTGAGATTTGGAAAATCCGATAAAGCTCACATTTTTCAGCTTATAAAGTGCTTATTATCAGCTTGAGCCTGTGGCTCAAGTCCATAATCTATTAATAATAAGCTGAAAAAAGTGAGCTTAATTGGCTATTTCAAATCTCAATAAGCTGATAAGCACATAAAATAAGCTAATTATTAGTCTTTTTGAACACTAGTAAACTAATGATCACAATGCAAAAGTCAGTATGTCATTTTAACAAACAGTGGTTGCGGACATTTACTAATAAACAGATATTTAGCAATTAATGTAAACAATTTGGAATGATACCTATGATTTTAACAGATTAAGAATACCAGAATACTAGTAAATAATATGGCTATGTTGACTGCTGACAGTTAGATGGGCTTTAATATAAGTGAAACAGGCTGCCAATTATATAGCCCATTAGCATAAGGCCCATTTATAGCCCATTATGGTATGGATATTATTGTTTATCTTTTCCCCCAATTTTTTGTCGTTTCAAAATAAGTGTTCATTTACACATTATAACCATTCAAAAACTTGTAATGTTGTATTTGGGTTGGCTAGCCCATATTTGAGAGGTTGGATGGCTATAATTTGCATATTGATGCCTAACCTTCTCACTCTTTGATCATTGTGGATGAATGTTTAGCGGTCTTGGGTGTGAGTTGGTTATTAAATATAGATATGGAGCTATGGTCTTGGTGCATGATTACATATATATCTTTCCAAAATATTAGATGTTATACGTATATATCCAAATAACTACGTTTTTTAGTTATCTAAATTCTAAACTACCCATAATAACCTTTCACAATTACGTATATATACCCTTCCAAAATATTAGATTATATATATATATATATATATATATATATATATATATATATATATATATATATATATATATATATATATATATATATATATATATATATATCCAAATAACTACATTTTTATATAAATAAAATCTTAAAATACACAATAATTGACTATTATAACCTCTTACTTCTATCTTCTTGTAAGTAACTGTTATATATCCCTCATTCTCATCTCTTATATCTTTATAATATGAATAAATTACGCCGTTAGTCCCTGAAATAGTGCTAGATTTCTTATGACATTCAAAAACGCAAAATCTTGCCTCGTCAGTCCATCATTTTAAAAATATTACGTGGGTGGTCCAATTTTCGTAACATCGTTATATTTTCTCATTATCTCGGACCTCACGTGCAAATCACACGAGGGCATTTTTGTCCGAGCACTTTTTTGTTAATAATGAAATTTGACAGAATTCCATAGACTCCCGAGCTCTTTTGATCATTGCATGTACCTTTATGTTGAGGACATGAAATGCATGTTAACTACTAATTTTATTACTTGGTGAGGTTCATAACTACAATTTTATTTTGTATGAATTTTGTGCAAAATATCAACCGTAACAGAACATTGAGAACTTGCAGGTGCTTCTACATTCACACTTTTTATTTAAACATAGCTTCTCAATAAGTGGATCAAACATCAAATCCATAAATTATATTCCTTGTGTAATTATTTTTAACAATGTTTAATCTTAATTTTTTTTTTTTTTTTTTTTTTTTTTTTTTTGCAACATTTGAACGACACCTCAACGGCACATCATTAACATTTTGTTTTACTTTTAGTGTCTCTATGATTGATTGGGCTAAACTACTTTTAATTTGGTTTATTTCAATTTGCCACATAGGCGAAATCGAGCAATATAATTAGTCAATAAAAAGTCAAAATTAAATTGATTTTGGTCAAACTTAAAAATTTATGACGAATGCATAATAACGAACGCATGTGTTTTAGGCAACAAAAAAACGATATGATTTATGATGCCACATAACATAATAACGAACGAGTTGGAATTATATGAACCTAGTCATGATTCGAATGGAGAAAAGACGACAATATTCCTCAATTACATACCAATATCACCCGTTGCCTATGAGCCATATATCAATACTTAGTGTTGAACATGTGAAATTGTGAACCCATTTTTCTTGTAAATTATTAGTGATATGCGTAGTGAAGAGATATAATGTGCATACATGCTGGTATGTGAGTATTGGGCATGTCAATTCACGGTCTTTAACCTATTGATATGAGTGTGTCCGTCAACCAAGTCTCGTCAAAGACATCTATGATATTGTGTAAGAAAGATGATATAGGTGTGTTCATTAATCTTGTTTTGATTAAAAAAACAATCACTAGTTTACTAGTTTACAAAGGTAGGAAAGCAATTCTCACACAATAACAATTTTGCATCTTTAAACTTTAATATTATAAGATGGTTGTGTATCACATTTGAGTCACTTTGTAACCAAACAACCGGCATAACGTCTCCATGTAACAACGCAAATTCGAATAATGAAAAATGGTACAAGTGAAAAGCATAGTTAACACGCTGACAGTTAATAAAGAAACAAAAACGGATTTTTTTTTTTTTTTTTTTGTTATAACTAGTTTGTGATTAAAGAGATTTCCTTAGTTTGTGATAACGAAAATTCTTGTTTAGACACAAGAATAAAAACATCTTTAAAACCCCAAATCCCCAATTAATAAACTCAATGCATGAAAGGCCCAAATACTATACGGGCCATAGACAAACCAGCTACTAATGTTACTGGTCTATTTTATGGCCCAATCCATGAAAGGCCCAAATACAATATCCCACGCTTTAAGGATCATAAAATGATTTTAACATTGGTTACTACTCAAAAAGATTGTATAGACATGGACTTTACACATTGGGATAATTTTAAAAAATTTATACTACGTAATAGCTTAAAAACTAATAATTGCCTCAATATATTTAGCTAGTAATCTTCTCTATCTATTGGGTACAAAATATAAGTATCAAAACTTAAAAAATATCAAGAGATCACATTCATTATTCATTTCATTCTTAAACCAAAATCACTGCATTTCCATGTCTTCCTTTGTGTCTAGTAATTCTTGCTGTTGTTGTTGTCGAGGGTCCATTTCTTTGCTCTTTCCCCAAAGCACAACATATAGTCCAGTCACAATAAGCACTGAACCTAGCACCCTGCAACATGCAAAATGAGTCATTTACAAAAGATGTTTAAAACTTTTGGTAAAAGTTATTTAATGTAAAACTTACGTTCCAAGGTATAGTTTCTCTCGTAGAAATGCCCAGCTGAGCACTGCAACGATAACCAACAACAAGGGGCTAAACACCGAAACAAAGAGTGCTCCTTTCCTATCGATACACCATGACATCATGCAAACTCCTACTCCGGAACATGCAACTCCCTGCAATGAAATTGGTTAACTAATCAATAAGTTCATGACCTGCCTTTCCAAAAAAAATAATAATAATAATAAATAAATAAATAAATAAATTCATGACCCTATAAGTAATTCACATTTTTATTCAAGTCACATAACATACCCCGTAGATACTTGCCAAGGCTCGATATGCTGGAAACAACGACCATTCACTTATTCTTCGCTCAACGATAATGCCAAATACGAAGCATTCAACAGTGGCCATCACCAACATCAAGGCCGAGAATGAATAAGGTGCTTGATTGGTATCGCTCATTTTTGCCTAAAAATGTATGTTATTAATTAACTCACGCGTTTAATAACTTTTATAAACTTTGTTATAAATTTTTGTAGTGACTTACTTGGATAATGAACCAAATTGCCCATGTTAAAGCACTTATGATGACCATAATAGGTCCAATGATGTTCCCATGACTATGATTAGCATCATCTGTGTTTGCATTGTTAGCAATATGTAAGTGAATGCTTGATCCACCAATAGGTATAATTGGTCCATGGTATAGAGATAACAACATTGCACCACCTACTCCAAGTAATGTGCCCAACAACTTTGCTTGTCCAGCCATAGTCCTCAATTTTGCACTTTCTTGTCTAACCAAAAACAACATTAATAATCCTAAGTTAGTATGTTTTAATTCTATGGCTTTTGTTTTCAAAAACAGTAAAAAAGATTTACTTGAAAATCACGGCAAGGACGAAAGTGAGTGCTGGAAGTAGATTCGATAACGCACATGCAATTGTTGGTGTCGAGTTTTTCAATCCAACGAAGTAAGTTATTTGGTTCATTGTCAATCTGTTCACGATTAGATTAATACTAAATATAAAATAGGGAAAGTAACAATATACAAATGTTTCGTTAAGTTCTTCTCAAATTATAAGTTCACTTTCATATTACACACAGTTTAACAAAAAGTGAGAAATATTACAGTGTACACAAATAGCATGTCGTGTTGCCCATTGAAAAACATTTTGATTAGTTAAATTCAAAAAACTAAAATAAAAAATGGACTTATAACTTGAGACGAAACAAGTATATATAACTAACCCAAAAATAGAGCAGAAAAAGATTTGGATCAAAATCCTTCGCGTCATTGGAGGTCTTTGCCCTCTATAAGCATAAAATAGATAACAAGTTAGTTGAAACTTTAATATAATCTCTATCAATAATTTTATGTTTAAAGGGTGTTTGCTTAAGCTAATTTATATGCTTATGAGCTATGTGTTTTCAGCAGATATTTCAGAAGCTTAATTTTTTTTGGCTTATTTCTTGTGGGCTTAAATTATAAGCAACAAAATGATGCTTATAAAGCATAAGCCGAAAACATATAAACCCGTAACCCCATAAAGAAACTTAAACAAACACGCCCTTAGCACAAGATAGTTGTACACATATACACTTTAATCAAAGGGAAAGGGTGATATAGCATATGTAAACTATGTACGTATGTACCTTTCTATGAAATAAGCGATTGGGACGAGGACAAGAGAACCAAACATTTGACGATAGGCGACATGGATGAAAGGATTCATGCCGGAATCTAAGGCGAGCTTAGAAAAAATATTCATACCTGCAAACTCAAACTGTACGAGTACCATGATCAATGCAGGCAACAACTCTTGCACCATTTTTATTCGATTCTAGACTCTTTGTTATCGTCTTGATAACAAAAGAGAGTAGCTAGCTAGTACTAATTGAGTTGAATAATAACAAGATGAAATGATCAATAAATATGGAATAAGTAGAGCTTAGGAAGCGTATGAGAGAATACTAATAACCAATTGAAATGCATGCATTTGATGGCAAAGTACTAATTAAAGGATGCAGTTTAACTTGTTTCTTGTATTGTGAATAATGCCATATAATGTTACTTGAAAACTCATTTTTTCGGCTTTTTCGGTTTAGACAAAACTTGTGGCAACTAAACTTTGCATGCATGCCATCGCGACAAATGGGTTCGAAATGATCACCTCTTACAGTAATTACGTGACAAAACTTGTGGCAACTAAACTTACCCTAGTCTTTTTCACATGCATCATCATCATTTTGATTTGTGTCACATTATTTTACTTGCTTGCACACTTTTCATGTTTCATCTCTAGTTTTAGGTATACATGTATCCAGGCTGTAACTGATAAATATCTCCATATTATGTACACATCTGTTCAACATTAAACCAGTTTTATTTCAGGTTTAAAGATAATTCTAAGGTATTATAAGAAGGTTGTGTATCACATTTGAGTCACTTTCTAACAAGACAAACGAGTCACCGACTATATATGATATTTGAAGAAACAACAATATTTTTTTGTTCTTTGTAAGATTAATAACGAGAAATGATTTAGAAACCTAAATAGATGGCTAGATGCTTCCTTTTATGTAGAAACATGTGTGATTTCTTAGTTGCAACTAGAGGCGAATCCAGGACTCTAAGTCATCAGTGCACAATTTTTTTTTTCCGAGAATAAAGCAAAGAAAAATGAACTAAAATGTATGATTTTAATACTAGTAAACAACTAAGAAAAATATTTCTTTTGATATATTAGTCGACTAATTGAATACGAATTTCAGGACCAGGTTCATTTTGGAGAAATCAATATTTTTAGTAAAATTTAACCTATGCGGCAAACCTCCAACGTGTTCCCGTCAGGGACGGAGCCATGCAGGGTCCCGTGGGTGCCCGGGACACCTATGGATTTTTTCGATGTAGTGTTAATTTTAAGAAAAAACATCGATTTTTTCCTAAAAGTATCTTAAATGACCTCGGTTCATCGAAATGTGTCTTAAGCCTTATTTACTTAGCATCTTAAACTCTATTATATCACGGTTAAAAATATTTTTGTACCCGGTCATATTTGTTCCTGGCTCCGTCCCTGGTTCCCGTGAACCCCATAGGACTGCCCCTGGTTGTAACCATCACTCAGATAGCATGCATGCTTAGACTCATGAGACAACTTCATAGCCCCAATCAGTTCTCAATAAGAAATATGCTCAGCTTTTTTATTGTGGTTGGTTAATTAGTTTAGACTTTAGACCTATACAATTACAAAGCCAATAGACAAAACCCAGCTACTAATGTTACTGGTCTACTTAAGCATTTAATAGCAGTAGATTTTTGCAGGTCAAAAAGTTGAAGGTCTGAATGGTGTATCATATGGCCCAATGCATGAAAGGCCCAAATAAATTTTACCACGTTTTAAGAGAAAACCTGTCTTTCTTTGACGAATTTACTAATTTGGGGATCACAAAACTATTTTAACATTGGATACTACTACTCAAAAGATTACAAAGGATTTGCAAATGTTTTGAAATATAAATCATTTTCTTTTTGTATGTTTAATATCATTTGTAAGACAAAATATTAATAGTACAACTATATCGTATATTTATATGGGAAGGACAACTATATCGTATATTTATATGGGAAGGATATGTTGTTTATACACAATAAAAAGTGAATTATTAAATTAAAAGGATGTTAGTATTGTTGATTGGTTTATTTTTGAATTTATTGAATTTGAACAAATTCACATCGTAAATAATCATCAAATTTTTTATTTTTTCGATAGTAAAAGAGCTTAAATATTTAAACCTTGTTTGTGTCGCCCATTTAAACACTTGTCCACTCTTATGACAAGTGTTGTTGCACTACACACGTACATGCAATATATAAAGCTCTCTCATTTCATCTTTCATTCAACAAATTTGTATCACAAAAATAAAACATCACTCCCTCTTATTGCTGCTACCGTCGTGATCTTGGTAAGATTCTCTCACTATTTTTTATCATCTCTTTAATTATTTGAATGTTTTAGAGTAGAAGTAAACAACTCTTGCATTAAGACAAATAGTGAGAGAATCTTACCAAGATCACGACAGTAGCAGCAATAAGAGGGAGTGGTGTTTTATTTTTGTGATACAAATTTGTTGAATGAAAAATGAAATGAGCGAGCTTTATATATTGCATGTACTTGTGTAGTGCAACAACACTTGTCATAAGAGTGGACAAGTATTTAAATGGGCGACACAAACAAGGTTTAAATATTTAAGCTTGTTTACTACTAAAAACATAAAAAAAAATTGATGATTGTTTACAATGTGAATTTGTTCAAGTTCAATAATTTCAAAAATAAACCAATCAATGATGATACGTAAAAGCACGGGTCGGAATTACGGGCTTAAGTCATTTGACCTTTGCCACGCAAGCGTGACCATGAATCTACCATCATTTTAGAGAGTAGGCTATTTGTGTGAAAAGTTATGTGATCTTTAGCAATATTACGTCGAGGAGTACAAAGGGTTATTAATAGTTTCTCGGGTGGCGATTCCCCTCAGGTAACTTCATATGATATATGTAGTTTTACGCCACATTTCTTAAGTGGAACCGAGTAACCATGTTACGAAAGATTATAGCTGGTTTGGGGTGTTTTCCTTATGCTTGTGCTATTGTTTGCCTAATAGCATAAGCACAAGTAAGAAGAGAATGAATAATAGGAGAAGTGAAGGCTGTGAAGGTGTGTAGAAATTGGTTCCCAATGACTCCTATTTATAGGATGAAATAGAGATAGCAAGGTTCAAAGTATGAGAAGATTTACCAGTTACCATATCTGCTAGTAGGACCCACGATATATCTTATAAGGTAAGCAAATATTCATCAAGTGGATATTTGGATATGTGCTGCTCATGTATACGCATTAAGAGCATTATGTGCGGTGGTGCCATGACTTCAAGCCATGGCACCAAAAGTGCTGCCACGTCAGCAAAAAGCTCTCATGGCATCACATTTCAGGGGTATCCGTTGACACCAGAATTTCTGGTGCCGTCGACCAATTTTTTTTTTTTTTTTTTTTTTTTTTTTTTTTTTTTTTTTTTTTTTTTTACATAAAACAAAACATACACAATATTTTACAATTAAAAAAAACATGCATTACAATTAAAAAAAAAAAGTTGCATGAAAAATAAGAAGTATAACTTATACTAATATTTTACAAACACTTGGCCCAAAGCCCAAACAAACACAAATGTACAAAACACTTGGCCCAAACCCTTTCTTCTTCTTCTATCTCTGGCAAAAAAAAAAAAAAAAAGCCAGCCAAAGAAAAAAGATAAAAAAAAAAAAGAGAAAACTAGTCCTTACATTCACGTATTGCAACGGTCAAATCCAAGAAAAAAAAAAAAAAAAATTGCCCATGGCGCTGAGCCATCGTGACGGCGCAAGTGGTCATGGCTCAACCTCCGGTGTGGTGCGCCGTGGCTTTTCTTGGGCTGGTGGTGATGGTGCTGGTGCCAGCCAACCGTACCCCATGCTCTAAGAGATTGTACAAACATGTCTTACTCTTTCATGCATGATGCATCATATACATATGCGTAAATGGTTGATAAGGTTAAATCTAAAATGTAGTAGCAGTGTTTAGCTATATTATATAGGTTACCTCATCAATCAACAATGCTAACATCCTTTTAATTTAATAATTCACTTTTTATTGTGTATAAACAACATATCCTCCCATATAAATATACGATAGTTGTATTATTAATATTTTGTCTTACAAATGATATTAAACATACAAAAAGAAAATGATTTACATTTCAAAACATTTTCAAATATTTTGTAATCTTTTGAGTAGTAGTATCCAATGTTAAAATAGTTTTGTGATCCCCCCAAATTAGTAAATTTCGTCAAAGAAAGACAGGTTTTCTCTTAAAACATGGTAAAATTTATTTGGGTCTTTCATGCATTGGGCCATATGATACACCATTCAGACCTTCAACTTTTTGACCTGCAAAAATCTACTGCTATTAAATGCTTAAGTAGACCAGTAACATTAGTAGCTGGGTTTTGTCTATTGGCTTGTATAGTAGTCTAAAGTCTAAACTAATTTTTTTTTTTTTGAAAGGTGAATTTCAACTTAGAATCGACCACCTTCGCGGACAGCGAAGGCCCCATCGCCACCCCGCCAGACTATGTTGTCTGAACCGGGTTCACGCTGATCTCAGGTGGTAACGGGTTTCCCCCGGAAACCGTACTGCCTCCACACAAGTTTACCTTGCTGGAGAAACAGCCGGATGAAAACCGGGCCATGCTCAAGATTCGAACCCCCGCAACGAGTGGCTCAAGGGTTCAAATCCATCATTGCAATATATCTCCGGAACAATATGGTCTACAAGTGGACCACAAGTGAGGACTTCCCGGGTGGTCACCCACCCGGTACTACTCCCACTTGTGGCTCGCTTAACTAGTTAAGCCCCACCCACTAGACCACAAGTCCTTTGATTAAAGTCTAAACTAATTAACCAACCACAATAAAAAAGCTGAGAGCATATTTCTTATTGAGAACTGATTGGGGCTATAAAGTTGTCTCATGTGTCTAAGCATGCTTGCTATCTTAGTGATGGTTGCAACCAGGGGCAGTCCTATGGGGTTTCGGGGGTTCACGGGAACACGATAAATGTTTGTCTTCTATGGTAAATTTTCATTAAAAATAATGATTTCTTCAAAATGAACATGGTCCCGAAATTTTGTGTCACACAAATACATGTCATTTTAGTTAGTCGACTAATATATCAAAAGAAATATATGAATTCTTAATTTTTTTACTAATATTAATGAATTCATACATTTTAGTTTATTTTTCTTTACTTTATTTTCAAAAATAAAAATAAATAAATAAATAAAATTGTATACCTGATTACTTAGGGTGTTTGTCTCATTTAGATGTTTTAGGTCTGAATCTGACTACCATATCTTACTAGTAAGAGGTGGCTAGAACATCTAAATCTAAACGAAATAATGTTGTTTGTTTTTGTATAATTGTCCGAATGATTTTTTAAGTGCTCGAATCTGCAATTTATTAAGTAACTTGTGTAAATATGAAACAAGACTTTTTATCATAAATATAACATAGTTAATAAACCATCAATATATTATATTAATACAAGTCTTCAATCTCTCTTATCGAGTAAGAGGCAGTAAGACAAGTCCCTCACCTCTTACTGAGTAAGATGCTATATGTCTAACTGGGTCTGACTCAAAAAAAAAAAAAAAAAAAAAAAAAAACAAGCAAAACATCTGCCCACCTCTTACTAGTAAGAGTAAGAGGGAGTAATACCCTAAACCCTAAACCCGGTTTATTAATCATTTCCCCTTATTAATCTTAAAAAGAACAAAAAAAATATTGTTGTTTCTTCAAATATTATATATAAAAGTGACTCAAATGCCTACACAACCTTCTTTTAATACCTTAGGATTATTTTTTAACCTGAAATAATTAAAACTGTTTTAATGTTGAACAGATGTGTACATAATATGGAGATATTTATCAGTTACAACCTGGATACATGTATACCTAAAACTAGAGATGAAACATGAAAAGTGTGCAAGCAAGTAAAAATAATGTGACAGAAATCGAAATGATGATGATGCATGTGAAAAAGACCAGGGTAAGTTTAGTTGCCACAAGTTTTGTCACGTAATTACTGTAAGAGGTGATCATTTCGAACCCATTTGTCGCGATGGCATGCATGCAAAGTTTAGTTGCCACAAGTTTTGTCTAAACCGAAAAAGCCGAAAAAATGAGATTTCAAGTAACATTATATGGCATTATACACACACAATACAAGAAACTAATTAGTACTTTGCCATCAAATGCATGCATTTCAATTGGTTATTAGTATTCTCTCATACGATTCCTAAGCTACTTATTCCATATTGATCATTTCATCTTCTTATTATTATTCAACTCAATTACTAGTCTCTTTTGTTATCAAGACGATAACAAAGAGTCTAGAATCGAATAAAAATGGTGCAAGGGTTATTGCCTGCATTGATCATGGTACTCGTGCAGTTTGAATTTGCGGGCATGAATATGTTTTCTAAGCTCGCCTTAGATTCCGGCATGAATCATTTCATCCATGTCGCCTATCGTCAAATGTTTGCTTCTCTTGTCCTCGTCCCAATCGCTTATTTCATAGAAAGGTACATACGTACGTACATAGTTTACATATGCTATATCACACTTCCTCTTCGATTAAAGTGTATATGTGTACAAGTGTACAACTATCTTGTGCTAAGGGCGTGTTTGTTAAGTTTCTTTATGGGGTTATAGGTTTATATGTTTTCGGCTTATGTTTTATAAGCCTCATTTTGTTGCTTATTTAAGCCCGAAAGAAATAAGCCATAAAAATTTAAGCTTCTGAAATATCAGCTGAAAACACATAAGCTCGTATGCTTATAAATAAGCTTAACAAACACCCTCTAGAGTTGTTGTCTAGAGTTTTTTCAATGTATCTTTGAGACGGCAAAAATAGTTACAAATAAAATATGCTAAGATATGAACCGTAAGTATACACATTTCTTATTAAGTTGAACACCTTAAAAGTACTTGATTGATAAAGTTAAAACTAATTTATAGATTATATTGAAGTTTCAACTAATTTGTTATCTATTTTATGCTTATAGAGGGCAAAGACCTCCAATGACGCGAAGGATTTTGATCCAAATTAGTGGCACAACTAAGTCTACAAATTCAGGATAGAATTGGGAAGAAGAAGAAGAGGAAAGTTGATAAGGTGATAACTGAAGCTGTATTTTTTACTTGAAAGTTTTTATTTTTCATGTGATGCATTTTTTGTAGATATTAAAAAGTTTTGCATGACTGGTATCCAAAACCAGATTAAGGGACCTGAGAGTCAACTACAAGATCTCACTCTCACTAAAGGTTTAGCTGCTGAAGAGGCTTTTTACAAGAATATTAAATCGTTCAGGCTCATCGATTGATGAAAAGAGTTTTAGTTCGTCTTTGTTTCTGTTTTTGTTTAAACCAGGATTTGTGTTTATCCATTTTTATTCTGCATGTTTATCTTATGTTCTTAGGATTTCTATTTAAGCATTGTAAACTCTTTTGGTTGGATGGGTTGAATTTTGTTGAAACTTTTCTTAGGCACTAAAGTGTTATTGTGATCTACATCTCGGTTGGCCGAGATTCTATTGTGTTTTCAGTTACGAACCACATCAGTTATGTTGGGTATGTTGTATAGTACGAGTAAATTTACGCATAAACAGATTTTTGAGATACAAATATAATATATACTTATGTGTGTTGTATAAATGGGCAGAAATCAACATGATCATTAAACGGCGTTGATATTAAATTTACGCATTTATGTTTAAAAAAAAATTATACGTATTTTATTAAGAAAACTAAAATGTGCATACATTTAGGAGAGGTTAGATCATGGCTAAAAATAAGTTAACTAGGTAATCAATTTTCAATACCCCCAATTTATTGAGTAACGAGCGGGGAAACCCTCGCGTTGCGGCGAGTTTTTTTTTTTTTTTTTTTTTTTTTTTTTTTTTTTGAAATCTCAAGTTCATGTCTTGGGTGACAAAACACCTTCCTCCCTGCAGTCACCTAAACACAGTGAAACCTCCTTCCTCCCAGAGCCTTTCCTTCCACCCAAAACCCCTGTTACCAAAAATGGAGTTACCTCCCAAACCAACATTTAAAAAAAAAAATCATCTAAAATGTATTGTATTCAAACGTTTGAACCTCATTCAGAATTAAAATATCAATTAGTAATAAATACATTATGTTGATGGGTCAAAACCCAAAAAGATGCAGAAACATGCACCTCTTCCTTTGGACCCTCAATTTATAAAAGAGGTTCCAAACTGTATACTATAAGCATTTATGCGTGGGAATTGCACCAGGCTTTACCTCTCGAGGGATCTCGAGAAGCTTACAACCCCCATCAGGCAGTGTACCTGATCGTTGTAGTATAGTATAGTGACAAGTACCGGGGGATTGATCGTTCAACTCAGGAATAGTGTCGCTAGGATTAGAAAACCTAAGAACTAGGTCTAAAGGGTGATGGATGATTCTTTTTTTATATTTTTTATATTTTATAAAAGCAATTAAAAATCTCGGGTATTGGAAGAGTGGGCGGAATTAGTTGCTAGTCAACTAACCCAATAACTACAAATGAATCAAAATAAAATAACAAAAATGAAAATAAACAAAATTACTAATGGTGAGAACAATATATGGGAGAATTGTGTTTACTTAGATTTCACTACTCCCTAGATATCTTTTACAGGTTAATTACTTGTTACAGTTGCGTGGATGACGGATTGTATTCCTTAATACCATTCATGGGGTGGCGTACTTACTTCCCCAATTCTATAAGCTCCTACTTCACTCCTATGTCGAGCCGGCTAAGAAGCTCCTAACATGGGATCACTAGAATTCGCTCATGCATTAAATACAACCATAAAAACCTAGTACACATCGGTTCATGTTTCTTAAGACGTTCAAGCAAGTTACACAATGGAGATCTGTCAGTTTTCTTAAGCCTAACATTGAAATCATTCATCCATTACAACTATAAACAAGCAATCAACCTATAATCAACATCTAGGTTTCATTACATCTAAGCAAACACACGATAGATCTAGCCTAGCATGTTAAAATCAAGACAAGTGTAAGATATATTCAAACAACACATAGACATATTGAATGAATTGAAAGAAAACTTATCTCAATTGAACATGAAGGGTTTCAAGGGGTGAAAACCCTTGAAAATACTGTTACAAACGACCTAGGGTTTATTAGGTTCGGCCCTAGTATTCTCCACACAAATTCCTCTTTAATGAATGAAAATTAGAAAAGTATATATAGATTTTATGAGGTGACGGCGTCAAGAGGAAAAATCTGACGCCGTCATCTCACCGCCAATAAAGTTCTCGGACTGCCTAGATCTAGAGCTGACGCCGTCATGTGTAATTCTGCTCTGGGCCGTCACCAAAATTACTCTTGATGCCCTTGTTCTGACGCCGTCACGTTTTCTCTGGGTCGTCATCCATTTTGCTCTTGACGCCGTCATAAAATTCTTCTTGACGCCGTCAGGTACTGTTCCCAGCAAGGAAAATTAAGACTTTGCCGTTTTCTTCACTTTTATGCTTCAAAAACGTCCAAAATGCTTCATTTTCCAGAATTCACTCCCAAAGTACCTAAAATCACAAAAAGAACGATTTAGGGCAATATTTGATCAAATAAATTCAATTCCGGGCTTAAATGACCCTTGTGGAAAACTAGAAGAGGGGGTTGAATAGTTTTACGTCTTTTTAATTTGTTATAAAAGATTGTTTGAAAGTTTTCTTTGTTTTCAAAAATATAGATTCGATGCTATATGAAATCAAGTCATGCACAATATGAACAACACTAAATAAGTACGATAAATCAATAGTAATGTAAGTAAAGAAATAGATGAGAGTTGGAAAGATCGAACGGCGAGACAAGAGATTTATAGTGGTTCGGCTACAAGGTCACCTTCCTTGCCCTACTCCACTCCCCGAGCACCTAACTCGAGAGTTTTCTTCACTATGTCAACAAGTTCCCTTATGGCGGAGAAAACCTTACACACCACAACTTCGTCACAACTTATTCACACCTTCTACACAACTATTTCACACATATTCACTACTTAATCACACCACTTCTTCACACCTATCTTCTACACACCAATCTTCTTTACACCTATCTTCTACATACCAATCTTCTTCACAACTATCTTCTACACACCAATCTTCTTCCTAACTTTTCTTCTACACACCAATCTTCTTCCTAACTTTTTTTCTTCACAACTAACTACTAACCAATCACAATATATATATATATATATATATATATATATATATATATATATATATATATATATATATATATAACTAAACTATCTTCTAACAAATACTCACAACTAATCACACAATGAGATAAAGACAAAGATGATGCTCTAACAACTTAGATGTGGAGATCACAACAAGTTGTAATACTTCTTGTCTTGAGGGATAGAAGTATTCTTCTCTTGCACTTGATAAGATGATGTTTGGATCACTTTGAAACAAAGATTTAAGAATGTATGATTAAAGGATTTAGAGATTGGAAATGGAGATCTAGAACAGAAAGTTTGGAGGTGCAAAAGGTGAGAAAAATTTCAGATTTAAGGTGGTATTTATAGGCAACAGATTCTGACAGAGGAGCGTGGCCGGTCCCCTTAAATCAAGGCCGGCCCCCTTAAAATTAAGGGGACCGCCCCTTATAATTAAGGGGGCCGCCCAGCTGTAATGGCCAGATTTTTTGTTTTTTAGTGAGGAAAGTTTATTTGGTGAAAAACTAACTAATTTTGGTTAAAATTTTGAATTCATATATTTAGTATGAATAAAACATTTTTCTTTATTACCAAAAGTGTTTTTCAAAAATATATAATATGTTTATATAATTAAATAAACTTTGTAATACTTAATTAAATTTTCCTTTGATCATAAATTGCACTAAACACTTTGTTTATTCATACCTTAAGTGATTTAGATGTAAAGAGAATGTTAATCACTAAATACTTGTTTATGTCACAAGTTTTAGTTCTATGAGTTTATATTTTGTAATAATCAAAACATAGAGATATTGATAATGTTTTTAGGCATTATTTATGTCAACAATCTCCCCCTTTTTTATTATTACAAAACCTTAAACTCAATAGATCTAAAATTTGTTTTTAGACAAGTATTATAGAGTTTACATTTCTCTTCTCCCCTTTTTTGTAAAATCAAAAAGGTTAAGCCGAGTAAGCTTCGTGAAAGAAGATTAAACGGGTAGAATGCTCCCCCTTGATGTATGCTCCCCCTCATTTGAGAGCACCAAGGGAACGAGCTATGGAAGTCTTGGCTACAAAAATATTTGAAGAGAACAAGACACATATACATGCAAAACAACAATTATGCAAATAGATTCATTCAAGCATCATAGAAATAATTAGCATTACAACATTCAATATGTTTGAAGCATATTGATTACAATAAAACAAAAGAAGAGACATAGTCCTATATTGCCTAAGAGAGCACTTGGACTTGCTTGCAACCCATGGTTGATTGTTTTATTTTGCTTGAAGGGGAACATAAGCATAAAGCTTAGTTGTTAGATGGAGTGGGGTATGGAGCGGAAGAGGTGGATCTTACGATGTTGTATCGTGTTAAGGGTGGTATGGGATGAGGACGAGTGAGGAGATATTCAATCCAAGAAATATCTTCACTCAAGTATAGAATTTGTTTTTGAAGAAAGATGCAACAAGGGCAATAGTGAGTGTGGTTTGTAACTTGATCCAAGTTGAGAGAGTGAGGTAGGCAATTGTTGTAGGGTGATGATGGAGGTTGCCCTTTGTTGCGTTGTGCAAGATGCATGGCATTGAGATCACTAAGATCATGGATTTGGGATATTTCATCACGGAACTTTTGCTTTTCCGTGGCAATGCGGAGAGAGTCATTGTGTTGATATGGATGAATTGGGTTTGTGTAGTTGGAATTGTAGTTGGATGGTTGATCAAACTTGTATGGATCATTATAAATGGTTGGAGGATGAGATGAGTGGCTTGGCATGAAGGAAGATGTTTGGCCAATGTTGTATGGTTTGTAAAGAGGATCAAATGAATGTCCTTGTGAATTTGGTGTAAAGTTTGGGAAGTAAGTGGTTGGAGGTGTTGAGTGGTTTCCAACTTCATTGGTTATGATGGATTTGTTTCGAGGGCTTTTTCTTCGCCAAACGGGTTTTTTTGTCATCCTTGCAAGCCTTGAGGCTTTTGGTTTTGGTTTGTTTGGAGAAGTCATGAAGGGATGAATGGAGAGTGTGGAAGATTGGGGATATTTATAGTGTAAAATTTGTGTGTTTATGGATGGATGAAGTTTGTTTGGGAGATTAGGACAAAATGTGTTGGTGAAAAATGGGAAATGTAGGTTGAAATGGGCTAAAAAGCATAAAAGATTATGTAAATCCGTCCAGCAGATGGCCGGTCCCCTTAATTAGGGGGCGGTCCCCTTAAAATTAAGGGGACCGCCGTACATAATTAAGGGGGCCGCCCATCTGATGGTTCCCAGATTGCCAGAAAAAGGTTTTTGGCAGAAAATTTGCAGAAAGGTTGTGTTTTTGGATTTGGATTCAAGCAAGTTCAATTCCTTTAGGCAATATAGCATCTAATCTAATCAAGATATAGCATGCATGTAAAAACACTTAAGCAAAAGAGCAAATAAGCAACACATAATAAACTAAAAGAGACAAGTAAAGGCAAGAGCACTTAAACTTCCTAAGGCAACTATCTTAGATCAAAGGCAAAGGCAACTAGTGAGTCAAAAATCTAGTGATGAAACAAGATGACAATGTTATGAGTGATTTTGTCCTAGTGTGTGCCTATATGCAACAAATGTGGAGTTGTGATTGTTTCGACTTCTAAATGCAAAAAAAATAAAAAATAAAATAAAAAATAAAAAAAAATAAAAAAAAAAAATCTTAAGAAACAATCCAAAATCTCCTTGATTCGATTTTTGCTCGATCATGAATGTCAAAGATATATATTAGATTATATACCTTGACGATTTATGTGAGAGTTTATGCATGATTTTGGAAGAAAAATGTTTTTAGCATTAGTCAACAATGCAAGGAAAATGATGTTCATGTAATTCCTAGATGTGAGAATAATTTAAAAAAAAAAAATTGATTGGGTTTTACAAAAGAGTATATGCAAAGAAAATAATATTTCCCAATCTTTAATTTTGTGCGAAATAGATTTCTAGACTCAGAAATGGAGAAGTGGAGGAAAAGTAAATCTTATGCAAAACCAAAAAAGAATTTTCTAAATGCAATAGAATTTAGTCAACTTGTTCCATCATTCCTAATCCTAGACGCAAGTGATTGAATAATTCGCGCTTAAGGGGTTTAGTGAATATATCCGCAATGTTATCTTCCGATGCAACTTTTTTTTATAGATATGTTCCCTTTTTGTACATTATCCCTAAGAAAGTGGTGGCGTATTTCTATATGTTTAGTCCTAGAGTGTTGCACCGGATTTTTACTTAAATCTATCGCACCATTGTTATCGCACATAATGGGAACGTTTTCTAACCTAATGCCATTGTCTATAAGAGCTTGTTTCATCCATAGTGCTTGTTGACATGCCTTTCCAGCGCTTACATATTCGGCTTCGGTGGTAGAAATAGCAAGAGCGGTTTGCTTCTTCGAAAACCAAGATGTTAGACAACATCCCATAAACGTGCAAATACCGCTAGTGATTTTTCTATCTACGTAGTCTCCCGCATGATCCGAATCCGCATAGACGATGGTTTCTATGCCGGATCCCTTAGAATACCATAATCCTAAGTGTATAGTGCCTTTAATGTATCGGAAGATACGCTTAACCGCTTCTAGGTGAGAGGTTTTGGGATCCTCTTGAAAACGGGCACAAAGGCAGACACTAAACATGATATCGGGTCTACTTGCCGTCAAGTATAGTAAACTACCTATCATTCCTCTATACTTGGTGTTATCTACGGACTCACCTTCATCATCCTTTGTGAGTTTTACTTCCGTAGACATGGGAGTTTTCATGGGTTTTGAGTCTTCTAGGCCAAATTTCTTAAGCATTTCCTTAATGTACTTAGATTGGTTAAAGAATATTCCATCTTCTAATTGTTTTATTTGTAATCCAAGGAAGAAGTTAAGTTCACCCATCATACTCATCTCAAACTCATCATGCATGATTTTTGCAAATTCATCACACATGTCTTGACAAGTTGATCCAAATATAATGTCATCAACATATATTTGAACAATGATGAGATTTGGGTATTTCCTTTTAGTGAAAAGAGTGTTATCTACCATTCCCATGGAATAATCATGTTTAATAAGGAAAGCTTTTAATCGATCATACCAAGCTTTGGGAGCTTGTTTGAGTCCATACAAAGCTTTCTTTAACTTATAAACATAATCAGGTTTTGCGAAGTCAATGAATCCTGGAGGTTGTGCCACATATACCTCCTCATTGATAAAACCGTTAAGGAATGCACTTTTCCCGTCCATTTTGAATAACTTAAAATCTAGGGCGCATGCATAGGCAAGTAGTATCCTAATAGATTCTAGTCTAGCTACGGGGGCATAAGTTTCGTCATAATCAATTCCTTATTGTTGATTATAACCTTGGGCAACTAACCTAGCTTTATTCCTAGTAACTACTCCATTTTCATCTAATTTATTCCTATATACCCATTTAGTTCCTATGATGGTCATATTCATTGGATTTGGGACTAATTCCCAAACATCATTTGCCTTAAATTGATTTAATTCTTCTTGCATAGCTATAACCCAACTTTTATCTTTTAAAGCCTCATTAATATTCTTAGGTTCTATTGCTGAGAGGAAACAAAAGAAATTATTTTTATCTTGAGCTTGTGACCTAAGGGTTCTTTGGTTAAGATGTCCTATTATATTATCTAGTGGATGTGATCTAGATTCTTTAACATTTACAATTTTGTTATTTCCTAAGTTAATGTCTTCATTATCATTTCCTATGGGTTTTGTTTTACTAACCTCAATAGCTTCTTCTTCGACTAAGTCATCATCTTCTAAAGGTAAAGTTTTAGGAGGTGGTGGTGTTTCATCAAATGTTATATTTAGTGATTCTTCTACTTTCATGGAGTGTTTGTTAAGTATTATATATGCTTTACTATTTTGTGAGTATCCTAAAAATATTCATTCATATGATTTTGGATCAAACTTAGTAAGGTAGTCCTTAGTGTTTAGAATATAACATTTACTTTCAAATACCCTAAAGTAGCTTAAGTTTGGTTTTCTACCTCTTAGTAACTCATAAGGAGTTTTTCCTAGAATTCTCCTAATTGATACCCTATTAATAATATATGTTGAAGTATCTACGGCGTGACACCAAAATTTTTGTGGGATGGATTGTTCATTTAACATTGTTCTACTCATTTCTTGTAGTGACCTATTTTTTCTTTCTACTACGCCATTTGATTGAGGAGTACAAGGAGCGGAGAAATTGTGAGATATTCCATTTAAATCACAATATTTTCCGAATTGTACTTCATTGTCAAATTCCCTACCATGGTCCGTCCTAATGGCTACTATTGTGCATCCTAATTTATTTTGAATCATTTTACTAAATATTTCAAATTTTTCAAAGGCTTGGGTCTTGTCACTTAAAAACCTAGTCCACGTGTATCGTAAGTAGTCATCTACTATTATTAAGGTATATTTGTTTCCTCCATAGCTCCGCACAGCGGATGGACCAAAAAGATCCATATGTAATAATTCTAGGCACCTAGTAGTGGATACTATATTCTTAGCTTTGTGACTAGCATGAACTTGTTTTTCAATTTTACATGCATCACAAAAATGCTTGTCATATTTTAGATTAGGCAAATTTCTAACTAGTTCCTTAGAGGCCAAAGATTGTATTTGTTGCATGTTAGCATGTCCTAATCTCCTATGCCACAATGTGGAGTTTTCATCTAGGGTTGTTAGGCATATCCTATCCTCAGGCTTGTTTCCTAGTTTCATAACATATATGCCTCTTTTTCTAATTCCTCTACCTATAATTTTTCCATTCTTAACTATTTCGCTATCCTCTTTGGTAAAAGTGACTCTACATTTATTATCACATATTTGTCCTATACTAAGCAAGTTATATGTTAAATTATCTACATGCTCTACATTTTCAATAGTAAGTGAGTCTTGAGAAATCGTACATTTGCCAATGATTTTTCCACGTAAGTCACTACCGAAAATAACATTACCTCCATTGTATGGCTTGTATGTAGAGAATAGCTTGCGGTTCCCCGTCATGTGCCTCGAACATCCTCTATCCTTGATCCATTCGTCAGGCTCCAAGTCAATTCCTAAACATATTTCGTCGGTTCCTTTTGCCATAAAACACTTTTCGTCTCTTGGCTTTTCCACTTCTTCTTTGTCACTATCACTCCATGTTCCACTAACAAATGCGCCTTGATTTTCATAACCCGGCGGCTTTAGACATTCGCCAATGAGATGATTTGGACTTCCACATCTAAAGCACTTTCTTTTCCCGTAGTTGTCACTTCTATTTCTTTGGAACGGTTTTCTTTCGTCTCGTGATGATCTAGTGAATCTTCCTGGTCTCTTGAAGAATTTCTTAAATTCTCTTACGGCCATTGCATATTCTTCGTCTTCACTTTCGTCACTTGAATCATCATCGTCACTAGGTTCCTTTTTGGCTTTTAGAGCAATGGATTTGGTTTGTTCTTTCTTGACTTTGACCGTTTCCGAATCTCTTCTTATAATTTCTTCATGGACCTTCAAGTTGCCAATTAGTTCATCTAGTGACAACGTCATCAAATTCTTTGATTCTTCAATAGCCGTGACCTTAGCTCGCCATTTCGGATGCAATGCCCTAAGAAATTTCCTAACACAATTTTTACTAGAAAATGTCTCATCAAATGCTTTTAAACTTGTGATAATGGTGTTAAATTTAGCAAATGCATTATCAATTGATTCCTCTTCCGGAATCGTAAATTGTTCATATTGTTGTACAAGAAGATCTATTTTGTTATCTTTAACTTGACTATTACCTTGGTGAGTAATTAGTAAAGAATCCCAAATTTCTTTTGCGGTTTTACACATAAAAATTCTTTCATATTCTTTGCGTGGTAACGCATTATAAATAACCATTTTAGTCTCATTATTTTTTGCAAGTTTCTTTTTCAAATCATCATTTTATTTTTCAAAAGGTACAATTTCATCTATTTTAGTTTCAACATTATATTGAATAAGGGGAAAATCACCAAAAGTAATAATATGCCAAAGATCAAGATCTTTTGATTTCACATAAGTTTCGAATCTATTTTTCCAATATAAAAATCCATCACTTTCAAATAGTGGTGGTCTTTGCATAGATTGCCCTTCTAAATATTTTAAAGATTCCATAGATCGTTACAAGTTTTAAAATAAAATATATTTTAAAAAATCTTGTTAGACGTGGCTCTTGATACCAATTGTGGAAAACTAGAAGGGGGGAGGTTGAATAGTTTTACGTCTTTTTAATTTGTTATAAAAGATTGTTTGAAAGTTTTCTTTGTTTTCAAAAATATAGATTCGATGCTATATGAAATCAAGTCATGCACAATATGAACAACACTAAATAAGTACGATAAATCAATAGTAATGTAAGTAAAGAAATAGATGAGAGTTGGAAAGATCGAACCGCGAGACAAGAGATTTATAGTGGTTCGGCTACAAGGTCACCTTCCTTGCCCTACTCCACTCCCCGAGCACCTAACTCGAGAGTTTTCTTCACTATGTCAACAAGCTCCCTTATGGCGGAGAAAACCTTACACACCAATTTACACACCACAACTTCGTCACAACTTATTCACACCTTCTACACAACTATTTCACACCTATTCACTACTTAATCACACCACTTCTTCACACCTATCTTCTACACACCAATCTTCTTTACACCTATCTTCTACACACCAATCTTCTTCACAACTATCTTCTACACACCAATCTTCTTCCTAACTTTTCTTCTACACACCAATCTTCTTCCTAACTTTTCTTCTTCACAACTAACTACTAACCAATCGCACTATATATATATCTAACTAAACTATTTTCTAACAAATATTCACAACTAATCACACAATGAGATAAATATAAAGATGATGCTCTAACAACTTAGATGTGGAGATCACAACAAGTTGTAATACTTCTTGTCTTGAGGGATAGAAGTATTCTTCTCTTGCACTTGATAGGATGATGTTTGGATCACTTTGAAACAAAGATTTAAGAATGTATGATCAAAGGATTTAGAGATTGGAAATGGAGATCTAGAACAGAAAGTTTAGAGGTGCAAAAGGTGAGAAAAATTTCAGATTTAAGGTGGTATTTAAAGGCAACAGATTCTGACAGAGGAGCGTGGCCGGTCCCCTTAAATCAAGGTCGGCCCCCTTAAAATTAAGGGGACCGCCCCTTATAATTAAGGGGGCCGCCCAGCTGTAACGGCCAGATTTTTTGTTTTTTAGTAGGGAAAGTTTATTTGGTGAAAAATTAACTGATTTTGGTTAAAAATTTGAATTCATATATTTAGTATTAATAAAACATTTTTTTTTATTACCAAGAAATATATAATATGTTTATATAATTAAATAAACTTTGTAATACTTAATTAAATTTTCCTTTGATCATAAATTGCACTAAACACTTTATTTATTCATACCTTAAGTGATTTGGATGTAAAGAGAATGTTAATCACTAAATACTTGTTTATGTCACAAGTTTTAGTTCTATGAGTTTATATTTTGTAATAATCAAAACATAGAGATATTGATAATGTTTTTAGGCATTATTTATGTCAACAACCCCCTAAAAACGGTTCATTTTTCGCCTCATCAAGCATTTACAAAGAATCATTACGCAGCAACAAAGTTCTAAAGATACTCACTCTCTTCGCATCTTCACACTAAGATAAGTCTTTTTATAAAATTGGATTTTCTTGGCTCTTTCATGCGCATGCCTTGAATGAGATGTTTTTCCTTCTTGAGGTGTGCGGTATTGAATCCGAACTATACGACCAAAAAGAGTTTGTTGGAAAATACTTCCCCGCAACACTTCCTAATCCCGTAGCGCCGTCTTTATATGCTGCAAAAGATCATGTTTGGATATGTTATCTAAATGCAAAGCGCATTCTTATTTACTAATTAATGGGTCAACAGGATAATTTGTTCAGACATGAAAAACCTAGATAATTATGGACTTCACAAAACTTGTCATAAAGAAAGAAAGCTATTTGTTTCTTGATTCATTACGTTGCATTAAACCTGCAACATCGAGTGAAATGTTTAGCATTGAGCTTGATCATAAAGAAAGAAAGTTATAGTTTATTATGTTTAGTTGTTTACCATCATGCCAAAAATTCTTTTAACCTTTCTTAGTATGGGTAAAAAAAAGGGAGGCTGCACTGACCCATACACTTTATAGCCATTTCTTGAAACTTGGAATTTTTAAATAAAGCAAATTAGGGGGTTTTGAGCATATAAATACACTTCGGATGGCTTCCAACCAGTCTAGCTTGTTTACTTATAGTCGAGTTAAATCATTTGGCCCATTAACATACCCAAAATTGACCCATTTATTTGTAAACGGGTAAAACTTACACCTAAGTTTTCAGATGACAAGGGGAGAAAGCCAAGTTAGCAGGAATTCTAGGAAGAGATGAGTCAGTTTATGAGGCCAAACATGTCAGATATCAAACTGAACAGTTAATCACCCATTGGTTCTAACATAAACAGCTAGGAATATTTGAAATGCAATATTTAATTAACACCATCTCGACTATAATTTGTAAAGCTGACACATGAATAAACAATGATTAGAGAACCATAAATAAAGGTGCAAGGCAATTACGCATCCAAATTTCTGACCTGAGGATCCATTCTCATATCAAGGGGTCCATCACAAAGCACACTAAATCCTCTAATTCGCATTGTTCATCTGCATATAAAAATGCGCAAGGCACTATAAATTGACAAACAACGCTACGAAAAAGGAAATTTAATACATGATTGTCTACAATGCAGTAAATATGCTTGCTAAACACTAATATCAAGTCATTTGTTCTCATTGATAGGTGAAAGGGTTAACAATTTACATACATGCATGGATGACAATCCCAAGTCCATTAGGATCCTATCGACTCCTGATATCAGAAGCTTCTCATCAACCTTGGATAGTGTTGACCTGATGCTCTTTGAATTCCACTTTTAGTATAAAATCTAAAACCATTAATATTCGAACTTATTCTCACATGTTTGCTAAGCCTTCAATGTTACCACCATCCCCTATGGTTATATACACTGGGGCAGATAGGTTATTTACCGGAGAGCATTCCCCATTCACAATGTTATAAGCAATATTCGATACACGTTCCTGCATAATAATATACAAAGCATTATATGCACTTATACTCATATCCATGTAATAAGTAAAAGTATCATTAATTTATAGCTTACCGAGTGTTCATAAGAATGCATTAGAACGATCAACCATGGGGTTTCACTTCTGTTGGTAGTTTCTTAAGTAGCCATGGGTATTGTGGTGCGTACATGCCTACATAAGTCACATTATATCATTCATCTATACTCATTTGTTAATAATAACTTTATATTATAAAAAAGGCATGAGAATTAAGTACTTACCAAAAGCCAAGTAGGAAAACAATACAATAATGTATGCTAAAGCTCGCTTGATTGAATACCACAGTGGTTCTGTACTTCCTAATGCTTAAAAGGGGACACGATATTGATGAAGAATTGACTTGGTTTCCCCCTGAATCAAATTTTTACAATTATATTGGTTGATAACCATTAAAAAAACATACTCTTATCTAATAAAACGAACTTAAAAATCTATTTTGGTGTTTAATTGTTCATCTACTGGCTTCATGCGCATATGCACTCTAAAACATGTCAAATTTCCTGCTGGAAGTGTAAAACTGAAATTCTGATCACTAAGAAGTACGGAGTAGTATATACATCTTTTTTTGGAGAATGTTGAAACGAATATGCTAAGTTCCAAAAAAATTGACAAAATGTTTGCAGCATTGAACGTATTGAGGTACTTATAATACTTGGCACAAAATCAAGCCTCATGATTTCCAGCAGTCCAAATCCAAGGTTGATAAATAGTGCTACGTTCAGCGAACCTACCGCAACTATCCCATCTTGATTTGTCATGAAACTTGTAGTGATCCGCATACGACAAATCACCAACAAACAACACAGCTTGCCCTTTCACAGGGTTCATTTCATAATGCAGAAGTGTAACATTAGAATCATATGTTTGACCAACATCCCCTGCACAAACATATGGATCATTTTTGTCAACCTAGCTTCAGATACGGATCAAGATTCTCTCATTTTCAGTTTCATCGTATAAAGTCACATTGAAAGGTTGTGATATAGTTTTTCAATAAAAAAGAGGTCCATTGTCCACATTGTAAGCCTTATACACGGATTAAGATTATCTCATCTTCAGTTTAAAACAAAAAACATAACCATGAGCATAAAAGTATACAGGACATCAGGCCCCACCACGGCTGGAGTCATGAACCAAAACCTCCTAGTGGTTTGACCGGTACCGGGCTCATAATGGTACTTGGTGTCAAACTGCATTAATCTTCATTAAATTAAACCATAATCTTTTATCCATTCTGTAATTTAGTTATCTTTCTAATAACTTACCTCTAAGTTCATAATATACAATGATGAATGAATCCAGAAGTGTAGTTACAGTATTTGTAAGTAGTTGTTCTTCCATTGGCTTTGTATTTTTGGTTTTTTTTCAGCGCAATAAACCATTGTGCTTGAACCTGGCTCATCTTGAGTCACCGAAGACACAATTACCGCCTTGCCCACATGGTCTCCTTGTGTTATATGCACCTAACACATGACACAAGTCAATAAACACATCTATTTTCACTCCTACATAATTCATCTAAAGATTTATTAAACAGTAAGCTGCAATGATTATTTTTTGTGTTATTACTTTGTACATTCTGACACAAGTAATGCGCTTGAACTATTGTCATAAATCATTTTAAAAGGCAAAAAGTGATTATCATCCTTAATCCATGAAAAAGTTGGTTTCGTCAAACTTTTTGCAAAAATCATCTCTGAAACTTTACATACCATTATAACAAACAACCTTCAAAATTGATCAAGATTCATACAAACATGATTAGTTATCATAAAACAAATCAACTCAATCCATAATATGGTTTACAAATAAATAATCCTACAATTCCATCATCTACAATCAATTCCAAACACTAAACGTAATAAAAAAAATTGACACGTAGCTTACCTCTGATTTGATGGCCTTGAAATCGGAAAGATGGAACAGATACAGGCTTGAAAACATGCACGAAGTACAATAAATAGCAAAAAGTATCCAAACCAAATAGAAAATGCCACAAAAAATTAAGGGTCCCAAAAATAGGATACCATTGAGCACAAAGATGTAGTAGCTTAAGCTTACTATGTTACAGCTGGAGCAGGGGCTGAGTAGCCGCTGGTGCAGATGCAGAGGCAGCGACACTTGTCTGAGGTGCATGCATGACAGTAGATTCAGTGCACATCACACATATACTTAAAAAAACACGAATTAGATGAATGAAGATGTGGGCTAAAAGAAGAACACTATATATTGGCAAAAACATCATTTCGAAACAAAAATAGAGACGAAAGTTTGCTTCCTGAAGTCCATAATTATCTAGGTTTTTCATGTCTCGGTAACGCCCGTTTAGATACGAATTCTTTCAGCAACAAATAGCGCACTTGGAAAACCTATATCCACCACTACTCGTAAACATACATCGCATATCACCATATCTCATATAATTTACTAGCTTCATGACCCGCCCAGTGCCATGAAATTATTTGATTAAAAAAATATAACATGTATAAATTCATGATATGAAAGATTACTTAAGGAACAACATATCTTCGTTAACATGCTTTTGTGAAAGTTACAAAACATGTTACATAAAAATAAATATTAACGACCTTGTTGTCATTAAACATTGTAGTGACCAACTTTTCGTTATTGCTATTCACTTAGTTGCTCACATTGTTTCGTTTCTTGCTCGCTTTGCCACGTTACCAATTCACTTATAGCTCGCGTCGCTTTGCCATGCTTCGAGCAGTTGAAAATTAGGTATGTAGTGTCTTAGATGGTTGTCGTATATGTTGTGATCTGAACTTGAAATGGACTTATTTTCACCTTTCTTGTCTTACACGTGGTGGTCACCTGTAATCCCACGGATACATTAACAAATATCGGATAAGCGCAAAAGCAAAAGATCAATGTTTGGAACCTGTTATTGTAAAAACTAAAGAAACGGTCAACAAAATCGATAAAATTCGGGGTCTTCGTAATGTATACATTCTAACATGGAATTGGTTTCTAGCATAACTGCTCAAAACCTCATGGCTAACATTTGCAAGAAGTTCAACAATTACTTTTTCAAGTAAAATTGTGAAGTCCAAATTCATCAAAAGAGAGTGTACATTCTACCCGAACGTCTATAACAACCTTATTTTATAATTTGGCGCAACTTCATTTTATATCACCATTTCATACTATATACCCACAAAATCTTTAGCTTACGTGCCATGTGTGTCGCTCCTCACTCACGCAATATGTATCATTACCATGAACATTCAAATTAAATTTTACTATGTCCTGGGTTATCACATAAAGTGATGGGCAAAATTTTGCGTAAAAAATCTTACAGTTTTCAATGGGTCAGTTTAGTTCTTATAGCTCCAAAATCTTATCGTTTTAAATGGGTCAGACCCATCAACATAATTGCATAAACAAAGGTCGATATTATATAAAATCTACAACAAAAACAAAGTTTAATTTTTTATAGCTTCAAGAAAAGGTGAAATTATAACCATCAATAGGATCCTTGAATGTAATTTATGGAAAATGGATTGGAATTTGTAGTATACCTGTTCTCGATCTCAGTTACAATCTCAAAGTGACCATGTTCTCACGGATTCTAACTTAACTTCAATTCCTATCTACTTCTGCAATCACGGATTCTAACTTGCACCTGAAATGAAAATGTATCTCTTAATTATGTGGGCTAGCAACAAATATCCTTGCGGTTTTATAGGTTCGCGTTACAGACTTTAGTACTTTTAAAAATTTACTGATGTTATACACGAAATAATGAATCAATATTACTACTCTTTACTACTGAGGTGTGTTTATCTCTCTAAAAGTGTTTCTGTTGTGGCTTGAGGTGAAACTTTGGAAGATCAAAAGAGATGGATCACCTTTCTGGAGAAAATATGATCAGCATGAAGATCATATGATGTTCTCGGGTAACTGCTGAATAATTCACAACAATTATGCTATATCCCAAAGAGTCCACCTTCGTATGTAACTGGAAGACACTCCTATATAATTGGAAGCGTGTCTAGTGAAAAAAGTGGCACTACATTTCTCAGCTATACCTTCAAATCTCTGAATGCAACAATAAATATGAAAATGATTGAGAACAATAAAAAAAAAAAAATAGAACCAAATCCATCATTTTTTTATGGGAAAATTACCAATATAGATCAGTCGCTCGGGCAACTTTTTCGATAGATCGGGCGACCGGGCAACTTGTACAACGGGACACTTGTCGAATTTCATAAGCTGATAAGTGTCCCGTTGTGCAAGTTGCCCGGTCTATTTTTGAATTAAAATTACCTCCTGGTCTAAAAAGTGACAAACCATAGGGCAACGATCTAGTCATATAATTATCCCTTTTTTTATTATTGTTTAGAAGTATTGATGACTTTAACTTTCACTTACCCTCTCATATCCATAACATTTCTGATGGCAGGCCAGTCAATTTCCAAACCATTCAAATACTATTTGGTGACAACATTTTTCTAGCACTTATAGTCATCGGTGAATTCCTCGAGTGCATGTTATCCGTACACAACAGCCTTGTGACTACGAAGTACGAACTTCACCCATGGCATGTAAATACCTAAAATCAAGACACCAAAAATATGATCAAAGTTAATAACATAGTATTAAACTAATAAAAATAGTTAGCATAAGAAAAATAGCATTGAAGTTGTTGTCATGGGGCCAAAAAGGTGTTTCATTGTTGCTACCAGTGTTATAGTGTTATTTTGTTAGTTGTTGTCAGGGTGTTTGGTAGTTAATACTTAGATACTCTTTTTTTCTAAACTTCATGAGGATTTACATTAGGAATATATACTTGTTATGCAATTAGCCTTACACAAACTTTCAATATTTCCCCAAGAACAACACCCAATGGGTTCTTAGTTTGCAGCAAACCCTGTAGATTAATGGTCACAACTAAATTGATTGTTGACTGAACGCAGTTCTATGATGATTCAAGATTGATGTACACTTAGATTTTTTCAGACTACTCACTAAATTAAAGTTATATAAATGTACCTGCGTAAAATTGAATCAAGATACTGAAAGTGAAAGTCTTTTTCATTTCTATTGTTTATATTCGTCCTAAGTAGGTAGCACTAAAATGATTGGCCCAATGACATAATCAAGAGTTAGATATCCGCCACCAGTGACCTATGTAGTCTCCTATAAGTAAATGAAAGACTAAATTAGTAAAACTAATAGAAATGAAAGGAATTTACATGAAAATCTGTATTTTATAGATAATGTAAAGAAATATCTTCAAAAAAAATGAGGTGCTATTGTTTGCCTCCATTAAATATTCAGGATTTGTTTATCAAGTGCTGCCTATTCTGGTTGAAGACAACTATTGGTGGCAGGGGCGAAGCTTAGTGAGGACTGGGAAGGGTCCCGGGCCCCTAGACCTAAGCCCGTTAGTGTAATTTTTCACGATTTCACGTGTTATTTTTTTTTCACCTCGGCCCTCCCATCTAATGTATTTTCTGAAAAAGAATTTGTTTCGGCCTCTCAAAAAGTTTTTTCTAGATCCGCCACTGATTAGTGGCAATCTTGTCTCAATGGCAGGTTTCTTTTACACTTCTATACTTTGTTCCAGAATCTCGATGAAGTCTAACATGAAAATTGTTATAAGTCTTCACCGGGTATAATCCCTTTACCCAAAAAAAGAAAATTGTTATAAGGGATTAAGAAAATCCTAGGCCAAATGAACAAAAACACATTCATATATCAAAAGTTTGTAGGCAATGTATTGTAATTGTTTTTAATATATTTTTTTTAATATATCAAAAGTTTGTTTTTTCATATATCAAAAAAGGGGAAGTCTTGAGAAAGAAATATCAGAAATAATGTTTATCAGATTCACTAAGACAATTTATCAAACACTTTAAGTGCCCTTCATCAAAAATACTTTCTTACAATGATTTGAGAGAGATTTTCGGGTAGAGTTTGACTGATAGATTTGGCTTGGGGTTAATGACAGGATGTGTGGCGTGTGTTGATTTAAGAAAGGCGTGTGTTTTCTGCCACGTGTGGTGTCCAGCTCATTTAATTGTGACACCATGCCATTTCTTTTAATTATTTTGAAATTCTTTTTAACATCACGGCATTTACACTCTGTTCTCGAGTCTTTATTTGGAGAGAAAATAAAAGAAGGGGAGAGGAAATGATAAAATATTTATTTTCCCGAGTTTTTTTTTTTTTTTTTTTTTTTTTTTTTTTTTTTTTTTTTTAATTTTAAGAAGAGAAGAAAAAAGGAAAGTAAATTATGCTAAAATTTCTGTTCTAATCTTCTTTTTTTGGAATGATTTGGAGAGAAGATGAATTTTGTACATAATTTTATTAAATCTCTCTTCTTTTCCTTCCAACTTGGAAACACCAACAAAAAATCAATATTTTTTCCTCTCCTTTTTTTTTCTCTCGTTTTTAAACTCTTCATTTCTCTTATTTACATTTTATATCTCGGGAACAGAGTGTTAGGCATACCAAGTGGAATATGTGAGGTGACATGTTTCTCTATTATATATGTTGGGAGATATATCGGCAAAACATTAAAAACAGAATTCCTAAAATTTCTAAACTAAACTCCTTAATCCTCCACGTTTTTTATATATCTCAATCACAAACACATACTAAAAAAAATAATCAACAAAAACAACAATTAACCCTAATTTGAATACCGGTTTATAACACAAAAAAGTTACAATTTATGAAAACTCACCTTGAATACTTTTATAACGCATAGGTTTGACTTTTTCATATGCTCAATCATCCTCTCTTGTTTTCCCTGAGAATATAGCCACAACGTATAAAGCAATAAAACAAAATACCACGGCTTTCCCAATAGCCACAACATATAAAGCAATAAAACAAAACTAACTTTGCGAATTTATTATAGTTTTAGCTACATTCTCTTAGTTTTTGGACTTGAATGATTACTTATATCAAAACCAATACGTTTATATTTTATTTTATTTTAGTTTTATGAATATTAGAGAATATATTTTGTTGAAATTGTAGTTTTCGTATATCAGAAATTTGAGTTGTTGGTTTTATATTAACCCATTATTTTTGCTAAGTTATTTAAATTCGGATATCCGAAATTTCGGATAACAGTTTTATATATCCGAATGTTGAAATATTTATAATTTTCAGAAAACTTTTATATGAATTCTAAAACTGAAATTTCATAAAAACATTTTAACAAATTTTGATAAATTTTTCGGATTTCCGAATACAGATACTTTTTGAACATCTAAAGCCTAAATCAAGAAATCATAGAATGTAAGTTGAATATTTTTTTCTAAAAATAATAAGATTGCATAACATGTATAAAGATGAGATGTGCAAACGTATATGATTTAAAGAAAACTAACTTTGCGAATTTATTATAGTTTTAGCTACATTCTCTTAGTTTTTGGACTTTAGTGATTACTTATATCAAAACTAATACTTTTATATTTTATTTTAGTTTTATGAATATTAGAGAATATATTTTGTTTGAAATTGTAGGAGACTGGGAAACAAGTGAGAGCTACAACATGGAGAGTTTCAAAGGATTTTTACAAGGGGTTGCACGTTTCTCAAGTTGATGTGTCACAGCTAGGGAACATAAGTGCAAAACTCTAAAAGAAGAGTATCATGTATTCACGATTTGTAGATAATATCTAATGTATATACTTTAGCGGAACCATAGTTTCTAGCTAATATGGTTTGTTTTTTATTGCAGAATATCACTTTGAAGGTGAGTGGGGAAGGTTCGTGGCCAGATGTAGTGAAAAAAATAAGTGATAGTACGGAATGTATGCTTTTGTGATCATTAGTTTATACGTTGAATATTTGTGCTCCTAAGATTAATCAAACAATTTCGTTGTTGGTAAAAGAAGTAATAATTTGCATGATTGAAAAGAATGGGGTGGCAAATATCTTGGGGGACTTTTATCCATTGCAAGTTTTTAAGCGTGTCGAGAAATTACGGAAAAAGGGAAAGCTAGTGCCGTGTTGGAAAATTTCACATGATTACTCGGCTAAAAAGACACAAGTGCGTACAACTAGTAACACAAATCCCCCAACTGATAACACAATCACAACAATTGGCGAATGTGCAGGGAAAACTACCAAATGTTCTAGACATCATTATGAAAAGCCAATGACTTCAGATAAGACTGAAGATAAATCTTCTAAAAATAATGCATGCTCTCGCAAAAGAAACTAGTATCAGGTGGCAATTATCCCGTATGGTAGTTGTGTAATGTGATTGAATCTTTAGCTCTAATTTTTGCACAATATAAGATCCTTGTTATGGATAATTATTAGTGGATGTCCATATAACCCATAATAGGCCCACAGCCCATGTTAGCTATTAGAGTTTTTACCCTAATGTTTGTCTATATATACTCTTTGTAAATCTCAAAGTTAATGATCAATAAGAAGAATATTCATTTCCTCAGTTCTTGTTCACAACACGTTATCAGCACGCTCTATGGTTTTAAATCCGTTTTTGCTTTCTCTCAATTCTTTGTCTCGATTATCACCGGTATGTCTTCGCTCCGAATCATGTTTTTTTTTATTCGCATCAGTTAAATGTTATTTATCCTTTGCATGATTGTTTTGATAGACCATTAATTAATATGTATAGCTCTATGTCTGAATTCATGATGTTGATAATGATAAACCAAATAAATTATTACTGGAGTAAACTACATTTTTGGTCCTTGTGGTTGTATCAAAATTCCACTTTCAGTCCAATTTGCAAAAAGTGAGTCATTTTAGTCCAAAAGTCCACGTGGCTTTCAGTTTTGGTCCAATTTTCTAACGGGGTTAGTGTAGTCGTTAAGTTAGTTGCAACGTTAGTCCTTCAACCTAACGGTCGTTTGCAATGTTTGCACCGTTAGTCCTTTCACTTAATTAGTTTAAAAAACAAAATCGAAAATTTTTTCTAAAAAAATTATTTTTTTTGGAAAATGTTTTTTTCCAAAAAAAAAAATTTTGAAAAATTCGAAAAAAATTCTAAAAAAAATTTTAATAAAAAATTTTCTTAAAAATTACTAAAAAATTATTTTTTTAGAAATATTTTCGAATTTTTTATTTCCAAAAAAAGAATTTGAAAAAAAAAATTCTAATAAAAAATTTTCTTAAAAATTATTAAAAAAATTATTTTTTTTGAAAAAAATTTGAAAAATTCAAAAAAAATTCTAAAAACTTTTTTGACGAAATTTTTTTTCCAAAAAAAATTTTTTTTCTTAAAAAATTACTAAAAAAAATATTTTTTTTTGGAAAATTTTTTTTTATTGTAAATTCGAAAAATTTCTAAAAAAATTATTTTTTTTTGGAAATTTTTTTCAAAATATTTTTTTTGGAAAAAAAAATTTCGACAAATTTTTTTTTTCGAATTTTTCAAATTATTTTTTTTGGGAAAAAATAATTTTTTAAGAAAAATTTTTATTAGAAATTTTTTTTTCAAATTATTTTTTTTAGAATTTTTTTCGAATTTTTCAAAATTTTTTTTTGGAAAAAAAAAATTTCCAAAAAAAAAATATTTTTTTAGTAATTTTGAAGAAAATTTTTTATTAGAATTTTTTTTTTCAAATTATTTTTTTTGGAAATAAAAAATTCGAAAAAATTTCTAAAAAAATAATTTTTTTAGTAATTTTTAAGAATATTTTTTATTAAAATTTTTTTTAGAATTTTTTTCGAATTTTTCAATTTTTTTTTTGGAAAAAAAAACATTTTCCAAAAAAAAATAATTTTTTTCATTTTTTTCGATTTTTTTTTAAACTAACTAAGTGAAAGGACTAACGGTGCAAACATTGCAAACGACCGTTAGGTTAAAGGACTAACGTTGCAACTAACTTAACGACTACACTAACCCCGTTAGAAAATTGGACCAAAACTGAAAGCCACGTGGACTTTTGGACTAAAATGACTTACTTTTTGCAAATTGGACTGAAAGTGGAATTTTGATACAACCGCAAGGACCAAAAATGTAGTTTACTCTTATTACTGTATAACCGAATATAACTCATAATATATTAACAATACAAATAAAAACATGCACGTACTGATTTATTCAATTAATGTGATATGAATAAAACAATACAAATAAAAACATGGATAACATGCAGTAAATACGATTTATTTGTTAAAAGAATTCGAGACGTACGTACCTATAGCAATTTAAACACAAATCATATATAGATCTAGCATGCTACATTATTGTTTTTAATAATATCTATAGGACTGCATGTTAATCACCGTCTATCCATGGAACGATTTCATATAAGTATTTGTTAACTTGTATTGCATACTTTAGTGATTAAGTTACGTTAATTTGGTGGGACATATTAATTACTAATGTGAAAAATCACGTAGTAGCAAACTGCACGATTAAATAAAATATGAAGATAGCGGGGTTCAAGATTTACCGGTTAGAAGTCGAGGATGTTGAAAATAAATAAATAAATAAATAAATCACCTTTTAGCTAGAGAACGATAAATTATTACATATATTTTTGAGTTTCTAAAGGTACGGTTTAAGTTTCTTTCATCGTATCTATTTACTTACGATTTTATTTTCTTGAGCCACGTATTAAATCCTTTACATATTGATAGTGACTGTTATAAGAATACATGCTTCTCAATATTGGTGTGTTAAATTCTATGGATTCCCTTAAACGCATATAGTTGGATTTCAATATCGCTCTTATAAGATGGAAATTTAAGATGAATTGTATAGGTTTTGATCGTAATGCTAATAATAATATGTTTTTACATACTAGTATAGTTCTACTCCTTAACGTTTTTATACAAAAGTCTTAAATTGACCTATACTTGAGTATCAAATTGGTAATTCATAACTAAGTTAACAATTATAGGCTGATGGTGGTCTTATATGCTCGGAATGGAGTAGAGATAAATATATAAATCAACACAGTCCCTTGTGATTAATTAATTGGTTTCTTGAACACAAATCAAATAAGAATAAACAAAGACGTGGATGGCATGAATCGTAAAATGAATGGTATGCTATATAACGTGATATAGTGCAATCTAAGTACATATGCTCATAAACTAGAGTTTATGAGCCAATATTATTTTGTTGAGTGGCTTGACCGGTTGGACTATTCTGGATCAATAATGATGCGAAATGTATAAAAGAACCATGGGTTCATAAAGATTGATTTGATTGTTCTCAGAGGAAGTTAATTTTTCATATATCACCACTACAGTAAAGTGAGGACTTTGTCCTACAAAATTTTGGAAAGAATATATAGGGGATGTATTCAGACCTATACATCTGCCATGTGGATCATTTTGAGTTTTAAAATCGATACATCGTCAAAATGATCATCAAATACGCAACTTAAAGTTAGCGTGATTAGTGGTTCGGCTTATAAAATGCGAGCACGGTTTTCTAAATTATATTATTGAGAATGGTGGTGAATACTTCCAAGTATTGGGCGGTTATTGGAATAAGTGTTGAACATAAAAGTAGCCCATGTTCATACGCAAATTGCTTTTGTTGAAACGTTCATAAAACGTCTTCAGTTAATTGCAAAGCCAATAATATTATGAGAACAAAAATTTTAGTTTATGGGGCATGTTATGATATATGAATTCGCATCTTGCCAACAATTTATAATGATTCATCCCTATTAGAATGGTTTTGGTCACGAACCATATGTTTCCCATATAAGAATATTGTAAATGGGCAGTATATGTTTCTTGTAAATCCACCACAACGCACAATAATGGGATGTTGAAATGGATAATTCATTCAGGAGGAGAGAATGAGCAGCAATTGATATGGAATGAATTATGATATAAATGTTGATCCTCACAGTAATGAATATGAACTTAAAGTTCAAGGGACAAATGACATTCCAGATCTATTAAATGTCACACATGTTTAGTGACATAAAGAAATTGACTAGATCATATTACGCTGCTATTGCTCCAATTATAATGTGTGTCCCATCATTAAAACCAATGATTGGTAATGAGTCTATAGCATGACTGCATCATGATAGACTAATCGATTCCAAGAAAAAGTCCTCGAATGAATAAATAAAATGGAGCAAGAAAATTAAGATGGTTGAATCGAGGTAATAAAGACCTCATAATAGTCTCCTAAAGAGACACTAGACATGAAGGTAATTGTAAAAACCCCGGGTAGTTGAAAAAAATATGAGATCTCAATAAATAATATATTGCAATGTCTAGCAAAGTGTGGAATCTAAAAGTAATGAATCGACGTCGATAGTACTATTGTATATGATAATGGGCATGGTAATAATTATGAAAATATATAAGATAGCGTTATAATCATGGTGAGGATCATGGAAGCAATACCTGCAAGAAATGCAGATGTATAAATGAATGGCCAAAAGATGTAAAGACGCAAAGAATTAATGAAAGGTTGAAGTCTCTTGTGATGAGACATGGTTACTGGGACTTGAAGTCCGTACATATGAATATTTAAACTTATTGGATATGCATAAGTCTTTATGAGAAAATGAAATGAAATTATGCATAAGGTACAAGTGATGACACACATATATTTTCTCAAAGACTTGTAAATGATCATGCAGATGCATGTTCACATGTGGTGGATATTGTATATAAGTCTGGCAATGTGTAAAATAATTGATATGCGTTTAAAAGATAAATGAATAGAGCTCACACGAGATTTTATTATAGAATATAAAATGCATGAAGTATGCTAGTGATTTTAATGTTTAAAGCATATAAGAAAAGTTCTCAAGAACACTACTTGATTGCATTGAATTAATCATGTTTCTGGCATACGTTTGATAATTGCCTTAGTGTATAGTATTGTGCCAAACAAAGAATTATGTTTGCATATGAAACTTTATAAAGAGATCTAGATTTGAATATTGTTTAAGTTTCATGTTGTTTGATTTATGATTATAAAGGCAACTGAATGCATTGAAGTTGAATTTGAAACAAAAGACAAAGTTTGTCTTAATTTACAATTTGAACATGTAAAGGATGAAATATGTGTGCATCATGAAAATAAAGAAAGATGATAACTATCCTTAAATGGATAAATGACACTCATGTTTATGAGGTCACATGATGTGGATAAGACCCCCTTGATTCATAAAGATGATGATCACAATATCGATTTAAAGTGTGATACTAAAATGTGTATGAAATATTTATGATTCTCGCTAAAGGTCTTTGAATTAATTGTATTTGCAATGAATAACTTGTGAAGTACGATGATGTACTTGAATGAGATGTATGACATACGTTAATCCTTAAAATAGATATGAAAATAACATGTAGAGAATATTTATTCACGTGATTCTATCAAGACATTTCAATGTGTATTTCACTAACTCAATGAGATTAAGTGATCTGATCATCAGGGGGAGATAAGATACGCATTGCACTCTTTTTCCCTTGACCATGGTTTTGTCCCCACAGGGTTTTCCGGCAAGGTTTTTAACGAGGCAACATCCCCGAACTTATAAAGGAGTTATGTACCCTTTTTCCTTCACTATAATTTTGTCCCATCGGGTTTTATCTAGTAAGGTTTTAACAAGGCATAATCCTCAAATGGAGTAAAACAAATATTTTGGTATCTTCAAGGTACAAAGGATATGGGTTTATATTTCACTAACCCATCAAATACAAGTTTAGTCAGTTTTGCAGATGCAGGATATATGTTTAACTTACCATGATCGATCTCAAAATGGATATATTTTTACAAGTGGCGGCTATTTTTCCTGGCATTCGATAGAGCAAACAATCGTGAAGACTTCATTAAACCATACATAAATTTTGGAAAGGAGATACCAAGTATTGATATTTAAGAAATGCTACATCAAAGGCGACAAGGCACTTCTCGTTCAAGTGATTATTTCGTGGACCTATTTACAAGATATCAAGTGATATAGTCATCAGAGGGAGACAATACGAGCTGCACTCTTTTTGTCCTTGGTCATCGTTTTGTCCCACTGGTTTTCCCGACAAGGTTTTTAATGAGGCAGCATTTCCTAAGCGTATTAACAATATGGACATCCAATAGGGAGTGTTATGGATAATTATTAGCGGATGTCCATACAACCCATAATAGGCCCACAGCCCATGTTACCAATTAGGGTTTTTACCCTAATGTTTGTCTATATATACTATTTATAAATCTCATAGTTAATGATCAATAAGAAGAATATTCATTTCCTCAGTTCTTGTTCACAACAATCCTAGAATTAAAGCCATATAATACTCAACTAGCAGGGTACCCGCGCGATGCGACGGCGGGTACCCTGTAATAAAATTTGCGGCGGAATATTTCGAGTTGTTGGATCTCATATTTTTGTTTTGGAAGCTTAATTATATTGTATATTGTGGTTAAAAAAATGTATTTTTTGTGAAGGGGTGTTATTAATAGTGTATTTTATTTATTTATTTTTTTATGAAGGGGTGGAAGCTTAATATTTTGGAAGCTTAATTATATTGTATATTATGCTTAAATAGTTGTATTTTTTGGTGAAGGGGTGTTTTAATAGTGTATTAATTGTATTTGTGACAACTGGCAAAATAGGGAGCCGTTTTTAAAACCCGCATTACATTAAAAATTATAATTTTGGAATTTTTGAAAAGTTTCTTGTGACAAGATGTTTTATGAACGTTGGAATGTGATTTTGATCGTACGTTATTTATGGGAATTCGATTATTTATTTATGGTTTGGTTTGGTTCAGTCGTGATGATTTATTTTGAGATCATTATTTTGGCACTACATTGACTCCGGCACTAGGTTAACCTAACAATTTTAATTATTTTTAATATTGGTTCGGATATTATTATTTTTGAAACGTATCGCGAGGTTTTTATTATTTTGGAACGAGTTCGGTTTGAGAAAGTTGATTGGTTATTTAAGGTTTCGGGTTTTGTCCATGTATTTACACCGGGCTACTTAACCCACTACACCTCTTACCATTCTTATTATTATTATTAAAAATCTTTTTTTTAAAAGAGTAGATTACATGAAATCGTCCTTGTGGAGCTGTAAACACAACACAACACAACACCCTCATCACCAACAATTCACTCTCTCTCTCTCTCTCTCTCTCTTAAAACACAACCATCACCGCACCCTTTAACCATCAATCGCACCACCACCGCCACCCTCACATCAAGTCTAACACCACCATCTTAACCATCTTCTTCCGATCTATCTATTGGTGTAAACCACGCGCGATTTAGACCACCCTAACACCCTATTCGAATTAACATCACCACGTTATCACCACTTACACCATCTTTTCTTTTAGGTTTTTGAAGAAATCGGATTTTTGGAGTTTGGTTGAAGGTGAGTGGCCACGAAATCTATTCGTGCGCCCCGATTCATACCCAAATCGTGGGTATATTGTCATTTTATTGTTGGGTTTTGATGAAATAATGATGGGGAAATGATGTTTTGACAATAAAAGTCCGTTTGGTATTTTGGGTTTGGGTGTGACGCGAGTATTGGTACTCGATTCGTGACTCTTGGGTTGCGTTTGGTTTGTTGTGGCTCGAATGGAGCTTGACCGAGACACTAGGTCTCGATGTGACCTCCCTTGACTCGTTTGGGAGTCTAGGATGATTATTTGGTCCGATATGATACTTGGTTATTAGTGTTTGATTCTTGGTACATGGAGTTTCGGATGGATTGTGATTATTTTTGGCATTGTTGTTGTTGTCGTGATTCATGGCCGACGACCCCTTTGGGTCCGTTTGGTTCTTTTTGGCTCGTTAGAGCAATGCCGAGACCTAAGGGTCTCGGGCGAGGCTATATTGTTGTGGTTTATATTGTGTTATTATTATTATTGTTGTGGCATACTTTGGACCGAAGCTTTTGGATGGGTCGAGACACTTTGTGGTCTCGACTTGGTATACTTGTGTTTTGGATATGGAGATGTGTTGTCGAGTGTGGACTTGGGGACCGATTGTGAGACGGTCATTAGATGACGGAGATAGGTTAGTTGGGTGCCGTAGTCGAACCCTCTTGTTGTAGCACGTGGATATGGGATTGATTTGGACGGAGTTGATTTATTTATTTTGACTTGATTCTTATGTTGGACTTGGACTATGAGCCGAGAGTCATGACTCGGACGTGTGACCAAATTCTATGACTCGATAAATATTTAAAAGTCAAACATTAAAAATAATACTTGTAATAATATTATTAATAATATAATCGTTTATATACGTATATAGACGCGATAAACGTATATATATATATATATATATATATATATATATATATATATATATATATATATATATATATATATATATATATATATATATATATATATATAAATACGTATATTAATAATAAAACGATCACGAGTAAACGTATAATAATATAACGATAATTCTTATACTATGCAAATAGTGTAATAAATGTTGGAATATTGTTATAGATAAATAACTCGAAATAATGTCGAGAACCAATAAGTCGGGTGAGTAATAAATAAAAACATAACGATTTTTATAAATTTAGAAACTTATCGAGTTATACGAGTTGTGGTTATTTAAAGTCCAAGTGGGCTTTATATTGTGGCTTTTGTGTTGTCACGGATATATGACGATTAATATAAACATTCTCTATAGCAAGTGACTTATTTAATCGACGGATTAGATCGAGTTATTTGATTATATAAAATGAGTATATTAATGGGCATTGTATCCCACGACGCCCATAGGATGTGGTGTATGTTTTAGGGTAATAAATTACTATGTATCTCGTGGAATCTGGCTGATTCGACGATATATATAGGCAATTTATTGGACTACGATATATACCAAATAGAATTCTTTGTGCTATGTGCTTTAGGTTGGGTATAATTTTGGAACGATATATTACGTAAATAAATATGGGGGATTACCAAATCGACGGATTTGATAAACTCCGATGATTTATTTAAATAATATGTTGGGCTAATATTAGACCTATAGATGGTTTATTATTTCGTTCGTTGTGGCTTTTTGGTTTGAGTTGAGTCGACCCTTCACCCATATGGATACCAAACGTCGAATTTCAAATTAATATATGAAGATAATTCGAGAAATGGATATTTTTGGAAAGTAAAATGGAATACGTTCGGGAATGGGAATATTTGATTTTGAGGAAATGATTTCTGAACGAGCTTGATATTGTTAGGAAGTGCCGAGTCTGTAGTTGCCGTTACGTGAGTTGCTTGAGTTTGCTTACGTCTTTCTTCTATCGATTTCATTTGAGGATTTTCTGGACTTGAGGTGAGTCATAGCCCCACTTTTACTCTTGAACTTTGTTTTCAATACTTGGGGTGAGAAACGTGCAAATGTTTTATGTGGACTATTATTGCTTTATTTATTTCAAAACTTGCTATGCTTATAGAACTAGGTAGGATTAAGCGAGGCCTAGTCCCGAACTAGGTAAGCTATTGATTTGGTTGTTGAGCGAGGCCTAGTCCCGAACTAGGTAAGCTATTGGATTGATTATAGAGTGAGGCCTAGACTTGAGCTAGGTAAGCTATTGATTGGATTGATTTGAGCTATAGCGTGCACCTATAGGGTTGATTTGATTCGGTTGGATTATTTTCGTTGGATTATTTTAGTTGGATTGTTTTGGTTGGATGATTGAGGCTTAGTCTAGCTAGCAAGCGTTTTGCGTATAAGTCCACTATATTGAATTATGAATTTAAACCTATGATCTCGCCAGCGAAAGCTGACTTTTAGCACGTTTTCTCAGGTAATTAAGTGATGCTCTATGGATGCTTGGGATTGGAGGCTTGGCAATGACACCGGTTATGGATCTATTTTTCTAAAACTCTGATAACTATTGTGGACCTATGTTTATTTCTTTTGGGCCTTACTTTGGATAATTCTTGGGATAAATGTAAACTTTAAAACCCGTTTTGGTTGTGTTTTTCTTATGTTTACTTTATCTCGTTCTTTCATGACTTTGAATGGATACCAATCTCCGTAGCACCCCGAAAGCTTGTTGAGTCTTCCGCTGTATCAAATTTTGGGGGTGTTACAGATTGGTATCAGAGCCAAGGTTATAGAGAACTAGGTAAATAGACACCTAAACTATAACCGATTTTTATAGAAAACGATCCTCGACCATTGCCCGCCAGCCCGCCAAGCCGAAGCATCATTATTTATTATTGAGGTATATTGAGATGATTATTAGATCTGGGATTCTTGAGATGATTTGAGGATTTTAGGTTTATTGATTTTGTGATATGATGGCGTTTTGGGGAATTATATGCGTTTTGAGGAATTATATGGCTTAATTGCTTTACGAATGATTTTAGTAATGTGGTATTTTAAATCTTTCTTGATATATATATATATATATATATATATATATATATATATATATATATATATATATATATATATATATATATATATATATATATATATATATATATATGATTTGAAATTATATGATGATTTTTGATACGGTATTTTGAGTTCGCGGTTTAGTTGTTTTGAAACACTTACACCTACCCTACGCCGTTGTCACAAACTATGGCCTCCCGTATGTTTGACGTTGTTGAGGATATTCTTACTGCCCCTGTACACCCAGCACAGATCACCATGGCTCCTGATGATCCTTACAGGGTTGCCATGCATTCAGCTACTGTGTCACCGACAGCTTCTACTTCAGCACCACCTGCTGCATCTACGCAGGGACCCTCATCTTCTCTAGGGCTCCCTGGTACATCGAGGCAGCTTACACTTCATCAGACTTTGGCTCGTGTGGCTCCACGTTTTGCCCACCGAGCTATGGCGCGTATGTCGGTACGCCCTACTTCACCACCTTTACAGATAGATGCTCACTCTCTTCTGTCAGAGGCGCCACCTGCATCATTGCATCGTCGTCTTAGATCACCTACCCCTTCACCACATGGTTCACCTGTTAGGAGACGACGATTGATGATGTACTCTTCCGATGAGGAGGAGGAGGAGTACGAGGGTGAGGATGAGGCTGATGACCCTCAGGAGGCTGAGCAGGGTGATGATGATGACCCTGAGGAGGAGGATGACCCTCAGGAGGAGGAGATGCCTGATGATGATGATTTGTTAGTGCCGCCAGCTCAGGCTGAGGAGCCTGATTCACCTATACATCCGATTGAGCCTGTTTCACCTGATCAGCCATTTTTGTTTGAGTTGCCACCTGGTAGTCCCGTTGAGTCGGATGCACCTTCTGAGGTTTCTGCTGAGCATGCAGAGTTAGGTGAGACTGGTAGGATGTGGGCTCAGATTACTGATCTTGGTGAGAGAGTTATGTTGGGAATTCTGTGAAGTCAGAATTCTGCTGCTATTTCTGCTGAACAGTTTCTGCTGAAGGTTTTGTTTCTGCTGAAGTAGTATATCTGCTGAAGACTTGTTTCAGCTTTATTAGTTTCTGCGGACTTAGTAATTCCGTATTTTATGTAATATAGTTTGGATATGCATGAGTTTATTTAGGAAGTGATAATGCATATCTATTAGAAGTTTTAGAATATACGTTTCTTGTGAAACGGTTTAGGGTTCCTTGTGTATAAAAGGAACACACGTTTATGTATTGAATAACCTTTTAGTGAGTTATTATTATTATAAAAGATCCATAGAGGATCAAGATTTCTTAGTTAAAAGCTTGTGTTTTGTTTCCGCTTTAGAAATACAAGTTGCAGAGATTGTCTATTAGTGTGTTATTGATTACAATAACATTGCTAACGATTCTAGAGTGCTCAATAAGATCTATCAAGGTCTTTAAGTTCAACAAGTTACACGTATATCTGATCGACTTGAGAGGGTTATTCGAGAGTTTATAGCGGATCTGAGAGTTGATATGACTGTGGTTGTGGGCAGGACGACTGAGATGAGGAGAGGTTTGATGGAGATTCACGAGCATATTGAGAGTTTACAGCGAGGTTTTATTACAGCTCGAGAGGCCGACCGCAAGTTATGGCAAAGGAATGCCGAGCTGGAGAAGGAGGTGGCTGACCTCAAGAGAGACAGCGACACCCATAGTGTAAAGTTAGGATCATTATGGAGAGATCTTGATGGCTTGAGGCAGGAGTTGAGGAGCCTCCGCCAGCAGCGTGGCTAAATGTTTGAGCTATGTTATCTTGTTGCTTTTTTAACCGAGGAGTGTTCGGTTGGAAAAGCTAGTTACCCTATTTTGGTGTATTTTTGTTGATTATTCGTCTCGTTTGGAACGATTACTATCTTTTGTGTTCTTCGGTAGTTGGAACGATGTTGGATCCTTATTGTATGGTTGATGGTTATTATTATATGGTATTATGTGGTTTTTGGATATTATGGAAATTGAGTTCCTATTCGCCTTATTGATGTTTTACGGTGTATTGTTGATATTCTTTCCATGACTTGGCTTCGTTGATTTAATTCTTGTTGAACATATGATAAGTTCTATCGGAGACTCATGAACTTGTATGATGTTCCAGATCAATGGCCCCACGACGAAACCCTGTTAGAGCTACCAGAACTGGTCCTGCAGCGACTACCCCTGGTCGTCGAGGACGCCTTCCTACTCGAAATGTTGAGACCCCTACTCCTGATAACCTGGACACTACTAACCGCAACAATAGGAATCAAAATGTTGATGTTCAGGGAGACAATGATCATGTTCCACTTAATGCACCTACTGTGGATCAAGCAATGATCAATCAACTTGTGGAGCAACGAGTTGCTGAGCTACTAGCTGAGTCAAACCATTCCAACAATTCTGCTGGAACATTTCCACCTGTTTGTGCTAATGGATGTAACTACAAGGAGTTTAAGATCTGTGGACCCGTTGAGTTTGGTGGAACTGAAGGAGTGGTCTACTTGGTCAGGTGGATAGAAAAGACTGAGTCAGTGTTTAATGTCAGTGGTTGTGCGGAGAATACGAAGGTAAAGTTTGCTTCTTTTACTTTCAAGGATGAAGCTTTAACTTGGTGGAACAATTACCGGAACTCGGTTGGGAGTGATGTGGCTTATGCTATGACTTGGGAGCAATTTAAGTCTTTGGTGATTCAGACTTACTGCCCAAGGAATGAGATTAAGAAGCTGGAGATTGAGTTCTGGAATCATAAGGTGAAAGGTACCGATATGGCAACTTACAATCGCCGTTATCGAGAGTTAGCCTTACTCTGTCCCGATATGGTTAGGACTGAGACTCAAAGGATTGAGAGGTATACCGATGGGTTGCCGGTAGCTACAAGGAACGATGTGATTTCTGCTAAGCCTGCAAACATTCATGAGGCTATCACTATTGCTCAACAATTGATGGACTCGTTGGCATTGGAAGAAGCTGAGAAAGACAAGAATGGAAAGAGGAAGAGGGATGATCACTCTAAGGGTAATGATCGTCGAAACAAGCGACAAACAACTACTAGAGCTTATGCTATGGGAGATGGAGACAAGAAGAACTACAATGGAGATGCACCCAAGTGTAACCGATGTTACAAGCATCATTCTGGTCGATGTACTGTGATGTGCAAGAATTGCTCTAAGATGGGACACATAGCTAAGGATTGTAGAGCTCGACCACTTGCTATGGTTCAAGCTACTCCTGAAACTATGAGTAAGACAAATGTTACTTGCTATGGATGTGGAAAGAAGGGACATTATAGGAATGAGTGTAGGGAATCGTGGAACCGAGGGAATCAAGGATCGGGTGGTAATGGGTACAATAATAGAAATCGTGGAGCTGGAGGAAACCGTGGACGACAAGATAATGGGGACCAACGTGTGGAAGCTGGAGCTGCTTATGGGAGAGTGTATGCACTGGGGAACGAGAGAGGAGAAGATCCGAACGTCGTTACTGGTACGTTCCTTCTCAATAATCGTTATGCTTCCATACTATTTGATACTGGTGCCGATAAGAGTTTTGTGTCCACTAAGTTTGCACCCTTGCTAAAGAAACCCCCGATGGCCTTAGGAATTGTTTATGATGTAGAGTTAGCTAATGGGAACATAGAGAGGATTAGGACTATCATTCGCGGTTGCACGTTAAACTTTCTGAATCGTCCTTTCAACATAGATCTTCTACCCGCCACGTTAGGAAGTTTTGACGTCATTATTGGTATGGATTGGTTGTCGAAGTATCGCGCTCATATAATTTGCAATGAGAAGATCATGCGTGTGCCATACGGCAAGGAGATTCTGAACATACCAGGAGATAGAAAGGATTTGAGAGGCCCATCTAGATTAGCGGTCATATCTTGCACTAAATTGCCGAAGCTAATAGAAAAAGGATGTTACCTTTTCTTAGCTCAAATTTCTGAGAAAGAGGGAAGGAGAAGAAGGAAAGGTGCATTGGAGATGTACCTATAGTTCGTGATTTTTCGGATGTGTTTCCCGATGATTTGCCGGGAATCCCGCCTACTAGACAAGTGGAATTTCAGATTGAGTTGATACCTGGTGCTGCACCTGTAGCACGAGCGCCTTATCGTCTTGCACCTACTGAATTGGAAGAGTTGTCGAAACAACTAGCGGAGTTAGCCGAAAAAGGATTTATAAGACCAAGTTCTTCGCCTTGGGGAGCCCCGGTCTTATTTGTGAAGAAGAAAAATGGATCGTTTCGCATGTGTATTGATTATCGACAGTTGAACAAGTTAACGGTGAAGAATAGATACCTGTTACCGAGGATCGACGATTTGTTCGATCAGCTTCAAGGATCGAGTGTATATTCGAAGATTGATTTGAGATCGGGATATCATCAGCTTCGAGTTCGCGAGGAAGATATTCCGAAAACAGCTTTCAGAACCCGTTACGGGCATTACGAGTTTCAGGTAATGCCGTTTGGGTTGACCAACGCACCGGCGGTATTCATGGACCTCATGAATCGGGTGTGTAAGCCTTACTTAGATAAGTTCGTGATTGTGTTTATCGATGACATTCTAATTTATTCGAAGAGTGAGAAAGAGCATGAGGAGCATCTGAGGCTTATCTTAGAATTGCTCAGGAAGGAGAAACTGTATGCCAAGTTTTCTAAATGCGAATTTTGGATTCCGACGGTACAATTTCTGGGTCATGTGATTGATAGACAAGGAGTTCATGTAGATCCTGCTAAGATTGAAGCAATTAAAGATTGGGCTGCACCTACGACCCCAACAGAAGTTCGTCAATTTTTGGGTTTAGCCGGTTATTACCGAAGATTCATTGAGGGATTTTCGAAGATAGCAAAACCGTTGACCAAATTGACTCAAAAGAGTGTTAAGTGTGAATGGGGAGATAAGGAAGAGGAAGCATTTCAGTTACTTAAGGAAATGTTGTGTAGTGCTCCTATCTTAGCGTTACCTGAAGGTAATGAGGACTTTGTCGTCTATTGTGACGCTTCTCATAAAGGTTTGGGAGCTGTGTTAATGCAACGAGAGAAAGTGATAGCTTATGCTTCCCGACAGCTTAAGAAGCACGAGAAGAACTACACCACCCATGATTTGGAGTTAGGTGCTGTGGTTTTTGCTTTGAGGATATGGAGACATTACTTGTATGGAACCAAGTGTGTAGTGTTTACTGACCACAAAAGTCTGCAACACATTTTGAACCAAAAAGAGCTTAAGATGAGACAGCGACGTTGGATTGAGTTGCAAAGCGAATATGATTGTGAAATTCGCTACCATCCTGGTAAAGCAAACGTTGTTGCTGATGCTCTTAGTCGAAAGGAGAGAATTCCACCGTTACGAGTTAGGTCATTAGGAATGACTATCGTATCGCCATTACCGTCTCAAATATTAGAAGCTCAAATGGAAGCGTTGAAAGCAGAGAATCGACCTGCTGAGAACATATTTGGGATGGCAGAAAATGAGAAGGGATTTGTTAAGCGTTCTGATGGAGTATTATGTTTTGGAGAGCGAAGTTGGGTACCATTGTATGGAGGAATTCTAGAGTTGATTATGCATGAGTCGCATAAGTCAAGATACTCTATTCATCCTGGGTCTGACAAGATGTACTAGGATTTGAAAAAGTTATATTGGTGGCCAAATATGAAGGCAGATATAGCGTTGTATGTTAGTAAGTGTTTGACTTGCTCTAAGGTTAAAGCCGAACATCAAAGACCGTCAGGATTATTGACGCAGCCAGAACTCCCAGTTTGGAAGTGGGAGCGTATCACGATGGACTTTATTACCAAATTACCAAAGACAGCTAGCGGTTGCGACGCTATATGGGTAATTGTGGATCGTTTGACTAAGTCTGCTCATTTCCTGGCGATTAGTGAAGATGATAGTGTTGACAAACTTGTGAGGTTGTATGTGAAGGAGATTATTTCTCGTCATGGAGTTCCGATATCGATTATTTCTGATCGCGACAGCCGCTTCACGTCAGCATTGTGGCGATCACTTCAAACCGCTTTGGGGACGAGACTTGATATGAGTACTGCATATCACCCCCAATCCGATGGTCAAAGTGAGAGAACTATTCAGACTTTGGAGGATATGCTTCGTGCATGCATAATAGACTTTGGTAAAGGCTGGGAGAAATACCTACCCCTTGCGGAGTTCTCCTACAACAATAGCTACCACACAAGTCTTAAGGCTGCACCGTTTGAAGCTTTGTATGGTCGTAAATGTCGTTCACCTATTGGTTGGGCAGAAGTTGGAGATAGCCAACTCACAGGCCCTGAGCTTATTTTGGAAACTACTGAGAAAGTAACGCAAATTCGAGATCGATTGCAAGCAGCTAGAGATAGGCAGAAAAGTTACGCCGATCAGAGACGTAAACTATAGAATTCCAGGTTGGAGACAAAGTGATGCTGAAAGTCTCGCCTTGGAAGGGTGTGATACGTTTTGGGAAACTTGGGAAACTAAATCCCCGCTACATTGGACCATTTCTTATTTTGGAAAGAATTGGGCCCGTAGCTTATCGATTAGAATTACCACCGGAGTTGAATAAAGTTTATGATGTGTTTCATGTTAGCAATTTGAAGAAGTGTCTTTCGGAGGAAACGCCAGTTATACCAATTAAGGATATTCGTGTGGATGAGAGTTTAAATTTTGTGGAAGAACCGATTGAGATATTAGATAGAGAGATTAAACGACTTAAGAGAAGCCGTATTCCGCTCATCAAAGTTCGTTGGAATTCGCGGCATGGACCGGAATTCACGTGGGAACGTGAGGATGAGTTTCGAAAGAGATATCCGAAGCTTTTTACTTCGTAAATGGGTTGTTCCGAGAGAAACCCGGGACGGGTTTCTTCTGAGGCTGGGAGGATGTGACAACGGGCAAAATAGGGAGCCGTTTTTAAAACCCGCATTACATTAAAAATTATAATTTTGGAATTTTTAAAAAGTTTAATGTGACGAGATGTTTTATGAACGTTGGAATGTGAATTTGATCGTACGTTATTTATGGGAATTCGATTATTTATTTATGGTTTGGTTTGGTTCAGTCGTGATGATTTATTTTGAGATCATTATTTTGGCACTACATTGACTCCGGCACTAGGTTAACCTAACAATTTTAATTATTTTTAATATTGGTTCAGATATTATTATTTTTGAAACGTATCGCGAGGTTTTGATTATTTTGGAACGAGTTCGGTTTGAGAAAGTTGATTGGTTATTTAAGGTTTCGGGTTTGGTCCGTGTATTTACACCGGGCTACTTAACCCACTACACCTCTTACTATTCTTATTATTATTATTAAAAATCTTTTTTTTTAAAGAGTAAATTACATGAAATCGTCCTTGTGGAGCTGTAAACACAACACAACACAACACCCTCATCACCAACAATTCACTCTCTCTCTCTCTCTTAAAACACAACCATCACCGCACCCTTTAACCATCAATCGCACCACCACCGCCACCCTCACCTCAAATCTAACACTACCATCTTAACCATCTTCTTCCGATCTATCTATTGGTGTAAACCACGCGCGATTTGGACCACCCTAACACCCTATTCGAATTAACATCACCACGTTATCACCACTTACACCATCTTTTCTTTTGGGTTTTTGAAGAAATCGGATTTTTGGAGTTTGGTTGAAGGTGAGTGGCCACGAAATCTATTCGTGTGCCCCGATTCATACCCAAATCGTGGGTATATTGTCATTTTATTGTTGGGTTTTGATGAAATAATGATGGGGAAATGATGTTTTGACAATAAAAGTCCGTTTGGTATTTTGGGTTTGGGTGTGACGCGAGTATTGGTACTCGATTCGTGACTCTTGGGTCGCGTTTGGTTTGTGGTGGCTCGAATGGAGCTTGACCGAGACACTAGGTCTCGATGTGACCTCCCTTGACTCGTTTGGGAGTCTAGGATGATTATTTGGTCCGATATGATACTTGGTTATTAGTGTTTGATTCTTGGTACATGGAGTTTCGGATGGATTGTGATTATTTTTGGCATTGTTGTTGTTGTCGTGATTCATGGCCGACGACTCCTTTGGGTCCGTTTGGTTCTTTTTGGCTCGTTAGAGCAATGCCGAGACCTAAGGGTCTCGGGCGAGGCTATATTGTAGTGGTTTATATTGTGTTATTATTATTATTGTTGTGGCATACTTTGGACCGAAGCTTTTGGATGGGTCGAGACACTTTGTGGTCTCGACTTGGTATACTTGTGTTTTGGATATGGAGATGTGTTGTCGAGTGTGGACTTGGGGACCGATTGTGAGACGGTCATTAGATGACGGAGATAGGTTAGTTGGGTGCCGTAGTCGAACCCTCTTGTTGTAGCACGTGGATATGGGATTGATTTGGACGGAGTCGATTTATTTATTTTGACTTGATTCTTATGTTGGACTTGGACTATGAGCCGAGAGTCATGACTCGGACATGTGACCAAATTCTATGACTCGATAAATATTTAAAAGTCAAACATTAAAAATAATACTTGTAATAATATTATTGATAATATAATCGTTTATATACGTATATAGACGCGATAAACGTATATATATATATATATATATATATATATATATATATATATATATATATGTATATATATATATATATATATATATATATATATATATATATATATATAAATGCGTATATTAATAATAAAACGATCACGAGTAAACGTATAATAATATAACGATAATTCTTATACTATGCAAATAGTGTAATAAATGTCGGAATATTGTTATAGATAAATAACTCGAAATAATGTCGAGAACTAATAAGTCGGGTGAGAAATAAATAAAAACATAACGATTTTTATAAATTTAGAAACTTATCGGTTATACGAGTTGTGGTTATTTAAAGTCCAAGTGGGCTTTATATTGTGACTTTTGTGTTGTCACGGATATATGATGATTAATATAAACATTCTCTATAGCAAGTGACTTATTTAATCGACGGATTAGATCGAGTTATTTGATTATATAAAATGAGTATATTAATGGGCATTGTATCCCACGACGCCCATAGGATGTGGTGTATGTTTTAGGATAATAAATTACTATGTATCTCGTGGAATTTGGCCGATTCGACGATATATATAGGGAATTTATTGGACTACGATATATACCAAATAGAATTCTTTGTGCTATGTGCTTTAGGTTGGGTATAATTTTGGAACGATATATTACGTAAATAAATATGGGGGATTACCAAATCGACGGATTTGATAAACTCCGATGATTTATTTAAATAATATGTTGGGCTAATATTAGACCTATAGATGGTTTATTATTTCGTTCGTTGTGGCTTTTTGGTTTGAGTTGAGTCGACCCTTCATCCATATGGATACCAAACGTCGAATTTCAAATTAATATATGAAGATAATTCGAGAAATGGATATTTTTAGAAAGTAAAATGGAATACGTTCGGGAATGGGAATATTTGATTTTGAGGAAATGATTTCTGAAAGTATATGGGTAGTATCATGCACCTGATCGCAAAACTATAATATGGATATAATATGGATATAAGTAACCAACACAATATGGATATAATATAGCTGCAAGGAACAAAAATGACAGCAACCAACACAATCAAACATAACACCCAAATCAGGAAATTCCATGACACAAAAATAAGGATACATAAGCAACCAGCTCCACATAACAGCACCAAGCTTTTACAAATAACTCTAATAGCCTCACTATAGTATGTTTCAAGCTGACCCATATGGAATAAACTGTAGACATACCAGAGATAAAACTAGTCACTTCCTTTTTAACTGCTTGTATTTCTTTTGTATCGGACTTGGACTCAACACCTTCCGTGGTTTGATTACCCTTCCATATCGAGTCTTTTTAATTGCCTCATCATCCACCACAGCCTCCTCATCCTCCACCACAGCAGCATCCGATGTACCAGCAACTGTTGGTGCCTCTTCACCAACATCCTCCTCAGCCTCTTCAGCAACTGTCGGTGCCTCATCCTCCTCATCCTCCACCACATCCTCATCCTCCACCACAGCAGCATCCGATGTACCAGCAGCATTGAATAAAGATAATTCTGAAAACTGCCCCATCACAGAAGCCTCCACAGAAGCGGGAGTTTTCTCCACCGCCAACGGGCTGCAACTTGAGGCAGTATACTCCACAGAAGCCTCCACAGAAGCCTCCACAGAAGCGGGAGTTTTCTCCACCGCCAAAGGACAATGTGGGCACCCTAGAATCTGGAAAAAAAAGATATTCAAATGGATTTACTCAAAATGATATTTAAAAATGATATTTAAATGAATACTAACATCACTTTCCACCAGTTGGCTTAACTTTTCCTCTATCCACTCGTCGGTACCTTTCCTTTGTGATGTATATTTTTGAATCGGGGGAGACTGTATCGAATGGGTACACGGACGCATCTTAGGTATGCGTTCGTATACAATAGCCTAACACAGTATTAAGAAAAAGATAATGTAAAATGACGAGAATTAACAGAAATATAAATCAAAGCAGGATTAATAGAATTAACAGAAATTAACTTGAAAATACCTCCAAAGCAGGAGTGCAACCCATGAAACCATGTTGAGCTTGAGCACCTTCCTCCAGTTTCGCTTTCGCCAGCCAGGTTTTCACATACGCCATAGATTTATAGAGGTGCTCCTCTGTTGCTTTTGCCCAGTTTACCGACTCACAAGCTTCAAGGTCTTTGACCATCCACCACGTTGAACTACGTGGCATCTTGGAGTTGCTGCCACAGAGGAGCACTCCCTCAAGGAGATAATAGGTCATGAGCTGTTGGAATTGTTGCTTGCTCTCTTCGTCATCTACAGTCATCTCTTTCAGTATTTCCTTCATGTTTGATTCGGTGATGGCTTTAGCTTTGCCTTTAGAAAATTTACCTTCTTTGCCTTTCAGTATTTCCTTCATGTTTGATTCGGTGATGGCTTTAGCTTTGCCTTTAGAAAATTTAGCTTTTAGACCCGTTACATATTCAGGAAATTTCAAAGTGGTATCTGCGAATTGTTTTTCATAATCTTCAAAAATCAGTATAAAATTAACTTACGTCAAGAGAAACGGGAAACAAAAGGCGGCCTATATATTTGCGACCAGGATTTATAGCAGCATATACGATTATACTCAAACCCATTAGATTTGAAGGTAGTTAAACCACCAATTGGTGTTATTACTTTTAGATAGAGATATGGTTTTAGAGAGAGAGAAAAGAGGTATGTGAGATATGCTGCGTGATCGACACTGTAGGTTTGTTATTTGTTTTTGTGGAAGAAGATTCGGGAAAGACCCCGAGATATTAAGAAAGGAAGAGCGGTGGGGGGAGGGATGTTTACTATTTTACTGTGCGTTTCTCTGTTCATGAAGACACAATACACTGTAGCATTCTTTTTTTTATAATTCTTTTGTGAGTGGCTACAGGAAATTGCTACAGAAGTTTGGGGGGAGCAATCCTTGTAAATGTTATATTTGATAATTTTTATACTTGTCTTCGTGAATTTTGTACATGTTATCCAAACATCATTCTTAGAGCCCAACTCTCACATTGTGTTGCTGAATACAGTAAAACCTCTATAAATTAATACTCGATAAATTAATAACCTCGATAAAATTACTAATTTGTCTAGTCCCAACTTGAGACCAGTACAAATTTGGACCTCAATCGATAAAATAATAAAATAATAATTTTTTGAAACCCTTAGTGTATATATATTAGTCCCAACGAAACTATAAATTAATAATAACTAAAAATTCCATATATATGTATATATGCGTGTGTGAGAGAGATACGCTTCAAAATCCTAAGATTGTTTAGTAAAAAATGAATTCATTGTCACTTGTTATTTTTTATTGAACTTAAAATCTATATTAAGTTTATCTCAAATTCTCATTATTGCACTAAAGTGTTGATTTGTTATCTTCTCGTATTGCAACAAAAAGTGTTAATTTTATTTTCATAAAATGTGAATATGAATTAATAAAATTTTAATTGAAACTTGTTTTTTAAATTTATTTTTCATCTCTAACGGTATGCATTGTAACTAGTATATTACATTTGAAAATTTTAAGGTCATATGTAAAACATCTTTAAATTAATAAATTATTAATTTATCGATATAATAATATCTCGTTAAATTAATAAAATATCCTGGTCTCAACCCTATTAATTTATAGAGGTTTTACTATAGTAATTTTGGAACCTATAAAATTATATATTTCTTCATAAATATAGATTTAAACAATTTTCAAAAAAGAAACATGCCATGTCAAAATGGGGTAAGTATTCCTTGAACAGTTTGAACATGATAAATAGTGCTAATTTTGTAAGGACATTTCGTTGTTAATAGAATAGCTGTCGGACAATAAAGATTCACTACATTTTTTTTTTTTTTTTTTTTTTTTTTTTTTTTTTTAATGTGAACAATCTGATACAACCCGGTTAGGGGTTGTATCGGGATAGGGCACCACTTCAAGCGGGCGCGAGCTCCTTAAGAAGAAGATTGGAGAACTAGAATATTATTGACTTTAAACTTTGATTGATTGATTCATTGATAACATATGACACCTTAAATACTATTTTATGAGATAACTCTCACAAAAATAAGACTTATCCTAATATGACTCAAGACATATCCTAAACAATGACTCCAACACTTATCCTAATAAAACATAATAATAAACTACGATAGTTATCCAACACGGGCGTATCACTCCCCACTCCTTCAAAATTACCTTGCCCTCAAGGTGTTATCTAAAATAAATCTTGATTCCAGGATCCCACGTTCTTTTTTGAATTTTAGCCTTCATTCCCGTGGCAACATCCATGTTTTCAAAAGTTACCAATAATAGCAATGTCCTTGATGTACGGGTCTGTACCCACTTTAGAATAACAACCAAACTCTCACCAATATCAAAAACACCGTCTATCGCGCTTTTATCCTCATCAACACCAATATCTTCATCAACATCTAAGGACCCTTTAATCTCAGGTGAAGCGAATGCACTTTGTAATGATGGAATGGCATCTGATTTCTTTTCAATTATTTGCTCTTTCTCCTTCTCTGCAATTGCCTCAAAACGAGCCTCGACTATATGGGCTAAGGAAAAGGCTTCTCCTAAAGTTTTAGGCCTTGCCCTCAACAGTTCTATTTGTAATGTTAGTTTAAGTCCGGAGATATAAAACGATGTAAGTAAAGATTCAGAAATCCCCGTTACTCAATTTATAAGTATCTCAAACTCACTCTGATATTCGGCCACAGTACCCATTTGCAAGAGCTTAGATAGTGCGTCCCGATCGTTGCTGCCCGATGCCATGAATAATATCTCGAAGAAGGAAAAAAAATCTGATGAACAGTACTAATGAACAGTAAGTCGTGAACAGTAGCTGTGAATAGTGATCGATGAACAGTACCCGGTGAACAATAACTTTTTTTTTTTTTTTGGTAATTGGAACGACTCTCAGCGAGAGCACCAATTGATACGACCCGGTTAGGGGTTGTATCGGGATAGGGCACCACTTCAAGCGGGCGCGAGCTCCTTAAGAAGAAGATTGGAGAACTAGAATATTATTGACTTTAAACTTTGATTGATTGATTCATTGATAACATATGACACCTTAAATACTAGTTTATGAGATAACTCTCACAAACATAAGACTTATCCTAACATGACTCAAGACATATCCTAAACAATGACTCCAACACTTATCCTAATAAAACATAATAATAAACTACGATAGTTATCCAACACGGGCGTATCACAATCTCAACATATATAACATATCATGTTCAAATTGAATATGAGAGAACTTTATTTTTCTATAATTAAGAAAGAACAAAGTTGACATTAGTGTGTACGATATTACACAGACCCCTAATAAGGGATGCATGCTCTCTCGTGTCAAAGGACACGAATGTTGTAAATTTAACCATGTAGTGTCACTAGCTTGTGAGAGGCCACAAATCTCGCAAAATAGAAAAGGACGAGATTGAAGTTCATAGCGGGAGACGGTTGACACACAATGACACAAGGGTATGTGTGTAAATCTTTATGAATCGTTGAAAACCGAGACTGTGCTCAACACAAGCTAGGGTATATGTGGCTGTTGACATACAATTTTTCTTAGATTGCATGATGTATTGTAATGACATGTGAGTAAGTATACATAGCGAGGAGGGTGAGATCAAATGTGTCATAATGTTCTTTATACACTATTACTACATGTCGGTGAAACCCAATAATCCCAGCTTGATATTTCAAACTTAATTATAACCTAGCTTGCTGATACACGGAAAAGAAAGACATAAAGAATGCACCTAGAAATCGACAGAATGCAACACCTAAAATCGACTTGAAACACACAATAAGATGCCTTGCTTTTTATCAACTTCTTCAACAATCTCTCACAAGGCGTGTGCTTCTTTTTCGATTTTAAACTCTATTTTGGTATTTAGAGTAGAAAATACAAAGGGTTTGAGCAGGTGAAATTAGATTTGTTCTTACATCTCTTGTATAGACATTGATCTATAATACAAACTTTATATTAGAGAGGTGTGCTTATCTAGTCGATATTTTAAGGTTCTATCCTATTGTCCATATTCATAAAACTAAAATACCATATACGATTTGGCCTTGTCATTATGTGAAACCAAAATATTCAAAATCCGATGAATCACTCATAACTGAAACTAATTAATATGACTGAATTTTTTTGGCAATCAACAATATAAATATAAAAGCTTATCTGCTAGTATATTGTTTGTTATGAGTTTATACTTAATTTTGGTATCTTGGCAATTAGTTGTGTATTAGGTGTACTCATATATATGTAGCGTGATTGTTTTTATATATTGGCAACACAAAGGAAACTTTCATCACATTCGCGCGTGATACTAAAAAGCAGACTTAAAAATACTGATGGTGCTCAATCATCACTAACATTTAAGGTAACAAACTTTCACTTGTTCAAATTTGCAAAATCTGACACGATGCATACAGATAAAATCATAAACTACGTCACTTACAACCAATCATGCATTTTGGTCCATCCGTCTGGAAATGGAGCCCACTCTCCCGCCACATAAAATCCATCATCTCTAACTATCCATAAACATTCTCGTGATTTCCCTTTTCCGCAATGTGGCCAAACAGTTTTATCAAACACAACGAAAAGAGCAGTCTTACCATTCCATTTGAAATCAGCATAGAACATGGTAGTTAACCAGAAGTTTTCGCAGAAACCAAAGTTTTCATTTTGGTTCAATGCAAGAGTATGGTCTCCCAGATCATCATCCTCTGATTGTACACGAACGTGGATTGGATCCTTGATATGGTTATAGATATAGATGACCCAATGATCCCACAGGCAAAACTTTTTGGCATTAGCTGTTGGAGTTTTCGCTATTGGAGATGCATTTGTGGTGAAAACAAGGTAAAGGAACACGAAAATAATAGTAGTAATCTTCATGAGTGCGATGAAGCAACATATACAAAAGCTATTATATATATTGCCATCCTTTCTTCACCACTTTCATCAAAATACAAATTCAATGCTTATATTTTTGGTAATTAATTAATTCGCATCATTAATACAAATCGGGTGTTACAATCTCATTTGAATTAACCTTCTTCTATTTTTCATCAATCAAATTAGGCAGTTTCGGATCTACAATTAAGGCAAACACATCCAAAAAAAATCATCCAAAAAAGCAATTAATGATCGTTTGTAAACAAACACATCTAACGCTACTACATGAAAAGCAATTCTAAAAGGTTAAAACAAGTAATAAGCTTAAATATTTGGTTCTTTAATAGTTGGGTTCATGCGTAAAAGTTAAAATTTTAACTAATCTAAAGTCATTTGTTTTTATATATTTACTGATGTATTGTATACTAGTTTTAGAACCCCGTGCACGCACGAGACTTTAGGTTTAATTTTTCTTAGATTAGTTTTAGGTTTAAAAATATATACATTATTTCGGCTTTGATTTTTGTTATATTAGTTGTTGGAAATAAAATAATACCATAATATATACTATAAAACATAAAAGACTAATTTTGTTCCATTGAGAAGGTTGAGAAGCAATTGTAGCTATTTGATTATTTTGATCTTAATTAACTACATTAATTATTTAATATGATTAAAAGAGTATTATAGTAATTGAATCAATCAAGAGCGCAATTAATGACTAATGATGCCTAATTAATTTTTTCATAATTCCGACTTGATTACCTTTTGCATATGGACGACCATATTTTTCTTTCATTGATCCTTTTTTTTTTTTTTTTTTTTTTTTTTTTTTCATGTAACTATTATTTAATGAATCATTTATTATTCTATTTATTGAATCAAATTCTAATGATTCATATTAGCATGGATTCAAAAAGACATCAGACTACAAGAAAAATTCTTATATATAACGTATGTTTTATTTATTTTTTTCTTCATGTTTTCGTATACTTCCTTTTTTGTTCACTAAACAATATCATACTTTGGGTTTTGAATCATTAAATAGTAGTTATACATAGCAGGATAGTTGTATACATCGGACCATTTAGAATAATGTGTACGTGTTTTTTGTAAATTATTTTCAGGATAGTGAATCATACAACGAATTGGACATTTTATTTTGTTTATTTTGACTCGTATATCAAAATGGGATTATTAAACATCATATAATTAGATTATCAATCGTTAATATTTTATTTTGAATCACATTTGATTAGTGATTCAACATTAAACAAGTGTAGTTTTAGCAGAATCATTAAATATCTATACTACATTATAATGTATTTATAACATATATATTTAGAAGTCTTAAATGTTTAAGACCAAAAAATATTTTTTTAATAGAAAATATGCATATGTATATAATTAAAAGCCTAGAAATTTAAGTGTTTTTAAAAAGTATAGGTTATTAAAAGTATAGCTTTCAATGGTTGTAATTTTTTAAAACTTACAAGAAAAGAAGCATAGTGTACACCACTTTAATGCACATAATGTTCAGACTTACAAGACAAGAAGCATACTGTACACCACTTTAATGCACATATTAAAAAAATAAATAAATAAATAAATATAAAACCACACTAATGCTATTTAATGTAGTTAATTAATTAACTGGTCAATAAATAAAATTAATACAGTTATTAAAACACCCCACGCATAAGAAATAAATGTTATCAATTGTACAACTAAATTAACGCAATTTCTACATTAAATGTTACTAATACAAATAATAAAGCACATTATACAAATATTCAAGCCTGAACGGGTAAGGGCCAAATGGGCTTAAGCCCGAACGGGTGCGGGCCAAATGGGCTCGAGCCCGAACGGGCATGGGCTAAACGAAATTCTTGATATCTGTAAATTTATTGTCAAAAAGAACATAATAAACTAAAATACATGATTCACCGGAAAATTTAATTTCAGGATACCCGCCGCTGTAACGCGTGGGTACCATGCTAGTTTATATACTAACGATTCAAAAGTTTAAAAAAATTGAATCATTGTATATCAATATGTTAATGATTCACAAAAGATTTCAAAAAAAAAAAAAAAAAAAAAAAAAAAAAAAAAACTTTCTAAAGACGTAAACTAAACAATAGAATCATAAACAATAATATGAATCATTGGATTAAACAAGTTAGGTAATAGTTAATGACAAAGTTGGATTTTTTTTAAACATAAATTGCAAGGGTGTTCATCGGTTCGGTTCTCGGTTAATCGGTTTATTTGGTTCGGGTTGTTCGGTTAAAATTTTTTTTTAAACATAAATTGCAGGGGTGTTCATCGGTTCGGTTCTCGGTTAATCGGTTTATTTGGTTCGGGTTGTTCGGTTAAAATTTTTTTTTAGGTCATAACCGAAAACCGAACCGAACCGAAAATATCTATAACCGAACCGAAGTTCGGTTCGGTATGGGTCAAAACCGAAAACCGAATTTTATACTTGAATAACACTATTTATATATTTTTTTTAAATTTAATTATATATATTTTGGGCAAAAAAACAAAATTCAAGCATAAAAAAGCGTAGTATTTTTTATATTAGTATAAAATTCTAATGGACATTTATATATACAAAATAATAAAAATATAAAAAAAAAATATATATTTTTATATAAATTCGGTTTTCGGTTCAGAAAGCCAAACCCATATCCAAACCGAAAACCGAATTTTTAATTCGGTTCGGTTCGGTTTTAACAAGTTCGGTTCGGTTATATGTTCGGTTCGGGTTTTTTTCGGTTCGGTTCGGTTTTTGGTTTATTCGGTTTATTACCCGACCCATGAACACCCCTAATAAATTGAAATAGTAGTGATTTTTGATCGAATGAGAAAGAGAGATTAAAATTTAAATGCCACAGCAAATGAGGTTGTCGATAATTAAATAACAAATCATATTATTGTTAATATAATACTAGCAGGTACCCGCGTATTGCGACGGCGAATGCTTGAAATAAAAAATTTCGATAAATCATGTATTTTAGTTTATTATGTTCTTTTTGACAATTAATTTACGGATATCAAAAATTTCGTATAAATCGTGCCAATTCGGGCTCGAGCCCGTTGGCCCGTGCCCATTTTTCTTAGTGTTAGAACTTGTCAACCCATTTTTCATGTATTCAGTGAAGAAGATTTTATATAAACGAGGTGGGCAACGGTCCGCCGCGTTGCGGCGGGGCGTTGTTGTTAGATTATGCACATTATTTTAGTAGTCGTATGTTAGGATCGAACTCGAGATCACGGGATTGCACACAATACGTATGAAGAGAAAAAGAAATAATTATTTATAAATGTTATAAGTAATTATTAATGAACACAAAACTAGTAATAGTAATTAGTATTTAATGATAAATGACTAATGACCTATTAAAGAAGATTAGGAAAGTAATACTAATGAATATTTGGAAACAAGGGAAGGTTCCGGAATCCCTTTGGGGACACCTAAACCAATGGGCCAAGGAAGGTTCTCCACCTCCTTTGTGCCTTGAGCTCCAAGTTTCAATTAGTATATATACAAACCCAAGATGTATTATTTTCTCATAACTTGTACACACACATCTTGGTGTTTTCTCTCCTCTTCTCTTTGTCTCATAATCGATCCATCTAAACAATCCCTAAGGGATTCGATTTTCATTGATCAAAATAAGTTTTGTGTTTTATTTACTTGCATAAACTTTTTCTTGAATTATTACGTGTGTACAAGAACGTGATTCAAACACATTATTGTTTGATTCTTGGATTGAATTACAAAAGAGGTAAGGGGTAATTCTTATAATCCACATAAACCCTAATTAGGGTTCTTGATTTGAAGATTGCAATTGATTCTTGTTCGGGCTAGAATCACGAAGGTATGTTTACTATTTATATTTGATTAATTAATTACACGTTATATGATCTTGTTATAATTGCTTCCGCTATGCTCACTTGATGTATTTGGTTTATTTTATATGATTGTCATGATATTATAATTCCAACAGTGGCATCTAGAGCTGTTATAATGTGTAATTAATTATCGAAACGCATAAAAATTGGATCTTGATTCGTTTAGTTACATGTTTTTAGGGTTTTTAGATTCCTAACCCTAATTTTTTTTGGGTCGATTTAGACCTTAAGGGTTTTAGGGTTTATGGTTTTTTGATTTTTTAATATGATTAGAAACCCTAGGATGTCATGTAATTTGTTATGCGTTTTAGTAAACGATTTTGGTGCAATATGTTAATTGTTAAGCTAAATCCATGAAAAAGTGCATATTTGCATTGATTTTTATATTGTGTAATAATTTAAATGGTTTAAATTGTTTATATGAATTAATGGTTAAGTTATATCAAAACATGTAAATTTATTAATAGATGTCGGATTGGGGAAGACTCCAATATTAAGTAATCAATTATGTGCTATGTGGTATTTATTTAATTTTGGCTTACGCAATCGATTTATCGATGTATGTGGCTCTTTTTCCTAGAAGAAGAAAGCCTTAATTGAATTAATACGTTGTACACCTAGATTTGATTATTAATAGGACTATTGAATAAGATTTGCATGTGGCTACATGTTTTATACATATTTAATTGTTATGATTATGTATATTTGTTTATTTAGTTGTTTTTTTTTATTGTACATTACTTGTTTTGTTTATTAATTGTGTTAGACATGTTTATAAACGAAAAGGGTAATTTTGAATAGAAAAATAATACGGACTAAATAATGGCGAAATTGTTTTGGTTTTTAAAAGTTTAAAATTTCAAAGAATTGGTTGATTGATGTTTTTGTACGTAATGGTTAACTAGGCCCGACCGAAGTTTACACACTATAAGATGGGTATAAGGATGGCTTCGTATTAAATTGTGGCCTTAGAGAGACAACATTCTGTCTTAACGCTCGTTTGTGTATAAATTAGACTTACCGAACAACCATTACATGTACACTGTCATCTTAAGGGTGAATTAACCACAATTCCACAATGATTATCCGAAACACTAAGCTTTCGGGCTTATGCAAAAGTACGATATAGTGGACGATAATTGATGGTAGTTCTTTAATTGGTGAACCCGATACCTCAATCAAAACTTTGTTATTTTACTCTTAGCAAATTGGTAATAAAAATGTTTTGTAAAACCAATGTTATGAAGTTGTATGCATGCTTCTTCATACATTATTTTGATCACGTCAAAATATAATACCCTTATAAAATTAAGTCGAATGTCATCTAATTAAGAACACTTGAAGTTGTAATTTACGTTATGTGAGAACTTGACGAGATTGCAATGGAGAGGTAAATTTCATAAATTCATTGCTAGCAGATCAACTGATGTGATGGATTTGTGAGTTTGCAGTTTTTAAGTTAGACGACTTAAATTGAGTAGGAAGTGAGATCTTGGACTCAAGGCATTAAGATGGGGATCAAACATGCTTACAATACAAAAGTTTTGTGATTGTAAATCCCATAAATCTAGGAATTGCAATATGTTATTGGCAATTATTGTTCGACAATTACCTTGTTGAATACTACCATTACTAGCAGATCAACTGATGTAATGGTACTATGTCAATTTGGATCCTAGCTTTAAGAAAATACTACGATTTATATAAATATTTACCAATGGGTATATTATTTTCTTAAAGACCTAATTATTGAAAATACTGAAATTGAATTTTGTAATTCGTTTTAATGTATTAATGCAACGTTCAAACTGTAAACGCACTTTGGGCTTTGGTAAATTGATCTAGTTCTGTTTTCAAACAAATGTTTGATTAAGAAATATTTACTTAAAAGACAAAAGAAGTCTCCTTTCTATGAAGGAAGAGTGAGACACAATCCTATTCCTTTTCATGAATGAGAAAGGATAATAGGAATATTAGATATGTCTAAATTCTAATATAACTCATAGCAAAAATTTTAATAGTTAAGAAAATTGCGAATATTTTTCATAGGGATTTTATCATCCTCATTTGGTGATCAAATTCTTAGTAACAAATATGATATTTGGTTAACAGAAAATTATGTATGACATTTTATGAGTTATTATAATTAGAAACTAGACTAATTACTGCAAAATGTTTAAAGACAAACTAGTTGTTTTGACTATTTTAAAGGTGCTACATACATTGTAGGATGATAGACCTGTTAAGGAAGAAATTGCATGCCCAATTTTTCAAGTTAATAGCATTTGGTGGATAGTCCATCATTTACGTAGTAGAATACACTTTTAGTACATAAGTAATTGTTACGTATGGACATTCAAAGGTGTAGAAAAGTTAAAAGCACACTATTTTCTTTCACTGGATAGGAAACATTTACAATGTTGTGATATTCAGTGGGAGTATTGTGTACTTATCACTGAATAAAGAATTATTGTAATGATCTTTAATTCAGTGGGAGTTACAAGCTTTGACATCTTGGTAGCTAAAGATAATTACTTTCCAAGTGTAGACACTCATACTTTTAAGGATAGTCTTGTACGTTTCCTTACTAGACATTGTTGTTTTACATATACTTGTTATGCTAAAATCTATGACACAACCATATTGAACACATAAACAAATGCATGGCATGTTGTTTATCAACTATATGAGGTTATTCCATGCACAAGTGGGAGAAATGTTATCTTTAATGTGTGCAAGAAACAACTCATAAAGATATGATTTAATGGATTCTCTTGACTACAAGGTAAGAGAATAATGTTCTAATATTAATTCTAGAAACACTTGGTGTTACAATTTATGTTATGTGAGAGCTTAGCTATATTGCGACAACAAGGTGAATTTCATATTTCATTACTAGCAGATCAACTGATGTAATTAAACTATGAGAATTTGCAGTTTCTAAATTAGAATAATGTTCTGATATGAATTATACTAGGCTAATTCAAGAAACACTTGGTGTTACAATTTATGTTATGTGAGAGCTTAACTAGATTGCAACAACAAGGTGAATTTCATATTTTCATTACTAGCAGAACAACTGATGTAATTGAACTATGAGAATTTGCAGTTTCTAAATTAGATACCTATTAGAACATGTGTCAATATGATATCAAGACTACTTTAATTTATAGATTTATGAATTCATGGAATGACATAAATTAATTAAGTAATCTAATGCTACTTCAATCTGAATATTTATGTGTTCTTGGAATGACATAAATAAATGAATAAATAATGTTATTTACATTATTGTGAAGTAATAAATTAACTTGAAATTACTATTGAAACCAAAAGATAGTGTTCATAATTACTTTAGTTAAACATGTTTATGTTTCATTATAAAGATATAAACATAAAGTCTTTTAATTGTTACAAGACTTATAATAAAGTAAGACGTTATCTTGTTGTGTTTTTTAATTAAGACATATACATGAAGTTATTAAATTGTTAAATGACTTATAATGTATAGTGAGATTATAACAGTTTATGTTTTCTTGTAAAGACATGGACATGAAGTGACTTTGTAAAAAGTACTTGTGTTATAAAGCATGTAATTGGCTTGAATATTATTATACCGTTAAAATGAATTAGTTGGTAAATAGACAAGTCAAAAGGAATATGGTTATTTTTAATATTGTTAGATTGTCTTACAATATTAATACTAATGAAATATCAAATGTTTATGGTAAGTTCAGTTAGAAAAATCAAACTCTTGTTATATTGTTTGATTAAAGATAACTATGACTTCTTTTCTTCCAAAAGTTATCAAGGTTAGAATGTTGAGTATGACTTGGACATATTTAATAAAACTCCAACCTAGAAGATTAATAAGACATTAAGTCTTAAATTGAAGTTCTAAATTTGTTTAACTGCTTATGAAGAGGTTATTAACAAAGTTAAGTCAGGAACTATCAATAAGTATTTGTAATATCCCAAAAGAGAACATTGTATTGTTTCTTTATTTGCTAAGTATTTAAAGATAGTCTTTAAATTACTAAAAGCAAGTGGGAGTTTTGATCTTTAAAAGATAAAATTATAAGATACATAATCTTCTAAAATACACTAGTAAATATCATGATTAAGTTTGACATTTGAATGTTAAATCTCAACATGATAATAAAGGTTGACATTTAAATGTTAAATCTCAAGATGATGGAATTATCATTCAGAGAATAGCAATATATCTCAGATATTTGATTAATATGCTGAGGGCTATGATTTGCAGGTTTATTGTAAACCTGATAATCATTATGATACATTACCAAATATGAAATTGGGTAAAGTATACATGATATGAATGATTAAGATGCTGTCCATAAAGATAATCAATTTTAAAAACTTGGTTTATCTTAATAGTTAGACTAGAAAATGAAGATGACTTTCTTCAAAGATTAGGTAACTCTTGTGGTTTAAATCTTTTTATAGAAATCATATGGACAATATTGTGCACGTATTTAATGCATGTCTTATGACAAGATTATTAATCACACTTAAGCAATTAACTGTGATTGAATATTCTTTTCTAAGCACATTAATATATAAAGATTATAATTGTCACATTTATGAAATTGACAATGGAATATCAAAACTCTTTCTTGAGTGATTATTTCAGCGAGGACGATAAGTAATCAAAAGGAGTTTATGAATTCAAATAAATCTTTAGAAGTGTACAAAGTGCAATAATCCATTGATGGATAAATGCATGCATCTAGAAGATTACTCTTATGTTTAATTATTAAATTCATGTTTTGATTTATAATTGAAATAAGATAATTTCTAAGTATTCCTAAAAGCTAGTGGGAGTATTATGTTTAATTTTTTAAATCATATATGTTGTAGAACATATGAAAAGTAACATTCCATATATGTAAATGTTAAGTCTTAGAATGGAATGAAACTTTACTTGTAAGATTTAGGAAATAAGACATATAACCTTGGAATGAATGTTTATTGTTGAAACACGTGTGGTAAATGAATCTAATATAACATGATATATTATTTAGAAAGTCTAAATGGATATGAATGACATGAATAAAATCTAAGTAGGACTCAAAGATCTTTCATGAACATCATGTTTTGTTTTATCATGCTTGATTACAAGATGATTTGGCAATATTAATATCTAATTAAAAAGTTATTAGATAACTTGTGTAATATTCTAAATGAATATGTTTGATTATAGAATCACATCCTAAATCTGGAACAGCTTCCAAATTCTATAGATGAACAATTTTCAATTGTTGTGAAAATTGTCATAGCCAACAAACTTGAAAGTTTGAAGGGCATCAAACATTACATAATAGATATTAAGGTTTACGGGAAGTTTTAATAACATATTGTTGTTGCATACAATGATGTTATTGAAATTGAGATGACACTCAATACTAGTTATGGTAAGGATTTCGTTCTTTGCTATAAGTACTAGTTGTGCTTACTAAAAGCATAAGTTGCGTTATACATTAAGAGAATAAGAATACTTTAAACTTTAAAATGTTTGGAAGTTTAATTATCATAAATTGGTGGTTAAGGATGTCTCACATTTTTATGAAATATGTCATTATCAAAATAGTTGACTATGCACATATAAGAATTTCAATAGTTGAATTCTTAAAATAAGTATTCTTAAAATTCCGATAGATCAAAGTTGGATGATTTATGTCTTGTCAACAAGTATGAATGTCATTGCTTGAGACAAAATTCATCAACAAGAGTTATCATGCATTGATCTATTTGCATGGCCGTGCCCAAGATCTTCCCTGAATATATTCAGATGATTTGGTAATCTTGATCAATCACTAACAACGAGAAACAGAATGGTTAATCAAGGAATGACTTTGATCCATATCCTTATTAACATGATATTAGAAACAAAAGGATAATAATAATGAGAAATCTTTAAAAGGTTTTTCCAGGAGCCTTACTCGAGATCGTACTAGAGGCATCGACGTGTTGCAAGACGCTAACCGATGTGATTACACTATTAAAATATGTCCAAGTGGGAGCTGTTAGATTATGGACATTATTTTAGTAGTCGTATGTTAGGATCGAACTCGAGATCACGGGATTGCACACAATACGTATGAAGAGAAAAAAAAATAATTATTTATAAATGTTATAAGTAATTATTAATGAACACAAAACTAGTAATAGTAATTAGTATTTAATGATAAATGACTAATGACCTATTAAAGAAGATTAGGAAAGTAATACTAATGAATATTTGGAAACAAGGGAAGGTTCCGGAATCCCTTTGGAGACACCTAAACCAATCAGCCAAGGAAGGTTCTCCACCTCCTTTGTGCCTTGAGCTCCAAGTTTCAATTAGTATATATACAAACCCAAGATGTATTGTTTTCTCATAACTTGTACACACACATCTTGGTGTTTTCTCTCCTCTTCTCTTTGTCTCATAATCGATCCATCTAAACAATCCCTAAGGGATTCGATTTTCATTGATCAAAATAAGTTTTGTGTTTTATTTACTTGCATAAACTTTTTCTTGAATTAGTACGTGTGTACAAGAACGTGATTCAAACACATTATTGTTTGATTCTTGGATTGAATTACAAAAGAGGTAAGGGGTAATTCTTATAATCCACATAAACCCTAATTAGGGTTCTTGATTTGAAGATTGCAATTGATTCTTGTTCGGGCTAGAATCACAAAGGTATGTTTACTATTTATATTTGATTAATTAATTACATGTTATATGATCTTGTTATAATTGCTTCCGCTATGCTCACTTGATGTGTTTGATTTATTTTATATGATTGTCATGATATTATAATTCCAACAGTTGTTTCATTTCGTTGATTATTGCACGTTATTTTTTTTGTTAAGTAAAAAGTGGGTCAGGTGTTCGGTGCGGAGTTAAAAATTTCAGAAAAAAATTTGAAACGGCGTGGTTCTTGATGGCGTTTTGCGGCCGGGCTCGCTAAATATATGTTAGATAAAAGTTTAAAGTAGTTTTCGCAAGTCATTATATAGTAGGGGGTATGTTTCGTAAATAGTGTTTTGGGCTGTTTTTTAACCCATTATACAGTAGAGGGTATGTTTTGTAAATACTATTTTGGGTTTTTACCTGAGCCAAAGTGGGCTTGTGATTGGGAGAAAAAAAATTCTGAAGCCCAAGTGATGTCACATGGCGTCATTTGACGCTGATTTACTATATATAGTAATGTGTCAACCCATTTTTCTTGTAAAATGGAGTATCTAAGAGATTGCTTTTGTAACACCCCCAAAAGTCGTTATTAACAGCGGAAGACTTAACATGTCAGCAGAAGACTTTCGGGGTATTACTTCGAGGATCTTTGTCACAATCATAGTAGATATCACAAAGTGAAGTATTAAAGATTTATTTTATTTCAAAATACCAAATATCAGAAATACAAAACATTATTAAGTTAAGAACGTGTTTTATTCTGAAGGAAAATAAGTAGTTTATTATAGTCCTTGTCATGCTTTTGCCCACTCCGTGCCATCCAGATCCATCTTGTTTAATTACCTGAGATAAACATGCTAAAGTCAACATAAAGTTGAGTGATATTCATAGGTTTGAGTTTAAGAGTTTAATCACAAGTTACGAATGTATTGTAATCACATACAATCAATATGTTAAGAAAATTAATGTTCCTGTTATTGCCTTAAGCTCATGATACTCAACGATTAACAGCCAATCATAAATATGAATTATGATGGTAAGTAATAGGCCCCCAAAGATAGGTATTTGTCAATAACCTATTTATAAGAACAATAATGTGCGCCTGGTGTTTTCTCCAACAACCAAACGAGGATTGTTAATCACTAATAGTACTATCCACGATTATTTACGTTCACCCTTCAGGTGATTAAGGTTCATGATAGAGGGACTTTTGACAATAGTAACTTAAGCAAATAACATTGGCCTGACGGTATTTCAATACCCGGTATAAAAGACTTGTGATCGAGTTTTAAGCATGTATCTCCCCACGGGAAAATAGTTAAAGAGTGGGCTATGAAATCACCTTAGTAGTACAGTGGTATCGTAGTCTCAACAAAGCAAGGAAACGGCTTCACACAACACAACCTAAAAGATAATGCAAGTTTCAGTTGATAGTTTAAATCTGGTTTTATCGCGATTACTTGTTATTTAGTTACGAATAAATCTCGTGTTTGTTTAAGTGTCTAAAGTTTAAAAAAAAAATAATGTTATATATAATCATAACTCGTAAGTAAAATGATCGATGATTGATATAAAGTTAGTTTTTATAATGAAAATAAACGTATCGTTTTACAAGAAATAAATAACGTATTGTTATATTGTTTAATTATATATCGTATATATATATATATATATATATAAGTTTATGTTTATATAAATCTTATATTAATTATATGTTTAAATATGTAAAAGGTTAATATTATTTTTATAATATAATATTTACTGAAAATTCCTTCAAGTTTCCATAATTTACATTTTTAACCCTAACGATATATATATATATTACACCGTTAGTCCAAAATATTTATAATTTGCATTTTTGGTCCAAAAGCATCAATATTTACATTTTTCAACTCTAATTATCATTTTTATCAGTTTAGAACTCAAAGTTTTATGTTTTGACAGTTTCTACCCATAGTTTCCCATTTTGACACTTTTAGTCCCTCGATTTGAAAAATTTGCAAACTTAGTCCAAATTTTACCAAATGAAAAGTTTAACATTTTTATTTATTAAATAAGCTCAGAATATTTCAAATAGCTTATTTGATTAGCTTATTAGCTTAAAAACCAATTTTTATACAAAATGGGCCTTAACGAGCCAAATTAAGGCCCGTTAAGGTTTCGTGATCCATTGGGTGTACGAGAGGTTTGGGCCTGGTCTCGGGTTCATTTTTATGTTCTAAAAACGTTGCATATAAGTCTAGAATACCAGCTTATCTAATAAGCTTCAAAACAGTTTAACGGGCTAATAAGCCCATAAGTTAGCTTATTAATTCTTATGATAAAACAGTTTTTGGTTGATCAAAATGGCTTTAGTAATTAGCTTAAACGAGCTAATAACTTCGAATAAAATATGGTTCCCAATTGTTTACCAAGTTGTCTATGAGATCGAGTTTTAAAAACAATATGTTACGTTTCTAGATTTGGAAATAACGAGGCCAAGTAAATGACTAAAATTTATTTTGAAAACAGTTTGAAGGCTTAGAAATATTCTAAGTCTTTTCAGTTATTTCGAATGGGTCAAGACTACTTCAAATCGTGTCGTTTTCTTATTAAGTATATGTTATTTTTAGATCAAACTTTACGTCACTTGATTGTTTAGTACATTAGACATTTAGGATGTGAATTAAAATACATATGTCACGTTTATATTTTACGAACTAAATGAGGCAAAGTGAACGTGCAAAACTTCATAATAACGAAAATAGAATATAACAAAGGAACTCCAAGTGCTCACCTCACCTCAAAATAGGTGGTTTAAATGGTTCGTAGGGATCGAGTTTGGTTCAAGGAGGATTGTAGCGTGGTTCGCGGCACACCAAGGTTCAAGTAGACTCCAAGCTTGCTTCCTAGGTTCTCTTCTAAGCGTGGCTCTCCTAGCAATCCTTTTGTCCCTCCATAGCTCCTTTTCGTTATTAATTTTAGTGGTATGGTACGTATGAGTGTATGAAGTGATGTGGTTTGCATGTAAAGCTTATATAGGCTGCATTTTGAATGTGTATGGACAAGATAAGTTCACAAGGATGGAGGTGGCACGTTAGGCGAATAGTGACGCCACAAATCTAAACCAATCGAGTATTTACATAGCCAAGATCTCGTGTGATTGTTCCTGCTCACTCCTGACGCATACTTACATTCACATTGTTCATTTAGATAGGATTGGAGAGCAATGGGTGGTGCTAAGGGATGTATTGACACGTTTTGAGTTATCTTGTAACATGGCTTTCGAGTTTTACTTTGGGCAAAATTTAGGTAGTAAACGAGCAACTCATATTGTAAACTTGGTCATTCTTAATTCCTTGTCAGCTCGTAATTTAAGTTATGTAAAAATATGTGTGTGTTATGTGTCGAATTTATAGGATATTAGGGGTGTTCCTTGGCTCGCTCGCAAAACAAACAAAGAAAAGAAAAAAATTTCATAAGGGTGGGTTTTGGGTTTTTAAGCCCTTTGGGCTTGCGTTTGTTTTTGGCCCAGCAGAAGAAAGAAAACAAAATGAAAAAAAAAGGGTCCGTTTGGTATTTATGCTAGAAAGTGGGCCCATTTAAGACGTGGGGTCCACATAGAAATTTTTAGGGAGTCGGGATAAGTTCAAGTAACGATGGTGAGCAATCTCGGGAATTTTCGTAGGTTCCGGAATATATAAATATTGTACGTTATAGATTAACGAGACGTATATTATAAAATATAAATGTTTTTAATATAAATATATACGCGATAATTTAGACTATCTAGGTTTGTGTGCAAGCAACGTTTCTAAGCAAAAGATAATTCACAATTTTAATTATATATCAATTCTAAAAAAAAAAATTTTTTTCATACGTAAAAGTGGGTATTTAAATAACGTAACAACTTGTAGGTATTTACTAACCGTTGAGAAAATTACGAGAGGGTACAGCTTTCATCATTCATTTCATGATGTGACCTCTCTAACGAAAGAAGTGTCTTGTGTGACCTTTTTAGAGCACACGGTAAGTTAACATGCCAACCGAGTTAAGTTATAACGCAGGCCAAAAACAAGGTGTGTTACCTTACCATCACCTGCGTTAAGGGGGGAGGGTAACCCACGTTAAGGGCTTAACCCACGTTAACAAGCACTAGGAAAAAAAAAAAAAAAAAAAAAAAAAAAAATCATCCCACCCCGTCTAGCAGGGTTGAAATTGAAAATACTAATTGAGGTGGAGGTAAGTTAAGGTGAGTTAAATGTAAGTTATGTTACCGGGGTTAAAAGTCAAGAGTTAAGGTTAAAAGGTAAAAGCTGATGTGGCGCTGACGTGACAGTGCATTAAGTTTTAACCCGGGTGACTTTACCGTGTGCTCTTAGGACGCTATTGATGTAATAATCATGTTTTACGAGAATTATACTCATTTTACGACACTAAATTTGGTCCGGACAAAACTAACAAAACACCTTTTTGTTGAGACTTTTTATTTGTACTATCTTATTGCAATTTTGATTCAACCTATCTTATAAATAGAATTGTTGCAATTTCTAATAAAAAAGTTGTTAGTAAACTGGGTAAAAGTTGTAATTAACTACATAAATGGTCCTTGTGGTTTGCTGAGTTTTACGGATTCAATCTATTTTTCAAATTAGTTACAGGTTTAGTCACCGTGGTTTTGACATGTTACGGATGTCTATTTTGCCCAAAGCATTTACTTTTTGTTCTTAAGTCGAATAAAATGACAAAAATACCCCTCACTTTCATCCTTTTAATTTTCCTTTTTCATTTATATTTAATTTTAATTCCATCTTATTTTTATAGCTACAAAATTCAATCCAAACATACCTAATCGGCTAATCGTTCTTTTTTCAACCTATACAAGGTTAAATCCGAACACTTCATCTATTTTTCTTTAACATCATCCAGAATTTTCAAGGCTTTAAGTTATTTATATCTTATAGAAGTGCCTTTATATGCTTATAGTTTTAAATATTATTTCATAATATAAGCTTTTTTTTTTTTTTTTTTTTTTTTTTACACCTCTAATATTTATAAACTATATAATAATTTAGTTAACTTTCTTTTTTTGTCCGACATTGTTTAACCATATTTAGAAGCGGTATTCTTTTTTTGTGCTTAGTAACAAAACTATTTCTAAGTCACCTTGATTACATCTTGTCTTTTATTGGATCACTCCATTGGGTTGAATTGCTCCTCACTAGGGGTGGAAATGAGCCGAGCCGAGCCCGAGCTCGTTAGAGCTCGAGCTCGGCTCGTTTATATATATAAAGCTCGAGCTCGGGCTCGAGTTCATTTTGAGCCTCATATTTTGAGCTCGAGCTCGGCTCGTGAAAATTTTCACAAGCTCGAGCTCGGCTCGGGCTCGACTAATTTATATGATATGTTAAAGAAAACAAAGTTCAAATGGAGCTCGGCTCGTTTATTACATAAGGCTCGAGCTCGTTTACTACTTTTAAGCTTGTTTATACGTATAGACAATTTATATATGTATATAATTCTAGGGCTCGTTTAGGCTCGCGAGCCTACTCGAGCTTTTTTTATAGAGCTCGGGCTCGAGCTTGATTATTAAATGAGCCCAAACTTAGGCTCGAGCTCGTTTAGGCTCGACTCGTTCGAGCTTTTTACCGATCCGATCCCCAGCTTTTCACGAGTGGCTCGGCTAGTTTCCACCCCTACTCCTCACCTTGTTCGCTTTTTGAGATCTTATTCAGATATCTTTTATCATAATGCGTCACCAACTCACAATTTTCTCGATTATCAATATGATTTCGTGCAATAACTCACAATTTTCTCGATTATCAGTATTTGGAGTATAAAAGACAAAAGGAGCAGGGAAATTCGATATATTCTTACATCTCTTGTATAGGCTTTGGTCTTTCATTTAATACAAAGTTTATGTTAGAGGTGTGCTTATATAGTTGATATTTTAAGGTTTTGTCCTATTGCTAATGGTTATAAAACTAAAATACCTATAGGATTGGGCTTTTATCATTATGTGAAGCCGAAATCTACAAAATCAAGTGAAACTAATATGCTAGAATTTTTAGCAATCAACAATCTAAATCAAAATGTTGTTACATATTCTTAAACCTTGGATGAATGTATTATTTCCATATAAGTAACATTCATGGATCCTACTAGACAAATTGTACTTTTGATTGAAAAGAAAAATGTTAACGTATTGTAGATTTGTTTACATCGACTTTTTAGTGATTGTTCATTTTCTTTTATAGCACGCTTTACTTCAGGGATGGAACTGGAACACGATGCGACCAAGTGCGCTTAAAATAAAGTAATAAACTAAAGAATACCACAAACATGATTTCAACAACCAGATGCATCTTTAAAAAATCTAAGTTTTTCTTAACAAAATTAACAATACGACACAAAAACTCATGAGTATTTCGTAGGGCTTAGCATCGGCCAGATCCCGACCCGACCCGACTAATCCCGATCCCGAAAGTGGTCTGAAACCTATACCGAATACCGACCCGAAAGTGTTCGGTATACTCGGTTTCGGGTTTGTCGGTTCCAGTCAACGTTGCTTGTCTTTTCTCGGTTTTTGGCCTATCCCGACCCGTCCCGTCCTGACCAGAGTCCCGAAATCATGGAAAACTCGAACCGAGTCTCGATCCGAGTAGCAGTCGGTCTGGATTGGTCGGAATCGGTTTCCGGTGGTCGGAATCGGGCGTCGGTTGTCGGTCGGGGTTGCTCACCCCTAATATTTCGAGATCCACCTTGATAGTTAACATAGACAAACTCAGGGTGCAAAATGTAAACCTGAACACCACCACCATCATCAACAACCACCCACCCAAAACCACCGTTGACCGTTAAAACCGCCGTTGACCGTTACATAACTAACTTCCGATCATCATGTTCGTCACCAAATCACGGCCAATTAATCATCACCTCCTCAATCCTTCACTCTCACTTTCAAAACACACACTAACACACACTCAAAAACACACACTAAACCCTAACCCTAACGAACACCTCATCTTAAACCACCTCTCTCTCCTATTACCTATCCGTCACCAATTCACTCCGTTGACCCCTAACCAAAAGTCAATGCAAAAGTCAACTCAAAAGTCAACGCAAAAGTCAACGGGCTTATTATCATTACTATCACCTGAGGATAAGTTGAGAGGTGTGTTTGTTCAGAAACTTATCGGAACAGCCGCGGTTAAACGCGCGTTAACCGCGGCTGCGTCCGATATCGTTTCGGATAGTTCGGAGAGTGATTTTAGGGAGGTAGTTAGTGAGGTTTTGAATAGAGGTGGTTTGGATGGTGAGAGTATGGTTAGGGTTTTCGAGTGGGCGGTGGAAAGGGGGAAAATGAATGGAGGTGTGGACGGTTATAACGTGGCGTTTAAGGCGTTAGGTAGACGGAGGTTTTTCGATAAGATGAGGTTTTTGTTAGGTGAGATGAGGGGGAAGGGCGTGAGAGGTGATTACGAGACGTTGGAGATTTTTGTGGATAGTTACGTTAAGGCGAAGCGAGTAAGTAAAGGCGCGGAGATTCTTAAGAATTTGGAGGAGTTCGGGATGGATGAGTGGGATTTGGAGTGTTTGAAAGTGGTGCTTAGGTGTTTGTGTCGGCGTGGGCGTGTAACGAGTGCGGATAAGTTGTTGAGTAAGACGAGAGGGAAAGGGAAAGTTGAGTTTGACGGTGAGACGTATGGGATTGTTATCCGTGGGTGGTGTAAGTTGGGTCGGGTTAGTGAGATGGAGAGGGTGTTGAATGAAATGGTGGAAGATGGATTTGGTCCGGATAGTTTGAGTTTTAGTTACGTGATCGAAGGTTTAGGTAGAGGTGGTCGGATAAACGACGCGGTTAAGATATTTGAAAATTTGAAAGAAACACGAACATGTGAGGTGAATGTTGTTGTTTATAATGCGATGATTTTTAATTACATTTCGATTGGTGATATTGACGAATGTTTGAAATACTATAACGATATGTTGAGAACCGATTGTGAACCGAATATGGATACTTACGTGCATATAATTTTTGCGTTTCTTAAAGCTAGAAGGGTAGCCGATGCTATAGAAATGTTTGACGAAATGCTAGGTCGGGGGGTTACAGTTACTACAGGGGCAGTAACGTCAATTATCGATACTTTATGTAGTTTTGGCCCACCACACGCTGCTATGATGATTTACAAAAAAGCAAAAGACGCCAAGTGTACTATATCAGTAACTGCTTACAAAACATTGCTTATGCGATTGTCGCGTTTTGGTAAATGTGGCATGCTTTTGAACGTATGGGATGAGATGGAACGAGATGGTTATGTTTCTGATGTTGAAGTTTATGAGCATATAATTAACGGGCTTTGTAATAATGGTCAACTTGAAAAAGGCGTGAGTGTTACGGAGGAGTGTTTGGAGAAAGGGTTTTGTCCTAGTAGGCTTATTAGCGCTAAGTTGAATAATAAACTGTTGGCTGCAAATAAAGTCGAGATGGCTTATAAACTGTTTTTGAAGGTTAAGAAAAGCCACCATGATGAAAATGCACGGAAATATTGGAGAGCTAAAGGATGGCATTTCTGAGTTCGTATCGTCATAAGTTGGTTGTCTGCTATGTAAGTATTCACCACTTACTTCTTATATTCGTTCTGATATATGCGTAGGATAAGTATTGAAAAGGTTAAACTAAGGCTAGTTGAATCTCAACTTGGTTTCATTTAAGCCAATTCTGGTAAAAAAAACATGCAGCAAATTGTAAAATTCAAGGAAATTTTATATGAGTAGATTTGAAAATTTCTAGCAGTTTAATTAGATTGGGTTGATTCTGGGAAATTTTATAGCTAACGGGTTAAAGTGGTAAAATTTCAAAAATTAGCTAAGGAAAGGAGTCAAATTGGTCAAATGTCACAGAAACGTATTCAGTTAAATTTTTTAACGTAAGGTTATGTTTAACGTAAGTATTCTCTGCTTACTTATATCTTATACGGGAAAATTACTAATCTGACCGTTTTTGAGTCTGTTATATAACAAAATAACCCATTATTAAACCAGCAAAAATCACTTAAGACATGAATTTTGCGGAATCCTTCGGATTTTCTGCGAATTATTTGGCTTCTCTTCTTGCGAAATTACTCAAAAGTTTTGGGAAAAATCAATTTTTTGGTTCTTTCGGAAACTAATAGGGAAAAAATTTGTCTCAAGAAAGGCTGGATTCGTAATTTCTCTTTCTAATCTTTTTTATGATGCTATTTCAGTTGCTTTAATCTGTAATTTCGTTACAAACTTTGTGCAGATGCAAGTATTTCAAGATCTTGATTGAACGACCACATGTCTTAAGCGTGGTCAATTTACATCGTTTGACTTCCAACTTTGACTACACAAAGTATCATGGTCGGGATGATCTCATTTTACAATGCGCCCTAGCTCAAAATCCGATTGCTCAACTTATTCTGGGAAAGGTATCCATTCTTAAGCTCATATTGTTCTTTATCTATCCAAATCCGTCTCTGCAGGGACAGTTTCGTGATTAATTACATTTCACAAGGATAAATCTTGGTAGTTTTTGACATACCCCGGTTTACTTTATGATGTATATGTCATGTGGTATGACATGGGCGTTTGGGTTAAATGGGTAGAGCTTAAGGGCTGGTCAAAACAGGATGGGCCAGATTGGGATGAACCACCAACATTTGTTATTCTTTCTTGGAACTTCATAAATGAGAATCCTGAACTTATAATTACGAAAGCTATCAATCTTTTATAAAATGGGCAAATTTTATTGGCAATATATGCGGGTTGTAAAGGGTTTGGGTCAGATGTGTACAGTTTTGTGCCGGGTAAAACGGGTCTGCTTGACTCTTTTTTTTCCCGCATTTTTCAGAATCTTATAAACCAATAATAATTTCAATTATTACAAAGCTATTCTCAAAGTATGAATCATGTTCCAATGGTTTAACAATTCAACTTAGGATATTTGTGATTTCTTATTTTACTGGTTTATCTGCTTATTGCCCCTACAATACCCAAGACTTGGGAGATCATTCATCCGTCTTGCCAGCTCGAAAGACATTAATCATCTAATATTTATAGCTTTAAACGGATACATTCTCCAATTTGCTGGATTTCAAAAGTCTAATGCGCATGGGATGTTTGTTGTTGTCAGGAATATGTGCTTATATGAGCTCACAAGGTTTTGTGAGCTAACTGGATGGTTAGAGAGTCCGTCACCAAACAACTTTGTGGCGCAGGTAATGCCACCACATGATGTAGCTCATCGTGAGGAGGTGATCGTGATATTTGATAAACTCTTCCCCTCGACTCATGTTTTTAGTAGAATGTCTATTATTCGTAAGCTTTACTAGTGTTATGATGGGACTGGTTGCAGCCCTTTGAATCCCAAAGGATGTCTTGGCATCGGGTTGACTATCAGTCACAGTTAGCCCAACTGTGGGGATTGACTATGAACTGTTGATCAGTACATATGGAAACCTAGTTTCAAAAGGTTTCGCGTTTGAGAGTGACACCTGTACTGCTTATTGCACTCTATAGCTTTGTTTCAAAACTTCTTAAAGGCCAAACGAACAATCATTGTAATAGGTGTAGAATATCATTATAGCAGGAGCTTAATTATATTACTCGGCATATGTATACCTAAAATATGCTAAATCACAAGTGATGCCCTGATGTTTAGTTAAACACGGGTGGGTATTAAGGGAGACATTCTTATCATCAACATCAATAAATATCCAATCCTAACAATTGAGAAGTGACCTAGTGTCAAAAGGCTTTTAAATTTCACTTCAAAAATATGCGATGTTTCACTTCAATTCAACACCTGCTAGGTGCAAACAATTTTAAAATAGTCACACCAACAGTGCTTTACCTAGTTTGAGTCTGTGTGACATTTTTAAATCCCGTGAATTAGTCATCAAAAAGTCAAAAACCATATTTACCAAAAAAAGAAAAAAATGCCGAATTTTGTCAAAAAAAAAAGTTATTGAGCATCAGGTCAAAGTCTACCGTAACCGAAAAAAGATTTTCATAGAAAACATGAACTGAGAGCTGAACTTAAATGACTCGATCGGTTTCGGTTTGTGTCGGTTGGTTCAGTTTAGACGGTTTAGGTGTGTTTTACTCGGTTTTGACATGAACGGTACTGAACCATGCCGAACCGAAACCAAAGTGTGTAATTTTTCACATACTAGTGTGAATTTCTTGATTTTTCACATTTTAAAATGTGTAAATATGCTCTAATAATAAGTGTGAGTATGTTACTATTTTGCAGTAGTGAACCCACTATACTTCTTTACTGATTAATGGATACCTCTTATTTTATTAGAGTTATTATTACTGATGTAATTTATGTCTTCAAACTCTAGTATCAAAATAGTGAGTTTATTTGATAAAAGATTGATAGGTTTTTATTAGGTAAGTGATATTTATTAGTTATTTACATGGAAGCTTAGCTTTTATCCGATGTTGCAAAAATCGGCCGAATCGGCCTTAATCGTTAATCGGTCATACACCTTGTTGATTTTTGAAAATCGGTGAAAAAATCAGCGTAGGCAAAAAAATCGGAAAAAAACAGTAAAAAATTAGCCGAATCGGTCAAATTTAAAAAAATAAAAATTTAAGCATTCTATTAATTTGGGGATCGTTTATTTCACTTATAACACACAATGGGCCTCATAATTAGAATTTGAGCCTTTTATTGAGGTTTGAAAACATAAGAGGCTTGGAATCAGCTAAGATCTTTAGTTTGCTCTCCAGAAATACCCAAAACATGTAGGAAATGCCAATCTGATTAATCCCGCCTTGGCCGATTAATCGCTGCAGTGTAGTCGACCGCCCGACTACCGATTCACGATTTTTAAATACCACTTCTATACGAATTATTTACCTTTATGCCCTCCCACCACCTTTGACTTTTTTTTCCTGTTTGACTACCTTAGATTGAATATGGTAATAAGGAGTTACCGTGTTACCTTTTTTGAACTAAATTACCGTGTTACTTATAATATTTCTAGTTTCTGGGAAGCATCGACTAATCTAGCTAGGCGTGTTTTTTGCTTCTTTTCATTCTCTATAAATAATATATCGTAACCTAGAACGATTTCATTATTTAGTTTACAATGTCGAGATCTAATGTGAACGTTGTTTTGCTTAGGAAGAGGGAGTCGTACTCGGTGCCATGGCCATTTGTCGTTGCACTTTGTTTTTTGCTGACGATTTTCATTATTTTACCTTGTTTAGATATCATAGATGTCTTTAAACTTCTTGTTGGTTTCGGCGTATCGGTGTTTCTTCTCACACAATGGTTGGTGGATTTTAAGTGTTTTCTTCACTATACGAAGGTTGGTTATTTTGTGACATTCTGAAAGCTTGCATATGCATGTTTTTGTTTTTCGGTTCATAGCAGAACTGTGATGTGTGTCATGATATTTGTAGGTTGAAGATGTTCATCTTGCAGATGCATGCAAAATTACTACATTCGCCCAAATAGTACCACTACATTCGCGTAAGGTTGTAACTTCGTTCAAATTGTTTCTTCTATACTACATTCGTAGCTCGATTTATTTTAGTTACATATACAACAAAAGGTTTAGGCCATATAACGTCAAGTCGTCAACATATTTTCCTTCAAGTTTCATTATCATACTTTAAAACCTGTTCCAACTTACCAACCATGTTTCTTTTTGCTTGGTCGGCTCAGATGGTAGGCTCTTTGACAGAGGTGATATATTTTGATTTCCAAAAGCAGCGTTTCATCTATTCGCACGAAAAAGAAACTTTTTACAAGCTTCCCTACCCAACCAACGAAACTTTTGGCTACTATCTTAACAGCACTGGATACGATACTGACTCTCAACTTCAGATTGCTGCAGACAAATGGGGACGCAATGTGTAAGTTAGATTTACGATGGCCCTTTTATTTTCTTTCTTCTTTGTTAAAATCGCGTATTTTGCTGTTAAATTAATCTTCTGCTACTGGCATCTCTGCGCAGAATTGAGTATCCACATACCACTTTCCGGGAGTTGGTGAAAGAGCACTGCATAAAGCCTTTCTTTCTATTTGAGGTTCAACATCCATTACCATGTGCGTTTGTTATTTCTTTTCTTAACGACCTTGTTATATATATTCACGTTTGATCTGCAGGTCTTCTGTAATGGACTTTGTTGTTTAGGAGGCCCCGGATTTATTAATAGTGGTCTCTTCGGTCTCTTTGTTGCGTTTCTGGTTGAGTCATTGGCGGTCATAAGTCAGCTGAAGACTTTGTCAAATATTAGACGCGATAGAGTAGCTATAGATTCCAGGGTGCCTATGGTGTACCGTAATGGAAAGTAAGTTGTAACGTGACTTACACATTCTCTTTCTGGTTCTTCATTTGGCTCGTTATGAATAAATATTCGATCACTTCTATTGCAGGTGGACACGTGTGGTAGGGACAGATCTTGTGCCTGGGGACATTGTGTCTATTGGTCGTTATGTTCGTCAAGATACAGAAACAGAAGAATGTATCCCTGCAGACATGCTTATTCTTGAAGGTAGTCTTATTGTGAGCGAGTTTATCCTCACAGGCGAGTCTATCCCTCAACTCAAGGTACTTCTCTTTTTCAATTTCCTTCCAAGTTTGTATCATCTTCTAGTAAACTCATAACATAAAAACGTCAAAAACTGTGTACTCCATGTTTTCAGGTTTCAGTTATGGACAGAAGGCCAGAAGAGCATTTGTCTTATAAACGAGATAAAAGACATGTCCTTTTTCGTGGCACAAGGATACTGCATCATGAGCCCAATATGGTCGGTCTTCCACGAAGTCTCAATTTTTTTTTCTTCTATCATTAGTTGTATATGATACTGGTACTAACTTGTTTTTATTGTTTGTGTTTTTCGTTGCTTCAGAAATTTCATATTACAGCGCCTAAATAGGTAAATGTGCATATTTATCATCTTAACTCCCTATATCAGTTATTCCGTTAATTAACATAATCTATGTTGTTGAATTAGGGGCTCGAGAATCCAAATAGGACTACACACACGCTTTTCTTAAGCTATACCTTATGTATAACTTCTGTGATACCACCTGAGCTGCCAATAACATTGTCGATGGCTGTATATGTATGTTTTGCTGTAAAAAACCGCGTGGTATACTATTTGCTGGGAAAGTAATCAGCAGACTAGTGTGACGCAAATTTTCAAGTCGCTATCTAAAGAGATGAACACATTCAGCGAGATGCAACCATTGCACGGCCTTGCCCTTTTGTTTTGGTGCATCAGGATGATGACTCGAGGCTATTCGCTTCTACTTTTTCTTGTTATTGTTGGATTACCATGTAACAAAATTTTGAGTACATTATTTTGGATGATGTTAAGCTAATGCTGTTAAAACATTTTGCTATGGTAATGACATGCTTTGATGAATCTTTTTATAACTTTAGACTCGTTAATTGTCTTATACTATTTTGTTTTGAATAGTGTTCATTGAAACGAACTTAATGCTTTAGTGAAAGTAAGATTGTAAAATGTCTTTAGAAAATGTTTGTCCCACATCGACAGGTGAAGAACAACTAAATGAGGAGAGAGTCTATAAACTGGGGGAGGTGCATTGAAGTTATTTACTTTTCATGAACTTGCTTTCATATAGTTATAGCTTTAAATGTTATGGGTGTTAAAGTTTGATTTAGTATAAACAGTTAACTTTGTTTTATAGTACTAAAATGAATTTTTTCACTCCTAACATTTACAAACTATATAATAATTTACTTTAACTTTTGTTTGTCTCACATTGTTACCATATTTAGGAGTGGTAACGATGCGAGTTTACAGCGGGCGGCTATCCTCATTTTGTGCTTGATATTACGTTGGGTATTTTATTGGGGCAGTTCTGTTAGGGTGAAATGCTCCACGCCTTGTTCGCTATTCGAAATCTTATTGAGGTGTGAGCGTCTTCTTCGAGAGTAATGTTTAACCAGGCTCACAATTTCTGTTTATTATTTATTTTCATGATAAACAATATGATTTCATGCAATAACTTGAACAATCGAGCACCTATAAATAATAAACAGTATTAAAATAATCACAAATTATAGCTTCCTTTGATATATGATGATGACTCTTTGATGAACCTCATCGGAAATATGATGATGACTTACACGACATGAGGGGAACCTAATAAACTTACACGATGATCTCATTAAGAAATAAGCTCATCTCGATCTTTATTGTTATGTTTAAGTTTAGACTAGACAAAACAAGCTACTAAAGTTAGTGGTTTGTTTAAGCATTTAACAGTGGTAGATTTTGCAGGCCAAAAAGTTGAAGCTCTAAATTGTGTATTACATAGCCCAATGCATAAACGGGCCAATTGAATCTTCCCACGTTTTTAAGGGAAGCATATCTTTATTTGACTAGAGTTTAGGGATCACAAAACGATTTCAATCCCGGGCGAGATATGAGGAAGGTAAATTGTAGACCGACAATACTCATAATCTAAGGTAAAACCGAGAGTACGAAGACTGTTTACATGTACAAAAGATTGTTTGGTTTTTTCTCTCATTCAACCACTTTACAAGAATCGATATTCGAGTGTGTTTGATATAATTTTTTAAACTTATAATAGCTTAAGAATTTATAATTGTCTCGCTATGTTTAGTTAGTAGTAATCTTCTCTATCTATTGGGCACAAAATATAAGTATCAATGCTTAAAAAATAGGGAAAATGATAAAAAAAAAAAATGCATCGAACTTGACACTTTTTACTATTGTATGGTGCCAATTATTATTTTTTTCATTGTAACACAAAACTTTTGATTTTTTCTCATTGTATGTATCCACGTCAGCAAAACGTCATGATAAAAAAGGGAAAATGATAAAAAAATGTATCGAACTTGACACTTTTTACCATTGTATGTGACGCTTTGCTGACGTGGATATATACAATGAGAAAAAATCAAAAGTTTTGTGTTACAATGAAAAAAAAAAATAGTTGGCACCATACAATGGTAAAAAGTGTCAAGTTCGATGCATTTTTTTTATCATTTTCCCTAAAAAAATATATCAAGAGATTGCAACCATTGCGCGGCCTTGCTCTTTTGTTTTGGTACATCAGGATTATGTCTCGAGACTATTTGCTTCTATTTTTTTCTTGTTATTGTTGGATTACCATGTAACAAATTTTTGAGTACCTTATTTTGGATGATGTTAAGCTAATGCTGTTAAAACATTTTGCTATGGTAATGACATGCTTTGATGATTCTTTTTATAAAACTATATATATATGATTGTTAAATGAATCTTTTTATAATTTTAGACTCGTTAATTGTCTTATGTTTTGTTTTGAATAGTGTTCATTGAAACGAACTTCGATGTGTAACCACAATATACAAACTAGCAGGATGCTTTTTGTGTAAAGTAAGACTGTCAAATGTCTTAAAATAATGTTCGTCCCACATTGACAATTGAAGAAAAATTGGCTGAGAAGATGATTCTATAAGGTTGGGAGGTGCTTTGTTGTTACTTACATTTCATAGGCATCTCTTTTAAATACTTTTATAGGTTTAAATGTTATGAGTGTGAAAAGTACAGTTAGTATAAACATTTTGTTTTATATTACTAGTTGTACTTATGATACTTATAAACTATATAAACTCTCCTAACCCCCCCCCCCCCCCCCCCCCCCCCCCCTTTAGAGGAGAAAGGGTTGAGGGGTAAAATAATACTGGTAGGGTACCCGTGCACTGCAGCGACGGACACACTAAAATAAAATTTTTCGATTGAATTAATAAAAATGTCACGGGAAGTTATTCCGACACTTAAATTTGCCTCGAGAACGAAATTCTAAAAGATTTGGTAAACTAAAATTCCCACCCTAGCATATATTTACAATCTTAGTCCCTAAGGGTGCAATAGGGTTCACGAAAGGTCCAAAACACTTTCATATATAAACCTCATTATACCGTCACTTAGGGTTTGACACACTCTCTCTCTCAAACCAGCCGCACTCTATTTCTTCTTCGTCTCTAGTCGTTTTTCCGACCAAACAAACACCACCGCCGGCCACTTAAACTCACCGCCGCCACCACCACCACCACCACACTCCTTACATCCTCATCAATTTTGAAGTACATCACGCGCCTAGAAACACCTCCCAACACCACGATTAACACTACCACAGCTCGAGTTCATCACCAAAACCATCTCTCTCTCGTTTTGTTGATACTCGCGGTCGAACGTAGGAAAACCCACCACCTTTTTTGTCGTTCTAGCGACGGTGGGGGATAAGTACATGGATTTTTAAGAGTTTTCGATTGAATAAAGATTAATAACTAATAAATATGAAACTAAATAATTGTTTGGTATCATTTTCTTTCTTTTTGTTGTTATTGTTGTTATTGAGTCGCGAAAACAAGGGATGCCGTGAGCTTGAGCTCACAGCCTTGTGTATCGAGTCGAGTTTTATTGAGTCGAGTCTTGGTCAATGGTTCGTGTCTATGTTAAGATGGAGGGTTGTACATTGTGTTTAAATGATTGTAACATTGGGTGTAGGGGTGTTGTTAATGCTATTAATGTAGAATGAGGGTTGTACATTGTATTTAAATTATTGTAATATTAGGTGTAGGGGTGTTTTTAATGTTATTAATGTAGAATGAGGGTTGTACATTGTGTTTAGGTGATTGTAATATTGGGTGTATAGGTGTTTTTAATGCTATTAATATAGAATGAGTGTTGTACATTGTGTTTAAATGATTGTAATATTGGGTGTAAGTGTGTTTTTAATGCTATTAATGTAGAATGAGGGTTGTACATTGTGTTTAAATGATTGTAATATTGAGTGTAGGGGTGTTTTTAATGCTATTAATGTAGAATGAGAGTTGTACATTGTGTTTAAATGATTGTAATATTAGGTGTAGGGATATTATTAATGCTACTGTATTAATGTAGAATTCTATGGAAAGTGGTCTGAATTTGGATTCATGCTAGTTTTTGTTGTACACAATGTTTTGGTTATTGTAATTATGAAAATTGCTTGCTTTAAAGTGTTGTAAATCATGCATAATTTTTTGTACATCTGATTTTTTTTTAGAGAGCCATTCCTCCATTATAAGTAGTATAGATGTTGTTGTGAATGTCACTATTTCAATATTTCACAGTGTTGCAAAAAAAGGTCTACAAAGCTGATTAATCACCGCCTAGGCGCTACATGGCCACCAACCTTGCCGATTTATGTAACTGGGTCTAACAAAAAGGTCAACCGTGGTCAACGGCGATCAATGACGGTCAATGGTGGTCAAACTTGTCGGAAACCTAAAAATCTTGCCGGAAGTACCCAAAACTCACCTTAAACTTATTTTGATCACTTATAATAAATGTTTAAATCTATTACATGTTGTTTTTTAGCAAAAATATTGCCGAAAATAATTAAAACTCGCCGAAAATACCCAAAACTTTCCGGAAATACCCAAAATTTTCCAGAAATGCTAATCCGATTAATTACCGATTAATCCCACCTACACCGATTACAAGCTACACGGTGGTCGACCGCTTCACTACCGAATCGCGATTTTTACGACCTTGATATTTCACATTAACACACAAAAAATACTATTCCTTTATATCACATGTTGTTTCTCAATTTTTAAGCCCCACTACTTTTATTATTTTAATTTGTCAAATGAACTAAATTTTTATTTATTTAAAAAAATATACACATATTTTACAATATGAAAATTAAAAATTACAAATTAAAAAACATACATATTTTACAAACTAAATTCCCAATACAATTACAAATTTACAACATTTTTCATAAGAAATTTGGGCCCCCATTAAAAATTCGTTTAGCCAAAGTTTAATAAAAACCCGACTCCTTTTAACCTTAAATCAAACTCATTTACACTTTGCATTCACACTACAACTCTCTCAATAATCACTGAGTCACTTCCATTTACCTCCAAAAAAAAAAAAACCTGATAAAATGTGCATTTGGCGTGCATGACTGCACTAACTCAACAAATGCCACGGGGCTATGGTGGTGTGGTGGCGCCGAAATGGCGGTGCCATTTTGGGTGACATATAGGAATGGCGCCGAGCAAACGTTACAAAACCCCTTCCTCTTGAAAGTGGTAAAAAGGTGAGTTAAGAGAGGGGCGGCCATCTTCCTTCCATGCTCGATTGACAAAACTCATTCTTTCTCAACTTGATTTACATCGGGTACTTTATTGGAGCACTCCATTGGGGTGAAATGCTTCCCACCTTGTTTGCTATTCAAGATCTTATTGAGGTGTCTTCTTTGAGCGTAATGCTTCACCAACTTGCATTGTTTTCTATTTATTATTTATTTTCGCAACTAACAGTATGATTTCATGCAATAACCTGAAAAATCGAGCACCCAATAATAATAAATAAGTTTTAACCTTAACAAGCTTTCAACAAGAGTATTAATAATCACACATCATAGCTTCTTGTGATGACATAGAAGTACGTTTACAAAGCAAGAAGAGTGAGATCACATAGTCTACGTATATACTATATACTAAAGAAAGATAGAAAGAATGCAACAAAAATCGACATAATGCAACACCTAAAATCGACTAGAAACACACAATAAAGACGCCGTGTAATATATTGACAATGTACTTCTTAACCAACTTCCCAAACAAGCCTCACAAAGTTTATGTTAGAGTTAGGGGTGTTAGTTTGGTTGACACGGTCGGGTTCCGGTTAATTCGGGTTGAGGCTAAAAAAGCATACCTGAACTCGACCCTATTTAAAACTCAGGTTAATCGGGTTCGGGTAAATTCGGGTCGGTTCAAATCGGTCGAGCCCATTCGAGTTCAGGTCAACCCGAATATAAGTAAAATGATATAAAAAATTGCTTACTTCAATATACTTAAATTGTAAAAGTGTTAGTCGAGTCAGGTTAGTTGGGTTCAGGTCAATTCGAGTCGGGTCAATGCAGGTTGTGGGTAACAAAAACATATATAAGTCATAAGTGAAACTAATATGATAGAATTTTTAGCAAAAACAATCTAAATCAAAATGTTGCTACATATTAGACCTTGGAAGATTGTATTCTTTCCATAAAAGTAACAATCATCGATCCTACTAGACAATTGTACTTTTGATTGAAAAGAAAAATGTTAATGTATTGTAGATATGTTTACATCGGCTTCTTAGTGGCTGTTTATCTTTTTTCTAATAAAATAAAATCTTTAGTGGGGATTTTTTTCATTTCAAAAAAATCAAATCATACCTTATTAGGCAATATTTTTTTAATTAATATTTATTTCTTTTAAATAATAACTTGATTTTTTTAGATTAAATAATCCTACATACTTCCTTATTTGGCAATAGTATTTGTAAATTCGTTTTTTTTAAAAAATTGAGCTAAAAAAATATATGTGTTAAAACTATAAAAAGTTAAAACTTTAAAAACGCGGGGTCATTTACAAGACTTAGGGGTCAAAACTGAAAATTAAGAAAAAACAAAACAGAGTTTGGCTGTCGACACAAATCCAAAATACACAGATGTAACTTAAAAAAACAAGGCTCCTATTCCGTCCATCACCAGTAGGCAGCATCAATTATCCCTAACACATAATAAACAAAAAGAATGCCATCTCTTTTTTAACAAGTTTACCAAATCCAACCAGGTTGTCGAATTAAAATTTGATGTTGAATTACTTGCAGCCTCGCAGGTGATGCAACAGGGCAGGTAATGAAACATCGAATTAGGTGAGTTTAATTTTAATTCTCAGATGTTTTTGAATTGGGGAACCAATTTGTGTATTGATAGTCCTTTATCTAAACCTAAAATCTCAATACATCCTATTCATATGGATCATGTCAATAAAAAAACATCTCACGAATCACAAACAAGAGGTAACTTAGTCACCTAGAATATGCTATCAACTAATTAACATAACAAGTGATTGTTGATTATGCTTGATTTTAGTATTTAATTGTGTTTGGCCACTTTAATTTAGACGACCAGCAAGTGTTCGATATTAATCCCCAATGAAACTCATGTTTTTAAGATGCAACATTGTTTATGTGCTTATACTTTCATGTGTACTAAATAATTAACATGGTTGATGAATTTCATTAGAGGTGGCAAATAAAGTTACTTTTTTATGGTTTATTTTAGCTTATTGGATTGCTTATATGCTTCGAAACTAAGCTTGCACCACAAATAAGTAGTTTTCATTAGAAAATTTAGGATTTGAAACATATACAACATGTCTCAGAAAATCATGAGAATAAATGTCAAGTTTAAGAATTAATTAAACTATTCGATTAACCCAGTTGTAATTTATCTGTCTGTACATTAATAATTCATAAGTTAAGCTTACAACACGTTGGATGCTCTCGATCAATTAGTCTTAATCGACATTTGTTAGGAATGATACTTGCTGTTGGTTTAGTCCTTTATCCTTAACTTAATATGTAGCATATATCGAGTCCGCCATAGTTTTAACATATAAGGCTGGCAGACATATGTAAAAGATAAAACGTATGTCTCCATATGGGTTTTTTCGTCACATATAGTTAATATCTTCTACCTGCCAAATGACATTCGTCTGAGAGATTGTGGGTTTACGTTCTAGCTGGTCATTATCATATGTGGTATTTGTTCATAGTTATGAGTTATTATTAGTTATACTCTTTTCTGTTTAGTATTTGTTAAAGCTATAAGTGATGTTGTATTAGAAAGGTGTGATCTGTTGATAGGGCCAAAAAATGTATAATAAAAAATTTAGATTCTGAAAATAAATTGCTATGCTTTTGGTTATTGGGTTTAGGATACAATGATTAAGGAGTTCTTTTACAAGGAAAAGCACTCATTGATACCATATCATAAACGGTTTAAATTGCGACTCATTGTATTGACATATTAATTTAGCCATTAAATCATTTTATGTTAGGATGATCCGATACCTTATCAGCAATGATGTGGTATGGGAACCCTCCCATGAGATTGCTTTGAGGTTCCTATGAGATTGCTTTGACAAAGTATTTATGTGCTAATTGATGTGCAAAGTACATTTGTATATAATCTTACTTTCTTGTGGTGCAGACTTACTTTCTTGTGGTGCAGGCTTAAAGGCAAATGATGAGCACTACTGATGCCGAATAGGAAATCACATGGAAATTGGCATAACAACAAGAAGCTACAGCAGACAATGGTGTGGAAAAGATTGGGAGCAAGGTAGAAACTGTCTCATGAAGGTTGGTATTTCCATCGTAAAAAAAGGTTACTATAAATTATAACATCTTTTATATTATATTTCTAACATGGAACATTAAATAATCAAAATCTTAGACTCAATAAGATTATCATGTTATGTTAAACTAGAACGGAAAGATAACATATGTTGACATAAATAATGTATGAAAACGTTATTTATATTTTTCGATATCTCTATATTTTGACGATCACAAAATGTAAACTCGTCAATCGTAAGATTACTACGTAAACAAGTATTAAGCTAGTTTATATCACTATATCCAACTTAATCACTTAAGGTATGGATAAACAAGTGCTTAATACATCTCATGATCAAAGGGATATTTAATTAACTAATACAAAGTTTATTTAAATATATAAACATATTTTATATTTTTTGAAAAACACTTTTGGTAATAAAGAAAAATGTTTTAATCATACTAAATATATGATTTCAAATATTTAACCAAAATCAGTTAGTTTTTCACCAAATAAACTTTCTCCACTAAAAGACAAGTTTTCTGGCCGTTACAGTTGGGCGGCCCCCTTAATTATAAGGGGCGGTCCCCTTAATTTTAAGGGGGCCGGCCATGATTTAAGGGGACCGGCCAGGCTCCCTTGTCAGAAAAAGTCAGAATTCTTCTCCTATAAATACCACCTTAATTTTGGAATTTTTCCCCACCTTTTGCACGAAATTTTCAGATCTATAACTCTCTAAAACATCCTCTAAAACCATTTGATCATTTGTATATTAATCCTTGTTTCAAGTGATTCAATCCCTCATCATCCATTCTCATCCCAAGTGCAAAAGAAGAACACTCTTTCTACAACCAAGTTCAAGAAGTGTTGAAGAGTAGTTGTACATAGTGTATATATATTCATTTGTGAATATTGTGTTGTGCTTGTGATTAATTGTATAGAAGATATAGAAGTTGTGTAGATAATAGAAGTTGATAAGTAGTGAAGTAGGTTAGTTGTGAAGATAGGTGTGAAGTAGAAGATTGGTGTGTAGAAGATAGTTGTGAAGAAGATTGGTGTGTAGTATATTGGTGTGAAGAAGTTGTGTAGAAGTTGTGATCAAGTTGTAAAGTTGTGTGGTGTGTAAATTGGTGTGCAAGGTTTTCTCCGCCAAAAGGGAGTTTGTTGACATAGTGAAGAAAACTCTCGAGTAGGTGACTCGGGGAGTGGAGTAGGAACAAGGAAGGTGTCCTTGTAGCCGAACCACTATAAATCCTTGTGTTGTGGTTTGATCTTTCTAACTCTTCTCATTACTTATTTATTTACCTTTACTATATTAGCTTTGTTAGTTAGTTACTATACAATTGTTCATATAGTGCAAGTATTGAGTTCACATAAACTAGAATCGAAGTTTTTAAAACAAACTTGTGTTTATAAATTTTAAAAGGACCTAAAACTATTCAACCCCCCTTCTAGTTTTCCACAATTGGTATCAGGAGCCACGTCTAGCAAGATTTTTAAAATATATTGTATTTTAAAACTTGTAACGATCTATGGAATCTGAAAAATATTTAGAAGGGCAATCTATGCAAAGACCGCCACTATTTGAAAGTGATGGATTTTTATATTAGAAAAATCGATTCGAAACTTATGTGAAATCAAAAGATCTAGATCTTTGGCATATTATTACCAATGGTGATTTTTTACCTATTCAAAATAACCCCGAAACTAAGAAAGATGAAATCGTACCTTTTGAAAAACAAAATAATGATTTAAAAAGAAAACTTGCTAAAAATAATGAAGTAAAAATGGTTATTTACAATGCGCTACCACGTAAAGAGTACGAAAGGATCTTTATGTGTGAAACCGCAAAAGAAATTTGGAACTCTTTGTTAATAACCCACCAAGGTAATAATCAAGTCAAAGATAACAAAATAGATCTACTTGTTCAACAATATGAGCAATTCACGATTCCGGAAGAGGAATCAATTGATAATGCTTTTGCTAGATTTAACACCATAATCACAAGTTTAAAAGCACTTGATGAGAATTTCTTTAGTAAGAATTTTGTTAGGAAGTTTCTTAGAGCTCTTCACCCAAAATGGCGAGCTAAAGTGACGGCTATTGAAGAATCGAAGAATTTGTCAACGCTACAACTTGATGAATTAATTGGTAATTTAAAAGTCTACGAAGCTTTAATAAAGAAGGACTCCGAAATGGTTAAAGGGAAACGAGAGCAAAGCAAGTCAATCGCCTTGAAAGCTAGAAAGGAATCCAACAACGAAGATAGCTCATCTTCCGAAAGCGAAGACGAAGAATATGCCATGGCCGTAAGAGATTTCAAGAAATTCTTCAAACGGCGAGGAAGATTCGTTAGACAACCACACGATGAAAGAAGAACACCTCAAAAGAATAATGATGACAAGTATAGCAAGAATGAGAGAAAATGTTTCAAGTGTGGTGATCCGAATCACCTTATTGGAAAATGTCCAATGATGACAAGAGATCAAAATCAAAGAGCGTTTGTTGGAGGTGCTTGGAGTAATAGCGATGAAGATGAGAAAGAAACAACAAAGGAAGAAAAGTGTCTCATGGCTAAAACATCAAGTGAGGTACGTTTCGAAACCGAATATTTTAGTGATGAAAATTTATCATTAGATAAAAAAGACTTAGATAGTGAATACAATAGATTATGCAAACTAGGACAACAAGTTATGGCTAAAAACAAATCACTAAAATACATAAATAACCAATTAGAAAATGAAGTACTTGAACTAAAAATTAAAATACATCAACTTGAGAAAAGTAAAGAAACTTTTGAAGAATGTAAATCATGTCAAGTGCTTAGAAGTGAAAACAACAAACTTAAGGAAGAAATTTGTAAACTTGATAAATTTGAAAATAGTAGTAACTCACTTAGTAAAATTATAAGTTTTCAAAGAATGTCCGGAGATAAAACCGGTCTAGGTTTTAACTCAACCGAAGCCTCAACAAGTGAAGTTAAAAATGTTAAATTTGAAAGCGAACTCAAAGAACTAAAATCTTTAAAATCTAATCCTGAGTATATACTCATAAATGATAAGAAAATACATCTAGCTAGTAATGAAGAAATAAAACCGTTTTATAAACCATCTTTAAAAATCGAAGTAGGATCGTCCAAAACTAAAACAAGATCTAAAACTCCACCACCTAGGAAACTGAATAATTTTTATCCTAGACCTAAAACACCTCAACCAAGAGTAAACCAAAGTAGACAAAACTTTAACAATAATCAACAAATGTGGAACTTCAATCCATGGGGAATGTTTCCACCATATATGCACCCAAGTCAAATACAAAACATGTTCGGGACAAAACAACTTTGGTCAAATGAGACCATAGGGACCAACGTGAAAACTTTCGCCATTCATACATGGAAATCTTTGATGTCACCCCGTGTTCAGACTTTCCTTTGAAGATTTTGAAGTTTAACGCATTGAAGACGAAAGGTACACATTTCCTTTTATTTCCTTGTAAACTAATGCATGCTTAGTTTTGTAACACCCCCAAAATTTGGTACAGCGGAAGACTCAACAAGCTTTCGGGGTGCTACGGGGATTGGTATCCAAACACAAGACATAAAAGAACGAGATAAAGTAAACAAGATAAAATACAACCACGCGGGGTTTTAAAGTTTACATTATCCCAAAAATCATCCAAAGTCAGGCCCAAAAGAAATAAATATAGGTCCACAACAGTTATCAGAGTTTTAGAAATATAGATCCATAACCGGTGCCAAATGACAAGCCTCCAATCCCAATCATCCGCATAGCATCACTTAATTACCTGAGAAAACGTGCTAAAAGTCAGCTTTCGCTGGTGAGATCATAGGTTTAGATTCTTAATTCAATATAGTGGACATATACGCAAAACGCTTGCTAGCTAGACTAGGGCTCACTCATCCAACCAAAATAAACCAACCAAATCAAATTATCCCTATAGGTGCACGCTATAGCTCAAATCAATCCAATCGATAGCTTACCTAGCTCAAGTCTAGGCCTCGCTCTATAATCAATCCAATAGCTTACCTAGCTCGGGGGCTAGGCCTCGCTCAACATCCAAATCAATAGCTTACCTAGATCTAGTCTAGGCCTCGCTCTATAACCAAATCAATAGCTTACCTAGTTCAAGTCTAGGCCTCGCTCTACCTAGTTCTATAAGCATAGCAAGTTTTGAAATCAAAAAGCGAGAATAGTCCACATAAAGCATTTGCACGTTTCTCACCCCAAGTATTGAAAACAAAGTTCAAGAGTAAAAGTGGGGCTATGACTCACCTCAAGTCCAGAAAATAACAAGAAGAAGTCGGTAGAAATAAGATGTATGATAACTCACAAAACAGCAACTACGGACTTGGCACGACCTAACAATATTAACTCTTTCAGAAATCATTTCCTCAAATATATAATATTCCCAAACCCGGACGAGAATCCGTTTTATTTTCGAAAATCCATTTCGTATTAGTTTGGTGTATTTGCGTTTGGTATCCATACGGGTAGTGGGTCGACTCAAAACAAACCAAAAAGATCACATATAGAAAGATAAATAACTATGGATCTAATATTAGTCCAATATATTATTTAAATAAATCGCTAAAGTTTACCAAATCCGTCGATTTGATAATCCTCATATTTATTTACGTAACATACCGTTCCAAGATTACACCCAACCTAAAGCACATAGCACATAAATTCTATATAGTATATATCATAGTTTAATAAATTCCTCATATATATCGTCAAATTGGCCAGATTTCCCGATATATACACTCGCAATCTATTACACTTTACATATACTACAACCTATAGGCGTCGTAGGATACGATGCCCACTAATATATTCATTTCATATAGTCAAATAACCCGGCTCAACCTTACGGTTAAGTGGCTATTTAATTATAGAAAACGTCTATATTAGTCGTCATATATCCGTGACAACACGAACGTCACAAATAATAACTTACCTGGACCCGAGTGACAACGATTTCGCATAACTCAATAAGTTTATCCGTTATATATCCGTAATGACATTTTATTAAACGTTTCATAATCGTCGGGAGTTTCCCGTCTTATAACACAATTTTTATAATAATAGTACGTTCAATAATATTACGCCACTTTCGTAGCCTAATATATATCTAATTGTATTATTTATAATACGACTCGTGATTATTATTATTATTAATATACGCGTTTATATAGTTATATATACGTTATTCACGTATATACTTTCATATAAACGTTCATATTATCAATAATTATTATTACGAGTTTTATTATTTTCGTTTTAATTTTAATAGTTATTGAGTTATACGAAATGGTCATATGTCCGAGTCATGACTCTCGGCTCATTGTCCAAGTCCAATAATAAGCAAAAGTCATAAAATAACCAATCTCCGTCCAATCACAATCTCAAACCACGGGCTACAACATGAGGGTCCGACTACGGCACCCGACTAACCTATCTCCGTCAATCTAACGACCGTCTCACAATCGGTCCCCAATCACACTTACCAATCGACAACAACTCCACAATACCAATAATCATATCCAATGTCGAGACCAAACACGGTCTCGACCCGCATGAATTCGGCCAAAACAAATCAACCAAAACCAAAAACCGAATTACCATTACAAGTTACAATTAAGTAAATATAACCAAGTCACATTCGGGTTGGTTTACCAAGCCAACCCGGTCTATACGACTCGAACGAGTCTCGGCTCAATACTACGAGTCACATGGACTCGAGCCGAACATACCAACGATCACATAACTCACAAGAGCAAAAAAATAAGGTAACCATTTAAACCCATTCGACCCAATGGTCAAATCGGCAACAAAAATAATACGCGGCTAAAAGCCGCGACCCACAAGGGTCGAATCACAACAATTACTATGAGCCCGAGGCTCGAACCACGACCAATCGAGAACCCCCATATGGGTCTCGGCGTGGTCATACGAGCATCAAATGAAACCCTGAGACCACACGGTCTCGGTTTGCTCGGTTCGAAAATCAACACCCTCGACAAACAACCAAACAATAATCACCAAGGAAACCAAAGCCACACAAGGCTCGAACCAATAATAAGCCGAGAGCCTTGCTCTCGGTTCCGAGTCAACCACAACCAAAACCCAAGAAAACCCGGATACCAAACTTAATTTTTATCACTAAAACATCATTTCCCATTAAAAATCAACTCGATTCTCAACATAATAATCCGTGTAGCCACGGATAAATGCCAATTCGTGGCACCCAAAACCCAAAATTAGCTCCTTCTCACCTTCTTGGACCTCCAAATGCACGGATCTAGTAAAAGTACTAAAAATTCGAATGGATTATTACAAGTTTGATGGTGTTAACGGTGGTTCTAGGGTGAGTATGATATACCAAATGAAAGAGGGTGAAGAGGGGAAGAAGATGGTGGTAATTATTTTGTTGGGTGGTCGGAATTGCGGCGGTGTTGACCGGATCTTAGGTTCGGCGGCTAGGGTTTAGGAGTGGGGAAGAAGATGTGTTAGAGAGAGAGAATGGAGTGTGGTGAGGGTGAGTGTGTGTGTGTGAAAACCGGATCAAACACACCCTATATATCTTTTATTATATATATATATATATATATATATATATATATATATATATATATATATATATATATATATATATATATATATATATATATTTTATAAAAGTTATTAATAATAATAATAATAATAATAATAATAATAATAATAATAATAATAATAATAATAATAATAATAATAATAATAATAATAATAATAATAATAGTAATAATAATAATATTATTACGGTGGAGCGGGTAATGCGGGTAATTGTAAAAACATGTGGCCCGAACCCGAACTCATTTCAAAACTTCATTATCACTCGAGAACATCTCGTAAATAATTAAAAATATAGTCAGACTCGTTAAGACGAATCATGAACTGTCGTTAGGTAATCCTAGTGCCAAAGTCAACGTAGTACCAAGTGAGAATTCAAATATACATCACCGAGCATTTAATCAAAAATGAATTATGAACATAATTCACGAATTCCATAACGTCTTTAATTAAAATATCCATAAAATAGGTCTTACAAGTTCGTTGTGAAATGAAAATTTCAAATAAAAATTATAAACGAACTTAAATCGTAATGCGGGTTTTTAAAATAGCTCCCTAAACTGCCGGTTGTCACATCCTCCCCGTCTCAGAAGGAAACCCGTCCCGGGTTTCACTCGGAAAAATTTATCTACGAAGTGAAAAGCTTCGGATATCTCTTCCTGAACTCGTCCTCACGTTCCCACGTAAATTCTGGTCCATGTCGGGAATTCCAGCGAACCTTGACGAGCGGAATGCGACTTCTCTTGAGTCGTTTAACTTCACGATCTAAAATCTCAATCGGTTCTTCCACGAAATTCAGTTTCTCATCAACACGAATATCCCTCATTGGAATGACGGGCATTTCATCAGAAAGACATTTCTTTAGATTACTCACGTGGAACACGTCGTGAACTTTACTCAGTTCGGATGGTAATTCCAACCTATAAGCCACGGGCCCAATCCTCTCCAAGATCAAGATTGGTCCAATGTAGCGTGGGTTGAGTTTACCACATTTTCCGAAACGTATCACACCTTTCCAAGGCGAGACTTTCAGCATTACTTTGTCTTCAACCTGGAACTCTAAAGGTTTACGTCTCTGATCGGCGTAGCTCTTCTGCCTATCTCTGGCCGCTTGCAACCGATCACGAATCTGAGTTACTTTCTCTGTAGTCTCCAAAATAAGCTCAGGGCCTGTAAGTTGACTATCTCCAACTTCTGCCCAACCAATAGGTGAACGGCATTTTCGACCATACAAAGCTTCAAATGGTGCAGCCTTAAGACTTGTGTGGTAGCTATTGTTGTAGGAGAACTTCGCAAGGGGTAGATATTTCTCCCAGCCTTTACCAAAGTCTATGATGCATGCACGAAGCATATCCTCCAAAGTCTGAATAGTTCTCTCACTTTGACCATCGGTTTGGGGATGATATGCAGTACTCATATCAAGTCTCGTCCCCAAAGCGGTTTGGAGTGATCGCCACAATGCTGACGTGAAACGGCTGTCGCGATCCGAAATAATCTATATCGGAACTCCATGACGAGAAACAATCTCCTTCACATACAACCTCGCAAGTTTTTCCACACTATCATCTTCACTAATCACCAGGAAATGAGCATACTTAGTCAAACGATCCACAATTACCCATATAGCGTCGCAACCGCTAGCAGTCTTTGGTAATTTGGTAATAAAGTCCATCGTAATCCTCTCCCATTTCCAAACCGGGAGTTCTGGCTGCGTCAACAATCCTGACGGTCTTTGATGTTCGGCTTTAACCTTAGAGCAAGTCAAACATTTGCCAACATACAACGCTATATCTGCCTTCATATTTGGCCACCAATATAACTTTTTCAAATCCTGATACATTTTGTCAGACCCAGGATGAATAGAGTATCTCGACTTATGCGACTCATGCATAATCAACTCTCGAATTCCTCCATACAATGGTACCCAACTTCGCTCTCCAAAACATAATACTCCATTAGAACGCTTAACAAATCCTTTCTCATTTTCTGCCATCCCAAATATGTTCTCAGCAGCTCTATTTTCTGCTTTCAATGCTTCCGTTTGAGCTTCCAATAATTGAGATGGTAATGGCGATACGATAGTCATTCCTAATGACCTCACTCGTAACGGTGGAATTCTCTCCTTTCGACTAAGAGCGTCAGCAACAACGTTTGCTTTACCAGGATGGTAGCGAATTTCACAATCGTAATCGCTTAGCAACTCAATCCAACATCGCTGCCTCATGTTAAGCTCTTTTTGGTTCAAAATGTGTTGCAGACTTTTGTGGTCAGTAAACACTACACACTTGGTTCCATACAAGTAATGTCTCCATATCCTCAAAGCAAAAACCACAGCACCTAACTCTAAATCATGGGTGGTGTAGTTCTTCTCATGCTTCTTGAGCTGTCGGGAAGCATAAGCTATCACTTTCTCTCGTTGCATTAACACAGCTCCTAAACCTTTATGTGAAGCGTCACAATAGACGACAAAATCCTCGTTACCTTCGGGTAACGCCAAAATAGGGGCACTACACAACATCTCCTTAAGTAACTGAAAGGCTTCCTCTTCCTTATCTCCCCATTCATACTTAACACTCTTTTGAGTTAATTTGGTCAACGGTTTTGCTATCTTCGAAAATCCCTCAATGAATCTTCGGTAATAACCGGCTAATCCCAAAAATTGACGAACTTCTGTTGGGGTCGTAGGTGCAGCCCAATCTTTAATCGCTTCAATCTTAGCAGGATCCACATGAACTCCTTGTCTATCAATCACATGACCTAGAAATTGTACCGTCGGAATCCAAAATTCACATTTCGAAAACTTGGCATACAGTTTCTCCTTCCTGAGCAATTCTAAGATAAGTCTTAGATGCTCCTCATGTTCCTTCTCACTCTTCGAATATATCAGAATGTCATCGATAAACACAATCACGAACTTATCTAAGTACGGCTTACACACCCGATTCATGAGGTCCATGAATACCGCCGATGCGTTAGTCAACCCAAACGGCATCACCTGAAACTCGTAATGCCCGTAACGGGTTCTGAAAGCCGTTTTCGGAATATCTTCCTCGCGTACTCGAAGCTGATGATATCCCGATCTCAAATCGATCTTCGAATACACACTCGATCCTTGAAGTTGATCGAACAAATCGTCGATCCTCGGTAACGGGTATCTATTCTTCACCGTTAACTTGTTCAACTCTCGATAATCAATACACATTCGGAACGATCCATCCTTCTTCTTTACAAATAAGACCGGGGCTCCCCAAGGTGAAGAACTTGGTCTTATGAATCCCTTCTCGGCTAACTCCGCTAATTGTTTCGACAACTCTTCTAGTTCAGTAGGTGCAAGACGATAAGGCGCTCGTGCTACAGGTGCAGCACCAGGTATCAACTCGATTCTGAAATTCCACTTATCTAGTAGGCGGAATTCCTGGCAAATCATCGGGAAACATGTCCGAAAAATCACGAACTATAGGTATATCTCCAATGCACCTTTCCTTCTTCTCTTTCTCAGAAATTTGGGCCAAGAAAAGGTAATTCCCTTTCTCCATTAGCTTTGGCAACTTAGTGCAAGATATAACCGCTAATCTGGATGGGCCTCTCAAATTCTTTCTATCTCCTGGTATGTTCAGAATCTCCTTGCCGTAAGGTACCCGCACGATCTTCTCATCACAGATTATATGGGCACGATACTTCGACAACCAATCCATGCCGATAATGACATCAAAACTTCCTAATGTGACGGGTAGAAGATCTATGTTGAAAGGACGGTTCAGAAAGTTTAACGTGCATCCACGAATGATAGTCTTAATCCTTTCTATGTTTCCATTAGCTAACTCTACATCATAACCAATTCCTAAGGCCATCGGGGGTTTCTCAAGTAAGGGTGCAAACTTAGTGGACACAAAACTCTTATCGGCACCAGTATCAAATAGTATGGAAGCATAACGATTATTGAGAAGGAACATACCAGTAACAACGTTCGGATCTTCTCCTCTCTCGTTCCCGAGTGCATACACTCTTCCATGAGCAACTCCAGCTTCCACACGTTGGTCCCCATTATCTTGTCGTCCACGGTTTCCTCCAGCTCCACGGTTTCCATTATTGTACCCATTACCACCCGATCCTTGATTTCCTCGGTTCCACGATTCCCTACATTCGTTCCGATAATGTCCTTTCTTTCCACATCCATAGCAAGTAACATTTGCTTTGCTCACAGTTTCAGGAGTAGCTTGAACCATAGCAAGTGGTCGAGCTCTACAATCCTTAGCTATATGTCCCATCTTAGAGCAATTCTTGCACATTATAGTACATCGACCAGAATGATGCTTGTAACATCGGTTACATTTGGGAGCATCTCCATTGTAGTTCTTCTTGTCTCCATCTCCCATGGCATAAGCTCTAGTAGTTAGTTGTCGCTTGTTTCGACGATCATTACCCTTAGAGTGATCGTCCCTCTTTCTCTTTCCATTATTATCTTTCTCAGCTTCTTCCAATGCCAAAGAGTCCATCAATTGTTGAGCAATAGTAATAGCCTCATGTATGTTTGCAGGCTTAGCAGATATCACATCGTTCCTGGTAGCTACCGGCAATCCATCGGTATACCTCTCAATCTTTTGGGTCTCAGTCCTAACCATATCGGGACAGAGTAAGGCCAACTCTCGATATCGGCGATTGTAAGTTGCCATATCGGTACCTTTCACCTTGTGGTTCCAGAACTCAATTTCCAATTTCTTAATCTCATTCCTTGGGCAGTAAGTCTGAATCAGCAAAGACTTAAATTGCTCCCAAGTCATAGCATAAGCAGCATCACTCCCAACTGAGTTACGGTAATTGTTCCACCAAGTTAAGGCTTCGTCCTTGAAAGTAAAAGAAGCAAACTTTACCTTCGCATTCTCCGCGCAACCACTGACATTAAACACTGACTCAGTCTTCTCAATCCACCTAACCAAATAAACCACTCCTTTAGTTCCACCAAACTCAATCGGTCCACAAATCTTAAACTCCTTGTATTGACATCCATTAGCACGAACAGGTGGAAAAGTTCCAGCAGAATTGTTGGAATGATTTGACTCAGCTAGTAACTCAGCAACTCGTTGCTCCACAAGTTGATTGATCATCGCTTGGTCCACAGTAGGTGCATTAAGTGGAACATGATCATTGTCTCCCTGGACATCAACATTTTGATTCCTGTTGTTGCGGTTAGTAGTGTCCAGGTTATCAGGAGTAGGTGTCTCAACATTTCGAGCTGGACGGCGTCCTCGACGACTAGGGTTAGCCGTTGCGGGTCCAGTTCTGGTAGCTCTAACAGGGTTTCTTCGTGGAACCATTAATATAGTACCAACACAAGGTCAACTACGCAAATAGGAACACAATTCTCCATGTACGCCAAAACCGTAGAATATCATGCGAAATCACTATCATCCATACAAGTAGCGATCGATACTTCGTTCCAAAATACCAAAAGACATAATAAATACTAAACGTTCCATACGGGACGAACATACAATCCGATTAACAAGACTTAAGGGATAGAATAACCAGCTCTCCTAACCAAGTACTCCCTGGCTTAGGCAGCAACACAACAACAACACAATCCAAATCGATCTAGCCATGATGCTAGCGTAGACTCCTCAACTCCGATCTCAAACCATCCAAATTCCTCCATAACGATCCCAGCTCAACACTGTATATATCTCTATCTCTCTTGAGGTCTGCTGCCTCTTTCTCCAACTCCGTGTTCCTCTGCCACAGCTTGCGATCTCCCTCGCGAGCCGTGAGGAAACCTCTTTGCAGACTCTCTATCTGCTCATGTATCTCCATCATACCTCTCCTAATCGATGTCGTCCTGCCCATGACAGTAGTCAAATCAACTCTCAACTCAGCAACAAACTCAGCAATAAACTCAGCAATAATCATCTCAAGTCGGTCAGACATCCGCGAGATCCTCTCGCCCTGTGCAGTAATCCAAGTCCACATCCTACCAGTTTCACCCAAATCTGCATGCTCAGCAGAAACCTCAGAAGGTGCATCCAACTCAACGGGACTACCAGGTGGCAACTCAAACAAAAATGGATGATCAGGTGAAACCGGCTCTAACAGATGTATCGGGGAATCAGGCTTCGCAGAATGAGCCGAATGTACTAGCGACCCATCATCATCAGGCATCTCCTCTTCCTGAGGATCATCCTCTTTCTCATCCTGAGGGTCATCATTCTCTTCCTCATCTTGAGGGTTATCATTCTGCTCACCCTCGTACTCCTCCTCATACTCCTCGTCGGAGGGGTACTTCATCAATCGTAATCTCTGAGCAGGTGAACCACGAGGCGATAAAATCGGTGACTTAGGGCGACAATGAGACGATAAAGTAGTGGCCGAACGCATGACCAACGCGTATGGGTCATCAGGGGCCATAGTGATTAACGAGGGGCGACGCGTACTAGCAATAACAATTCTTAATAACAACACGTGCAAAGGAGGCTATGATTGTGACAACGGCATAGGATAGGTGTAAGTGTTTCAAAACAACTAAACCGCGAACTCAAAATACCATATCAAAATCATCATATAATTCCCAATCATTTATAATCAAGAAAGATTTAAAGTACCGCATTACTAAAACCATTCTCAAAACAATTAAGCCATATAATTCCTCAAAACGCATATAATTCCTCAAAAACGCATCATATCACTAAATCAATAAACCTCAAAACCTCAAATCATCTCAAGAAATCCCAAATCGCTAACCATCTCAAATATCTCATAATACCTCAATAATAAACAATGATGCTTCGGCTTGGCGGGCTGGCGGGCAATGGTCGGGGATCGTTTTCTATAAAAATCGGTTATAGTTTAGGTGTCTATTTACCTAGTTCTCAATAACCTTGGCTCTAATACCAATCTGTAACACCCCCAAAATTTGGTACAGCGGAAGACTCAACAAGCTTTCGGGGTGCTACGGGGATTGGTATCCAAACACAAGACATAAAAGAACGAGATAAAGTAAACAAGATAAAATACAACCACGCGGGGTTTTAAAGTTTACATTATCCAAAAAATCATCCAAAGTCAGGCCCAAAAGAAATAAATATAGGTCCACAACAGTTATCAGAGTTTTAGAAATATAGATCCATAACCGATGCCAAATGCCAAGCCTCCAATCCCAAGCATCCGCATAGCATCACTTAATTACCTGAGAAAACGTGCTAAAAGTCAGCTTTCGCTGGTGAGATCATAGGTTTAGATTCTTAATTCAATATAGTGGACATATACGCAAAACGCTTGCTAGCTAGACTAGGGCTCACTCATCCAACCAAATCAAATCATCCCTATAGGTGCACGCTATAGCTCAAATCAATCCAATCGATAGCTTACCTAGCTCAAGTCTAGGCCTCGCTCTATAATCAATCCAATAGCTTACCTAGCTCGGGGGCTAGGCCTCGCTCAACATCCAAATCAATAGCTTACCTAGATCTAGTCTAGGCCTCGCTCTATAACCAAATCAATAGCTTACCTAGTTCAAGTCTAGGCCTCGCTCTACCTAGTTCTATAAGCATAGCAAGTTTTGAAATCAAAAAGCGAGAATAGTCCACATAAAGCATTTGCACGTTTCTCACCCCAAGTATTGAAAACAAAGTTCAAGAGTAAAAGTGGGGCTATGACTCACCTCAAGTCCAGAAAATAACAAGAAGAAGTCGGTAGAACTAAGATGTATGATAACTCACAAAACAGCAACTACGGACTTGGCACGACCTAACAATATTAACTCTTTCAGAAATCATTTCCTCAAATATATAATATTCCCAAACCCGGACGAGAATCCGTTTTATTTCCGAAAATCCATTTCGTATTAGTTTGGTGTATTTGCGTTTGGTATCCATACGGGTAGTGGGTCGACTCAAAACAAACCAAAAAGATCACATATAGAAAGATAAATAACTATGGATCTAATATTAGTCCAATATATTATTTAAATAAATCGCTAAAGTTTACCAAATCCGTCGATTTGATAATCCTCATATTTATTTACGTAACATACCGTTCCAAGATTACACCCAACCTAAAGCACATAGCACATAAATTCTATATAGTATATATCATAGTTTAATAAATTCCTCATATATATCGTCAAATTGGCCAGATTTCCCGATATATACACTCGCAATCTATTACACTTTACATATACTACAACCTATAGGCGTCGTAGGATACGATGCCCACTAATATATTCATTTCATATAGTCAAATAACCCGGCTCAACCTTACGGTTAAGTGGCTATTTAATTATAGAAAACGTCTATATTAGTCGTCATATATCCGTGACAACACGAACGTCACAAATAATAACTTACCTGGACCCGAGTGACAACGATTTCGCATAACTCAATAAGTTTATCCGTTATATATCCGTAATGACATTTTATTAAACGTTTCATAATCGTCGGGAGTTTCCCGTCTTATAACACAATTTTTATAATAATAGTACGTTCAATAATATTACGCCACTTTCGTAGCCTAATATATATCTAATTGTATTATTTATAATACGACTCGTGATTATTATTATTATTAATATACTCGTTTATATAGTTATATATACGTTATTCACGTATATACTTTCATATAAACGTTCATATTATCAATAATTATTATTACGAGTTTTATTATTTTCGTTTTAATTTTAATAGTTATTGAGTTATACGAAATGGTCATATGTCCGAGTCATGACTCTCGGCTCATTGTCCAAATCCAATAATAAGCAAAAGTCATAAAATAACCAATCTCCGTCCAATCACAATCTCAAACCACGGGCTACCACATGAGGGTCCGACTACGGCACCCGACTAACCTATCTCCGTCAATCTAACGACCGTCTCACAATCGGTCCCCAATCACACTTACCAATCGACAACAACTCCACAATACCAATAATCATATCCAATGTCGAGACCAAACACGGTCTCGACCCGCATGAATTCGGCCAAAACAAATCAACCAAAACCAAAAACCGAATTACCATTACAAGTTACAATTAAGTAAATATAACCAAGTCACATTCGGGTTGGTTTACCAAGCCAACCCGGTCTATACGACTCGAACGAGTCTCGGCTCAATACTACGAGTCACATGGACTCGAGCCGAACATACCAACGATCACATAACTCACAAGAGCAAAAAAAATAAGGTAACCATTTAAACCCATTCGACCCAATGGTCAAATCGGCAACAAAAATAATACGCGGCTAAAAGCCGCGACCCACAAGGGTCGAATCACAACAATTACTACGAGCCCGAGGCTCGAACCACGACCAATCGAGAACCCCCATATGGGTCTCGGCGTGGTCATACGAGCATCAAATGAAACCCTGAGACCACATGGTCTCGGTTTGCTCGGTTCAAAGATCAACACCCTCGACAAACAACCAAACAATAATCACCAAGGAAACCAAAGTCACACAAGGCTCGAACCATAATAAGCCGAGAGCCTTGCTCTCGGTTCCGAGTCAACCACAACCAAAACCCAAGAAAACCCGGATACCAAACTTAATTTTTATCACTAAAACATCATTTCCCATTAAAAATCAACTCAATTCTCAACATAATAATCCGTGTAGCCACGGATAAATGCCAATTCCTGGCACCCAAAACCCAAAATTAGCTCCTTCTCACCTTCTTGGACCTCCAAATGCACGGATCTAGTAAAAGTACTAAAAATTCGAATGGATTATTACAAGTTTGATGATGTTAACGGTGGTTCTAGGGTGAGTATGATATACCAAATGAAAGAGGGTGAAGAGGGGAAGAAGATGGTGGTAATTATTTTGTTGGGTGGTCGGAATTGCGGTGGTGGTGGCTGGATCTTAGGTTCGGCGGCTAGGGTTTAGGAGTGGGGAAGAAGATGTGTTAGAGAGAGAGAATGGAGTGTGGTGAGGGTGAATGTGTGTGTGTGAAAACCGGACCAAACACACCCTATATATCTTTTATTATATATATATATATATATATATATATATATATATATATATATATATATATATATATATATATATATATTTTATAAAAGTTATTATTAATAATAATAATAATAATAATAATAATAATAATAATAATAGTAATAATAATAATATTATTACGGTGGAGCGGGTAATGCGGGTAATTGTAAAAACATGTGGCCCGAACCCGAACTCATTTCAAAACTTCATTATCACTCAAGAACATCTCGTAAATAATTAAAAATATAGTCAGACTCGTTAAGACGAATCATGAACTGTCGTTAGGTAATCCTAGTGCCAAAGTCAACGTAGTACCAAGTGAGAATTCAAATATACATCACCGAGCATTTAATCAAAAATGAATTATGAACATAATTCACGAATTCCATAACGTCTTTAATTAAAATATCCATAAAATAGGTCTTACAAGTTCGTTGTGAAATAAAAATTTCAAATAAAAATTATAAACGAACTTAAATCGTAATGCCGGTTGTCACAAGTTTAGTATCTAGCTTTTATGTGATTTTGATTGGTTCATTATTCTCTCTAGTCTTTACTTCTATACATATATATACTTATTTACTTATACTATATATATATATATATATATATATATATATATATATATATATATATATATATATATATATATATATATATATATACCCTTAGCTATATCTAGGATCTTATAACTTAGAAAACTCATTTGTTGTTTTTCTAGAACTAGAAATTGTTCGTTTACGAACCTTTTCTTTTCCCCATTTGCCTTATTGAACTTTAATGTTCAACAACACTCATGCTGATGAAGAGAGATGAGTCGAAAAATCTATGGATGAAACAAACTCCCGGCTTCCATTGCATTCGTCTCCTTCCTTTATTCTCGTCTTATAAGCCCATACTACATATATATATATATATATATATATATATATATATATATATATATATATATATATATATATATATATATATATATATATACACATATACTTATGAACCTTCCACAACGTTCTCGTGTACTTGGCAACTTGATAAATTTCATCCGAAATGATCAAGAAAATTTAATTAGCAAATTGTCAAGTAAAAGTGTCAAGTAATTCCTTTCGTGCGAATACCCTCCAACGTATTTTTGATTAAATATAAATCTAATACATACATATAAATATTTTTTTGTTCTTTCCAGAAACCAAAATAAAAAATATCAAATTTTGGAGGGCGGCCCCCTTAATGTTTAAGGGGACCGGCAGCCAAATGTAGGGCGGCCCCCTTAATGTTTAAGGGGACCGGCCATCTGATAGCTCAAACCCGTTTTTCTCCTTTTTCCTTTTGTCAAACACTCCACTTTTTCATACTTCCCTTCCCTTGCTTCTGCTGTGACGAAAACCAAAACCCAAAAACCTCTCAAATCACTTCCAAATCACATAATTCGGGTTAATTCGCAAAGGGCAAATTCATCTAACACAATCACCATTACATATTGTAAGTTTTTCATAACACATTTCATCTAATTTCATCTTATTTGATCATACTCATGATTATGCATGTTTTATAGAATTCGTCAAATTTCATAATTTCTTTCGAATTAAGCCTTAAAACTTCATAACCAAATGCTTCCCCTAGGATTAGGATGATTGATCAACACTAAAAACTAGTTATTATATACTATCATGTCGAAATTTTTTGAAAAATGTCATACACTCCTTTTCAAAAATTTTAGTACACTTATTGTTGAATAATGATTTGAAAACGTGTTAAAACTAATCACATTATGCTTGTGTAACTTGTAAAACTTGAAATTACATTTTTCGACTAAGAACAATTATTTTGGTTCACAATATAGGGGTGTTTGGATTATGTCCAAATAATATCGAAACATAGTCATTATAATTTTTATAAAACTTTGTTATAATTATAAACCTTAAAATTGCTAATCGAACTCGTCAAGATATATAATTCATATATATATATTGACATACTAGGGGTATAAGTCAATAGTTAAGGAAGCGTTTGGTTTATTACTAAAAATGACATTTTTAAATAAAAATACAAACCATCTTTTTCAAAAACAAATCACATGCATAAGAAACTCGCAAGAAATAGCTAGTTTTACAATCTAATGTAAATCTAGTAAATTTCATGATATATTAAGATGTTTAAAGGGGCGTTTGGATTTGTCCATAACTACTCATTAAACATCGTAAAGTATATCTAGAACGAGTTAAAAACAAAATTAAGGAACATGGTAATCTACTTCTTAGGATTAGTAACGAAGTATGTTTACGTTCCAACATAAGCCTTAACAATTAACATATACTTTTATCTTTCTTTATATTTATTTTGGACTTTTTGTATTGTTGATGTGTTTAGGTGAAAATGCCCAAAGCAACTACCGAATATCTTTCTCACACTAAAAACTACATTCCTAAAGTTTCCCAACTCCCTACCACATCTCCTTCCATTGGACTTATCTATCGTCAAATTGAAGATAGAAATGTTCATGAGGGACGTGTAGTAGATCTTGCTTTTGCTCAATCCGAGTACATAAATCGCTTGTTTTCAAGCATCAACTTTAATTGTCTTTATGAAATAAATGAACCTATCATTCCTCGCTTCATAATGGATTTCTATAGCCAAGTCACCGTCCAAGCCAATGATCTTGGTTTCATCACCATCTCTTTCATGATTCAAAATGAATTTATCACCCTAACTCTCGAACAATTTGGTCATATCCTCCAAATTCCATTTAGAGGTCAAGCCGTTTTCTCAAACGAGTGGGACCTCGAATCTCTTAATCGCTATCGACCTACCTTCGGTCCCTATCTCGACGAAATTCCTCATCCCGACGAAATTCGTCAAGTCCTTGGTATAGATCGTGCCACCACAAGTCGAAAAATAAAATCCAAAAACGTTCAAATCTCTCCATACCAACTTCTCCTCAAGGAATTAAGCCCTCACATGAAGCGTTGGGAAGAACTCATTCGTGAGAATGCGTTTGGTACTGGAGGTCACCGGGACCATCTCCCGGCTAGCCTTGCTCACATGTTGTATTGTATAGTTGTCGAAAAGCCGTACAATTTGGCCTACTTCTTTATCAAACGGATTGAGTGTGCTAGAAAAACTCCCAAAGCCAACCTTCCATATGGAATGTTCCTTACTCGTCTCTATCATCATGTTATCGAGTACTACCCCGATCTTGACAATAGTATCTATGAGTCCATCTACCCCACTCTACGTTCTCTCGCTCTAAAACAAGCTCGACGAACTCGAAGTGACAAGGGTAAACCTCGTCGTCATAGCTTTCATGGATCATCTTCAAGGCAAGACGATGACGATGAGGAGGAAAACATCCATGATGCTAGTACCCCTTCGTTTTCTAAGTTCGTTGACGATTTAGAGGATCTTGACTATCCCAACTATTCTACCCCATCTCCAAGTGATCAAACTGAAGAAGTGCTTCATGAACGAACTACCGAGATGCTTAGAAGACAAAAGAGCTTGCACGAAGAAGTTAGAGGTGGCTTCAAATCTATCGGGAAGACTTTGAAGGGTATCTTCGGGAAGAAAAAGAAATGATATGCTTGGATTATATTTGTTAAACAATATTTATTTTTATGCCTTGTGTGCTATTTGTCCGAAGTATATTTGGAAGTACTTGTTATTTGGATATTTGTTTAGGATGCTAACTTGATGGTTTTTATGCTTTTTAATGCATGATTCTATTAAACTATATATATGTTTGCATGATTAGTTAATGTTTAAATAAATATATGGCATGTATGCTTTCTAATAGACCAAAACAAATGTGAAATGTCTAAATAGAGTTTGCTGCAAATACAAAACAGAACACAACATTTTTCCAGAAAATTTTTGAAAAATTTTGGTTTCTGGGTCGTCAGATGGGCGACCCCCTTAAATCATAAAGGGCGGCCCCCTTAAAATTAAGGGGACCGGCCTCCATTTAAAGGGACCGGCCATCTGAAACAGTTTTTACACTGTTCTCTTTTGCATCTTGTGATCCCTTTTGCTAGTCCCAGCTACCATTTCCCTTAAAAACTAAACTGATTTTGGAATATAACATTACAATTTCAAATTAATTCCACTTCTAAACATGTTTTCCCACTATATAATCTACATGCATGTTTAATTCACATTCCATCATCCTCAAACATTCATCAAACATCATCATGTCATCACCAAGAACCACCTATTCAAACAATGCCAAGAAACAAAAACTTGTCATCATTCCACCCAAACAACTCTTCATTGATCTTACAAATGAAGACAACACCACTCCATCTCCACCACCTCAATGTTCATCTCCTAGTGCACCAAATGCACCCTCCAAAACACCTTCAACAAATGGAAACTTGTAGGAACCCAACACTCCTTGATCGTTGCGAGCTCTAGACTTGATAAGTCTAATGTTAACTATATCTAGGAATGATAATGTTCATAAGATCAATAACTTAGCGGAATAAGAACAATATCATAAACAAGGTTTTTCATTGATAATCTCTAACACTAATATAATTAACATGTTCTACTTTGATCAAGATAGAACATGTTATATAATCTAAAACACTAATAATCCCTAGGCGTTTATCTCCTACGCCTAGGTTACACACACACACCTTTTTAGTCGACTACATTATGGAAGACTTAAATTAATTTGATGACCCATGTCCTCTTTATATACTAGAGGATTAGGGTTTACAAAATACTACGAATGACTAATAAATAAAACTTCTTTTGCAAGCAAGTCCTTCCCATCTTTTGTAGAATTCTTTCTTGTCACTTCAAGTCCTTCATGTTTCATTCTTCTTGTTTTGTATCATCAAATCAATAAATATAATTCCCAACAATCTTCCCCTATTTGATGATGACAAAACAAACACCTTCTTGTACGAACTTCCCTAGACGAAGTAGAAAAGTTGAGATAATTAAATCTCACCATGAATGAAACAATCTTGTCTTCCCCTTAAGCCATGCCATACCACTCTAACATCTCTTCTAGCATCGCTTCCCCTTTTTGTTATCAACAAATAGGGAACGTATGCAAATAATGATCTTGACCACCACGAACCAATACCACACTCCTATTCAAAGCCTTCCAATGTTTCGAATTGCCCACCATGAAGAACACCAAAATGCTTACTAAAAATGAATCCAAAACAATTGAAACTCCAACTAGCAGTAGTAATACTAATCAATAGTAGTAAGAATCAAACATTTCCCCTAGAGTGGTGCATGAACATTAAATGATTAAACACATCATAAGATGCTTCCCCTGAAATTAATGTGTTAACCATCTCTTGAATCTTCAATTCTGTAAGCTCCTTGTAATGATCACTGATGAAGAAAATCAAGTATAACGAATTTGATGAAGAAGTAAAATTTCCCAAACTTGTGTCTTAAATCTTGTAATATCCACGGAACTCCATACGTATACGAAACCATAAATATAAGTAGACCGCAATCCCTTGACAAAATCCTTAACTAATATGAGACACTGAGCACTACAATGTAACTCCTTTAAGTGATAGCCAATGTGTGCATAGAGCATCATAAGAAAAATCAGACATTGCTAGATTCATCAAGCTATATGATAAGAACACAAACCTGTGAAACTCAACTACAACATCAAATAAATGATATTCAACCTTCTTCGTAATCAATTAATCCATAAGAACCAAATAACGAGCCTGTTAAAACCTTTAAGAACATAAACTTCTTCCTGTGTGTGTGAACCTGTAGTACCATTCATCTCATGCTCATACACCTTCAGATTGTTGTAAAGATCATCAAAGTCCATAGTATCCAGCCCTGATTGTCCTCTGATCATAGTAACAACTACATGCCATGCTGATGGTAAACTCCTTAGAAACTTTAAATTAGCATTTTCAACTGATGCCTCAGCATCATATAGTTCTAGCATACTCAAAAGATGTTGAAATCTTTCATAAGCAGAATCAAGACCTTCTCTTTCACCAACAGTGAAAGTTTCAAATTGTTGCTTCAGCAAATTCCTATGCATCTTTTTGGAAGCATCATTACCTCCAAACTTCTTCTTTATTGCAGCCCATAGTTGTTTGGCATCTTTGGCATCATGAAACTTTAATAGGTGACCATCAGGAATAGCAGAAAGCAGTATGTTGAGAGCTTTGTCTTGATTTCTTTTCGTAGCAGCAGGTACAGTTATTTTTGGTGGTGTTGGTTGTCCAGGTACCTCTACTGGTTCTTCGATTTGCATGTTACCATTAACAATCACATCCCACAAAGAATGGTCTGTGATGGCAATGTACTGCCTCATCTTCATGGCCCATAGGTTGTATTCTCCCTTCTTAACAATAGGGATTCTTACAACAGTGATTGAGGGAGCAAGTGCAGCATCTGTCGACATCTTGAAGGGTTTGTAGTGAAATCGGTTTTAAAGGTTTGTCTTCTTAATCAGAGTTTCCAACACAAGCTCTGATACCACATGTAGGAACCCAGCACTCCTTGATCGTTGCGGGCTCTAGATTTGATAAGTCTAATGTTAACTATATCTAGGAATGATAATGTTCATAAGATCAATAACTTAGCGGAATAAGAACAATATCATAAACAAGGTTTTTCATTGATAATCTCTAACACTAATATAATTAACATGTTCTACTTTGATCAAGATAGAACATGTTATCTAATCTAAAACACTAATAATCCCTAGGCGTTTATCTCCTACGCCTAGGTTACACACACACACCTTTTTAGTCGACTACATTATGGAAGACTTAAATTAATTTGATGACCCATGTCCTCTTTATATACTAGAGGATTAGGGTTTACAAAATACTACGAATGACTAATAAATAAAACTTCTTTTGCAAGCAAGTCCTTTCCATCTTTTGTAGAATTCTTTCTTGTCACTTCAAGCCCTTCATGTTTCATTCTTCTTGTTTTGTATCATCAAATCAATAAATATAATTCCCAACAAAACTCCACTTCCTCCATACCATCCACTTCATCCATAAATGACTACATCAACACCCACTTATCTCCTCCAACAATTGATCAACCATCACAACCTACCAATGAGAACACATCTCTTGCAATCACTCTCTCATTATCACCATTAACACCTCTTGATGCACATTTCTCATCATCTCCTATCAACCCACCAACCTATAACCCCGTCCCATGCAGCTTACTTGAAGCTCATGGAGACACTTGCCTTTGTTGCATTCACAACCGAACAATTGTGTTCGGATTAAGAGATGAGATCCAATACATGTTTTCTCATATTGAAAACATGTTGCATCAACCACCAACAACAAACACAACACCTCCACCACCATCAACAAACACACCTCCACCATCACCATCCCCATGTTCACCATCCATTCCTCCCAATTAAACATGCTTGGTGTTTTACAAATAAAATTGTGTTAAAACTTTTTGGATGGCAAGCTCTAGAGAAGGACTCTCATGTTTGAGACTTGGTCTTTTATTTTAATGATGATTCTAAGCCTTTAAGGCTTTTATTAGTTGCATTACTTGTTATGGTTGTAATGCTTGATGTATTTTTTTTTCCATATTATTAATGTTATGCTTATGCTTAGTCTTTACTCTTGCATGCTATATACATATATATGTTGCTTGCCACTAAATATTTTTTGCAAGATATCCATATCTCGATATCTTTTGGCCTCAAAACGAGGGGGAGTACACTTCGAGGGGGAGTTTACATTAACATGGGATAACCTTTTTGATGCTAACAAAAAGGGGGAGAAGTGATATAAACTCACAATAATACTTGAATATATATTAATTTTAGATTAATGAGTTTAAATTTTGTAATCATCAAAAATGGGGAGATTATTGACATAAATAATGTATGAAAACGTTATTTATATTTTTCGATATCTCTATATTTTGACGATCACAAAATGTAAACTCGTCAATCGTAAGATTACTACGTAAACAAGTATTAAGCTAGTTTATATCACTATATCCAACTTAATCACTTAAGGTATGGATAAACAAGTGCTTAATACATCTCATGATCAAAGGGATATTTAATTAACTAATACAAAGTTTATTTAAATATATAAACATATTTTATATTTTTTGAAAAACACTTTTGGTAATAAAGAAAAATGTTTTAATCATACTAAATATATGATTTCAAATATTTAACCAAAATCAGTTAGTTTTTCACCAAATAAACTTTCCCCACTAAAAGACAAGTTTTCTGGCCGTTACAGTTGGGTGGCCCCCTTAATTATAAGGGGCGGTCCCCTTAATTTTAAGGGGGCCGGCCATGATTTAAGGGGACCGACCAGGCTCCCTTGTCAGAAAAAGTCAGAATTCTTCTCCTATAAATACCACCTTAATTCTGAAATTTTTCCCCACCTTTTGTACGAAATTTTCAGATCTATAACTCTCTAAAACATCCTCTAAAACCCTTTGATCATTTGTATATTAATCCTTGTTTCAAGTGATTCAATCCCTCATCATCCATTCTCATCCAAAGTGCAAAAGAAGAACACTCTTTCTACAACCAAGTTCAAGAAGTGTTGAAGAGTAGTTGTGCATAGTGTATATATATTCATTTGTGAATATTGTGTTGTGCTTGTGATTAATTGTATAGAAGATATAGAAGTTGTGTAGATAATAGAAGTTGATAAGTAGTGAAGTAGGTTAGTTGTGAAGATAAGTGTGAAGTAGAAGATTGGTGTGTAGAAGATAGTTGTGAAGAAGATTGGTGTGTAGTATATTGTTGTGAAGAAGTTGTGTAGAAGTTGTGATCAAGTTGTGAAGTTGTGTGGTGTGTAAATTGGTGTGTAAGGTTTTCTCCGCCAAAAGGGAGTTTGTTGACATAGTGAAGAAAACTCTCGAGTAGGTGACTCGGGGAGTGGAGTAGGAACAAGGAAGGTGTCCTTGTAGCCGAACCACTATAAATCCTTGTGTTGTGGTTTGATCTTTCTAACTCTTCTCATTACTTATTTATTTACCTTTACTATATTAGCTTTGTTAGTTAGTTACTATACAATTGTTCATATAGTGCAAGTATTGAGTTCACATAAACTAGAATCGAAGTTTTTAAAACAAACTTGTGTTTATAAATTTTAAAAGGACGTAAAACTATTCAACCCCCCTTCTAGTTTTCCACAACATATATAACAATTTTATGTGGTCTTAGTGGGTGTTGTGCTCGGTCCAAAGCCAAACGGGTACAATGGGTCATAATGTCGGTCTACAACATTCATGGGTAACTCATTAACTGACTTAAACCAAGTACGGGCCAGCTTTCCTGCGAAACCATAGTCACCAATAGAACATTGGTGACACCTTGGCCTTCTAATACAGGAAGCCAAGCTGCTACAAGTGTGTCTACAGTATCCACAAATGGCTGCACCACCACTGGTCGCCCAGTGATTAGGACCGCCACAAGTTTGACCGACCCAGATACGTTTTTATAGTGCTTTTACCTGACTCTGGAATTGTAAGATTTGAATTGTCGCTAAAAGTCTCTGCGTATGGTAGCTCTCTTACCACAACTATAGCGGCCAAAATTATTGGACTTGAAATACTCCTTGTCGGGATTCTCGGTGTACACTACTTTAGTCTTTGGATCAAGTGTGTTACATCTAATATTCAAATTAATGGGTCAAAAAGGGGAATTTTGAATGAGGTCTGGTTAACCCGAAACACTTTCTGGTTTAAAATTCATATTATTGACTCAAAGCTTAAACTCCATTTGTTACAATCCGTTTTACTAAATCAGCATGGAAACACATAAATCCACAAAGAAACATTCACCTTTATTATCTTAATCAACTACTAGATAGCATTTGGCTGTGATTATTCATTAAGTTGGTGTTCTTGAGATTTATAAGGTATTCTTTATTATTTTGACAATCCGATTAATATGATGTATCATGGAGCTCTGGTAAACTATTTTCATCAAACCAAGTTTCTTCATCTTAACGGATCCAAAATAAAAAACTTTAATTTTAATCTCCTGATAAGCTATATATTTATGTACATCTATTTGTGTTTATTCAGAGCTTTTTCCAGTAATATGATTCAAATTTTAGATTTGATAAAGCACAATGTTGTATTTCAGGTAATTCCATTACCATCAAAGTGAGGATTAAAATATTTCTTGAACACATAGTTTATATCTTAATGAGTTTAACAATAAGCCATCAACGTTGAAGGCGTAGGAATGGGGTGAATTTGTAGCTGGTCTTGTGCCACGGTCCGTGGAAGGAGCGGCAATTCAAACGTTGGCTATTTAAGAACCAAGACATGTTATTTTAAACAAAAGCAAACCAAATCACGTCTAAACATTTGATTCGGACTATTTAATGGTAAATTGAAATGATTCATTATTCGCTTCTAGAATTTAGATTATAATGATTGCGTAGACATGTTCATGTTTGATTAACCATTCTTTGAGTACGTATTGATGCTTATAATAATAAATTGCAAGTAGTCCTTTCAAATTTTGTGTATACCAAAGCCCTTTTTGAGGTTATAAACCAATGGGATTTTATCTTCGATGAGTTTGGATACCTTTTTTGTTTAGTTTTTACATGCTCATGTGATTCGACCCTTTTTTATTTAATTTTAATTATGTGATATAAACACGCATCCGAACACTCCCTTAGATTCTAATAATTCCTGTGTCTATATGTAGATTCGAGAGTCACTATTGGGTTCCCAGCATGAAGTAAGCTTATGATTTGGAGCAACTTCATTGCTGAAGCAATGTGAAGAAGCTATCGAAAGATTTAAACTCACTAAGAAGTTGTTTGACTATTGAAAGAATGTAGAAATTTATTACCCGAATTCTCATCCACATTGTAGTGGTCCTGCCTTTCCCTCCGGGCTTCCTGCTAATGTTCAGAGACTTGAACAATTATATATGACGGGTGAGTTTAGTGATGTGGACATAAGCATTGAAGGTCATGGTCTTATTGCTCGGTCTCATAAAGTTATTCATCGGACACGGAAGATTTCACTCAGTTACTTATCATCATGAATAGGTCGATTAGGCTTGGATTTTATCTCTAACGAGTAAATGATGAAATTCTTAGAATTTATAAAGAAAATGGGGCAAAAGTTGTCCAAACATAAAACCTCATACTTTGCACGATTCAATGAATGGATAAAGAAGTGTGACAAATGTATTGCAGGTAATTACCTGCACATGTCTTTTTAGTTCATTTTTTTATAGACATGATGGTAAATAATTAAGACATGATTTTTGATGAATTTTCTTTGCTTATTGGAACAGAGGAAAAAGGTGAACGCAAAAGTTTCAAACTTTGGTTAATCCTGACTTCTGTAACATGTTTGTGTTTTTTATAAGGTATCCTAAATTAATTTGGATTTTTATTTTTAATATGTACGGATTATCTTAAAAAACAATGGCAAAGTTAACATAGTAGTAGGGGTGAGCATGGTCCAAAAATCGGACCGGACCGAAGACCGAGAACCGGAAAAACCATAGACCGAGACCGGACCGAATGTGGTCGGTCCGGTCTCGGTCCGGTTCGGTCCGGTCCGGTCTTCGGTCGGTCCGGTTCGGTCTGGTCCGGTTTTTGGTCGGTCCGGTCCAATTAGGCATATTTTGGCACGTTTTTACGGTTTTTTGGTCAGTCCGGACCGGACCGAATTAGCCAAAAAGACTAGACCGAGAACCGGACCGAATGTGGTCGGTCCGGTCCGATCGGTTTTATCGGTCGGTCCGGTCCGTTTGCTCACCCTTACATAGTAGTTAGACTTAGACTTGCTTACGGGCATACATGGGTTATGCATAATAAATATAAAGTCTTTTGATAATGACGTGATATGAAAACAGTGTGCATCAATATGGGATGCGTTTGTATATTAGAGATGCATTAATATAAAATATTCAATATTTATCTTTTAGTAAACATGAAGTAATTATAAAAGACTAGACGAGTACCCGTACATAGCAACGAGATTTTGTAGCGACAGATAGTTTATTGATAAAAAAAAAGTTTATAGGTTATAAACGAAAAATAATAAAAGTTTGAAGATTTGAGAATTAAACATAATGTTTTGAAACCCGGTTCGACCCGAGTGGTTTAACCGGTTGAACCGTTCCGGTCGAAATATGGGTCGATTTAAACCGGGTCAACTTGCTAGGTTGGGTCGAAAATGGGTCAACCCGCCGGGTTTGAAGCGTCCCAGGTTAACCCGGTTTGTGTTTTAATTGGTTGTATTTAATTTGATAGATATGTTTTTAATTGTTTGTATAATGTGAATAAATTATTATAATTTTAAGAATGGATGTTTTAATAATGTCAAATTAAATCGGTTCAACCCGTCGGGTTTGAAGCGTGAACCGTTCCGGTCAAAAAATTTGTCGATTTAAACCGGGTCAACTTGCTAGGTTGGGTCAAAAACGGGTCAAATTAAACCGGTTGAACCCGTCGGGTTTGAAGCGTCCCGGGTCAACCCGGTTTGTCATTTGTATTAATTGTTTTAATTGGTTGTATTTAATTTGGTAGATATAAAGTTTGAAGATTTGAGAATTAAACATAATGTTTTGAAACCCGGTTCGACCCGGGTGGTTCAACCGGTTGAACCATTCCGGTCGAAAAATTTGTCGATTTAAACCGGGTCAACTTGCTAGGTTGGGTCGAAAAAGGATCAAATTAAACCGGTTCAACCCGTCATGTTTGAAGCGTGAACCGTTCCGGTCGAAAAATTTATCGATTTAAACCGGGTCAACTTGCTAGTTTGGGTAAAAAACGGGTCAAATTAAACCGGTTGAACCCGTCGGGTTTGAAGCGTCCCGGGTGAACCCGGTTTATCATTTGTACAATGTGAATAAATCATTGTACTTTTAAGTAATGAGGTGTTTTAATAAGAGTATTAATTACATTTTATAATTTCCTTTAATAAGATTTTTCAAGTTTCAATGTTTGACCAACTTTCAAGATTCCACTTTCAAGATTGACCATTTCTCTATTATAGATAGTTAAGACATAGATAGAATTTGCTCGCATTTGATGGTGGTATGAACTAACTAAATAGAATAGCTATTATTAAATAAATTTTCAGGTTTGTTAATCTCTTTGTTAGTGTATATATTAATGTATGTATTGAAGCAACAAAAGCTGTTGGTAAGCGAAACGCTCATCAACTTCGATTGCATATCGAAAACTAAAAAATGCTTATCGTGCATCAAGCGACGTTAGTTTATTTCAAGCTCATTAATTACATGTCATTTTACAAAATTGTGCGATAAATAACGATACATTTATTGTATATATGCATTGAAAAACATAATTAGACCGCGTTTCTATATTTTCACACATTCCAACTATTCCACCAAAACGTGACCATCGCCAAACTGTTTTAAATCTTATTCAAAATAAAGTTATATGAAGATTTTTGATAATTCTTCATGTGTTTTAATACTTTATTATATTATATATTTTAAATCATATATACATTATTCATGTCGTGGCATAAGCTTATTCAAGTCTAAGGGTGTGTTTGTTTTTAAAAAAAAAGTCTTACTAGCCCTCTTACTCTCTCTTAATCTTACCAGTTAGAGGTGGGCAGACGTTTTGCTTGTTTGTTTTTTTCTTTTGAGTCAGACCCAGTTAGACATATAACATCTTACTCAGTAAGAGGTGGGAGACTTGTCTTACTGCCTCTTACTCGATAATTGAAATTGAAGACTCGTGTTAATATAATATATTTGATGGTTTATTAACTATGTTATATTTATGATAAAAAGTCTTATTTCATATTTATACAAGTTACTTAAATAAATTGCAGAAACGAGCACTTAAAATCATTCGGACAATTATACAAAAACAAACAACATTTTTTCGTTTAGATTTAGACGTTCTACCCACCTCTTACTAGTAAGATGTGGTAGTCAGATTCAGACCTAGAACATCTAAATGAAACAAACACACCCTAAGTCAAGAAAATCAACATTTTGATTTTTTAATATATAAACATACATTATTCAAGAATATTAAAAAAAAAAACCTCGTGCATTTACGGACATTATACTTACACATAGTCGCTCTTTTCATCGTATAATGCAAAATAACCATAAATAAAACAAAACAAAAATTAAATTATTTATTTTTTTAATTAATAAAAATACTTTATTCAAAAAATTATGAAAAAACCCCGCGCATGCGCGAGAATTATAACTAGTTTTCTTTTACAATATAATACAGTCTTGTTCAAAGAGGAGATGCGTAATCACAATGTACAAATCCAATTCAAGTGAGAGTAAAATTGTTGCAATGTCTCTAAAAGGAATAGAATACAATGTTTGTCCCACGTCACCTCGTGGAGAACATATTTATTTAGAACATCGTATCATGTCTAAGAAATTTTAGCAATTTAGGTCCAACAGATGTCACCTCATTTCAACATTCATATTTTAAAATATCCCTTTACCCACAACTAGACACAACTTAGCTATTTAGGCCCCACTCACTAGTAATTTTATTTTCTTTTATATTTTTTAAATAAACTAAATTTATTTCATTTAAATAAAAATACAAATAACATTTTCTATATAAAAAAAAATTATTTAAAAAAAAAAAAAAAAAACTTAACTATTACTACCTCCGTCCTATATTTATAGTCTATCTTTCATTTTTCGGTCGTCCCAAAATAATTGTCCACTTCTATAAATAGATAGGGAATATAGATCAAGTTTACCCTCATTTGATGTTATTATTACAAACTTTAAAGAAGTTAGAAATTAATTGGTTAAGGGTAAAATTGCCTTTGTGCAAAAAGTAAGAAAGAGAAAGTTGTAATGATGATGTTTTTTTAAAACTATATGTTTTTGTTCTGTGGACAATAATTTTGGGATGGAGTTAGTAAATTTTAAAAGTTTACAAATAACTTCTAGGAAAAAAAAATACAAATAAAATAAAAAAAATACATCATTTTCTTCATTCAGACTGCTACAGACACACAAAATACAATTGAAAAAAAAATATTTCTTGTCTTTATCCTCATTGGATTCTCGGCGAATTGGCTAGTGGCGAAGGTTCTCAGTGTTGTGGCAAAAGACTAGCGTCGCCGAGTGACTTGCCACCTCAAATTCGGCGAGGTTTCTCGTTGCCACACATGATCCTCTTATAGCTCAAAGACTTTCCTTTATGTGCCTTAGTTAAGTTTGTGTGATGATGAGTTTTGCATATTCATTTGTCAAATGTTAAAAAGGAAAACAAAAACACATATAACTTCGATTTATCCTATCTTATAAATAGAATTGGTGCATTTTTAAATAACCAAGTGTGTACTTAAAAATTTTGTCAGTAAATTGGGTATGACTCGGAGTTATAGATTATGACGTTGCACCCATAATACGATTTTTTCCAATCGTTCTAATCTAATTTACAGAATCATTTCCGTACCAACATATAAAACATAATGTTCTATTTCTATTAAAAGAAAGTGTTGACATCAGGCGTACAAGAATGATACCTAGCGTTTAAATTTGTGTGACCTAGTGGCTATATATGAAAACTCATTCATTTGTATCCAGCTTAGTAACTGAATTGTAGAAGACATGTAACATGCATAAAATTAACGGGTTTAAATCCGGTACGCGTGCTCTTTTCTATGGGGTGTTTGTTTAAGCTTATATAGCCGACTTATGACTAAGGGTGAGCATCGGTCCAAAACTGGACCGGACCGGCCAAAACCGGACCGGATCGAGACTGAATTAGACCAAAACCCTAAACCGAGGACCGGGCATTCGGTCGAGTCTGGGTTGGTCTGGTCCAAGAAGACAACATAGTCGGTTTGTACGTAAGACCAGTCCGGACCGGACCAAACCGGACCGAGACCGAAATAAGATAAATGTTTGGACTGAGACCGGACCGATGGTCCTTCGGTTAAATCTGTTTTCGATCGATCCGATCGGTCTTGGGTATGCAATGCTCAGCCCTACTTATGACTTATTTGGCCTTATGTTTCATAACATCATTTTTTGAGGCTTATTTGAAACCTTTAAGTTTATTATATCATAATAATTTTATATAAGCCGAAAGTTTTCAAAATAAGCCACAAAATGTGAGTTTATGAAACATTAGCCCAAAACTAAAAAAGTTATAAGCCGGATATATAAGCCGAAACAAACACCCCCTATATTGGCCGTGTGACGGGTCAGCAGGCCCCGATACTATAATAACTTGGTAACCATAAATATAATGTTTCAAACTTCAAGGGTCTAATAAAGCAAAAAAATAAAACTCAGAGAAATTCACAAATCATTTCCACTCCAACAAAAAAATAAAATAAAAATAAGAGGCGGGAAAATAAAAACACAAGCGGCGCGTGAGAGTGGCGGACGGCGCGTGAGACATGAGAACGAAGAGGAAACCATCGGAAAACGAAGTGCAGAGCTTACTAGACTCGATTAAAGCTTCAGATGTATGCATTACTTACCTTCTCCCTACTTTAATCCTTTAATTTTATAAATTAGGTCATCATGTTTTGTAGTTTTAATTACAGTTATAAATAAACTGAAATAGTTAGGAATAATGTGTAACTGTTTTAGTTTATATATCTGTAGATGATGATGAATATCTAATTTATGGATTGTTTTCGAGATGTTACGATTTTCGTCTCGGTTTTTAATTAGTTTTTAAGTAACTGTGAGGAGTAGGAGGAGGTTATAGATCCCGCGCCTTTGGTTTTACTGTCTTAGAAGCTGTTTAGGACCGTGTTTTATGATATAGTATGGTATTTCAGTGGCGGAGCTTGTGACGTATTGTCCTAACTCACTTAGAGCGCACACCTCGCCGTGGCACCATAGCGTGTTTAGGACTGTGTTTGTGTGAGGTTTATGGCCAATAATTAGTTTATAAGTAACTGTGAGGAGCTTATAGCGCTTGCGCCTTTGGTTTTAGTGTCTTGTAAGTTGTTGAGGTTTCGTTAGGTTTATGATGTCGTTAGGGATTTAAGTGGCGTTATCGCGGCCTGCGCCAAAGGTATGGCACTAACAAGCATTATTGATTTTTTTTGAACGTAAGATAAACAGTAGGAGCTAGTTTATGGCTAATAATTAGTTGTTTTTGTGTAACTTTGAGGAGGTTTTTGAACTTGCGCCTTTGGTTTTAGTGTCTTAGAAGTGATAAGTCGTTTAGGACTGTGTTTGCTGTTTCGTTAGGTTTATGACGTTGTTAGGGATTTGAGTGGCAGAGTTTGTGTCATATTGTCCTAAGTCACTTAGAGCACACGGTCTCCAGGCCTTTATAGTGGCACCATAGGTGTGAGGCTATGGCCAAAACAAGTATTATCGGTATTTTTTTTTAATGGAACTTAAATAGAAAGTGAAGTGAGTGTGTTTTTTTGGTTGTGTGTTATAGGCCAAAAGCCGACGGTACCTAGGACTTTTATGGTGTGAACTGTGAGCTCCGGTAGAAGTGTGAGAACTTCCTATCATGGGATTAGTTGATTTGGAGGTTTACGGCCTGGTGTGTTCTAGTTTATGCAGGAAATATTAATTAGTTGCATATTCACCTGATTTATTAATAATGTTATCGATTGTTAATAAGATTTTACCTCTATTGTTACAACTCTAAGGGACTGTTTTTTACTTTTTTGTAACATTACATCTTGTATCGGTTTTCTATAAATTGTGAGTTTCAAAGTTTGTAAATAAGTTGTAGGTTTCTGGCTACCGTGTGATTATTGAGCTCGCGTGCAGAGTGCAGATTTGGTTTTGGCCTTTTGGGGTATTAGAACTCGTATGTGTACTGAATTGGAATTGTGCACCTATATGGATAAGTTTGCTTTGTGTTTTTGTGAAAGGATTATAAGGACATTTAGGAATATAAGTCGTTGAGTTTGCAACTTATTGTCCTACATCATTTATGATGCAACTTGTGAGCTACCAATAACCTCCCACCATGGATTTAGTTGATTGGAAGGTTTTGGCTAGTTTGATGCTTTGGGCTCGGCGTGTTACAGTTTATGCAGTGAGTCTAAGTTACATACGCAATTCAGAGTCGAAACAGTTAGTCCATAACATCGCACCCTTAAGAATTTAGGTATTTTACAAAGTCTATATATGTAATTTGACATGTTTTCTGTTTTTTTCTACCAATACATCTACCCTTGTGCGAAGGGAGAATGTAACATTGTTTTGTGATCTTACTTTGAGTTGGACTTATAATTCTACAGGTGGTAGAGTGCCGTACTCAACTAATTTCTGAACTTGGGGAGTTAGATGTTAGTGATGAAAATGGACGGGCTTCTATCCTGGAATGTCTAACAGTATCCTGCTTAGCAATTTTATGCTCAACTAGAACGATGAAAAAACTGTTATAGTTCTATATTTAGTGCTCTGTCTTTCTACTGTCACCTTAACACTGGGCTAGACACTCTGGGGAGACTTCACGTGTCTGGATGTATCCCAGTGCATGTTAAACAAAACTATATTGCACGTGGGTTCAAATTACCTAGAATCGGATATATCCAAATGCCTCAGCCAGCTGCTTGCTTTAGGAACCAAGTTACATTGCTCTGCACTCCTGTACTTATATTATAAAAACTGACGAGTTTACCCTGTAGACTAAGTTGCTTTACAAATTTGTACAGGGAAGCATTTGGTGTAAAAAACACATTAAGAGGACACTTAAGTCAACCGATGATTCTCAAAAGGAAGAACATTATGGCCTCTTTTTTCAGGTGATATGCTTGTTCAAGTTAACCTTTACTTCAGACAGTCAGTTTTTCTTTGTGAAATGCTACCTTTTCTCAATTTGGGTTTGAAAATGATAGTTATTTATGTAAATGAAGCCCAACTCTACAGACTTCGTCCATTTTAAATGTCGGCACAGAGCTTGTTAAGTAATAGAGTATTTTTGTCCATTTTATTTTTGTCAGGTGCTTTTGGATATGCTATCCCATTCAGCTGCTGTTTTATCAGCTTTGGCAAGGCATCCAGTTTCAACAGGAAAGGAGTTAATGTCCGCAGTTGAAACATTCATTTTCGAACTCTTAAATCTTACAAATGACTCGATATTAGGGTCTATGGTAACTGCTTTCCCATTTTTACTTTTCAATATATTGCATATGAAAACACGATAGTGAAAGTAGGATTTGTGTAAATTTGGTTTTATATACTGTTTTAGGAAGCAGTGATGTTTTTATTCATTGCCCCATTGGGTTTCTATGTGGCATTGTCTGTAACCTCAAATTATTGATCACGTATTCACAAGGATACGAGACTGGGTTTACAGAAGAGGAAGTTTTGGTCTTCCTTTTTACCTTAAGAAATATGAAATTTGAAACTAGGACAAAACTATTATGATTCCAAAATAGGAAAAAAACTATACAGCATAATGTTAACTTTTTTACAGTCTTGACTAAATTGGCCCACTAATGACAGCATCACATTACTTTTTTTACCAGTCTCGTGTCTTGACTACATTTGACCACTAATAGCGTAATAAAAGTTAAGTTTTCTTATTTAAGTGGGTAATTACCTTACATATGTATTAAGAAATGACTGTAAATTTTCTATCGATTTGGTTTCTGAGCTGTATATATGAATACACTAATGCTCGCATGTATAAAGGCACCCCCCATATCTTTAGGTTTTTAGAGATATTGAGTACTAATATATATTTAATCAAGTGATTGTGTAAGGTTGGCTTACACAATGTTCTTTTAAAAGGATACCAATCAATAATTACACCATAGTTGTCTACTTTGATTGAATTTTTCTTAAGCTATCTATAATTACACCATAGTTGAAACCGCATGGTAATTTTGCTCTTCTGTCGTCATGACAGAGAATTCAAACACATGGTTCAGAAGTACTAAAGGCATCACAAGTGATCCTTTGATGCTGTTATATGTCTATGCAAAGCATATTGCAACAACACGAAGTCGGATGATAATGGTAGGACTGAAAAAGATGTACAAAGCAGTGTCAAAGAATCAGACGATGTGAATCATGTTATCAGAGTAGTAAAATGTAGTGTTGAAAATTTGGTTGAATTGGGGTTCCTTGCTGCTTATGCTGGTGGAAATTTAGTGACTGTACTAAATCTGTCATGGAAAGGAGTCGTTACTTTGCTTCAGCTAGGCAAAGGGTTGTTATCAGATAAGCTGAACATATCAGACATTATTCTGTCCCTTATTTCATTGGCTAAAGGAGCTGTAAGTTGTGCAGCTCAGACTTGGTCTTCATTGATAGAGCCGGTTTCTGCGGCTGAAGCTAAAAGAATATTCATTCCAGTTAAATTTTACTTGATTAATGCTGCGAGGATTATCTCCCACTACCCATCCCAAGCATTTTCAATTTTCAAAGATATAACACTTTGCATCCTTACGGTCTTAACCTTTCGCATCTTCCTTGGTAAAGACGAGCTTCTTAAATCTGCAAGTGACACTTTGGCAGAACTTCTGGAGCCAACGTCAGTTCATCTGCTCAATTCCTTGTTAAATTCAGCGCAATTGGGACACAAGCATAAATTTCAAATTCTTGACTGGCTGTTCACTGCTATTACCACGTCAAGTTTTGTCCCTAAAGATGACAAATCGATGGATGCAATCTTTTCTTTGACTTGTGCTTCAATGCATGAGTCGAAGTTACTGTTACTTGGTCATGTTGCATAATTTGTTAATCTTCTGCGAAGTGCTCCTGATCTGGAAGATGATGTGAAACTTGTGATTGCCAAAAAGCTAGAATGGCTTTTGAATATTCTAATCGACGAAGATGTTTATTCATCTATTATTGCTTTGCCATTACCTCTGCTACACGCTTCTGGTAATCAGAATATGTTTTCTTCTGTAATACATGCAATGAAGACCTTTATGCTCGTGGCTTCTTCAACTTTAGTTTGGGGAGAGGTCGACTCATTTTTGCTTGAAAATTTCTTCCATCCCCATCATCTTTGTTGGGAGATTATTATGGAACTTTGGTGCTTTTTGGTTCGACATGCTGATTCAGACATGAGGAATGCTATTATTGATCAACTGTGCACACTAATGAAAACCACTGTTTCTTGGGAATCAATTATGGATTCTGGTAGTGTTCAACGTAAACTCGCGAGATCAATCTCCATGCTCGTTAAGTGTGGTTCACATTCAATGACAGAGTTTTTAACTTGGTCACCAACAGTAATGTATCCAAATTATCGTCTGCTATGTATATAGCTTTGCTCATGGAAGGATTCCCATTAAATGGTCTTTCAGATAAGGTCAGAAGTGTTGCTAAACAAAGACTACTAACAGAGTATTTTAACTTCGTGGATGTATTCGACAATGACTCATCAAGGGAACGTGCAAATGTAATCTTTGGTGCACCCGTTTTTTGCCTTGTCTGCTGCTCTGCAATCTCTGTAAGTAACACTTAATTTTAGCCCATTTCCAGGGTGTAAAGTCTATTTTGTTTAATTTTTGGCTAATGCTTATAAAAATGCTAACCAAGTTTCCTCAAACATGTATTCTCATTCATAAAAGAAGTACACACGCTCCATTTTTTTCTGGTTTGGGAAATTGTTAAACTTAGGCAGATAAGTAAATTTAACACAAATGTTAAAACGTCAAGTTTTATAGTCAAGTTTGTACCTTTATATGACTCAGAAAATACACTGGTACCTATACTAGAAGTTTGAGGAAAGTTGGTTAACTCTCACGCAATTAGCTCATTTTTTTATTTTAGTCTTAATTACCTTTTGCTAAAATTTCCACCTCCTATGTTCTAGGCAAGTGAGCATATCAGACACAGAAATGAAAACAATAAAGCTATTAAGCACCATCATCAATAAATACAACACTTCCAGTGACAACTCAAAGGACCAGTACCGTAAGCTTCTGAGTGAAACATTAGGGATCATTTCTAGCATGAATCATCTATATACATCTGAAGAAATGGGAAGAGTAATTTTGCAGCTTCAAAGTCTTTTCATCTCAAAGTCTGCTGTCACAGATTCTGGATTGTCGAAGTGCAAACCAAATTTAGCTGCTTTTGTGGCGGGACTTGGTCACATCCAATTTGAAGAAACCTATAATAATATTTCACATGCTATTAAAAGAACGACATTGGGCTTTAGCTCATCTGTCAATGACAGCGTTTGGGTATTTTTCTGCACGTACTAGTTGCAATGAGCTGTGGAGGTTTGTACCACCAGATGCAGCATTATCGTTTGATTTGGAGTCTGGAGTTGATGTAAATGATGAAAGGTTTATGTCTGAGTTTAAGATGTTTTTTTGAAAAGGAAGTGGCTAATGTCAAAACTACCCCTGGTTCAAATGAGCTTGCGCTGCTTGTTAAAGAAGGTCTATTGCTAAAGCAAATGGCCCACAAGATGATGACCATCGATAGTGATGCAATGGAGATAGATGATACAACACAAACTAACAAGAAAAGAAAATTTCCAGATGGAATAGGTGAGGGGGTTTCATTGTTGCAGAATGGCTTGAGGGTAATTGCTAGCGGCCTTAGCTTGTGGCAGCAAAATCAGTTGGATTATTCAGATCTTCATGGCGAGTTTTTGACTTGGTTTTCTAACCTTGAAGATGCTGTTGGACAAATGGCCGCAACCATTTCTCAAACCAAGTAAGTTCCATCATTACTGATTTAGCAACCGATAATGATTTGCATTTTAAGATTCATGGGATTTACGGTATAGTAGCGCTGTCAGCAAGAATTATAAAAAAGGAACTACTATTCATCTTCTAGTTTCAGTAATCCTGAGTTATGTTTCTTGTTTTGGTAAGTAATTCTTCAATACTTAGAACCTGAAACACGTCAGACAAATTCTAGGTAAACACACATTACTTGGAAACTGTAGTTACATTGTTTATCTTTTGTATAAAAAAACTAAAGTCTTCTTTTCTTTGTACATCGCTGAAATACAAAGAGCTAAAAATTTGTTAAAAACTTCGAAATATAAAGAACTAAGAATATTCTGAGTAAATGCATGGAAGCTTGTCCTCAACGCCCAAGCATTGTTTGTGTCAATACTGTGCACTGTGCACAGTCCGCTTCAGCCAATTTGAGTCTAAAAAACTCAAATCAGTGTGGTTTGGTTTGGCAATTTAGTCATAATAAATAGAAAGAAAGAAAAAAAATAACATAAAGAGCATGTAATCATATATGTTAACAAATAAATACACATTTAATGTTATGATCTGTTCAAAATTCACTAGAATCAAAGAATGATCAATAGATAGTTCCCGCTTTGGCACCTCTGCAGCTCTGCCTCACAGTTTTGTTCTTGGTACAAAGCCTGTCCTTTGTAACAAAACATGTCAACCAATTCGTGGTTCAGTTCTTGTACCTTATATACCTAGCATCTCCTATATTCGTGACAATGTCGGAGAAAGAATGTATCAAGTAGGGGTGAGCAGGCCCAACCGAGCCGAAAACCGGAATAACTGAAAAACCGATTTAACCGAACTGAAATAACTGATTCAAAGCCAAAACCGACGGTTTGGTTTTAAGAAAATGAAAAACTGAATTTTTGGTTCGGTTTCGGTTTTCACCCAATAACCAAACCGAACTGAACCGAACGTAACCATCTCTTTAGTTATAACTTTTAAAAAAAAACTTATTAAGTAACCTCACTAATAACATACACATTAGTTTAATACTATAGTTAAGTAATATGACCTACTACATAATGCTTGCCTATTTACATGATGATGTTTATATGAATTTTTTAAAATTAATTAGAGCTTTTTCAATTGAAGTTTTTTAGTAAAAATATATAGGAAATAATTTGGTTAACCCAAAAAACCGAAAAATACGAAACCGATTAAAACCGGAATAACCGATCTGTTTCGGTTTCTTGTTTTGCAAAAAACGAAAGTTCGGTTTTCAGTTTGGTTTTAGCCAAAAACCGAAAGAATCCGCACTATTGGTGCTAAAAAACAAAATCTTACATTCTTACCAACAACTATATATAAACAAGTTCTTAACCTAAATCAAAAGACATGAACAATGGTGTAACAACTTGAAACCAAAAAAAAAAAAAACTGATAGAACATTCTCGACTAACTCATCTGCATATATAAGTTCATATACATACAAAAGATGACATAAATATATACAGTCTAGCGCATTAAACAACAGACTGAACTCTATCCTAAACTGGCTGGCTGGCTGACTTAGGAGGGAACAAGCTGTGGCAAAAATACCATGGTTTGGTCAGTTTATTGGGGTTCTGTCAAACGATGCACTTATATAACCTTGTGTGGATAACAAATGGCTACAGCTATCTGATAGGGAAGTCGGAGAACTACTACCTTTTAGCTTCAGAATAAGACGGGTTCAACTTTCTTATATTCCTTTGTGTACTTTATCCCATAAATTTTAGCATTTGAATATGGTGGCATTTGGTTTGTTAACGGGAATCACTACAGCCTACAGGGATGTGTTACACTACGTCTTGGGATGAATATGGGTATCAGTTATCAACCCACCACATTTGATGGGCTTATTAGATCTCCAATTTTATGGGTTTGAACCGAGTTTTTAAACAAAATTTTTACTTACAGTTAGACCTTAAGAAAACTCAACACAAAGGGACTTGACCAAGGTACACCCATTAACTTTATTGGGAGCCATAAATCTTTTTACACAATAATCTATTTCTTATGTGATCATCAATCAATCATTAAAAAGAGTAAATTATTCCTCTGTGCTTGTTTATCCATACCTTCATGGCGTGTTTTTCCCAAGAATTAATAAAAAGTCAACTTTTCCTCAAAAGTCTTAGAGCTGCAAATTGCATTTCAAAATATTCCATGTACGTTCAGTAATCACAAAGCGTAAAATTATCCAATCAAGAATGACATTAATCCAGAAAAACTTATCAAAGTTGTCTCAGAATTTCTAACATCAACATGAAACGGGCATATTTAGCCCATTGAAAAATTAAATGAGCACTAACGGGCACATATTTTCTCTTAATTGGAGAACATTATAATCGTTTTTAAAGAAAAACTTATATATGTAATATATTTAATTTTTTTAAATATAAATGAAGTGTTACGTTTAATGAATTTATTTCGTTATTTTTGGTCTTCTATAAAGTGATTTGTATAACATGTGCCCGTTTGACCCGTGCCCGTTTGTACCGTGCCCATTCTAGCCCGTGTCCGTGCCTGCCCGGCCCGCCGGTTTTGCCATCTCTAGTACTTAGTTAATTATCTCCAACAATATTGGCAGTTGGTAATGACTTATTAGTGTCCCCTCTAGTCATGTCAATCAATAACATAAATACACAATTACAAATCATGCTATTGCAAATCAGGACGTCCGACTCTCCTACTTACCTACATCTAGAATCACTTAAAATAGAGTAAATACATAATCATTGAAGCAACAACTGAAAGTTTCGAGCATCATTATATCGATCATGTTTCGAATCTAATAACACTGTGCATAACTTATTTGAGAAGTAAGAACACAGGTCATAGACAATTACGAATCCAAAAACATGCTATTAAAAATCAATCGGGATGTCCTATGCTCCTACAGTCCTAATCACCTACATCTAAATAACTAAATTCACTTAGATAGAGCGATGACGCAATTATTGGAGTAACAAATAATAATAATTTCTAGCATCATACAGTATATCATTCATGTTTCAAGTCTATCAAAATTGTTAACTAGCATTTTCGGATAGTAAAGCATAAAGGCCATACCTCCAACCTACGTTTCCCACGATCCTTATCAAAAGTTGAAAACGACTTACGCGTCTCTTCACATTCATCATGTATGATTCACAAGTAACAAACAGGTAATTAACATAACAATTCTTCACTACACTATCCACATGCAACAAACTACAAATCCATTTAACTGTTTGTTATATGTGTTTGTAAAATTAGAAAAAAAAAAGGGGGCATTTTAGTAGCTTCACAAGACACTTAACGAAACCATTTAACTGGTGTTACCTATAACGGGGCTCAAGGGACCAAATGGGTAACCGTTTGGCAAAACAGGGACGACTTACGTCTGTAAATCAAAATGGGGGACCAAATGCAGAAATGGGCTGGAGTTCAGGGACGATCCGTGTAATTTACTCTTTAAAATGTCTTGGTCTTTGTTTTGGTCTTGGTCAATGTAATACAAAATGATTAGGTAGTGGTCTTAAAGTTACAGCTCTCATATCTTCACAACCACACATCTATCATTTTATCCATCATATTTTGAATACATTTCTTTACGAGGAAGAAGATCATAGATCTAGCAATCTTACAGGTACTCGCTTTATGAATCAAATTGTATGTTTTTTATACGATATATTGCTTGAAATGCTTGTATATAATACTCGTGTATGGTTTCATTTTTTAATACACTATTATGTTTCTTATTAACAAAACAAACATGATAAAATTCAGTTCACAGCTTCATGCCTTCATCAATATTACTCAGAATGCATGTAGTAAAGCAAAACCTCTGGTTAACATGTGTGGGTCAGTTGGTAGTTTCACACGAGGATATTAAGAGGCTTTTAGTTAATCCTCTTTGCATTAGTTTGAAAATACTGAAACATATCCATTAATAATTCCTTGTGACAGATCCTTTACTAGACTTTCGGCTATTTACGTATACAAATATGCAATTTCTCGACTTCCACAAATCTATAGTCTGGTAACGTGTGAAATCTGACATTAATATGAACGTGAGTAATAAACTTTCATTATAGTACAGTTTTAACATTTTTAAAATGCCGAAGCATTTCAAAGATAGATGAATTTACAAAATAAACATTTGAGGACCAAACTTTTGGGGACTAATCTCCGCCCTCCATCTTCTCTTCATCTTTATTTGATTTAAAAAACCTACTTTCATCATTTTTTTTTTTCCAAATATTAATATCTTCCAAACCGTTAATCGTTAAGCGAAAAAAATATATCGTTACGACGAGCATTTAATTATCTTTCTATAGATAGGCACTTTGACATATTTTCGACAAATTTTTTTTTTCACGTTTTTTTTCGTGACCGAAAAAATCATATGTGATACTCCCTCCGTCCCACATTAACACTATGTTCTTGAGTTTGTTTTAGAAGGGAAAGTAAATGAAAGTGAGAGAAACTATAAAACTTTGGTGTTCTCAAGATTTTTTTAAGATATGGAAGTAAAGTAAATGGAAGAAAGTAATGTGTTTTTGGACAAGATACTTTCATCCCAAAATTGGGATGAAAGTGAAGTAAAGTAGTCTTCATTTAATAAATTTACCTAATTGCCCCTAATAAAAAAGCTTATCCAAATAATTGAAAGGGCATAATCATAAATTTCTATAAACCTATGCTTGGGTCCCACTTGAAAAAGCATTCTTTTACTTTCATTTTCTTTCTTTTATTCAAACTCAATAACACAAAACTAAATACTAACTTTCTTTCATTTCATATCTCTTTTCTTTTCTTTCTTTACTTATCATTCACTTTCTTTCAAAGAAAAACTAAAGAACACACTGGTCCACTATAACCTTTTCAAGTCTTTTTTCTTCAATTTTGACTTTAAATTTTTTTGTCCGTGTTATATAGTACTTGGTTTTTAGTTGTGTTTTCATTTGTATAATTTTCATTAAGTATTATATAACACAAATAAATATATTTAAGGTCAAAGTTGGTGAAAAAAAACTTAGAAAAGTCATAATGGACACTTAATGTGGGACGGAGGTAGTATTACATATCACATATGATGGGTGGTGATATCTACACATAAACTTTTACTTCATACACATAAATTTTAGTTGTATGATCCTAGTGGTCCCACTAAATTTATGTGTATGAAGTAAAAGTATATGTGTAGATATCAATACCCCATATGATATTACACTAATATCACATACATATGTGATATCACATGTGATATTACACTAATATCACATGTGATATATCACATGTGATTTTTTCGGATACGAAAAAAAAAACGTGAAAAAACTGATTTTTTTTTTTGTCGAAAGTATGCCATAGTGCCCGTTTATAGAAAGATGATTAAATGCTCGTCGCGATGATGTAATTATTTTCGCTTAACGATTAACGGTTTAAGATATATTTAAATTATAAAAAATGGGTGAAATATTAAAATGGTTTTAATCTCAACCATTGATTTCATTTTAAATGGATGGTGAGGATGAGTCCCTTCTTATGGGAGGAATCTTTGGTTTTTAAAATAACTCAACTCTTATACTTTAAAGAGTTAATAATTTAAATAATCATTTAAGAGGATAAAGTTTATCTTTTGACCACATTTTAAAACAATTTATGAAATAGCCCTCCATTTTGCAATTGATCTGTGAAGTCACAAAAGTTAGGGTCTAATACAAGTGAAAATCACAAAATTTGCGAAAATCTTCATAAATTGCGAAGCGAATTCATATTTTGCGAAACGGTTTCATAATATGCAACATGACTATAATTTGTGAATGATTTCATTATTTAAAACGCATTTTAATATTCGAAATTAATATTCACAAGGAATTTGCAACAAAATATTTATGAATATAATTGGTTAAACCAAGTACGTATCAACTAAAATATAACACATATAGCCTCAAATTAATATAATAGCCTCAAGATAAATATGTAATAGTTATGTTTTTTACTCAAAAAGTGTGATTTTTTGTTATTAGACAATTATTTTGATAAGAAAGGAGTAGTTTGTATGAATATGACTCAAAACCTCGATCCTCTTGATATTCATTAAGTCAATGTACTTAAAAAACTAATCCCCTAACTGATTCTCCCTTTCTTTTTCTCAACAGCAAAATGGTTGATGCTTTAGTAACTGTCGCTGCCGAGGCAATACTAAAAAAGGCTTTGTCCATAGCTGCAAACGAAGTTTCAATTGCATTGCGTTACAAAGAAAAGCTGACCGAACTTCATGACACGTTGGATGTGATTCGTGCAAAGCTAAGCGATGCTGAGGGGAAAGAGGGTACAGAGGCTGTGATGGTGTGGCTGAAACAGCTAAAAAGTGTAGTTGATGAAGCTGATGATGTGTTGGATGAGGTTCGGTATGAAAGGTTGAGGCGTGAGGTGAAGAAACGATACCAGGGTAACAAGGCTAGAAAGATACTCTGTGTCCCAAATTTGAAAAAGTTTTCATTTGGTAGAGACATGGGTCATAAAATTGAAAACATCAACGATAAGTTATCTCGGATTTATGAACGAGCAAACAATTTAGGACTTCAAGATGAACGGTTTGAACGAGCTGGAAATAGCTACCGCCCGGGTACTGATCCAGACTTAGACGAATTCAAGATCGTTGGGAGAGAGGAAGATAAACTACGCATTGTTGAGCTTTTAACTAATTCAAGAGGAGAAAGACTTACCATTGTTCCCATTGTGGGAATGGGTGGCATTGGAAAGACTACTTTGGCTAAGTCGGTATACAACAACCCAATAATAGAGCAACATTTTGATAAAAGAGCTTGGTTGTGTGTGTCAGTTAAGGTCGAAGTCGATACGCTTCTCGCAAATATCTATGAGTCTCTTGCAGGAGAGAAAGTTAAGTCCCTTACTAGGGTTAATGTAATTAAAGATCTTAAAGAGAAGTTGGGATCCAAAAGATATTTGCTAGTCCTAGATGATGTCTGGGATGAAGAGTTGGAATATTGGGATAAGTTCAGAAGGTGTATGCTAAAAGTAAATTCAGCGAATGGAAGTGGCATTATTATCACTACACGGAAACTTGACATCGATAGGAATGCTTATATTGAGGATTCGTATCCTTTAGAAAGTCTTTCGTATGACGATTCTTGGGAAATGTTTAAAGAGAGAGCGTTACTGTTGCCAGCATTGCCAGCATTTGTAGAGATAGGAAGTGATATTGTGAAAAAGTGTCGTGGCTTTCCCTTGTTGGTAGATATACTTGGAAGCATGTTGCGTCACTACAATACTAACATAGACAAGTGGTTGTCCATCCAAAAAAGCGGTGTTTGGGATGCAGATGAAAGTTGTAGAGTTCAAAGCATCTTGAAATTAAGTTTTGATAATCTACCAAACTCTATGGTCAAGCAGTGTTTTTTATATTGTGCGACCTATGAGAAAGATGAAGTCATCAAAAGGGAAGAAGTTGTCCAACTGTGGATGGCTTTAGGGTTGGTTCAGACAGATACAACGAGAAACAAAGAGATGGAGGAAGTGGGGAATGATATTTTCAAAATTCTTGTAAGCAATTCCTTGTTTCAAAACGTTAAAAAGGATGAATTGGGTGACATTTATGGGTGCCAGATGCATGATCTGGTCCATGATCTTTTGTTATCCCTTACGAGCCATGAAATTTCCCGTTTGGTGGTCAGCAATGATGTACAAATTCCTGCTGTAAAACATCTCGTTCTGCAACAAAAAGATTATGAGAATTCAGTGTTTGATATATTCAAAGAGGATATGACAAGTAGAACTCTGCAGACATTGTTCTTCGCTGGTGAAGTCAAGGAGAACATTTCATTTCAATATTTCAAGTGCTTGCGTATCCTAAAGTTGAATTCATCTAGCCTAGAGGAGGTACCTGAGTCAATCGGAGAGTTGGTGCATCTTAGGTATCTCGATCTGTCACGTACCCGCATCAGAACTCTTCCAAAATCTATTGGTAAACTTTACCATTTGCAAACTCTGAAGCTGCTTTACTGCTCTAAAGAATTTCAATTCCCACAGGAAATGAGAAATTTGATAAGCTTGCGCCATCTTGTGTATGATTCAAGTGTTCAAGCTCCTAAGGATGTGGTGCTATTGACTTCTCTTCGAACATTGCCATCCTTTCAAGTGGGTCGACAGAAAGGACGTCAAATAGAAGAGTTAGGCCATTTAAAACACCTTGGTGGGACGCTGCAAATATGCAATCTTGAAGAAATTGACAGCAAAGAAGAAGCTCTCAAGGCAGATTTACATAGGAAACCAAATTTATACAAGATTGGATTCCATTGGAGTAGTTGTGATGAAGGTGGTAACCGAAATGACAAGGATGTATTGGAAGGCTTGCAACCTGCTGCAAATGTGAAAATCTTAGAAATTGAAAACTTTTCCGGTGGTAGTTTTCCAGAATGGGCAATGAAGTTGAAAATTAAAACCGAAAGGAATTGGACCCCCCTTGCCAAGCTTGTGACAATCAAATTAATTGATTGTCACAACTGCCTCAATATTCCAATGCTGGAAGACCTGCCACTTCTTCAGGATCTAGTTTTAGAGAATATGTGGATGGTGACGTGCTTAAGTAGTTCTTCAGACCAAAGGAAGCCTTTGTCTCCATCGTTGAGATCATTGGAACTTGAAGGTATGGAAAACCTTGAAAAGTGGACAAATGCAGCAGTGAATAGCTCAACGATGTTATCTCCGGTCCTAGAGAAGTTAAAGATTCACGATTGCCCAAAGATCATTCTCTTAGATGAATCTCTTCAACACCCTCTCGTTTCTTTAGAGATAGAGCATTGTGAAAATTTAGAGTCCGTTCGAAGCATACAAGGCCTCACATCTCTGCAGTCTTTGTATATCTGGAATTGTCCAAGTCTTTTAGAAATACCCGATTTGCACAACCAGAGATGTTCTTTGAAGGTCCTATCAGTCATACGGTGCAACAAATTGACTTGCTTGCCTGGGGGATTTGACTGTCTTTCCTTGTTGAACAGATTGGAAATAGGTCCATTCTCGAAGGAGCTCCATTCTTTCCCAAGTCTCTCAGGCATCGAGAAGTTGGGGAACCATCTTCATACTTTATTATTGATAGGTTGGGAGCATTGGGAGTCACTCCCGGAAGAGATAAAACACCTCAATGCACTCAGAGAGTTAAAGATTTATGGATTTGGAGTGCGAGAATTGCCTATGTGGTTAACCAATATGTCATCTATTCGAGAAATAAAATTCTGGGACTGCAAGGAGTTAGATAAAGAATCAGTTTTACAGGGTGTGCCAAGTGAAGCAACACGTGTTCTATTAGACGGTGAAAGGATAAGATGGTGACGTGGACAGATATTTTGATGATTATTTCATGCAAAAAGATGGAATTTAGAAGTGAGCACCAACTGTTTGTTTAATTTCCTCACAGTATATAAGTTTAATCTTTATGTCCATTTGTGTTACATCGTTTAATAAGGTGATTTGATTATTTTAATTACACCAAATGAATTAGAGTACTTTTGTCGTTCTATAAATTATGTTTGAACTATTATGCTTCTATAAATTAGCACGTTGTTGCGGAACTATTCGATTCTTTTGTTAGAACGTATATTCAAAATCAAATATATATCATTTCTCGACTTACATAACGTATATCAAGGTGTATGTTATTTTTATAACATTGACTAAAAAATCAAAAGGCTTGTGTTTCAATAATATTTCATGTGTGATAATGCTCTCCAACCAAATGGTTGTTGATTCAATTCCTGTTTAGAATAACATGAGATTGATTTATTATGTAAATATTGTGAGATATTTAATTGTCCATTAAAAAATAACTATTAGATATGTAAGATGTTTCTTAACTTTCCAAAATTATTGAATCTTCTATTAATCCTTTTACGCTTATTAATTTCTATAATCAGTTACATAGAATTGTGACTATATTAATAAAGATTTTGCTAAACACTGCCCATTGAGCAATGTTTAAGCTACATTAAACAATCTGTTCTTTCCATGTTTAAAGTAATTATGCATTTAATGCACAATAAATGAACATAAAAATTAAATTAAATATATACGATTTTTGATTTAATAAAGTCTAAATTTCTTTTTATATTGTATTAAACATAGCCCACTGGGCATTGTTTAGCAAAACCCTATTAATAAAGATTTTGTTGTATTTTTTCACCACACTTACAACAAAATAAACATTTGATGTTTATGTTACAAAAAGAATAACATCGTCGGTATACTTACTAATAATGTATTGAGTATTAAGTTAAAATGAAAGAAAACTGTTTTTTATTCGAGAATGATGTGCTTAATGTTAGAATTTAACAATCAAAGTACACATATTGCGGAAGCTAGGATCAAGAATAACACGTATAAAGATTAACTAAAACATAAACCGGAACGTACCTTTTAGCACTTGATAAAATCTTGAACAATTATGAAGAACCCTAATTAGGGTTCATGAATCAATGATCAATCCCTTACCGTTTTATTGATCGATTCCTTGATAACAACTATAGTGAGTTGTTACCTCGTTCTTGTACACACAAACTAATACCGAATTAATTAAATTGCAAGATTTAAACACAAGTATTGTTTTTCTTATGAAAAAATCGATCCTAAACCCTTAGGGATGTAGGTTCGATCGGCCAAGGAAAAGAGAAGGGAAAAACCAAACTTTTGGGTATTGTGTGTACACAAAAGATGAGAAACAAATGACCCTAAGATTTGTATATATACTAGAAGAATTCTTGGGGAACAAGCAAGCATGGATCGACCCTTATGGGTTGGGTCGACCGGCCATACACCCACAAAGGGTGTTCCGGATCCTTCTTGACTCCCAAATTACATTCTAGTCCATCCCGTTTCCTTTTAACGATAATTAGTCCATACATTTAATAACTAACAATCATTAATCCTTAAACTTGTGTTATTAATAAATATAACTAACCATTAATATTTATTAATCTTAACTCTCGTTTGTATTGTGTGCAATCCCGAGGTCTCGAGTTCGATACTAGTCATTTACATATTAATATTTATACGTAACTTTTAATAGCTCCCACTCGTATATCTATTAATAGTAAAATGACATTGGTAGGCGTCTTGCAACACTCCAATGCCTCCAGTTCGATCCGAGTTAGGTTTTCTGGAAAAACTTATAATGATTCATCATTATAATTATCCTTTTGTTTCTAATACTACATTAATAAAGATGTGAGATTCTTTATTAATATTCTGTTTCTCGTTTCTTTATGATTGAACAAAATTACCAAAACATCTGAACGTATTCTAGATAGACTTTGGGCGTGGCCACGCAAACATTTTGTCAACCCTACGAGGGGCCCAGCAGTATTAAACTTCTGAACAAATCCGAAGGAACAAATTCTCTCTTGACTACAAGAATAACCCATGGACTTTGCAACACTTCTGAAAACAACCCTTATGACTCCCTATTACGGTGAGCGGTAGATTGCTTCACAAAAATGCACTACATCCATGACAGTTATCTGGTATCTCAAGTCTGAGGATAACTTTAAATATGATTCTCACATTAAATATTAAATCATATTGTTGGGATCGGTCCAATATTCAATTCATTGAATATCATGTGAAATTGGTATGATTACGCATCAATATACTTTCAAGTATATCCTAAACCAATACTCAAAATTGTCTTAGTTTAATGATATTCCTATATCATTAATCGACAACGGACAGTTTAGATTAATAAATTATTCATGGATTTAAACATGCAAATATAGGATATATTATTAAGACAATGAATAATAAACATAAACAATACTTTATTTCATTAAAATAATAATTGTACATTACATCCCTTATCCAAATACTAATCACAAATGTGCATGAAACTCTCAGCTAATTTAAGTCATATCCCTTCAGCATGCTTGTAAAGCTTGGTGCCAGGCAAAGGCTTTGTTAACTGATCTGCTAAGTTTTCATCTGTGTGAACTTTGAGCATTTCGATTTCACCTATTTCGACTTGTTCTCGAACATAGTGATGCTTAATCAGGAAATGTCTGGTGCCTTACATGATTCCAGGCTCATTGGAAAATGTAATTGCAGCTGAATTTTTGCAATACATTTTTATAGGTCGTCGAATCAAAGGCATAACCCCAAGCCCTGAAACAAACTTCCTAATCCAAACAGCTTCCATTGCAGCTTCTAAAGTAGCTATATACTCACTTTCTGTAGCAGACATCGCTAATACACTCTGCTTTCTGCTCCTCCAATCAACAGCTCCTCCATTAATGACAAAGACATAGCCCGTCTGAGACTTCGTATCATCTTTATCACCTTTCCAAGAAGCATCGCAGTAACCTGTAACATCAAGTTCTGCAGATGGAGTACCCCCATAAACTAAGAATATCTCTTTAGTAGCCCTAAGGTACTTAAGAATATTCTTAACAGCAGTCCAGTGTTTTTCACCTGGATTCTGCTGATATCGACTGGTTAAATTCTAAGCAAATGCCACATCAGGCCTTGTGCTTTTCACCGCATACATAATAGATCCCACAGCCGAAGCATAAGGGACTCTCTTCATGCGTTGCACCTCTTCAGGCGTTGATGCACAAACTTTCTCGCTCAAGCCATGTTGTTCTTGCATCAGCAAATATCCCTTCTTGGAATTTTGCATATTGAATCTCTTCAATATTTTATCAATGTAAGCACTTTGGCTTAATCCAATTAATCGCTGAGATCTATCTCTATATATCTTGATTCCCAGAATAAATGCAGCTTCCCCTAAATCTTTCATAGAAAAACAACTTCCAAGATATGCCTTAACCTTTTGCAAACTTAGAATGTCGTTTCCCATGATCAATATGTCATCAACATATAAAATAAGGAAAATTACATTACTCCCACTAGCTTTGTGATATACACATGGCTCATCAAGATTTTGAGTGAATCCATACTTTTTAATCTCACTGTCAAATCTCTTATTCCATTGTCGTGATGCTTGCTTCAATCCATAAATGGATCTTTGAAGTTTGCATACACGATTTGGGAATTCTGGATTTACAAACCCCTCAGGCTGCGCCATATAGATGTCCTCATCTAGGCGACCATTTAAGAAGGCGGTTTTGACATCCATTTGCCAAATCTCATAGTCATAGTAAGCGGCTATGGCTATAAGAATCCTAATAGCCCTAATGTCAGCTACAGGAGAAAAGGTCTCCTCATAGTCAACACCAAAAGTTTGAGTATAGCCTTTAGCTACCAAACGGGCCTTATAGGTGTGTACAATGACATCCATATCAGTCTTTTTCTTGTAGAGCCATTTACTCCCAACTAACTTGGCACCCGGAGGTAGGTCTACTTCTTCCCAGACTTCATTGTCTTTCATGGATTGCATTTCCCCATTCATAGCAACCTGCCATTTTTCCTTTTCAGGACTATTCATGGCAGCCTTATAACTTGTAGGTTCATCAAGATCCCCTAGTAAGTTATCATCACACTCTACATTAAGACATAGACGTGTAGGAGCTTTCACAGGTCTAGTTGACCTACGAATGGGAACCACATCAACTTCAGGTGGAGGACCTAAACTTTCAGGTTCCACAGGAAGTTGGCTAGTGTTTTCAGAAGGTGTTACATCTTCTTGATCGTCTTCCAGATCATATACTCTCCCACTGAATTCTTGAGATATGAGCTCCTTTTCCAAGAAGTCTCCATACCTTGCAACAAAAACTTTGTTTTCAGGTGGGTAATAAAAGTAGTAACCCATAGTTTCCTTAGGGTATCCTACGAAGATGCACTTCACAGATCTTTGTTGAAGTTTGTCTGGTGAGTTACGTTTAACATACGCCTCACAACCCCAGACCTTTAGATAAGACAAGTTAGGAGTTTTTCCAGTCCATAACTCATATGACGTCTTATCCACCTTCTTTGTTGGAACCATATTAAGAATGCGAACCGCAGATTCTAGGCATAATCCCAAAACGAATAAGGAAGAGTTGTTAGATTAAACATAGATCGTATCATGTCTTTCAATGTACGATTTCTTCTCTCAGATACACCATTTTGTTGTGGAGTATATGGAGAAGTAAGGTGCTGGACAATTCCCTCCTTAGCTAAGTAATCTATAAACTCCTGACTCAAGTATTCACCACCTCTATCGGATCGAAGAGCTTTAATCTTCTTTCCAAGTTGCAACTCTACTTCTGCTTTAAACACTTTGAATGTTTCAAACACCTCATGTTTATGTTTAAGTAAATAAACATATCCATAACGGCTGTAATCATCCGTAAATGTTAAGAAGTAGCTAGCACCTCTCCTTGACACATGTCTAAGTGGTCCACACACATCTGTGTGAATAAGACCAAGTAGATCAGTTGCCCTTTCAATCCTATTTTTAAAGGGTTTCTTTGTCATCTTCCCAGCAATGTAAGATTCGCACTTATCAAATGATTCATCATTGATCTTTTCTAAAAGCCCATCATGTTGCAGCTTTTTCAGGTGATCCTCGCCAATGTGAGCAAGTCGACAATGCCAAAGATAAGATGAATCCAGACCTTTCTTGATTCTCTTATTATTGATGCTATACATTGAATTATTACAAACAAAAGCATTATCATTATCATTCATATCAATTTCAAATACACCATTCACAGCAATAGCATTAAAATAAAAAACACCATTTAAAGAAACTGAAATTCCATTGCTAGAAACAGTATGATGAAAACCAAGGTTCAACAAACATGAAAATGAAATTACACCTCTAACAATTGACGGTGCATAATGACAATTATTTAAAGATAGTTCAAGGCCCAAAGGCAACACTAAATTAAATACACCTATAGCTTCAACTGCTGCATGTGCTCCATTACCCACGTGCAAGAATTGTTGTCCATAGGCCAGCTTTCTCTCAACTCTAAACCCCTGCAAAGTATTGCAAATATGAATGCCACATCCCGTATCATATACCCATGAATTCAATTTAGGAGTAAGAGTGAATAATTCAATCATAAAGAACGCACCTGATGAACTGGGTTTACTAGCTTCATTATTCTGCTTCTTTTGTCGCAAGTCATGAATGTAGAGTGGACAATTGCGCCTCCAATGGCCCTTTTCATGACAATGGTGACAAGCCTGATCCTTCTTGTTTGGCGGATTCACCTTGTTCTGCTTAGGCTGATGCTGCTTCATCTTGGGTTGTAGTAGCTAGTGCTTATTATTTATCTATAAGATGGTAGTTACTGTACATCAAAGTACTATTGACGAATACTATTATTATCCTTAACAAATAGCATGTCATTGAAAATTAGTTTAATTCGAAAGACTATAAAATAAAAATGGACTAATAACTTGAGAAGGAATTGAACAAGTATATATAACTAACCCAAAGATGGAGCAGAAAAAGATTTGGATCAAAATCTTTCGCGTCATTGGAGGTCTGTTCCCTCTACAAGCATAAAATAGATAACAAATTAGTTGAAACTCTAATATAATCTCTAACCCATCTCACTACTAGAATAAGTGGAACTGGCGACGTAGAAAATCCCGACGACAAAAAGTCGTCGGTATATTACACTAAACGACAAAAAATACGCTTGACCGAGCCAAACGCACGTTGAATTTTATGAATTTTATAATACCGATGCCATGTCGTCGGTATTGTTTTGGTCAATTTTGACTTTCTCAATAATTGCGAAAACTTGGGCGGGAATTTGACCGCCAAAATTTTCCCGACGCCCTGTCGTCGGGATATTTCACTAAATAAATATTTATTGCGATTAGTGGTTTAATATAGTTTAAGTAAATTTGATTTTATAAATGCCGACGAAATGACGTCGGTAAAATATTAAACATTTTTTTCCCGTTTGGCTTGCGAATAAAAGTAAATATTTTGCGCGGGGTTTTTCCCGCCTTTTTATTACCGACGACATGACGTCGGTATTTGTTTTCCCGCCTTATACTCCTTCCTTATTTTCCATTGTCCCGCCAAATTTTTTACTTTATATATACAAAGAACCATAAGTCGGTAAAACACACATAAACTCACAAAATAAAAACTCCCAAGTCCCATTCTCGATGTCTCGCAAAGATTTCTCGCAACAATTCCCAAGTCCTCCTCACAAGGATTTCTCGCAACAATTCCCAAGTCCTCCAAAAGAACCGGTGATTGTGAACACTCCAACTGCAGAAAATGGAAATCAACAACAAAACAATCCAGCTGAGAATGAACCGGTAAACAATCCACGTCGGCATATTATTTGTCGAAACAATTTTTTGGTTGACTGAAAATGGTTGTGGGCCCCACTTAGCGTCGGGAAATAGCGTCGGCACAGTAAATCCCGACGAGGCATTGCCGACTAACATAGGACGACGAAACTTCGTCGGCATCATACACTTACCGACGAAACGACATCGGGTTAGTCGAAAAATATTCGTCGGCAAAAGTCCCTTCTGTACTAGTGTCTTACTAACTTACACCACTAAGTAACAACCCAAACTAACACCATCATTGAATACTGACCCTAAAACGAGCGACAAACATGAAAAAGCTAGTGAACATCCAAACAAATTCTCGACCCTCCAAACCCACCGAACGTAAATTCACTAAGAGTATAAAACATGCTACATATCGTTTGAACTTATCTCGAAGAGGCATCGATATTAACTCAATCTTGTGCTCAATGTGTAATAAAGGTATGGAATCAAATGAGCATCTGTTTTGCTCTTGCGAAGTTGCTTTTATTGTTTGGAGTTTAATCCAGTCGTGGTGTGATGCCCAATTACCGGTCTTTAATTCAGTTCTAGAGGGGATCGAGTGGATAGATGCTATGAGGAAGTCAAATGTTCTCAAAGAAAGGATGTTCGTGATCGCAACTACTACTTGGTGGATGCTTTGGAAATTTCGAAATAATATCACTTTCAATACTCATTCTATGAGAAAAAGTGATATTTTTGATTCTATTCGTCTTTTTTCTTTTTATTGGTTAAAATATAGGCGATCTAATGTCTCATCTTGGAATGATTGGTTGAAAAACCCCTTGTAAATTTCTAGCTTCTTGCTAGATTTTTTTTCTTTTGCTGTTCAAAAAACAATAAAACATGCTACATAAGGGGCATTCACCAAGTCAAAATTTGTTAAAAACTTACTATCAATACTCAAAATATAATTTGCATAACATATTTTTAGAGGTTGTAGAACCACTACTGCTACTACTTGCAATTCACTTCATTTTGTTATTGCAAAAATTTTATAGCCATAATATGTCGATTAAATATGTTCGCATTAAACACAACTATTTTCAGAAAAATTGGCTATCAACCATTCAACTCTACTCGTGGCCAGAAGTTTATTTTGAAAAGTAAGTAATATCAAAATGAAATGAGCCCTTGTAAACGTTCTCGAAGACCTAAAACACACCTTCAATTCTGAATTCATCCCTTCCGCCATTGTCAAAGATAAGCTTCACTTTTTCAAACAAAATGTGCAAAAAAATGATCTTACACGTACTAATCCTAATTAATTGCCCTAATGTAACATGAACCTAGCTAGTATATGTAAATTATGTACTATGTACATACCTTTCTGCGAAGTAAGCAAACGGAACGAGGACAAGACTTGCAAACAGTTGACGATATGCAATATGGATGAACGGATTCATGCCATGATCCAAGGCTAGCTTAGAAAAAACATTGAGTCCCGCAAACTGAAATTGTACCACTACCATGATCAATGCAGGAAGCACCATTTTTATTAGATTCCAAGAGAGCTGAGGTGTTCTATAAAATTAAATTAAATAAATTTTGTGTGAATATTTTTATAATGTGTTGCAATTTATAAAAAGAAGTAAAGGGAGACTGGGAGAGTGAGTAAAAATTGTAGTAGTAGTAGTAAATTTTGTTGATGTCGCATACTCAACAGAATTGCCAAATTTGTAATTGCTTTTGTTACATTCTTACGTATTATTATAGTCATAATTTAAGAGCAAGAGAACAAAAACACCCTGTAACTCATACTTTAACCCAAAAACATGTGAAAAAATAAAAATAAAATAGTCGGATGGCTTGGCTGGTAATTTTGACACAATAACTTATAACATGATGTGATGTGTGGTGTCAAGTTTAAAATAAAATCATTTACCAAATATCACAAGTCCTATTGAATTACAATCTTCGACACAAATATATTCATTTACGAAAAGCTACACAGCGGCAAACTAAGGTGGCAAGGGGGCTGTTTCTCGCTATGTGTATTGTCGTCTAGCAAAATGAAATCGGCGAGAAAGAGTGGCAAGCAAGGGTGGCGAGCAAAGTGTTTCTCGCTATGTTTATTAACTCTACTAGCCTTTAGGTAAATGATTTATATTTATGAGTTGAGGAGAGATAGAGAGGCTATGTGAGGTCACAAGCTAAGAAATCTATACTGATTTTATTATATAATGCTTGACTACAAATTTCATGAGTTTGTAAAGGGTTGATACCAAAATCAATCTCATTTATTAGAACACCTCTCTTTGAATATTGTAGTTCTTGTGGTATCACTTTTATAATTTCGCGAAAGTATTTTACGTAAAAAATTTAAAGCAAGAGCATAACATAAAAAGCATAATAGCATATTCTAGATTAAAAGTGAACCAAAAACCAAATTTGTAAGTAATTGCCAATTTAGGCTAATTGGTCAAAAATTGAAGGGATTAGGGTGGTGGCAATGGAAGCGGGGTGGCCAATGGTTTGCCCCAAACCGCCAGGGAACACAGCCGCCACCCAGCGGTTTGGTCCAACGGCATGGTCTAGCGGGGATAAACATTTCCACGGTTTGAAACATATTCGAACGTTAGAGTTGGAGTGGAACGTTATATTTGAACGTTGGGATTAAATGTGAAAAAAAAAAGAAAAAAAAAATCCTTTATAAATACAAAACTATACCAATTCAAATACCACATCCAATACAAATTACCACTTCATCCTTTATATTTCATCATTTACAATGTTTTCATCATCTTCTTCATCCGATGATTTACATTATCCCGTCGAGTCTTCCGAACAAATTAATTATGTTTTTTTCCAAGTATTATGTATTTTTATTTTAATTAGTAATGAAATATTATGTTTTTATTAAATTATTTATTTACGAAAATAAAAAATAAAAAAAATAAAAAGTTGGTGGGTTGGGAGGTATGAAAAATGTATAGTTGCCACTAAAAAAGGGTTGGGAGGTATGAAAAAAATGTGAGTAAGGTGGAATGATATTATTGGTTGGTTGGGAGGTATGGAGAATTTTGGGAGTGACCACTGCCACCACCAAAAACATACATGCACGCCTTCAATAATTGTATTTTTGCACATATGTTCTAAAAACAACATATGTGTTTTAAAAAAAACATAGTTTTTCTAAATAATTTGATAAGAAATTGGAAATACAACATTTTTCTTTGAAGGTGTGCATGTATGTTCTTATAAGGCGTGCAACGACAATATTGCGGCCTTGTGTAAGGTTTTTGTGAAAAAAGAGGATGAGTTCATGATGATATTCAAAAACATGGGTAGATATTTACAATTATTGATAATTTGCATGTATTTTTATTTTATTTTAAAAGGCGTACATGTATGTTTTTTGTTGTTCTCGCAGATAAAATAGTTCTCGTAAGAAAGTCTCATATATATATATATATATATATATATATATATATATATATATATATATATATATATATATATATATATATATATATATATATATATATATATATATATATATAGGGTCCCTTTCTTACGAGAACCACCTTATCTGCAAGAACTGCGAAAACCACCCTTTTACAACTAATAATACACAATGTACACCATTTAATGCTCCATAGCATTTGGTTATTTTTATTTAATTCAAAAGGGTATAATAGTAAAAGACATTTTCATATTATTTTTTATATTTTTATAATACCCATTTTTTATAAATGTTAAAATTCGGATTTTTTTTTTTTTTTTCAAAATATTCGGATTTTTTTTTTTAATTATTATTATTTTTTCAAATAATAATGGTGCATACATGTTTTTTTAGGCAAAGGTGCATACATGTTTTTTTTCCTCCAAATAGTCAAGGTGCATACATGTTATCAATTAGTCAATGCATACATGTTTTTTTTAAGATAACATATTTTTAGATTTATTGCTCCAATATATGTTTCAAGAAATAGTTAGGTGCATATAGGTATTTTAATATAATGAAATTTATAACAAACCAAGCACATAAATGTTATACACAAAGTTCACTATCGATTGAAATACAATTAAAATACAAATTTTTAAAAGCATAAATACATGAATTTAATCGATCTATACACGTGAGCCCTAATAATATTCAACACAAATGGACATATGCGCACAAGTAGCCGTCAACATTTTTTCAAAAGTCGGACATATATGCACACTTGTATCCATGAACATTCTTGTAATTACACCTGATACAAAGAAAAGTACAAAAATTAGCAACAATTGTAACAATTCGCAATTTCAGGTTAACTTTTATTCCTGAAAATTTTACTATTCACTTTTTACTATTCATTTTTCACTATTCATCTCAGAAATTTTTATTTCATATTCTCGTAAGTTAAACTATTTTAACGATAATCCGAGAATTTGACGCTCGTCGGATCATTTCTGCAAAAATCACAAAGCCGTGTCCGAGATTTACTTTTAGGTTTAAACGTCCTTCCAGCATCCCGATATATCCATAAAACGTCATAAACAATAGAAATATGATTTTCTATCATTCTATGACAATTCCAAAAGTTTTGGAATTTTACGTTTTTCAGTTCAGCGTTTTACGCGAATTACGCGTTTTAGACCCGTGTTTCCAGTTTTTTAGCAGGGTTTTAGCACCCGATAGATCCTACCACTCATTTTATATTTTATTATGGACTATATGGACATGTCTAACAATACTTTCAAGTTCCATAATTTTACGACACCCGGTTTTACGTTTTAAGGCTTAATCATTTACGATTGGCATTTCCCGGAGTCAAAACTAACCAAGTATCTTGGATAATACCAAGAAAAGTCTAACCCTTGCTCTCCAAGACTCATGAACCGCCCTAGGAGGGGGGAGTCACACCCATGTAGCTTCATCTCATGAATTTACCCCTAAATCAACACTTAATTACAACTTGGTCACCAAGTTGTAACACTTTCCTAGTAAGCTTCCTAACCTCCTCAATGGAACTATAAATACCCCCTCCCCCCTTGTTATGCCGTCCATCACCACACCCCATTTCATTCCACACTTAGCTTTATTTCTTCCAAGTTCTTGCAAGGTTCAAGTGATTCTTCAAGATAGAAACCCTAGCTAGATTATCATTAATCAAAACTCTTCTATAACCTCATATACTTGGTGATTTCTCTTGAGTTTAAATCCACTCAATTCACCTCAACCTTCATTATCCATCTTTCAAGATTACAAGGGTAGAAAGATTGCATGAAAGTGAAAAAGGGTTGAAGCAAGTCTATCAAAGTCCATTTCCTTACTAGTTACTTTCCTTTCTTTGTTGAAAGCCACAAGTTGTAAGCCAAACCCTAACTTGCTTCTTGTTAAATAATCATATTCATGTTATTTACATGTTATTCTTGCTATATTATGTCTTGTATTGATGTCCATGATGTATAAAAATGAGTAAAAGATGTTGTTATAATGAATTGTTGAAACAAGTTACTAAAACAAGCAAATTAGTGAATTTCTTGGAAAGACCTGATTAAAATGGTAAAAATATGATATTGGATTATTACATATTGTAGTAGAGGACCTAACAAGGAAACCGTAGCAATTTGAACCACCTAAAACGAATATACGAGTCAAAAGTTATGACGATTTGAAATTACCAAAACTTTGCGGCAAACTGCCAAATACCATTCTGATCAAATTTGGGTTTTGAAAGTCACACTTCTGGTCCGATTCATCAAAAAGTTAAAACACGAAAGTTGTCCGGAACGCCGTTTTCGTTCAGGAACAAAGAAGCTCGAGACCTAAAAATGCTTTCCGAGTGATAAAATTCTTCAAATTCTAAACAGCCCATTTTTAGGCAAAAGTCACTAGATTATGGTTATACTTTGAAAGGAACAAGAGGTCTTATGACCTATAATCAAGACCACAACCATGGCTAGAGCCAAGGTTGTGTCTCATGACCTTGGAACAAGGACCAAAGGTCATGGCTAGGCCATGACGAAATGACCATAACAACTTACATAAGCGTAAACATGAAACAATGAATTAGGCGATAACATGAACAAGCAATTTGGATCTACTTCACCTAAAAGGAAACCATGAGATATTACCAAGAGAAAATGGTCATTCAAAACTTATGAAACTACCCCTAATAACAATCTTCATGTACTAATAAACTTTCCTAAGTTTATTCAAATATAGGACATGTAACTTTTCGGATCAAAACTTATATCTATATATTTCATCAACTACTACAATAGTAGGGAGCCTCATGTGAGGAGTTCATTATGTAAGTCGTCGAGATGAGTTGTGGATTTACGAATTAAAGTGTCCTGGCTCCTCGAACGCTTACTAACATGACTTCTGAATTATGTCGGCCCGAACGGTAGTAAATGATATATAAAACATACATGTTTCATGAATCTTTTCTTTCAAAGACTTACAATATACATCATACCACATCATGGACTTAATTGCAAGATATATATAGGCACATCTTCACATTCTTTACTCCGATCCTAAGTCGAGACATTCTATTATAGGTTGCTCGTAGAAACCTTCGCGATTCGACCATCACATTCACTACTCATTACATAACTTAAGGTGAGTTCATAGCCCCATTTTCCATTACTTAATTGTTTTACAAACCCTTGGGGGAAATACATGCTATTTTTAACCGAGCACAATGTTTTTAAATTGTATGCTTGCCTGATTGTTTTATTATCACTAAGTACCAGCCTTGCTAAACCGAGATCCTTTATTATGAACCATTTAGTCACTAGCAATAGTGAGCGCGAATATTGTGAATAGGCCTATTGGGATTGACGAATCCCATTTGTATTGACTAAGTTCAAACAAATGCACTAATATTTGAGATTTAGGTATGTTAGCAAAGTACCTACCGGGATAAATCTGCCGATCGATATTGGTACACGTTAACGTTTTGGTGTCATAAGCTTAGTGTATAATACATTTTATGGGCGTATAATAACGTAGCCTACCTGTTTTGTTTTCCAAACATTGGTGTGAGTCTACAAGCTCACAATACCAACATATTGTGTTCAAACGATTTAACAAACTCTATGAATATCACTCAACCTTTGTGTTGACCTCTCAAGCATGTATTTCAGGTTCATGACGATCAAGGATGGCACGGAATGGCATGGATACTCAAGAGGGCTATAAATTTTATTATCATTCAAAAACTCATTTAATATAAATTGTAAACATGGAACCATTTGGGACCTCATTTTGTAATCTTTGATATTTATACAATTTGAATGATAAATCTTTTAAAACGACTCAATTGGAGTTCGTTTTCTATTATTGTGACTATTGTGCCGTCAAGTAACACCCAGTTCGAATTCCGCTGCAACCATGAATTGGGGGTGTTACAACAATAATATTATTAAAAATTATACATGTTCATAAGTACATGGATGTTTCAGGAAACATAGTTGTTTGGCAAACAGTAACACGAAGTCTTTGAAGAAAATAATAATTACACTTACTAAATAGAAAAAACACGTATGTTATGTTTTAAAAACGTACATGTTTTAAGCATTCAATTTATAAGCAATCATTTTCTAAAACATACATGTTTTGAACATGTACGCATCCATTTATTTGGAACATGTTTTGAACATATATGTGCACACTCATTGAACGTATTAAAAATTATACATGTTCATGAGTACATGGATGTTTTAGGAAACATACTTGTTTGGCAAACACGAAGTCTTTGAAGAAAATAATAATTACACTTACTAAATAGAAAAAACATGTATGTTATGTTTTAAAAACATACATGTTTTAAACATTTCATTTATAAGCAATCATTTTCTAAAACATACATGTTTTGAACATGTATGCATCCATTTATTTTGCACATGTTTTGAACATATATGTGCACACTCATTGAACGTATAATAGCCATCAACACCTAAGTGAACTAAATTAGATCTTTATTATCAGTGAAACAAACTTCATAACGTGATCTTTATTTTCTATTTAAAAAAAGAAAAAGGGAAAAAACAACAACAGGTTTGACTAATGGGGTGCCTGTACTCCACAAACTCATTGCAAGAAAAGTAAAAAATTTTAAATATCACTTTCGTACATGTAATCGGAATTAATATAATTAACTTTGACCAATGCGTAAACCCAGATCGAAATTAGTACATGGGAAATTCGTCATATGTAATCGTATATGAGTTTATGGATATAATAGAATTTATAAAATTAATATATTTCGATATGGGTTTCGTATATGCTCCATAGACTCATTACAAAATTAATATAATAAACTTTCATAACAGATTTGATATTTACCAATTTCGTATATTAATTTTATAATATCAAATCTATTACAGTATAAAAATTGGTTAACAAAAACAAATTAGGTGTCGTTTGTTTTTTCGCAATAAGTACTTTTTCCCTCTTTTCACTTCTTTTGTCTGCAGGAGGGCAGAGGTTTTTGTTTGTTTTTTTGCAGACATAAGTGCTTCTTTTCACTTTTTTCCTCTTCTAAATTGCAGACATTATCTTTCACTTCTTACCTCTTCTTTCACAAACCTTACATCTCTTTCACTATATCCGTTTTTTTACGTTTTCATCCGTTTTTTTTTTACCTTTTAGTATGTTTTTTTACGTTTTCGGCCGTTTTTTACGTTTTCCTCCGGCTTTTTACGTTTTCTCTCTTTTTTACATTTTCGTCCATTTTTTTACGTTTCCACCCTTTTTTTACGTTTTCGTCAAACCTTTTTTTTATGTTTTTGCCCGTTTTTTACGTTTTCCTCCGTTTTTTTACGTTTTTCCCTTTTTTTTAATTTTGCGGCCATTTTTTTACGTTTTCACCCTTTTTTTTACGTTTTCGTCCATTTTTTTTATCTTTTCGTCCATTTTTTTACAGTTGAAAACGTAAAAAAATTAAAAAACATACCAAAACATAAAAAACGGATGAAAACGTAAAAAACTAGTGAAAAAGAAAAAGGAAAGGAAAAAAAAAAGGACTTTAATAGCACAAAAAATACTAGTGAAAAAAAAGAAAGAAAGAAGTACTTCAATAGCACAAAAACAAACGGTCTTCTTCTTGTAGATGAAGAGCTTATGTGCACCTCTTCTTCTGCAAACATGGTTTGCAGATGAAGAGGTAAAAGCTCTGAAAAAACAAACGACACCTTAATCTTCTTTCAATTAATAAATGTCAATTTCAAAAACCAAAAGCAAATTAAAAGTTGAGAGTGAGGCACGAATGAATTTCTTACCTATATTTCACCAAGCATCTTCTCTTTCACATTATCTTCTTTGTTTTTCAATGTTAACAACAAACCAATACACTCCATTAAGAAAAAACAAACAAACTAATACACTACCCTATACCATCCTTACGTCAGCCCATCATCGATCTATAAAGAAACACCAAAACATCATCGATCTATAAAGATTTGAACAAGAAAACCCATCATCGATCTATAAATGGAACATAAAAAAATCATAGAACCTACCCAAGATTGAACGGTGTTTAAATTTTTTCCGGCCACTTTTTGAAGAACAAATAGAGAGTCGATTAGATCTTGGCGGTTATTGAGAGAGGAGGCTGGATATGTGAGAGGAAGAAAAAGAGATCTGTGTTTTTGTTATTTGACCTAAGGGTTTTTTTAATAAATATAATTATGATATCCCAAATTTACCCTTTCAGCTTTGCATATATTGTCCTAATCTTTTTGTTAATTACATTAATGGCACAATCAATCATATCCATTGATCAACAAATCTAATGACTAAAAAGTGGTTTTCGCAGTTCTTGCAGATAAAAGTGGTTCTCGTAAGAAAGTTACACTATATATATATATATATATATATATATATATATATATATATATATATATATATATATATATATATATATATATATATATATATATATATAGTGAGGATCACGTGCGGATGTTTTGTTTTAGTGCGGACGTGCGGATAGATCTAGGCCGTCCAATCCAGATCTGATTTTGACTTTTTGTAAAAAAGTCAAGATCTACGCAACTATCACAGTACCAAATCACCATTCAAACGATTTTTTTAATTTTTTTCCTTTTGAGCGATCCTTAATATTGTTATCTTCTTTCATTTTTTTATTTTTTCATATTTTTCTGAGAACTTTTTGTTTTTTTTATTATGAGTGCTACCGTGATATTAACCATATTATGAGTTCTACCGTGATATTAACAATATTATGAGCCGTGATATTAAAAACCCATGATAGCTACGGTGATATTGTAAAACCAACGTGATATTAAACTTTTTTACATGTAAAAATGAACCGTGATATTAATGAAAAGCTTAATATAATTGTTTTTTTTATTACGATATTAAAAAAACTTACGGTGATATTAAAAAAACTGAAAAAGAATGTATGAATATTAGAGTGATATTAAGAAAGCATGATAGTTACGGCGATATTAACAATTTTTATTAAGAAAAAGTTTTTATGATTTTAAAAAAGTTATTGTGATATTAAAATTTTTATTAAAAAAAAAGTTTCAGAATCTGATTTTGACTTTTTTACAAAAGTAAAGATCTGTTTGTCAAGATCAGATCTTGACTTTTGTAAAAAAGTCAAAATCATATGCTAATATCACAATACCTTTAACGATGAAAACGATTTTTTTTTTGAAATTTTTTTCAGCGATTCTTAATTATTTGTTGTCCTCTTTATTTTTTTAATTTTTTCAGATTTTTTTGAATTTTTTTCAGAAAAAAAGCTAATACGATAGTAATGTTTTTGAAAAAAGACGGGATATTTACGATATTGCCACCGCGTTTTTTTTATCAGAATCTGAGATGGACGGATGATCGTGTGGTCCACATTCATCCGTACCATCCGCACTAAAAAGGAAAAATGCACCCGATCCCTTCCCTATATATATATATATATATATATATATATATATATATATATATATATACCAAATTTGTAAGTAATTGCCTATTTAGGCTATTTTTTGGGGTCCAAAGTAACAGAATGCCAAATATGTAATTGGTCTAAAATTGAAGAGCAAGGGAACATAAAAGCTGTTACCCCCACGTGATAAGAGAACAATAACAGTAGTGGTGATACTTTGTGCATTCATGAATTGTACATCAATCAGCTTTTCCTGTTTTTATGGTCAGTCACGAACTCACAAGGTGCAATGTGACCATAGGCTTGTTGTAGTAACAACATTAATGTTCTATTTATATAGCGTATACGGGGGTGTTTGTAACGGGGTTTATTTGGTTTTTGGCTTATGTTTCATAAGCTCACTTTTTGTGGCTTATTTTGAGACTTTTCAGCTTATATAAGATTGTTATGTCATGATAAGCTTGTATACGACGAAAACTTTCAAAACAAGTGAGCTTATGAAAAATAAGCCGAAAACTACATAAGCTATAAGGATGGTATAAGTTTAAACAAACACCCCTTATATGTCACTTTATCTTCTATCTTATATTTTGTGAATATTAAAGTTCAAAATCTTCTAAACATACCATAAACAAGCTTGCAAATTCCTATGTGGTTCAACTACATACAACAATAGAACTACACAGAGGACTGTTATTAAGCTCATAATCACCACAAGTTTAAACTGTATAAGCCATAAGCCCCTAGTATGATTTTGGTAACAAAATTCGGTAACTTCCCAAGATAGCTTGTTGGTGGTACCATAGTTTACCCATATTTTGAGAAGTAATGGATGCTCATGATAGCAACAGCTAAAAGCTAAATGATCACAAGAGCTAAAAGCTTGCAGCTTAAAACAAAATCACAAAAAAGTAAACAGCAAGAATATAAAAGTACATCATCAATCATCCAAATACCAATAGTCTTTCCATTTCATGGTTAAGTACTTTCAACATCCAGATTACAATTACTATCAACTCGAGAAAACTAAAATTGCATGAGATAGAAGGACACGGAAAGAAAAAACATTCCGATGCTGTAATCCAACAGTAAACATATGTAAAAACACGTAAGAAAGAACGACCAAATGAACTGTCCCATAGCCAGGAAAAGGATTGATAGTTTGACTACGGGTTGAGTAGAAAGAAACAAAACGGATATTGACAACACTTCACACCTTGCTCCTTTTAAACAGCAATGGAAGCAAGGTCGAGGTTGCACAACAAAGGGGAAAACAATGTGTGACAACACTTCGCACCAGACTCCTTCAAACAACTGGAAGCATGGTCGAGGTTGCACAACAAAGAAGGGGAAATAATTGTGTAAAATGTTCAATTGCCGGTGAGATAATATGAAGGCATATGTAGATATGGGATCTATACGTATATATTTTATATGTGTAGGCGAAAACTAAGGAAAGATTAAAAGACTCTTTACCAAATACCCAAAGACTGATTACTAGCACTGGCCGCCTTTGCGACAGTTAATTACTCCAGCACCAGCAGTTATGGTAGCAACCAAATGAGATGACTTTGCACCCAAACTTGAGGCCCGAGCATAGCTGGCAGCGGCTCCAGCTCCAGATGGGATGAAATAAGCCCCATTAAGAAGTAGGTCACCCTCTGATCTCCAGTTCCACCCGTGCCATTGGCCACTATATGTGTCGACTCTCTTAGTAACCTGAAATTATCATACAGTTTCAAATTATAATCCATCATCAACATTATAATAATTCCATAAGCGCTAAAATCAGAACAGACTAGCAGTACCTCCTTAGCAAATGGATTATTAGGGGCAATGAATCTGTTTCCTTGACTGTTAATGGTCGGGTTTGCACTTCCACCGATAGCATACATTTCCCAATGGGTGTAGTCATTGTTCACCACATGGAAATACCCATGTCTGCATCTGTAATTCGTTTATAAAAAATAAGTTATACAACTAATTAATCTCTCTATACGTGTTTAAGTGAACCTTATTCGATATTTAGTTACCTTGGCATTCTTTGAATAAGACCTTCTCCAAAATGATTGTAGGCAATAGTCACTTGCATTAGCTTGTCTCTTGTGTACGAGTCACTATGGCCCAACAATATCACCTGTATAAAAATGCACAGATATTACGTTTCTGAAAAGGGGTTGACTAATTGCTTTTATGAAAAGTTACGCACCTCGTTGTGATGAGTGAAGTAATTGTTTGAAATGGTGATAGCAGTTGAGCCCATGACAGCATCCACGAGTCCATCAGCACAGTTAGATAGAGAATTGTGATCGACCCATACATGGCTTGAGCCAAAGATGGAGATAGCGTCACCATCAGCCATTGTCCGCCAACCATAATGGGAAGGAGAGCTTCTCACCAAGGCATTTCCAGTGGGTTTACAGTCGTGGATGTGTAAACCATGGATGATAATGTTAGTAACAAACTGGATTGTAAGACAAGCTCCATTAGCAATGTGTACATTGACCCCACGAGCATCAATTGTCTTGAAACTGTTCATGATAAGTTCTTGCTTCAATTGGATAACCATGTCACGTTTGAAGACAATCCAGAGTGGAGCATCTTGGATGACAGCATGGCGTAGAGTGCCAGGTCGTGGGTTAACAGGGTCATCATCTCTGGAGTCAGTAACCACATAAAAGCGTCCATCACGGCCTCCAATGGCATTTCGACCAAAACCAATGCCACAGTCAGCAAGACGCTTGCGGTTGCGTCGCCAATTTGGGTCACATCTCCAGCAGTCGTCAATAGGATTACCCGTACCACATGAAAAGTACCCCAACTTCCTCCTTTCTGTGCTGTTTCTCACGCTCCTGTTCAAAATTACCTCGTAAGTCAATATGGTAGAATAAAAAGTACAAAACAATTTGATGTCACTATCCTTCACATTATGTTATTTCACACGATATTACCAAGTAATAATGTTCAGCTTTTGTCATAAGTATGTAGGACCAACTGAACATGGTGCAATAATTCTCAATCATTAAGATATGAGCTTGCTGTATTCTGTCGGTTACCATAACTATGTCCCAGTTTGCCTACTTATATAATGGTTAAATCCAAACAAGTACCTTAGGGTTCTAAAAATGATCTATTTTATCAATTTATAATTAAAGACAGCAAACTATGATACTAATGGAATTAGAGTTCATCACATTAGAGATCGTGATAATTATTCAAATGAACCCAACTTTGTGCAGACAATGCCCTACTGAAAGTACTGATTTGACTCTTTAAATAATACAGCATCTGAAAGTCTTATCAGATATCGACATTAATTGAGGTACTTGTCGGTAAAGGTTCCAAAAGATGTCAATATCATTAAAATTATTGATGTCCAGTAAAATCCAAGGCTACTCCATACCAAAATTATGCAAAGCCTGTTCTATCTAAAAACGAACAATGCGGCTAAAAAACATTATTTGTCCCCATCTTACGTTTATAACAATGAACAGAAACAACTTCTTCAAAGACCAAATCAGGAACATGGGAAGGAAAGTCTTGGTTCTATTTAAACGACTACCCGTCAACATGACTTCCAAACTATGACAGCAAATTTGGATGGAATAATAAGTACAAGTTACAGCACGGGCAAAATTTCTTTTCCTTATTATTATTTTTAAACTCATGTGTACCGCAAAAATACATAAATGCACACTACATTATCAAGTGGTTAGATGATCAGATCTAAGCCACGAGCTTCTTTGCAATGTGTTCCAGACACCAATTTGGTAATCAGTTAGGTACAGGCATATGCGAAGGCAAAAAGAGGAAACGATATGAATGCAAGAGCCATGTGGGAGGACATTATGTATGATTTAATCAAGGTCCTGTTAGTGTAGACAGCAGAAGCACATGGTGCTTGAATTCTATCTTGTTGTGATAGTGAATTTCACCAATAAAGGAAAGTATCGAAAACAACAGTCTAAGTGAAAGCAAAATGCCTCAAGGCGTATTAAATATGATCTAAATCAAGCACCACAAGGGTGTAAAAAAGATTTAGAGTTAGATCTGACATGCCCACAACAACCACTATTTAAACAGACACAATTAATGTCGTTTGCAGCACCTTTCTATTCCAACATTAAATATCATTAACCTTCATCTATGTGCTTTTTTATATCGACAAAATATCATATTATCGCCTAATCAGACATATATAATGCTGAACATAAAGTTTATAACTAAACATGTTTACATTAGGCGAGCCTACTAATCACATTAATGCAAAGCTAACACAAAATTATTTATCAATTTCTAACACTCCGTTATATACAGTACTTAGAGATAAAGGTCCTTACATTTCAACCATTGCGACAACCTCCTCAGGGTCTTGGACTGCTTTTTCATTCAAAATTTCACTCTGTTTCACTCTGCATCAACAAACGACAACATTAAACAACCTCTTACTCGCAACAACTTTACCGAACCAAAATGCTCAAATCAAACCTAAGTACTATTAAAACAGCCAAACTATAAATTATTAAAACGACATTCTTCCAAACATTTAACTGAAAGCGACACATACCAAAACCAAAGCCTAAACACAATGTGTCATTAAAGAGCTGGTAAGCAGTTTTCCAACACATTATTCACGATTTGATATATACTTCAATCACATTCACCCTCTTACTAACAACTTTACCGAACCAGAACATGAAAATCAAACTTAATTTTTCAAAAACATTATTCTTCCGAAATGCTTATACAAAGTTAGACCCTCTTACTTGCAAATTTACTACACCAAATCCTTAAAAAAACAATAAAACTAAAATGTGAGAGAGAAAATTGAAAACTAAAGAGTGATTCATTCAAAATTTCACTCCGTGTCAACATAAGACAACATTTAACCATGTTTCACCTAGCTTATTCTAAACAAACAGATAAGCCATTTCTAACCCACTATTTGCAGTTAAAGAATTCACAGAACAAATAACCAAATACCAAACGCCCTCTTACTTGCAAATTCACCAAACCAAAATGATTATAAAAGCAACCAAACTATATCATTCATCCAAACACTGTGTTTTTTTAAGCTTATTTTCACCTAATAAGCTAACCCGGCTTATATTTCATAAGTCCAGTTTTTCCAGCTTACTTTTCAACTTTTGATGTAATTATAACTTTAAGTAAGCTTTTAAAATGTAATGGAATGCTTGTTTAAGCTTATTCGCCGGCTTATGAGCTTATTCAATTTCGGCTTATATTTCATATAAACCCAAATATTCCCACTTATTTACAGACTTATGGGCCGGGCCCATAAGTCTCATAAACAGGTCGAAAAATCTAGTCAAACGAAATATAAGCCGAAAACGAATAAGCTCATAAGCCAGACAAATAAGCTTAAACAAGCATTGCATTATATTTTATAAGCTTACTTAAAGTTATAATAATCTCAAAAGCCGAAAAGTAAGCTGGAAAAACTGGACTTATGTAGTATAAGCCAAGTCAGCTTATTATATAAAAATAAGCTTAAACACACATTCCATTATATTTTATAAGCTTACTTAAAGTTATTTAAAATAACTGTGTGTGTGTTTTAGTGTGTGAGAGAGAAAACGGAAAACGAAATAAACCGTTCAAAAACAGAATAAAATATTCCCAGAATCTATGTAAAATTACTATCCTACCCTTTAATATCTTTTTTTTAGATTATTAGATCAACGGTTGGGATTTATTTGGTTTTGTAATGGATAAAACACCACACGAGTGCAGATCTAACGGTCCAGATTTATTTACGGAAGATAAATCAACGGTTGGGATTAGGGTACTTAAAAATAACGCAACTGAGTCGACTCGGGGGTTCTGGATTTTATTACCTAGCAGCTATTGTTGAGTCGTTGAAGGTCTTGAGGTCCGTTGTTTCGGTAGTCCTGTGTAGATGAAACAGCTTATTGTTAGCTTATTTTCAGCTTATTAAACAGCTTATTTTAGCTTTTTTAATAAAAAATTAAAAAATATATATATTACAGAAATTAATGTAAAAAAATTAAAAAATTTTAAAATAAAATTAATGAGTGCATTATAAAGGTACTCCAGTATTTAAGCTGAAAATATTTATTCAAAAATATATTTTTTTTAATACTAAAAAATTCGAATATTACAGGATTATTTTTATTGAAAATAAAATAATCAAAAATATAAGTTAATACTACCATTTATTTTAAAAATTATCCGAATATTTTAGTAAAAAAATTAAAAGAATTCATAAATTCTTCAAAAATAAAAGTTAATAAGTAACATTTATTTAAAAAATAGTTCGAATATTTTTATTAAAAATAGAATAAAATAATACATTTTTCAAAAATATAAGTGAATAACATTTATTTAATTTTTTTATTAAAAATAAATTAAAATAATTCATAAATTTATCAAAAAAATATAAAATAGTTAAAAATATTACAGAAATTAGCTTATAGAATAACTACCGCAAATAAATATTAAATAAATAATTTAAAAATAAATAACTTAAAAAAAAAAAAAAAAAAAGGAGCCACAAAATAAGTAATGCATGTGAAATAAGGTGTAAAAAATAAATAATTTTTTTTAATAAAAATTAAATAAATAATTTAAATTTAAATAAATAATGTAAAAAATAAATAACTTTTTTTTAATAAAAAAACATATAAAAAATTATAAAAAGCGATTTATTAAGCATAAGCCGTTAACTACATGCAACAAAAAACCACAAAATAAGCAATGCACATAAAATAAGCAAAATTCCGCTTATTATTTTCACAAAAAACAATACCTAGGGTTTTCCGACGAAACAACCGTAACGAGTAACACCGTCATTAACACAACGAAACACATCTTCTTAGGTACCTCCATTGAAGCGTAACGTACAAGTACCTTTTTTTAATTTTACACACAGTGAGTGTGTGTTTAGTGTGTGAGGTGAGGAAGAGGGAAGGAGAGAATGAGAGGGAATTAAATTTTTTGGGCTGAATGTGTGCTATTTATATTGAGTTTTTTTTTTTTTTTTTTTTTTTTTTTTTTTAGTTTAGTTAACGGACGTTAGGTTTTTTGTAACGGCAAAGTTTAAATTGTTTTGAATAAAAGTATTTTGTACATAGGATTCTCTTGTAGGAATGTTGTGTTACAATGCTTGGGTTTTTTTTAGTTAGGGATGGTTAAAATTGATTTTGTGGTTTAGTACAATTGTTAGTAAGGATACAAGTGTTTTGTACTTAGTCTGTGATTAATCGGTGATTAATTGGATTGATATAAACAGCGACTAAAAGTGATTAAACGTGTTTCCGGCGAGATTTGCGGGTTTTCGGCAAGTTTGACTGTCGTTGACCAATTTTTAAGACAATTTTCACAAATTGAAAATGTAGGTGGTTGACTAGCGGTTTGATATAAACAGCGACTAAAAGTGATTAAGCGTGTTCCCGGCAAGATTTGCGGGTTTTCGGAAAATTTGACTTTCGTTGACCAATTTTAAGACAATTTTCACAAATTGAAAAAGTAGGTGGTCGATTAGCAGTTTGATATAAACAACGACTAAAAGTGATTAAGCGTGTTCCTGGCAAGATTTGCGGGTTTTTGGCAAGTTTGACTATCGTTGACCAATTTTTTAGATAATTTTGGGGTGGTATTTATGTTGATTTTTTTTAGTTAACTGACGTTAGGTTTTTTGTGATGGCAAAGTTTAAATTGTTTCGAATAAAAGTATTTTGTACATAGGATTCTCTTGTAGGAATGTTGTGTTACAATGCTTTGGTATGGTTTTGGTTTTAAGTATGGTTAAAATTGATTTATATTGGTTTAGTACAATTGTTAGTAAGGATATAAGTGTACTCTTAAGTTTTTACTTGAATATATACTTGTGACGAAAGTTGTAAAAATCGTGAATTGGTAGTTGACGGTTGAGCTTTTTGTAGGTTGTAATCGGTATAGGCTGTGACTATTGGTAATTTCAGCGAGTTTTATGTGTTTTTGGTAAGATTTTCTTTAAAAAAATAACTTGTAGTATACTAGTATATGAATAGCGATTAAAAGTGATTAAACATGTTTCCGCTTGAGATTTGCAGGTTTCCGACAAGTTTGGCCAATGTTGACTGTCATTGACCATTTTTTAGGGAGACTAGCACATATCAAAAAGGTTTCCGACAAGTTTGACCAATGTTACTTGAATATATACTTGTGATCGAGTTTGCAAAAATCGTAAGTCGGTTGGTTGAGCTTCTTGTAGCTTCTTGTTTTGGGAGATTTACATAAATCAAAAAGATTGGTGGCCGATTAGTGCTTAGACGACGATTAATCAACCTTGTAGGCCTTATTTTCCACTGCTTGTGAGACAAAATTATCGAACAAAAAATATTTCAGTTTTTTCAAAGATCGAGAAATTTGATACAATTTTACACCACGGAGAACAAATCCATGTGGTTTACAGGCACTCCTTAGCTTGCACTTAGTTTCTAACTGTATCTCATTTACATTAACTATATGATGTTAATTAACTAGTACGAATTTCGACTTTAAGCGTGAGCTCACACTTCGACTAAAAAGTAAATTTACAAAATTTTCTCATTTGAGGTTATCACTAAAAATATACTCAGTAAATGACAAAATTTACTCATTTGATGTTATTTGGGAGGATGGATTTTTTACTCAAAATTGCTTATCTAACCATAGTATCTTCGTAACTTCGTAACTATTTTAAAACCGTTATGCTAACCACTTACAAAACGTGTATATGATGAGATTTGAACCTGAAACATGTTGTAAAGACATCGTCTAACTATCACGCCTACTTGTTTTTAGTTTCACAATCGGATATGAATTTGGGATAAACCAATTTTATAATATACTTATAAATATGCCAATTTTGTGCTATACGTTATAATTTTATGTGATCTATCTGGAATTTTAGTTCTAAACCAATTATGCAATATGTTAAGGTTCTATTTTGTGAAAAGGATTAATGAAGTAGTAGTAATTAAAAAACTTGGTGGTATAATGAGAGTTACAAATAGTTATTTTTGGAACAAATTATGTAATTCTTTGGGTGGTCCGCATTTTCCGGAGGATATTGAGATGAATCGATTCTATATACTCGTAAGTCGTACCTATACCAAATTTGTACTAATGCGACTATCATTTTATATTATCTCTTTGATTCTTTAGTTTTCATATGGTTTAGTAACGCTTATTATTTATTTATTTATTTATTTTTTATTATTATTTTTTTTTTCTGATTAGGGAGCGATTTAGTATCAAAATAGTACTAAATCCGCTTGATCAAGCAAGTTTTAAGTTTTAGTTACAAATTGTGCCATAAGTTAAGTTTTTTATTGGAGCAACTCAAACGCAAAATTGAAAAACACTAAAAAAAATAATTGAAATAAGCTTATTGCATTAGACTAATATAAGATTGAAAATGTGTGATGGAGTAAGAATAACTTTGAGAATGACTTTTTTGCATTTGAGTGAATGACTTCAAAAATGTTCGAAATTTTTTTAGCGGTTGATGCATTAAGCATGTTTTTAGGGTGCGTTTGGTATGATCTTTTTAGAATGGGCTTATGGATTTGATTCTGATTCAAGGTGTTTTTTTAGTGGGGCTGGGAATGAAATATGTATATTATAGTCATAGATTCATACCATATTTTATTTTTCAAATATAAACAATCGTAATGACACACTTTTTCATATTCATTATCATTTTACCCAATACAAAATCCGATACTATAACATCAAAACATATAATAATTTCCAAAACCAATACCTCGACTACGACTACTGTCCTTTTTGGTCATTTTAGCTTTTCTTGAATAATAACTATACTTAGCAACTACTACTCAACCTTGTTATTGTACATTTGTACGTTCTTAGATATCTAAATTTGATTTTTTAATGATAGATATAAACATCCTCTAAGAATGTCATTTGTTCAAAACAATCATTAATTGACCTTCATAGGTCAAATGAATTTAGTCGATTTACACACCTCGACGACGTGCATGTCGAATTATAGAAAGTGCCAACTTACTCTTGTCAAATGATTTGCCAATATTCCCCTATCATATGTTTGGTTGCAATATATATTAACACCTTAAACGCCATATAAGTCAACATTAAATAAATGAAACTAGGTTGACAATTTGACATGTATAATAGTTAAGATACAAAACTATTATATTGGTCACGTAGAATAATGTACACCAATGTTGCAAAAATCGTGAATCGGTATTGAGGCGGTCTGGGACCGATTAGCGATTTTTTACCGATTAATCAGCCGATTTTCTTGACTCGGCCGATTTTTATCGGCCGATTTCTGTGGAATTCTCTCCAAGGTCCTGGGCAGATTACCGATTAATCGGCCGATTTTTGCAACACTGATGTACACAGATAAACGGATGTAGTTTTACGTCAAAAACAGATAAACGGATGTAGTTTTTTCATGTTCAAGTTTATTGGAAACAGATAAACGGATGTAGTTTTTTCATGTTCAAGCTTATTGGAAGGGTGATGTACATGGTGTAACAAGTTTATCCCATGACCGTTTCCGATCTTTTACGTCTACCGTGTTACTTAAAATATGGTTACGCCCCTCTTAATTTTGTATAAATTGTTTTGGTGATCACTAGGTCCCCGGTAGTAACGAATTTCTATACCTTGAAGATCAAGCAACAAAAGAGGATTTAATTCATCAAAAGAACAAGTTGTTAATTATAGTTGTATAGTTATGATAAGTGCAATAATGTGAGTTTCATATATACGCAAGATATCGACATAGCATATGTTGTGGCACGTACCACAAACATTTAATGATATGTTGTGTTGTGTAAATTTGTAGTGAACAAATTATTTCACTTTTACCTTGTTGACAAAAATGTTCTTACACATGCTGAATGTTTAATATCCTTAAGTGAGTCTCGGAATGTTATGTTAGAATGCTTTAGTTTTGGTTTTAAGTTTGGTTAAAAATGATTTATTGGTTTAGTAACATTGTAAATTTGTAAGTAAGGATACAGGTACTCTTTAGTTAATTATCTTCATATGCATCTACTTGAAAATATACTTGTGACCAAGGTTGCAAAAGTCGCAAGTAAGTAGTCGGTCGGTTGATCTTTTTGTAGCTTGTAATCGGTCTAGGTTACGTTTAATCGTTGATTAATTGTATTGGCATTTTTGGCGAGTTTATGTATTTTTGGCAAGATTTTCCTTAATAAAAACAACTTGTACTAGATATAAACAACGATTAAAGGTGATTAAACAAGGTCCGGGTATTTCCAACGATATTTGCATGTTTCCGACAAATTTGAATGTAGTTGACCTATTTTTTGGGCGATTTGCACAAATCGAAAATGTTGATGGCCGATTAGTGCTTATACGACAATTAATCGGCTTTGTATGACTTTTTTTTGCAACACTGCTTGTGACACAAAATTGTCGGAACAAAAATATTTTTAGTTTTTACAAATAAGGGGATAAGTCAAATTAATTCACACCTCGACGACGTGCATATCGAAAGAAAGTGCTAACTTACTCTTGTCAAATGATTTGCCAATATTCCCTTATCTTATGTTTGGTTGCAATATATATTAATCACACGGCATAAAAGTCAACATTAAATAAATGAAACAAAGTTAATAGTCAAGATACGAAACTGTTAAACTGGTCACGTAGAATAATGTACTATCACAAGGCATTTCCGTTAGGGTGTTGGTCAGCTTGGGTTCGGGTCAATTAGGGTCGGGTCAAAGTCGGGTCAAGGCTAAAAATAATATAGCCGAACCCGACCTTATCTGAACTCGGGTTATTCATGTTTGGGTCAATTCGGGTCGGGTCAACTCGGGGTCAGATCAACCCGAATACAAGTAAAATAGTCATAAAATTGCATATTTGTTATAATTTATATGGACAATCTATAAAATAATATATTTAAAAAAAAACAAAAAATACTCGGGTCAAATGGGTCGACCCGAACCCGAGTTAGCCAAACAATTTCAACCCGATACTATTTAGTATTCAGGGGTACTCGGGTGAACCCGAATAACTCGAATTCAATTTTTGACCCGAATAATCCGACCCGAATAGGCTTAGTCGGGTATGGGTCCAAGTTGGGTCCGGGTCCGGTGAGATATTTTGACACCCCTAAGTCATCAAATTCCATTTGTTACACTTGCATATTCATTTGTTTTATTGGGATAAATGATGTACGTGGTGTAACAAGTTTATTCCATTACATTTTCCAATCTTTTACGTCTAGCTAACATGCTACTTAAAGTATGGTTACCCACTCTTAATTTTGCATAAATTGTTTCATTGATCACTAGGTCCCAACTAGTAACGAACTTCTATATCTTGAAGATCAAGCAACAAAAGAGGATTTAATTCATCAGACGAACACGTTTTTTATTAGTAGTTGTATAGTTACGGTAAGTGCATCAATGTGAGTTGCATATATACTAGAGATCATTCATTTATAGAAACAAATCCACTACATTAAATTCATGTGAAAATAAACATTGAAGTAAAAGGCTAATGAAAGCCCTTTAGGCTAGACACATCCGATGATCAGACACGACCAAGTTGCCACAGTCGATGACTAAGTTAATATTTATCACTAAAACTTAAAGAGTGTGTTGTAAAAATCGGTCAAATAGTTGACCGATTGTTGTTTTTTTTGTTGCTCGACCGATACTTGACCAAAATACCACAATGGCCATGACCGACTTCAAAGACGGTCACCTTCCCTTCGACCGATATTTTTCCGGCCCTCTGTGTCCAACCTTAAATTAGGCAAGCTATGTAACAAAGAGACTAAAACAGAAAGCACTTGACTTTCTATTCTAAGAAAGTTATGGATAGAAAGTTACTCAGTAATTTACAACTTATCTCGCACATCTTATGCAAGATATCGACATATCATATGTTATAGGATTATAGCTCGGTACCAGTCCGAGGACAGAACCAAAATACAATTTGACCAGGTGCATTTACAAAAAAATATACAAAACGAGAAACACAATTTTTTTAGACCATGCGCATTAGGAAAAATCGGGATTTTTTTATAAAAATTAACACTACGCCGCAAAATTTCATGGGTGTCCTGAGACACACCGGGAGGCATGGTTCCGTACCTGGGTACTACAACATTTAATGATGATGTCTTGTGTAATTTGTAGTGAACAAAGATTTTCACCTTTTCACCTTGTTGACAAAAATATAAATTGTGATTTCTAATCAAGTATTCAAGATAATTTACGACGATATATTATCTGTCGTTTGTTTGGATCTTATTGATGCCAGCTGATCGAGTGTTCTACACAACTTATTCGTTTAGGCATTTATGTTTGGCTTATATTTGTTTTTGTGTGACAATTTTTATAGGGGAGCTAATAAGAACGATCAAACCCAATTCCTTAAATGTATGTTTTACTAGTTTAAAGGGCAAATATTTTTAAAAGTATCGTACTTGACACCATTTATTTTTTTTGGTAGCGAACATATATATATATATATATATATATATATATATATATATATATATATATATATATATATATATATATATATATATATATATATATATATATATATATATATTTTGGGCTTAAAAGGGTATTTTTCTTTCAAAATCCACATCCTTTTTAAGGTTTTGCGACATTTATTGACATTTTTGACATTCGAAAAAATAAAATTTCTATTAGCTGAAATGGGCAAAAATGTCACAAATTGTTGCAAAATATTCTAAAAAGACTAAATTTGAAAGAGAAATACTTGTAAAAGCAAAAAAAATTTATTCGCTACCCATAAAAACAAATGTTGTCAAGTATAGTACTTTTTTGAAACATTTGCCCAGGTTTAAATGGCACCAAAAGGTCTTTTTATCAAGTCATATGCATTGCAAAGGGAAAATAGTTAAAAGTGTCTTTTTATTAATTAAGTCATATGCATATTGCAAAGCGAAAATAGTTTGCTAAGGAGTTACACAATTTTTCTTTATATTTTCACAAAAATCATTATTTACCCTATAAAAAACTTGGGGTTTTGCTAACCAATGCTCACAGGCAGAGGTTAGTGTTTGATAAATAAATACAACATTTCTTAACATAAAATTACATTAAATACTGCATTAAATATACATTAGATAAACTATAAATTACTATATTTCAACTTGATTTTCATTCAAATAAACCACAATTTAATGTATTTTTATTTTAGTCAAGAAAGTTTGTATTTATTTATTAGACACTAATTGGTTAGCAAAACCCAAAAACTTAACTTAAGAAAATAATTGATCATTCTTGTATCCACCCTGGACAAAGTCCCCAATTCGTTGGCGAAATTAGAATGAACAATTTAAGGCATGACATAATGACCAATAAATTAATATTTGGACCCCATTTCAACATACAAACAAAAATACATGTCACCAAAGTAAATACACTCACTAAATATATATTTTTCAAAGTGCTTATTGGTCGCATGAATCACTTATTAAAGATATGCAACCGACGATTTATATAGGAAATATCTCATGGATTGAATAATACATGCAATTAATCGTAATCGTTCTTGATGTGAACATTTTGTTTTATGGTATACAATTGTATGATATTTGGGTCAAACAAAATCCAAAACACATAATATCAAAACACAAACAGATAAACTGACGAGGTTTTCTTTGTTCAGGTTTGAGTTAGATATATGCGGCTTAACAAAGATACTCCTATGTCAGTTTCCGGACCGTTTTCCTTAATTAGGGACGGAACCAGGGTCTCGGGACACTTTTGGATTATTGTCTCGTAGTGTTAATTTTGTTAAAAACCCTTAATATTTTATACATGCACCTAGTCCTAAAAATTTGTGCATGTAGTATTGTTTAATTTTTCGTAAATGCATCTGGTCACTTTATGTTCTGGTTCCGTTCCTGTCCTTAATCACCACAAGATATGTACCTAGAGAAACTTAATCACCACAAGCTTAGTAGAACGTAACGAGCAGACCAAGCATGTGTAGAAACATGTGGGCAATGGGGTACAAGCTAGTTTGTTTATACGTCATTATCAAATTCCTATTTATTTCATATCCTATTTCATGTTACTTATCACCACCATTTCACAAATCACAATACACATACACATTTATAATGCATTTGCTTTATTAAATTTACTTGCCTTTTAAGTAAATTGATTAACGGCTTATGTGGAGTATCATAAGACTAACAACATGTTTGGAACATATACTTTCAATTTAGTAAAATTGTGATATAATCTATTTGTAGGGTGTTTGTTTAACTATTGTGTAAGAGTGGACTTAACAGTATAAGTCATCAGGTGTATAAGTTTTTTTTACGAATGTAAAAGAAATTAAATTGGAGAAGACATGCTTTTCTTTTGACATATTAGTTGACTAGATAAGCAAGCCATTATATTTATATGACACAAAATTTCTAGACGAAGTTTATTTAAAAAAATAATGATTTTATAGGAAAATTTACACTAAGTGTCAAACATCAATTGGGTTTATGTGAAACCTCGAAAGCCCCTAGGTCCCCCCTTGGTAGTACAACCAATATTTTGAAAACCGGGTTTTTAATCCACTTGGTCGAGTCACTGGGTTATCAGTTCGACCACCGGATCAACTCGGTTTTCTAAAAAAACATTTTTTTTTCAACCGGGTCAACCTGGTTCAACTGGTTCAACCACCGAGTCAACCTGGTTTTTTATTAAAATTAAAAAAAAACCCGGCTGGGTTTCGAGAACCGAGTTGACTTAAGTCACTTAAAACCCGACGGGTTTAACTGGTTAACCTGTTTTAAAAACCTGATTTTTTTACTCGTTTTTTGGCCGGACCGAGTCGACCTGCGTTTCATAACATTGAGTACAACTGATAGTAACATGATACGAATAATGTGTGTATAGTTTTGAAGTTACCCATTACCCACAAATAAAAAGTTGTAAGAACAAAATTTTTTTAAAAAAATGACATGGAAAATAAAAATGAGGAGGGGGACCATTTTGGGGCCAAAATCACCGGTGCATGCACAATTGCACATCCACTACTACCACTAGGGGTGTCATTCGGGTCAACCCGACCCGATAAGCCTCTATCGGGTCGGGTCTATCGGGTTTTCAAAAAATAAAAATTAACCCGTAACCCGATCCGATAAGGAATCGGGTTATCGGGTTCGGGTCTATCGGGTTATTGGGTTTATCGGGTTCGGGTTATCGGGTTTAGTTCAAAAATTATAAAACTTTTAATGTGTTATTATAGCTTATCGGGTTATCGGGTCAACCCGATAACGAAATAATTAAGACCCGCAACCCGACCCTATAAGGCTATCGGGTTTATCGGGTTGACCCGATAACCCGATAAGGTTTATTGGACCCGAATCAACCCGACCCTATAAGGCCTTATCGGGTTCGGGTCGGGTTCGGGTCGGGTCGGGTCGACCCATATGACACCCCTAACTACCACCACATGCTCACACCTCGCTATGAGAAATTCCATTTTTTTTAATTGGTAAAACTTGGGACATAAATATTACGAAGTATAATGTTTTTGTTTTTTTGCAAATGTAGTAAAATTAAATAAAACAACAAAACCAAAAGGAATTTGTTTATAATCGACTAAATGGTTAGAGATAAATAGTTTAGGTCGTAAAATTTGTCTTTAAGAAAGACGGTAAATAAAATGTATGATACTTGATTTTATTATTTAAAAAGTATGTGTCTACTTTTATTTAACTTTTATTAGCATGTTTGACACACAAAATTATAAAAAGATTATGCTTATTTTCTAAAAAATAAGCTAGTTAGAATATAATCTTTGTACAGAAATAATTTATCAAACACTTAAGAAAAATAATTTTTCATAATCTTTTAATAACAAATGCTACTTTATGTAGCTTGTGAATAATAATCTCAAATTTTAATCTCTCGCTCCATCTCCATCTCCACCTACAATTACATCTCTAGTTTCATCAACAGTTACTTTCACCAAACATACCTTATATATGTAAATTTCTTTTTGTTGGTTAAAACTTGTGATTGTACTCTTAACTCTTAAAAAATCAAACCAGTAACGTGAAAGTTGTCGAGTGACCTTTTTTAGCTTAAATAAGTTTGATAGCATATGATCAAATTCTCATACATTGATTCCATAACTATTACATTTGAAGATCAACCTCATACATTGATTCCATATCACATAATTCTCATATATATCTTTTTGCTTAGCATATCGACCTCATACATATTAAAATTATCAATCAATCATATGGCATATGTCAAAGTGATTGGGTGCACGTATATGTATGAAGAAAATATATATATTCTAGTGATTGAATGCCCATGTGGATGTGGGGTTTTCATAATCTGCCTACTTATCCATCCATTTTTCCAACCTACATTGTCAATCCACCAAATATATTATTCTTACTCATGTAACATGAGATTGTATTTGGACTTCTTAATATTTGTCATAAGAAAAATAATATAGGAGCTTTAATATAAACATTATAGAAAACTAAACGATTACCTGCACATAGTAGCGACGGTGTATAGTAATGTTAATTTGTGTGTAAATGAGAGTGAAGAAAATTATTTGTTTTAATCATAGTTAATATTTAAATACTTAATTGATTACAATGACTTTTATAAGTAGGGATGTTTTAGTTTAACAACATTACTTATTTTTTACTAACTCTTTGCAGGTAGCATAGATAGTGTTGGAAAAAGCCAAACCTATAAAAGAACATGCATTAAGAACCAAAGTAGATATTTTTCGGAAAAAGTTAATTTCATTTATTTCTCATATAAGCGCTTTGAAGTTTGAAATAAACATGTCCCGACCTGATATTGCTTATTTTGTCAAAGATAAGCATACTGCATATATGAAGAAGCGCTACAGATGATATAAACACTCGAAGCTGCTTAAGAGAAGCAATTAGGTAGAAAAAAAAAATAAGCAAGTCGAGACACCCTCTAAATACATGTACGTATACTCTTCTTTGAGAAGTGCAACACATTGGTTCTGTGTAACAAGTGACTTCGAGTTGGTTTGAGCTGAATGTGATAGATCTTTATGTAAGTTCGGCTAAATAGCTCGGCAAGCTGAGGAAAACTCGAGCTCGATTTATTTGCAATTATGTATTTTATAAACCAACTCAAATTGACGTGTAAGATAAAATTCAAATTAGGCTCGAGTTCGGTTCGAAAAGCACGACATATTTATAAATAAGTACAACAACAACAACATACCCAATCCCGTCGGGGCGAGGTATGAGGAAGTAGAATGTAGACCGATCCTACCCCTACGTCAGAATAAACCCGAAAGTAAGAAGACTGCTTCCAGCATAAGCTCCGACAAGATATTCAAAAATAAGTATTAACACACTTAATAATATATTTTCATATAAACACTTAAAATATACATATATAATACATATATAAGAAAACATATAATTACTTGAAAGCTCGACAATAATTCGAGTCAAGCTAATATACAAGCTCAAGCTCAACTCGTTAAACTATTCGAGCTCGTTTTGTGGGCTTGAGCTCGAGCTACAGACTCAATAAAGCTCAGATGCACGAGCTCGACTCGGTTAGTCCTTAGACCAAACTGGTCTTTATCAACGAACTTGGGACATATACGAACTTAAGTCGTTAATTATGTAATACTAGTAAAGTACCCGCGCATTGCAGCGGTGACTATCTTAAAATAAATGTTAACGACATCAAAAGGAAAAAGTGATAGCTAAGAGTCGTAAACTTTTTGGGCTCGAGCCCGTTTGGCCTGTGCCCTTTCAGGCTCGAACCCATTTGGCTCATTGCTTGTTCAGGCTTGAATATTTGTATTATGTGCTTTATTATTTGTATTAGTGACATGTTAATGTAGGAATTGTGTTTAAGTTGGTTGTACAATGTGCTTGATAATTTGTATTTCTTATGTAAGGGGTGTTTTAATAACTGCATTAATTGTATTGATTGACCCGTTTATTAATGTTAGTAAATGTGTTTTAATTAGTTGTACTTTAGCTTAAAAAGTTGTAATGCCGAATTTTAAGTATTTCTATTTAAAGATTTTATTTAATATTAGAAAATGTGTTTTAATTGGTTGTATTTTTTTGCTTAAGAACTTGTAATTGTATTTAATGTTAGTAAATGTGTTTTAATTAGTTGTACTTTAGCTTAAAAAGTTGTAATGCCGAATTTTAAGTATTTCTATTTAAAGATTTTATTTAATATTAGAAAATGTGTTTTAATTGGTTGTATTTTTTTGCTTAAGAACTTGTAATTGTATTTAATGTTAGGAAATGTGTTTTAATTAATTGTACTTTTAGCTTAAGAACTTGCAATGCTTAATTTTAAGTATTTTTTTTTTGAAAGGCCAAAATGCTTTATAAGATAGTATGATACAAAGTCCAAAATGCGTGGGTAAACAAAAAGTATAACTGGGCTGAGCCCACAAAAAGCAGAAATGAATTATAAAAAGCCCATATATATTTTCTTTATATCGATGTAACATTTTTTTGCTACTAGTTGCTTTAAGACTTTATTCTATACAATAAACTGATTCTTACATATAAAAAATGCACCCGGTCATGAATCGGCTTCTTCCTTTGATCGAACCACGTTCGTTTGATTAGTCTGAGAACATTTTTTCCATGTCGTGTAATAATACAGATCAGAAATTTGCATTTGATATCATTTAAGTACACTTTTGAACTTACATGAGTTTGAGCTGATGTGACCATAGGAATTTGAACTTACAGTTTCTATATTTTTCGGTACTTTTTATCCGTGGATACACATATAGCATGTTTAAGGTAAGTTACAAGGTTTTTGGCATCCCTCTTTTGAATTTTTATGTCTTTTTGAAAGTAGATATCGACATTGCTTTTAGCTTGTTTGTTACTTCTGTGAAAGTCGGTTTGTCATCCGGGTCATGTGACCAACACTCTTCCATTAAACTTTTCCATCTTCGGTCACAGGATTCTAGTATAAGAGGCCGTAGCATATTGCTCAAAATTCCACCTTCTTTGCATATGATCACCATACATTGATCAAATATAAGTTAAAACACTCGTTAACATAATATCTATTTTTAAAAGCGGACAATTAATTTAGCACAACCCAAAAAGAAAATGTAAACAATAAATATGAGACATATGAAATATACAAATATCTCAATTTATAAAATCATACCGCCAGACACTCACAATCCAAATAAATAAATAATAATAACACCTTTGGGCCCCACATTTTTGGACTGTTTGTGTTTTTTTTCTTGGACTTTGTTCAGTCCATAAAAAATGTGCAAAATCCACACCTCCGTAGGGTGGTGGTCAGTGGCGGAGCCAGAAAAAATGATAATAGGGGGCATCGAGCAAGAAGAGAATGAATAACATGTTAAGAAATATCCCTTTTTAGTGTAAATTGATGTCGGGTCGGGTTTCACAAAAAGTGAAAAAACAAGAAGTAGGTGAAATAGCAGGTTAGGAAGCGTTATTTTTTAGTGTATATATATTAAAGTCGGGTCGGATTTAATTAAAAGAGAGAAAAACAGCTCTACTTCAATTCATTGTAACTAACACCAACTAATGGGCGTAGGTGTAAATACGAGTGGTAATTTTGATTAATTTATCTATCAATTATAACTAACTTAGGTTATATGTTATGTGCATAGACTCGATACAAATACTTAACTAAAAACTCAAGATGCCAAGCAATGCACAAATTGGTTCTATAAATAATGTAATTATAGAGGATGTGATCATCAAATGAGACACAACTTTGACACTTAACAAAAAGTTATTACACAAACATATTGCTAAACTTTGCGCGCCTAAATTAATGAACTTTCATTTTATTTATTTGGGTTAATTGACAAATAAAAGAGTTACGTAATTTCAGTGTTAATTATATTGATTGGAACACATTTTTTTTAAAAATAAGTTAAGTAATTAAAATGTCATATTTTATTAGTCAAATGTCATGTTTTAACAATTTTAGCAACTCAAGTGAAAGTACATTTTCTTAAAAATTTAACCAAACGTTTGTGTATTAAGTATTAACCCTTTAACAAAATCATGTTACATTAAATATACTAATTCCTACATTCCCAATGCCATTACCAACAGTTGAAGCATTTAAATAATTTTATATTAATAACATTACAAATTTTGTCTTTTTGTTACACAATCTCCCAAATGTCCATAGCCATCTCTTCCTATTCCCTCATCCTTTTTTCTCTTTTTCCGACCAAACACGAGCACCGGAAAAAATGGTTTTTGGGCATTGGAGCTTAAATGACACTTTGATTATTGGCTCTCACTGAACGAAGAGGGCACTTGAGCTATTAAGCTGAGGGCACTGAACCTTTTTTCTACAAATTTGATATTTTTTCTATGTGATTTTGTGTGTCTACGGGAGCTTTGTTGGGGGCAACTCCCCCCAGTACTTTTAAAGTAGCTCCGCCCCTGGTGGTGGTGATTGATCTCTATAAGGGACCGCACACCATGAGCGAGGTGGAGGTGATGCACCGTCCACCGTAAAACTCAGTCAAATAGGTGAAAATAAATAACTTCACATTCCTATCGCATCAAACATTAACATTTTTTAACCAAAAGAAAAACCCACTTCCGTTATGTCTTCTTCTTCATCTTCGATTCTTTCAAACTATAAATGCAAGTGTGATATCTTTTTAAAGGTTTAACTCTTATGGACTCCAATTAATCTAACCGAAAGATTTCTTATTTGCACAAAATTTTCAAAACTTGTTAAGAAGAAATGCAACACGTAGTTGTGGTTTGACCAAGAGATTGGGTTTAGAAAACCATCTCTATGCCCATAATAGACCCCCATCACAATAGAGATTTTACTTTAGAACCAAACACGCTCTTACCAAGGCCAATGGGTGGCCGTGCGGGAAATCATGAATGAGGCCCCTTAAATCACGAAAAGTTTAACTATTACGGAAATTAAAAAGTTCTTTACTATTACGCAAAGGCACTAAAAATTCAACTTTGATAATACTTAACAAAGACACTAAAAATTAAAAATATAAAATAAGTGTTAAGTTTGACTTTTGAGAGTCAAAATGGTTCAGCTTTTACTTTTTCTATTTTTGCGGGTGTTATATAATACTTGATGAAAAATATATTAATGGACTTGGTTTTAAATGAATTTTTCATTGGTATAATTTTTCATCAAGTATTATATAACATTAAAAAAAAATTAATGTCAAAGTTGAACCAGTTTGACTTTAAAAAGTCAAACTGGACACTTATTTTGGGACGGAGGATAAAACTATAAATATTAATAGATGCCTATTAAATTGAAGGCCCCTTATAATGAGGGGCCTTGTACAGTTGCACCACTTGCACATCGCCGCTACTGTCGTAAAATTGGTTACATTCTTTTCAAATTCCAAGGCCTTAGCCTACTTTTATAGATACAAACAATAAAATGCAAAGTTTTAAAGTTGAAGGGAATAAAAAAACAAAACTTAAAAAATACAAAATCACACTCATTTTCTGCTCTAAACAAAAAAATAAGAGGCGGGAAAACAAGTGGCGCGTGACAGTAACAGACGGCGCGTGAGACCTAAAAACAAAGGGAATAAGAAGTCCAGACCTCCATTAAAGCTTCAGATGTATATATTACTTACTTTTATCATTTAATTTTATAATTTCATTTCGTAATAGTAGTAATTTAGGTCATCATGAATTAGTTAGGAATAATGTGTAACTGTTTTAGTTTATATATCTCTAGATGATGGTGAATATCTAATTTATGGAATGTTTTCGAGACGTTACGAGTTTCGTCTCGGTTTTTAATTAGTTTTTAAGTAACTATGAGGAGGAGGAGGTTATTGAACTTTTGCGCCTTTGGTTTTAGTGTCTTATAAGCTGTTTAGGACCGTGTTTATGTTTGTAGTTTGGTATTTAAGTGGCGGAGCTTGTGACGTATTGTCCTAAGTCACTTAGAGCGCACGGTATGGTATACCTTTGGCGGCGCCATAGCGTACAGTGGCTTGCGCGCCTTTGGATTATACAAGTGGTAGTAGGTTTATGGCCAATAACTAGTATTTAAGTAACTGCGAGGAGGAGGTTATTGAACTTTTGCGCCTTTGGTTTAAGTGTCTTATATGCTGTTTAGGACCGTGTTTGGGGTTTCGTTAGGGTTATGATGTTGTTAGGGATTTAAGTGGCGTTATCGTGGCCTGCGCCAAAGCTGACATGGTATAAAAATGTTAGGAAGTGAAGTGAGTGTGTTTTTTTGAAGTAAATTAGGAAGTGAAGTGAGTGTGTTTTTTTGGTTGTGTGTTATAAGAATGTTATAGGCCAAAAGTTGACGTGGTGGATGATATAACATGCCTGTAACACCACCGGTACCTAGGACTTTTATGGCGTGAACTGTGAGCTAACTTCCTATCATGGGATTAGTTTATTTGGAGGTTTACGGCCATGATTTGGGCCTGATTTAGTGTGTCCTAGTTATTGCAGGGAGTATTAGTTACCTGATTCATTAATAATGTTATCAATTGTTAATAAGATTTTACCTCTACTGTTACAACTCCAAGGGACTGTTTTTTGTAACATTACATCTTGTATCGGTTTTCTATAAATTGTGAGTTTCAGAGTTTGTATATAAGTTGTAGGTTTCTGGCTACTCTGTGATTATTGACCTCGCGTGCAGATTTTGTTTTGGCCTTTTGGGGTATTAGAACTCGTACGTGTACTGAATTGGAATTGTGCACCTATATGGTTAAGTTTGCTTTGGTTTTTGTCCTACATCATTTATGATGCAACTTATGATTTACCATGGATTTAGTTGATTGGAAGGTTTTGGCTAGTTTGATGCTTTGGGCTCAGCGTGTTACAGTTTATACAGTGAGTGAGTGAGTCTAAGTTACATACGTAATTCAGAGTCGAAACAGTTAGTCCATGATATCCCACCCTTAAGAATTTAGGTGTTTTTCAAAGTCTATATAGTATATAATTTGACATATTTTCTGGTTTTTTCTACCAATACATCTGGAGAAGGTAACATTATTCTGTTATGTAAAAAGTAGAATTAATTTGTGATCTTACTTAAAGTTGGACTTATAATTCTACAGGTGATAGAGAGCCGTACTCAACTAATTTCTGAACTTGGGGAGTTAGATGTTAGTTCTATATAGGGAGAATTGCATATATACCCACTAAAACTCAAAAACTTGCATATTTTCCCAAAATACAAGTTTTCAATGCATAATGTACAATACAAGTTAAGCATGTTTTGGGTATATATGCAAATATGCAAGTTTTAGTGGGTATATATGCAATTGCCACCTAAACATTGGGCTAGACATTCTGGGAAGACTTCACCTGTATGGATGTATCCCAGTGCATGTTAAACAAAATATTATTGCAAGTGACTTCAAATTACCTAGAATCGCATATATCCAAATGCCTCAGCCAGCTGTTTGCTTTAGGAACCAAGGTACATTGCTCTGCACCCCGGTACCTGTATTATGAAAACTGACGAGGTTATCCTTTAGACTAAATTGCTTTACAAATTTGTACAGGGAAGCATATGGTGTAGAAAACACATGAAGATGGCACTTATGGTTACCCACAGATGATTCTCAAAAGGAAAAACATTATGGCCTCTTTTGCAGGTGACATCCTTGTTCAAGTTAACCTTTACTTCACACGATTAGTGTTTCTTTGTAAAATGTACATTATTCAAGGGTGCCATTGGGTTTCTATGTGGCATTGACTGTAACCTCAAAGTATTGATCACGTATTCACAAGGATACGAGAGTGAGTTTACAAAAGAGGAAGTTTTGGTCTTCCTTTTTACCTTAAGAAATACGAGATTTAAAAAGTTGTGAAATTACGCTTATTAGACCTATTCACACAGAATTACAATTACATCAATAGGTAGAGCTTTAGGTATAAGCAACTCTAATCCTAACCTTAAACCTAATGGGTACGGCCCATAGAGCCGACCCAACTATATTAGGTCTAATACGGCTAAACTAGAAACCATCATGATCAAATTTATGATTCCAAAATAGGAAAAAACTAGACAGCATAATGTTATTTTTTTACAGAGTCTTGACTAAATTGGCGCACTAATGACAGCATCATGTCATTTTTTTTACCAGTCTCGAGTCTTGACTAAATTGGACCACTAATAGAGTAATAAAAGTTAAGTTTTATTAATTAAGTGGCTACATATGTATCAAGAAATGACTGTAAATTTTCTATCGATTTGGTTTCTGAGCTGTATATATGAATACACTAATGCTCACATGTATAAAGGCACCCCCATATATTTAGTTTTTTTTAGAGATATTGAGTACTAGTATATATGTATCACACGATTGTATTCCCATACTCGAATCCTAAATTTATGGTGTAGCATTTAAGCTAGTGATTGTTGGAGGTTGGCTTACACACTGTTCTATTAAAAGGATACCAATCAATTTTCTTATTAACCAGTTTGTCTACTTTGATTGAATTTTTCTTAAGCTATCTATAGTACACCATAGTTGAAACCGCATGGTAATTTTGCTCTTCTGTCGTTGTGACAGAATTCAAACACATGGTTCAGAAGTACTAAAGGCATCACAAGTGATCCTTTATGCTGTATATATCTATGCAAAGCATATTACAACAACAACACCAAGTCGGATGATAATGGCAGTGTCAAAGAATCAGACGATGTGAATCATATTATCAGTGTAACAAAATGCAGTGTTGAAAATTTGGTTGAATTAGGGATCCTTGCGGGTGGAAATTTAGTGACTATACTAAATCTGTCATGGAAAGGAGTCGTTACTTTGCTTCAGCTAGGCAACGGGTTTTTATCAGATAAGCTGAACATATCAGACATTATTATTATGTCCCTTATTTTATTGGCTAAAGGAGCTTTAAGTTGTGGAGCACAGACTTGGTCTTCATTGATAGAGCCGGTTTCTGCGGCTGAAGCTAAAAGAATATTTGTTCCAGTTAAATTTTACTTGATTAATGCTGCCAGGATTATCTCCCACTACCCATCCCAAGCATTTTAAGTTTCCAAAGATATAACACTTCGCATCCTTACGGTCTTAACCATTCGCATCTTCCTTGGTAAAGACGAGCTTCTTAAATCTTCAAGTGACACTTTGGCAGAATTTCTGGAGCCAACTTCAGTTCATCTGCTCAATTCCTTGTTAAATTCATCGTAATTGGGACACAAGCATAAATGCCAAATTCTTGACTGGCTGTTCAGTGATATTACAACATCAACTTTTGTCCCTAAAGATGACAAAAGTTTATAAATTTTGGAGTCGTCCGACCATCATCGATCTTGTGGTTGCAGTGGCGGTGACTCAGTCAGCGCAGGGGCGACCGGTCCGGTCGATAGACCACTGTGCCCAGCCTAATGCCTTTATTTTTAAGTACTTGGCTTAGTAGCTTGATTAGCTTGTACATTATGGTTAAATGATTGTGTATTTTGGTTAATGGGTGAATTAATTAGTGTATTAATTATATGTGTTGTATAGATTGTTGACTTTAAAATCATTGTGTTTTACATACTTGTGCTTTGTGTTTTATGACTTATATTTACTTAGCTATTGTTCATTGTGCTTAAATAGTTATAATTTTTAGTGAAGGGGTGTTTTTAATAGCATTAATGTAGTTTGGTAGAATTTTGGTTTTAAAATGACATCACGTTGTTTTTTGTTGTACAATATACTTACTTTGTTGTAATTCTAAAAATTGGGGGCATTAAAGTGTTGTAAACCATGCATTATTTCTTGTAAATCTGAAAATTTTGAAAAGAGAGTGATTCATACATTATATGAAGTAATAGCAGGTTAGTTGTTAAATTTGTATGAATTGAGGGCAAATACTAAAGCCCTGCATTTCAAGAAAAAGTGGACCTAAAAAGAAGTTAATACGTGAATGTGAAAGCCTGAAAGATACTAAACAATTATAGGTCAGTGGGTCACTCTCAACAACTTGGTCCACATGAGTAAATGATACAATATTCGAGTAAATTGCAAAATTAGTCCTTATGGTTTAGTTAAATTACAGGTTCAGTCTCTATATTTTCAAATTCTCGTCCAACATACTCTATGGCCATATGATTGACCAACGCACAGGCTAATCCAAATAACATGTGCATAAATTGAGCAACTTTTTGTTAACTTATTGGTACCAAAAGCATGATATAAAATAAATCTCAAATACTTAATTAAGCTGACACAAATTTGCATTAAGTCATAACATTACGATTCATACAAGCAATCTTATTCTTTATTACCAACATAATGAAAATACATGATTTCTGGAATTCTAGTCTTGCCAGTTGTACGTTATGGGCACAAGGCAAAGAGGTGTTTTCCTAGTAACGAGCAAGGGGCCTTTCTCTTCCATGTCCAAATCTTGAATCTTCACTCCATCCGGTGTTTGCCAGTCGAAAAAGTAAAGAAGGTTCGCGATTATAAAATCTACAGTTGACAGAGCCGAGTTATACCCCGGGCAAGCTCTTCTTCCCCCTCCAAACGGGACCATCTCGCAATTTTTCCCTAGGAATTCAAATTCATAATTTTCAAACCTCTCTGGCCAAAACTCAGTTGGCCTCTCCTTCCAAGTTCTTGAATCTCTTCCTATCCCCCACGAATTGATCAGGACTTTTGTCCCGGGAAACACATCATATCCACCAATTTGACAATGAGATACACACTCTCGTCCGATCAAAAATGATGGAGGTGGGTGCAATCTTAGTGTCTCCTTCACCACCATTTTCAAGTATGGCATCTTTGCAATATCCGATTCGTGTACCATAGACTTTCTTCCAACACAACTTCGAATTTCGTCTTGCATCTTTTCCATGATTTTAGGGTTCTTAACGATCTCGGACATGGCCCACACAATGGTTGTAGTACTAGTGTCAATTGCTCCATTAAGCACATTCTGTTATAGTTAATTATTCACAAAAGCGAATTAGCTCACATTTACATATATAACTTTCATATTTAGAACCATGCAAATTTTATGGATGAATTATTATATATCTAACTCATCAATAACATATAGGAACTAATTATATTAAATTGCGCACTATTGGTAGAAAAACTGAGAGTACTTCGTTATGTAGAGTTATTGAAGAACATAAATGTTTAATTGAAGAACGTTCATATAGTTGGTATAAATGTTTATATCTGAAATAATAACTAAGAAAATAAGTTAAGTAAAATGTTATTTTAATGAATTAAAAGAAAATAAAATAAAAATAACGTTATGTACCACTAAGAGTCCTTTGGTCTCATCAATAGTCAGCCGAGCTATGCAATCATCAACAAAATCATTTTCATCATCACTTGTTTTTGAAGCATTACGTTCAAGATGTTCATCAATAATCATTTGAAAAACACCATCAAGATCAGTAAAATCCTTCTCTAATCTCCGATTCCATCCTATTAATTCATCGATAATCCACCCAAATGTTGGAAAATGCTCCGAAAACGAGTCACTAATCAATTCTGAGCTATCATCAACTATCTCTTTCAGTGTTCTACCATTAAACATCTTATCCTTATAGGTTTTACCAAATGTAATCTTACACACAACATCATTCACTAGATTTAACAGCGTATCGTCTATATTAATTGCTGTGCCTAAGGGTTGTGAGGAGAGTGTACGAACCAAGCCCTCCATCTCAACCTCCAGTTTGTTTTTAAATATTTGACTTCTCTTAGCACCCAAAAACTCATTTACCATAAACTTGCGCATGTCCCTCCAGTGATCACCATAAGGTGCAAAGGCAGAATCCATGTAATTAAACGTGATTCGCTTAGCACCCTTCGAGTGTGGACGTGTACACAAGGCACTATCGTTAGTTTTTAAGGCTTGTCTAGCCATTTCACTAGACGAAATGACAAGATAGGGTTGGCTACCAAAATGAAGAAGCATAACAGGGCCGTATTTTTCGGATAGTTTCCATAGGGTTTGATACATCTCGCCTTTACCAAGTATTTGATGAAGGTTTCCTATAATGGGAAACCTTGGAGGGCTTGGGGGAAGCTTGGATGATCTCTTCCATCTTATGGTGTATATGAAGATCAAGGGAATGAAGATGAGCAATAAAGTTGGAAGAAACCATGAAGGGATATCCATCATGTGTGGATAGTGTTTTTCTTAGTTGGGTACTTGGTGTTTATGTGATGATGATGAAGATGCTATCACTCATAAAATGACAAATAAAAGAGATACTACCTATATTGTATTTTCAAGTGTCGTTTACAAGTAGATTGCAAAAAGATTTAAAGAAAGGTGCCGATAAAACATACAGTAATTCCTTTGTCTTATAATCGGTGTCTGACAAGATATGTACCTAGAGAAACTTAATCACCACAAGCTTAGTAGAACGTAACGAGCAGACCAAAGCATGTGTAGAAACATGTGGGCAATGGGGTACAAGCTAGTTTGTTTATGCGTCATTATCAAACTCCTATTTATTTCATATCCTATTTCATGTTACTTATCACCACCATTTCACAAAATCACAATACACATACACATTTATAATGCATTTGCTTTGTTAAATTTACTTACCTTTTAAGTAAATGGATTAACGGCTTATGTGAAGTATCATAAGACTAACAACATGTTTGGAACATATACTTTCAATTTAGTAAAACTAGAAGGGTGCCCGCGTTATGCGGGGCGGGTACCCTGTGACTATATTTTGCGTTATTCGGTTAAACGTTTAGTTGTCTTGATGCTTTATAAGTAGAGAAGAGCAGGGCCAGTACTGAGATTTTAGATGCCCTCGCCAGTTGATCTAAAATGCCCCTTATCAAATGTTGTAAACACATAATATACCTTTTATAGTTTGACCTTCAATAGAATCCGCATATTAACATAATAAAACATGGACAATTATTTATTTGAAAACATAAGAAGAACAAAATCGGATGATAGATAGTTGTGTAACTTTTTTTGTGTTAAAATGTTTTTACACCCGGTGAACATTAGTTGTGTACTTTTTCCGTCTCAAATTAAATGTTATTTTTAATTTGCACATGAACGATATCATTACACTTTGCACCAATAAAATTTAAAAATTTGACACTAATTTTGAACAAACGAAAAAGAAATATGAACATTTAATTCAAATCGGATGAGTACTAAATAACTTTTAAATGTTCAAACCTGAAAAAAATTAATTGGACTTTCAGAACCATGTTAAGTTGTAAAGTTTGACTACCATGGTACAAGTTTGAAACCATTTGGAACAAAAAACAAAGCTACATGGGTATAATAAGAGTAATCAAAAAGTTGAAGGTTTGTTCTTAAAATAGTTAAATAACTAAATAAATAAATGAAAAGAATGAAAGAAATCAAAACATGTATTTTATTGGGAACAGCCTACTCCCCATTCCAATACCACAAATAATTTTCCTGCTTTCTTATCTTCTTCCTCATAGTCTTTTCAACCACCAAAACCATAGTTACAGTCACCGGAAAATTATTCTCCGCTCATCTCTCCATCGCCTCGCGCCACCACTTTCTCCACCTCCGCCTCCACACCCGCTCCATCATCATCAGTCACAACTCCGCCAGTCTTTGGATCTTACGACGGCAAGATCACCGATGAGTTCACCAGGAGCAGGATCAATCGGACAGGTGTGTCAGGTGACGGCACTTGAGGTGTTGGATAATTCGATTAGGCTGGTGGCCTGGTGCTTGAAGTGACGCAGCAGCATAGGGTAACACTTGCCACCAACAATTAGGACTATTCTATAATTAGCAAGTAAAAGTCTGAATTTTAAGCCTTTCTAATTATAGAATAGTCTCAAATACATTATATAGTAGTATAGATGTGATATGATCTATTTGTAAGGTGTTTGTTTTACTATTGTGTAAGAGTGGACTTAACAGGTGCATAAATTTTGTTTTACGAATGTAAAAGAAATTAAAGTGAAGAAGACATGCATTTCTTTTGACATATCAGTTGACTAGATAAACAAGCCATTATATTTATATGACACAAAATTCCTAGACCAAGTTTATTTAAAAAAAATCATGATTTTATAGGAAAATTTACACTAAGCGGCAAACATCAATTGGGTTTCTGTGAAACCTCTAAAGCCCCTAGGTCCGCCCTTGGTAGTACAACCAATATTTTGAAAACCGGGTTTTTATTCCACTTGGTCGAGTCACTGGGTTATCAGTTCGACCGCCGGATCAACTCGGTTTTCTAAAAAAGCATTTTTTTTTTCAACCGGGTCAATCGGTTCGACCACCGGGTCAACCTGGTTCAACTGGTTCAACCACCGAGTCAACCTGGGTTTTTATTAAAAAAAAAAAAAAAAAAAAAAAAAAAAAAAAAAAAACCAGCTGGGTTTCGAGAACCGAGTTGACCTAAGTCATTTAAAACCCGACGGGTCTACCCGGTTAACCTGTTTTTAAAACCCCATTTTTTGGTCAGAACCGGTTCAACCAGTTAACCCGGCCGGGTTGATCCGGGTTTCAAAACATTGAGTACAACTGATAGTAACATGACACGAATAATGTGTGTATAGTTTTGAAGTTACCCATTACCCACAAATAAAAAGTTGTAAGAACAAATTTAAAAAAAAAAAAAAATGACATGGAAAATGAAAATGAGGAGGGGGACCATTTTGGGGCCAAATCACCGGAGGTGCATGCACAACAATTGCACATCCACTACCACCACATGCTCACACTTCGCTATGAGTTTTTTTTTTTTTTTTTTTTTTTTTTTTTTTTTTTTTTTTTTTAATATTACCAAGTATAATGTTTTTGTTTTTCTGCAAATGTAATAAAATTAAGTAAAACAAGAAAACCAAAATGCATTTGTTTATAATCGACTAAGTGGTTAGAGATAAATAGTTTAGGTCGTAATATTTTGGCTTTAAGAAAGACAATAAATAAAACGTATGATACTTGATTTTATTATTTAAAAAGTAAGTGTCTACTTTCATTGTGATACACGGTTTTGATGTCAACCAGTAATATGTCACTTTTATGAGCATGTTTGACACACAAAATTATGAGAAGATTATGCTTATTTTTTAAAAAAAATAAGTTAAACAAAATAAAATATTTATTTGACAAACATAATTCACCAAACATTTTAGAAAAATAATATTTCACAATCTTTAAATAATAAATGCTAATTCATGTAGCTTGTGAGTAATAATCAATTTTTAATCTCTCACTCCATCTCCATCTACAATTACATCTCCAAATTTGCAATTACATCTTCAATTCCATCAATAGTTACTTTCATCAAACATACATTATATTTAAATTTTCTTTTTGTTGGTTAAAACTTGTGATTGTACTCTGTTGGCGTATATGTCCGAATAACGTGGGCCGAAAGGCCATAAGGTATTCTTTAAGTATTGCATCATTAGCCTTTTACTAATAACATGTTGGCGTATATGTCCGAATAACGTGGGCCGAAAGGCCATAAGGTATTCTTTAAGTATTACATCATTAGTCTTTTACTAATAATGCAATACTGGGGGGACATGTTGACGTATATGGTCTGATAGACCTAATTTGTCAAGACACCAGAAGAAGGGCACAAGAAGGACGACACAGGCCGAACGGAGGCCGAACGGCACAGGAAGGACGGCATTGGCCGAACGACACAGGCCGAACGGCTCATGCTGGACGGCACAGGAAGGACCACCAGGTAATATGTTCCCTATTGATGTGACCACACGTGTACGTACTACCCAGGTTTTAAGGGAATATGTTCCCTAGGATGACATCATCTACAGTAGCTCAGGTACTATATATACACCATCCTTGGTGAGTGTATACACACAACACCTCCTACCTCTCTCTACTTTCTCTCTCTAGAATTACTCTCAACTAGAGGGTTCATCCCTCCATACTTATAGAACACTGACTTGACCGTCGGAGGGTGGTCCTGGGGCTCCGGCCTCGGGACTCCTTCTAACGAGTTCTTTCATGATTGCAGCAAACTTCAAGGCTTGGGAACGAGGATGGATGGCACGCGAGCCGTCCGGACTTGCCTAACGGAATTATGCTTCAACATACTCTTTAACTCTGGACAAATCAAGCGAGTAACGTATTTACCAGAGAAAACCCTTTACCCAAAAAATCAAACCAGGAACGTGAACATTTACTATTAGATAAAGTATAACAATAAAAAGTTGTCGAGTGACCTTTGTTAGTATTAGACTGAAATTACTTTCTTAGCTTAAATAGGTTTGATAGCATATGATCAAATTCTCATACATTGATTCCATAACTATTACATTTGAAGATCAACCTCATACATTGATTCCATATCACATAATTCTCATATATATCTTTTTGCTTAGCATATCGACCTCATACATATTAAAATTATCAATCAATCATATGGCATATGTCAAAGTGATTGGGTGCACGTATATGTATGAAGAAAATACATGATTTTCTAGTGATTGAATGCCCATGTGGATGTGGGGTTTTCATAATCTGCCCAACTTATCCATACAATTTTCCAACCTACATTGTCAATCCACCAAATATATTCTTACTCATGTAACATGCAAGATTGTATTTGGACTTCTTAATATTTGTCATAAGAAAAAGAATACAGGAGCTTTAATATATAAACATTATAGAAAACTAGACGATTACTCACGTATAGAGACGACAATGTATAGTAGCATTTAAATATTTAATAGATTAAATTGTCTTTTATAAGTAAATGTATTTTAATCTAAAAATATTATTCATTTTTAAGTTTTAAGTAAATATGTTATCTTTATATGTAGTATATAGATATTACTAGATTAACAACCCGCCCGATGGGAGGGCTAGTTTCTGTATATTATTTAGTAAAACTTAAGATATTTGCAATTTAAATTTATACAATCTAATATAAATCACAATAAAAACTTAAAAACTTATTTTAATACAAATTGTTGATATTTTTGAAGAAAGTGTATTAAGAACAAATATAGGGAGGCGTTTGCTTTGAGGGTTTTGTCCATTGGTTTAAGAGTTAAAGTATAATAATGTGTTTGGTTAAAACATGCAGACTGTAAATTCAGGACTCAACCTCAAATAATAGGGGATAGGTGAATCCTACCCATGAAGCCAGGATTTGTCTGACAACCCACTAGCACTTTCTATTTTTTTATTTAATATTATTTTCTTGACTATTTTCTCTTTCATTCTCGTATTTTTAAAGAAGCTTTTATACAAATCATGTTTTTTGAATGAACCCCTTCACTCTTTATATTGTTATTTTAATATTATAATAACTATAATTTCAAGTAAGTTTTCATCCCAATGAATAAACCAAACAGCTTTTAATAAAATCTCATATTTTTTCTTTCTCACTTTCTTTCAACCCTATGCCAAATAGACAAACCTATAACAAACCAAACGCACCCTAGATATTTTTGGGAAAAAGATAATTTCATTTATTTCTCGTATAAGCAATAAACATGTCCCGACCTTTAAACTGCTTATTTAGTCAAAGATAAGCATACATGAGAAGCCGTATAAATGATTCTAAACACTCCAAGATGCTTACGTTGCGTTCTTAAGGTGTTTTAGGTGGGGATATAAATGATGGGTAGAGAAACGAACAAAAAGGAAGAAAAAATGAAAGAAAGTTGAAATAAAAGGAAAGAAAAATAAAAAATGTTGTGTTCTCGAGCTTGGAAGAAAAGAAATAAAAAGAGATATAATTACATTTATACCTTTTTACATGTACATTTTATCATAAGAGTCGAATATGTGTAATCATTGAGGGTTATATTGGTCATCAAGATTCAAGCATCATATACTGAATAGTTTGTGTGTAGTTTTGTTTCTGTCGAAATTAACCCATAATTGAGCTGAAAAGTTTTTAAAAAAATGTATAGAATTTTCATGTCATTTCATTTCTGTTCAAGAAAAACTCATAAACATAATAAATTGTCAGTTTCTCATAATTCCCTTTTCTTTACTTACAAGATAAACAATTAGGTAAAAAAAAAAAAAAAAGGTCTACACACCTTCTAAATAATACATGCATACACTTTTATGCGAAGTGTAACACATTGGCGATTATATATTAATTTCATCTGCCACTTTCTGAAAAGAAAAATACTCAATATTATTATCGCTTTTAAAGTCCAAATGTTTCTTTATTAATCAAACTAGATGAATACCCGTGCATAGCAACGAGATTTTATAGCGACAGATCGTTTAGTGATAAAAGAAATTTTATGGGTTATAAATGAACAATAATAAAAGTTATGGGTGGCAAATCTTGCCCAATTTGTAATTTTTGTGTGAATTTTTGACACTTTTTTAAAAGTTTGGGGCGATTTTTACCCGCTTGTATTTATTTGATGGGCTCTTACATGCAAAAGATAAAAACAGATATTATTAGATGGGCTTTCGAATCACACAATTCAACTTTCAAGCAACTACTCTCATTTTTTTCCCGACCAATTCACTTGTCACTGGTAACTACTATAAAACATTCCAACTATTTTAATTTTAATTTATCTAATTTGTTAACTATTTTATGCATAATTATTTAATACTCTAATTAATTGATAGATATATTTAATTAGTTGCATTTTTATTCATTTGTCCCAGCGGATTTTCTCAAATTTGCAGTCAGATTTTTTTTTTATTTATTTTTTTTATTTTTTTACGAAAAAATAATTAAATATAGTTAAGACTTAGATGCGTGATTTTTTTTACAAGATGAATTAAAGGGGTTTTTAGGACTGTTCCGAATGTTTTTAATAGTTGAATTATAATTTGCTCGTTTTAGCCCGTGCCCGTTTGACCCGATTTATAATTTGTCCGTTTAGCTCGTGCCCATTTTAACCCGTGCCATTTTAGCCCATGCCCGTACCCGCCCGTTTTGCCACCTCTAATAAAAGTTTGAAGATTTGGGGATTAAACATAATGTTTTGAAACCTGGTTCAACCGTTCCGGTCGAAAAACGGGTCAATTTAAACCAAGTCATGCTTTTAATAACTGAACCCGTTGTGTATTAGTCATTGTATTCAAAACTATATGTTTTTCGCAGTTGAACCCGTTGGTCCGGTCCAGTTTTCAAACTATATGCAACATCAACTTGTTAGCTTGTATGAAGTTTTGTGTGTTTTATTAATTTGTATAATGTGTATAATAACGTATATTTTTCATTTTAGGGTGTTTTAAAAATAGCATTAATTAGTGTGTTTAATTATTTTATATTTTATATTATGTTGTAGCTTGTTTAAATTGTATATTGTGAAAATTTTATTGTACTTTTTAGTAAGGAGTGTTTTATTTGATTGTTTTTAATTTGATATAGATGCTTTTAATTGGTTGTATCATATGAATAAATTATTGTAATTTTAAGTTATGAGGTGTTTTAATAAGAGTATTAATTACACAATTCATTTTCTCTCACTCTTGATTTTCAAGATTTCACTTTTCAAAATTTGACCATTTTCTCTTTATATGTAGTATATATATCTCTTTTTACATGTATACACTTTGTTAGTTTTATTGTTCAAATGTTAGAATGTTACTAGTATTAATCATATATGATTCTGTGTAACAAGTGACTGCGAATTGGTTTGAGCTAAATGTTATAGATCTTTATGTTAGGTCGGCTCAATAGCTCGACATATTTATCAATAAGTATTTACACTTAATATATTTACATATAAATGCTTAAAATATACATAATAATATATATAAGAAAACATACAATCACTTAAAAGCTCGACAATAATTCGAGACGAGCTCAACTCATTTACGTCCTTAGACCAAACTGGTCTTCATCAACGAACTTGGGACATATACGAACTTAAGTCGTTAATTATCAAATATACAAAGTCCAAAAGTCTAACTGGGCATGATAAAAGCCCATATATTTTCTTTACATCAATGAAATTTTGCTTGTTACTAGTTTGCTTTAAGACTTTTAATCTATACAGAAATAAACTAGTTCTTACTTATAAAAAATGCACCCGGTCATGAATCGGCTTCTTCACTTGATCGAACCTCGTTCGTTTGATTAATCTGAGAACATTTTTGCCATCTCGTGTAATAATGCAGATCGGACCCGATTTTGCTGAAGTGACACGAGCCGTGTATTTGGCAACAAGAGGACTTGTATCGTCGTAAATATGTGAGAAGAACCTATTTACCATACAATGTACTTAACCAAATAAACATGAATATATGTTATATTTATGAATTTCATGATACAAATTAATTACAATCCAAACACATTATACTCCAGAAAAGCGATCGATCCAAGGCACACAACATCGGCTTCAATGCAGCCAAAATCTCATCTTCTTCTTCTCGTTTTCGTTTCAAAACGATTGCGGGTAATTGTGGGATAATGGATGTGAAGGCGCACACTCGACCTCCTCCCTATCATGATCAGCCGCAAGCATAACATCGTAAACTGGATCATTGGACCCGATTGAACTACGGGATGGCAAAACTTTCTTAACGGGTTTGCAATTAACAAGAGGTGTCCTAACAACAAAATGTATGCGTGGTTGCTTTTTCGGTTTTTCTAACATCTTAATAGTGAACATTTACTATTAGACAAAGCATAACAAAAAGAAGTTGTCGAGTGACCTTTGTTAGTATTAGACCGAAATTACTTTCTAAGCTTAAATAAGTTTGATAGAATTAATATGGTCTCCAACACATCAAATTCTCATACATTGATTCCATATCACATAATTCTCATATATATCTTTTTGCTTATCATATCGACCTCATACATATTATTTGAGACACTAAAAATTATCAATCAATCATATGGCATATGTCAAAGTGATTGGGTGCACGTATATGTATGAAGAAAATATATATATTCTAGTGATTGAATGCCCATGTGGATGTGGGGTTTTCATAATCTGCCTACTTATCCATACAATTTTCCAACCTACATTGTCAATCCACCAAATATATTCTTACTCAATGTAACATGCAAGATTGTATTTGGACTTCTTAATATTTGTCATAAGAAAAAGAATATAGGAGCTTTAGCTATACGCATTATAGAAAACTAGACGATTACTCACGCATAGAGGCGACAGTGTATAGAAGTGTTAATTTGTGTGTCTAACTTTTTTTTTATATATAATTGTGAAGAAAGTTGGTTGTTTAAATTATAATTAATATTTAAATATTTAATAGATTAAATTGTCTTTTGTAAGTAAATGCATTTTAATCTAATAATATTATTCATTTTTAAGTTGTAAGTAAATATGTTATTGTAGTATACAGATATTATTGGAAAAAGCCCAATCTATTGAAGAAAGTGTATTAAGAACAAAAGTAGATATTTTTGGGAAAAAGATAATTTCATTTATTTCTCATATAAGCAATAAACATGTCCCGACCTTTAAACTGCTTATTTAGTCAAAGATAAGCATACATGCACAAATCGTATAAATGATTCTAAACACACCAAGATATAAATGATGGGTAAAGAAGCGAACAAAAAGGAAGAAGAAAAGAAAGAAAGTTTTTTTTTTTTTTTTTTTTTTTTTTTTTTTTTTTTTCATGTTGAAATAAAAGGAAAGGAAAATAAAAAATGTCGTGTTCTCGAGCTGGGAAGAAAAAAAATAAAATGAAGCATAATTACATTTATACTTTTTTACATGTACATTTTATCGTAAGAGTCGAATATGTGTAAGCAGTAAGCACTGAGGGTTATATTGCTCAACATATAGTGAATAGTTTGTTTGTAGTTTTGTTCTGTGTTTATGTCCAAATCCACCCATATTTGGGCGGAAAAGTTAAAAAAAAAATTGTTTAGAATTCTTGTGTTATTTCATTTATGTTTAAGAAAAACTCAAACACACAATAAATTTTCAGTTTGTTATAATTTTCTTTTGGGCAAATATTTTATAAAAGTATCATACTTGCCATCATTTCTTTTTCTATGTATTGAATTTTTTTCCCATTATACTAGTACTAAACTTTTAAATTCGGCATTCTTGGAGTATTTTGTGCCAATTTTGCCCCTCATCTAATATGAGTTTTAATAATTTAAAGAGCAAAAATGTCACAAAGTACTTCAAGAAGGCCGAATTTAAAAGACAATACTCGTATAAGGAAAAATGAAATAAAATTTGTCTGATACCCAGAAAAAGAAATTGTGACAAAAGTATGATACCTTTACAAAAACATTTACCCTTTTCTTTTCTTTACTTTAAAAATAAGATTCGAGCACGGAGCGATAAAAATCAAAGGACTTGTGGTCTAGTGGGTGAGGCTTAACTTGTTAAGCGAGCCACAACTGGGAGTAGTACTGGGTGGGTGACCTACCAGGAAGTCCTCACTTGTAGACCATATGCTCCGGAGATATTAGGCAATGAAGAGGATAGTCTTTGAGCCATTTGTTGCGGAGACTTGAATCCGAGCCGGCCCCGGTTTTCATCCGGCTGTTACTCCAGCGAGTATTCTCGTGTGGAGGCAGAACGGTTTCCGGGCGGAAGTCATTGAATCCCCACTACGCAAGCGTGGGCCCGGTTAAGACAACATAGTCTGGGTATTGTGGTGGAGGAGGGCCTGCCTTTGGCAGGTGTGACTCTCTAAACCAAATAAAGTGAAAGTCACCTTCTAAAAAAAAAGGTAGAGAAAGAAAAAATAAATAAATAAAGAGAGAAATGCAGAAATGGTCCCTGTGGTTTGCTCAAATTGCATATTTCGTCCCTGAGTTTTCGAAAGTGCAGGCGGCCTCCCTGTAGAGAGTTTTTGGTTCCGTTTTGGTCCTTGTGGTTTGCTCAAAATTGCAAGTTTAGTCCCTGTGGTTTGCTCAAAATTGCAAGTTTAGTCCGTGGCCAGGGACCAAAATGGAACCAAAGTTTCCCCACATGAAGGCCGCCTGCACTTTCGAAAACTCAGGGACGAATTCTGCAATTTGGGCAAACCACGGGAACCATTTCTGTATTTCCCTCATAAATAAATAAAAAATCTACGCACCTTCTAAATACATGCATACACTTTTTTGCGAAGTGTAACACATTGGCGCTTATATATATTGGGGGGCTTTATTTTCAGAACCCTGTTAAGTGCGGGAACTGCGAGAACTCCAATTTTGCATTAGAAAACATGCATGTTCAAATAAACACATGTATGTTTTCTTACATACACCTTAATACACATGCATGCGTATTAAGGTGTATGTAAGAAAACATACATGTTTTATATGAACATGCATGTTTTCTAATGCATAATTGGAGTTCTCGCAGTTCCCGCACATAACATGGTTCTAAAAATAAAACCATTTTGCATTGATTTGTTGCACTTAACAGGTTTTTATATGAACATGTATGTTATGCATGTATGTGTATTAAGGTGTATGTAAGAAAACATACATATTTTATACGAACATGCATGTTTTCTAATGCAAAATTAGAGTTCTCGCAGTTCCCGCACTTAACAGTGTTCTGAAAATAAAGATACACTATATATATTAATTTCATCGCTTTTAAAGTCCAAATGTCTCTTTATTAATCAAATATCTCTTTTCGCTTTGTTAGTTTTATTGTTCAAATGTTAGAATATTATTAATGATATAGATATAATGCCTGCGCACGTAAGAGTTTTTTAAAAAATTTTGAATCATATATTTTTATATATTACAGTAAAAAATAAATAATCTAATTTTTATTTTGTTTGATTTATGATGTTTAATTACAGTTTTTTATTATTAAAGATAATTATTTAAAATTTTTAATCCTATTATTAATTGCATCTTATCTATATGTTTTGTATTTATCTTCTACTTGTGTTATGCATAAATATAAAATGTCACCTAATAAGAAAATATTTTTTTTTAAATAAAATTATTACTAAATAAGATATGAATCCATCTTATATATATATTTTGTATTTATCTTCTACTTGTGTTATGGATAAATATAAAAGGGTAAAGTGCAAAAATGGTCCTTCACGTTCCACAAATTTGCAAAAACGGGACCGAGACAAAAAGTAGCGCAAAAAAGCCACCCACGTTCCAGATTTTCGCAAAATCGCCACTGAGAGCCCTTTTCCGTTAACTCCCGTTAGTTTTCCCGTCAGTCAAAGGTATAATCGCATGAAATGACAAATATACCCCTTTAACTTCAGATACAACCCTACCTCTTGCCGCCAAATCTTTACCAGTGCAATTCTGCTTTAATTTCCCTCCTGTTTTGTGAGTTTTGTTTTTTTTCTTTTTATTTGTTAAAGGAGTATTTGTTGTTAATGTTATGGACTTACAATTGTAGGTGGTCAGATGGGAAATGTGAAAGTAGTAGAGGTAGATAATGAAACAGAGGAACAGAGTGGCGGGAGTGATTCAGAGGATTTGGACTATAATCGAAATGATGATGAAGTGTTTGATGACGATGATCAGGTAAATGAAGATGTTCCCGTAAGTAAGTCTGATTTGCTATGCCATAAAGCTTGTGAAATTCAATCAGGTATACCTGTTTTTACCAAACATTATGCACTGATTAGAGAGTATGCCAAAGAGTTGGTTAATCAAAATCCAGGCACTACTGTTAGGATTGATGTACAGCTAGAACCAAATCCAGCTAGTTCAACAAGAACTTTTAAAAGGGTGTATGTGTGTTTGGGAGCTATGAAACAAGGTTTCAAAGCTTGTGGCAGAGAATTCTTAGGATTAGATGGATTCTCCATGTCAGGTCCTTTTCCAGGTCAATTACTAACAGCAGTTGGGATTGATGCAAACAATGGGATTTATCCAGTAGCATATGCTGTAGTTGATGCACTAAATAAGGCAACTTGGTGTTGGTTTTTGAAACTACTAGGAGAGGATCTTGGGATAGAAACCAACTGCAAGTTCACTTTCATATATGATAGGCAAAAGGTGCACATTTCTATTGTATAATTAATCATGTGTTTTATGCACAATGAGAACATGTAAAGTTTTAACACCATCCATAACCTTACCTGTTCACAGAGATTGATACAAGCTGTTGCTAGTGTGTTTCCAAATGCTGCACACAGGTTTTGTGTTAAGCATATTCATGAGGAAATGAAGTCACATTTGAAAGGAGGTGTTTACAAGGACATGCTTTGGAAGGCTGCAAGAGCCACAACTGTTGTTGAATTCAACAAAGAGATGGATCATCTGAAGAATAACAATGCTGCAGCTTATGATTGGTTGCTGAAGATTCCAGCTGAACAATGGAGCCGATCACATTTTTCAGGTAATTCATTAAGTGGCAGTGGAAAAAAGCATACTGATAATTGATCATATATTAATACATAATGTGTGATTTGTTCAACAGGCAAAGCCCTATGTGGACTACTCTTAAACAACATATGTGAGGTGTTCTGTAGCCAGCTAAATGATGTGATAGATAAATCCATCATCGTTTGTCTTTAATATATAAGGGAGTACTTGGTGAAGAGGATTGTGGTAGTTCAGTAAATAATAGAAAGGAGTGTTGGACAACTTACTCCTACTGTGCAAGCCATGGTTGATAGAAACAAAAAAGAAGCTACTGATTGTGTTGTTGAATGGATTGCAGCTTCGTTATATAAAGTATCTGTGCCTAACGAGGATCATTGTGTTGCTAACTTGGATAGGAAGGAGTGTGGTTGTAGGATGTGGGAGCTGACTGGAATACCATGTAAACATGATGTGGCTGCAATAAACTATATGAATGAGGATGGAAAAGGTGTTGATGTGCCTGAAGAGTAGGTTCATGCTGCTTACAGCCTAGAAACATGGGCGCGTACGTACTCATTCAAGATCAATGGGTGTTCAAGCCGCAGATACTGGCCAAGAATTGAGTCTACAACAGTCATAGTACCACCCAATCATAGACCTCAGGTTGACAGGCCAACTAAAAAGATGAAGTCAAATGATGAGCATGCACTTCCAACTTCTTCATGTGTTACCCACTGATCTTTGAACAATATGTTAAACGTTATTGTGTGTTGGATTCTATATTTGTAATCTTTGTTTAACTTGATTGTCTTTAGAACAATATGTTTGAACCCATTGCAGTTGGACTTTCAAAAGTCAAACTTGCAAAAAATGTTTATGTTTCTGAATGTAATGGATTCTATATTCTATGTTTGTTTGCATTATGTTTCCACCCATTGCATTTAGACTTTCAAAAGTCAAACTGCAAATGTTGAATTGCATAAAGTCAACTTTGGTCCACACATGAAGACTACACACTACTTGGCAATCTTTTATAAGCCATTTTATAGGCAAACACATGAAGGCTACTAAATACGCATCTCTTAAAACACACACTTGCAAAACACAACTCCCTATTTCCTTAACCATGAACAACTCTGAATGTGATATTAATCTAAGGGTTGTCTGTAACTCGTATGTGCTAACTGAAGTAATGCTTGGCCCTTACCACACCGAGATTCTTCAAGACTTGCAGCAGGCACAGGATTTGGAGTACAAGTCCAAAAAAATTACTGAAAGGGTCGAACGTAGGGGGGATGTGATTGGTAGACTTCGATGTTTAAGAACTTCAAGGAGCAATACAAAGAAGCTTAGGAGGCTACAAACAATTGATAAGCGTTGGGCAAATGCACTGTTGATGATGTCCAGGCAAGTTAAGGACAAGATGTTTAAGAAGATTGAGTTTGTTGTAAAGATGAAATATCTATGAGGGGGTTGGTTGTTTTGAGATTAGTGATGGTTAATGAATGTAATGGATCTCATGATCCAGATTTTGTATGAATAATGTCTTCACATATGTCTATACTTCGTTATTGTATTTGATAGGCATCAGAAACATAAACAAGAAGCTGACATTAATGAAACATTAAAACACAGACTAAACATAATGATTCACTTTGTGGTGTTATTTTTAATGAACTTTCTTGGCTTCTTTTTCCTCTTCTTCTTTGCTTCAGTTGATTGAGTTGCATCTGCAGCACCCCCTGCACTTATGTTTCTACTTGTAATACCCAAACCAATGACACCACCACTTACTACCTTTGCCGTTGCACAACCTGCCTGTTCAAGTATCACAACTCTATGCCTCCAACACTTAACATCCCCACAACAGATGAAGCATCTTTCGTCCAACACCTCTATCTTTGCACCACCCCCTCCTGTTTTGTTGCCACTTGTGATACCGAGACCAATTACACAACCACTTACTTTCTCTACCTGTGTATTATTACGACTCATTTTCTGTCTCTTAAATTTTTGAGTTGCAGATTCTACCATATGTATGTTTTTGATAAAGTTGGAAAGTAGACTTTACTATACTAGTTGGTTGGATAATTTACTGCATTTTTGTGTGGTAGGTCAAGGAGTATTAACTTCTTACTAGTGCTATTCAATAAACCAAGTGAATTTCACCCGTTTGACTTTCACCTGTTTGACTATCTAACGCTTTCTGCATAAGCTGCATAGGAAGTACCCATATATTTCAAAAATGAAACAGAAACATAAAGAAATGAAAATCGAAACACAAACATATCAGTAACATAAACATAAAAACTTTCATTCATCATAGGAATTCACAACCATTACAAATTTCCAACAGATATCTAAACAAACACTTGTTTAGTAGTTTGAACCGCTGCCCTCCGCATTACCCCTTTTCTTCTTTTTCTTCAATTCTTTTTCTTCCTTGTCCTTCTTCTCCTTTAGGTACTTGAACACCTTTTCAAGATTGGAAATCTTCTGTTCCAACTCATCAAACTTGGGTAAAACGGTATCCACAGGCTCTTGCTTCTCCTCCTCCTCCTCCTCATCATCACTCAAAAGCGCTTCATAGTAGCCATCTTGTTTCCTCAGATGGGTCAGAATCTTAGTTCTTAACTCCTTAGGTATCTTCCTATAAGAACCATACTCATCAATTGGTTCTCCGCCAAATGCATCAAGAAGTAAATCGTTTAGATAATAGGTTCTTAAAACCTTATCAAATTCCTCTTCCTCGGTACCAATGTAGATACTCTTCCCTTTTCCATTGTTTGCCATCGTCGGTTGTTTTGATCGTTGGGATTGTGTGTGTTATGGTTGAATAAGCGGGATAAACGTGGACTTTATAGTCCTATGCAATCGATTGGGTTGCCGAGTTGCACAAAAAAAGAGGGAAAGGTTAATCGCCAAGTGTGCCTCCAAAATTAAGTTTCGTAACTTTGCAAATTTGGTCATTGAAATAAAGTTGGGGTAGTCAAAGGCGGGAAGCGAGTGAAATGGCGATTATACCCTTGACTGACGGGAAAACTAACGGGAGTTAACGGAAAAGGGCTCTCAGTGGCGATTTTGCGAAAATCTGGAACGTGGGTGGCTTTTTTGCGCTACTTTTTGTCTCGGTCCCGTTTTTGCAAATTTGTGGAACGTTAAGGACCATTTTTGCACTTTACCCAATATAAAATGTTAGCTAATAAGAAAGTAATTTTAAAAAAAATAAAAAATAAAATTACTACTAAAATCCATTTTTTTTAAATGGAAAATTCCCAATAAAGGTTTTGTTTTATTATATAAAAGATATGATTCTGTTTAACAAGTGACTGCAAGTTGGTTTGAGCTGAATGTTATAGATCCTTTATGTTAGTTCGGCTCAGTAGCTCGACATATATATTCATCAATAAGTATTTAAAATTAATATATTTACATACAAACGCTTAAAATATACATAGTATATATAAGAAAGCATATAATCACTTAAAAGCTCGACAATAATTCGAGTCTAGCTTGACTCGTTTACGTCGTTAAACCAAACTGGTCTTCATCAACGAACTTGGGACATATACAAACTTAAGTCGTTAATTACAAATATACAAAGTCCAAAAGTATAACTGGGCTCGGCCCATAAAAAGCAGAAAAATGAATGATAAAAGCCCATATATATTTTCTTTACATCAATAAATTTTTTTTGTTACTAGTTGCTTTAAGACTTTAGGAGTAGTATAGATATCTCTTTTTACATGTATACACTTTGTTAGTTTTATTGTTCAAATGTTAGAATGTTACTAGTATTAATCATATATGATTCTGTGTAACAAGTGACTGCGAATTGGTTTGAGCTAAATGTTATAGATCTTTATGTTAGTTCGGCTCAATAGCTCGACATATTTATCAATAAGTATTTACACTTAATATATTTACATATAAATGCTTAAAATATACATAATAATATATATAAGAAAACATACAATCACTTAAAAGCTCGACAATAATTCGAGACGAGCTCAACTCATTTACGTCCTTAGACCAAACTGGTCTTCATCAACGAACTTGGGACATATACGAACTTAAGTCGTTAATTATCAAATATACAAAGTCCAAAAGTCTAACTGGGCTGAGCCCATAAAAAGCAGAAAAATGAATGATAAAAGCCCAAATATATTTTCTTTACATCAATGAAATTTTGCTTGTTACTAGTTTGCTTTAAGACTTTAATCTATACAGAAATAAACTGGTTCTTACTTATAAAAAATGTACCCGGTCATGAACCGGCTTCTTCATTTGATCGAACCACGTTCGTTTGATTAATCTTAGAACATTTTTGTCATCTCGTGTAATAATGCAAATCGGACCCGATTTTGTTAAAGTGACACGAGCCGTGTATTTGGCAACAAGAGGACTTGTATCGTCGTAAATATGTGAGAAGAACCTATTTACCATACAATGTACTTAACCAAATGGCTAGCTCAAGCAGCACCAAAGGGTAGTTAAACCAAATTGTTGGCATGTATGTGAGTTATTTGTTGTACAAAAAGAATTTGGACATCATTTATGTAAAATTTGGCATGTAACGTTCATAAATGATTTGAGTTAATAGTATTTAAGCCATCCTTTTGCAGTAAAAAATCATGAAGGTTTGGGTTTACTTATGGGCAAATAATAAAAAAAGGTAATATAGTTGTCACAATATCATCTGATGGATAGTGAGCTATTTTTTTTTTTTTTTTTTTATTTTTTTTTTTATTTTTTTTTTTTGAATTTTGAGAGTAATTTTCTTTCAAAATCATCATCTTTAGGGTATTTTGTAAAAATTTTGAACAATTTTGCCCCTCATAGCTAATACAAATTTTTTTTTCCCGAAGGGCAAAATTGTCCAAAATTTTTGCAAAATACCCTGAATTTAAAAGAAAATTACCCTCAAAATAAAAAAAAAATAGTTCACTACCCATTCGATGAATTTGTGGCAAGTATATTACCTTTTAATATCATTTGCCCTTTACTTATTTTTCTAGTTATGTGGTTTCGTACTTGAGTTCTTGTGTTTTTATCTTTCGTGTTTATGCAAGGGGATGGAAGTAATCTGAATATAGAGATGTAACAAAGATAATAGAATAACAATAAACATGAATATATGTTATATTTATGAATTTCATGATACAAATTAATTACAATCCAAACACATCATACTCCAAGAAAAGCGATCGACACACAACATCGGCTTCAATGCAGCCAAAATCTCATCTTCTTCTTCTCGTTTTCGTTTCAAAACGATTGCGGGTAATTGTGGGATAATGGATGTGAAGGCGCACACTCGACCTCCTCCCTATCATGATCAGCCGCAAGCATAACATCGTAAACGGGATCATTGGACCCGATTGAACTACGGGATGGCAAAACTTTCTTAACGGGTTTGCAATTAACAAGAGGTGTCCTAACAGCAAAACGTATTCGTGGTTGCTTTTTCGGTTTATGTAAACGCCTTTTGATCATTGCTCTGAACTCAGAAGCATCTTTCACGATAACACTTTTCATTGTCGGTTTTGGTTTTGATGTTTTATCGAAGATGGTTTTCTTGTTTTTGTTGGGTATTGTTACGTAGGAATTAATAATGTGGCACGTCCATATTTATCGAAAGAGCCTTGCTGCCTTGGAGAGGAGTATTTACCAAAATTATTTACCCAAAAGCCCTTATCTAAGTCGGTGAATAAACCAACTTATTATTATGGAACGTAACTAATCGCCTATAGTTACCAACTTACCATATATTAATATTATCAAGTATTTATTATTATTACTTTTTTTAATTATAATCGTGGCACTTAGCAACATTGATTCAGTTACTTATTTTTGTCAAATTTCAAGTCCCTTTTCACTTTCTTCAAAATTTTATATTCCTTACAAATCTAAACAGTGATGCCAGAACTTGTGAATAAAAAATTATAACAAGCTACGTAATAAGAGAAATTCCATTCATGAAAGTCCATAACCATCAAAATCGAAACATAAATTTACAGCATTCATCACAAATATTCAGCAGATTAACGAATACGTTTTCACAACATTCGTGTCATTACAAGTCTCATCGTCCCACTAATGAATTTTGAACATCTTCTTGAACTTTGTTCGGTCCATAAAAAATGTGCAAAAACCACACCTTTGCGGGGTGATGGTGAGTGATCTCTATAAGAGACCGCCACATCATGAGCGAGGTGGAGGTGATGCACCCCCGACCATAAAACTCAGCCTAAGCAGTGAAAATACATAACTTCACATTCCTATCACACCAATCATTAACATTTTTTAACCAAATAAAAAACCCACATTCATCTTCGTTTCTTTCAAATCGTAAATGTAAGTGTGACATCTTTTTAAAGGTTTAACTTTTATGGACTCCAACTTATCTAGCTAGAAGATTTCTTATTTACACAAATATTTCGAAACCGAGAGATTGAGTTCAAAAGAAATGCGAAACATAGTTGTGGTTTGACCGTGAGATTGGGTTTAGAAAACCATCTCTATTCCCATGATATACCCCATCACAATAGATATTTTACTTTAGTACCAAAAAAACTCTTACTAAGGCCGTCCCATTGATTTGGGTGGCCGGGTGCGAAATTATGAATGAGGCCTTTTAAATCACGAAAAGTTTAACTATTATGGAAAATAAAAAGTTCTTTACTATTACGCAAAGACACTAAAAATTCAACTTTGATAATACTTAACAAAGACACTAAAAATTAAAAATATAAAATAAGTGTTAAGTTTGACTTTTGAGAGTCAAAATGGTTCAGCTTTGACTTTATCTATTTTTGCGGGTGTTATATAATACTTGATGAAAAATATATTAATGGACTTGGTTTTAAGTGCATTTTTTATTGGTATAATTTTTCATCAAGTATTATATAACATTAAAAAAAAAATTAATGTCAAAGTTGAACCAGTTTGACTCTAAAAAGTCAAACTGGACACTTATTTTAGGACGGAGGATAAAACTATAAATATTAATAGATGCCTATTAAATTGAAGACCCCTTTAAATGAGGGGCCCTGTACAGTTGCACCACTTGCACATCGCCGCTACTGTCGTAAAATTGGTTACATTCTTTTAAAATTCCAAGGCCTTAGCCTACTTTTATAGATACAAACAATAAAATGCAAAGTTTTAAAGTTGAAGGGTATAAAAAAACAAAACTTGAAAAATACAAAATCACAATCATTTTCCACTCTACCCAAACAAAAAAAAGAGGCGGGAAAACAAGCGGCGCGTGAGAGTACCAGACGGCGCGTGAGACCTAAAACCAAAGGGAAAAAGAAGTCCAGACCTCAATTAAAGCTTCAGATGTATATATTACTTACTTTTATCATTTAATTTTATAAATTCATTTCCTAATAGTAGTAATTTAGGTCATCATGAATCAGTTAGGAATAATGTGTAACTGTTTTAGTCTATATATCTGTAGATGATGATGAATATCTAATTTACGGAATGTTTTCGAGACGTTACGTCTTTCGTCTCGGTTTTTAATTAGTTTTTAAGTAATTCTGAGGAGGAGGAGGTTATTGAACTTTTGCGCCTTTGGTTTAAGTGTCTTATATGTTGTTTAGGACCGTGTTTGGGGTTTCGTTAGGGTTATGATGTCGTTAGGGATTTAAGTGGCGTTATCGCGGCCTGCGCCAAAGGTGTGGCACTTTGGGTAAAACAACCGTTATCGATTGTTTTGGTTGTGTGTTATAAGAATGTTATAGGCCAAAAGCTGACGTGGTGGATGATATAACATGCCTATAACACCACCGTTCCTAGGACTTTTATGGTGTGAATTATGAGCTTCAGAATAAGTGTGAGAACTTCCTATCATGGGATTAGTTGATTTGGAGGTTTACGGCCTGGTGTGTTCTAGTTTATGCAGGAAGTATTAATTAGTTGCGTATTCACCTGATTTATTTATTAATAATGTTATCGATTGTTAATAAGATTTTACCTCTATTGTTACAACTCTTAAGGGACTATTTTTTGTAACATTACATGTTGTATCGGTTTTCTATAAATTGTGAGTTTCAGAGTTTGTATATAAGTTGTAGGTTTCTGGCTACTCTGTGATTATTGACCTCGCGTGCAGATTTTGTTTTGGCCTTTTGGGGTATTAGAACTCGTACGTGTACTGAATTGGAATTGTGCACCTATATGGTTAAGTTTGCTTTGGTTTTTGTCCTACATCATTTATGATGCAACTTATGATTTACCATGGATTTAGTTGATTGGAAGGTTTTGGCTAGCTTGATGCTTTGGGCTCGGCGTGTTACAGTTTATACAGTGAGTCTAAGTTACATACGTAATTCAGAGTCGAAACAGTTAGTCCATGATATCCCACCCTTAAGAATTTAGGTGTTTTTCAAAGTCTATATAGTATATAATTTGACATATTTTCTGTTTTTTTTCTACCAATACATCCGGAGAAGGTAACATTATTCTGTTATGTAAAAAGTAGAATTAATTTGTGATCTTAGTTTGCGTTGGACTTATAATTCTACAGGTGGTAGAGAGCCGTACTCAACTAATTTCTGAACTTGGGGAGTTTGATGTTAGTGATGAAAATGGACGGGCTTCTATCCTGGAATGTCTAACAGTATCCTGCTTAACATTTTCATCCATTGTGGCTACATCATAAAAAATATGGTTGTGTTTGCGACCATAATTAACTGGTTATATGTTTTTCTGTATACGTGCTATGTTGTTGCCTGACTTATCGTTGGAGACATTATAAACTCACACAAATTTTTGGAATTTTAACTATAACTCTTAAAAAAACTGTTATAGTTCTATATTTAGTGCTTGTTTTCTATTGTCACCTTAACATTGGGCTAGAGATTCTGGGAAGACTTCACCTGTCTGGATGTATCCCAGTGCAAGTGACTTCAAATTACCTAGAATCGGATATATCCAAATGCCTCAGCCAGCTGCTTGCTTTAGGAACCAGGGTACATTGCTCTGCACCCCAGTACTTGTATTATGAAAACTGACGAGGTTACCCTGTAGACTAAGTTGCTTTACAACTTTGTACAGGGAAGCGTATGGTGTGGAAAACACATGAAGGTGACATGTCCACAGATGATTCTCAAAAGGAAGAACATTATGGCCTCTTTTTCAGGTGATATCCTTGTTCAAGTTAACCTTTACTTCACACGATCAGTGTTTCTTTGTAAAATGTTACCTTTTCTCAATATGGATTTGAAAACAATAGTTATTTATGTAGATGAAGCCCAACTCTACAGACTTCGTCCATTTGAAATATCTGCAAAGAGATTCTTAAGTAATACAGTTTAGTTTTGTCAGGTGCTTTTTTATCAGCTTTGGCAAGGCATCCAGTTTTGACTGTAACCTCAAAGTATTGATCACGTATTCACAAGGATACGGGACTGAGTTTACAGAAGAGGAAGTTTTGGTCTTCCTTTTTACCTTAAGAAATATGAGATTTAAAAAATTGTGAAATTACGCTTATTAGACCTATTCACACACAATTACAATTACATCAATAGGTAGAGCTTTAGGTATAAGCAACTCTAATCCTAACCTTAAACCTAATGGGTACGGCCCATAGGTCCAATCCAACTATATTAGGTCTAATATGGCTATAAACTAGAAACCATCATGATCAAATTTATGATTCCAAAATAGGAAAAAACTAGACAGCATAATCTTATTTTTTTACAGTCTTGAGTCTTGACTAAATTGGCGCACTAATGACAGCATCATGTCATTTTTTTTACCAGTCTGGAGTCTTGACTAAATTGGACCACTAATAGAGTAATAAGAGTTAAGTTTTATTAATTAAGTGGCTACATATGTATCAAGAAATGACTGTAAATTTTCTATCGATTTGGTTTCTGTTCTGAGCTGTATATATGAATACACTAATGCTCACATGTATAAAGGCACCCCCATATCTTTAGTTTTTTAGAGATACTGAGTACTAGTATATATGTATCACATGATTGTATTCCCATACTCGAATCCTAATTTATGGTGTAACATTTAAGCTACTGATTGTGGAAGGTTGGCTTACGCACTGTTCTATTAAAAGGATACCAATCAATTTTCTTGTTAACCAGTTTGTCTACTTTGATTGAATTTTTCTTAAGCTATCTATAGTTACACCATAGTTGAAACCGCATGGTAATTTTGCTCTTCTGTCGTTGTGACCGAGAATTCAAACACATGGTTCAGAAGTACTAAAGGCATCACAAGTGATCCTTGATGCTGTATATATCTATGCAAAGCATATTGCAACAACAACACCAAGTCGGATGATAATGGCAGTGTCAAAGAATCAGACGATGTGAATCATGTTATCAGTGTAGTAAAATGTGCTGTTGAATATTTGGTTGAATTGGGGATCCTTGCTGCTAATGCTGGTGGAAATTTAGTGACTGTACTAAATCTGTCATGGAAAGGAGTCGTTACTTTGCTTCAGCTAGGCAAAGGGTTGTTATCAGATGAGCTGAACGTTATTATGTGCCTTATTTCATTGGCTAAAGGAGCTTTAAGTTGTGGAGCTCAGACTTGGTCTTCATTGATAGAGCCGGTTTCTGCGGCTGAAGCTAAAAGAATATTCAAAGGACCAGTACCGTAAGCTTCTGAGTCAAACATTAGGGATCATTTCTAGCATGAAGCATCTATATACATCTGAAGAAATGGGAAGAGTAATTTTGCAGCTTCAAAGTCTTTTCAACTCAAAGTCTGCTGTCACAGATTCTGGATTGTCGGAAGTGCAAACCAAATTTAGCTGCTTTTGTGGCGGGACTTGGTCACATCCAATTTGAAGAAACTGATTATAATTCAAAGGTTTCAGCTTCTTGGGAATTATTTCACATGGCAATGACAGCGTTTGGGTATTTTTCTGCACGTACTAGTTGCAACGAGCTGTGAGGTTTGTATGCAGCATTATCGTTTGATTTGGAGTCTGGAGTTGATGTAAATGATGAAAGGTTCAAGTCTGAGTTTAAGATGTTCTTTGAAAAGGAAGTGGCTAATGTCAAAACTACCCCTGCTTCAAATGAGCTTGCGCTGCTTGTTAAAGAAGGTCTATTGCTAAAGCAAATGGCCCACAAGACGATGACCATCGCTAGTGATGCAATGGAGATAGATGATACAGCACAAACTAACAAGAAAATTTCCTGATGGAATAGGTGAGGGAGTTTCATTGTTGCAGAATGGCTTGAGCCTTGAGGGCAAATGCTAGCGGCCTTAGCTTGTTGCAGCAAAATCAGTTGGATTGTCCTGATCTTTATGGCTAGTTTTTGACTCGGTTTTCTAAACTTGAAGATGCTGTTGGACAAATGGCTGCAACCATTTCTCAAACTGAGTAAGTTTCCACCTTTGTTGATTTAGCAACCTATGAGTATAATGATTTGCATTTGATTCATAAGATGTATTGTATAGTTGATGCTATCAGCAAATTCAAAAGTAACTACCATTCATCTACTAGTTTCTCTTAGAACTTAAAACATGTCCTCAGAAACACCAAGATGAAGATCTTCATAAATAAATTTGATCCAAAACTACCAAAGATATCTTTAAACATATCTCATGCAGCTGCATTTTCTTTCTACATTTATGACACTCGATAACTTTTGATTATATGTTCAAACCAAGAATAAAAAAGGCCAACTTCGACATTTGGGTTAAAGGACCAATTGTAAAATTATTTGTACCTACAACTGAAATACTAAAAGTTACCACACAACACAAGAGCGGTAGAAGGAAAAAAAGGACTCCACAACACAAGTAATCAAAGTGAATACAAATTTAACATCCAAATAAAACTCATAAAACAATCTCGTTCATTGTAGACCACAAAAGTAAAAGCTAGTATGAGCGTTAATCTGAGCAACTCATATCATAACTGAACATAATATGTAGTTAATTAATGGGAAAATTCTTTCAAAACGTACCATACTTGTCCAAAAAATCACTTTTGAGTATCGAACTTTTAATTTTCGTTATTGTGGTGCTAAACTTTCATTTTTGGCCTCTTTTACGCACTTTGGGACGTTTTTTCCCCTCAAAAATTTTGAAATCCAGGGGCAAAAGTGTCATAAAAACCCCCCAAAGTGCGTAAAAGAAGCCAAAAATGAAAGTGTAGCACCACAATAACGAAAATTAAAAGTACGTTACTCAAAAGTGATTTTTTTGACAAGTATGGTACATTTTGAAAGAATTTTCCCTTAATTAATAGATAATTAGGACAAAAAGGACTGTGATAGATGTCTTTTTAATTTATTATAAGCATTCCCAACTCGTCTTGCATGATTTGATCACTTGCAATGTCATCAGCTCCGACTTGCTGCTTCTCAGTTGACCAGTCTCCTGATAATTGTTCATACGAAAAGATATATTAGAAAACAATTTTATATATGTGCGTCTTGATTCTCTCCAAATAATCAGTCCATAAGGCTTATATATGTGCGTATTGCGTGTTTATATAAATAGAAACAGATTGTTTTTCTAGCCTTTTACACTAGTAAGAACCATTTTATGTGACAGTAAGCCAAAAACAAGGAAATTATAATTTAATTAACAGATACGCAGTGCGTGTTGTATACAAACATACCTGTCGGAGGAGAAGGTGCGTGCTGTATCTCCAGTGCCTCCTTAACTTTCCCTACAGTCTGATTTATAGCAAAAGTGATCGACTCTCCCGACCGCTGCATTTTTTCCTGCAATGGTTGGTTGCCCTCAACCAACATCCGTAATACCAGTGTAATAACTGAACCACCTGTGGTGTGGCCATCGGTGCTGATGGAAAACCCTGATATCAGCACGGAATCTTCTGCAACTATTTTGTCAAGCCTGATGAGATCAAAAACTTTCTTTGAAACAGTGGACCACACCACTAGTGATCCAGACCGGTTGACATTCACTTCTTTGATCAATATCTCATTGCTCGAACCGTGAATCTGTTACACATCATAAAATGTTGTAAGGAGTTAACCGGGGTCGGGGGGGGGGGGGGGGGGGTCGGGGGGTCGGGGAACAACTAATTACCATAGAAGCAGATATGGTGTTCCTGGAGTCACCGCCAGTTGAGTATTTTCTCAATGTACCAAGTTTTCTATGCCCCCCAAGCACGTCCCACTGCCACATGAATTAAGATTGAAATGTAGTAAATTCGCGTATAGCTTGTGCAAGTGTGTGTGTTGGTTTATTAATAGTAGTAGTACTTACCTCATGGTGTGTGCGTTCATTTCCAAGCGTCTCAAGCACAAACTCGGGAGAATGTCTTACACTGAAGGCCACCACACCTCCCGCAACTTCAAAATTGGCAGACGACTTATAGAGACTGGCATAAACCTTCAAGTCCTCAGAACCAGTAACAGACCTCCATAGGGTGGAATTACTGTCTTCATTAGGACTAACATTCTGAAACAAGCCACGCACCATGCTCTCCCCAAAGTCCATCAAACATAGCTTCTCTAGAATCCATGGAGCCTCTGTTCATGCATTGAATTGTGGAGTTAGGAGGGAAGACTTTGACTAAAAATTGCTCACAACCAATATGTTAAAACCAAATAATCACTAAAATTACTTCTTTTTAAAGTGACCTTTGGTATACAAAATTAAGGAAGTAACAATCCAAAACAAAACAAATTAAATATGTACAAGCCGCAAAACCTGTTTTAAATTTCTGACACAAATATACTGCTCGATTAGAGGGGGGGGGGGGGGGGGGGGGGGAGGGGGGGGGAGGGGGAAACACACACACACATAGCGTACAGAGATATCCAAACCAACCAGCATGCTTTAGATCATATTAATGATTAATGATAAATGTAAGTACCTTTTCCTACAAAGCATGGATCTTGAGCGTGACAGGTGTCATTCATCTCTGACCATCTTTCACATGATCTTTCAAGCCAGGCTACCATTCGTTCGGCTCCAAATGCGAATCCACTCCAGATTAGATGATCGTAGAACAAGGTTTGGTTTGGCAGTGATTCTTCGACTTTCATATGTTCAACCCATGTTACCTGTTCATAACGGCACACGAGAAATCGTATCATGACGGGACTGTGTGTATAAACGATGTCCTTGTGCTAGCTAATTGCTACTAACCTTTGATGATTTGTCAGATATCCTCTGAATCAAGCATCCAGAAGGAAGGCGACTATAAGTAGTCGGGTCGCGAACTTGTGAAATTTCGGCAATGACCCACGTGCCCTCATCAATTTGGATACACGATCTAAGGAGAGTGAACTTCCTGTTGGCAACCATGGGTGAAGTGGCTTGCATCTCTTTGTAGACCTGTGTATGTGCAATTCAGACATTCATGAAGCAAAAAAGAAAAAAAAAAGAAAGAAAGTTTAATGGTAATGTATGAATTAGAAAGAAAAAGTATATATGATTACCATGCGCAATGTCCCGTGTGGGTTGTCATCATCCTCTGATGATCCAGGTGACAAGAGTTTTAAGCGTGTGTCTTTCGCAACAATGTTTGGAAACCGGTAACTCCAATCATCCTAGAAATCATATCATATCAGTGAGAATTATCTTGACAGTCTATCTAATTGACATTGTTGACATAGATATGATGAAATTAATGTTACCTGAGATAGCAAATTGGCGAGGTCTAAGTCATCCATCTGAACAATAGCGGAAGCGCGGGATGCTTGAGTGGTCCATGATGATGATTTGTTAATGTTTTTGTAGCTCCACCATGGAAAGGCTTGTTGATACTTATGTAGAACAAGAACATCCCTTCCATCGTCTTCGGACTTGATCCAGAAATCATCATCTTTTATAAGTTGGCACAGTTCATGGACAGCAGCAGTCACACATGTTTTGTACTTGCCCCCCTCACCCGCCAATTTAATTTTTTTTGTTTTTAAAAGATGAGAATAAGTTAATGAACGACCCCCGATTTATAGCCCCTTTTTCTCCTCTCTATAACTTTTTTTTTTTTTTTTTTTTTTTTTTCTCTATCTCTAACTTTTTTTTTTCTCTCTCTCTTGTTTTTTCTCTTCCTCTCTAAAAACACCGGTGGATCATTTTTGTAATCAATTTATTATTAAACCAAGTCAAGATTGATTTCGTATTTATTCATATTTTCGATCGATCTCACTTTTTCAACATCTCAAATCTACTACATATATAAATAAACCTAACCCGGCCAGATTAATTAGCAAAAATTGGGTTAGACTGGGTGTCCGAATATCAATACTTTCCGGATCACAAAACTTACCGGAAACAATCGAACGACATTTTTTTCCCCTAAAATATGACATGACCCAACCCGACCCGTTTGCGCAAACAAATATTATGAGGTTGTCCGTTTGTTATTTTCATAGTATCATTACTATCATGCATTCTTAACTTTGATACTTACCTTTGTAACAACATTTACTCGTAAGGAAAGGAAAATGATGGGAGACCTAATTGTATGCCTAAACTTATGTGGCATGAAAAAGTGAGTCCCTTGACTGCGGATGATGCCACATAGGTTTAAGCATAAATTTAGGCACATGGTTTAGGCCACAATCACCTCTCTTACTCGTAAATAAACTGTTATTTATTTTTTCTAAAAGATGATATGACCCAACCCGACCCGTTTGCGTAAACAAATAGTATGAGATGCTTACGGGTAAGTAAGGGGTGTATCACAATATTAACCATTACAAAACTTATCGGAAACAATCGTACGACATAACCATTATTTTCATAGCTGTTTTTTTTTTTAGTTTTTTCCAACCCGACCCGTTTGCCATCGACTTGGTTAAGGTTGTCCATTTGTTAGTCAAGGCTCCGGGTGGAGGTTTTAGGGTCGGGATTAGTTTTTCTACACGTTTAAGTAGGGGGTGGTTCACACATTCTAGGGTATAATCACAATATTAAAATTCATTTTCATCGTGCATCCAGAATTGTTTTTTTTTTTTTTTTCTTTTCTTTTCTTTTTTTTTTATGGTTAAACAGGTTACTTATGTGTCGCGGAGGTGGAGGGTGGGTTTCATGGTTCGTCCAAAATGAGTAACGAAATGCAACCCGGTTCCAGTATCAGTTTATAATCCATCCTGTTTTGAATCTTAGGTCAAGATTCATAGTATCATACTGAGAAGGTAAACAAAATGGCTATAGATTAACTACTGAGAAGGAAAACAAAGGATCATAGTATCATACGGAATAACTTACAAACCATGTTTATATTCTCTTATTTTCATAGTAGCATACATTCTTAACTTTGATACATACCGTTGCAACAACATTTACTCGTAAATAAACTCTCGTATAATATTGTTCTAGACTTGTTAAATGTGACGGCCTATAGACTGACCAAAATTCATGCAACCTAATTTAATGCAGCAGAAACAACGGATAGTGTAGCCCTTATTGCAGAAATGTTAACTAACCTCTATATCTCTGATAAAAAATACCACTTGGGTCAAAATGGGTCGTTTTAAGTTTTTGGTCACATAAGCCCGGGTCAAAACTATTTTCATTTTCATAACTTAGTTCTAAGATATAATTGAAGGCTAAGGTTTGCATTTTACTACTTCTCGACATCATTTTAGTCAAATTTATGTATCTGATAAAGATAGTAAATTTTAGGGGCCTTTTTTTTTCTCAAGAAAAATATTTTGTTTTTCATGGCATAATGGAACCTACAAACATGAAGAATGCCTATTTCTTATATCAAATTTTTTGGGTGAAAATGGCAGGTATGTTTCAATTCCATTATAAGAAACGAACGAATAAAATGTGTTTCATTTGCTGATCTAACAAATGCCTATACTTATGGATATAAGTATGAATTTTTTTTCCTTTATATTTTTATACAGAAAAAGACTTAATAGTTGTTTATATATTTTTTTTACTTATCAACGTGATAAACTTGTTCATTTTTATAAGTGCAAACACATAAATATAATTCCGACTCTTTAAAAGTGTGCTAAAAAAATATGTGACATGCGAAATATTTGTTGTAACATATCAACAGAGGATTTAATGCGGAGATACCTGCGCCTACGAGGAACAAAGTTTTCGTTGCACTAGGAGGCTTGATGGTCGGCGGTATGAATACGGATTCAAGCTGGATACCGGTTAGCTTTTCCATGATATAGTTATAGTAGTTTTAGAGCTAAAACTAAGTATATAAAAGAGAATAGATACAACTATACATACCATTGGCAAATGTGAATATATAGAGGAAAAATAATGATGAATTTGATAAAATATTGAACTCACTAATTTCTAAATAATATCTATTCTGGTGGCCCCGGTGTTTTGGATGACCATAATAAATAAAAATTGTATTTAACAAAATGAGCACATTTTGAAACGGATATTCTTAGCCTACTCACAGTGGCAACCCATATTGCAGCATCTTTCCGGCTGCCACCTCAGCTTTCTCTCTCTTCAACCCATATTCATCTCTCTCATCACAGTGGCAACCCATATTGCATCATTTTTTTTTTTTTTTTTTTTTTTTTTTTAAACATTTTTAACACAAACACACATTTTATTAATAAAACGTAAAAACATTACATAAACGATACGATACGAAATAAAAACATAAAAAAAAAAAAAAAAAAAAAAAAAAAAAAAAAAAAAAAACCTTAAACGACTAAAAATTAAACACGCGAACACTTATTTAAAAACTAGTAATTTAGGTTGTGGCGTGCCTTGATGTCCGCTTTCATTCGCATAAGTTCCTCTCGTTGTCGTTCGGGCAAATTTGGGTCGATAGCCGAGTTGTAAAAAATCAATTCTTGATCCCGTTTGGTAGTTCTCAAGAGTTCCTTTTGTTCCTCCTGGCATTGCAAGAGCTTTTCTGTATATTCCAATTTTTTTTGTTTGATCGCTAGCTCTCGTTCCTTGATTTGTTTCCACGAGTCATCACGCTCTTTACCTTTTTCCTTCTTTCCCGGTCTTGATTTCCACACCTCAGCTATTAGCCCACTCATGAATGATTTTGATGTTTCATGAGAGGAGGTGGATGATTTCCTCCTTGCTCTGTCACGACCTTCTGGTCGTGATTCTCTAGTATCATCCTCTGTTTCATCATCGTCATCATCCAAGTCTTGAAAACTCGAGGGGCCGTGTGTTGACCCCGACGTAGTTGTTGAACCCTTCACTTTCTTTCGAACGCCCGATTGAAAAAGGGGTATCTCTTCCTTCCAGCTATCATGCCCCCTCAAAATTTTCCAACACTCCACCAGAGTGAAATCTTGACCGTAACGCGCACGATACTCCATAAGAGCTTTGGACATATCGTCAATGTCATTCTCACCACTACCATGCGTCCCCTTGACATTATCAACAATAGCACCAAAATTCGCAACTTGACAACGAATTCTAGTCTTCCATTTGGACATGATTGAATTCATTGTCCGGTCTGAACCAGTTTCTTTCCAAAAGTAGGCTGCCACCTTGTCCCAAAATTTGTTCCGATTCATAGTGTTTCCTTTTTTTGCATTTTCAGAAACAAAGATGAAAGCTTTACAAAGAACGACCTCTTCTCTGCTAGACCATGGTTCAATTCTTTTGGCCGGTTCGGGTTCTTTGGCTTTGGCTTTGCCTTTCGCCTTTGTAGCACGTCGCGAAGGCTTCTTTTGCTTGACGGGTGATGTAGCTTCGATTTCGTCAGACTCATCGTCATCAACGGGCAAAGAACCGTGGAAAGAACCGTGGTAGGAACCGTGACCCGAACCTTGCCCCATCGAAACATCTTGACTCGGTTGGTTTTGGCTTGGATAGTCTTGGGTCGAATAGCCATAGTTATGAAAGTATGCCCAATCATCCAAATTCATATCAATATTAGTAGACCGAATCGGAGAATGTTGTTGATACGGTTGGGAACAATGCAAGAAATCCATGTTAGGACGATAGGACGGCTCACTTGGTTCTTCGTGATGATTAACACGTTGTGGTGGGACAAAGGGACGATGAATGGAAAATAAGTTTTCTCTTTGATTGACTTGTGGTAATTGTGTTGGATATTCGAAGGATTGTGGACGAAAGCGTATGTTCCCTTGTTGTGGTGGTGTTATGCCGGTTAGTTCAAAGGTGTTTTACGGAGAGAAATTTATGTCGGGTGCATTTTGTGTTAATCGGGATCGTCGGTTTTTTGATTGTGGAGTGTTTTTCTTTGACATTGTGTGTTTTTTGATGTGAATTTGGATGAATTGTTTTTGAAATTGTATGTTTGAAAGTGAGGTTGATGTGGGTATTTATAGGATGAAAAGTGGTAATGTTTTTTGAAAAAAAGTTTTTTTTTTTAGCACCAAACGGTTACTTTTATTTTCAAAAGGTGGAATTTGTGTTTGAAAAGTTTGTGGAATATCGGTTGGCAATCCGCTCGATTTTGCAACCCATTGTCCGGCGATCGATTTCCCACAAAGGGAACGATCGATATGAATATCGATCGACCGATTTGGTCGACCGATTATTTCCGACCCACTACCACCAGCCTTATCATCACCTTGGAGTCACCTTCAATTCTCTCTTTCGGAAAACCCATATTTGAACAATTCCACCTAGTTAAAAAAAAAAAAAAAAAAAAAAAAAAAAAAAAAAAAAAAAAAATTCCACGAGTTGTCACTGATGTTCCAAATAGAAGTTTTCATTCATGATTGTTTTAATTAGCCATCTTTCTGTGTTACGAAAATAAGGATTATGCTATACAAATGTTCATTGTTTTTATCATTTCTATTATGTTGATTAATGCTTTTTTCCAACAAAAAAAAGTTGTTCAATTGATCTTTGAAGGATGGTCTAGTGGAAGATAGATAATCTTTTGTGTTTATTGTTCAATTTTTATTGTCTTTCTTTTCTCATAATATTCCCCTGTTTAATGAAAACTAGCAGGGTATCCGTACGATGCGGCGGTGGGTACCCTGTAATTATATTTTCTGGTAATGTTATGTTATGCGGTCATTTTTTTTAAACGATTTATTTACAAATAACAATAATTTTATGGTTTGATCAGTTGAAAAACCCCTTGCATCTTAACCTAGAGGTCAACTATTCGATCATCACTCCCTACAAAAGGTCGGAGGTCCTTTCCTATCTTAGATAGAACTGGAAGCAGCCTCTCTACATTAGGTAGGGGTAAGGTTGTCTACATCTCAACCTCCCCATACATCGTGAAAGACGGTATTTGGACCCATAAAAAATAAAAAAACAGTAGTATAATTTCATTTACTGTTAACTGAAGCTACCACAAACAAAAATCTTGATTCTTTTCTTCAACACAATCACCTTTAAATTTTCTGACCTACATGCGACCTTTTAGGAATAGTAAGGCGAACGACATTTATATTTTTATTTTTATTTCAAAAAAATCCATCTTTTTTACACTATATTTATCCCCTACATTTTCATTTTTAATATACACTATTCACATGAACCAAATATCAAAATTATCCCAAAATCAACTACACCATACAAATAATATACGGCTCAATTAGTAATTAGTCTAAAACCATTTTCAGCCTAAACAAACTTTAATCATCAATATCTATTAAGGCCCATAATAAAACTATCAAACAATTTGTGATATCATTTGGTCAGCCCAATTAACAACCAAACCGATATATAACCCAAATGTTAGGACTTATAAATACGTTTACAAAACCTAAATTACTTCATTCCTGCCCTGATTTCCCTCACAAAAATACGCAGCCATGATTTACAGCCACACAAACATCACATACCTTTCCTTTCTTTCTTATCTTGATAACGAACATAACCAACAATTTATGTTTGCAAGAAAATCATACATTTTTCTTGAATATCAAACGAAAACTCTCTCTAAGGTTTTATGTTGTGTTGACCGTGATGGTGTTTTTGAGATGGGGTTAGAACTGAGGTTGATGTAGATGTTGGGTTTTATTGTTGTTGTATACTTTCTGTTCGTGGACCATAGATGGAATAAGTTTGATGTTTGTTTTGGCTTGATTGATGATTGTTCTTTTCTTCTTTCGTTTCATTTTCGTTTTTGTTTTGATATGTAACAGTACAATTTTTTCCTTCTTTTGTGGAATGCATTAATTGGTCGAGGGGGTGACTGGTTTATAAATTTTGGAGTCGTCCGACCATCATCGATCTTGTGGTTGTAGTGGCGGTGACTCAGTCAGCGCAGGGGCGACCAGTCCGGTCGATAGACCACTGTGCCCAGCCTAATGCCTTTATTTTTAAGTACTTGGCTTAGTAGCTTGATTAGCTTGTACATTATGGTTAAATGATTGTGTATTTTGGTTAATGGGTGAATTAATTAGTGTATTAATTATATGTGTTGAATAGATTGTTGACTTTAAAATCATTGTGTTTTACATACTTGTGCTTTGTGTTTTATGACTTGTATTTACTTAGCTATTGTTCATTTTGCTTAAATGGTTATAATTTTTAGTGAAGGGGTGTTTTTAATAGCATTAATGTAGTTTGGTAGAATTTTGGTTTTAAAATGACACCACGCTGTTTTTTGTTGTACAATATACTTACTTTGTTGTAATTCTAAAAATTGGGGACATTAAAGTGTTGTAAACCATGCATTATTTCTTGTAAATCTAAATTTTTTGAAAAAAGAGTGCTTCATACATTATATGAAGTACTAGCAGGCTAGTTGTTAAATTTGTATGAATTGAGGGCAAATACTAAAGCCCTGCATTTCAAGAAAAAATGGACCTAAAAAGAAGTTAATACGTGAATGTGAAAGCCTGAAAGATACTAAACAATTATAGGGTCAGTGGGTCACTCTCAACAACTTGGTCCACACGAGTAAATGATACAGTATTCGAGTAAATTGCAAAATTAGTCCTTATGGTTTAGTTAAATTACAGGTTCAGTCACTATATTTTCAAATTCTCGTCCAACATACTCTATGGCCATATGATTGACCAACGCAAAGGCTAATCCAAATAACATGTGCATCTATCTTACAAAATTGAGCAACTTTTTGTTAACTTATTGGTACCAAAAGCATGATATAAAATAAATCTCAAATACTTAATTAAGCTGACACAAATTTGCATTAAGTCATAACATTACGATTCATACAAGCAATCTTATTCTTTATTACCAACATAATGAAAATACATGATTTCTGGAATTCTAGTCTTGCCAGTTGTACGTTATGGGCACAAGGCAAAGAGGTGTTTTCCTAGTAACGAGCAATGGGCCTTTCTCTTCCATGTCCAAATCTTGAATCTTCACTCCATCCGGTGTTTGCCAGTCGAAAAAGTAAAGAAGGTTCGCGATTATAAAATCTACAGTTGACAGAGCCGAGTTATACCCCGGGCAAGCTCTTCTTCCCCCTCCAAACGGGACCATCTCGCAATTTTTCCCTAGGAATTCAAATTCATAATTTTCAAACCTCTCTGGCCAAAACTCAGTTGGCCTCTCCTTCCAAGTTCTTGAATCTCTTCCTATCCCCCACGAATTGATCAGGACTTTTGTCCCGGGAAACACATCATATCCACCAATTTGACAATGAGATACACACTCTCGTCCGATCAAAAATGATGGAGGTGGGTGCAATCTTAGTGTCTCCTTCACCACCATTTTCAAGTATGGCATCTTTGCAATATCCGATTCGTGTACCATAGACTTTCTTCCAACACAACTTCGAATTTCGTCTTGCATCTTTTCCATGATTTTAGGGTTCTTAACGATCTCGGACATGGCCCACACAATGGTTGTAGTACTAGTGTCAATTGCTCCATTAAGCACATTCTGTTATAGTTAATTATTCACAAAAGCGAATTAGCTCACATTTACATATATAACTTTCATATTTAGAACCACAATAGAAATGCAAATTTTATGGATGAATTATTATCTAACGGCCGGCCAGTCATCAATAACATATAGGAACTTATATTAAATTGCGCACTATTGGTAGAAAAACTGAGAGTACTTCGTTATGTAGATCGAGTTATTGAAGAACATAAATGTTTAATTGAAGAACGTTCATATAGTTGGTATAAGAACATAAATGTTTATACTCCGAATATCTGAACTAATAACTAAGAAAATAAGTTAAGTAAAATGTTATTTTAATGAATTAAAAGAAAATAAAATAAAAATAACGTTATGTACCACTAAGAGTCCTTTGGTCTCATCAATAGTCAGCCGAGCTATGCAATCATCAACAAAATCATTTTCATCATCACTTGTTTTTGAAGCATTACGTTCAAGATGTTCATCAATAATCATTTGAAAAACACCATCAAGATCAGTAAAATCCTTCTCTAATCTCCGATTCCATCCTATTAATTCATCGATAATCCACCCAAATGTTGGAAAATGCTCCGAAAACGAGTCACTAATCAATTCTGAGCTATCATCAACTATCTCTTTCAGTGTTCTACCATTAAACATCTTATCCTTATAGGTTTTACCAAATGTAATCTTACACACAACATCATTCACTAGATTTAACAGCGTATCGTCTATATTAATTGCTGTGCCTAAGGGTTGTGAGGAGAGTGTACGAACCAAGCCCTCCATCTCAACCTCCAGTTTGTTTTTAAATATTTGACTTCTCTTAGCACCCAAAAACTCATTTACCATAAACTTGCGCATGTCCCTCCAGTGATCACCATAAGGTGCAAAGGCAGAATCCATGTAATTAAACGTGATTCGCTTAGCACCCTTCGAGTGTGGACGTGTACACAAGGCACTATCGTTAGTTTTTAAGGCTTGTCTAGCCATTTCACTAGACGAAATGACAAGATAGGGTTGGCTACCAAAATGAAGAAGCATAACAGGGCCGTATTTTTCGGATAGTTTCCATAGGGTTTGATACATCTCACCTTTACCAAGTCTTTGATGAAGGTTTCCTATAATGGGAAACCTTGGAGGGCTTGGGGGAAGCTTGGATGATCTCTTCCATCTTATGGTGTATATGAAGATCAAGGGAATGAAGATGAGCAATAAAGTTGGAAGAAACCATGAAGGGAAGAATGTGAAGATATCCATCATGTGTGGATAGTGTTTTTCTTAGTTGGGTACTTGGTGTTTATGTGATGATGATGGTATGTCTTCCCTAGATAGTGGAAATGAAGATGACTATCACTCATAAAATGACAAATAAAAGAGATACTACCTATATTGTATTTTCAAGTGTCGTTTACAAGTAGATTGCAAAAAGATTTAAAGAAACGTGCCGATAAAACATAATTCCTTTGTCTTATAATCGGTGTCTGACATTATATTTTAGTTCACAAAATAAATATTCACACTATAAAAAATAGTGAACATATACACGCTTATTTTTTCACCCTTCTCAAAGGGTGGACTTTTAATCATTCTTTTACACGAAAATAAGTGTGATTAAATTTGTACACGGTTATTTGCGTTTAAAAGATGAAAGAAGACTTGCAAACCATAAACACGGTCATAAGCGTGTAAAAAAAATACTATGGTTCACTAAAAAAAGCGTGTGTAGAAACCAATTTTATATAAAAAAAGAAAAAATAATATAAATACACAAATAAAAGCGTGTACAATAGTTTTATTAAAAAAAAAAGAAATAAAAACCACAATTAAAAGCGTGGAGTTTTTTTAATACGTGTCACTCCAACACATTTATTTCCACCTTCATATCATTTTCCCCAAATCATAAAAGTTATCAGTTCCACCTTCAAAAATTCGATCAAGTAATTACAGCTTTTATACACGTACACAAAAAAGTGTGTACTTTCATATCATTTCTTCACACTTTTTAGAGTAGAGTCCTCGAATGGTCGTTGACAAATATAAGCGTGTATTTTTTTGTGACGCATAGATACTCCAGGCAACAGGAAGGGTGGACTTTAAATTTGCACACACTTTTAACCGTGAGGATATCATGATATAACTGTGTAAAATCAGGTGCTTTGTTGTAGTGTCATTTCTAAATTTCAACCTATGAAAAAATGTCTAAAAAATTAATATGACATCTTATTGGATAAAAATAGTTGTGTGTTTTGTAGATGGTAGATACTTATTATGAGACGGAAAGTACAAACTCTATGTTCGTGTTGTTTTTTACTCGATAACAACCCATTTGTACTAACAACTCTTATACGATGTGTTGTAGAGGATATCAGTATTGTTGGAAGACATGATAAGTGCACAGAGCTCACCAAGCATGGTTGTCAGGATTCCGATCCTGATCTTAAGATATTATGATTTTAAGATACTGCAAAGTAAAAACGATCTGGATCTTACATAGGATGTTTGAAAGCTTAAGATCTTATAGGATCCCGATCTTGACCATAAGATCTTAAGATCTAATCCGATCCGATCCTACTTGTCTCGGATAACAAACTAAAAATATGCAAATTTCTGAAGTATTTTTTGTATTATTTAAAAAACAACATGTTAATCTTATTAAACATTTCATAATCATAATTTAGAACAACATTTTGATGAAACATTCATATAATTGTGTGTTTGTGATATATAATAATTTGTAAATTTGTATAATATTACAAAAACTATTAAGAAAATGACATTTTAGTAGGATCTTAAGATCCCGATCCGATCTTACGATCACGATCTTGCAAAGAAGAAAACGATCCTGGGTAGGATCCCGATCTTGAAAACCTTGTACCCAAGTATTACCGTGTTTTCAATAGTGTCACTCGTGTAGTAAATTAACGGCAAGCTACTGATATATTTATTTGTTTTGGTTTATGTAGATTAGATGACCTATAAGATAAACACGTTTATATATATATATATATATATATATATATATATATATATATATATATATATATATATATATATATAGTGTAACTTTCAAACGAGAACCATTTTAACTGTGAGAACTGAGAGAACCACCAAAAACATACATGCACGCCTTCAATAATTGTATTTTTGCACATATGTTTTAAAAACAACACATATGTTTTAAAAAAAAAACATAGTTGTTCTAAAGAATTTGATAAGAAATTGAAAATACAAAATTTTTCTTTGAAGGTGTGCATGTATGTTCTTATAAGACGTGCAACGACAATATTGCGGCCGTGGGTAAGGTTTTTGTGAAAAAAGATGATGAGTTCATAATTATATTGAAGAACATAGGTGGATGCTTACGATTATTGATGATTTGCATGTATTTTTATTTTATTTTAAAAGGCGTGCATGCATGTTTTTGGTGGTTCTCTCGGTTCTCGCAGATAAAATGGTTCTTGTAAGAAAGTCCCCCTATATATATATATATATATATATATATATATATATATATATATATATAGAAGTTGCTTTAATTAATTTAGTAGGATAATACAGATAATATATCGTCCATCTGAACATTTTTTATCATGGTATATATCTTTTTTATAAAATGGCACCTGATTGGGCGCGACATGTAGACAATATCAAAACAACGGATGAACATGTAGATGCATACTCATGTATACGAAATGTATCTGTTCAGACAGGTGAAGAGTTTTCTCCTGAGTTTCTCCGTAAACCGAGATTAGGCCTACTTACGACAAACGAAGGTTCTTATTTCGGACATGTTTCAAGTGACTTGGAAGGTTCTTATTTCGGGAAGTTGAAGTTTCTATGCAGTTTTGGTGGAAGAATATTGCCAAGGCCAAGTGACGGGAAGCTTAGATACGTGGGAGGGATTACTCGGGCTATATCAGTTAATAAGAATCTTGATTATCGGGAACTTGTGATGAAAACTTTAACTGTATGGAACCAACCTCATATGATAAAGTACCAGCTTCCTGATGAAGATCTTGACGCGCTTATATCTGTATGTTCAATCGATCTCACTTTTTCAACATCTCAAATCTACATAATAAACACATAACAATCTTACGACATTATTATTATTATTATTTTTTTTAAGGTTTTTCTATAAGATGACATGACCCAACCCGACTTGTTTGCGCAAACAAATATTACGAGATGGTTTAGGTCATATGTATAAGCACAATATTAAAATTGGTTTCATCGTGCGTCCAGAATTGTTTGTTTTGAGTAGGGATGACAACGGGTCGGGTTCTCCGTACGTACCCACACCCGTTTATAATATTCATATCCGTATTCGTCTCATTACCCGTTGTTGGATACTCGGTTAATACTATCTATGGATTTTCGGGTTTCTCCGCGGGTATCCACAATTGAATATTCTATGAAAGAATAATGGGTATCAAGATTAAGTCACACTGACATCGGCCAAAACTTAATAAAACTTGATATTGATTACACAAGCAGCAACCAAATCGGCATTATGTTTACATCCTCGAATCTACCAAGATATCTCTAAGCATATCTCGTTCAGCTGACACTTTGTTTCTACACTGATCCAGTGACATTCAATAACTTAATAAAAGACCAGCTTCGACATTTTGGGTTAAAGGACCAATTAAGGTACGCGCGAATGGGTTTATGCATTGTGTCAAACTGACCATCTATATATAGCAGAGCGGTAGAAGACAAGTAATCAACATGAATACAAAGTTAACATTCAAATGAAACTCATAAAAACAATATCGACCAAAAAGGTTAAATATCAAAAAGCTAGTATGAGACTATGAGCATTAATCTGAGCAAGTCATATCATAACTGAACATAATATATAGTTAATAGATAATTTGGACCAAAAGGACTGTGATAGATGTCTTTTTAATTCATTTTAAGCACTCCTAACTCGTCTTGCATGAATTCACATGCAATGTCATCAGCTCCGACTTGCTGCATCTCAGTTGGCCAGTCTCCTGATAATTGTTCATATGAAAAGATATATTAAAAAACAATGTTACGAAAATGAATCAAGAAAATAGGAGGTATTAATTATTGATTCTCTCCAAATAATAAGTCCATAAGGCTTATATGCGTATTTATATAAATAGAAGCCTTCCACAATAGTATCAAACACGCAATGTGTATACATACCTCCAGAAGAAGGTGGTTGATGTTTCTCCAATGCTTCCTTGAGTCTCTCTACAGTCTGATTTATAGCCAAAGTGATCGATTCTATCGCCTGCTGCCTTTTTACCTGCAATGGCTGAACCAACATCCGTAATACCAGTGTAATAACGGAACCACCTGTATTGGTAGCGGCGGTGTGGCCATTGGTGGTGATGGAAAACCCTGATATCAGCATGGAATCTTCTGCAAATCCTTGGCCACGGCTTATGAGATCAAAAGCTTTCATTGAGACAGTGGACCACAACACTAGTGATCCAGACCGGTTGACATTCACTTCTTTGATTAACATCTCATTGCTCGAAACCTGTTACACATCATCAGATGTTGCAATTAGTTAAACAGAAGTGGGTTGGAAGGGGGAAGGGGGGGGGGGGGGGGGGGGGGGGTCATCGAATGAACAACTAATTACCATAAAAGCAGATATGTTGTTCCTGGAGTCACCACCAGTTAAGTATTCTGAATGTATTTAGTTTTGTAAGCCCGCCAAGCACGTCCCACTGTCACAACAATTAAGATTGAAATTTAGTAAGTATGCGTATAGCTTGTGCAAGTGTGTGTGTTGGTTTATTAATAGTAGTACCTCATGGTGTATGCATTCATCTCCAAGCATCTCATGCACAAACTCGGGAGAATGTCTTACACTGAAGGCCACCACACCTCCTGCAACTTCAAAATTGGCAGATGACTTATAGAGACTGGCATAAACCTTCAAGTCCTCAGAACCAGTAACAGACTTGTAGAGACTGGAATTGCAGTCGTCATTAGGAGCAACATTCTGAAACAAGCCACGCACCATGCTCTCCCCAAACTCCATCAAAGATAGCTTCTCTAGAATCCATGGAACCTCTGTTCATGCATTGAATTGTGGAGTTAGGAGGAAAGACTGAGACTAAATCAAATCCAACTACAACTGATAAATGTAATTAGTACCTTGTCCTGGAGTTTCTTTGATCATGTCATTTACAACGTTCATATGTGAGACTCTTTCACCTGATCTTTCAAGCCACTCCACCATTCGTTCGGCTCCAAATGCGAATCCACTCCTGATTAGATGATTGTAGAACAACGTCTGGTTTAGAAGTGATTCATGAATTACTTCCGTATGTTCCACCCATGTTACCTGTTGTTCATAATTAAGAGGAATCATGATGGGTTAAAAAAAACGATGTGTGTGTATACTAGCTAAATTACCTTTGATAAATCCTCGGTTATGCCTTCAATTAAGCAGCCAGAAGGAAGGCGACGATAAGTATTATTTGTGGGTCGAACATATGAAATTTCTGCAATGACCCACGTGGCTTGATCAATTTGTGTACACGATCTGAGGAGAGTGAACTTCCTGTTGGCAACCATGGGTGAAGTGGCTTGCATCTCTTTGTAGACCTGTGTATGTGCAACACATTCATTCATGAAGGAAAAAAAACTCTAATGGTATGAATTAGAAAGCAAAAGTATATAATGATTACCATGCGCAAGGTCCCGTGTGGGTTATCCTCTGATGATCCAGGTGACAAGACTTTGATGGTTTTCTCCTTCGCAACCATGTTTGGAAACCAGTAACTCCACTCATTCTAGAAAACAGTATGTAGTAGTAATGTAAAAAGAAATCTCTATATATATACATCTTACACGTACAACATACATGCATGAAACAATATAAATTGGTACATACTATACGCACCTTAGCTAGCGTATCGGCGAGGTCCAAGTGATCCATCTTAACAAAAGCGGAAGCACGGGATGCTTCAGTGGTCCATGATGATGATGAAGAAGTGTTTATGTTTTTGTTGTTGGACCACCACGGAAAGGCTTGTTGATACTTATGCTGAACAAGAACATCCCTTCCTTCTTCTTCGGACTTGACCCAGAAATCATTCTTCTCATTTTTTGTAAGTTGGCGCAATGTATGGACAGCAGCAACCACATATTTTTTGTAAGAAGAATCCTCCAATTTTTTTATTTTTTATTTTGTAAGAATAAACGAATAATAAGTGAAACGCCTAGCGCTCCCCCCTATTTATGGCCCATCTTTTTTCCGACCTCCTCCTCCTCCTTTTCTTTTCTTTTTTCTTTTTTTTTTGAGTTACTACAATTTTGGTCCGTGTGGTTTGCTGGGTATTTAAATCTTGGTCTAATTTTTCACAAAGTTTCGGATTCATGCCAAAAGTAATACTTTTGTTTCAGGTTTAGTCCAATTTGTTGTTGACTGTTAGTTTGACTCGTTAAACAACATAAAATGACTAAAATACCCTCCTTTAATTCTTTATTATTATTATTATTATTATTATTATTATTATTATTATTATTATTATTATTATTATATTTTATTTTTTTATTATAAAACATCACTTTATTAGAAACTCATAGGATTTTATAAGAAGTTAGTGGGGAGCCGAGATACTAACTGAGCTCCCACTCCTCTAGCAAATCCTACAAAAGATAATAATTTTACATATAGTTGGATGAGAGTCTAGACACGAGTTGTGCTCCCACTTTTTTCTGAATACAGAAGCTAACTCTATGAAAGATAAAAACACCATTCTTAGCATTATTTGAGTGACTAATGACAATAGTCTTAATACGTGAAAGTGTGTCCAAAGTCTCCGTATCAAATTCTCCAAACATAGAAAAAGCAATGGTATGAACTTGTACCCGTTGTTCTCACATTTGGACGCATACTTTAATTCTTTTTAGAATATATAAAAATAAAAAACTTCATCTTTATCTTCTCAGAACTAATAACATCATCTTATCTTCCCCAAACATGACCATAATAAAAAAAAAAAAAAAAAAAAAAAAAAAAAAACTTTGTAATAACTTAGATAAGAAAGGGTTACACAACTTTTATCATTACAAAAGTAATAGTCTAAAAGTGAGCATGCAATCTCAAATTTTATTTATTTATTGATATGTGTTATGAAAAATCATGAACAAGAAAGAGAGATGTAAGGAGAAGAGAGAATTCTTATTCAATCATCATCCAATAGGTTATAAGTAAGATCTATTTATAAGATTAATAGTCTAAACCTAACTTGTTACTAAAGATTAGATGAATAGACATAAGCCCAAAAGCCCATAAGTAATATTTTACAATACTCCTCCTTGGATATTCATCTTTTATTATACGCCATATCTGTCTCATTAAAAACCTTATCAAGAAAAACCCAGTGGGATAAAAAACTTGATGAAGGGAAAAAGAGTGCAGTGCGCATAGTATGCTCCTCCTCCTAAAATTAATGTATATCTTTCAAGCGTCGAAGACGATCTTCCAAACCAGTTGCTCAAAAACTTTTGTTGCCAAAGATTTTGTGAATAAATCTGCCAAATTGTTACTTGATCGAATTTGACAAACATCAATAACTCCATCCTTTTGTAGATCATATGTAAAGAAAAACTTCGGAGAAATGTGCTTTGTTTTGTCTCCTTTGATATACCATTCCTTGATTTGAGCTATACACGCGGCATTGTCTTCATATAATAAGGTTGGGTTTCCTTTGATAGACTTGAGACCTCATTCTTCTTGGATGTATTGAATCATCGATCTTAAGCAAACGCATTCTTCTTGGATGGTTTGATGATGTAGCAGTTAAAAAGATATGGACATCAATTCCATAATTATTTATAACACTTCCCCTTTGATGTACATTTGAAGATTATGCCTCGCTAAAACCTTACTAGATAAAATCCAATGGGGCAAAAATCTAATGAAGGGAAAAGAGTACATAATTCCTATATACGCTTAGGAATATTGCCTCGTCAAAAACCTTACCAGGAAAACCCAATGGGGACAAAACCATGGTCAAGGGAAAAAAAATGCAACACGTATTTTCAACATCATAACACCTCATAAACATGAGCATCATATATCCATATAAATATATTTATCATATTTCTTTAGTTTTCATGATGTATAAAAATATCATCATTAAATTTTCAATTCGTAAACTAAGACAACTCTGTCTTTTATTTCAAGGTTAGTTTTTAAGCAATCAATCACCTTCATAAACTCTCAAGGAGTTTCATTTACATACCATAGTCAAATCCACATATCTTTATAAAATTTCATGGACAAACATAATCATTTCATGTCCCATTTTAACAAATATTGACTAAGGGTGATTGTAACAATTATGCTCATATTCCTTGATCTCACACAATTATTTATTCGGTTTGATCAAGTTGTATACTCAAGAATTTTTCTTATATGCTTCAAGCATTTTAAATAACGAGACATGCTTCATGCATTTTATATCTTTTTAAGAATCTCAACATCAAATGAGCACTTACTCATATTCTTTTAGACGCATATCAATATTTATCATATTGCCAGACTTATATTATATCAAAATACTTATTGGATCCACCACATGAGATCATGTCTCATTATTATTTTCACGTCTTTGCGAAAATGTAAATTCAATACATTAATTTCGCTTTTTTTATAAAGACAAATATTATTCCAATAAGTTTACACATTCATGTGTATGGATTTCAAGTCTCACATGTCTCATCACAAGAGACTTCAATCTTTCATTAGTTACTTGCGTCTTTACATCATGGTAAATCATTTTACAACTGCGATTCTCGCATGATTATTTGCAAGATCCTCACTGTTATTATAACGCTATTTTGTGATAAATTCGTTATCTTGCGCATCATTAGATACGATAGTATTATCGACGTCGATTCAATTCTTTTCCGATTCCACATTTTGCTAGACAATATATTCATTGAGATCTCATAGTTTTAAATTTATATGAGGTTCTTTTAGAATCCTCTTTGTCTAGTGTCTCAGTACGAGACTATTATGAGGTCTTTATTGCCTCGATATGACCAATCTTAACTTCTTGCTCCATTTTTATATATCGAGGACTTTTTATTTGGAATCGATTTTTCTATCACGTTGTAGGCGTGCCATAGAAACATTACCAATCATTGGTTGTCCAGTTGGGACACAAATATAAGTTGGCGCATTAGCAGCTTGTAAAAGATCTAGTTACTTTGTTTAGGTCACCAAATATGTCTGGCATTTTCTAGATAAAAAAAATGAATTATATTTTAAACTTCAAGTTCATATTCATTAGTGTTGTGAGGATCAACATTTACATTACTATAATTCATTTCAAATTCTTGCTGCTCATTCTCTTACCCTGGATGAATTATCATTCTCAACATCCCACATTGCGCGTTGTGGTGGATTCACTATAAGCCGCACAATTACATGACTCTTAGATGGGAGATATATGGTTTGTGACCTAAAACCCATTCAATGAGGAGGAATCATTATAACTTTTGGCATGATGCAAATTCATGTTCTATCATTTATAACATGCCCCATAAACCATTAATTTTGCTCTCATAATTATTCGCTTTGTTATTAATTGGAAAACGTTTATAAATGCTTCAACAAAAGCATTTCGCTTACCAACATGAGCTACAAGTGTTCGACACTTGTTTCTATAATTACCAAATACTTGGAATTACTAACCACCATTTCCAAAAATATAATATGGAAAACATGCTCGCATTCTTATAAGCGGAGCCACTAATCACGCTAACTTCATGTTGCGTCTTTCATGATCATTTTGACGATGCATCGATTTTAAAATCAAAATGATCTAAATGGCACTTGTATAGGCCTACAAATATCTCCTTTGGATATTTTCCAAAAATCGAAGGGAATGAGCCCTTACTTTAATTTGGTGGTGATAGGTGAAGTATTAACTTCTGTTGAGAGCAATAAAGACAATAAAAATCATCTTTGAAGAAACTCATGGTTCTTCTATATATTTGCATCATCATTGACTCGGTATGGTCCAACCGGTCATGCCACATAATAATTTTGGCACATAAAATTATGTTATGGCTACTCGAGGAAGATGCAAGAGAATATAATGCATCATTAATATAAAATTTCATTCCTCGTAACAAGTTTATATTTGCTCTACGGAGCATTCATGTATTATTAGCATAGATGCTTACATCTATGAAGATAATGTGTAATACATTTGACACACTTATATTTTTCATACATGACATTTTTTACTTGCTCCATTCTTATTTTGCCACATTTCATTTTCCATTGATCGCATTCACTTGAGGGAATGGAGATTTTATTTTGATCATTTTATCACATTCACTTGAGGGAATGGACTTCTTTATGTTGATCACTTCATCACATTCACTTAAAAGAATGGAGATTGTTATGTTGCAACTTGAGGTTGCCAACCAGTTTCTTTTAACACGACAATATGGAGCAAATTTAGTAAACGGGTTTATCGTGTTTGTTCAAAACATGCCCGTTTCTTTTATATCAAAGCATCGTTCTCGATATATGAGTATATTCGAGGCATTAACCATCTCATCACATTTTTTATTTGCATCATTGAGATGTACTACTTAATATTGCGAAAAATGTGCTCGCAATTGCAAGAATCTCTTGCTTATGATGGTCAAATCTTTCTTTAAGATTTTGACATACATTTAACGGATCTTTCACCGTTATATATTTTCTTTTAATTCAGATCTAACTGACTCCTCCCAAACCAACCAGTCAGCCGTGTGCAGCTGTTAGGCCCACCTGGGAGAAAGTGCAAGTTAATATTGACCGTGGAAGTACAGGGAAATCCCCGGGTCGTTAAATCCCAACGAGATTGAAATTGTATTTGTAAACGGATAGGAGAGTGAGTGGTACTGAGGACAGTAACAAAGATGATTTGAGGGTTGATTATACTACTGATTGCTTTGATATTTGGAAAATATAAAACTATAACAAAAATACAGATATAAGCACAAAATCAGATAATCAGATATCAGACAGAGAAAAGTGGTATTTAACAAGTTACAAACTACAGGGGTTAAAAGTGGAACTTTTGAAAACTTAATATTAAAGAAAATAGAAAATGAAATTTAAACTATGAAAATGATTATTATAATATTTAATTACTATTTAATTAATAAAACTAATTAAAATCTAATTTAAAACTTAATTTAAATTAACTAAAAATTACAACTATTACAAATAAACCTAAAAACTTATAACAATAATTTCTAAACCTAAATAAGAACTTGAAGAAAGTATAAAAAATGAAAATAAATATTTTTGTCTTTTTATAAGTATTTTATTAATTAATAACTATTTAATTTAATTAAACTATTTTAACTATTTTAAATTACTATTAATGCTAAATTACCTTAGAAAATTATGATAAAATTTATAAAACTATTTAAACACTACAGGAATACTACAAAATTATAAAAACTTGCTAAAAATTATATTTAAGCTAATTGACTAATTAATTAATTTTAAGCTAATTTAATTAATTTAAATAAGAAAATTATAAAATGAACAGTGGAAATTATGAAACTATTTTTTAAAAGTCTTAACTATTTTATAAAACTTAGGAAAAATATAAAATTCTACTTTAGTTGATTAAAATTAAAGAAATCTATTTAATTATTAATATTACCTATTTAATTATTTAAACTAGTTTTAAATCTAATAAATAGTAAACTGCTTAGGAAAATTCTAAGAAAATTATTTTAACTACTTTAAGGTACTAAGTAATTTATAAAATTATAAAATTGGACAAGTGCTTATTAATAAGCTAAAATGAAAATTAATTAGATAATTTCTATTAAATAGAAGCTATCACTATTTTTATGTTTGCTTTTTCTGGTTTTTCTTTTATAAAACTATTTAAATACTTAAATAATGAAACTTTTACAAAAACAACTACTTTGGAAATCAAGAATAAGCACTGAGAGTCCTTATAAGCTTATACAGTTGACTATGGTTGACTAAACTAGGAAATAAGCTAAGTTGAGGTTATGTGGGGTCCACTATGATGAAATCTGGTTTATCTAAGTTACTTACACCTAATTAAGCTAAATATGGTGAGATAAGCTCCTAGGATAAGTTGGAAATCCCAAATAAGCACTTGCTTATTTATCTTCTGACTCAGAAATGGGACAGAGTTTGGGGACAAGTTTAGGTGGGGTCCACTGATCTTTAGGTCAAACTAAGGGTCAAGTTTTGAACCTGGGTAGGAGGGGGGTTGTAATATGCTAAGTTTGAGGTGTGGGACCTACTGGTGTGGGTTGCAGCCACCACTAAAGTTGGTGGTGTGGTGGTGGTAAGCTGATGCAAAGGGGAGTTTTTGTTCCCTGCAGTTGTGTTCCAAGGGTTGTGGGGTCCACAAGAGTAAATCAGGGTTCAAGCTAAGCCTAGGGGTTCAAAGATGGGTTGTTAAGCTACACAATAAACCAAGAAGCTAGGCTTTTGGCTTACTAATAAGCTCTGTGTGAGCCTTTGAATTGATGATCATACACTGAGTACTCAGTATAGCTTGTTTTACACAGGTCACAATTTGGATCCTAAAAGCTATGCCACAATAAGCTAAAAGCTAAACTAAACCTAGATATGAAAAGGGTGACTAATAAGCTACAAATTAAGCTAATGGTTGGGGTGTGGGGTCCACTGGAGAGCACACTAGGGGTCTTGGTATTTTGACTAAAACCTGTGCACAGGGCAATGTTTTTGCCCTGCAAGTGATTTCCCTAGCTTATGGAGACCAAGGTAAAATTGCTAAAAATATAAGTTGATTAGGATCTTAAAATAGAGCTGGTAGATAACAATTCCACAAAAACTCAAGGCTTGAATATCAATACACAAATCTATAAAATTCCCACTAGTTTTGAGAAAATCTGAGAATAACCATTTGACTTTTCATGAAACTTGAGTTGATTTGACTTATGTGAACTTTGAACTTAATCTAATTACTAAATATGTTGTAATAAGTTATAATAAGACTTAATTAAGTTATTCTAATGACTTATGAGTAGATATGATGAGTTATGGACTCAGATTTCACCACAGTTAACAGTGGTGATGGAATGAGTTTGATTTTGACTTTTTGTGGCAATTGTGACCAAACTAATGGTCAAACTGGCCTTATATGAACTTAAGTGACTTATGTAAACACAGAACAACAACAATAACATACAACTTAGTGATGCAATCCACTGATCCAAACACACCTGTAACTAGACTGTTTTGAGATTTAAATAGCTAAAGGCTATAAGAACTTATTCTACTGATCCATACTAACTTATTATGATATATTAGATCTAATTAAGCACTTAGAAACAGAAAATGGCTATCAAAACACAAGAACACAAGATATACTATGTTGACTGATTGATTTTTATTTTTTTAGTAACTAATAATTCAAACAAACAAGATACTATTCTAAGGTTATATTATCATTATATAATACTGAATAAGCAATAAACAACTAAAGCAATAAGCAATGAACAAAGCTATACTATAAAGACAGTTATGAGAATTTTGTGAACTTACAAAGTTGCTTTCCTGCTTGAAACCAAGAACCAAGAAATCCTATTTCCTCCCCTGAGGATCTAAACCAATATTCCAAGCTGCTTCCTTTCCAAATTACCTCTGAGACCCAGAAATCAAGAACAAATGCCACAGTTTGACTTTCTTTGACCAATTTGTAATTTGTGAGATTTTTTATATTAAACTGATTAGTAGGTTACTAAAAGCTGTATTGAGCTTATGGGAGCTTATATGAGCTTATTCAATCCATATAATCAAACAGTAACAAGTACAAAGCTTATTGAGTTTTTTAGTATAAAATTGAAAATTGCATTCACTAAGATAATAATACAAACTTGCTTTTTATTAACTTAAAAGATCACTAGTACACTGAGAACACTTAAACTGAAACTTGAAAGATTAAAATTACACTTGAACTTTTTAAAACACTAATACGACATACACTTTTTAAATTAAAACTAGATAGCATACTCATCTGCTTCTCTTCATCTTTATAGGCTTCAATTAGGTTTAGGAATATCTTCTGATCTTTTCCCACTTCATCTGAGCCATCCATTATGTCCAATTGATATCCACCGTTTAAACTCACTTTTGGCGCCAAAGTCCTCCACGTTAACGTGGAGGCAAAGGGTTGTAATTAAAGATTGTTGGGAGTTTGTGGAGGTGTCAAGAGGCAAAAGGTGATGTTTATTGCAAGTTGGAACTGTCTTGAAGAAAACAGAGGTTATGAAGTAGTTTGGAGTGAAAAGATTGTGGAGAAGGCATTAAATGCTTATGTGGTTTGATGTGTGAGGTGGAAGAGTGGTTAGGGTGAGCTGGAAGGTGAAGAGGTGGTGGAATACCACCTGGTATTGGTGGTTTCAGGCGTGGAAGAGGAGGATGAACAGTGGTGGCTGTTTGGCGGTATTGGGGGTGTTCAAACGGGGTCAAACCCCGTATATTATAAAAGGGGGTGGTGGATTGGGCTTATGTTTGGGCTAGGGGTGTGTGTGGGCTGGGTAAGGTGATGAGTGTCTAAATACTCATCATTTCTGTCACATTTAGACTACAAAACACTTGAAAACATACAGATATGCTTTAAAATACTGGAAATATCACCAAAATGTGTTTTTAGGTGCTTCAAGTGCAAAAGGGATGAAAACTGATGAAAAACAACAAAGTTTACATAATTTACAGTTTCAGTCCTCAAACTTTGACAAATTGGCAAAACTAGTCCCTGGTTAATCAAAACTTGTACAAATGTCATAAAAGGTCCTTGGGATTTATAAGTTGTTAGGAAAAATCCTTTGAAGTTAAAAATCACAAATTTACAACTATGGTCCCTCAACTTTGGAAAAGTGTCAAAATTAGTCCCTAAGGTTTAAAAATAAGAAAATATTCAAAATAAACCTTATACTATTTATAAATGACAAAATTTGGTCCTTTGTGTTAATATTTGATATTTACAGGTTTAACCCTTCAAGTTTCAGAAAATTACATAATCGGTCCCTGGAGTTTGTGGAATTGGCAGAAAAGGTCCCTGGGTTTTGAAAATAAAAAAAATACATCTTTGGTCCTTGGGTTATTAATAAATGACAAAAATAATATTTGAAACTACTTTGGGAAATTACAAAATCAGTCCCTCAATTTTTGTCAAAATACAAAATTGGTCCTTGTTTACTAAAAACCAACCGGATCCCTTTATTTCATAAACCCAAAACCTTATTATTATTAACCCAAAACCACCCCAGCCCACCTTACCTTACCCAAGCCCAAAACACAAAACCGACCCAACATCCTAAACTAATAAAACCGGGGTCAAACCCACAGTCAACACCTCCACCCTCACTTATCCCTCACCTCCATCTCCACCTGTAACTCTCCACCTCTCCTCACCTTTCCACCTTTCCCACTTGCCCTTCTCCACCTCACCTTTTCCACCTCACATACCAACTCCCATCACCATTAAATGCCATTCCCACCTTTTTCCTCAAACTCCTCCACTGTAGCACTCATAATCCTGTTTTTCAACCCTAAGCCCCAAACTTGGCCTCCAAACCATGCTACTTGTTCCCTGACACTACCACAAGACCCCAAAGTTCTTTAATTACAATGAAACCGCCTCAATCCACCTTTAGGACTTTTGGCGCCAAACAGCTTTAAATGGCTGAGATTGATTCAGAGCTTTCAAGGGCCAAGATTGGATGTGGGATAATATCTGGATGCTACAGGGAGTCTTTCAAGTCAATAAATACCAAGGATGAGGCACAAGAGAAGACATCATTAATTTTCATAAGTTTTTGATCAATTTACATTACTGTCACTTTAATTATCTTGCAATTTACTTTTCCAGTGTACTTGTTAAATTACATTCGTGTAATTTTAAACTCTTTTAAAGTTTTAATATCAAAGTCTTGTATTACTTAATTCTCATCCGAATTTAATTTCCTTGCATTTTAAATTATTGTTGGTTAATGTTGTTGTTAGTTGACTCAAAACTTCACATAAGCTCCTGAAAAAGCTCATTGAAGCTTTTAGAGACCTAAAATCAGCTTTAGTCTAAAAAAAAAGAAAACACAAAAAGAAATAAAGAAAATAGTGAAAAATAAAAAATCAGAAAAGAGAAGTGAAGAAGAAGCAGTAAAGCATAGTTCTGGGGTAGAGTCTCATGGGAGACAATTAGGTATGTTCTATTGACCTGTGCACCATATGCTCAGTTCAACTCCATTGTAAGCCATATTTCCATTTCAAGTTTATTTCCTTTACTATTTATTGTTTTTGCTTGTTTCTGTGTTATTTGTATTTATTTAAAGTTTATTAGTGATAATTTAACTTAAAATCTCATGGTTGTTTATTAATATTAATAATTACTTAGTATTTCTATTTTCAGTCAACTATAGTATATTAGTAATTTTTAAGTTGTTGTTGTTATCATTGATGCATCTGTGCTTGAATAGGTCTATATAATCATAGTATATGCTTCTTTATTCATGAATTGGTAGAAATCAATTGTTAGCTTTGAAAAATCCCACATCAGTCAAAATTAAGGAGTGTTTGGTTCTTGGGTTTTCACTTGGTTCTCATAGGTATTAGTTGTTGCTTGTGTTTAAAACAGTTTTACCTAGGTTAGATTAGTTCTATGTGACCAAGAAACTAGTCCACAATAAGCTTAAAGTCAAAATCAAGTGTAACACCCCTTGATTTGGTCCACTGTTGGATCAGTTAGTGTCAAAACCCCTCAAATCTTTGAGAAATTGTTCAAGTTAACTAGATTTAGTCTCAATATAGTTAAATACTTCATAACAAACCAGTAATCATCCATCAAAACTCACCAAAGTCAAAGAAGTAAGTTTGGTTAAAAAGTCAAAATCTGTCTCAGTTATTTTGAGTCAACTTTGGAGGTTTGCAAATTGATGGATACTAGGTTCTAAGGTTTAAGATTTTACAAGCTAAATCTTTACCACTTTGTTGATTTTTGTGAATTTTATCAGATTTTTAGGATTTTTTTTACTGGGTCCCACAAAGCCACAAAGTAGGCTGCAGGGCAAAGGTTTGCCCTGCTCTCAGCAGACCATCTTCACACCACCAACTTTGGTGGTGTTTTGTGATTACCACAGTGGGCCCCACACCTCATAATTAGGTTTATACAACCCCCCTCCTACCAGGCTTGAACCTTGGACCTTTTGTTTGACCCCTAGTCTAGTGGACCCCACCTGATTGGCCCCCAAAGTCTGTCCCATAACTGTGACAGAATCCAATAAGCAACAAGCTTATTTGTGAGTATTGGCTTATTCAAGCTATCTTATTGCTTAAATCTTGCTTAATTAAGTTCAAATAGCTCAGGGGAATCAAGTTTTACCAAGGTGGGTCCCACATAAGCTCTTGTGAGCTTATTTACCACTTCAGTCAACAAAAGTCAACTGTGGAAGCAATAAGCTTCCACAGTGCTTATTAATAAGCTATAAATTAGTTGTTTTTACAAAAGTTGCTTATTTATATATATAATATAGTTTTGTAAAATAAAAATCCAGAAAAGACAACATAAAAATAAGTGATAGTTTCTATTTAATTTAATTTAATTTTAATTTTCATTTTTAGATTTTCATTAAGTTACTAGTGTTTTTTATATTTTTATTAAATACCACATATAGTAAAGTAATTTTGATAATTTTTTCAGATTTTTATTTTATCATTTAGTGCTAATTAGATTTAATCTTAGTTTTCTTTATTATTAATTAATATTAAGTATTAAATAGCTTATTTAGTTTTTATAAAGTTAAACTTAGTTTTTATAATTTTCCTAGTTCTAATATAGTATAATAAGTTTTTAGAAAATATATTTTGAGATTATACTGTTCATTTTCTATTTTTCTTATTTTATTTATTTAAAATTGACTTAAGTTAATTAAAAGGTAAATAATTAGTTGTTTAATCTTAAAACATAATTTGTAGAGTTTTTATAATTTTTTAGGATTCCTGTAATGGTTAAGTAATTTTATAAATTTTCTTGTAATTTTCTAAGTTAATTTAGTATTAATATTAATTAAAAGTAGTTTAATTAGTTTAATTAAGTTAAATAGTTTTTAATTAATAACAAAACCACAAAAAGACAAAAATATTTATTTTTATTTTTTATACTTTCTTCAAGTTCTATTTTAGGTTTAGAAAATATTTTTATAAATTTTTAGTTTAATTTGTAGTGATTAATCATTTTTAGTTTTTATTTAAGTTAGTTTTAATTAAATAGTTAAATAGTTTTTAATTAAATAATTAATAATAAATAATATAATAATCTAAAAAATAGTTTTATTTTTCTAATAATTTTGTTTTATCATTAGGTTTATAAAAGTTTAAATTTTATAGTCGTAGGACTTTTCTTGCTCACATTTCACGTTTTATTTTGTACGGTTACGTTTATTTAAACGTACACGTATTTAGTTTTATTAAATAATAATTAATTATATAAGTTTTTAAATTTTCTAAATTTGTTTAATTTGCATTTAAGCCGCTCAGGCTTGCAAATCTCCTCTTTAGTATAACCGTTTCCATTCTAAACTCCTTTTCCATTCAATATCACTCGATCACAAACGCGTCTTATTCGGGATATCACACTTCCAGGGACATTAACGACCCGGGGAAACACTAACTCCTTGGATTATATTGCATTTGCCTCTTTCTAGTTTGATTTTTACTGTCAACCATTCACAAGTGGTTGACTCTAGAATTTAAGGCTATTAAAAAGTGAATCAAAATTTGGCGCCGCTGCCGGGGAGGTGTGCTGCGTATAACGCATTTGCAGTATTAGTGATTGTTGAGTATACATCCATTGTATATTTACCATCCTATCACATATTTTCTTATTATTATATAAAAACCAAAAATTATCGTGAAGTTAATTCATTTGACTTGACTAATCGATAACCAAAAATATCGTATTCCCATTTTTATAAATATCCAAAAAACTCAAAAATAATCTTCTTACCCTTATCTAAGTTTCCATCACTTTCTTGGATTCTTAGATTCGTTTTAGTGCATGCGCACTCGTTCTTCTAGGTCTACAAGCCCTTTTCGTGAGCTTGCAAACATACCTCGTAGACGCTGTAGACGTTCAGCTCCCTCAGTCGTACCCGAGTTACGTACTGATCCCAAAACACTAATGGCAGAAGAACTCACCATGAACGAGCTTCTCCAGGCCCCCACTGAGGGCTATGGAGATGCTATTGTTGTTCCAGCCATTGTAGCTGAAAATTTTGAGCTAAAAACAGGTTTGATAAGCCTTGTGTCCTCACGTCCATTCTTCGGTTTTGAAAGGGACGATCCTCAATATCACATTCGATGGTTCAATAAAATCACATCCACCATCAAATGTAAAAATGTCCCTGAGGAATCAATCAAACTACTTCTTTTCCCGTTTTCCCTCGATGGGCAAGCCAGAATCTGGCTTGATAAACAACCCCCTCGATCGATTTCAACGTGGGAAGATTTAGTGAAAAAATTTGTGAACGAATTCTTTCCACCTTCTAAAACCACGAGTCTCAGGAATGAAATCATGAAATTCACTCAGAATTTTGATGAAACATTTAGTGAATCCTGGGAACGTTTTAAGGAAATGCTTCGCAAATGTCCTCATCATGGTTTCACCGAGTTGTTGCAACTTGATACTCTTTATAATGGTGTAAGACAAGCTGATCAGGATTCTCTTAATGCCTCCGCAGGAGGTAATTTTCTGAACCGAACCACAAAAGATGGTTTGGCTATCATAGAGAACATATCCAAGGTTTGCACTTCACGAAGCAAACCGAATGCTTCCAAAGTGAGTGTTTCACCTTCTACTTCATCGCCCATGAGTCAAGCTGGTACCGATACTCAGTTTGCACAAATCATGGAAGCTCTTCACACCATGACTCTTAACCAAAAGAAAGCAACCTCGCCACAGGCTGAAATCAAAAAGATTGAAGTTTGTGTCACTTGTGGTGGTCCTCACGCATACTACAATTGTACCCACACCGATGGCAATGCATTTGAAGTCAATACTTTAGTAGGAAGTTCTAATCAAGGAGGTAACCAATACCATCCTCAACCAGAACCAAACTTCCGTGCTAACAACCAAAGTGGACCATCCGGATCTTATCAACCCAATAATGCAAATAGGTTCAATCCTAACCAGCAAAGAGGGCAAAACATGCAAAATCAATACAATGCCCCAAACAATCAATTAGTTCCTGTTCAATACCCACCCCATAAGGGGAATTCATATCCAAATCAAGGGTATTCAGCTCCTGCCTATCCAAGACCTCCCTCAAATGAACTAGCTAATCACATAAAATCTAGTGAGGTTGGCTTGAGGACAATGCAGAATCAAATTGCTAATATGAAGAATGATTTTCAATCTTCAATAACCAAGCAAAGTGATGAGCTGAGGAATGAGTTTAAACAGTCTCAAAACAAGATTGAGAATATGTTGGCTGGAATCATGAACCACATTGCTCCACCTTCTACCTCGGGAACTCTCCCAGGTAACACTGTTGCCAACCCAAGGGGTGAACTCAAAGCTGTCACTATTCTTAGTGACAATAATGGACCCTCGATTCCTATTCCTTCTCCGGTGAAGGAAAGAGAACGAGAAACAAATGTAACAAAGGACCCGGTATTTCCTTATAATAATGGAAGTGCTCATTACGTCCAAACCACGGTTGTCCAAAACTCTACACCCCCTGTTACTCCTACATCAACAAGAATAGATCCTACTCTTGAACGATTCACGGTTAAAAGTTTATCAAGCAATCTTTATGACCAAAGGGCAGCTATGACTTATTCTCATATGCTTAATTCTTCCCGTAGGAGTGTATTAGACGACAGTGATGATGAGGAGGATTCCAATGTCATCAAAGCTATTACCACTCGTAGTGGTGTTGCTTATGATGGTCCCTCAATGCCTATTCCTCCTCCATTATATGATGTGGAGAAAGAGACGGAGGATACAACTGACAAAGTGCAAAATTCAAGTTCACAAAGTACTGCACGAGTCCCTCCTCCGGTCCTCCCTAAAAAGAAATCCAAACCAGGAATTGTCTTTGAATCTATAGAAATTCCTGAGCCTACTGTCCCTAAATCCAAACCTTTTAAGCATACCCTTCCTTACCCTTCACGCTTGAATGAGCAAGAGCACCGCGAGAGGTCTAATTACCAAACGGACAAACTATTGCAAATCTTTAAAGATTTGCAATTTGACATAAGTTTTGCGGATGCTGTCATCTTGATGCCCAAGTTTGCATCAACAATCAAACAATTGTTAAACGACAAGGAAAAACTGGTTGAATTGGCAAAAACTTCTCTAAATGAGAACTGCTCTGCAGTTATCTTAAAGAAGCTTCCCGAGAAGCTTAGAGATCCTGGGAAATTTATCTTACCTTGTGAATTTCCAGGAATGGTTGCATGCAACGCCTTGGCCGATCTGGGCGCCAGCATCAACCTGATGCCTAATTCAGTATGGAAGAAACTTTCTCTTCCTAAACTTACCCCTACCTGCATGACTCTTGAGCTTGCAGATCGTTCCGTATCTATGCCCCTCGGTATTGCCGAGGACGTATTTGTGAAAGTAGGGAAGTTCCATTTTCCAGTTGACTTTGTGATTGTTGAATTCGATGCTGATCCTAGGGTTCCTCTCATTCTTGGACGAGGATTCCTAAGAACGGGCCACGCTCTTATAGATGTATTTGAGCGTCAGATTACATTGCGTGTGGGTAATGAGGCTATTACCTTTAACCATGATCAAACTTCGAAGTATTCCTCCAACTATAACTCTGAATCGGTTAACCGAATCGATGTCATTGATGTTTCTTCAAAGGAGTACTCTCAAGAGAATCTTGGTTATTTTCATAATTCTATGAGTGGTGATCCCACTCCATCTTCTCATCCAATCATTGCCGATCCTTTTCCTTCTCTCCCTCCTAATGAACTTCATAATGAGGGAAGTGATTCTATTCTGGATGAAATCGATATTTATCTCGATTTAGATACATTTCATCCAGGTATTGATGATACCGAGAGTGATCAGGAGGGAGATGTTATTCATCTTCTTGAACAATTGTTATACCCAGACAATTATAACTCCCTCCCACCCAAACCACTTCATAAAGAGGAATCCAAATCAGTTGAAAAAAATGATAAAATTCCTGAGATCAAGCATAAGACCTTGCCTCCTTCACTTAAATTTCAAATTCTTGAGGAGGAAGTTCTTGCGATTACTGCTGTTCTGATCTCCCTACTACCCTTCACCTACCCGGTGATTTCTCCTTCCCTTCACTCATTCGAGAGTGAGGATGTTTCCTTTGACCCTGGTATTTTCCATATAACATTGGTTTAAATGCCAAATATATCTCTCTTGGTGTGGAACTTTCATGTACTTCAGTGTTTATACAAACATTTTAAATGAAAGTCCGATGGAGATGGTCTCTTCCACTTACTTCCCCATAGATTTTTAAATTGTTTTTTCTCCTGGCTTGTTCAGGACCTCTTTATTATAGTTAACCGTTCACAAGCGGTTAGCTTGCGTGATAAACCTGACAGTTCGGGAGGAAAGAATCTAATTAGGGGTCGAGTCCGGCTAGTGACTCGGGAATCAAAAACATTAGCAAAAACATAGGCTTGTCACCCGTGTGTAACACCCTAGTGTGGGGGAGATGCCCTACATGTTGTATATATGTAAAGTTCTCTAAAAAAAAAAAAAAAAAAAAAAAAAAAAAATGTGTACATATAGTGATAGCTTCTATTTAAGAAGTTTTATCTAAAAAAATATTTGTATGTATATACATGTAAAATAAAGGCTAAGAGTATTTTCCCTTTTACGTTCTAAGTTCGGTTTAACACCCGATACTTTGAATATTGAGGACAATATTCAGTTCTAAGTGTGGGGGGGGGGGGGGGGGGATTCTCACGAATTCAAACACATGTTCCATCAGGAACCCCCATTTTAGCCAAAAATTTTAAAATTTTTTCTCACTTAGAACGCAAATAAATGGTAATCAATCCACCATGTCTAACCCACATAAGGATTGGCTAATCCAGGAGCAAACGGCTCTTGGTAAAGATATCTCAAATCCGTTTACGGCTTGCAAATCTCCTCTTTAGTATAACCGTTTCCATTCTAAACTCCTTTTCCATTCAATATCACTCGATCACAAACGCGTCTTATTCGGGATATCACACTTCCAGGGACATTAACGACCCGGGGAAACACTAACTCCTTGGATTATATTGCATTTGCCTCTTTCTAGTTTGATTTTTACTGTCAACCATTCACAAGTGGTTGACTCTAGAATTTAAGGCTATTAAAAAGTGAATCAAAATTTGGGGGATTCTCACGAATTCAAACACATGTTCCATCAGGAACCCCCATTTTAGCCAAAAATTTTAAAATTTTTTCTCACTTAGAACGCAAATAAATGGTAATCAATCCACCATGTCTAACCCACATAAGGATTGGCTAATCCAGGAGCAAACGGCTCTTGGTAAAGATATCTCAAATCCGTTTACGGCTTGCAAATCTCCTCTTTAGTATAACCGTTTCCATTCTAAACTCCTTTTCCATTCAATATCACTCGATCACAAACGCGTCTTATTCGGGATATCACACTTCCAGGGACATTAACGACCCGGGGAAACACTAACTCCTTGGATTATATTGCATTTGCCTCTTTCTAGTTTGATTTTTACTGTCAACCATTCACAAGTGGTTGACTCTAGAATTTAAGGCTATTAAAAAGTGAATCAGTAAGGTTTGTTGGTTTTGGTTTATATAAATAAAAAGGGCCGGTTTGGCTTTTAGCTTAGAAAATCACAAGGACCAATTTTGTAATTATTCCAAAGTTGAGGGGCTGTTGTTGTAAATTCCCACATGTACTTACAAGGACCTATTTTGCCATAATTGAATAGTACACGGTTATTTTTGATTTTTTTCATTATTTAAAATACCGGGGACTATTTTTGCCAAACTTGCAAAGTTGAGGGGCCTTTTTGTAATTTCTCCAAACTTTTAACATAAGGACCAAACCTGCAAAGTTAGATAAACCAAGGACCAAATTTATGATTTTTCCATTTTAAAAATATCCAGGGACCTTTTCTGTAATTTTTCAAACTCCAGGGACCATTATTGTAAATTTGGATTTTTAAGGGACTGTGATTGTAATTTCTCAAAATGTTATCAAAATTGTTCCATTTTGTCATTCATGCATAGTACAAGGGTACTATTTGTAAATTTTTCAGTTTTGAATACCCAGGGACCATTTTTGCCAATTTTGTAACTTTAGGGGTAAAAGTTGCCAGTTTGTGTAAACTTTCATCCAGGGATCATTTGTGAATATTTTTGGTTTCCCAAGGACTTAAGTTGACCTTTCATTCATTTTAAACCTTCAGGGACTAGTTTTGTCAATATTTGAAACTTGAGGGACTGAAACTGCCAATTATGCAAACTTTGTACGTTTTTCATTTGTTTTTGCATATTTTGTATTTGAAACATATAAAACACACTTCAAAGATATTTTAAGTATTATGATGCATTTTTGAGTGTTTTTGTATGTTTTGGCAGTTCAGATTGGTACAAAATGATGAGTATTTAGACACTCATCAATCCCCCGCACTAAACTATTGCTAGTCCCTAACAATCTATTTGAGAAAAAATTAATGGATTTTTACTCTTTACCAAAAGCCATCACTTCTGGAGTAGCCAGGTGTAAGAACTGTGGCACACCTGATAACCGTGTGATTTTTAGCAAACCACCAGCTGTCAACGGATTTGATTAGTCTTTACCAAAAGCCGTTTGCTTCTGGACTAGCCAACTCTTGATGGAATAGTCAACATCTTGGTGAGCTGATTACCAATTATGGTTTTTCCACGGCCTTTACCACAAGCCATAATCTTGCGGGCTAGCCAACTCATTTGTTTTCGGGGAGTTGAGGAACCATACAATTTTTGGCAAATTGCAAGCCGTAAACGGATTTGAGATGTCTTTACCAAGAGCCGTTTGCTCCTGGACTAGCCAATCCTGTTGTGGGTTAGACATGGAGGATTGATACCATTATTTGCATTTCTAAGTGTGAAAAAACTGGTAATTTTGATCAAATGGGGGTTCTTGATGGAACATGTGTTGTGTTTTGCATTCGTGAGAACGCTCCCCCACACTTAGAACTGAATATTGCCCTCAATATTCACAGTACTTGGTGTCCCACCAAGACTTAGAACGTAAGAAGGTAATATTATTAATCGTTTATTTTACTCTATTTACATACAAACTCACTTTTTTCTTTTTATATGTCTTATACCATTTTTTTTTTTTTTTTTTTTTTTGAAAAAATATTTTACATATGTACAACATGTGGTTCGTCTCCCCCACACTAGGGTGGTAGAAAAGAGAAAGAAATCAGAAATATGAGTGAAAACCCATATTGCTATGCTTTTGATTACCGAGTCACTAGCTTGACTCGACCTCGAATTGATTTTCCATGAGGTAGCTTGTTTTTGATTCCTGAGTCACTAGTTTGACTCGACCCCGAATTAAAATTGTCCTTGGGGAAACTAGTTTTTGTTAACCGAGTCGCTAGTTTGACTCGACCCCGAATTTATTGGTCCATGGGGTAAGTTTGGAGATCCGGGACAACCATTGGTTGTATGTCCCCTCCAAAATAGTGTTTTAGCTGATGTCCATTTACTTTAAAATTGGGACCGTCGGGTTGCAATAACTCAACAGTTCCATATGGGTATACTTTGGTTATAGTAAATGGTCCAGACCAACGGGTTTTTAGTTTACCCGAGAAAATTTTCAACCTTGAATTGAAAAGAAAAACTCTGTCACCAACGTTGAAAACGCGGTTCTTTATTTTAGAGTCATGTATCTTCTTAGTCTTTTCTTTATAGATTAAAGAATTTTCATAAGCTTGATCACGTAATTCATTTAGTTCGTTTAGTTGAACTTTACGGTGATCACCCGCTGTCTGAAGGTCGAAATTTGCATGTTTTAAGGCCCAATAGGCCTTATGTTCTAATTCGATCGGAAGATGACATGCTTTCCCGTACACTAGCTTATATGGAGTACACCCTATGGGTGTTTTGTAAGCAGTGCGGAAAGCCCATAATGCATCGTCCAGCTTATCCGACCAAGAGGCACGGTTTTCACCAACCGTCCTCTCGAGAATTCTCTTAATACCCCGATTTGAGACCTCCACCTGCCCACTTGTTTGGGGGTGGTATGCTGTAGAAAGACGGTGAGTTACACCATATTTCAGCATTACTCTTGCAAATTGTTCATTGCAAAAGTGAGTACCACGATCACTGATAATGGCACGAGGAGTCCCGAATCTGGCAAAGAGAGATTTTAAAAATTTACAAACTACTCGGGCATCATTGGTGGGTAAGGCTTTTGCCTCAACCCATTTTGACAGATAGTCGACAGCGACGAGTATATACTTATTCCCTCGTGAAGATGGGAATGGCCCCATAAAATCAATGCCCCACATATCAAATATTTCACAGACTTGGATGGCGTTTTGCGGCATCTCATTCTTTTTAGAAATATTCCCGTGACGCTGGCAAGCCTCACAGGTTTTGATAAGTTCATGGGCGTCTTTATATATCGTGGGCCAAAAGAATCCTGAATCAAACACCTTTTTGGCGGTGTAGTTTGGGTTATGATGTCCCCCCGTGGGTCCATCATGACAAGCTTTAAGAATTTCCATGGCTTCTTGGCCATGGATACACCGTCGGATGACTTGATCCGCACATATTTTGAACAAGTAGGGGTCGTCCCAGAAGTAATGTTTTACATCTTTAAAGAATTTTCTTTTCTATTGGGACGACATCCCTTTCACAACGAAATTTCCCGCGCGGTAATTTGCAAAGTCAGCAAACCATGGGGTGGTGGTATTATCCCGGGTAGAGATTATATTTAAAGTCTCCAGAGGAAAAGTTTCATTTATTTCTTTTCTCTCGAGAATATCCTGATGAGGATTTTCTAACCGGGACAAGTGATCAGCAGCAAGGTTTTCTGCTCCTTTTTTATCTCTTATGAGAATATCGAATTCCTGGAGGAGCAGGACCCAACGGAGTAGTCTTGGCTTTGCATCCTGTTTAGTGAACAGGTATTTCAAAGCCGAATGGTCCGTATACACCACGCTTTTGTTTAAGATTAAGTAAGACCGAAATTTTTCGAAGGCATATACCACAGCTAATAATTCTTTTTCTGTGGTGGTATAGTGTGTTTGAGCCTCATTCATGGTCTTACTTGCGTAGTGTATTGGCTGAAAATGTTTGGTTTTGCGTTGCCCCAGAACTGCACCAATAGCATAATCGCTAGCATCGCACATGAGTTCAAAGGGTAAGTCCCAGTCGGGGGCAACAAGGATTGGTGCCTCAGTAAGCCTTTTCTTTAAAATAGAAAAAGCTTCGATGCACTCGGGCGAAAAGATGAAAGGAGCATCCTTTTCAAGAAGATGAGTCATAGGCCGGGCAATTTTGGAGAAATCTTGAATGAATCTCCGATAGAACCCGGCATGGCCGAGGAAACTCCTTATTCCTTTAACAGTTGTGGGATGAGGCAGTTTAGCAATAACATCAATTTTGGCCTTATCGACCTCAATCCCACTTTTTGAAATTTTATGGCCGAGGACAATGCCCTCTTTAACCATAAAATGGCTCTTCTCCCAGTTTAGACAAAGATTAGTGTTTTCACAACGTTGAAGCATTTTTTCTAAGTGGGAGAGGCATGATTCGAAAGAATTCCCGATGACTGAGAAGTCATCCATAAATACCTCCATGGTTTTTCCGATCATGTCATGGAAAATAGCCATCATGCACCTCTGGAAAGTGCCCGGAGCATTGCATAACCCAAAAGGCATGCGACGATAGGCAAATGTCCCGTAAGGGCATGTGAAGGTAGTTTTATCTTGATCCTGTGGATCAATGGGAATTTGGAAGTAACCCGAGAAGCCGTCAAGGAAACAATAGTACTCGTTTCCCGCTAGTCTTTCGAGCATTTGGTCCATAAAGGGCAGAGGAAAATGGTCTTTGCGGGTGGCTTCGTTAAGCTTTCTGTAATCAATACATACTCGCCACCCTGTAACCAAACGAGTTGGTATTAACTCGTTGTCCTCATTTGTGATAACCGTAATGCCACCCTTCTTTGGAACACAATGAATTGGGCTAACCCAAGGACTATCTGATATAGGGTAAATCAATCCCGCATCAAGAAGTTTGATAACTTCAGCTTTTATAACTTCGTGGATTTTTGGATTTACCCTTCTTTGATGCTGCACAGTAGGTTTAAAGTCCTCTTCCATTAGGATTTTGTGTGTACAAAAATCCGGGTTAATACCCTTTATGTCTGAGAGCTTCCAAGCAATTGCTTGTTTGTGGGACTTTAAAACCTTGAGCAGCGCGGTTTTCTCCTCATCCTTTAAGTCTTTTGCAATAATGACCGGTAACTTATCGTTACCTTCCAAGAATGCATATTCTAGATGAGGAGGCAGGTCCTTAAGTTCAACCTCGGGGAAGTCATCATTTTTCTCAACATATTTGACTTCCACCTTATGAAGTTGTGGAGGTAGAACAGGAATGGGAGAAGGATCTTTGTTCAATAACTCCTCAAGGAGAAGTATATCCCCCTCCGGGTCAATCTCTTGGTAATCAATTCCTTCGGGAACTGAATCACTTTTGAGAAAGGCCTCTAATTCCTCAAGGACGAAATCACTTCCCCCAAACGGAGTGAGGGAAGGAGAAGAATTAGCGATTACGGGATTAGAAGAAGTAGTGGGATTGCCACTTGAAAAATTATCAGCGAATCCAAGGATTTCCTGAGCATACTCCTCGGATGCAATGTCAATGACATCAATTCGGTTGACCGATTCAGCATCATAATTCGAGGAGTATCTCGAGGTTTGATCAAGGTTGAACGTTATCGCTTCATTGCCAACTCGTAACGTGATTTCCTCATCGAAAACATCGATTAATGCACGTCCCGTTCTTAAGAATCCCCTCCCAAGAATGAGAGGAACTCTTGAATCTGCATCGAAATCAACAACGACAAAGTCTGCCGGAAAATGGAACTTTCCCACTCTCACAAATACGTCCTCGGCAATACCGAGGGGATGTGAAATTGAACGGTCTGCAAGCTCGAGAGTCATGCATGTGGGACTAAGTGCCTGAAGAGAGAGCTTTTTCCAAACTGAATAAGGCATTAAGTTGATGCTTGCACCAAGATCGGCCAAGGCAAAGCATTCAACCATACCCGGGAAAGTACATGGTATTAGAAATCTCCCGGGGTCTCCTAGCTTTTCGGGAAGCTGTTTTAACAGAACCGTAGAGCAGTTCTCGTTAAGTGGAGTTCGTGCCATTTCAAACATTTTTTCTTTATTGCTCAACAGGTTTTTGATTGTCGATGCGAATTTGGGCATTAAAAGAAGAGCGTTCGCGAAACTAATATCGAAGTGTAGTTCTTGGAAAATTTGAAAGAATTTTTCCATCTGATGATTAGCTTTTTCACGGAGCTTTTGGTCTTGCAATCGTGAGGGATATGGAATTGTTGTTTTTGGGTTGGCTTTTGGATTTTCAACAGGACCTTCGGTAGTTTCAAACCTGACTTTTTTAAAGGGAGTTGGGACCGGGATAACTGGAGGAGGGATATCATTAGTACCTCCGTTATTATTAGGAAGTACCGTATCCGTAGTATCCTCAGTTTCACATTCCTCTACAGGTATAGGAGATGAGGTAGAGGGAGCTGTAGGTCCTTGGTAAGAAACTCCACTTCTTGTGGTGATCGCCTTTACATCGCCCCTCGGATTAGCGATCGTGTTGCTAGGTAAAGTTGTACCTGAGCCCGAGGGTCGATCATTTAAAGACTTCTGTAAGTTGGACATTTGATTAACCAACATTTTGTTCAGTTCTTCTTGGGATTTCATAAACTGTTTTAATAACTCATCATGTGATGGTCCAGTTGGAACAATGGCTTGATTTTGGTTTGGAAAATTTTGAGCCCGATTGTTCTGGAAATTCCCATGTTGCTGGTTGTTATTACCCTGGAAGTGGTTTTGTTGTTGAGAATTACCCTGTGGGTAATTGTTCTGACCTTGATTTCTGTTATAATTCCCTTGGTTCTGATTTTGAGGAACCTGGTTTTGACTAGAGTTGAAATTCCCTTGGTTGTTATAACCTTGGTTCATCCGGTTCTGGTTCTGATTCTGGTTAAAGTTCTGGTTCCTATTCTGAGGTTGATTAAACCCTGGTGGTCCAATATAGTTATTAGAACGGTAGCTCAAAAGGTTTCGGTCTCCTTGCGGTTGGTAAGAATTACCTCCCGTATTATAGGAACCTTGAGCTGCGGATATGTTTTCACGAGCAAAGCTACTGGAGGCTGGGCACTCTGTGTAGGGATGTGGACCACAGCAAGTTTCACAACTCGGGTTAACAGTTTTGACCTGATTAGGATTATTCTGATGGATACGCAAAACTGCTGTAGACAAATCATCCAGCTTTTTAGCTAGGATTGATATTTCATTGCTTGCCGGAGTGTCTAACTTAAATGAGTCGTTCCTCTCAGCAGAGGAGTCCCAAAAATTATGATGGGCAGTCATGTTTTCGATTAAGTCATAACACTCTTCAGGGGTCCTTTTCATAAAGGTGCCCCCAGCAGCAGCATTGATGGTGTCACGATGACGGAGTGTCAAACCATTATAAAAGGTATCAATAATGGTGACAAGAAGCATGTTATGATTAGGACACCGATCAATTGCAAGTTTGTAGCGTTCCCATGCCTCAAATAAGGACTCTTCGGGAAGCTGTCTGAAGTTGCTGATATCATTCCTCAGCTTTGTGACCATAGATGGTGGAAAGTATTTGGCCAGGAATTTAGTGATCATCTCATCAAAAGTATGGATCGAATTCTTTGGAAGTCGATCGAACCATGAAGTTGCATGATGAGTGAGAGAATAGGGGAACAAGTATAAACGTAGGCCGTCTTCGGTGACGCCATTTTGTTTCATGCTTTGGGTAACAGTTAAAAATTTGTCGAGATGCCTGTTGGCATCGTCACCCGGCAATCCGTGGAACTGGCATGTATTCTGGATCTGTTGTATCATGTGGTGTTTTAATCCAAAATCCGTGGCTCCAATAGTAAGTGGTGCAATTGGTCCACCCCTCCCTTGCATGGTAGGTTGACACAGTTCCTCCATAGTTCGGGTGTCAGGAACTGGCTCATCCTTGGGAAGGAATGGGGGCTCGTCGTTCATTTTTAGTGTGTGTTCTTCTTCAACAATACGTAACTCGGGTACGTTTTTCTTCTTTTTATTCTTTGTTTGTGAATGAGTGCGCATGCACAAAAATTAGTTTTCAACACAAGATCGAGGCAAAACTACAGCGAACTTAAACCAAATAATCACAAATGAACAGCTCCTTTAAAAAAGGTACACTATTCACAAGGATATAATGGTAAGTTTTTAATCTTTTAGGTTTGGGAACTTATTATGTTCACACCCCCAGTTGGTAGGTGTTCTGCCTTGGTTTGCGGTAGTAAACTTTTATTTAATTATATTCACAGTAAAATGTTTTTGGCTTTTCGTGTATGGGTGAAAAAACTTGGACAATATTTTTGAAACTGATTCGTTAACCGAAATCGTTCCTTTAAGATTACTCGCAGGCTGGCGGGAGGAAATAAATGGATCCCTCTTAAGTTCGCAATTTAATGTCAGAACTTACCTTAAACCAACTGTATAGGTTGTAATCGTAAAGATACGAAGTAATTTAACTTCACAGTTTGTTTTGTTGTTTATGATTTGTTTGGTGTTGTTAACACTTCAGGAGAAATGTTAATGAACGTTTTCAGATATGATTTTGCTTTTCTTAAAAATTTACAAAGTGGTGATATTTGTACAGGAGGGTTTTTGAAAACCACTAAACTTTTACCGTTTTAAAATACGCAACAACCTCCCCGGCAGCGGCGCCAAATTTTGACTCCTCCCAAACCAACCAGTCAGCCGTGTGCAGCTGTTAGGCCCACCTGGGAGAAAGTGCAAGTTAATATTGACCGTGGAAGTACAGGGAAATCCCCGGGTCGTTAAATCCCAACGAGATTGAAATTGTATTTGTAAACGGATAGGCGAGTGAGTGGTACTGAGGACAGTAACAAAGATGATTTGAGGGTTGATTATACTACTGATTGCTTTGATATTTGGAAAATATAAAACTATAACAAAAATACAGATATAAGCACAAAATCAGATAATCAGATATCAGACAAAGAAAAGTGGTATTTAACAAGTTACAAACTACAGGGGTTAAAAGTGGAACTTTTGAAAACTTAATATTAAAGAAAATAGAAAATGAAATTTAAACTATGAAAATGATTATTATAATATTTAATTACTATTTAATTAATAAAACTAATTAAAATCTAATTTAAAACTTAATTTAAATTAACTAAAAATTACAACTATTACAAATAAACCTAAAAACTTATAACAATAATTTCTAAACCTAAATAAGAACTTGAAGAAAAGTATAAAAAATGAAAATAAATATTTTTGTCTTTTTATAAGTATTTTATTAATTAATAACTATTTAATTTAATTAAACTATTTTAACTATTTTAAATTACTATTAATGCTAAATTACCTTATAAAATTATGATAAAATTTATAAAACTATTTAAACACTACAGGAATACTACAAAATTATAAAAACTTGCTAAAAATTATATTTAAGCTAATTGACTAATTAATTACTTATTAATTAATTTTAAGCTAATTTAATTAATTTAAATAAGAAAATTATAAAATGAACAGTGGAAATTATGAAACTATTTTTTAAAAGTCTTAACTATTTTATAAAACTTAGGAAAAATATAAAATTCTACTTTAGTTGATTAAAATTAAAGAAATCTATTTAATTATTAATATTACCTATTTAATTATTTAAACTAGTTTTAAATCTAATAAATAGTAAACTGCTTAGGAAAATTCTAAGAAAATTATTTTAACTACTTTAAGGTACTAAGTAATTTATAAAATTATAAAATTGGACAAGTGCTTATTAATAAGCTAAAATAAAAATTAATTAGATAATTTCTATTAAATAGAAGCTATCACTATTTTTATGTTTGCTTTTTCTGGTTTTTCTTTTATAAAACTATTTAAATACTTAAATAATGAAACTTTTACAAAAACAACTACTTTGGAAATCAAGAATAAGCACTGAGAGTGCTTATAAGCTTATACAGTTGACTATGGTTGACTAAACTAGGAAATAAGCTAAGTTGAGGTTATGTGGGGTCCACTATGATGAAATCTGGTTTATCTAAGTTACTTACACCTAATTAAGCTAAATATGGTGAGATAAGCTCCTAGGATAAGTTGGAAATCCCAAATAAGCACTTGCTTATTTCTCTTCTGACTCAGAAATGGGACAGAGTTTGGGGACAAGTTTAGGTGGGGTCCACTGATCTTTAGGTCAAACTAAGGGTCAAGTTTTGAACCTGGGTAGGAGGGGGGTTGTAATATGCTAAGTTTGAGGTGTGGGACCTACTGGTGTGGGTTGCAGCCACCACTAAAGTTGGTGGTGTGGTGGTGGTAAGCTGATGCAAAGGGGAGTTTTTGTTCCCTGCAGTTGTGTTCCAAGGGTTGTGGGGTCCACAAGAGTAAATCAGGGTTCAAGCTAAGCCTAGGGGTTCAAAGATGGGTTGTTAAGCTACACAATAAACCAAGAAGCTAGGCTTTTGGCTTACTAATAAGCTCTGTGTGAGCCTTTGAATTGATGATCATACACTGAGTACTCAGTATAGCTTGTTTTACACAGGTCACAATTTGGATCCTAAAAGCTATGCCACAATAAGCTAAAAGCTAAACTAAACCTAGATATGAAAAGGGTGACTAATAAGCTACAAATTAAGCTAATGGTTGGGGTGTGGGGTCCACTGGAGAGCACACTAGGGGTCTTGGTATTTTGACTAAAACCTGTGCACAGGGCAATGTTTTTGCCCTGCAAGTGATTTCCCTAGCTTATGGAGACCAAGGTAAAATTGCTAAAAATATAAGTTGATTAGGATCTTAAAATAGAGCTGGTAGATAACAATTCCACAAAAACTCAAGGCTTGAATATCAATACACAAATCTATAAAATTCCCACTAGTTTTGAGAAAATCTGAGAATAACCATTTGACTTTTCATGAAACTTGAGTTGATTTGACTTATGTGAACTTTGAACTTAATCTAATTACTAAATATGTTGTAATAAGTTATAATAAGACTTAATTAAGTTATTCTAATGACTTATGAGTAGATATGATGAGTTATGGACTCAGATTTCACCACAGTTAACAGTGGTGATGGAATGAGTTTGATTTTGACTTTTTGTGGCAATTGTGACCAAACTAATGGTCAAACTGGCCTTATATGAACTTAAGTGACTGATGTAAACACAGAACAACAACAATAACATACAACTTAGTGATGCAATCCACTGATCCAAACACACCTGTAACTAGACTGTTTTGAGATTTAAATAGCTAAAGGCTATAAGAACTTATTCTACTAATCCATACTAACTTATTATGATATATTAGATCTAATTAAGCACTTAGAAACAGAAAATGGCTATCAAAACACAAGAACACAAGATATACTATGTTGACTGATTGATTTTTATTTTTTTAGTAACTAATAATTCAAACAAACAAGATACTATTCTAAGGTTATATTATCATTATATAATACTGAATAAGCAATAAACAACTAAAGCAATAAGCAATGAACAAAGCTATACTATAAAGACAGTTATGAGAATTTTGTGAACTTACAAAGTTGCTTTCCTGCTTGAAACCAAGAACCAAGAAATCCTATTTCCTCCCCTGAGGATCTAAACCAATATTCCAAGCTGCTTCCTTTCCAAATTACCTCTGAGACCCAGAAATCAAGAACAAATGCCACAGTTTGACTTTCTTTGACCAATTTGTAATTTGTGAGATTTTTTATATTAAACTGATTAGTAGGTTACTAAAAGCTGTATTGAGCTTATGGGAGCTTATATGAGCTTATTCAATCCATATAATCAAACAGTAACAAGTACAAAGCTTATTGAGTTTTTTAGTATGAAATTGAAAATTGCATTCACTAAGATAATAATACAAACTTGCTTTTTATTAACTTAAAAGATCACTAGTACACTGAGAACACTTAAACTGAAACTTGAAAGATTAAAATTACACTTGAACTTTTTAAAACACTAATACGACATACACTTTTTAAATTAAAACTAGATAGCATACTCATCTGCTTCTCTTCATCTTTATAGGCTTCAATTAGGTTTAGGAATATCTTCTGATCTTTTCCCACTTCATCTGAGCCATCCATTATGTCCAATTGATATCCACCGTTTAAACTCACTTTTGGCGCCAAAGTCCTCCACGTTAACGTGGAGGCAAAGGGTTGTAATTAAAGATTGTTGGGAGTTTGTGGAGGTGTCAGGAGGCAAAAGGTGATGTTTATTGCAAGTTGGAACTGTCTTGAAGAAAACAGAGGTTATGAAGTAGTTTGGAGTGAAAAGATTGTGGAGAAGGCATTAAATGCTTATGTGGTTTGATGTGTGAGGTGGAAGAGTGGTTAGGGTGAGCTGGAAGGTGAAGAGGTGGTGGAATACCACCTGGTATTGGTGGTTTCAGGCGTGGAAGAGGAGGATGAACAGTGGTGGCTGTTTGGCGGTATTGGGGGTGGTCAAACGGGGTCAAACCCCGTATATTATAAAAGGGGGTGGTGGATTGGGCTTATGTTTGGGCTAGGGGTGTGTGTGGGCTGGGTAAGGTTTGTTGGTTTTGGTTTGTATAAATAAAAAGGGCCGGTTTGGCTTTTAGCTTAGAAAATCACAAGGACCAATTTTGTAATTATTCCAAAGTTGAGGGGCTGTTGTTGTAAATTCCCACATGTACTTACAAGGACCTATTTTGCCAAAATTGAATAGTACACGGTTATTTTTGATTTTTTTCATTATTTAAAATACCGGGGACTATTTTTGCCAAACTTGCAAAGTTGAGGGGCCTTTTTATAATTTCTCCAAACTTTTAACATAAGGACCAAACCTGCAAAGTTAGATAAACCAAGGACCAAATTTATGATTTTTCCATTTTAAAAATATCCAGGGACCTTTTCTGTAATTTTTCAAACTCCAGGGACCATTATTGTAAATTTGGATTTTTAAGGGACTGTGATTGTAATTTCTCAAAATGTTATCAAAATTGTTCCATTTTGTCATTCATGCATAGTACAAGGGTATTATTTGTAAATTTTTCAGTTTTGAATACCCAGGGACCATTTTTGCCAATTTTGTAACTTGAGGGGTAAAAGTTGCCAGTTTGTGTAAACTTTCATCCAGGGATCATTTGTGAATATTTTTGGTTTCCAAAGGACTTAAGTTGACCTTTCATTCATTTTAAACCTTCAGGGACTAGTTTTGTCAATATTTGAAACTTGAGGGACTGAAACTGCCAATTATGCAAACTTTGTACGTTTTTCATTTGTTTTTGCATATTTTGTATTTGAAACATATAAAACACACTTCAAAGATATTTTAAGTATTATGATGCATTTTGAGTGTTTTTATATGTTTTGGCAGTTCAGATTGGTACAAAATGATGAGTATTTAGACACTCATCATTCCCCCACACTAAACTATTGCTAGTCCCTAGCAATCTATTTGAGAAAAAATTAATGGATTTTTACTCTTTACCAAAAGCCATCACTTCTGGAGTAGCCAGGTGTAAGAACTGTGGCACACCTGATAACCGTGTGATTTTTAGCAAACCACCAGCTGTCAACGGATTTGATTAGTCTTTACCAAAAGCCGTTTGCTTCTGGACTAGCCAACTCTTGATGGAATAGTCAACATCTTGGTGAGCTGATTACCAATTATGGTTTTTCCACGGCCTTTACCACAAGCCATAATCTTGCGGGCTAGCCAACTCATTTGTTTTCGGGGAGTTGAGGAACCATACAATTTTTGGCAAATTGCAAGCCGTAAACGGATTTGAGATGTCTTTACCAAGAGCCGTTTGCTCCTGGACTAGCCAATCCTGTTGTGGGTTAGACATGGAGGATTGATACCATTATTTGCATTTCTAAGTGTGAAAAAACTGGTAATTTTGATCAAATGGGGGTTCTTGATGGAACATGTGTTGTGTTTTGCATTCGTGAGAACGCTCCCCCACACTTAGAACTGAATATTGCCCTCAATATTCACAGTACTTGGTGTCCCACCAAGACTTAGAACGTAAGAAGGTAATATTATTAATCGTTTATTTTACTCTATTTACATACAAACTCACTTTTTTCTTTTTATATGTCTTATACCATTTTTTTTTTTTTTTTTTTTTTTTTTTTTTTTTTTTGAAAAAATATTTTACATATGTACAACATGTGGTTCGTCTCCCCCACACTAGGGTGGTAGAAAAGAGAAAGAAATCAGAAATATGAGTGAAAACCCATATTGCTATGCTTTTGATTACCGAGTCACTAGCTTGACTCGACCTCGAATTGATTTTTCCATGAGGTAGCTTGTTTTTGATTCCCGAGTCACTAGCTTGACTCGACCCCGAATTAAAATTGTCCTTGGGGAAACTAGTTTTTGTTAACCGAGTCGCTAGTTTGACTCGACCCCGAATTTATTGGTCCATGGGGTAAGTTTGGAGATCCGGGACAACCATTGGTTGTATGTCCCCTCCAAAATAGTGTTTTAGCCGATGTCCATTTACTTTAAAATTGGGACCGTCGGGTTGCAATAACTCAACAGTTCCATATGGGTATACTTTGGTTATAGTAAATGGTCCAGACCAACGGGTTTTTAGTTTACCCGAGAAAATTTTCAACCTTGAATTGAAAAGAAAAACTCTGTCACCAACGTTGAAAACGCGGTTCTTTATTTTAGAGTCATGTATCTTCTTAGTCTTTTCTTTATAGATTAAAGAATTTTCATAAGCTTGATTACGTAATTCATTTAGTTCGTTTAGTTGAACTTTACGGTGATCACCCGCTGTCTGAAGGTCGAAATTTGCATGTTTTAAGGCCCAATAGGCCTTATGTTCTAATTCGATCGGAAGATGACATGCTTTCCCGTACACTAGCTTATATGGAGTACACCCTATGGGTGTTTTGTAAGCAGTGCGGAAAGCCCATAATGCATCGTCCAGCTTATCCGACCAAGAGGCACGGTTTTCACCAACCGTCCTCTCGAGAATTCTCTTAATACCCCGATTTGAGACCTCCACCTGCCCACTTGTTTGGGGGTGGTATGCTGTAGAAAGACGGTGAGTTACACCATATTTCAGCATTACTCTTGCAAATTGTTCATTGCAAAAGTGAGTACCACGATCACTGATAATGGCACGAGGAGTCCCGAATCTGGCAAAGAGAGATTTTAAAAATTTACAAACTACTCGGGCATCATTGGTGGGTAAGGCTTTTGCCTCAACCCATTTTGACAGATAGTCGACAGCGACGAGTATATACTTATTCCCTCGTGAAGACGGGAATGGCCCCATAAAATCAATGCCCCACATATCAAATATTTCACAGACTTGGATGGCGTTTTGCGGCATCTCATTCTTTTTAGAAATATTCCCGTGACGCTGACAAGCCTCACAGGTTTTGATAAGTTCATGGGCGTCTTTATATATCGTGGGCCAAAAGAATCCTGAATCAAACACCTTTTTGGCGGTGTAGTTTGGGTTATGATGTCCCCCCGTGGGTCCATCATGACAAGCTTTAAGAATTTCCATGGCTTCTTGGCCATGGATACACCGTCGGATGACTTGATCCGCACATATTTTGAACAAGTAGGGGTCGTCCCAGAAGTAATGTTTTACATCTTTAAAGAATTTTCTTTTCTATTGGGACGACATCCCTTTCACAACGAAATTTCCCGCACGGTAATTTGCAAAGTCAGCAAACCATGGGGTGGTGGTATTATCCCGGGTAGAGATTATATTTAAAGTCTCCAGAGGAAAAGTTTCATTTATTTCTTTTCTCTCGAGAATATCCTGATGAGGATTTTCTAACCGGGACAAGTGATCAGCAGCAAGGTTTTCTGCTCCTTTTTTATCTCTTATGAGAATATCGAATTCCTGGAGGAGCAGGACCCAACGGAGTAGTCTTGGCTTTGCATCCTGTTTAGTGAACAGGTATTTCAAAGCCGAATGGTCCGTATACACCACGCTTTTGTTTAAGATTAAGTAAGACCGAAATTTTTCGAAGGCATATACCACAGCTAATAATTCTTTTTCTGTGGTGGTATAGTGTGTTTGAGCCTCATTCATGGTCTTACTTGCGTAGTGTATTGGCTGAAAATGTTTGGTTTTGCGTTGCCCCAGAACTGCACCAATAGCATAATCGCTAGCATCGCACATGAGTTCAAAGGGTAAGTCCCAGTCGGGGGCAACAAGGATTGGTGCCTCAGTAAGCCTTTTCTTTAAAATAGAAAAAGCTTCGATGCACTCGGGCGAAAAGATGAAAGGAGCATCCTTTTCAAGAAGATGAGTCATAGGCCGGGCTATTTTGGAGAAATCTTGAATGAATCTCCGATAGAACCCGGCATGGCCGAGGAAACTCCTTATTCCTTTAACAGTTGTGGGATGAGGCAGTTTAGCAATAACATCAATTTTGGCCTTATCGACCTCAATCCCACTTTTTGAAATTTTATGGCCGAGGACAATGCCCTCTTTAACCATAAAATGGCTCTTCTCCCAGTTTAGACAAAGATTAGTGTTTTCACAACGTTGAAGCATTTTTTCTAAGTGGGAGAGGCATGATTCGAAAGAATTCCCGATGACTGAGAAGTCATCCATAAATACCTCCATGGTTTTTCCGATCATGTCATGGAAAATAGCCATCATGCACCTCTGGAAAGTGCCCGGAGCATTGCATAACCCAAAAGGCATGCGACGATAGGCAAATGTCCCGTAAGGGCATGTGAAGGTAGTTTTATCTTGATCCTGTGGATCAATGGGAATTTGGAAGTAACCCGAGAAGCCGTCAAGGAAACAATAGTACTCGTTTCCCGCTAGTCTTTCGAGCATTTGGTCCATAAAGGGCAGAGGAAAATGGTCTTTGCGGGTGGCTTCGTTAAGCTTTCTGTAATCAATACATACTCGCCACCCTGTAACCAAACGAGTTGGTATTAACTCGTTGTCCTCATTTGTGATAACCGTAATGCCACCCTTCTTTGGAACACAATGAATTGGGCTAACCCAAGGACTATCTGATATAGGGTAAATCAATCCCGCATCAAGAAGTTTGATAACTTCAGCTTTTATAACTTCGTGGATTTTTGGATTTACCCTTCTTTGATGCTGCACAGTAGGTTAAAGTCCTCTTCCATTAGGATTTTGTGTGTACAAAAATCCGGGTTAATACCCTTTATGTCTGAGAGCTTCCAAGCAATTGCTTGTTTGTGGGACTTTAAAACCTTGAGCAGCGCGGTTTTCTCCTCATCCTTTAAGTCTTTTGCAATAATGACCGGTAACTTATCGTTACCTTCCAAGAATGCATATTCTAGATGAGGAGGCAGGTCCTTAAGTTCAACCTCGGGGAAGTCATCATTTTTCTCAACATATTTGACTTCCACCTTATGAAGTTGTGGAGGTAGAACAGGAATGGGAGAAGGATCTTTGTTCAATAACTCCTCAAGGAGAAGTATATCCCCCTCCGGGTCAATCTCTTGGTAATCAATTCCTTCGGGAACTGAATCACTTTTGAGAAAGGCCTCTAATTCCTCAAGGACGAAATCACTTCCCCCAAACGGAGTGAGGGAAGGAGAAGAATTAGCGATTACGGGATTAGAAGAAGTAGTGGGATTGCCACTTGAAAAATTATCAGCGAATCCAAGGATTTCCTGAGCATACTCCTCGGATGCAATGTCAATGACATCAATTCGGTTGACCGATTCAGCATCATAATTCGAGGAGTATCTCGAGGTTTGATCAAGGTTGAACGTTATCGCTTCATTGCCAACTCGTAACGTGATTTCCTCATCGAAAACATCGATTAATGCACGTCCCGTTCTTAAGAATCCCCTCCCAAGAATGAGAGGAACTCTTGAATCTGCATCGAAATCAACAACGACAAAGTCTGCCGGAAAATGGAACTTTCCCACTCTCACAAATACGTCCTCGGCAATACCGAGGGGACGTGAAATTGAACGGTCTGCAAGCTCGAGAGTCATGCATGTGGGACTAAGTGCCTGAAGAGAGAGCTTTTTCCAAACTGAATAAGGCATTAAGTTGATGCTTGCACCAAGATCGGCCAAGGCAAAGCATTCAACCATACCCGGGAAAGTACATGGTATTAGAAATCTCCCGGGGTCTCCTAGCTTTTCGGGAAGCTGTTTTAACAGAACCGTAGAGCAGTTCTCGTTAAGTGGAGTTCGTGCCATTTCAAACATTTTTTCTTTATTGCTCAACAGGTTTTTGATTGTCGATGCGAATTTGGGCATTAAAAGAAGAGCGTTCGCGAAACTAATATCGAAGTGTAGTTCTTGGAAAATTTGAAAGAATTTTTCCATCTGATGATTAGCTTTTTCACGGAGCTTTTGGTCTTGCAATCGTGAGGGATATGGAATTGTTGTTTTTGGGTTGGCTTTTGGATTTTCAACAGGACCTTCGGTAGTTTCAAACCTGACTTTTTTAAAGGGAGTTGGGACCAGGATAACTGGAGGAGGGATATCATTAGTACCTCCGTTATTATTAGGAAGTACCGTATCCGTAGTATCCTCAGTTTCACATTCCTCTACAGGTATAGGAGATGAGGTAGAGGGAGCTGTAGGTCCTTGGTAAGAAACTCCACTTCTTGTGGTGATCGCCTTTACATCGCCCCTCGGATTAGCGATCGTGTTGCTAGGTAAAGTTGTACCTGAGCCCGAGGGTCGATCATTTAAAGACTTCTGTAAGTTGGACATTTGATTAACCAACATTTTGTTCAGTTCTTCTTGGGATTTCATAAACTGTTTTAATAACTCATCATGTGATGGTCCAGTTGGAACAATGGCTTGATTTTGGTTTGGAAAATTTTGAGCCCGATTGTTCTGGAAATTCCCATGTTGCTGGTTGTTATTACCCTGGAAGTGGTTTTGTTGTTGAGAATTACCCTGTGGGTAATTGTTCTGACCTTGATTTCTGTTATAATTCCCTTGGTTCTGATTTTGAGGAACCTGGTTTTGACTAGAGTTGAAATTCCCTTGGTTGTTATAACCTTGGTTCATCCGGTTCTGGTTCTGATTCTGGTTAAAGTTCTGGTTCCTATTCTGAGGTTGATTAAACCCTGGTGGTCCAATATAGTTATTAGAACGGTAGCTCAAAAGGTTTCGGTCTCCTTGCGGTTGGTAAGAATTACCTCCCGTATTATAGGAACCTTGAGCTGCGGATATGTTTTCACGAGCAAAGCTACTGGAGGCTGGGCACTCTGTGTAGGGATGTGGACCACAGCAAGTTTCACAACTCGGGTTAACAGTTTTGACCTGATTAGGATTATTCTGATGGATACGCAAAACTGCTGTAGACAAATCATCCAGCTTTTTAGCTAGGATTGATATTTCATTGCTTGCCGGAGTGTCTAACTTAAATGAGTCGTTCCTCTCAGCAGAGGAGTCCCAAAAATTATGATGGGCAGTCATGTTTTCGATTAAGTCATAACACTCTTCAGGGGTCCTTTTCATAAAGGTGCCCCCAGCAGCAGCATTGATGGTGTCACGATGACGGAGTGTCAAACCATTATAAAAGGTATCAATAATGGTGACAAGAAGCATGTTATGATTAGGACACCGATCAATTGCAAGTTTGTAGCGTTCCCATGCCTCAAATAAGGACTCTTCGGGAAGCTGTCTGAAGTTGCTGATATCATTCCTCAGCTTTGTGACCATAGATGGTGGAAAGTATTTGGCCAGGAATTTAGTGATCATCTCATCAAAAGTATGGATCGAATTCTTTGGAAGTCGATCGAACCATGAAGTTGCATGATGAGTGAGAGAATAGGGGAACAAGTATAAACGTAGGCCGTCTTCGGTGACGCCATTTTGTTTCATGCTTTGGGTAACAGTTAAAAATTTGTCGAGATGCCTGTTGGCATCGTCACCCGGCAATCCGTGGAACTGGCATGTATTCTGGATCTGTTGTATCATGTGGTGTTTTAATCCAAAATCCGTGGCTCCAATAGTAAGTGGTGCAATTGGTCCACCCCTCCCTTGCATGGTAGGTTGACACAGTTCCTCCATAGTTCGGGTGTCAGGAACTGGCTCATCCTTGGGAAGGAATGGGGGCTCGTCGTTCATTTTTAGTGTGTGTTCTTCTTCAACAATACGTAACTCGGGTACGTTTTTCTTCTTTTTATTCTTTGTTTGTGAATGAGTGCGCATGCACAAAAATTAGTTTTCAACACAAGATCGAGGCAAAACTACAGCGAACTTAAACCAAATAATCACAAATGAACAGCTCCTTTAAAAAAGGTACACTATTCACAAGGATATAATGGTAAGTTTTTAATCTTTTAGGTTTGGGAACTTATTATGTTCACACCCCCAGTTGGTAGGTGTTCTGCCTTGGTTTGCGGTAGTAAACTTTTATTTAATTATATTCACAGTAAAATGTTTTTGGCTTTTCGTGTATGGGTGAAAAAACTTGGACAATATTTTTGAAACTGATTCGTTAACCGAAATCGTTCCTTTAAGATTACTCGCAGGCTGGCGGGAGGAAATAAATGGATCCCTCTTAAGTTCGCAATTTAATGTCAGAACTTACCTTAAACCAACTGTATAGGTTGTAATCGTAAAGATACGAAGTAATTTAACTTCACAGTTTGTTTTGTTGTTTATGATTTGTTTGGTGTTGTTAACACTTCAGGAGAAATGTTAATGAACGTTTTCAGATATGATTTTGCTTTTCTTAAAAATTTACAAAGTGGTGATATTTGTACAGGAGGGTTTTTGAAAACCACTAAACTTTTACCGTTTTAAAATACGCAACAACCTCCCCGGCAGCGGCGCCAAATTTTGACTCCTCCCAAACCAACCAGTCAGCCGTGTGCAGCTGTTAGGCCCACCTGGGAGAAAGTGCAAGTTAATATTGACCGTGGAAGTACAGGGAAATCCCCGGGTCGTTAAATCCCAACGAGATTGAAATTGTATTTGTAAACGGATAGGCGAGTGAGTGGTACTGAGGACAGTAACAAAGATGATTTGAGGGTTGATTATACTACTGATTGCTTTGATATTTGGAAAATATAAAACTATAACAAAAATACAGATATAAGCACAAAATCAGATAATCAGATATCAGACAAAGAAAAGTGGTATTTAACAAGTTACAAACTACAGGGGTTAAAAGTGGAACTTTTGAAAACTTAATATTAAAGAAAATAGAAAATGAAATTTAAACTATGAAAATGATTATTATAATATTTAATTACTATTTAATTAATAAAACTAATTAAAATCTAATTTAAAACTTAATTTAAATTAACTAAAAATTACAACTATTACAAATAAACCTAAAAACTTATAACAATAATTTCTAAACCTAAATAAGAACTTGAAGAAAAGTATAAAAAATGAAAATAAATATTTTTGTCTTTTTATAAGTATTTTATTAATTAATAACTATTTAATTTAATTAAACTATTTTAACTATTTTAAATTACTATTAATGCTAAATTACCTTAGAAAATTATGATAAAATTTATAAAACTATTTAAACACTACAGGAATACTACAAAATTATAAAAACTTGCTAAAAATTATATTTAAGCTAATTGACTAATTAATTACTTATTAATTAATTTTAAGCTAATTTAATTAATTTAAATAAGAAAATTATAAAATGAACAGTGGAAATTATGAAACTATTTTTTAAAAGTCTTAACTATTTTATAAAACTTAGGAAAAATATAAAATTCTACTTTAGTTGATTAAAATTAAAGAAATCTATTTAATTATTAATATTACCTATTTAATTATTTAAACTAGTTTTAAATCTAATAAATAGTAAACTGCTTAGGAAAATTCTAAGAAAATTATTTTAACTACTTTAAGGTACTAAGTAATTTATAAAATTATAAAATTGGACAAGTGCTTATTAATAAGCTAAAATAAAAATTAATTAGATAATTTCTATTAAATAGAAGCTATCACTATTTTTATGTTTGCTTTTTCTGGTTTTTCTTTTATAAAACTATTTAAATACTTAAATAATGAAACTTTTACAAAAACAACTACTTTGGAAATCAAGAATAAGCACTGAGAGTGCTTATAAGCTTATACAGTTGACTATGGTTGACTAAACTAGGAAATAAGCTAAGTTGAGGTTATGTGGGGTCCACTATGATGAAATCTGGTTTATCTAAGTTACTTACACCTAATTAAGCTAAATATGGTGAGATAAGCTCCTAGGATAAGTTGGAAATCCCAAATAAGCACTTGCTTATTTCTCTTCTGACTCAGAAATGGGACAGAGTTTGGGGACAAGTTTAGGTGGGGTCCACTGATCTTTAGGTCAAACTAAGGGTCAAGTTTTGAACCTGGGTAGGAGGGGGGTTGTAATATGCTAAGTTTGAGGTGTGGGACCTACTGGTGTGGGTTGCAGCCACCACTAAAGTTGGTGGTGTGGTGGTGGTAAGCTGATGCAAAGGGGAGTTTTTGTTCCCTGCAGTTGTGTTCCAAGGGTTGTGGGGTCCACAAGAGTAAATCAGGGATCAAGCTAAGCCTAGGGGTTCAAAGATGGGTTGTTAAGCTACACAATAAACCAAGAAGCTAGGCTTTTGGCTTACTAATAAGCTCTGTGTGAGCCTTTGAATTGATGATCATACACTGAGTACTCAGTATAGCTTGTTTTACACAGGTCACAATTTGGATCCTAAAAGCTATGCCACAATAAGCTAAAAGCTAAACTAAACCTAGATATGAAAAGGGTGACTAATAAGCTACAAATTAAGCTAATGGTTGGGGTGTGGGGTCCACTGGAGAGCACACTAGGGGTCTTGGTATTTTGACTAAAACCTGTGCACAGGGCAATGTTTTTGCCCTGCAAGTGATTTCCCTAGCTTATGGAGACCAAGGTAAAATTGCTAAAAATATAAGTTGATTAGGATCTTAAAATAGAGCTGGTAGATAACAATTCCACAAAAACTCAAGGCTTGAATATCAATACACAAATCTATAAAATTCCCACTAGTTTTGAGAAAATCTGAGAATAACCATTTGACTTTTCATGAAACTTGAGTTGATTTGACTTATGTGAACTTTGAACTTAATCTAATTACTAAATATGTTGTAATAAGTTATAATAAGACTTAATTAAGTTATTCTAATGACTTATGAGTAGATATGATGAGTTATGGACTCAGATTTCACCACAGTTAACTGTGGTGATGGAATGAGTTTGATTTTGACTTTTTGTGGTAATTGAGACCAAACTAATGGTCAAACTGACCTTATATGAACTTAAGTGACTTATGTAAACACAGAACAACAACAATAACATACAACTTAGTGATGCAATCCACTGATCCAAACACACCTATAACTAGACTGTTTTGAGATTTAAATAGCTAAAGGCTATAAGAACTTATTCTACTGATCCATACTAACTTATTATGATATATTAGATCTAATTAAGCACTTAGAAACAGAAAATGGCTATCAAAACACAAGAACACAAGATATACTATGTTGACTGATTGATTTTTATTTTTTTAGTAACTAATAATTCAAACAAACAAGATACTATTCTAAGGTTATATTATCATTATATAATACTGAATAAGCAATAAACAACTAAAGCAATAAGCAATGAACAAAGCTATACTATAAAGACAGTTATGAGAATTTTGTGAACTTACAAAGTTGCTTTCCTGCTTGAAACCAAGAACCAAGAACTCCTATTTCCTCCCCTGAGGATCTAAACCAATATTCCAAGCTGCTTCCTTTCCAAATTACCTCTGAGACCCAGAAATCAAGAACAAATGCCACAGTTTGACTTTCTTTGACCAATTTGTAATTTGTGAGATTTTTTATATTAAACTGATTAGTAGGTTACTAAAAGCTGTATTGAGCTTATGGGAGCTTATATGAGCTTATTCAATCCATATAATCAAACAGTAACAAGTACAAAGCTTATTGAGTTTTTTAGTATGAAATTGAAAATTGCATTCACTAAGATAATAATACAAACTTGCTTTTTATTAACTTAAAAGATCACTAGTACACTGAGAACACTTAAACTGAAACTTGAAAGATTAAAATTACACTTGAACTTTTTAAAACACTAATACGACATACACTTTTTAAATTAAAACTAGATAGCATACTCCTCTGCTTCTCTTCATCTTTATAGGCTTCAATTAGGTTTAGGAATATCTTCTGATCTTTTCCCACTTCATCTGAGCCATCCATTATGTCCAATTGATATCCACCGTTTAAACTCACTTTTGGCGCCAAAGTCCTCCACGTTAACGTGAAGGCAAAGGGTTGTAATTAAAGATTGTTGGGAGTTTGTGGAGGTGTCAGGAGGCAAAAGGTGATGTTTATTGCAAGTTGGAACTGTCTTGAAGAAAACAGAGGTTATGAAGTAGTTTGGAGTGAAAAGATTGTGGAGAAGGCATTAAATGCTTATGTGGTTTGATGTGTGAGGTGGAAGAGTGGTTAGGGTGAGCTGGAAGGTGAAGAGGTGGTGGAATACCACCTGGTATTGGTGGTTTCAGGCGTGGAAGAGGAGGATGAACAGTGGTGGCTGTTTGGCGGTATTGGGGGTGGTCAAACGGGGTCAAACCCCGTATATTATAAAAGGGGGTGGTGGATTGGGCTTATGTTTGGGCTAGGGGTGTGTGTGGGCTGGGTAAGGTTTGTTGGTTTTGGTTTATATAAATAAAAAGGGCCGGTTTGGCTTTTAGCTTAGAAAATCACAAGGACCAATTTTGTAATTATTCCAAAGTTGAGGAGCTGTTGTTGTAAATTCCCACATGTACTTACAAGGACCTATTTTGCCATAATTGAATAGTACACGGTTATTTTTGATTTTTTTTCATTATTTAAAATACCGGGGACTATTTTTGCCAAACTTGCAAAGTTGAGGGGCCTTTTTGTAATTTCTCCAAACTTTTAACATAAGGACCAAACCTGCAAAGTTAGATAAACCAAGGACCAAATTTATGATTTTTCCATTTTAAAAATATCCAGGGACCTTTTCTGTAATTTTTCAAACTCCAGGGACCATTATTGTAAATTTGGATTTTTAAGGGACTGTGATTGTAATTTCTCAAAATGTTATCAAAATTGTTCCATTTTGTCATTCATGCATAGTACAAGGGTATTATTTGTAAATTTTTCAGTTTTGAATACCCAGGGACCATTTTTGCCAATTTTGTAACTTGAGGGGTAAAAGTTGCCAGTTTGTGTAAACTTTCATCCAGGGATCATTTGTGAATATTTTTGGTTTCCCAAGGACTTAAGTTGACTTTTCATTCATTTTAAACCTTCAGGGACTAGTTTTGTCAATATTTGAAACTTGAGGGACTGAAACTGCCAATTATGCAAACTTTATACGTTTTTCATTTGTTTTTGCATATTTTGTATTTGAAACATATAAAACACACTTCAAAGATATTTTAAGTATTATGATGCATTTTTGAGTGTTTTTGTATGTTTTGGCAGTTCAGATTGGTATAAAATGATGAGTATTTAGACAATCATCACTAACACTGAAATTGTGAGACCAAACTTACTTTTTTTTTTTTTTTTTTTTTTTTAATGCAGCTTAAGGTGCATACAATCATAGCAAGATTTTTTAGGAATATTACTTGCTTTTGTGTGGTAATGTATCCTTTAGATCTTACCATAATGTAACGAATCTTTCATCGTTAAGTATTCCCTTTCAAGGTCCTCACGAAGAAAACGAGGTTCTCCTAAAAAATATTACAGTTAAAATAGATCTCAACATCAAAAATCCACACAAATATTAGGAACAGAAAAAATTGATGTTTGAGAACTTCAAATCAGAGTCAACTAAGATATCATATTCTTATATCCGTTACTTTTTGGCAACATTCACAATAGTGTTATCCTTTACGCATGAGGAATAGTTAACACCTTTGTCTTTTGCACATTGTCATTTATTTTGTTCTTGTTTTATTTTAGCACTTTTAGTCGAGCATAACAATAGTAGGTAGACCGGTATAAAACGAGCTTTAAAAAGTACTAAAAGGTGTCAAATATTTCTCATAAACTAATTCAAGCAATAACTTTTAGTCATTACGCACATTTTAGTTCATCAAGACGCAAATCAGATGCTTCTTATTCATATAGCCAACGAGTAGTAAATGGACAAAACATGTTATATTGTAACTATAAACAAACTTGATACTAAAAAAACATATGTATCAACTAGCTAGATAGTCACATTCGACACAAACCACTAATCATTATTAATTCTCGTGACTTTCGTTTATTATGTCACATACAATAAATCATGGTCACAATTTATACCAACTTATATCAAGCATGTATTTTCAAAAAATCTTAAAACATCCGAAATCACTAATATGCACATATATTTTCAATTTATTAATAGAATTCTGATCACTAAAATTGTTTATAAAGAACAAATATGTTTTGCAAAACATATACACAAATACATTCGAGCTATAACAATACTATGCAAATAAAATTGCAAATAGATAAGATAAACATAAAACAAGCAATAATTATATGAGTAACAATAAAAAAACTTGAGGTTCAACATAACGATAACACGAGATTGTGTTATTTGATTCACTTGAGGGAATCATAATAAAACTTGAAGTTTTATTTTTTTTCTTCTTCTAATATAACATGAGGTTATGTCATTGATTCTATTAATTGAATCAAATTAGAACGTGAGGTTCTTTTTTTTTTCATCATCATAACATAAGGTTATGATGTTGATCTTTATGATAAGATCATATTAGAACTTGAGGTTCTAATTATATATATATATTTTTTTACTCATAACTTGAAGTTATGATATTTTTTTTTCAGTCATAACATGAGGTTATGATTTTTTTTTCATATTGATTCTTGAAAGAACCATATTAGAACTTTGAAGTTCTATTTTTTTTCGACATAACATGATGTTGCATTATTTTTATTTTCTCTTTGTAGTCAAAAAAAAAAAAAAAAAAATTTATTGTTCTTCATAACTATAAAAAAATATTAATAGAAAAAAAAAAAAAAAAAAAAAAAAAAAAAAAAACTTAATAATGTTCTAACAGCATCAACTATGATGAATGTAATCAGAAGCTATTCGAATCACTGACGATCAAGTATAGATGCATGTAGATATTCTAATTTATAGACAACAAGATTCTGTGAAGGATGATAATATAAAAACTAACAAAATAGATTTGCATATAATATAGTAAATTAGTTGTAAATATATGACAAAAGAGGCATTGGGTGTCAATTAAAGATTTCATGTTGTTATGGTTCATCTACGTTATATCTGCCGTTGATTGTAAAAAAAAAATAATAATACGCATGTGGCTATAGCCAAAGACTATCATAAGAAAACGTACCTCTATAAAACAAAACAAAAAAAAAATTGTTAGAGCGTGAATATATATATAGATAACATTATTATTTAATAAGATCTACGGCACAAAAAATTAATCAAAGTGGAAGAGTAAACTTATCTTTACGATGATGTAATGTTCAAACCGCAAGATCGTTCTTTCAGTTAAAAGCGTGCTGATAACGTGTTATGAAAAATCATAAACAAGAAAGAGAGATGTAAGGAGAAGAGATAATTCTTATTCAATCATCATCCAATAGGTTATAAGTAAGATCTATTTATAAGATTAATAGTCTAAACCTAACTTGTTACTAAAGATTAGATGAATAGACATAAGCCCAAAAGCCCATAAGTAATATTTTACAATAATATGCAAATCATTAGATTTCTACTTAAGATGACATGAGTAAAAATGACCCATTTTACCTGTTAAAAGTGTCAAAACACATAGGCTAACATAATAATAACAAACAACTTTCACGGCCACCACTAATAAAGTAATAATGGCAATTGGCAAACACATAGTTAAGAATGTTACCCGCACATAAAATTCAACAAATCATGTGCTCGCGTACCTCCAATCCAAACATATATATTGAATGACAATGAAGCAAAAAAGTGTCGTGAGAAAACTATGTAGGTCAATGTAATACCAAACAATTTGTTAGCTAAAAGTTTTTATCATCACATAAAAGAGCAACGAACAATCTCCTTATGTGACTCTAATCAAAACCTGCATATTAATGTCAAACCAACAAAAAATGGACTCCTTAAACACTTATTGGTGTGGAAAAACATGCGGGTTTTATAAAATACCAAACAATTTATTGGCTAAGCCACAAACAATGTCATATACACGTGAGTAATGTTGTTATTCTCACATAAAACCAACGAACTATGGGTTCTATGCACTTCCCATGTATATTGCCGACATTTTATTTGCAACCAATTATCGTGTATATGATAATCGATAACTTCTTGGCGGTACCTTTTATAGAGGCATGGATAGGCCCCGTCAAGTAACAATTGAATTTAATGATGAATTAAATAATTACAAAAATGAAGATGTGTACAAACGCAACTTATGAATGCATTAGAAAGTGGATTTGCATAAACTATAAAAGCAACTTATGAATGCAATTGGAATCAATAAACTTACGCTTCGTACGTTACCGAATGAATTGGAATCAAAAGGGTCGTGAGAAAAGTGAATTTAATTATTTTCTTATTTACCAGTTATGGCCAAGACTAAACTTAAGGTAATAAATGAGTACAAAGAGTAATTAAACCATGAGGTTGAAACAATTGTTACATATCGTTTGAGTTAAGTTTATTGGTTCACTTAGTTTTTTTTTTTTTTTTTTTTTTTTTTTTTTTTTTTTTTTTTTTTTTTATGAAAAGGTGAAATATTATTAATCACAAAATAGTACAATAGGATTCAAACAAAACATGGACATACCCCATGATTTGTATTACAGAAAACTATTAACAAATAAGCTATCAAAAGAGCAGCATTCTATAGCACTAATACTTTTTACTACATACAATTCTCAAAACTATAACCATATACATGTATAATTCCTGCACATTTATTCTATATTTCTTTTGAATCTTCTCAACTGTACATTCCACTTAGCTTTCACATTCTTTACATTCTCAGTATCCTTGACAATAAAGCTCATAATTCTCCATTTGATACTGTTTATCATATTCTGCACCAACGCATCAACAGACCTTTCACTATTCTTGAAAGTTCTTGAGTTTCTCTCTTGCCAAATAAAATACACAGTTGCACCCAAAACTAGCCTCCTGATAATACTCCAAATGTTCCTACTAGCTTTCAACTTGGAGAACTCTTCTATGATTTCTTTAATGTTGATTATAGTTTAATATCAACTAGGGGTACCTATGCGTTGCAACGGCGGGTACCCTGTAATACTAATTTTCGACGAATAATATTTCTATTGTGACAACTTACAAACGTAGATAAGGATGATTAAGTTGGTACGTTGTTGACTGCATTGCTAACTCTTTTGATGATGAAGTGTTTGGGTTATGATTTAACAATAAATAAGTGCCTTGTTTGATTTGTATTATGTGGTATAATAATTGTAATTTTAAGACATGGGGTATTTAAAGAATAACATTAATTAAATATGTTGAAAGTTTTGTACCATATGCTTTATAATATGTATTGTTTAAAATCAAGTTCAGGAGGCAAATAAATGTTTGTACCATACGTTATAAAACTTGTATTGCTTAAAATTAAGTTTTGATGTACATTTAAATTTTAATAGAGAGAAGTGTCTTCCTCCATTATAAGATATCAACATAACAACGTAAATGGAATTAGTTGATGTGAAGTGTGAAGGGTTTTAACAATTAAGTGAGTCTAATACTAACATTTATGCAATTAGATAAGCGAAAAAGGATTTAATAAACTTGAAATGTTAAGAAACTCTTATATATCTTATATTTATTTTTTAAAAGGTAATTAACTATCTCAGAAGGTTTACACAATAAATCAATTTTACATTATCTTAAGCATGACTTCAACTCACAATCATTTAGTTAAGGAACATTCTCACACATGAAATGTCATTGAGACACAAACCTTTTGATTCTTATAGTTAATGTTATAAGAATAACACAACACTTTAATAACGTTATGTAACTTGATAAATGAGGTATAATTGATTTAGGGGTGTTCACGGTTCGGGTAATTAACCGAATAAACCGAAAACCAAACCGAACCGAATTAAAAATTCGGTTTTCGGTTTGGATATGGGTTTGTTTATCTGAACCGAAAACCGAATTTATATAAATATATATGTTTTTTATATATTTATATTATTTTAAATATAAAAAATGTCCATTAAAATTTTATACTAATATAAAAAACACTTTTTTATGTTTGAAATATTTTTTTTGCCAAAAATATATATAATTAAATAAAAAAAATATATATAAATAGTGTAATTCAAGTACAAAATTCGGTTTTCGGTTTTGACCCATAACCGAACCGAAGTTCGGTTCGGTTCTCGGTTTGGTTCGGTCATAGATATTTTTTGTTCGGTTCGGTTTTCGGTTATGACAAAAAAAAATTTTTAACCGAACAACCCGAACCGAATAAACCGATTAACCGAATCGATGAACACCCCTAAATTGATTTCACTAAAAGAAAGAAGACACGTTCTAACAAAATAATTAAATAGTTTCGCAACAACTTGCGGTCTTTTATCAACCTTGTTAATAACATTCATAATAAGGAGCATATTAGTTCAAACAAAATTTATAGAATGACAAAACTATATTAGTTCATTGGTGTAACTAAGATAATCAAATCACATAAACGATGTAACTCAAAGTAAACACAAATAAAAGATTAAACTTACATACTACTAGTACTATTTAGTACTCCTAGTTTGATTGAGGAAATTTAACAAACAGCTGGTGCTCACAATTCACACAAACCTCAGCTTTTAAATTCCATCTTTTTGCATGAAATAAACTTTTAAATTCCACGTCACCATCTTATCCATTCACCGTTTAATCTAACACGTGTTGCTTCACTTGGCACACCCTGTAAAACTGATTCTTTATCTAACTCCTTGCAGTCCCAGAATTTTATTTCTCGAATAGATGACATATTGGTTAACCACATAGGCAATTCTCGCACTCCAAATTCACCAATCGTTAACTCTCTGAGTGCATTGAGGTGTTTTATCTCTTCCGGGAGTGACTCCCAATGCTCCCAACCTATCAATAATAAAGTATGAAGATGGTTCCCCAACTTCTCGATGCCTGAGAGACTTGGGAAAGAATGGAGCTCCTTCGAGAATGGACCTATTGCCAATCTGTTCAACAAGGAAAGACAGTCAAATCCCCCAGGCAAGCAAGTCAATTTGTTGCAATATCTGACTGTTAGGTCCTTCAAAGAACATCTCTGGTTGTGCAAATCCCCTATTTCTAAAAGACTTGGACAGGAGAAGATCTCTAAAGTCTGCAGAGATGTGAGGCCTTGTATGCTTCGAACGGACTTTAAATTTTCACAACCCCATATCTTTAAATATTTGAGAGGGTGTTGAAGAGATTCATCTAAGAGAAGGATCTTTGGGCAATTGAAAATGTCTAACTTCTCGAGGACCGGAGATAACATAGTTGAGCTATTCACTGCTGCATGTGTCCACTTTTCAAGGTTTTTCATACGCCAGAGTTTCAATGATCTCAACGATGGAGACATGGGCTTCCTTTGGTCTGAAGAACTACTTAAGCACGTCACCATGTCCATATTCTCTAAAACTAGATTCTGAAGGTGTGGCAGGTCTTCCAGCATTGGAATATTGACGCAGTTGCGACAATTAAATAAAATGATTTTCACAAGCTTGGCAAGGGGGATCCAATTCCTTTCGGTTTTAATTTTCATCTTCAATGCCCATTCTGGAAAACTATCACCTGAAAAGTTTTCAATTTTTAAGATTTTCACATTTGGAGAGGATTGCAAGCCATCCAGTACCTCCTTGTCATTTCTGTCAGCACCTTCATCACAACTACTCCATCGGTATACAATCATCTTTAAATTTGGTTTTCTTGTTAAATCTGCCTTCACAGCATCTTCTTTGCTGTCAATTTCTTCAAGATTGCAAATATGGAGCTTCCCACCAACGTGTTTTAAATGGCCTAACTCTTCTATTTGGCGTCCTTTCTGTCGGCCCACTTGAAAGGATGACAATGTTCGAAGAGAAGTCAATAGCACCACATCCTTAGGAGCTTGAACACGTGAATCATACACAAGATGGCGCAAGCTTATCAAATTTCTCATTTCCTGTGGGAATTGAAATTCTTTAGAGCAGTAAAGCAGCTTCAGAGTTTGCAAATGGTAAAGTTTACCAATAGATTTTGGAAGAGTTCTGATGCTGGTGTATGACAGATCGAGATACCTAAGATGCACCAACTCTCCGATTGACTCAGGTACCTCCTTTAGGCTAGATGAATTCAACTTTAGGATACGCAAGCACTTGAAATATTGAAATGAAATGCTCTCCATGCCTCTACCCACGGAGAACAATGTGTGCAGAGTTCTACGTGTCATATCCTCTTCAAATTTATAGGAGAATGAATCATCATAACCTTTTCTGTACAGAGCAAGGTGTTTTACAGGTGGAATTTGTACATCATAGCTTGTTGCAAAGGTTTCTTGTCTTGAAAGAGATAACAAAAGATCATGCACCAGATCATGCATCTGACATGATTTAATGTCACCAAATTGATCCCTTGTAACGTTTTGAAACAAAGAATTGTTTACAAGAATTTGGATAAGATCATATCCCACATCCTCAATAGCACCACATCCTCCATCTCCTTGGTTCCCTATCGATGATTTCATCCTTCTCAAAGATCGAACAGTACAAAAGGCATTGCTTTACCATAGAATTTGGGAGATTATCAAAACTTAATTTCAAGATGCGTAGAATTCTACCCTCTTCGTCTCCATCCCAAGACTTGCTTTCTTGGATGGACAACCACTTGCGTATGTCAGTATTGTCGTTAGTATTGTAACGACGCAACATGCTTCCTAGAATATCTACCAACAAGGGCAAACCATCACACCTTCTCACAATATCACGTCCTATACTTTCAATTAATGGCAGCAACGGTAACGCTCTTTCTTTAAACGCTCTTTCTTTAAACATGTCCCAAGAATCATCATATGAAAGACTTCCTAAAGGATGCGAATCCTTATTAATGGTAGCATTCGTACCAATGTTTAGTTTCCGTGTAGTAACAATTATGCCACTTCCATCCACTGACTTTACACATAGCATACACTTCCTGAAATCATCCCAATCTAGCAACTCTTCATCCCAGACATCATCTAGGACTAGCAAATATCTTTTGGATCCCAACTTCTCTTTAAGATCTTTAATTACATTAACCCTAGTAAAGGACTTAACTTTCTCTCCTGCAAGAGACTCATAGATATCTGCGAGAAGTGTATCGACTTCGACCTTAATTGACACACACAACCAAGCTCTAACATTAAAATGTTGCTCGATTTTGGGATTATTGTATACGGACTTAGCCAAAGTAGTCTTTCCAATGCCACCCATTCCCACAATGGGCACAATGGTAAGTCTTTCTCCTTCTCTTGAATTAGTTAAAAGCTCAACAATGCGTTGTTCATCTTTCTCTCTCCCAACGATTTTGAATCCGTCTAAGTCTGGAACAGTACCCGGGCGGTAGCTATTCCCAGCTGGTTCAAACTGTTCATCTTGAAGTTGTAAATTGTTTGCTCGTGCATAAATATGAGACAACTCTTTGTTAATGTTTGCAATTTTATGACCCATGTCTCTACCAAATGATAACTTTTGCAACTTTGGGAAACAGAGTATCTTTCTAGCCTTGTTACCCTGGTATCGTTCCTTCACCTCACGCCTCAACATTTCATAGTCAACCTCATCCAACACATCATCAGCTTCATCAACTACCCTTTTTAGCTGTTTCAGCCACTCCAGCACGACACCTGTACTCTTTTTCCCCTCTGCATCACTTAACTTTGCACGAATCATCTTCAAAGTGTCATGAAGTTCGGTCACCTTTTCTCTGTAACCTAATGCAATTGAAACTTCTTTTGCAGCTATGGAGAAAGCCTTTTCTAGTATTGCCTCGGCAGCGACAGTTACTAAAGCATCAACCATTTTGCTGTTGAGAAAAAGAAAGGGAGAATCAGTTACCGGATTAGTTTATTAAATACATTGACTTAATGAATATCAAGAGAATCGAGGTTTCGACTCTTACTCATACAAACTACTCGTTTCTTATCAAAATAATTGTCTAATAACAAAAAATCACGTTTTGAGAAAAACAGAACTATTACGGAGTACATATTTATCTTTCTTATATTGCGGAAAATGACAGTTTTACATTTCAGTAGCTAATTTATGATTTCTTTAAAGTTTATAATAATAACCTCAAGTTAATATAATATGATATACTCAATATAAATTCTCTATTAGTGGACAATTAATTTAAAATAACTTAAAAAAGAAAATTGACAATAAATTTGGAACGGAAGAAGTATTCAAAAGGGTGTTCAAGGATCTTTTCATTTTCATTTAATAAATCTTTTATATAATAAAAGAATTACATTATTTAGGAGCAATTTTGCCAAAACAATCTTGTTGAAAAAGAATTTGGACCAATCAGGTTACACTATTTTGACACGTGGCAAAATCAAGCAATGTGATTGTCCGATATCAAACTATTAATTATTCATCTAATTTATACAACGTACTATAAACCATACATATGTGTCACTTTTGTAATAAAATAAAATAGGCCCCATAAAAAAAAGTAATTCATAAAACTTTAGTTGTTAAAATTTCAAATAAATTACACTTATCAGTTTCCATTTCTTTAAATAACTTCATAAATTTATAAATTCCTCATATACTTTATATTTTACCAAAAAAACAAATAAATAAAAAATACAACGATATGTTGTTATTATTTATAAATATTACTATTAGTATATATTAAACTAATTTATTTGCACAGAATTGTAAATATAAAAAGAAAAACACAAGTTAATGTGACATGTAAATGAATACACGAAATTATACATATACAAACTAGTCTTATTCTTCTTTACGAAATTAAGTAAGGATATCCGGAAAAAACTTTTTAACTATCGACATACAATAACGACTCATGTTATTCCTCTTTATAAGTTTAATCCGCACGGGTTTAAAAATCGGCTTAAATTACTATTAAGGGTTATTACAAAAAAAAGTTACTAAAGTTTTCCAGAAATTTGACCTAAGTTACTAAAGTGTTTTTTTTTTTTTCCATCCAGGTTACTCATGTTTACGGGTTTGTTTAATACGTTACTGAACTTTGTAAATGATGACATTGTTTATTTTTTAAATACAAAACGGTCCTTGTAGTTTGTCGGGTTGTACGGAATTAGTCCCTAGACCACTATTTCTGTTAGTTTGACCGTTTTTCTTACGTTTTCGCCTGTTTTCTTATGTTTTCAACATTTTTTATACGTTTCGTCTGTTTTTATACGTTTTCAATCGTTTTCATCCTTTCTTATTCATTTACATCCATTTTTATACGCTTTTACCATTTTTTCTTACGTATAAAGACGGACGAAAACGTATAAAAACGGTTGAAAACGAATAAAAACGAAAACGGACAAAAAACGTATAAAAATGGTTGAAAACATAAGAAAACGGGCGAAAACGTAAAAAAAAATGGTCAAACTAACAAAAATAGTGGTCTGGGGACTAATTTCGTGAAACTCGACTAACCACAAGGACCGTTTTGTATTTAAAAAATAACCAATATCATCATTTACAAAGTTCAGTAACATATTTAACAAACCTCGTAAACATGAGTAACCTGGATGAACAAAAAAAAACTATAGTAACTTAGAACAAATTTCTGGGAAACTTTAGTAACTTTTTTTGAGTAATAACCCTATTATTAACAAGAATATAAATATCAAAATGAACACCATATCTTCATATGAATCCGTGCTGACCTTTCTATGCAATTATACATGCTACATGTATCTTTTATAAAGTTCATTTTATTTTCGAGAGAAAGGATGTCCAATTTTTATTAGACAGTGTACAAAAAAAAGTATAATGAGCTCAATGCAGATTTTACTGGTTTATCTTCAATGTTGTTTTTTTTTCGGCAATCGTGATTTCCGACCTTTTGGCCAACTAATCCATGAGGTTTGAACCCACCGCCACACAGACTCAAAATAGGTAAAGCCCTCCCTTTTCACGAGGTTAGCGTAGCCACTTAAAGTTGTTTGCACCTAGCACCGCCACACCTTTAGGGTTGTTCATATGCGCAAAAACCCTTGGTTGTTGTGTTCATTTTACACTTGGGAGTTATAGTAGATTTATTAATTGTATTATCCATAGTGCTTCCAATAAATATTTATGAATATAATTGGTTAAACCAAGTACGTCTCAACTAAAATATAACACATATATAGAGCAATCAATAGGTTGATACTATCAGTCTCACTATGGATATAAGTTTTCCAGATTAAAAGCTTCGAGTTAGTTGATGTAAAGCATTTCTTATATCGAAAGGACACATTTCTTTTATGGGGTGATGATTTGATCCTTTGATAGTTTTTTAAAAAATTGGCTTTGCAATTCAAAACGGGTTAGCTGCGTAGCTTGTTGCTCGTTTGCCTTGCACCTCTATGTAAATCGAAAGAATGCAAATTTAAAAAAAAAAAAAAAAATCAAGAAAAAGCCCTCGCGTGCATTGGTATTATAACTAGTACACACTTATAAGATGTTTCAAAATAAGGCCAATAATTTAAACTAGCGCGATACCCGGGGGTTGCAGATATCGGTCCTTGCCGCCTTCCTTAACAAGCCCTCGAGTATCAAAGTGGGAGAAGTGAGTTGTAATTGTTAAAGCTAAACAGTAACAACCACATGACTTCGATAGTTTTTTCATGATGTCGGGAACATAAAAAGGAAAATGCGATTTATTTGACTCACCTCCACGTAATGAGAGCTTTCATCGCGTGGAGGCCGGTGAGTTCTTTTATCATGGGACTAACATTTTTTCTTATTACATCAAAAAGCTCTACCTTCATCTTCTATAAGACCCTTGATCATAATTCTAAATAATCCAATATATAATAAAAAATATTAATTTATACTTTCATGTTTAATTTTATATATACTTAAAATATAATCATTGAGTGCACAGTGTTTGGGTAAATATGAAATTTCAAAATTAAAGAAGAGGAGATATGAAATTACCCCTAATAAAAAAACATAACCGAAAATTAAATGTACATAAAAGATTTTAGAAATAGTCATAATTAAATACCAAACTTTTCTTACATACCAAGGGACTCATCCCCATCATCCATCTAAAAATAAATCAAGGGTTGAGATTAAAAACATTTTAATATTTCACCCATTTTTATAATTTAAATATCTCTTAAACCGTTAATCGTTAAGCGAAAATAATTACACCATCGCGACTAACATTTAATTATCTTTCTATAGACGGGCACTTTGATATACTTTCGACAAAAAAATTTTCGTCTTTTTCACGTTTTTTTTCATGTGATATATCACATATGATTTTTTCGGCCACGAAAAAAAAACGTGAAAAAATCGAAAAAAAAATTTTGACGAAAATACATTAAAGTGCCTATTTATAGAAAGATAATTAAATGCTTGTCGTAACGGTATATTTTTTTTTTTTTTTTTTTTTGCTTAACGATTAACGGTTTTTAATATTTGAAAAAAAATGATGAAAATGAGTTTTTTAAATTGTTGAGATTAATCTCATCCATTAGATCAAATAAAGATGGAGAGAAGATGAAGGGTGGAGATTAGTCTCTAAATAAAAGTTTGGTCCTCAAATGATTTTAATTCATGCTTTTAATGTAAATTGGTAGTTTTATGTTACGATAGTAATTTTTCATTCAAATGCTTCTAAATGAGGTGTTAACGAGGAAGAGTGCGAGCCGCCGCGTTGCGGCGGAGCAGTGAGTATTCGTTTTTTATGTGCTCTTTTGATCTTGTGTTCGTGTTTTTATTCACATAATTGTATCGTTGTTGCAAAAGTTTTTAAGGTACTCTCATTAGTTCTATGTGTTTCGGATGGGCTGGGCTAATACAATGAAACCGGGCTGGATGACGCAAATTTGGCGTCACAAAAAATGACAAAATTGACGCTCTGTTATATATAGCAAGTACCACGTACTTAACAACTCTTGTCGCTGTTCATTCGACTCTAGGCATGATACAACGTATATGATTTGCTTAAACAAATGCATGTGTCTATACTCTATATTCCCTAGCTTTGGGCTACCGATTTTATTGATGCTTGGGCCTAGCCCATTTTTATTCCTAGTAGGCTTTTACATTCGGTTTATGCACTGTATAAACTGGGCTAATTGTTGTGACGTCAAATTGACGCAACCCGTGAGGCAACGAATCAGGAGCCACCGATTTGACGACATATTATATATATAGTAATTTGCATTTAGAAACTATATACGTTACTATTTAATTATTTGAATTGTTTAATTCTTTTGACTAGTTTTCAAATTTGCTTTTGTTAACGAAAGATGCTTGAGATGTGTTGTATTGTATATTTGTATGCATCGATATGATTGTACTGCTACTTAATTCTGAAGGATCTGCGAACGCGAATATTAATTTTGAATATTAAAATACGTTTTAAATTATGAAATCATTCACAAATTATAAAGTCATTTCGCAAATTATGCATGTAACCGTTTCGCAAAATATGAATTCGCTTCGCAATTTATGAAGATTTTCACAACTATTGTGACTTCACAAATCAATCGCAAAATGCAGGGCTATTTTATAAATTGTTTTAAAATGTGGTCAAAAGATATACTTTATCCTCTTAAATGATTATTTAAATCATGGTTGTCAGGATCCCGATCCTGATCTTAGGATCTTACGATTTTACGATACTGCAAAGCAAAAACGATCCGGATCTTACATAGGATCTTTGAAAGCTTAAGATCTTATAGGATCCCGATCTTGACCATAGGATCTTAAGATCTAATCCGATCCGATCATACTTTTCTCGGATAACAAACTAAAAAACTGCACATTTCTAGATTATTTTTTTAGAATTTAAAAAACAACATGTTAATCTTATTAAAAATTTCATAATCATAATTTATGACAACATTTTGATGCAACATTCATATAATTTTGTTTTTATAATATATAATAATTTGTAAATTTGGATCTTACGATCCCGATCCGATCTTACGATCACGATCTTGCAAAGACAAAAACGATCTTGGGTAGGATCCCGATCTTGAAAACCTTGATTTAAATTATTAACTCTTTAAAGTATAAAATATAGTGTTTGAACTTGTTTAATTTGTAAATTTATGTATCTTTGATATGCTTCGGCATTTTGAAAATGTCAACAGTGGTACTATAATGAAAGTTTATCACTCATGTTCATATTAATGTTAGATTTCACACGTTAACAGACTTTAGATTAATGGAAGTCGAGAAATTGAATAATTGTATACGTATATAGCCGAAAGTCTAGTAAAGTGGTCTGTCACAAGGAATTATTAATGGATATGTTTCAGTATTTTCATACGAATGCAAAGAGGATTAACTAAAAGCCTCTTAATATCCTTGTGTGAAACTACCAACTAATCCACATCTGTTAACCCGAGGTTTTGCTTTACTACATGCATTGTGACTTGTGAGTAATATTGATGAATGATGAAGCTGCGAACTGGATTTATCATGTTTGCTTTGTTAATAAGAAACATAAAAGTGTATTAAAAAAATGAAACCATACATCGTATACAAGCATTTCAAGCAACATATATCATATAAAAAAAATACAACTTGATTCATAAAGCGAGTACCTGTAAGATTGCTAGATCTATGATCTTCTTCCTCCTAAAGAAATGTATTCAAAATATGATGGATAAAATGATAGATGTGTGGTTGTGAAGATATGATAGCTGTAACTTTAAGACCACTACCTACCTAATCATTTTGTATCACATTGACCAAGACCAAAACAAAGACCAAGACATTTTAAAGAGTAAATTACACGGATTGTCCCTGAACTCCAGCCCGTTTCTGCATTTGGTCCCCAATTTTGATTTACTGGCGTAAGTCGTCCCTGTTTTGCCAAACAGTTACCCATTTGGTCCCTCGAGCCATGTTATAGGTAACACCAGTTAAATACTTAAATGGTTTTGTTAACACTATGTTCTCAAGTGAAAAAATGAATGGAAAGTGAAAGCAAGTGAAAGAAAACAAAAAATAAGGTGTGTTCTCAAGTTTTTTTGAGAATGGAAAGTGAAAGTAAAGTTTGAAATAGGAAGTAAAATGGTATAGGATTTTATGCTAAAACTTTCATCCTATTTTTGGGATGAAAGTGAATGAGACAAAACTAAAATATTTGTTATGACTAGATTGACCTTCTTTAATTTAATATGACAAAACTAAAATATTTGCTTTACTCCAATAATTGCGTCATCACTCTATCTAAGTGAATTTAGTTATTTAGATGTAGGTGATTAGGACTGTAGGAGCATAGGACATCCTGATTGATTTTTAATAGCATGTTTTTGAATTAGTAATTGTGTATGACCTGTGTTCTTACTACTCAAATAAGTTATGCACAGTTTTATTAGATTCCAAACATGATCGATATAATGATGCTCAAAACTTTCATTTGTTGCTTCAATGATTATGTATTTACTCTATTTTCAATGATTCTAGATGTAGGTAAGTAGGAGAGTCGGACATCCTGATTTGCAATAGCATGATTTGTAATTGTTTATTTATGTTATTGAATGACATGACTAGAGGGGACACTAATAAGTCATTATCAACTGCCAATATTGTTGGAGATAATTAACTAAGTACCTTTGATCTTACTAAGTTCAAAATTCTGCACAATTCAAAACATGATCGATATGTTGATGCAATGAATTTTCATTTGTTACTTTAGTGTGTGGCCGTGTGCTTACACCATTGAAGTACCTAATGTAGGTAAGTAGCAGTTACTGCTTTTCTTCAGCAGGTTTTGGTATTATTAGGTCTTTTTATATCAGTGGTATTAGTTCTGAATGCGTGAGATTGTTATTTTGTGTTAAATTCTTCTTGATGTGGAGCAAGGATTAAAACTAGACAACTAAGCTGTTTTAAAATTACTTTTAGAGTGCGAGGTCATATATTTTAAGCGAGAAGAAGGGAATAACGCAATAATTGTGCCAGTCTTTGTTTCTATATGCATTCAGCTGCTATTCTGGGCATTTATACATGGATTTGTCTTTCAAAGTTCGCCATAAACTGGTTAGAGAAGAGGTTTGTTTGTAGGTTATCAATTTCAGGACATAGAAGATGAAGGTTATAAATCAATCGATAACTATTACATAGCCTATACTTCCACTAATCCCAACTACTAATTAAACACCCAAAAGGCAAATTATTAAGTCCATTTGTGGACTAAAATCAGTATATTTGATACAGATAAATAGGTTGGAAGTATGCCAAAAGAATGAAATATACCAACTGATGTGCGACATTTAGAATCAACTCTGTTTCATTTTTTATGTATAGGATGGAGTATTATCCAGACTCATACTGGTGTGATGTGTTATATTCTGGTTATAGTTAGGGTAACAGACTCATATTGGTGTGGAGTCTGTATATAAATATTCATCTGTACCTCATACTGCTGTAGAATGCATATTTTGTAATTATCACTTTAGTAACTGTAAATGTACATTACTGAAGACACGACTATAGGGAACACTAATAAGTCATTCTTAACTGCCGATATGGAATCCAGTATCAATAGCATGGAGGTACCTAAAACCTTTGTTCTTACTACCTACAAATGCTCGCAATTTTGTAGGTTCCGTAACATGATAATTATGAATGATGCAAGGAATCTTCATCTGTCACTTTACTAATTGTGTGCTTGCACTATTCAAGTAATTGTTAGGACTTAGTGGTGCTTTTCAGGGATGACTCATGAAAAAATTTCAGCTCTTTTCAATGCCGGTGTATGATATGATAGAAACCTTCTTGGTGAATTCAATGAGATTCAAATCAAGTTCTATTCTTCGATTCATTGTTCGTACATCATTTGTTAGTAAGAATTCATGCTATTTTTTAGCAATATGTTTGTTTGTGATGTTCTTTTGATTAAAATGTTTGGGTATTTTCAATGATCACCACTTTTGTTGCTATCACATTCCCTTCTTTGGCGGTCTTCTTGGATTCTTTGGAGGGTTTGCATTGGTACCAACATCCTACTATGTAAGCTCTTCCATTTGAGTAGACTAGTATGTCGTTAACATCATGTCATTTTAGCAAGTCCGTTAAATCTATGTTGTACGGTCTCACTGTATCTTTTTATTACTTTCAGCTTCCTTGCATCATATGGCTAATAATCAGGAAGCCCAAAAGATGGAGCATAAGTTGGTGCACGAATAGGGTAAGTCATAACTCAAAACTTTTTCCACTATTCATGTAAGATTTTCCAACTGCCTGATTGATGTTATGATGTTTCAGGTTTGCACAGTAATTGGTGTTATATTGATGATAGTAGCACCCATTGGAGGTCTAAGGTCGATCATTAAGTCGGCCGGGACCTACAAATTCTACTCGTAAACTTCCATCTCCCCAGTTGAAACTTGACGAAGCTGAGTTGGTTCACAAACGTTAAAGAAGTATATAATCTTTCTTTCGAAGGTTATACAAAGAGACTGATTTGATCCAGATAACCAGCTTGCTGATCCATATGATATAACCTCAGATCTATCATTAGTGTGTAAGCTTCTTAGCTATCTACTTATAATGGTTGGATTTGGGTTGTGTTTTATCTAAGACGGGGTCAAATAGCTAAAGTGGGGAATTGGTTGAATAAGTTAGACATGTTCTCCAGCTTCAAGATTATGTGGAATATATGGGTTCTGGTGCTCGTGTTATACTTGTGCCATCCATACGTGATGCACATCACGACTTTGTATTTCCTCAAGTAATTTATCACCAATGAAATATTTTACAGTATTAGTTTCACTTGGTAATCCCTCATTGATCAGTACGATTAATGTATCGTTTGGTTCTTGTTTTGCAGCCTCCTTGTGTGTAGTTGATCCACATCAGCAGGTACAATCAGCTCTTTTTCTTTCTCTCAAGCTATTTTTGGTGGCTATACCAAGCTATTTTTGGTGACACAGTTTGTTAAGGTAATTTGCGGGTTTTGGTTGAAATGGGTTATTTTGTATGAGTCGACACCGTGTGGGTTGAGCTGCCACAGTTTTTCTATTTGTGCGTTAATTATAGTTATAAAACCAATAATAATCCAAATCGTTGAAAATGATTTAGAAGGTTGCATGTGTTATTTTAGACGTTGGGAGACTTTCAACCTGTTTTAAATTGATTGACCCATTCCCTATCAAGCTATTTTTGAAGTGTCTTGCTAACATCAGTCCTTGTGGCCATTGTTAACAACCACTTTGAACTACTTTGCTTTATTAAGATGCTCTTTAGAACCTCAACCTGTTTCACTCTATTTTTATCCTATATAATAAGGGACTTTTTTTTGCTTCACTTATAAGTAATTTATTTTAAAAAATGAATGTGTAGGTTTTGAGCCTGGAGGGAACAAAGGAAGGAGAAGAAGTGAAATGCATGTGTGTGAATCCAGGAAGATTAGCTAGAGGCGAAGGAGGTGGTCATTTTGTAGACCTTAACTTCGATGGCAACCCCGACTCTTCTTCGGCTTCAGTCATTCGTATATAGAATAATCCTTCAGCAAAAACCAGATAAAAGTATCTGAATTTCAGTAGCAAGAACATCTCCCATTAGTTTCAAAACAATGTTTAATAATCTTAATATCATGCTGTAATTAATAGTGTATTATTGGTTTATTGCTAATTGTTCAAGTTTTGTGGCTTTCATTGCTAATTGAATCCATTCGTAGTAGTAATATTATCAAGGACATAATTGTCAAATGACATTTTTTCATCACTTTACTCTTTTTTTTTACAACTCAAGATTACTAACAAATTTTTAACAATCTTTCTTTTTCTCTTCTTACCAATTTCTATACTCTTCCGTCAAATAAATACTTGAAAACAAAGTGTAAATCATCATATCTTAGCAACATTAAAATGTTGAAACATTCTAGAGGGCGATGATTGAAACTTAATTCCACTTCGATTTGTCAAATATTGAAACAGGTCTTAAGGAATGGCACATGTACAATAACATAGCCACAACTATCGTGTTCCTAAACCATATCGCGATGAAGTTTGTATAAGTAGTATTATTTATTCTGTTCTATGGTATTTAATGAATAGAAATTATTATATTAACATTTTTAACACAAATACAAGTCGTGGTGTAGTGATAGGGAATGGGCCTAGCGCCCTTGACATCTCTTGAGAAATAGTAACAGTTGTCAAAGAGGTTCATCTCTCATCAAGAGGTTTGGACGAGTACGATAATATGTGGCAGCATTCAAAGGTATGTTCTACACAGAAACCTCACTTCAAAGACAATTTTTTATACCTTCAATTTTGTATAAACATAATCACTGAATTGAAAATATTTAACAAGTTAATGTGGCAGCGTTTCTGTTCTGAAAATGAGGTTTTTGGCCGGAATAAATGGTGTTTGGCCGGAAGGAACATATGTAGAAGATGAAGATGTGAGAAATGACCAAAATACCTCTAACAACCCGTTTTAGTTATGTATTATGAGAATTTATGAAGTAAATAAAGCATAATGAGTTTCTATGATAAGTACATAGAGTATTTATAGTTTTCGTGCGTGTACGGGTTTTATGACTAGTTGAAAGTAAAGAGAGAATATTTTGACATGTCTTAAAAATCGACACTAACAATTAGCCAATAAAACGTGATTGAAATAATTAATTAGAAATTTATTAACAAAATTATTTTATCATACAAGCATTGCAAATTTTAATGGGTTTAGTTTAAATAAAAAGAATTTTAATGGGTTTAGTTTGTGTTCACCCCTATAACTACAATTAGGGGTGCCATTCGGGCTGACCCGACCCGAGTCAATTCGGGTCGGGTTAATCGGGTCAAAAATTATGTTTAGGTCAATCGGGTCAACCCGAATTGACCCGAGTTCTAAACAAGGTCGGGTTTGGGTATGTTCTTTTAGCCTCAACTCGACCCGAACCCGACTAACCAGGCTAAACTAACACTTTATAAATACTCGGGTTTACCCCGAACCCGAATTGACCTGACCCGAGTTGTCCCGAACCCGAATTGACCCGACCCGAGTTGACCCGAATTATAAACAGGTTCGGGTTCGAGTATGTTTTTTTGGAGGCTTGACCCGACCCCGAACCGAGTTGACCCCGAACCCGGCCGGGTCAACCCGAATGACAGCCCTACCTACAAATCTACAAGAGAGTATAAACCCACTTAAGAAAACAAATCTTGATTTACAAAAACTAGTAAGTCACATCTTAAAATTACAAAGTCTAATTCTACAAAAAATTAGATGACAAAAACAAAATCCAAACACCCTCCTTTTCTGGTAGCTTCAAAACCCACCAAACCAAACTACCAAACACGGACGTCAAAAAATGAAACTGATAATATACTAAACGGGGCCTTCAAAGTGGTCTATTCGGAGTCACACATCTCGTCACACACAAAACCACGGGCCAGCAATATTGCGTGTAAGTCAATTGCGATGCGGAAACTCATCAATAAAGATGACATTGATGACGTAAGACGTGAGGTGCAAATAATGCATCATTTAACTGGACATAGGTGTTTGGTATTTAGGGAATAATACTAATTGATTGATTGAATAATTCAGATTACATGTACAAATATATAGAGTACTAACCATGATTCTAGAGTCGGGCTAGGCCCATTACAATAATATGATACATAATGGACTAACACTCCCCCGCAGACAGAGCGGGAGGACACCGAACGCTCAGGCTGGAGCGAAATTCCTAGAACAAACCGGATGGCAGACCCTTCGTGAAAATATCTGCATATTGGTAGCGAGAGGGAACGTGAAGAACCCGAACCTGTCCAGTGGCAACCAAGTCTCGAACAAAGTGAATGTCTATCTCAATGTGCTTCGTACGCTGATGCTGAACCGGATTAAATTCCGTAACCAACAAGTGGCAACCAAGTCTCGAACAAAGTGAATGTCTATCTCAATGTGCTTCGTAGCGGAAGATAAAGGTGTGTGTAGCTCATGCAGTAAATTCCGTAACCAACAAGTCTCAGCAACAGCATTAGCAACCCCACGGTACTCTGCTTCTGCACTAGAACGAGAAATCGTCGGTTGACGCTTAGAGGACCACGAGAGTAAGTTGTTGCCAAGAAATACACAATACCCAGAAGTCGATCTCCTAGTGGTAGGACAACTGGTCCAATTGATGAGGCGCAAAATGATCCGTTTTTAGGGGGTCATTTAAGCCCGAATTCGAATTTATTTGATCAAATAATGCCCTAAATCGTTTCTTTTGTGATTTTAGGTACTTTGGGAGTGAAATCTGGAAAAGGAAGCAATTCGGACGTTTTTGGAGCATAAAAGTGAAGAAAACGCCAAAGTCTTAATTTTCCATGCTGGGAACAGTAGGTGACGGCGTCAAGAGCAACTCCCTGACGGCGTCAAGAGCAAAATTCCATGACGGTACAGTAGAGATTTGACGGCATCATGAAGGTAGGGCGTCAAGAGTAAAAGTCATGACGGCCTGGAAATGATTAAGTCTTGACGGCGTCAAATGTAGATCAAGGCAGTCCGAGAATAGTTTTGGCGGCGAGGTGACGGCGTCACCTAATTGGTCTTGACGCCGTCAGACCCCTTTTTCTATATGTAGTTTTCTAATTTTTCACATTTAAGGAGAGAAGTTTTGGGAGAAACCCTAAGTACAATTTTGGTGTAACTTTACAGGTTTTTCAAGGGTTCCAACCCCTTGATACCTTGCATGTGTAATCAAGATAAGTGTTCCTTTAATTCAATCAATATGTCTATGTGTTGGTTGTCTATATCTTGTTCTTGTCTTAATTCCATCATGCTAGGCTAGATCTATCTTGTGTTTGCTTAGATCTAATGAAACCTAGATGTTGATTATGTGTTGATTACTTGTTTATTCTTGTTTTGGATGAATGATTTATATGTTAGGCTTAAGAAAACTGGCAGATCTCCAATTGGTAACATGCTTGAACGTCTTAAGAAACATGAACCGACACGCACTAGGTCTTTATTGGTTGTATTTAATGCATGAGCCACTGTTTACAATCCCTATAGTTGTGCTGGGCATGGTGTAGGAGGAGATAAGAGCTCATAGAATTAGGGAGTTAAGTGTGCCACCCCATGAATGGTATTAAGGAATACGATCCGTCATCCATGCAATTATAACAAGTAATTAACGTGTAAAAGATATCTAGGGAGTAGTGAAATCTAAGTAAACACATTTTCTCCAAATTACTGCTCACAACTTTAGTATAAATTAGTTTATTTTCATTTTTAGTATTTTATTTTGATTGCATCTTAGTATTGGGTTAGTTGAATAGCAACTAATGCCGCCCAAATCCTTCAAACCCGAGATTTTAAATTGCTTTCTAAAAAACATAAAAATACAAAAATAATCTTCATTCACCTTTAGAACTAGTATTTAGGTTTTCTAATCCTAGCGACACTATTCCTAGCTGAACGATCAATCCCCCGGTACTTATCACTATACTATACTACAACGATCAGGTACACTGCCTGGTGGGGGTTGTAAGCTTCTCAAGATCCCTTGAGAGGTAAAGCCTGGTGCGATTCCCACGCATCAAGTTTTTGGCGCCGCAGCCTGGGGAATAGTTATTGTCTAGGTTAGAATTTCTTTGTATTAGGTCTACTTGCTAGAGTCCTTTCTAGTAAGATTTTATTTTTATTTTTAGGTTTTCCTTAGTCTATCTTATTTCTTTGTGCCTTTGTTCGTAACCACCCAACATCATGGACAACGGGAACATCTTTGAACCCGTCATCCCACCACAACAAAACCCACCATTAGAACCCCTTAGGCCCCGAACCTTAGGAGAGTATTCCCGACCTAGCCACCAAGGCTACCGAAACACCATTGAGCTCACCGGAGCCAATGTGACCCCCTTGCAATCCGACACCATCCGGTTGATGCAAAGCGGATGTGCATTCCATGGACTTCGTTCCGAATATCCAAACCAACATCTTAAGGACTTCCTCAAAATCGTATATTCCATAGACCTAGATGTTGCAACTAGAGAGACAACCCGATTACGCCTATTCCAATTCTCTCTACGGGATCAAGCTAGTCAATGGCTTGAGCGTTTACCCACGGGATCCATGTTGGTCCCTTTTACTTGGTTATCAGTAACTAAGAAGCTAAAGTAACCAAGTTATATGACTTTAAACAAAGATGTAAAAATGATTAACAATAAAGTAACGTAAAAATAAGAGACAATATTTTCCAACGTTTAATTCTTTATTAGAAGTTAATCACAAAGAATCGTACCCAAGTGTTTGCGGAATAACACTTGGGGTTGAATTGACAAGTATTGTATGGACTCCTCACTAAACTCAACTAAGTTGAGTGACAACTTAAATTACCCACTGAGCTATCTCAGGGGCTTGTGTTGTTCTTTGGAGGAGTAAAGTGGTTTGTGAGTGCTTTGCATTAATTGCACAAACTTGTCAACTTTTACTCCTCACATTTGCTTCCTATTTATACACAAGTATAGAACAACTAAATATACATTGGACCTAAAGCTTCCTTAACAATATCTTGAAAGATATTATTCTTCTGGCAAGGAACCTTCATTGAGTTAGGTCCAAAAGGCACTTTCTGATGACAGACTGGTTTTAACTACTTTGGGAAAGTTTGACATTAAAGTGATAAAGCACTTTAATAAAGCAGCTCAGACTTTCCCGCCCAGTCCCGCCAAAACTTCAGTCTTCATGTCATCAGTCTTCAGTACGATTAAGTTGTTGAGGAGTCATTGGGGTTCAGTGAGTTATTGTCATCCTCACTGAACCCATCACCTTCTTCTTGGCTTAGATCACACTTCACTGAGTTCCGCCTCACTGAATGGAGAACCTTTCTTCTTAGGCTCGGTCTTAGCATCCTGAAGGTGACTCACTGAGTTACTGTACACTCAGTGACTTGTTTACACTTAGGGGATTTTACGTTCAAATCCTTGTTAGAAGATTTGGGGAATTCAGTGACCCAACAATCTCCCCCTATTTGAACATACAAATAGCCTAAGTGATACTTGATTCAGCATGAGTTGTCAGGGTACATCTTCTCTTGCTGAATGTTTGTTGTAATTGTAAGTAGGACATAACTATTTAAACAAAACATTAGTTTATTCATAGCTATTACATTTTCCTACAAATTACAAACAAAATAAAGATAGTTGTTGCAGATCAGATGTTCAGATGATAGCCAAGTCCCTCAATCTTAGCTTTCTTTGATCTCAGCAGGTGTTTCTCAGGATGCTTCTCAATCTTGGTCCTAAGGTCCTTACAAAACCTTTGGTTTGCACCACTTTGTATAGGAGAAGCTAACATCAGGTACGATACCATTGCCGTGACCCCTGCCTTGTCTATATCAGACCACCTTTGGAAGGCAAGGTCTCCATATTCTTCCGTAAAGCATAGACCTCGTTCAGGGGTTTCAAGCACAGTATTGTTCACGAAGGTGATTCCTTCAGGAACGGACCTATCACAATCCAATCCTGGGACCTTGACCTCAGGCTCGGATTCAATGTGCTTCCTTTTTCTTTTGGTGGCTGTTGATGAAGCAGTTCCTGTTGTTGGAGCAGGAAGAAGGGAGGGAATGTTGAGGGCTTCAGGTATTGCTCTCAGTCTGTCATACCTTTCACTCAGTGACTTTAGAAGTTGATCAACAACGGCACCATTTTTCTTGGCGATGATGGGACGGAGTTCATCAAGTTCAGTGATCCCAAAGTCAGCGAATTTGAATGGGTTATGAGTGTCCATGATTCTTTTATCAGCTCCCCTGAAGACAGTGACCATTGCGGGTTTGGTATTCCTGTGGATTTTGATGTCAGTGATGGTTTCAGGCTTCAATCTTTCCTTCATCACCCAATGATATCTTTCAACCCTGGTCTTTCTGATTTGAGCTTGCCTTTTCAGCTTTTCTTCCCTTTCCCTTTTCAGAGCAATCATCTGTTCTTCCTGAGCCTTTTTAAAGGCTGCACCAGCTTGCTCATTAGCTAGTGCCTCAGTATCCAGACCAATCTTTTCAGCCTCCTCATGAACAACCTGTATCAGTTCAGGCTTGCTCAATTTCTCTTCTTCAGCTGCCTTTGCCGCTTTCTCAACTCTTTCCATGTAGTCTTGTATTTGGTCATGAGTGAGTTGATAGATTTTTCCATTAATTTCATACGGGACCCTGATAGGTTCATCAGGGTCAACTCTGACAATTTTGAAGGCAGGCTGGAGTCTTACTTCAGGTTCTGAGGTGGTGGCTATGCTTTTTCCTCTGTCCTGAAAGAGAGTGGAGGAGACTGGTTCCTCTTGAGGGGGAACTTGAGTGATTGGTATGGCTTCAGTGACATGCTCCCCCTCAGTGTGAGAGGGCTGTCCAGCTTCTTGTTCATCAGTAACAGGGGTTTCAGGAACATTCTCCCCCTCAACAATTGCCGGAGCTGCAGTGATGGCAAGTGTTGGAGTTACTGAAGATGAAGTAGAAGTACCCTTGAAGGCTTGAAACATTTCCGTCATCATGGACTTGATCTCCGCAGTATCCTTGATTCGCCTCAAACGGTCAGATAATTATTGATCAGCCACTTGTGAATGGCCAACTGTAATAATCAAACAGCCGAGGCAAATGCTTCCGAGGAATACAGTGTTTTCCCGGGTCGTAAAGTCCCAACGAGGTTGTGATGGTATTAAAAACGAATATGTGATTAGTGAATGTGAACAGGAAAGGTATAAACTGTGTGTGTGTGATTAGACTAGGGTTTTATAACTTAAAATAACTATTTAGAACGATTACGTAAAACCTAGATATCTAAAACGTTTAAACGTACACCAATTTAAAATCAGACGCGACTGCGTACTGAGAAAAAGGTGAGTTTTAAGAAAAATAAACTACAGGGGTTAAAAATGAAAATTCTATAAACTTAAACTTAAAATAAAATTAAACTAAAAATAAAACTATTTTTTAGATTATTATATTATTTATTATTAATTATTTAATTAAAAACTATTTAACTGTTTAATTAAAACTAATTTAAATAAAGACTAAAAATGATTAACACTACAAATTAAACTAAAAATTTATAAAAATATTTTTCTAAACTTAAAATAGAACTTGAAGAAAGTATAAAAAATAAAAATAAATCTTTTTGTCTTTTTATAGATTTTCTATTAATTAAAAAACTATTAATATTAATTATACTAATTAAACTATTTTAAATTACAAATAATATTAAACTAACTTAGAAAATTATGAAAAATTTTATATATCTAATTAACCATCATGGGAATCCTAAAAAATTATAAAAACTTTATTTTATCTATTTTTAATTTAATCTACTAATTATTATTCTAATTATTAAACAATTACCAATTAAACTATTTAAATTATAAAACTATTAAATGAACAGTAAAAATTCTAGAAAAATTACTAAAATTATATTATGACTTATGGAAGCTAGGAAAAATATAAAATATAGGTATTACTATATAAAAACTAATTATGCTAATTAAAACTTATTTATTAATTAATTATTAATAAAATTATTTTTAATTCTAATAAATATCAAATGACAATATAAAAATCTAAGAAAATTATTTAAATTACTTTAATATATAATGAAATTAATAAAAATATAAAAATACAACTTACTTAATTAAAATGTAAAAATGAAAATTAAAATTAAATTAAATTAAATAGAAACTATCACTTAATTTTATATTGTTTTTTCTGGATTTTTATTTTACAAAACTAATTTATATATAAAAACAAGCAACTTTAATAAAAACAATAATTTTATAGCTTATTATTAAGCACTGTGGAAAGCTATAAGCTCCACAGTTGACCAAGTTTGACCAAACAAGCTAATAAGCTAAAACTGATTCATGTGGGGCCCACCTTGGTTTATTCTGGTACTAGTAAGTGAGTTGGACTTGTCAAAGCTTGATTAGGTCAAATAAGCTATGTAGATAAGCTGATAAGCCAAAAATAAGCTAATCCAAAACTCAAATACTACACAGACAGGGGACAAAGTTTATGGGCTTATTTAGGTGGGGTCCACAGTGGCACAGGTCAAACAAAAGGTCAAACTAAGATCTATGGTAGGAGGGGGGTTCAAAGATGCTAAGTTGGATGTGTGGGGTCCACTGAGGTGGTCACAAAACACCTCAAAAGGATGGTAGTTGGTTGTGCAGCTGCTGAGACAGAGCAGGGGTTTGCCCTGCAAGTCACTTTGTGGCTTTGTGGGGCCCACAAGAAAAATGCTAAAAATATAAAAACTATGAGACACTAAAGTTGAGCTGTTGGACTTGAACTAGGAACAAATTTGAGCTCCTAAAACCTATTCCTAAATTCTATAAAAATCCTTGAAGATTTGGAAAAACCTGAGAAGTGCTAGTTTTGACTTTTGATAGAACTTGAGCTACTTTGACTTTCTTGAGATTCTAATGATCACTACTAACTGTATATGTTATACTAAGTTATCATTAACCTAAATTAAGCTTAAACTATAACTTATAAGCTAATGAGATGGGTTTCAACTCCACAATCCTTAACAGTGGACTGTTAAGGATTATGGGGTGTGATTTTGACTTTTACTTATCTAGACCCTGATTTCTTTGCTTCTTTGGCTGTATTAGACCCAAACTAACATGTATGAAGCAATATTAGACAACAATAACTACTGAGAGAAGGTGAATTAGTCTAAACCAAACACCCCTATTTCAAACTAAAAATGAGATTTTCAAAGTTAAACAAGATTCTAATCCATAAACTTACTTGATTATCATAAAATAAGCTAAAACAAACTCAATTAAGCACAGTCAAACAGATTATAAGCTATTCTATATTAAAAAGCAAAATTTAAGAACTTTAACTTACAACTGAGTCCAACTGAGAGACAAAGTACCATGAACAAATAACCAACTTATTACCTCCCACAAGGTTCTAAACCAGAGATAATTCATATTTCATCATGCATCAGCTTCTATACTTCTTCACACACTAATTTTTTATTTTTCCTTTATTTATTTGAATTTTTTGGTATTTTCCTATTTATAAAGTGAGACTGATAATTAAAGTATTCAAGAACTTATATGAGCTTTGTCAGAGCTTATCTAAGCTTATGAACAGCCTTAACAACAACTAACAACAACAGATAACTTATTTGAGATTTTGAGAATTTAGGAAATTTGCATAAACTGAAATAGCAAATGAAACTTGAAATTGATGATCAGAAATAGTTTTGATTACACTAAAATGAAGATTACAAGCTACTAAAATTGAAAAGAACAACTGAAAATGAGATTACACTCAATACGACTAAATTACACTAATACCTAAACTAATACTTCTTCTCTTTTTCCTCCCTTCCCTTTTGTAGCTATTTCTGAGCTTGTGGGACCCACTGGGTGATTTCCCATCAATTGTGGACCATTGATATGGTCTAATTCATCCAGGCCGTTTAAATTGATAACTTAGCGCCAAAGGGTCAAGGGAGCACTGTAGATAACGTGCAGAGGTATTAGGGGTTTTGGAGGGTTGTGTGAGGTGGAGGGGAGTGGGTAGGCAAGTGGGGGTTGAGGTGGAAGGCCAGGTGGAGGTGGTTTTGGGAGCAGCGGTGGAGGTGTGGTGGTATGGTTTTGGGAGGGAAAATGAAGCAGGGGTGGTTTTGGTTGTGGGTTGACCAGGTCAAACCTGGGGTGGACTGGGCTTTTGGATGGGCTGGGTAAAAATAAGGAAGGGTGGGCTTGGGTAATGGTTGTGTTGGGTTTGTTTGTTTTATTTATTAAAGAGGGTCCGTTTGATTTGTAATAAAAACACCACAAGGACCAAAGTTGTAATTAGCTGAAAGTTTGGGGGCTGATGTGTAATTTTTCCAAAGTTTATTTAAGGACTAAACTTGCCATGATTGAATACCCCAAGGACAATAAATAATAATTTCTCATATTTTAATATCCGGGGACCAAAATTGTCAATTCACCAAACTTGAGGGACCAAATATGCAATTTAACCAAACTTATCACCCAAGGACCATTCCTGCAAAAGATTATTAGTATAAGGACCAAAATTGCTTTTCTCAAAGTTTTTAACATCCCAGGGACCATTTCTGTCAATTTCCAAAGTTGAGGGACTAAACTTGTAATTTTGTGAAACTTTGCACCAAAGGACTAAATATGTAACTTTATGATTAAAAAGGACCTTTGATGACTTTTTCATGTTTTTAGAATAACCAGGGACTAGTTTTGACAATTTATGAAACTTGAGGGACTGAAACTGCCAATTATGCAAACTTTGTACGTTTTTCATCTGTTTTTGCATATTTTGCATTTGAAACATATAAAACACACCTTTAAGATATTTAAAGTATTTTGATACATATTTGAGTGTTTTTGTATGTTTTGGCAGTTCAGATTAGTATAAAATGATGAGTATTTAGACACTCATCAATCCCCCACACTAAACTATTGCTAGTCCCTAGCAATCTATTGAGAAAAACTTAATGGATTTGAAAATACTCTTTACCAAAAGCCATCACTTCTGGAGTAGCCAGGTGTAAGAACTGTGGCACACCTGATAACCGTGTGATTTTGAGTAAATCACCAGCTGTCAACGGATTTGATTTGTCTTTACCAAAAGCCGTTTGCTTCTGGACTAGCCAACTCTTGATGGAATAGTCAACATCTTGGTGAGCTGATTACCAATTATGGTTTTTCCACAGCCTTTACCACAAGCCATAATCTTGCGGGCTAGCCAACTCATTAGCTTTTGAGGATAATGGGGAGTTGAGGAACCATACAATTTTTGGCAAATTGCAAGCCATAAACGGGTTTGAGTTATCTTTACCAAGAACCGTTTGCTCCTGGATTAGCCAATCCTGTTGTGGGTTAGACATGGAGGATTGATACCATTTATTACGTTCTAAGTGAGAAAAAATTTTAAAATTTTGGCTAAAATGGGGGTTCTTGATGGAACATGTGTTTAAATTCGTTAGAATAACGAATCTCCCCCCACACTTAGAACTGAATATTGTCCTCAATATTCAAAATACCGGGTGTTAAACCGACACTTAGAACGTAAAAGGAAAACATTCTATAGCCTTTATTTAAGATGTATATACATACAATTTATTTTTTTAGATAAAACTTCTTAAATAGAAGCTATCACTATATGTACATTTTTTTTTTTTTTGAGATATATATATATATATATATATATATATATACAACATGTGGGGCATCTCCCCCACACTAGGGTGTTACACACGGGTGAAAACCATGTTTTTGCTAATGTTTTTTGATTCCCGAGTCACTAACTTGACTCGACCCCGAATTTATTTGTCCATGGGGAAGTAAGTGGAAGAGACAATCTCAATCGGACTTTCATTCAAGATATTTGGATAAACATTTGAAGCACGTGAAAGTTCTACACCGATGAGATAAGTAACCGGCTCATAATTTATAAATGAGAATGCCGGGATCAAAGATAATGTCTTCATTCCCGAAGGAGTGAAGAACAGGATAGGGAACAGAATATATGAAGAAAAGGAAGAAAATCATGATAAAAATCATGACTAACTCTTCTTCCTCAATAGGAGAATTCATTGTTTCATGAATCTCCTCATTTAAGCTCGGTTGATCAAGACATATTATGGGTATATCTAGATCAAAATAGAAAGTATCATACTCCGGTGGAGATATGATATGAGTGAATTCAAAGGAGAACTCCTCGTAAAGAGAATCATTCACAAGATGTAAATCCGTGAACTCATGTTCCGTTGTGAACTCATCACAATCCTCATTCTGAATATCAAAGAGTGGATTATCAGAAATCAAAATGAATTCGGATTCGAATTCATATAGAGGATTGGTGAGAGTAGTCTTGACTGTTTCGGGAACAAAGTGATTATCATTCTCTTCTTCTGAGTTGACAAGCTCAGAAGGTAATTCCTCCACATAACTGATGTCTCCAGAAGATAAAGAATTTTCATCAGTATGTGAAGTACTAAGCTCGATGTTGGGATTAGAGTTTAAAAGATTTTTAGTTTCTCCCATATCGGCTTTAAAGTCAAAGAGATCATCATTACTTCCAGATAGAAGTGGAATGATGTGAGTGAGTTCTTCTGTGAAATCCTCAAGAAGAGGATCAACATCAGAATGAGGCAGTGATGCCTCAACATACTCAATGTCTCCATAAGATATATAATCATTACTGGAATTAGAGACATTCTCAATTTGATCATTTGGATTATCAGGGGGGGTAGGAATATCACACATATGATCAAAAATTCCCTGTGACTCTCTTGGGATTGAGACAAGGTTCTCAACACTAGACTTTATGAATTCGTCCGATTCCTTTGCAGGAATAGTGTCAAGATGCTCGTCCCCCATGTTCAGAGAGTGAGTGGGAACCTCGGGTGTGATAACATCATACTCAGGGAGATAAGAAGGACTAGTAGTAATGGAGTCTACAAGTTCCATTATTTCTACTGCTGGTGATTCAGTTATATTCTTTTCTCCCTGTATATGCATGGAAGGAGTCTCAACTGATGAACTTGATGATTCTTTTTGAATGATAACAATGTTATCATCATCATCACTGTCATCATCGTCCTCATAAAAAGCAGCATAGCGAATATTGTCACGTATTTTGGCTACTCTTTGCTCAGCAATTAAATCTTCCATGCTTTTCCCAGAATCTCGTTCTTCAGCAAGTAATTCTGCGATAGATTTATCACGAGAATTTTGAATGAGTGGAAATTATGGAGGTGTGGATGTGTCAAAACCGGAAGGTTGACATTGATCATCATTATGAGGACCCCCACAATATACACAAGAAGAACTTGGATCATGGCGAAGTGACATATTAGCTAACTCCTCCCTAATGTTTTTAAGTTTTTCAAGAACCTCTAGACAAGGGTCTTGCTGGTTTTGAGGAGTTGCTTGGTTCATTTGGTATTGTGGAGGTGGGTCTTGAAACGAATAGTCGTAATTATTACAAGGAAATGGATTCCTTGTTTGACAATCAGAGCTAAAATGTGGACCTCCACAGTACTCACAACAGTAAAACTGTTGAGTCTGGTTTGGTGTATTTTGATACGAAGCATCATTGATATTTGGATAATATGATTCTTGCTCGTATGAATGTGATGGGTAGTTTGAAAAATTTGAGGAGTTGTTGAATGAGTTTTGATTAGGATCATAAGCAAATGAATTACTCGATCCACAAAACAAACAACTCCCGTTTTGAATATCATTACCACATTGTACACATGTACACCAACGACATGGAAAACCGAAAAGAGGCTCACCACAACCGTCACAAGGAATAAAAGCCGGAGGTGGGACAAGTGGTGTGCTCTTAGAGCTAGGAATTTCCACCACTTCCGTTATGGTCTCGGGTTTTGGTTCTTGATAAACGTGAAGGTTAGGTAAGTCGTTGTTTTCAGTCACTGCCCTAAGCTCTGTACGTTTGCTTGACAAACTGTTAACCGTAAACCGTGAAAGATCAGGATTGATTTTTGAAGGTTTAGGAGCATTTGTGAGCTCAGGTTTTTGGACAACCGTGGTTTGGACGTATTTAGCACCTCCATCGTCAGAGGAAAGTAAAAGGTCCTGTGTCACCTCGGTTTCATGATCTCTTTCCCTCACCGGAGAGGGAATATGAATCGATGGTCTATCATAATCAACATGACATCTTGATATTTTTGACAAGGCCATAAGTTTTTCAACTTCGCTTTTAAAGGCCCTTTGTTTAAAGAAATCGTTATCGAGAGATGTCATTAGAATTAATTATGAGATAAGTGGAAGAATGTAGAATCAAAGGGTTTTGGGGATGAGAAATGAAGAATCAAATAGGTAAGGGTGTAAAGGTGAATATTTTTGGGTTTTGTTTTATAAAAATATGGATAAAAGATGGTAAATATACAATGGATGTATATCCAGATTCAATAATACGCAAAATCGTTAGAATAAGCGCACAACCTCCCCGGCAGCGGCGCCAAATTTTGATTCGCCTCAAACGGTCAGATAATTATTGATCAGCCACTTGTGAATGGCCAACTGTAATAATCAAACAGCCGAGGCAAATGCTTCCGAGGAATACAGTGTTTTCCCGGGTCGTAAAGTCCCAACGAGGTTGTGATGGTATTAAAAACGAATATGTGATTAGTGAATGTGAACAGGAAAGGTATAAAGTGTGTGTGTGTGATTAGACTAGGGTTTTATAACTTAAAATAACTATTTAGAATGATTACGTAAAACCTAGATATCTAAAACGTTTAAACGTACACCAATTTAAAATCAGACGCGACTGCGTACTGAGAAAAAGGTGAGTTTTAAGAAAAATAAACTACAGGGGTTAAAAATGAAAATTCTATAAACTTAAACTTAAAATAAAATTAAACTAAAAATAAAACTATTTTTTAGATTATTATATTATTTATTATTAATTATTTAATTAAAAACTATTTAACTATTTAATTAAAACTAATTTAAATAAAGACTAAAAATGATTAACACTACAAATTAAACTAAAAATTTATAAAAATATTTTTCTAAACTTAAAATAGAACTTGAAGAAAGTATAAAAAATAAAAATAAATCTTTTTGTCTTTTTATAGATTTTCTATTAATTAAAAAACTATTAATATTAATTATACTAATTAAACTATTTTAAATTACAAATAATATTAAACTAACTTAGAAAATTATGAAAAATTTTATATATCTAATTAACCATCATGGGAATCCTAAAAAATTATAAAAACTTTATTTTATCTATTTTTAATTTAATCTACTAATTATTATTCTAATTATTAAACAATTACCAATTAAACTATTTAAATTATAAAACTATTAAATGAACAGTAAAAATTCTAGAAAAATTACTAAAATTATATTATGACTTATGGAAGCTAGGAAAAATATAAAATATAGGTATTACTATATGAAAACTAATTATGCTAATTAAAACTTATTTATTAATTAATTATTAATAAAATTATTTTTAATTCTAATAAATATCAAATGACAATATAAAAATCTAAGAAAATTATTTAAATTACTTTAATATATAAGGAAATTAATAAAAATATAAAAATACAACTTACTTAATTAAAATGTAAAAATGAAAATTAAAATTAAATTAAATTAAATAGAAACTATCACTTAATTTTATATTGTTTTTTCTGGATTTTTATTTTACAAAACTAATTTATATATAAAAACAAGCAACTTTAATAAAAACAATAATTTTATAGCTTATTATTAAGCACTGTGGAAAGCTATAAGCTCCACAGTTGACCAAGTTTGACCAAACAAGCTAATAAGCTAAAACTGATTCATGTGGGGCCCACCTTGGTTTATTCTGGTACTAGTAAGTGAGTTGGACTTGTCAAAGCTTGATTAGGTCAAATAAGCTATGTAGATAAGCTGATAAGCCAAAAATAAGCTAATCCAAAACTCAAATACTACACAGACAGGGGACAAAGTTTATGGGCTTATTTAGGTGGGGTCCACAGTGGCACAGGTCAAACAAAAGGTCAAACTAAGATCTATGGTAGGAGGGGGGTTCAAAGATGCTAAGTTGGATGTGTGGGGTCCACTGAGGTGGTCACAAAACACCTCAAAAGGATGGTAGTTGGTTGTGCAGCTGCTGAGACAGAGCAGGGGTTTGCCCTGCAAGTCACTTTGTGGCTTTGTGGGGCCCACAAGAAAAATGCTAAAAATATAAAAACTATGAGACACTAAAGTTGAGCTGTTGGACTTGAACTAGGAACAAATTTGAGCTCCTAAAACCTATTCCTAAATTCTATAAAAATCCTTGAAGATTTGGAAAAACCTGAGAAGTGCTAGTTTTGACTTTTGATAGAACTTGAGCTACTTTGACTTTCTTGAGATTCTAATGATCACTACTAACTGTATATGTTATACTAAGTTATCATTAACCTAAATTAAGCTTAAACTATAACTTATAAGCTAATGAGATGGGTTTCAACTCCACAATCCTTAACAGTGGACTGTTAAGGATTATGGGGTGTGATTTTGACTTTTACTTATCTAGACCCTGATTTCTTTGCTTCTTTGACTGTATTAGACCCAAACTAACATGTATGAAGCAATATTAGACAACAATAACTACTGAGAGAAGGTGAATTAGTCTAAACCAAACACCCCTATTTCAAACTGAAAATGAGATTTTCAAAGTTAAACAAGATTCTAATCCATAAACTTACTTGATTATCATAAAATAAGCTAAAACAAACTCAATTAAGCACAGTCAAACAGATTATAAGCTATTCTATATTAAAAAGCAAAATTTAAGAACTTTAACTTACAACTGAGTCCAACTGAGAGACAAAGTACCATGAACAAATAACCAACTTATTACCTCCCACAAGGTTCTAAACCAGAGATAATTCATATTTCATCATGCATCAGCTTCTATACTTCTTCACACACTAATTTTTTATTTTTCCTTTATTTATTTGAATTTTTTGGTATTTTCCTATTTATAAAGTGAGACTGATAATTAAAGTATTCAAGAACTTATATGAGCTTTGTCAGAGCTTATCTAAGCTTATGAACAGCCTTAACAACAACTAACAACAACAGATAACTTATTTGAGATTTTGAGAATTTAGGAAATTTGCATAAACTGAAATAGCAAATGAAACTTGAAATTGATGATCAGAAATAGTTTTGATTACACTAAAATGAAGATTACAAGCTACTAAAATTGAAAAGAACAACTGAAAATGAGATTACACTCAATACGACTAAATTACACTAATACCTAAACTAATACTTCTTCTCTTTTTCCTCCCTTCCCTTTTGTAGCTATTTCTGAGCTTGTGGGACCCACTGGGTGATTTCCCATCAATTGTGGACCATTGATATGGTCTAATTCATCCAGGCCGTTTAAATTGATAACTTGGCGCCAAAGGGTCAAGGGAGCACTGTAGATAACGTGCAGAGGTATTAGGGGTTTTGGAGGGTTGTGTGAGGTGGAGGGGAGTGGGTAGGCAAGTGGGGGTTGAGGTGGAAGGCCAGGTGGAGGTGGTTTTGGGAGCAGCGGTGGAGGTGTGGTGGTATGGTTTTGGGAGGGAAAATGAAGCAGGGGTGGTTTTGGTTGTGGGTTGACCAGGTCAAACCTGGGGTGGACTGGGCTTTTGGATGGGCTGGGTAAAAATAAGGAAGGGTGGGCTTGGGTAATGGTTGTGTTGGGTTTGTTTGTTTTATTTATTAAAGAGGGTCCGTTTGATTTGTAATAAAAACACCACAAGGACCAAAGTTGTAATTAGCTGAAAGTTTGGGGGCTGATGTGTAATTTTTCCAAAGTTTATTTAAGGACTAAACTTGCCATGATTGAATACCCCAAGGACAATAAATAATAATTTCTCATATTTTAATATCCGAGGACCAAAATTGTCAATTCACCAAACTTGAGGGACCAAATATGCAATTTAACCAAACTTATCACCCAAGGACCATTCCTGCAAAAGATTATTAGTATAAGGACCAAAATTGCTTTTCTCAAAGTTTTTAACATCCCAGGGACCATTTCTGTCAATTTCCAAAGTTGAGGGACTAAACTTGTAATTTTGTGAAACTTTGCACCAAAGGACTAAATATGTAACTTTATGATTAAAAAGGACCTTTGATGACTTTTTCATGTTTTTAGAATAACCAGGGACTAGTTTTGACAATTTATGAAACTTGAGGGACTGAAACTGCCAATTATGCAAACTTTGTACGTTTTTCATCTGTTTTTGCATATTTTGCATTTGAAACATATAAAACACACCTTTAAGATATTTAAAGTATTTTGATACATATTTGAGTGTTTTTGTATGTTTTGGCAGTTCAGATTAGTATAAAATGATGAGTATTTAGACACTCATCAATCCTGATGAATGAGAGATCCTGAACATTTGAATCCCTTGGAGTCAAGTGAAGCCTGAGAATTTTCAAGGGCAGTCATCCTGGATCCCATTGTCCATGCCAGAGATATGGACTTCTGGGATTGAGCTGTCACTGATGCTTCCAACTGAGTGAAGGAAGACCTGAGGGACTCCACCGTGGAGCTGAGATCCTGAACATTTGAATCCCTTATCAAACCAAGTAACTCAGTAAGAGCCGCCGAGTTGACCTGGTACGTCTTAGATGCCTGAAGAATTCTCTTGTTGAGCTCAGGATCATCCTTGACTGATTCTTGAACTGACTTAACCCCTGTAGCCAGCTCCTTTAGGGATTCCAAAAACTGATTGATGTGCGAAGCCATTTGTGTCAGGGAGTAAGAGACAGTGGAATTTTGATCCCTGACATCATCAGTGTATTCTTCAACAGCATCTTTGAGGAGGTGATAGTGGACTGCTTGCTCAGCATGCATGTCAAACACCTCTTCAGTGACCCCCCTGTACAAAACATTGGTCATTTTCTTGATGAACTTTTTGAAGGCTCTTTCAGTGAGAGGAGTTGAAGCGTCTTCTGAGGTTTCCGGCTCGGAATGTTGTTCATTTTCATCATGGTTAGAGGTTTGAGGAGACTGAGTAACAGGTTTAGGGACTGTCTCCTCATCCTCCATATCATCTCCGGCCGCGAAGACTTCCTCGTCACTGTTGAATTCATCATCAGAAAATAAGAATGCCTGAGCATCCGCCAGGGAGGTAATCTGCAACAAATGGAGGTTATCCGGCTCCTCTTCATAAGAAGATTTGCCTTCGTTTTGGCCAGGTCCTGACCCCTCAAATCTGGTAGGTTGGGTTTTACCTACCTGGTCTTTAAGGTCAGTTCCCGAGTAATGCGCACCTCCGGGAGTGGTTTTGGGTTCCATATCAGCGGGTGGTTTATATCCCTTTGAATCTTTGTCCCCCGTGACCCCTTCAGACACTGATGGGTGTGTCTCAGTGCCATCACGAGGAGCCGTGATTGTTGTGTCCCTATCAGCGGGTTGTTTGTTTCTCACTGAGTCTTGGGGATGAGTAGGGGTGCCCTCAAACAAAAGCTTTGATTTGCGAATGTCCTCATCAGGCAAACGAGTGGTTGAGTCCCCCTTTCCAACAGGCTTGTTCTGGCCTGTCGAAGGTTTAGGAACATGAACTCCCTGATGCTTGGGTTGTGATTTACCCGAGCCTTTAGCAGGATGTGATTGTTTGTGGACCCCCTTCTCAGTGGAGTAGTGCTGCCCCACCGAGGATTCAGGGTCCCTTACTCCCTGAGACGCTGGTTGTGATTTGCCAGAGCCTTTAGCAGGATGTGAAGGTTTGGTTTGTTTCGGCTCAACTGTCTTGTTTATGACAGTAGAGTCTTTAGAAACGGGTATGCCCGAGGACACTGAGTGTGATGTCTCAGTGCCCTCCGTTAGCTTTTTGTTGCAGGCCTAGTGACTGGGTTATAATTCTCATGGTGTCAGCAGTCAAGGGCTGTTGTGGTTGCCTCATTGTAGGCTTGGGATCAGAGGTCTCAGTGTTGAGTGACTTGGGTTGAGCCACCTTCCTGGACCCCTGTCCCTTCTTCCTCTTCACCTTTTTGGTGGGAGAGGGGACTGGTGAAACTTTATTGTCACCCTGGATAGCAGTACGCATGTACAATGTCAGGGTTACAGGTGTAACCTCAAGAGGGTCACGTGAGTAATTTGCCTTGTGTAGGACGTCAGGCTCAAAACCTGTTGCGTCAGGCCTATCATACTCAGACCCAAGCAAGTCTTGTAGGGCACAAGAAACAAATCTAGGATATGACATATGTTTTTGCCTAGACTTCCCCCTAACTTTGCTATGAGGTCCCTGAAGATTATTTCTCCAAGGTCTATCATTTTACCCTCAATGAGACAGAACACTATCATTGCCTGAGTAGTGTTCAATTGCTCAGTAGAGGATTTATTTCCCCAGAGAACCTGAATGACAAAAGTCATTAGAATCCTCTAGGGAGCTGGGAACCAGGTCTTAATTATTGGGTCTTTGGATAATAGGGACCCTAGTGTCACCTCAGGGTGATTTTTGTCATAGGGTCCCAATTCCAGTAAGACCTCCTTTACCTCTTTCTCAGAGGGTTGGGCAGTGAAGGTCGTGGTGTAGTCAAGACCAGTGGCTTTGACAAAAGTTTTATAGTCAAGAGTTAGGGACTTAGTTCCATTCTTGACTGTAAACTTTATTTTGGCCTCTTTTGGCGCATCAGGGTTTTCAACCACCGCTGTGCACCAAAATTCCCTCAAGTAGTCATGATAGATGACTGAGGGGGTATTTGTGAATGAGGTGGTCAGGAAGCAGTTCTGAAGGAACTTCACCAAATCCCTGTATTCAGGGTACCCAGCAGGGTAGGCAAAGTTCCCCACCATATTGTTCTTGGTAAGGTCTACGCTTTCCATTTGGAAATCCACATTGGGTGCGTATTTTACGACCTTAGAAGAAGCCATTTTGTTATATAAAAAACCTGGTTTTGAAAAATGGTATGGGTGAGGGAAACACACGCAGTTTTGAAAACAAATTTGCAAGAGTTTAGTTATGATTTTAAAAGCGTGTGTGTTTTTCCCTTTTTGTGGGGGTATTTATAGTGGGAATTAGGGTAGTGATGTTGCGGATATCAAAAACTTATAATATTCAACTGAAACGGCATAATAATATAGGTTTGAGATCCGCATTAAATATCACGATTCCCACTACCCCTTTTCTCTCACCCTTTGGGGTGCCTCTGCAAATAATGCACTTTTGCAGAGGAAAAATCATCACACTTTTTGTGTGTGAGAGAGCACTTAATGCTCAGTGGTGTTAGGTGAAAGAGATGTGGGGGCCCAAGATGTGGATGCCAGTTGTGTAAGTGACATATATTCCTATATTTAATAGGAATCAGTTACCTACCTGGGACATTTACTAACTAAGTATTCGGAACATTTAGTTAGGGTATTGAATGCCATTTTTCATCCACAGCCCCCTGAATGAATTATCATTCAAAAAAAAAATTTCAGGAAGGGATGTGATCAGGGACCTAGAGAATATACATCATGTTGGAACACTTTTGATCAGTTCCCTGTTTCTATGTCCAACATGCCCAGTTCAGCTTTCAATCTTGTGAAAGTGGGTTCATCCAAAGGTTTAGTGAAGATATCAGCTAGCTGATACTCAGTGGGGATGAAATGTAGTTCAATTTCTCCATTAGAGATATGGTCCCAAATGAAGTGGTATCTGATGTCAATGTGTTTGGTTCTTTGATGAAGTACTGGATTGTTTGAGATGGCTATGGCACTTGTATTATCACAAAAGATAGGTACCATCTTATACTGAATGTCATAGTCACTCAGTTGGCTCTTCATCCATAGTACATTTGCACAACATCCTGCAGCAGCCATATATTCAGCTTCAGCTGAGGACATGGCCACTGACTGTTGTTTCTTTGTACTCCAACACACAAGTTTACCACCAAGAAATTGGCAGGATCCTGAAGTACTTTTCCTATCAATGTTACATCCTGCATAGTCAGAGTCAGTGTACCCTTTGAGATCAAATCCTGAACATTTTGGGTAATACAAACCAAGGTTTGGAGTACCCTTCAGGTACCTGATGATTCTCTTGACAGCAGTGGGATGTGATTCTTTAGGGTCAGCCTGGTATCTGGCACACAGGCAGACTGAGAATTGGATATCAGGCCTTGAGGCAAGTAAGTACATCAGGGAGCCAATCATTCCTCTATATAGGGTTTGATTCACTGATTTTCCAGTGAGATCAGGGCCAAGGTTGTTTGGAGGAACCATAGGGGTTTTCACTGAAGAGCAGTCAGTGAGCTCATACTTCTTCAGTAGGTTCCTGAGGTATTTTTCTTGGCAAATGGATATTCCTTTATCAGTTTGTTTGATTTGGAGTCCAAGAAAGTATGTGAGTTCACCCATCATGCTCATTTCAAACTTTATGGTCATAAGTTTTTCAAATTGTTTGCAAAGTTTGTAACTTGTTGAGCCAAAGATGATATCATCAACATATACTTGGACAAGAATGACATCATCATTTGTTCTGTAGATGAACAGTGTGTTGTCAATTCTTCCTCTGACAAACTTGTTTTGGATCAGGAAGGCTGAAAGAGTTTCATACCATGCCTTAGGTGCTTGTTTCAGTCCATAAAGGGCTTTGTTAAGCTTGTAGACATGGTTGGGGTATTCACTACTTTCGAAACCAGGAGGCTGTTGCACATAAACATCTTCTTTGATGTTACCATTCAGGAATGCACTTTTAACATCCATTTGGTAAACTTTAAAGTTCATGTAAGTTGCATAGGCAAGGAAGATCCTGATGGCTTCCATTCTTGCAACAGGTGCAAAGGTTTCCTCATAGTCTATACCTTCCTGTTGATTATATCCTTTGGCAACCAGTCTTGCTTTGTTTTTGATGACTGTGCCATTCTCACCAGTCTTGTTCTTAAAGACCCATTTCATACCAATGATTAAAACACCCTGGGGGCATTCAACAAGGGTCATGACATCATTTCTGTCAAATTGTTCCAATTCATCTCTCATGGCCTGAACCCAACTTTCATAAGTCAGGGCTTCTTTGACATTTTTAGGCTCAATTTCTGAGAGATAGTCAGCATAAAGACATATATTGGCAGTGGCAGCCTTGAGTTTGGCAGCCTTGCTTCTTGTGAGCATGCCTTCGGTGGGTTCACCAATGATGTTCACAAGCTCAATGATTTTGGATCTAGTCCAGCTATCCTGAGGTTTGGGATAGGAATTTGAGCTTGTAGGAGCCTGATTAGGTTCAGACTCAGGAACATTAGGTAACTCATCAGTATGTACTTCAGTGACAACTGTGGGAACAATTTGTTCTGTGGGTTCCTGAACATTTTGTTCAGTGGTGTCAGTCTCATTTGAGACGGGCTGAGTTTCAATGAACTCACTGATAGGTGGTTGGGGTAGGTTGTGAGGGATGATGTAATAGGAGACATCAGCATCAGCTTGGTATTGAGTTGAGGGATTGTTCTCAGGATGATACCCATCAGGAGGATATCTTGATGAGTCATCAATACCAATCTCTTCTACTGAGGAATTTGAGAACCTGATGGATTCAGTGCTCTCATCAACAGTAATGTGATAAGTTTCCTCAGTTTGTTGTCTCCTTGTATTGAACACCCTGAAGGCTTTAGAGACCAGGGAATATCCCAGGAAGTATCCATCATCAGCTTTGGCATCAAATTTACCTAAGTGATCCTTGTGGTTATGTATAAACACAGGACACCCAAATACATGAAAGTAGCTGATGTCAGGAATCCTTCCTTTGAATATCTCATAAGGAGTCTTGTTATGCCTTTTCACAATGATTGACCTGTTTTGAGTGTAGCAGGATGTTTTAACTGCCTCAGTCCAAAAATGTTTTGAGAGGACTGAGCCATTCAGCATTGTTCTTGCTGCCTCAATGAGTGTTCTATTTCTCCTTTCAGCTACTCCATTTTGTTCAGGAGTATAGGGAGAAGTGAAATTTTGAGAAATTCCTTTCTCATCACAAAAACACTCAAGGTCTTGGTTTTTGAATTCAGTGCCATTGTCAGTCCTGATCTGTTTAACTTTGACAACATTTTGATTTTCAATGTTCCTGACAAATGACATGATTGTTCCAGCTGCCTGACTCTTTTTGGTCAGGAAGTAAACCCAAGTATATCTTGAGTATTCATCCACTATGACCAGAGTGTACTTCTCATGGTGAATGGACATTGGACTGACAGGTCCAAAAAGGTCCATATGAAGAAGATGTAGGCAGCTTTTGATGGAAAAGGTTTGTTTGGTTTTGAATGATGCCCTGTGGTGTTTTCCTTTTTCACAAGCAGAACAAGGCTTGTCTTTGGTATACACCAGGGATGGAAGGCCCAGAACTTTGTTTTGTTTGGCCAGGTTGTTGATGCTCTTGAAATTGAGATGAGAGAGTCTCTTATGCCATAGCCAGTTGATTGTCTCACTTGCCTTTGAAAATAGGCAAGTCCCATTTTGAGTCAGGGATGACATGTCAAGGACATATACATCATCCCTCCTGGGGGCAATCAACACTACTTCCTTATTGGCATTAAAGATGGTCCCTCTCTTGTCATCAAACTGAACTATGTATTTGGCATCACATAGTTGGGAAACACTTATCAGGTTGTACTTGAGACCATTAACATAAGCTATTCTTGTGAAAACTATACCATTGCAGTTTACTGAACCATAACCTTCAGTGGGAGCTGATGAGTTATCACCAAATACTACTTTGGGTCCTGGTTCTTCCACATATTTGTGCAGAAAACTTTTCACACCAGTCATACTTCTGGAGCATCCACTGTCTAGATGCCAGGTAGGATCCTTGATGTGTTTCTGCACAAACAGTAAACTGGGTTAGTTTTGCTTGTTGACCCACCTTCTAGTGGGCTTAGTCCTCAGGGACTTTTTGAACTCAGTTAGTGAATCATTGTCTGAAGTTGTGTGACCTGAGCTTCCACATGTTTTACATTTTGTGGAGGTTGATGCCTCAGGTGACTGAGAGGTGTTGGTTTGGTTTTTCCTTCTGGACTGAATCACTTTGTCATGCCCCCTGGTTTCATGGGAGGGATCTCCACAGATGTCACAGCATTCTTTCATCATACAATCATCAGGAAGATGATCATTGAAACCACAGTGAGGACATGGTGAGAAAGGCTTAGCCTTCAGTCTTTGTTTGGAAGGTGTGGCATACTGATAGCCTTGGGTTTTGTATTGACCCCTTGCCTTTAAAGAGGCAGTGTGGGGGATGTGATCACAAGTTCTGTGGTCCTCTTGTTTGCATATCATACAAAACAGGACTCTGTAGCATTTATCAGTGCTGTGATTTAGATAATTGCACAGTTCACATCTCCCTGAGGGTCTGGGTGTGGTTTTTGGTTTGGAAGAACCTGAGGATACTGAGGGCTTTATAGATTTAGAGTCAGAGTTTTTCTCAGTAGACTCAATTTTCTCACTCAGCATCCTGACAAGTTCAGCAAGCTGATCAACCTTTGAATCAGTGCTTTCAGGCTTCACTTCAGTAGTTACTGAAGGTTTTTGGTGTTCAGTGGGTGCAGGAGTAGGTTTTTTCAGTATAGTCCTTCCTAACCCTGATTTCTCTTTAGGAGAATGTGGTTGAAAGACTAATGGTGCAAGGTCAGAATTGGGTTCTGCTCTCTGAAGTTGTTTTAGTGGAGGGAGTGGTGAATCAGACTTAGACTCAGTGATGGACTCAGTAGTATTAAGTTCATCAGTGACTCCTAGCAGCTCCTTTATAGCCTGACTTTCAGGCTCCAGGATTCTTCCAGTGTTAAAATTTGGCAATGTACTATCAGGATTGTTTCTTTCAATCCAATCACTGGGTTTGGGAGCTAGTTCTTTGCTAGAGAGAATGTTGGTTAATAGTCCCCAGAAGCTTCAGTGAGTTAGTCATCCCCCAGACCAGCCTTTTTGGGGCTGGGTGAGAGACTCAGTGTTTGAAAAAGTTTGGGGTTTTTCTGAGTCCATTTCCAAATAGTTTCCTTTTCTTTCTTAGTTCTTCCTGAAGAGCTTGATTTTGTTTTACAAGTTCAGAGTTTTGAATTTGAAGTGTAACACTTTCAAGTTTGGCTTGTTTTAAGGCAAGTAATTCATCTCTACTATGATTTAATTCAAAACTCAGTTTGTTAAATTTTGAAAACAAATTAAGTCTTTGCTCTTCAACATACTTAAGATCAACATTAATATAATCTAAGTAAGATTTCCAATCATCATCATCATCCATAGAAAGTAAAAGATTTACCTTTCTCATAGTGATGTTGACCCATTCACCATTTCTTGCATGACTCTTCCCCACAGCAAGTTTGTTGTCTTCTGACAGAGCCATCAGGGCGCTGATGTGAACTTCATCATCATCAGAGGACACTTCAACCTCATCCCAGTCATGTGTTTCAGCAACAAGCCCTTTGTTCTTGGCTTGAGTAGGCTTTGGAGCTTGAGGAGGCTGAGACACTGTTGAGGATGATTCAAGAAGGGCAAGCTTAGCTTTTGCCTTTCTGTACTTTGCTTCAAAGTCAATTTGAGGGACTTTTTCAAATCTTTGACTAGACTGAAGCATTTTTGGTTGAAATTTGCTGGGGCCTGAAAATGAGTTATTTCCTGAAAACTTGAAAGATGGTTCTGAGGTTGTTTTTGAAAAACAATCTTTAGCAAAATGCCCCATTTTGCCCCATTTAAAGCATTCAGTATTGTCATATGCTTTAGAAGGAAATTTGTTTTTCTTAAAAAACCTTTTTGAATTAGCAAGGAGTGCTCTTTCATGAAATTCAATTTGAAGATCATTAAGATATTCCTCACTGGTTCTTTGGTCAACCTCATCATCAGATCCATCCTGAAAATCCTGCACAACACCTTTTGAATAGAAAGCAGTTGATATGGATGTAATTGTCAAGGCCTTTTTGGTCTCCTGAGCTTTACCAGGGTATCTCCTGGTGATAAGATTGTCTTCATAGACAAACTTCCCATAGATGGCAGGGAGCTCAAGGTTCTGAATGTGGTTTGCATTTCTCAATCCCTGAGAGAAGTTTAACCACTTCTCAGGGAGACTGTTGACAAAACCAACATTGATTTCATGTTTTGACAGTATAACACCATCATTGGTCAGCTCATTCAGGAGGGTCTTATATCGAGTATAAGTCTCAGAGAGACTTTCAGAATCCTTGGCCCTGAAGGTATTGAATTCAAGCTTCAGGTCCATGATTCTATTCTCTTTGGTATCAGAAGGCCCTTCATAGCCATGAACCAGGTCAGTCCATGTCTGCTGGGCAGTGGGACAGTTAATCACTGATTCCATTATATCATCAGGAAGGCATGATATAATGATGCTTTTCAGGCGCTGGTCTTGATTGACCACCCTCCTTTCATCTGGGGTCCACTGAGCTTCAGGTTTGATTAAACCTTGGGCAGTTGTTGGGACATATGGACCCTCATTAATCAGTTTGATGTAATAAGGTTCCATCCCAGTTAAGTAGCAAAGCTGGGATAACTTCCACTTGTTAAATTTTCCAGCTTCAAGTCGAGGGGCAGTTGCTGAATAACTTCCACCCTTTTTATCAACAAGCTGGGGAACATCTATGTCAGTCATAGTGGGATCTTGATTTTAAAAAACATGAGCACTCTTAAGTTTTGAAAACAGGTTTAAGTTTTACAAATCAGAGGCTCTGATACCACTTGTTGGTCCCTTTTACTTGGTTATCAGTAACTAAGAAGCTAAAGTAACCAAGTTATATGACTTTAAACAAAGATGTAAAAATGATTAACAATAAAGTAACGTAAAAATAAGAGACAATATTTTCCAACGTTTAATTCTTTATTAGAAGTTAATCACAAAGAATCGTACCCAAGTGTTTGCGGAATAACACTTGGGGTTGAATTGACAAGTATTGTATGGACTCCTCACTAAACTCAACTAAGTTGAGTGACAACTTAAATTACCCACTGAGCTATCTCAGGGGCTTGTGTTGTTCTTTGGAGGAGTAAAGTGGTTTGTGAGTGCTTTGCATTAATTGCACAAACTTGTCAACTTTTACTCTTCACATTTGCTTCCTATTTATACACAAGTATAGAACAACTAAATATACATTGGACCTAAAGCTTCCTTAACAATATCTTGAAAGATATTATTCTTCTGGCAAGGAACCTTCATTGAGTTAGGTCCAAAAGGCACTTTCTGATGACAGACTGGTTTTAACTATTTTGGGAAAGTTTGACATTAAAGTGATAAAGCACTTTAATAAAGCAGCTCAGACTTTCCCGCCCAGTCCCGCCAAAACTTCAGTCTTCATGTCATCAGTCTTCAGTACGATTAAGTTGTTGAGGAGTCATTGGGGTTCAGTGAGTTATTGTCATCCTCACTGAACCCATCACCTTCTTCTTGGCTTAGATCACACTTCACTGAGTTTCGCCTCACTGAATGGAGAACCTTTCTTCTTAGGCTCGGTCTTAGCATCCTGAAGGTGACTCACTGAGTTACTGTACACTCAGTGACTTATTTACACTTAGGGGATTTTACGTTCAAATCCTTGTTAGAAGATTTGGGGAATTCAGTGACCCAACAATCCATCACCACATGGGATGATCTCACCACTCGTTTCCTTGCTCAATTTTTCCCACCGGGGAGAACTACTAAGCTTAGGAATGACATCTTGATTTTCCAACAATGTCAAAATGAATCTCTTTATGAAGCATGGACTCGTTTCAAGGACTTACTCCAAAAAGTCCCTCATCATGGCATAGATCTTTGGCTCCAAGTCCAAATCTTTTATGACCATATCGATATCTCCACGAGGCGAGCCATTGACCAATCGGCCGGTGGTAAGCTACGTGATCTTAGTGCGGAACTATCATGGGAACTCATAGAAGATCTTGTCTCTATGACAACAAAAGTTGGAATGATCCCCGTGATTTGAACAAAACGGTCAAGGCAATATCTTTGCCTTCGAACAATTCTAGCACTTCCGACCGTAGGATCATGGAACTTGAGGACCAAGTCAAGTTTCTCATGAAATCTTGCGAAGCTCCTAAGCCTTCAAGCCAAGTGAACAAAATCACTTCTTCATGCGAATTATGTAGTGGTCCCCATGACACTCGTGATTATGTGGAACTCCCCGGAACAGCTTTTGCGGACTACGCATCCACGCGTACTGACGAAGCGGGAGATAAGTGGTACACTTTCAAGCCCGAGCCAAACACTTACGGTGATTCATACAACCCCTCTTGGAAAAATCACCCAAACCTTAGGTGGAAACCCAATTCTTCCAATCCGCCTAATCGTTACCAACCAAACGGTCCATGATGCGTGGGAATCGCAACAGGCTTTACCTCTCAAGGGATCTCGAGAAGCTTACAACCCCCACCAGGCAGTGTACCTGATCGTTGTAGTATAGTATAGTGACAAGTACCGGGGGATTGATCGTTCAGCTTAGGAATAGTGTCGCTAGGATTAGAAAGCCTAAATTACTAGTTCTAAAGGTGAGGGATGATTATTTTTGTGTTTTTATATTTTTTAGAAAGCAATTAAAATCTCGGGTTTTGAAGGATTAGGGCGGAATTAGTTGCTATTCAACTAACCCAAAACTAAGATGCAATCAAAATAAAATACTAGAAAATGAAAATAAACTAATTATACTAAGGTTGAGAGCAGTAATTGGAGAAAATGTGTTTACTTAGATTTCACTACTCCCTAGATATCTTTTACACGTTAATTACTTGTTATAATTGCATGGATGACGGATCGTATTCCTTAATACCATTCATGGGGTGGCATACATAACTCCCCAATTCTATGAGCTCTTATCTCCTCCTACACCATGCCCAGCACAACTATAGGGATTGTAAACAGTGGCTCATGCATTAAATACAACCAATATAGACCTAGTACGCCTCGGTTCATGTTTCTTAAGACGTTCAAGCATGTTACCATTTAGAGATCTGCCAGTTTTCTTAAGCCTAACATATAAATCATTCATCCACAACAATAATAAACAAGTAATCAACACATAATCAATATCTAGGTTTTATTAGATCTAAGCAAACACAAAAGAGATCTAGCCTAGCATAATAGAATCAAGACAAGAACAAGATATAGACAACCAACACATAGACATATTGATTGAATTAGAAGAACACTTATCTTGATTAATCATGCAAGGTATCAAGGGGTTGGAACCCTTGAAAAACCTGTAAAGTTACACCAAAATCGTCTTTAGGGTTTCTCCCAAAACTTCTCTCTTTAAATGTGAAAAACTAGAAAACTATATATAGGAAAATAGGGATGACGGCGTCAAGAACAAAGGTGTGACGCCGTCATCTCGCCGCCAAATACTTCCTCGGACGGCCTTGATCTACTTCTGACGCCGTCAAGGCCTAGGCCGTCACACAAATTACTCTTGACGCCCTGTATGTGACGCCGTCATCAACTACGGATTTTAATTCTTGAGGTTTTGACGCCGTCAGGAAAACTCTTGACGCCTTCATGAACTACGGATTTTAATTCTTGAGGTTTGACGCCGTCAGGGAATTACTCTTGACGCCGTCACCTACTGTTCCCAGCATGGAAAATTGAGACTTTGCCGTTTTCTTCACTTTTATGCTCCAAAAACGTCCAAAATGGCTTCTTTTCCAGAATTCACTCTCCAAGTACCTAAAATCACAAAAGGAACGATTTAGGGTAATATTTGATCAAATAAATTCGGATTCGGGCTTAAATGACCCCCTAAAAACGGATCATTTTTCGCCTCATCAGTCCACCATCCAACCGTACTTTCAACAACAATCCTTCTAACAACTATGGTAGTACCAACAATCTTGAAGGATTGATGTCAAAGTTCATGGCATCTCAAGAAGCTCGCATAGCTAGGTTTGAAACCGAATTCAACCAACAACAAACGGAGATGACCAACAAAATTGACAACTTGTTGAAAGCCCTCAACAACCAAGCGTTAATCACACCTAGGAAGGACACTAGGGACACCAATAGTGGAATCCAAATTAAGGATCCCTCATCATCCAAACATGTCCACTTTGTCAATGTTGTCACTATTAAGCCGATAGATAAGGAGATAGAAGAGAGTGACAAGGGTGAAGTTAGAGTAGAAGCCAAGACTAAGGATGAGAGTAGGGAAGTTGAGGTTAATAAGGATGAGGAATTAGAGGAGGTAGAGCCTATAGAAAAATACTTTGATAAGTTGCTCACCGAGGAAGAACGGGAGTACCATAAGGATTTACTCGATAGTCCCGAGAGACCATATATCTTCGGCACACCCCTTATCAAAATGGGAGACCCCTCTAACATTAACATCCCATGCAATATCAGGTACATGCATATATGGAAAGCTTACATCGACCCTAGATCCCCCGTTAACATCATGACTAGGACTTATTACAATTGGGTGATGAAGAAGCAACTTAATTTTAGGATGATGCCCAATAAGAATCTAATAAGTAATTTTGCAGGAAGAGTGAAGGGATTGCATGTGATTATAGGGAATCTCACCTATGAGATCGATTTTATGATAGTGGAAGACATTCGTCCGGTGATTGATGCTTGCCTAAGCCAAATAATATTTGGAAAACCATTTGTTGAAGCCACTAGGATGAGTTATGATTCGACTTTAGGGATAGTTAGATTCAAGGAAGAGAATGATGAGGTTGCCTATCAAATGCCCTACAAGATTGAGCAATACCGCCTTCTCTCTAATTTCGAAAAAGAACACAAGCAAGCGGCTTATTATAGGAATGAGGAGGATAGACGTAGAGGAGTAGAATATGTAAAGAATAGGATGCTTGGTTTCTATAAAGAATGCTTACAACTAGGTCCGGAATACAAAACTGGTTTAGAAGACGACCTAGAGAGTGAAACCAATGATGAGATCACGTAGTAACCCATGACCTTGAGTCTAGCTACAAGACTCGTAAATAAAGAAAAGCGCTTCTTGGGAGGCAACCCATGTTTTGTGTGATTTTATTTTTGTTTGTTTGTTATTTGTTTCCGTATGCATGCTTTATTTTTATTGTTGTTAGATCATGTTTCTAAACTAAATAGTGGAAATACTTTACTTTGTTGTTTAGCCTAGTCTTAACTCCACCTAAAAGTATTTTTGCAAAAGATAAGTGTAAGGGGAAACCCCAAATATGTTTTCAAGAAACAAACCAATCATGATTCTCCACAATATTAAATGAACATGTATATTCGTATTTGTTAGAGACAAATGCTTGTATTTAGTCATAATGAAGTTTTGCATGATTTTCCAGGAAGTAGGACCAAGTTTTTCCAGAAATTTTCCAGAAACTTAACATAAGAATTTCTGCAGGTCAATTCTGACGGCGTCAGGTGTAAAAATCTGGAAATTTTACCAGTTTTGTTTTTCTAACGGAGTCTTATGGTTTTTGTGAATTATTAAGTTTTATAATCTCCAGGAGATCTGCAAACTTCATTCCACAAGCATTATATCTTATTTTGTTTTCTAGGATTTAGTAACTTATATAGGATGCCGCCGATTTTACGCGAGGTTGTCTTGTCTATTTTCTCAGGTTTTACAGGTTATGTATGACAAGAAGATGATTTATATTCTGGAAGGGAAGCTTTGATTGTTCATTTTCTTGGAGGAAGATTTAACCTGGCCACCTATTATCCATACCGAGCGAATCAGGGGAGTATTTGATTTCATTCTCTTTACTTTTTCACTTTTACATTCTTTACTTGAACATTGGGGAAAATGTTCATCTTAAGTGTAAGGGGAGGGTAAAAAGATGATACCTTACATATGCACTTTCGCTTGAGTTTGTTTTGTTTAATGGTAGATGTGTAATAAAACTATCAGAAATACTTGTTAGTGCAATTTTAGCGCCAAATTTAAATTTTTTTACAACATTTAGGAGTGAAACTTTAGCCATAGCAAGCATCTCATGGATAGGAGATTGTATGACTAGCACATAACCGTATATTCAGAAAAATTTTCCACCCAAATATGTGAGGTTCGCCTTTAGATTTGATAGGAAAAGCATTTACTATTAGTGCTTATGAGTGTACCGGTAGCATTTAGATTCTAGAACTTGCGTTAGTGATGCATCCCGAGACCGCTAGTGAGACTACATTCATGTGGTAGGATTTACTACATGATAAGAGGCATTAGGATCACCCTTGTGTTAAACCCGTATTATAATTACTTGACCATTTAAGTCATATTACTTGGCTAGTTAAGTCAACTAATTTTCCCACACCCTTAGCGTTGTACTCATTTTTAGTACACGAAACCCCTAGTACACCCCTCCGAGCCTATCTTTTCGTTTCTAACTTTAAGCATTTTACTTAAAGAAAGAATTTGTTACACCCCACTTAAATGTACAACCAAATCGCCTTAGCCTTCCGTGTATGCGCTCATTTTTAGTGCATTATTGTTATTTAATAAACCTTAAGTTAACTTTCTAATTGATTACATGGTTGCTAAGTCGAGTCATATCCTTGTACATATTGTTTTGGGACGATTGAGACTCATGGGTAAAGTACTTATTTTATGGAGTAATGGGGAAGAACATAATATTATTACCCCCATATGTGTTTTAATCTTAAAAGTGCTCCAAGTGTTTTGATTTTCTTAATTCGAGTCATTAGATTAGTTAATTGTAAAGTATGTAAAAATTCAAGTGTAAGGGGAACGTTCATTCCCTATGATGTATTATTTTGGATGGTAGGGTAAGAGTGTATGCAAAAAAAAAAAAAAAAAAAAAAAAAAAAAAAAAAAAATCGAAAAAATCAAGAAAAAGAAAAAAAATATAGAAAAAGGAAAAAGAGAAAAAACATACGGACTACTATCCCGTTTCATTCTATGTTCATTTTATGTTTTTGTTATTTTTCATTTTTTAGTCTAAGTCGAGTCTAGTCTTGGCTTAGCAACGCCACATTGTACATGTAATTAACCATGATTGTTAACTCGCCACCAGTAAAACTTCCTTTATCCAACAAAACCGTGTATTTCATATCCCTACACCTAACGTTACAACCCTTTAAAAGACCTCTTTGATAGTTTATCCTAGGTGCTTACGCCATGTGGTGGAGGTTTGATCCTTTCCCAAGCCTATGGTAATCTATTTTGCTATGACAGGTAGTGAGAGATATCTTCCGTTTCCATATTGTAATTCACACTTTATTACACCCGAGAGATGTGAGTATCTAAACACTATTTGCGAGGTGCTTGTGTATAACCTCCGTGCTTGTCTATTGGTCTTTAGTGGAACGATTATTTGTTGTAATTACTTTTATATTAGTGTTAAATGACCCCTAACTTGTCTTTTGAGTAGAATAAAAGCGCATTTGCTTGAGGACAAGCAAATCTCAAGTGTAAGGGTATATGATGAGGCGAAAAATGATCCGTTTTTAGGGGGTCATTTAAGCCCGAATTCGAATTTATTTGATCAAATAATGCCCTAAATCGTTCCTTTTGTGATTTTAGGTACTTTGGGAGTGAAATCCGGAAAAGGAAGCAATTCGGACATTTTTGGAGCATAAAAGTGAAGAAAACGCCAAAGTCTTAATTTTCCATGCTGGGAACAGTAGGTGACGGCGTCAAGAGCAACTCCCTGACGGCGTCAAGAGCAAAATTCCATGACGGTCCAGTAGAGATTTGACGGCGTCATGAAGGTAGGGCGTCAAGAGTAAAAGTCATGACGGCCTGGAAATGATTAAGTCTTGACGGCGTCAAATGTAGATCAAGGCAGTCCGAGAATAGTTTTGGCGGCGAGGTGACGGCGTCACCTAATTGGTCTTGACGCCGTTAGACCCCTTTTCCTATATATAGTTTTTCTAATTTTTCACATTTAAGGAGAGAAGTTTTGGGAGAAACCCTAAGTACGATTTTGGTGTAACTTTACAGGTTTTTCAAGGGTTCCAACCCCTTGATACCTTGCATGTGTAATCAAGATAAGTGTTCCTTTAATTCAATCAATATGTCTATGTGTTGGTTGTCTATATCTTGTTCTTGTCTTAATTCCATCATGCTAGGCTAGATCTATCTTGTGTTTGCTTAGATCTAATGAAACCTAGATGTTGATTATGTGTTGATTACTTGTTTATTCTTGTTTTGGATGAATGATTTATATGTTAGGCTTAAGAAAACTGGCAGATCTCCAATTGGCAACATGCTTGAACGTCTTAAGAAACATGAACCGACGTGCACTAAGTCTTTATTGGTTGTATTTAATGCATGAGCCACTGTTTACAATCCCTATAGTTGTGTTGGGCATGGTGTAGGAGGAGATAAGAGCTCATAGAATTGGGGAGTTAAGTGTGCCACCCCATGAATGGTATTAAGGAATACGATCCGTCATCCATGCAATTATAACAAGTAATTAACGTGTAAAAGATGTCTAGGGAGTAGTGAAATCTAAGTAAACACATTTTCTCCAAATTACTGCTCACAACTTTAGTATAAATTAGTTTATTTTCATTTTTAGTATTTTATTTTGATTGCATCTTAGTATTGGGTTAGTTGAATAGCAACTAATTCCGCCCAAATCCTTCAAACCCGAGATTTTAAATTGCTTTCTAAAAAACATAAAAATACAAATATAATCTTCCTTCACCTTTAGAACTAGTATTTAGGTTTTCTAATCCTAGCGACACTATTCCTAGTTGAATGATCAATCCCCCGGTACTTGTCACTATACTATACTACAACGATCAGGCACACTGCCTGGTGGGGGTTGTAAGCTTCTCAAGATCCCTTGAGAGGTAAAGCCTGGTGCGATTCCCACGTATCACCAATCCGTATCCGAATAAGCAACCAAGGATGTAGTAGAAGATGCAAACAACTGTAACCCATAGTCTAAGGTACCCCGAACATACCGCAAAATCGGTTTGAGAGCCGAGAAATGGGGCTCTCGAGGGTCATGCATATGAAGGCAAACCTGCTGAACTGCATAAGATATATCTGGTCGAGTAAAGGTGAGATACTGAAGAGAACCTGCAAGAGTCCGGTATAAAGTAGGATCAAATAGCGGATCACCATCATCCCCCAGTTTAGACTCAGTATCAACAGGAGTCCAACTGGGATTACAATTAACCATATTTGCATTGGCAAATATCCCTTCTTGGAATTTTGCATATTGAATCTCTTCAATATTTTATCAATGTAAGCACTTTGGCTTAATCCAATTAATCGCTGAGATCTATCTCTATATATCTTGATTCCCAGAATAAATGCAGCTTCCTCTAAATCTTTCATAGAAAAACACTTTCCAAGATATGCCTTAACCTTTTGCAAAATTGGAATGTCGTTTCCCATGATCAATATGTCATCAACATATAAAATAAGGAAAATTACATTACTCCCACTAGCTTTGTGATATACACATGGCTCATCAAGATTTTAAGTGAATCCATACTTTTTAATCTCACTATTAAATCTCTTATTCCATTGTCGTGATGCTTGCTTCAATCCATAAATGGATCTTTGAAGTTTGCATACACGATTTAGGAATTCTTGATTCACAAACCCCTCAGGTTGCGCCATATAGATGTCTTCATCTAGGCGACCATGTAAGAAGGCGGTTTTGACATCCATCTGCCAAATCTCATAGTCATAGTATGCGGCTATGGCTACAAGAATCCTAATAGCCCTAATGTCAGCTACAGGAGAAAAGGTCTCCTCATAGTTAACACCAAAAGTTTGAGTATAGCCTTTAGCTACCAAACAGGCCTTATAGGTGTGTACAATGCCATCCATATCAATCTTTTTCTTGTAGAGCCATTTACTCCCAACTACCTTGGCACCCGGAGGTAGGTCTACTTCTTCCCAGACTTCATTGTCTTTCATGGATTGCATTTCCCCATTCATAGCAACCTACCATTTTTCATTTTCAGGACCATTTATGGCAGCCTTATAACTAGTAGGTTCATCAAGATCCCCTAGTAAGTTATCATCACACTCTACATTAAGACATAGACGTGTAGGAGCTTTCACGTGTCTAGTTGACCTACGAATGGGAATCACTTCAACTTCAGGTGGAGGACTTAAACTTTCAGGTTCCACAGGAAGTTGGCTAGTGTTTTCAGAAGGTGTTACATCTTTTTGATCATCTTCCAGATCATACACTCTCACACTGAATTCTTGAGATATGAGCTCCTTTTCCAAGAAGTCTCCATACCTTGCAACAAAAACTTTGTTTTCAGGTGGGTAATAAAAGTAGTAACCCATAGTTTCCTTAGGGTATTCTACGAAGATGCGCTTTACAGATCTTTGTTGGAGTTTGTCTGCTGAGTCACTGATTAAGGCAAAAGCAGTCAACTAAAGTCAACCAAGTGAGTGGTCAACTTAGTCAAACACCTTAGGCTCAATGCTCCGTGGAAGTATAGGGTTTCCCCGGGTCGTTATGTCCCGACGAGGTGTGATGGTAATCAAAACGGGTTTGTGATCGGGTGAATTTGGACAGAAAAGGGTATGATGATTATACCACTGATTTTTAGCTGAAAATGATACAAATACTTAATATGGAAAAAAACTGAAAAACCAGATAAGTGAAAACGTATTAAAACTTAAAAGGTACGTTTAAGTTAAAATAAACGTCAACATACCAAATAAAAAGTGAAAACTGAAATCTGAAAACCCTCAGGGGGTGAAAATGACTTTTTTACAAACCTAAGGATGAAAGAAAATTTTTAGAAAAATAAAATGAATTTTTACACTAATTAATTATTTAATATTAATTAAATACTATTTAATACTAATTATTAATATTTAAATAACTTAAATACAATATAATATTATTTTAATACTAGAAAAATGAAAATTAAATTTCTAAAATTATAAAATAACTAAAAACTAATTTCAAAATTAAAAATATACTTTTTTTGTCTTTTTGTGGATTTTATATTAATTAATTACTAATTTAATATTAATTACCTAATTAAAATAATTTCAATTCTAAAAAATAGAAAATGAACAGTAAAAATTATGAGAAAATTCCTAAAATTATTTTATAACATATAAAAGCTAGGAAAATTATAAAAACTAGGGTGTGCTTAATAAAAACTAATTATGCTATTTAATACTTAAATATTAATTAATTATTACATAAACTATATTTAATTCTAATAAATACTAGATGACAATATAAAAATCTAAAAAAATTACCAAAAATACTTTGATATAAAAGAAAATTAAGAAAAATATAAAAATGCAAATTACTTAATAAAAAGCTAAAAAGGAAAATTAAAAAGATAATTAATATTAAATAGAAACTATCACTTAATTTTAAATTGGATTTTTCTGATTTTTCTTTTTGAAAACTATTTAACTACTAAAAATAGGAAACTTTTGGGAAGACAACTTTTTTCTAGCTTAAAAATAAGCCAAATGGACACCAAAATGCTTATACAGTTGACTTTTGTTGACTTTTGAAGGAAATGAACCTCTGTGGGGCCCACAGAGGTGGATAATGGTTCAAATAAGTTACTTGAACTAGTATAAGCTAGAAACAACAAAATAACGCCACAGGATAAGCCAATAAGCACTCCAATAAGCACTTGGAACTTGATTTCAACTCAGAAATGGGACAGAAAACTAGAGAGATTCTAGGTGGGGTCCACAGAGCATAAGCTCAAAAGCTTGGATGGAATGGTAAGACAGCAAGCTAGGGAACACAATGGAACCAAGAACCACCACTGGGGTCAACTGAGGTGGCCTGTGGGACCCACCAAAGTGGTGGCGGTGGCGGTGGTGCTGCTGCAGCAGGGGAGGTGATACCCCCTGCAGCTGTGTTTGAGAGGTTGTGGGGCCCACACAAAAAATCACAAAAATAAAGAAACCATGGATTCCTAAAGATTAGGTGGAGGACATCAACCTGTAAAAGTTTCAAGGCCTGAATCTACACACAAAATTCAAAACAATTCTTGGAATTTTTGCATTTTTCCTGAGATTATGCTATTTTAACTTTTGTAATGAACTTGAAATGTTGACTTTGGTGAGTTTTTGACTGGATTAAATGACTGATTATGATGTTATATGCTAAAATGGGACTAGATTATGCAAATACAACAACTTTTAAGCTAAATTGAGTGATTATGCTTCCTAAAAACTCCACAGTGAAACTGTGAGAGTGAACAAAGAGAGTTTTGACTTTTTTCAAATGGACACCCAATTTTATGATGAACTTAGCCTATAAGGGTCTAATGTAACCTGTGAAAACTACAATCAACCAATGAAACTCACTGTGGCCTATTGAGATACACTGAACCTAACACTACCTTATGCAACTGTAAATGTGATTTTCAATAGATATCACTGATTAAGACCATACAACTGATTCCAAATGTTATAATATGATGACATGGACTGATGAGGCGAAAAATGATCCGTTTTTAGGGGGTCATTTAAGCCCGAATCCGACTTTATTTGATCAAATATTGCCCTAAATCGTTCCTTTTGTGATTTTAGGTACTTGGAGAGTGAATTCTGGAAAAGAAGCCATTTTGGACGTTTTTGGAGCATAAAAGTGAAGAAAACGGCAAAGTCTCAAATTTCTATGCTGGGAACAGTGCATGAAGGCGTCAAGAGTTGTTCTTGACGGCGTCAAAGTCCCAAGAATAAAATACCATGGTTGATGACGGCGTCACACAGGCCGTCATAAGTAGATCAAGGCCGTCCGAGGAAGTATTTGGCGGCGAGATGACGGCGTCACACCCTTGCTCTTGACACCGTCACCCCAGTTTTCCTATATATAGTTTTCTAGTTTTTCATATTAAGAGGAGAAGTTTTGGAGAAACCCTAAAGACGAATTTGGTGCAACTTTTACAGGTTTTTCAAGGGTTCCAAACCCTTGATACCTTGCATTGTAATTAAGATAAGTGTTCTTCTAATTCAATCAATATGTCTATGTGTTGGTTGTCTATATCTTGTTCTTGTCTCAATTCTATCATGCTAGGCTAGATCTCCTTTGTGTTTGCTTAGATCTAATGAAACCTAGATATTGATTATGTGTTGATTACTTGTTTATTCTTGTCTTGGATGAATGATTTTATATGTTAGGCTTAAGAAAACTGGCAGATCTCCAAATGGTAACATGCTTGAACGTCTTAAGAAACATGAACCGAGGCGTACTAGGTCTTTATTGGTTGTATTTAATGCATGAGCCACTGTTTACAATCCCTATAGTTGTGCTGGGTCATGGTGTAGGAGGAGATAAGAGCTCATAGAATTGGGGAGTTATGTATGCCACCCCATGAATGGTATTAAGGAATACAATCCGTCATCCATACAATTATAACAAGTAATTAACGTGTAAAAGATATCTAGGGAGTAGTGAAATCTAAGTAAACAAATTTTCTCCAATTACTGCTCACAACCTTAGTATAATTAGTTTATTTTCATTTTTAGTATTTTATTTTAATTGCATCTTAGTCTTGGGTTAGTTGAATAGCAACTAATTCCGCCCACTCTTCCAAAACCCGAGATTTTAATTGCTTTCATAAAAATATAAAAACACAAAAATAATCATCCCTCACCCTTAGAACTAGTAATTTAGGCTTTCTAATCCTAGCGACACTATTCCTAAGCTGAACGATCAATCCTCTGGTACTTGTCACTATACTATACTACAAGGATCAGGTACACTGCCTGGTGGGGGTTGTAAGCTTCTCGAGATCCCTCGAGAGGTAAAGCCTGTTGCGATTCCCACGCATCAAGTTTTTGGCGCTGCAGCCCGGGGAATAGTTATTGTCTAGGTTAGAATTTCTTTTTATTAGGTCTACTTGCTAGATTCCTTTCTAGTAAGATTTTATTTTTATTTTTAGGTTTTCTTTAGTCTATCTTATTTCTTCGTGCCTTTGTTCGTAACTCTTTACCATCCGACATCATGGAAGGTGGTAACATCTTTGAACCCGTCATCCCGCCACAACAAAACCCACCATTAGAACCCCTTAGGCCCCGAACTTTAGGAGAGTATTCCCGACCTAGCCACCAAGGCTACCGAAACACCATTGAGCTCACCGGAGCCAATGTGACCCCCTTGCGATCCGACACCATCCGGTTGGTGCAAAGCAGATGTGCATTCCATGGACTTCGTTCCGAAGATCCAAACCAACACCTTAAGGACTTTCTCAAAATCGTAGATTCCATAGACCTAGGTGTTGAAACTAGAGAGACTACCCGTTTACGCCTATTCCAATTCTCTCTACGGGATCAAGCTAGTCAATGGTTTGAGCGTTTACCCGCGGGATCCATCACCACATGGGATGATCTCACCACTCGTTTCCTTGCTCAATTTTTCCCACCAGGGAGAACTACTAAGCTTAGAAATGACATCTTGATGTTCCAACAACGTCAAAATGAATCTCTTTATGAAGCATGGACTCGTTTCAAGGACTTACTCCAAAAAGTCCCTCATCATGGCATAGATCTTTGGCTCCAAGTCCAAATCTTTTATGACCATATCGACATCTCCACGAGGCGAGCCATTGACCAATCGGCCGGTGGTAAGCTACGTGATCTTAGTGCGGAACAATCATGGGAACTCATAGAAGATCTTGCTCTCTATGACAACGAAAGTTGGAACGATCCCCGTGATTTGAACAAAACGGTCAAGGCAATATCTTTGCCTTCGAACAACTCTAGCACTCCCGACCGTAGGATCATGGAACTTGAGGACCAAGTCAAGTTTCTCATGAAATCTTACGATGCTCCTAAGCCTTCAAGCCAAGTGAACAAAATCACTTCTTCATGCGAATTTTGTAGTGGTCCCCATGACACTCGTGATTGTGTGGAACTCCCCGGAACAGCTTTTGCGGACTACGCATCCACGCGTACCGACGAAGCGGGAGATAAGTGGTACACTTTCAAGCCCGAGCCAAACCCTTACGGTGATTCATACAACCCCTCATGGAAAAATCACCCAAACCTTAGGTGGAAACAAAATCAAGCCAATTCTTCCAATCCGCCTAATCGTTACCAACCAAACGGTCCACCATCCAACCGTACTTTCAACAACAATCCTTCTAACAACTATGGTAGTACCGACAATCTTGAAGGATTGATGTCAAAGTTCATGGCATCTCAAGAAGCTCGCATATCTAAGTTTGAAGCCGATTTCAAACAAAAGCAAAGCGAGATGACCACTAGAATTGATGCATTGTTGAAAGTTCTCAATGACCGAGAAATGGGAGCACTCCCAAGCGACACCGTCAAGAATCCGAAACTAACCGTTAATTCCATATCCTCAGTTTCGTCACCCACTTCGTGTCCACAATACTACTCGGTTAAATCAACGAGCACGTGTTTCAAACAAAACCAATTTCCCCAAAAGGACCAATCAAATAAAACACCCACTATAGAGCCGGTCAAAAGCATTATTGAAACACCTCTTACGCAAGACCTTGACGATGAATTCAAAGAACTTCACCTTGAACGACCCGTCATTGATGTCTTAGCGCGTGCTCCTTACTATAGTGCCCTCCTAGAAAAATATGAGAAGTATAAGCTAGGTAAAAATGGGACCGCCTTCGTTCAAAACAAGTTGCCTAAAAAGCTTGATGATCCGGGTATATTTGTTTTGCCTTGTAAGATAGGAAGATCCGAAGCTTTCGACACACTAGCCGATTTAGGGTCAAGCCTCAACTTGATTCCCCTATCCTTATTCACCGCTCTTAAGCTAGGAAAGTTAGAGGAAACGGAGGTATTGATAGGGCTAGCGGATGGGAGTATTGCCCACCCGGTTGGAATGATTAAGGATGTAGTTGTTCACGTAGGAAAGTTAACTATATTAGCGGATTTTCACGTCCTAGACATGGTTAGTGACACTACATGCCCATTATTGGTAGGAAGAGGATTTTTAGCAACCGCTAGCGCCATGATAGATTGTAAGGAGTCTAAGATAGCGGTAGGTGAAGGTGATACTTGGTCGGTGTACAATGTAAAGAAGCATAGTTATGATTGTGATGATGAACCGACACCGCATTGGGTAGAGATGAATAGGAGACCGTCTAGATATGGACCTTGGATAGAAAGGAACTTTATAGGACCTCAATGCCCATTCTATCTAGAAAAAGACTTTGTTGAAAAGACACATTTGGTAGAACAACTCATAGCTAGAGATGAAGAGCTAGACCCCTTTGAGGACCCCTTAGTCTTTAGGAAGATGATTGAGTTATTAAGTGTAATGCCCATTAACATAGAAAGGAATAAATGGAAAAGAGAGGGAGATAAGTGTAGATGGAGGTGGGACAAGCCACCTAAAGAAGGTGACGGGTCATGGCATATTAGAATGACTTTGTATGATCCGGATGGAGAAAAGTTTGAAAGGTCATACCACACTAAGGAAACCGATAGGAAGTTGAAACCTAAGTTTGATCCCAAAGATGTCCTCAATGAAGAACTCACCCAAATCACGTAGTAACCCATAGCCTTGAGTCTAGCTACAAGACTCGTAAATAAAGAAAAGCGCTTCTTGGGAGGCAACCCATGTTTTGTGTGATTTTAATTGTTTGTTTGTTATTTGCTTTCGTATGCATGTTTTATTTTTATTGTTGGTTGATCATGTTTCTCAATTAAAATGTGGAAATACTTTACCATGTTGTTTGGCCTAGTCTTAACTCCAACCTAAAAGTACTTTTGCAAAAGATAAGTGTAAGGGGAAACCCCAAATATGTTTTTCAAGAAACAAACCGATCATGATTCTCCACAATATTAAATGAACATGTATATTCGTATTTGTTAGAGTCAAATGCTTGTATTGAGTCATAATGAAGTTTTGCAGGATTTTCCAGGAAGTAGAACCAAGTTTTTCCAGAAATTTTCCGGAAACTTAACATAAGAATTTCTGCAGGTCCATTCTGACGGCGTCAGAGGTTTACTCTTGACGGCGTCAGGAGTTAAAAATCTGGAAATTTTACCGGTTTTGTTTTTCTAACGGAGTCTTATGGTTTTTGTGAATTATTAAGTTTTATAATCTCCAGGAAATCTGCAAACTTCATTCCACAAGCATTATATCTTACTTTGTTTTCTAGGATTTAGTAACTTATATAGGATGCCGCCGATTTTACGCGAGGTTGTCTTGTCTATTTTTGTCAGGATTTACAGGTTATGTTCGACAAGGAGATGATTTATATTCTGGAAGGAAAGCTCTGATTATTCATTTTCTTGGAGGAAGATTTAACCTGGCCAACCTATAATCCATACCGAGCGAATCAGGGGAGTATTTGATTTCATTCTCTTTACTTTTTCACTTTTACATTCTTTACTTGAACATTGGGGACAATGTTCATCTTAAGTGTAAGGGGAGGGTAAAAAGATGATACCTTACATATGCACTTTCGCTTGAGTTTGTTTTGTTTGATGGTAGATGTGTAATAAAACTATGAGAAATACTTGTTAGTGCAATTTTAGCGCCAAATTTAAAATTTTTTACAACATTTAGGAGTGAAACTTTAGCCATAGCAAGCGTCTCATGGATAGGAGATTGTATGACTAGCACATAACCGTATATTCAGAAAAATTTTCCACCCAAATATGTTAGGTTCGCCTTTAGATTTGATAGGAAAAGCATTTACTATTAGTGCTTATGAGTGTACCGGTAGCATTTAGATTCTAGAACTTGTGTTAGTGATGCATCCCGAGACCGCTAGTGAGACTACATTCGTGTGGTAGGATTTACTACATGATAAGAGGCATTAGGATGACCCTTGTGTTAAACCCGTATTACAATTACTTGACCATTTGAGTCATATTACTTGGCTAGTTAAGTCAACTAATTTTTCCCACACCCTTAGCGTTGTACTCATTTTTAGTACACGAAACCCCTAGTACACCCCTCCGAGCCTATCTTTTTGTTTCTAACTTTAAGCATTTTTGTTAAAGGAAGAATTTGTTACACCCCACTTAAATGTACACCCAAATCGCCTTAGCCTTCCGTGTATGCGCTCATTTTTAGTGCATTATTGTTATTTGTTAAACCCTAAGTTAACTTTCTAATTGATTACATGGTTGCTAAGTCGAGTCATATCCTTGTACATATTGTTTTGGGACGATTGGGACTCATGGGTAAGTACTTATTTTATGAAGTAATGGGGAAGAACATCATTTATTACCCCCATATGTACGTTAATCTTAAAAGTGCTCAAAGTGTTTTGATTTTCTTAATTCGAGTCATTAGAATAGTTGAATGTAAAGTATGTAAAGATTCAAGTGTAAGGGGAACTCTCATCCCCTATGATGTATTATTTTGGATGGTAGGGTAAGAGTGTATGCAAAAAAAAAAAAAAAAAAAAAAAAAAAAAAAAAAAATCGAAAAAAAAATCAAGAAAAAGAAAAAGAAAAAGAAAAAAAAAAAAAAAAAAAAACATACGGATTACCATCCCGTTTTTATTCTATGTTTATTTTATGTTTTTGTTATTTTTCATTTGTTAGCTTAAGTCGAGTCTAGTCTTGGCTTAGCAACGCCATATTGTACATGTAATTAACTAAGATTGTTAACTCGCCACCAGTAAAACTTCTTTTATCCAACAAAACCGTGTAATTCATATCCCTATACCTAACGTTACAACCCTTTAAAAGACCTCTTTTATAGTTTATCCTAGGTGCTTACGCCATGTGGTGGAGGTTTGATCCTTTCCCAAGCCTATGGTAATCTATTTTGCTATGACAGGTAGTGAGAGATATCTTCCATTTCCATAATGTTATATTACTTTATTACACCCGAGAGATGTGAGTATCTAAACACTATTTGTGAGGTGCTAGTGTATGACCTCCGTGCTTGTCTATTGGTCTTTAGTGAAACGATTATTTGTTGTAATTACTTTTATATTAGTGTTAAATGACCCCTAACTTGTCTTTTGAGTAGAATAAAAGCGCATTTGCTTGAGGACAAGCAAATCTCAAGTGTAAGGGTATATGATGAGGCGAAAAATGATCCGTTTTTAGGGGGTCATTTAAGCCCGAATCCGACTTTATTTGATCAAATATTGCCCTAAATCGTTCCTTTCGTGATTTTAGGTACTTGGAGAGTGAATTCTGGAAAAGAAGCCATTTTGGACGTTTTTGGAGCATAAAAGTGAAGAAAACGGCAAAGTCTCAAATTTCTATGCTGGGAACAGTGCATGAAGGCGTCAAGAGTTGTTCTTGACGGCGTCAAAGTCCCAAGAATAAAATACCGTGGTTGATGACGGCGTCACACAGGCCGTCATAAGTAGATCAAGGCCGTCCGAGGAAGTATTTGGCGGCGAGATGACGGCGTCACACCCTTGCTCTTGACGCCGTCACCCCAGTTTTCCCATATATAGTTTTCTAGTTTTTCACATTAAGAGGAGAAGTTTTGGAGAAACCCTAAAGACGAATTTGGTGCAACTTTTACAGGTTTTTCAAGGGTTCCAAACTCTTGATACCTTGCATTGTAATTGAGATAAGTGTTCTTCTAATTCAATCAATATGTCTATGTGTTGGTTGTCTATATCTTGTTCTTGTCTCAATTCTATCATGCTAGGCTAGATCTCCTTTGTGTTTGCTTAGATCTAATGAAACCTAGATATTGATTATGTGTTGATTACTTGTTTATTCTTGTCTTGGATTAATGATTTTATATGTTAGGCTTAAGAAAACTGGCAGATCTCCAAATGGTAACATGCTTGAACGTCTTAAGAAACATGAACCGAGGCGTACTAGGTCTTTATTGGTTGTATTTAATGCATGAGCCACTGTTTACAATCCCTATAGTTGTGCTGGGTCATGGTGTAGGAGGAGATAAGAGCTCATAGAATTGGGGAGTTATGTATGCCACCCCATGAATGGTATTAAGAAATACAATCCGTCATCCGTACAATTATAACAAGTAATTAACATGTAAAAGATATCTAGGGAGTAGTGAAATCTAAGTAAACACATTTTCTCCAATTACTGCTCACAACCTTAGTATAATTAGTTTATTTTCATTTTTAGTATTTTATTTTAATTGCATCTTAGTCTTGGGTTAGTTGAATAGCAACTAATTCCGCCCACTCTTCCAAAACCCGAGATTTTAATTGCTTTCATAAAAATATAAAAACACAAAAATAATCATCCCTCACCCTTAGAATTAGTAATTTAGGCTTTCTAATCCTAGCGACACTATTCCTAAGCTGAACGATCAATCCCCCGGTACTTGTCACTATACTATACTACAACGATCAGGTACACTGCCTGGTGGGGGTTGTAAGCTTCTTGAGATCCCTCGAGAGGTAAAGCCTGTTGCGATTCCCACGCATCATGGACTTATTCAAGCACAGATGCACACATAATAACAACTCATGCTCATGAATCAGTAATAAGCATTCTTGACAGTTATATGTGAAAACTGAGTAACCAAGTATTATAATGAACAAGTAGGAATTATTAAGCATTAACTAAGCTAACATACACCAAATAAGCACAGAGAACTAAATATAAGTAGTAAATAAGCATTAGTATAGTAGAATGCTAAAAATGAGAAATTAGCTTACATTAGCTTCCAAGGTAGAGAACTGAGAACCAAGATCCAATTAACCAACCTACAGCTTTCCACAAAGCTCTATCACCATTATTAATCCATAATTCACCATACTCTTTGATTCATTCTCCATTTCTACTGATTTTCTATTTTTCACTTATTTTCTTGGAATTTTTAGTATTTCAATAAAACTTGAGCTATGAACTGAATAAAATGCTACAGAAACTTATCAGGAGCTTATGTGAGCTTACACAACCAAATAACAACAACTTCTATAATACCACAGATGATAAAATCTCTTATGAGTACAATTGAAAGCTTAAATAAACTCTTAGGAGTACAATTGAAAGCTTAAATAAACACTGGGAATGAAATTACATTTGATTAAAATAACTAAACTAAACTACAACTAAGAAATTAACTAAGTAAGTCCCTTTTTCTTCTTTTTTCTTGACTTATATAAGCCTTGTAGACCTTCTCTCCTTTTCCCACCTCTGTTGTGAGCCATTGGATCACTTCTTTTAAACCTGGCCTTCAAATCCCTTTTGGCGGGAAAACTTATTTTGGCAGTTGGGGTTTGCTTGTGAGGGTGAGAGGGGCATTTAATGAGGTTTGGACGGTTGTGGTGAGCTGGGGGGAACAAGGGATGGGTAAGGTAGCAGAGTTGATGGGGAGGTGGAGTGTGGCAGGCATGAAGCAGGGCAAGTATTCAAGTGGGAGGGATAAGGAAGTGGTCAAACAAGGTATTGACTGAGGGGATTAAATAAAAACGGGAAAGTGGGTTTATTAGTTTGTGGTGTGGGCTGGTGTTAGTGAAATGGGCCTAGGATTTTATGGGTGGGCTGTGTTTGGTTTGTTGGGTAAGGATTTGTGGGTGGTTTGTTTGGTTATTAAAGCTTAAAAAATCACAAGGACCTTTCATGTAAAACTGAAAATTGCAAGGGCTGCAAATGTAAATTCCCAAAAGTTAACATGAGGTCTATCTTTGCCAAATATCAATAATCCAAGGATAAAATTCACAATTATTCACTTTTGGTCCTTCAGGGACTAAAATTGCCAATAGGTGAAACTTCAGGGACTAAATTTAACAATTTCTTCAAACTTTCATTTTAAGGACTAAATTTGACACTTGTGATTTTCCAGGGACCAATAATGATTTTTCTACCAAAAATTTCCCACCAGGGACCAAATCTGCCAAAAGTGAAACTCCAGGGACTAACCTTGAAAATTCTCAAAACTTTTGGAATTTTTCACCAAAGGACAAAATATGACAATTTATGATTTCAAAAGGACCTTTGCTGACTTTTCTTTTAAAATAAGTGCTCAAGGACTATTTTTGCCAATTTTTGAAAGTTGGGAGACTGAAACTGCCAATTATGCAAACTTTGTTCGTTTTTCAACTGTTTTTACTCATTTTGCATCTAAAACATATAAAACACAATTTTGGGATATTTTCAGTATTTTGATGCATTTCTGAGTGTTTTTGTATGTTTTTGCAGTTCAGATTAACCAAAAATGATGAGTATTCACACACTCATCAATCCCTCAAACTAAACTATTGCTAGTCCCTAGCAATATAGAATCAAAAAAATAACCTGTTTTGAAAATTTAATGGATTTTATGTCTCTTTACCAAAAGCCATTACTTCTGGAGTAGCCAAATGTTTCAGTTCAAGTAAGAACTATGGTACACTGATAACCATATGATTTTGAGCAAACCATCAGCTTTGAACGGATTAGATTTGTCTTTACCAGAAGCCGTTTGCTTCCGGACTAGCCAACTCTTGATGGAATTCAGTCATCATCTTGGTGAGTTGATTACCAATTATGGTTTTCCACTGCCTTTACCACAAGCCATAACCTTGTGGGCTAGCCAACTCTTTTACTTTTTAGGATATGATGAGTTGAATACCATACAACTTTCGGCAAATTGTCAGCCATTAACGGATTTGATATATCTTTACCAAGAGCCGTTTGCTCCTGGATTAGCCAGTCCTTATGTCGGTTAGACATGGTGGACTGATAACCACAAAAATTTTGAAGCTCAAGTGAATTTTTTTTTTAAATTTTGGCAAAAAACGGGGGTACTAGAAGGTAAAATGTGATCAAATTCGCTAGAATCCCCTCCCCCCCCCACACACACTTAGAATTGAATATTGTCCTCAATATGCAAAGTCTCGGCTATTATGCCGACTCTTTGAACGTAAAAGGGCAACATTACAAGCTAAATGTGGAAACACCGTTTTTTCACTTTATTGGTAACCACAGCAGGGGTAACTCCCCCACACTTAGGGTGAAGACCCCATATGCATGCTACTGTTTTTGTTTACTGAGTCGCTAGCTTGACTCGACCCCGAATTCATTTGTTCATGGGGAAGTATCATGTGGAAGAGATAATCTCCATCGGACTTTCATTCAAGATGTTTGGACAAACATTTAAAGCACGTGAAAGTTCTACACCGATGAGATATACAGAGAGACCCTGGCTCAAGATAATGATACATGGAAATGCCGGGGTCAAAGATAGTGTCTTCAATCCCGAAGGAGTGAAGAAGAGAGGACGTCACGGGATAGGTGAAGAAAAGGAAGAAAACCATGATGAAAATCATGACTAACTCGTCATCACCCACAGGAGAATCCATAATTTCTTCATTATGAATCTCATCGTTTAAGCTCGCTGGATCAAGACATATCCCGGGTGTGTCTGGATCAAAGTGGAAGTTATCATACTCCGGTGGAGATATGATATGATTGAGTTCACCGGAGAACTCCTCGTGAAGAGAATCAATCACATGATGTAAATCAGGGAATTCTTGTCCTGGTGTGGACTCATCACTATCCTCAATCTGAGTACCAAAGATTGGATTATCAAAAATCAAAGTGAATTCATATTCGAATTCAAACAGAGGATTGGTGAGAGTAGTTTTGAATGCTTCAGGAGCAAAGTGATTAACATTCTCTATTGGACTGTTGGGATCAGAACTGAGTGACGGATCATGATATAAGAGACTTTCAATTTCTCCTAGATCGGTTTCAAAGTCAAAGAGATCATCGTCACTTCCCGTTGGAAGTGGATTGATGTGAGTGAGTCCATCGGTGAACTCCTCAAGAAGATGATCAGCATCAGAATGTGGAACTGATGCCTCAACATACTCGATGTCTCCATAAGATGCACAATCTTCGCTACAATCGGAGAAAGTCTCAAATTGATCTTTTGGACACTCAAGAGGGGAAGGAAGATCACACATATGCTCAAGAATTCCCTGTGACTCTCTTGGGATTGGGACAAGGTTCTCAACACTAGACTTTATGAGTTCGTCCGATTCCTTTTCAGGAACAGTGTCAAGATGCTCGTCCCTCATGCTCAGAGAGCGAGTGGGAACCTCGAGTGTTATAACAGACTGAGGGAGTTGAGAAGGACTAGCACAAATGGGTTTTATAAATTTCATTTGTTCTTCTGCTAGTAATTCCATCATAGTCTTTTATCCCTGATTTTCCGTGGAAGGAATTGCTACTGATGAACTTGATGAACCCTTACAAAATTGAGAAATATCAAGGGTAACTTCATCATCACTATCATCATCGTCGAGAAGAGCAGCATTACAAAATATGGCACATGTTTTAGCTGCTTGCTCTAAGACTAGCAATTCCTCCATGCTTCTTTCGTTTCTAGCTGCTCGTTCTTCGGCAAGTAATTCTATCCTAGATTTCTCACGAGAGCTTTGAAACGATGTAGTAGCCAACTCCTCCTTAAGTTCTTTCAATATATCAAGAGCCTCTAGTAAAAGGTCTTGCTTAGTATCATGAGGAGTTGCTTGGATCATTTGGTACTGTGGAGGTGGGTCTGAAAACGAATAGTCGTAATTGTTACAAGGAAATGGATTCCTTGTTTGACAATCCGAGCTAGAGTGTGGACCTCCACAGTACTCACAACAGTAAAACTGATGTGGCTGTGAGTCGTATGTGCTGTAGTCATAATTGTTATCAGGAACCTGCTCATAGACAAGCGTGTTTCCTGATTGACAATCATAACTGTAGTGTGAACCACCACAGTACTCACAACAGTAAAACTGTTGAGTCTCATGGTGCGGAAGCAGATGGAATGAATCAGTCGTGTCATGGTAGGAATAGGGATTCTGTTTATAGACAGACCTGTTTCCTAACTCTACCATGCCACAACTGGGGCAATTACCACCATTATGAGGACTACCACACCATTGACAAATAAGAATGTGAGGATGAGACATAGAAAGAATCAAAAGGTTTGGGAGGGTAAGGAATGAAGAATCAAAAAGGTAGGGGGGTAAGAAAGAAAATCTTTTTGTGTTTTTGTGTTCGTTGAAAACTGATTTTAAAATGTTTTCGGGAACCGTTTTGTTTTTATATGATAATATACACAAGGATGGTAAATTTACAAAGAAGTGAATTCCAAAATCACTAATCTGCCAAACCGTCTAGAATACGCGAACAACCTCCCCGGCAGCGGCGCCAAAATTTGGTTGAGGCAAAAGCAGTCAACTAAAGTCAACCAAGTGAGTGGTCAACTTAGTCAAACACCTTAGGCTCAATGCTCCGTGGAAGTATAGGGTTTCCCTGGGTCATTGATGAGTGTGTAAATACTCATCATTTTTACCATTTTTGAGCTGCCAAAACATCCAAAAACACTCAATAATGAATCAAAATAGTGAAAATATCCCAGGAAAGTGTTTTATATGTTTCAAATGCAAAAGTATCAAAAACAGATGAAAAACTCACAAAGTTTGCATAATTGGCAGTTTCAGTCCCCCAACTTTCAAAAGTTGTCAAATCTAGTCCCTGGTCATTCTAAAAACTTGAAAAAGTCACCAAAGGTCCTTTTAAATCAAAAAGTTACATAAATAGTCCTTTGGTGCAAACTTTCACAAAATGTCAAGTTTAGTCCCTAAACTTTGGAAATTGTCAAAAATGGTCCCTGGGATATGAAAAACTTTGAGAAAAACAAATTTTGTCCTTGCACTAACCTTTTATGACAGGATTGGTCCTTGGTGGAAAGTTTGGTGAAAATTACACAAATGGTCCCTGAAGTTTGAAAGTTTGACGGTTTCAGTCCCTGGTGAAAATAAAATTGAAAAATCATCAAAGGACCTTATACTATTCATAGATTGGCATAATAGACCCTTGAAAATAATTTGGAATCATGCCAAGTCTCACCCCTCAACTTTTGAAAAATTACAAAAATAGTCCTTGTGAATCATAAACCAAAACCGGATCCTAAACAATAATACTACTCCATACTAACCAATCCAATACCTAGTCCAGCCCACCCATCCTTTTTTCTTTGGGCCCAAAGCTAATCCAGCCCAACCATTACACCCCTAAATAATACTAAACCGGGGTCAAACTTTGACCTGGTCAAATACCAGTCAAAACCACAAACCGCCCAACTCCCCTTCTCCCCTGGTATTGCCCACCACCACCACCACCACTTGCAGGTCCCATCAAACTCCCATCATACACCACCGCCCAACCCACTACACCTACTTATCACACCACATTAAATGCTACCCCCCCCCCCAGTTGTAATAACAGTCCAAATCTCCCTTACCCAGTTTTGGCGCCAAAAACCGATTCAAAGGGTGAGATTAAAACAGAGCAATTGGACGGCTTAGATTGAATGGGGAAGGCTCAGAAAGGTTCAAGAAACCCTAGGAGAGGGCTATAAAAGGCAAAGAGTGCAAGATGATCAAGTGTCTAGTTTTTTTAGCATAATTGTAGCCGTGTAATTTCATTAAGCAAGTGTAGTATAGCAAAAAGCTTTTAAGCATTTGTAGAAGTCAATTCAGTGTATTATTAATCTTTTCAAATTAATATAAGCAAGTTTCTTCAACTTATTTTGTTTATGCAAATTTCAAGTTTCATGTATTAATCTGAATCATAGGCTGCTAGTGTTTGAGTTTGAATAATGGACTGAGTTAGGTTCACATAGGCTCCAATAAGCTTATTAAAGCTTTAGAGACTTTAAAACTCAGTTATATTAGAAGAAAAAACAAAAACAGTCAAACTTGGTCAACTGTGCTTGTTTAAATTTGTTTTCAGGTACTGAGAGGGATTGGTGATCAAGATTGGAGCTTAAATTGGCCTATCTAAAGATAGGCTTCTGTGGAGAAGCCCCTTGTTCAAGCTAGGGGTAACTTGTAAGCTTTTGCAAATTTTAGAATTCCACTAAAAAATTAGTCCTTGATATTATCTGATTGCTTGTTTGCTTATACCTGTTAATCTATGTTTGTTTGTTTGATTGAGTATTGTTTAAGTAATTTTCAGTTTGATAATCATTATTAGTTTGTTAGAATTATTAGTTACTCATAATCCTAGATTTAACTGTCATAAATTAGTTTAAGTAGTATACTTATGTTATTGTTGTGACCTTCTGTTTCCAAGTGCTTAAATTAGTCTACCTAATCATAATTAGTTAGTTTGGATCAGGATTTTAAACCCTAGTTATAATCTGCATTGAAAATCATAAATCAGTTAAGTATTAGGGGTGTTTGGATTAGTTTAAGTGATTGTGTTGTGGTTGGTCTCAGAAAGTAACAATAGCACAGATAGCTTGCATTAAGTTTCATTTGGTGGATTGAACCTTAAAATCCAGGTTCATAACACAAATAAGTCAAAACCTCACCAATTTGCCCTTTACAGTTAACTGTGAAGGTTTTGTGAGTCCAAATCACTCTCATTAGTTAAAATAGTTGTTAATATAGTGGTAACAAGTTTAAATATAGCTTATTACTTAGTTTGTAATCAGTAAAAGCCATTAGAAACTCAAATAAGTCAAAGCTTGTGATTTCATCAAAAAGTCAAATTGCTCATTCTCAGATTTTCCTCAGAATTCCAAGATTAATTGTGATTTGTGTGTTTTGATTAACGATCTGAAAATCTTTGTAGTTAAACCTTACCACCTGAACTTCATTTTCCCAAGGTTCTTTTAATTTTGAGATTTTTTCTTGTGGACTAAAAAGCCCTTGGAAGTGGATTGCAGGGCAAGACTCTGCCCTGTGCACACAGACCTCACCCACACCACCACCTTAAGTGGTGGGTGCAGCCCACCTCAGTGGGACCCATTGCCCACTTTTTGCTTTTGACAACCCCCTCCTACTAGGGTACAAGTGTTGACCCATTGGTTGACCTAAGATTCAGTGGACCCCACCTAGTTTAGCCCCTCAAGTCTGTCCCCATTCTGTGTTAATTCTCATTTTGCTAAAGTGCTTAATTTGATCTTAACAGCTTATTTGTGCTTAGCCCTTGTTGTTTCTGGCTTATTTGAGTTTGTTAAGCTTGTTTGTACCCATTTTTACCATTGTGGACCCCACCATCAGTCATTTGAGCTTATTTGATCACACAGTCAACCAAAGTCAAACTGTGTAAGCAAAGGGGGTGCTACAGCTTATTTATAAGCTATTTTTCAAAGTGTTTTCATAAAAGTTTCTCATTTTCAGTGGTTAAGTAGGTTTGTAAAAGAAAATCCAAGAAAAAACCAATTTAAAATAAGTGATAGTTTCTATTTAATTCAATTTAATTTTAATTTTCATTTTTCGATTTTTATTAAGTACTTAGTATTTTTATATTTTTATTAATTACCTTATATATTAAAGTATTTTTAGTAAATTTTTCGGATTTTTATTCTGTCATTTAGTATTAATTAGATTTAATTTTAGTTTTCTTTATTATTAATTAATATTAAGTATTAAATATCATATTTAGTTTTTATAAAGTAAAACCTAGATTTTATATTTTTCCTAGCTATAATATAGTATAATAGACTTTTAGAAAATATAATTAGAGTTTCTACTGTTCATTTTCCATTTTTCTTATTTTAATTGTTTAAATTAGATTTAAGTTAATTAAAAGGTAAATAATTAGTGGATTAATCTTAAAACATAATTTTTAGAGTTTTTATAATTTTGTAGGATTCCTGTGATGGTTAAGTAATTTTACAAATTTTCTCTTAATTTTCTAAGTTAATTTAGTATTAATAGTAATTAAAAGTAGTCTAATTAGTTTAATTAAGTTAAATAGTTTTTAATTAATATAAGACTCATAAAAAGACAAAAATATTTATTTTAATTTTTTATACTTTCTTCAAGTTCTATTTAAAGTTTAGAAACTGTTTTTGAAAATTTTTAGTTTAATTTGTAGTAGTTATAATTATTAGTTAATTTAAATTAGATTTTAATTTAGATTTTAAATAGTTTTATTAATTAAATAGTATTTAAATAATATTTTAATCATTTTCATAATTTCATTTTCATTTTCAATTTTATTTTAATTTCAAGTTTCAAAAAGTTTCAAAAGCACCCCCTGTAGTTTGTTAAATTCCAAATCCCACTATCTCTGTCTGTTACGTGATCTGAATTGTGAATACGTGCATATATCTGGTATCTGATTTTTGTGAATATTATATCTGTGTACAAATACCAAAATAACAATAGCAATATCAATTCCACATCATCTGGGCTAATGTCCTCAGTGCCACTCTCTCATAAACGATTCCCAAACCACCATTTCAATCTCGCTGGGACTTTAACGACCCGGGGAAACACTATACTATCCACGGAGAATTGGCTTGATTAGTTGGACTTTTACGGTTGACCATTCATAAGTGGTTGACTAATAAAAGTTAACTAGTTTAGAACCAATCAGTCGTTATGTCCCGACGAGGTGTGATGGTAATCAAAACGGGTTTGTGATCGGGTGAATTTGGACAGAAAAGGGTATGATGATTATACTACTGATTTTTAGCTGAAAATGATACAAATACTTAATATGGACAAAAACTGAAAAACCAGATAAGTGAAAACGTTTTAAAACTTAAAAGGTACGTTTAAGTTAAAATAAACGTCAACGTACCAAATAAAAAGTAAAAAGTGAAATCTGAAAACCCTCACGGGGTGAAAATGACTTTTTTACAAACCTAAGGATGAAAGAAAATTTTTAGAAAAATAAAATGAATTTTTACAGTAATTAATTATTTAATATTAATTAAATACTATTTAATACTAATTATTAATATTTAAATAACTTAAATACAATATAATATTATTTTAATACTAGAAAAATGAAAATTAAATTTTTAAAATTATAAAATTACTAAAAACTAATTTTAAAATTAAAAATATACTTTTTTTTTGTCTTTTTGTGGATTTTATATTAATTAATTACAAATTTATTATTAATTACCTAATTAAACTAATTTAAATTCTAAAAAATAGAAAATTAACAGTAAAAATTATGAGAAAATTCCTAAAATTATTTTATAACATATAAAAGCTAGGAAAATTATAAAAACTAGGGTGTGCTTAATAAAAACTAATTATACTATTTAATACTTAAATATTAATTAATTATTACTTAAACTATATTTAATTCTAATAAATACTAGATGACAATATAAAAATCTGAAAAAATTACCAAAAATACTTTGATATAAAAGAAAATTAAGAAAAATATAAAAATGCAAATTACCTTTTAAAAAGCTAAAAAGGAAAATTAAAAAGATAATTAATATTAAATAGAAACTATCACTTAATTTTAAATTGGATTTTTCTGATTTTTCTTTTTGAAAACTATTTAACTACTAAAAATAGGAAACTTTTGTGAAGACAACTTTTTTCTAGCTTAAAAATAAGCCAAATGGACACCAAAATGCTTATACAATTGACTTTTGAAGGAAATGAACCTCTGTGGGGCCCACAGAGGTGGATAATGGTTCAAATAAGTTACTTGAACTAGTATAAGCTAGAAACAACAAAATAACACCACTGGATAAGCCAATAAGCACTCCAATAAGCACTTGGAACTTGATTTCAACTCAGAAATGGGACAGAAAACTAGAGAGATTCTAGGTGGGGTCCACAGAGCATAAGCTCAAAAGCTTGATATTACCAACCAAGTAATGGTCAACAAGTCAAACAGCCTAGACCAATGCTTCATGAAATACAGGGTTTCCCCGGGTCGTTATGTCCCGACGAGGTGTTATGGCATTCAAACGAGTTTGTGATCGGGTGAATTTGAACAGGAAAGGGTTTATGAGTGAGAGATTGATTACACTAATAAAATATAAAAGGAAATACCTTAAATAAGCTATGTTAACAAGTACGTAAAACTAGAAAACCCAGAAACGTTTAAAACTTAAAAACGCGTACTTTCAGATTAAAGTTACGTGAACGTACGAAATAAAACGCGAGTTTTATTGAAATAAAATACCTACGAATATGAAAATTAACTTTTTACAATCCTAATGATATAAGAAATAAAAGTTACGTGAACGTACGAAATAAAACGCGAGTTTTATTAAAATAAAATACCTACGAATATGTCCCGACGAGGTGTTATGGCATTCAAACGGGTTTGTGATCGGGTGAATTTGAACAGGAAAGGGTTTATGAGTGAGTGATTGATTACACTAATAAAATATAAAAGGAAATACCTTAAATAAGCTATGTTAACAAGTACGTAAAACTAGAAAACCCAGAAACGTTTAAAACTTAAAAACGCGTACTTTCAGATTAAAGTTACGTGAACGTACGAAATAAAACGCGAGTTTTATTGAAATAAAATACCTACGAATATGAAAATTAACTTTTTACAATCCTAATGATATAAGAAAATTTTTGGAAAAAGAAAAATAATTTTTACACTATTTAATTAATTATTATTAATTAATTACTAATTTCTAATTACTTATTAATTATTTAAATTAACCTAAATTATAACTAATCATGAAATTACACTAAAAATATGAAAATTAAATTTGGAAAAATCTAAAATATTATAAAACTAATTTTAAAATTAAAATTATATTTTTCTAACTTTTTATCTAATTATTATTAATTAATTACTATTTATTAATTACTTAAAACTAAATTAAATTAAGAAAAATAGAAAATGAATAGTAAAAATTATGAGAAAATTCCTAAAATTATTTGATAACATATAAAAGCTAGGAAAATTATAAAAACTAGGGTGTGTTTAATAAAAACTAATTATGCTATTTAATACTTAAATATAAATTAATTATTACTTAAACTATATTTAATTCTAATAAATACTAGATGATAATATAAAAATCTAAAAAAATTACCAAAAATACTTTGATATAAAAGAAAATTAAAAAAAAAATATAAAAATGAAAATTACTTAATAAAAAGCTAAAAAGGAAAATTAAAAAGATAATTAATATTAAATAGAAACTATCACTTAATTTTAAATTGGATTTTTCTTATTTTTCTTTTTCGAAAACTATTTAAATACTAAAAATAGGAAACTTTTGTGAAGACATCTTTTTTCTAGCTTAAAAATAAGCCAAATGGACACCAAAATGCTTATACAATTGACTTTTGTTGACTTTTGAAGGAAATGAACCTCTGTGGGGCCCACAGAGGTGGATAATGGTTCAAATAAGTTACTTGAACTAATATAAGCTAGAAAAAACAAAATAACACCACTGGATAAGCCAATAAGTACTCCAATAAGCACTTGGAACTTGATTTCAACTCAGAAATGGGACAGAAAACTAGAGAGATTCTAGGTGGGGTCCACAGAGCATAAGCTCAAAAGCTTGGATGGAATGGTGAGACAGCAAGCTAGGGAACACAATGGAACCAAGAACCACCACTGGGGTCCACTGAGGTGGCCTGTGGGACCTACCAAAGTGGTGGCAGTGGGGGTGGTGCTGCTGCAGCAGGGGAGGTGATACCCCCTGCAACTGTGTTTGAGAGGTTGTGGGGCCCACACAAAAAATCACAAAAATAAAAAAAACCATGGATTCCTATAGATTAGGTGGAGGACATCAACCTGTAAAAGTTTCAAGGCCTGAATCTACACACAAAATTCAAAACAATTCTTGGAATTTTTGCATTTTTCCTGAGATTATGCTATTTTAACTTTTGTAATGAACTTGAAATGTTGACTTTGGTGAGTTTTGGACTGGATTAAATGACTGATTATGATGTTAGATGCTAAAATGGGCTAGATTATGCAAATACAACAACTTTTAAGCTAAATTGAGTGATTATGCTTCCTAAAAACTCCACAGTGAAACTGTGAGAGTGAACAAAGAGAGTTTTGACTTTTTTCAAATGGACACCCAATTTTATGATGAACTTAGCCTATAAGGGTCTAATGTAACTTGTGAAAACTACAATCAACCAATGAAACTCACTGTGGCCTATTGAGATACACTGAACCAAACACTACCTTATGCAACTGTAAATGTGATTTTCAATAGATATCACTGATTAAGACCATACAACTGATTCCAAATGTTATAATATGATGACGTGGACTTATTCAAGCACAGATGCACACATAATAACAACTCATGCTCATGAATCACTAATAAGTATTCTTGACAGTTATATGTGAAAACTGAGTAACCAAGTATTATAATGAACAAGTAGGAATTATTAAGCATTAACTAAGCTAACATACACCAAATAAGCACAGAGAACTAAAGATAAGCAGTAAATAAGCATTAGTATAGTAGAATGCTAAAAATGAGAAATTAGCTTACAATAGCTTCCTAGGTAGAGAACTGAGAACCAAGATCCAATTAACCAACCTACAGCTTTCCACAAAGCTCTATCACCATTAGTAATCCATAATTCACCATACTCTTTGATTCATTCTCCATTTCTACTGATTTTCTATTTTTCACTTATTTTCTTGGAATTTTTGGTATTTCAATAAAACTTGAGCTAGGAACTGAATAAAATGCTACAGAAACTTATCAGGAGCTTATGTGAGCTTACACAACCAAATAACAACAACTTCTATAATACCACAGATGATAAAATCTCTTATGAGTACAATTGAAAGCTTAAATAAACATTGGGAATGAAATTACATTTGATTAAAATAACTAAACTAAACTACAACTAAGAAATTAACTAAGTAAGTCCCTTTTTCTTCTTTTTTCTTGACTTATATAAGCCTTGCAGACCTTCTCTCCTTTTCCCACCTCTGTTGTGAGCCATTGGATCACTTCTTTTAATCCTGGCCTTCAAATCCCTTTTGGCGGGAAAACTTATTTTGGCAGTTGGGGTTTGCTTGTGAGGGTGAGAGGGGCATTTAATGAGGTTTGAAGGGTCGTGGTGAGCTGGGGGAACAAGGGATGGGTAAGGTAGCAGAGGTGATGGGGAGGTGGAGTGTGGCAGGCATGAAGCAGGGCAAGTATTCAAGTGTGAGGGATAAAGAAGTGGTCAAACAAGGTATTGACTGAGGGGATTAAATAAAAACGGGAAGGTGGGTTTATTAGTTTGTGGTGTGGGCTGGTGTTAGTGAAATGGACCTAGGATTGTATGGGTGGGCTTTGTTTGGTTTGTTGGGTAAGGATTTGTGGTTGGTTTGTTTGGTTATTAAAGCTTAAAAAATCACAAGGACCTTTCATGTAAAACTGAAAATTGCAAGGGCTGCAAATGTAAATTCCCAAAAGTTAACATGAGGTCTATCTTTGCCAAGTATCAATAATCCAAGGATAAAATTCGCAATTTTTCACTTTTGGTCCTTGATGCGTGGGAATTGCACCAGGTTTTACCTCTCGAGGGATCTCGAGAAGCTTACAACCCCCACCAGGCAGTGTACCTGATCGATGTAGTATAGTATAATGACAAGTACCGGGGGATTGATCGTTCAGCTAGGAATAGTGTCGCTAGGATTAGAAATCCTAAAGACTAGGTCTAGAGATGAGGGATGATTCTTTTTGTATTTTTATATTTTTATAAAAGCAAGTAAAAATCTCGGTTTTGAAGGAGTTGGGCGGAATTAGTTGCTAGTCAACTAACACAATTACTAAGATGCAATCAAAATAAAATACTAGAAATGAAAATAGACTATATTAAATTAGAGTTGTGAGCAATATGTGGGAGAATTGTGTTTACTTAGATTTCACTACTCCCTAGATATCTTTTACATGTTAATTACTTGTTATAGTTGCGTAGATGACGGGTTGTATTCCTTAATACCATTCATGGGGTAGCGTACTTACTTCCCCAATCGTATAAGCGCCTACTTCACTCCTATGTCGAGCCGGCTAAGAAGCTCCTAACATGGGATCACTAGAATTTGCTCATGCATTAAATACAACCAATAAAACCTAGTACACATCGGTTCATGTTTCCTAAGACATTCAAGCATGTTACACAATGGAGATCTGCCAGTTTTCTTAAGCCTAACTTTGAAATCATTCATCCAATACAACCATAAACAAGTAATCAACACATAATTAACATCTAGGTTTCATTAGATCTAAGCAAACACAAGATAAATCTAGCCTAGCATGTTAAGATCAAGACAAGCAAAAGATATAATCAACCAACACATAGACATATTGATTGAATTAAGAGAAGACTTATCTCAATAGAACATGAAAGGATTCAAGGGGTGAAAACCCTTGAAAACACTGTAAAATACGACCTAGGGTTTACAAGGTTCAACCCTAGTTTTCTCCACACAAATTCCTCCTTTTTTATGAATGAAAAATAGAAAAGTATATATAGAGTTTGATAGGTGACGACGTCAAGAACAAAAGTGTGACGCCGTCATCTCGCCGCCAAATAGTTCCTCGGACTACCTAGATCTGGGTCTGACGCCGTCATGTGTAATCCATCTTCAGGCCGTCACCAAAATTACTCTTGACGCCCTTCTTGTGACGCCTTCAGGTTTGCACTGGACCATCATGGATTTAACCCCTGACGTCGTCACATTTTTCTTCTTGACGCCGTCAGGTACTGTTCTCAGCATGGAAAATTAAGTCTTTGGCGTTTTCTTCACTTTTATGCTCCAAAAACGTCCGAATTGCTTCCTTTTCCAGAATTCACTCCCAAAGTACCTAAAATCACAAAAGGAACGATTTAGGGAAATATTTGATTAAATAAATTCAATTCCGGGCTTAAATGGCCCCCTAAAAGTGGTTCATTTTTCGCCTCATCATATACCCTTACACTTGAGATTTGCTTGTCCTCAAGCAAATGCGCTTTTATTCTACTCAAAATACAAGCTAGGGGTCATTTAACACTAATATAAAAGTAATTACAACAAATAATCGTTCCACTAAAGACCAAAGACAAGCACGGAGGTCATATACTAGCACCTCACAAATAGTGTTTAGATACTCACATCTCTCGGGTGTAATAAAGTATATATCACATTATGGAAATGGAAAACATCTCTCACTACCTGTCATTGCAAAATAGATTACCATAGGCTTGGGAAAGGATCAAACCTCCACCACATGGCGTAAGCACCTAGGATAAACTATCAAAGAGGTCTTTTTAAAGGGTTGTAACGTTAGGTGTAAGGATATGGAATACACGGTTTTGTTGGCAGTCTTTACTGGTGGCGAGTTAACAATCTTGGTTAATTACATGTACAATATGGCGTTGCTAAGCCAAGACTAGACTCGACTTAAGCTAATAAATCAAAAAATAACGAAAACATAAAATAAACATAGAATGAAACGGGATGGTAGTCCGTATGTTTTTCTCTATTTTTTTTTTGATTTTTTTTGTGCATACACTTTTACCCTACCATTCTAAATAATACATCATAGGGAATGAAAATTCCCCTTACACTTGAATTTTTACATACTTTACAATAAACTAATCTAATGACTCGAATTAAGAAAATCAAAACACTTGTAGTACTTTTAAGATTAATGCACTTATGGGGGTAATAAATGATGTTCTTCCCCATTACTCCATAAACATTAGTACTTTACCCATGAGTCCCAATCGTCCCATAACAATATGTACAAGGATATGACTCGACTTAGCAACCATGTAATCAATTAGATAGTTAACTAAGGGTTTAAACAAATAACAATAATGCACTAAAAATGAGTGCATACACGGAAGGCTAAGGCGATTTGGGTGTACATTTAAGTAGGGTGTAACAAATTCTTCCTTTAAGTAAGATGCTTAAAGTTATAAACGAAAAGATAGGCTAGGAGGGGTGTACTAGGGGTTTCGTGTACTAAAAATGAGTACAACGCTAAGGTGTGGGAAAAATTAATTGACTTAACTAGCCAAGTAATATGACTTAAATGGTCAAGAAATTATGATACGGGTTTAACACAAGGGTGATCCTAATGCCTCTTATCATGTAGTAAATCCTACTACACGAATGTAGTCTCACTAGCGGTCTCGGGATGCATCACTAACGCAAGTTCTAGAATTTAAATGCTACCGGTACACACATAAGCACTAATAATGAGTGCTTCTCCTATCAAATCTAAAGGCGAACCTCACATATTTGGGTGAAATTTTTTTTAAGTGGTACGGTTTTGTGCTAGTCATACAATCTCCTATCCATGAGACGCTTGCTATGGCTAAAGTTTCACTCCTAAATGTTGTAAAAAATTTTAAATTTGGCGCTAAAATTGCACTAACAGGTATTTCTCATAGTTTTATTACACATCTACCGTCAAACAAAACAAACTCAAGCGAAAGTGTATCTGTAAGGTATCATCATTTTACCCTCCCCTTACACTTAGGATGAACATTGTCCCCAATGTTCAAGTAAAGAATGTAAAAGTGAAATAAGTAAAACGAATGAGATCAAATACTCCCCTGATTCGCTCGGTATGGATAATAAGGTGGCCAGGTTAGATCTTCCTCCAAGAAAATGAATAATCAAAGCTTCCCTTCCAGAATATAAATCATCTTCTTGTCATACATAACCTGTAAAACCTGAGAAAACAAACAAGACAACCTCGCATAAAATCGGCGGCAATCTATATATGCTAATAAATCCTAGAAAACAAAATAAGATATAATGCTTGTGGAATGATGTTTGCAGATTTCCTGGAGATTATAAAACTAATGATTCAACAAAAACTTTAAGACTCCGTTAGAGAAACAAAACTGGTAAAATTTCCAGAATTTTACACGTGACGCCGTCAAGAGTAAATTCGTGACGCCGTCAGAGGTGATCTGCAAAAATTCTTATGTTAAGTTTCCGGAAAATTTCTGGAAAAACTTCGTCCTACTTCCTGGAAAATCCTGCAAAACATCATTATGACTCGAAACAAGCATTTGACTCTAACAAATACGAATATACATGTTCATTTAATATTGTTGCGGTTCATGCTCAATTTCGTTCTTATAAAAAAATTTGTATCTCCCTTACACTTATCTTTTGCAAAATACCTTTATATGCAATTAAGATGAAGTTAAAAACAAAATAAAGCATTTCACAATTTACTTTGAAACATGAACCACAAACAATAAAAATAAAACCTGCATACGGAAACAAATAAAATCAAACAAACAAACAAACAAACAAATAAAAACACACAAAACATGGGTTGACTCCCAAGAAGCGCTTGTTTTTTTTTGAGTCACGAGCCTGACTCTACCCTTATTTAACGGAAATAGGGGAGGTTTTCCCTACACTTTGGATTAAGTGCGGGTGGAAGTAGCGATACACACCCTTAGGGTGGAAATATGCCACGTGAGGTAAGAGTGGTGGATGAATTATATGCTCAAAGGGGTGTGCTCCTATCATAATAACTTTACCAAATTCAATCGGGTTAATGGGTGGATTAAGATTTTCTCCTAGAAAGGGATCATTTTCTATCAACTTCAAGAGACTACTAGTTGGGGATCCATCTTGACCTAATAAACCCGGTTTAAACCCATAATGTTTCTTATGATCAATCATAAATGGGTGATGTAAGCATGTAAAGTCATTTTCCACTCCTATATTGGCTTCCTCTCTACAAGGCTTAGAGTCCACTACCTTTATCATAAAACTACCCGGACTATATGGTTTGATGGGTGGATCAGAACCTATTTCAATTCCTAAATTCACATCTAACGATGGAAGATTAGGTAGTGGTTTTGGTTGAGGCTCCGGTTCATCAAAACTAGGAACTTCCTTAGAACTAAAAGAAAGGTCATCACTATAAGTGTTAAAACCTATATTCTCTAGTTGTGCTTGGTCCAAGGTTTCTACCTCTATTGGGGTTCCTATAGTCTCTTCTACTTCTTTCGGGTAAGTCACGGGTGGTGTGGGTGCCTCAAATGATGGTAGGACTTGTGGGGTATTTGGCGGGCTTGGATTTTCTACTTTATCATCCATCTTATCAAGATCACCTATATCCTCAACATGTGTTTCATTATAATCCAACCCTAACATTTTCCCAAATATCTCAAGTGCTTCTCTAGGCATCTTAACTTCTATATCCGAATCATAAGGATCATCCTCAATATTATGACTGCTATACACAAATTGCCCAAAAGATTCATCACGTGTTTCTTGAGATTCATCATCATCGATCATAAAACCTAGGTCTTTTTGATCAATGTGATCATGTTCTGCTAAATCCTCCATCACATCAAGGTCACCTATGTGTTCAGCTTGTATTGTGGTGAAATCAAACCACTCCGTATGCCCAGTTATCTCATCTATAGTTTTATCCCCAAAAAAACTTCTTGCTTGTTCCCTCAAACTTGCTATCAATTGATCCGTAACAGCATTTGTTGGGTTGTCCATTTTTTTTGCAAGTATGGCACAATTCTCTATGGTTTCTCATGCTTCATCAGCACTTAATCCCCAAAGGTCCCCATCTGCGGCATGGTCAATGTCCATTTTGGTATAGTGGTCGACACGATGGTAAAATATTTCAATTTAGGACCACAGATCGAAATTATGATGAGGGATTTTTCGGAGTAAATATTTAAAACGAGTCCATGCATCATAGATAGGTTCATCTACATGTTGTTTAAACATTAAGATGTCATTAGGAGTGGGTGAGTTTTGTGGTCGGTAGTATGGTGGATTCGCGTTCTCCATAATGGCTAACGGAATAGTCAATGGAAAGGTTTTTACGAACAAAGACACAAAGAAAAAGATAGACTAAAGAAATCCTAAAAATAAAAATAAAATCTTACTAGAAAGGAATCTAGCAAGTAGACCTAATAAAAAGAAATTCTAACCAAGACAATAACTATTCCCCAGGCTGCGGCGCCAAAAACTTTGATGCGTGGGAATTGCACCAGGTTTTACCTCTCGAGGGATCTCGAGAAGCTTACAACCCCTACCAGGCAGTGTACCTGATCGATGTAGTATAGTATAATGACAAGTACCGGGGGATTGATCGTTCAGCTAGGAATAGTGTCGCTAGGATTAGAAAACCTAAAGACTAGGTCTAGAGATGAGGGATGATTCTTTTTGTATTTTTATATTTTTATAAAAGCAAGTAAAAATCTCGGTTTTAAAGGAGTTGGGCGGAATTAGTTGCTAGTCAACTAACCCAATTACAAAGATGCAATCAAAATAAAATACTAAAAATAAAAATAAACTATATTTAACTAGATTTGTGAGCAATATGTGGGAGAATTGTGTTTACTTAGATTTCATTACTCCCTAGATATCTTTTACATGTTAATTACTTGTTATAGTTGCGTGGATGACGGATTGTATTCCTTAATACCATTCATGGGGTGGCGTACTTACTTCCCCAATCCTATAAGCGCCTACTTCACTCCTATGTCGAGCCGGCTAAGAAGCTCCTAACATGGGATCACTAGAATTTGCTCATGCATTAAATACAACCAATAAAACCTAGTACACATCGGTTCATGTTTCCTAAGACGTTCAAGCATGTTACACAATGGAGATCTGCCAGTTTTCTTAAGCCTAACATTGAAATCATTCATCCAATACAACCATAAACAAGTAATCAACATATAATTAACATCTAGGTTTCATTAGATCTAAGCAAACACAAGATAAATCTAGCCTAGAATGTTAAGATCAAGACAAGCAAAAGATATAATCAACCAACACATAGACATATTGATTGAATTAAGAGAAGACTTATCTCAATAGAACATGAAAGGATTCAAGGGGTGAAAACCCTTGAAAACACTATAAAATACGACCTAGGGTTTACAAAGTTCGACCCTAGTTTTCCCCACACAAGTTCCTCCTTTTTTATGAATGAAAAATAGAAAAGTATATATAGAGTTTGATAGGTGATTGACGCCGTCATCTCGCCGCCAAATAGTTCCTCGGACTGCCTAGATCTGGGTCTGACGCCGTCATGTGTAATCCATCTTCAGGCCGTCACCAAAATTACTCTTGACGCCCTTCTTGTGACGCCTTCAGGTTTGCATTGGACCGTCATGGATTTAACCCCTGACGCCGTCACATTTTTCTTCTTGACGCCGTCAGGTACTGTTCTCAGCATGGAAAATTAAGTCTTTGGCGTTTTCTTCACTTTTATGCTCCAAAAACGTCCGAATTGCTTCCTTTTCCAGAATTCACTCCCAAAGTACCTAAAATCACAAAAGGAACGATTTAGGGCAATATTTGATCAAATAAATTCAATTCCGGGCTTAAATGACCCCCTAAAAGTGGTTCATTTTTCGCCTCATCAGTCCTTCAGGGACTAAAATTGCCAATAGGTGAAACTTCAGATACTAAATTGCCAATTTCTTCAAACTTTCATTTTAAGGACTAAATTTGACACTTGTGACTTTCCAGGGACCAATAATGATTTTTCTTCCAAAAATTTCCCACCAGGGACCAAATCTGCCAAAAGTGAAACTCCAGGGACTAATCTTGAAAATTCTCAAAACTTTTGGAATTTTTCACCAAAGGACTAAATATGACAATTTATGATTTCAAAAGGACCTTTGGTGACTTTTCTTTTAAAATAAATGCTCAGGGACTATTTTTGCCAATTTTTGAAAGTTGGGGGACTGAAACTGCCAATTATGCAAACTTTGTTCGTTTTTCAACTGTTTTTATTCATATTGCATCCAAAACATATAAAACACAATTTTGGGATATTTTCAGTATTTTGACGCATTTCTGAGTGTTTTTGTATGTTTTTGCAGTTCAGATTGACCAAAAATGATGAGTATTCACACACTCATCAGTCACGTTTAACATACGCCTCACAACCCCAGACCTTAAGATAAGACAAGTTAGGAGCATTTCCAGTCCATAACTCATATGGTGTCTTATCAACCTTCTTTGTTGGAACCATATTAAGAATGCGAACCGCAGATTCTAAGGCATAATCCCAAAACGAAAAAGGAAGAGTTGTTAGATTAAACATAGATCGTAACATATCTTGCAATGTACGATTCCTTCTCTCAGATACACCATTTTGTTGTGGAGTATATGGAGAAGTAAGGTGCTCGACAATTCCCTCCTTAGCTAAGTAATCTATAAACTCTTGACTCAGGTATTCACCACCCCTATCGGATCGAAGAGCTTTAATCTTCTTTCCAAGTTGCAACTCTACTTCTGCTTTAAACATTTTGAATGTTTCAAATACCTCATGCTTATGTTTAAGTAAATAAACATAACCATAACGGCTATAATCATCCGTAAAGGTTAAGAAGTAGCTAGCACCTCTCCTTGATACATGTCTAAGTGGTCCACACACATCTGTGTGAATTAGACCAAGTAGATCAGAAGCCCTTTCAATCCTATTCTTAAAGGGTTTCTTTGTCATCTTCCCAACAATACAAGATTCACACTTATCAAATGATTAATCATTGATCTTTTCTAAAAGCCCATCATGTTGCAGCTTTTCCATGCGAGCCTTGCCAATGTGAGCAAGTCGACAATGCCAAAGATAAGATGAATCCAGACCTTTCTTGATTCTCTTATGATTGATGCTATACATTGAATTATTTTTAACGAAAGCATTATCATTATCATTCATATCAATTTCAAAAATACCATTCACAGCAATAGCATTAAAATAAAAAACACCATTATAAGAAACAAAAATTCCATTGCTAGAAACAGTATGATCAAAACCAAGGTTCAACAAACATGAAAATGAATAACACCTCTAACAATTGACGGTGCATAATGACAATTATTTAAAGATAGTTCAAGGCCCGAAGGCAACACTAAATTAAAAACGCCTATAGCTTCAACTTCTGCATGTGCTCCATTACCCACGTGCAAGAATTGTTGTCCATAGGCCAGCTTTCTCTCAACTCTGAACCCCTGCAATGTATTGCAAATATGAATGCCGCATCCCGTATCATATACCCATAAATTCAATTTAGGATTAAGAGTGAATAATTCAATCATAAAGAACGCACCTGAAGTGCTGGGGTTACCAGCTTCATTCTTTTGCTTCTTCTGTCGCAAGTCATGAATATATAGTGGACAATTGTGCATCCAATGGCCCTTTTCATGACAGTGATGATATGCCTGATCCTTCTTGTTTGGAGGATTCGCTTTGTTCTGCTTAGGCTGATGCTGCTTCATCTTGGGCTGTGGTTGATAGGCCATGACCTGCTTGTCTTCTCCACCCTTCCCAATGCCTTTATTCACATGCAATTTCTTCTGGATTCTCTTACCTTGAATTGCCAACACTTGCGGGGTAGGAGCCTTGACCTTGGCTGGTAGACTTTTCTCATAATCAACAAGCAATGCGAGTAATTCTGAGACTGTCTTCCCCGAGCAATGCATGTTGAAATTCTGCACAAAACCAGCAAAGTCCTTGTTAAGAGACCTGTTGATCAAATGCACTTGCACATTGTCGGGGTAACCAAATCCAATTCTGTGAAGTTGATCAAAGTGTTCTCTCATCTCATTCACATAATCTTCAACTGGTTTACCATCACCATGCTTGCAGCTGTGTAGTTTGTCAAGAGACTCGTACAATTCAACTGCAGGAGACTTTTCATAAGACTTTTGAAGTTCATCTAGCATATCTTTTGGAAAGTAGTACTCGAACTTCTTTTGCAATTGAGCATTCATACTAGAGTACATTAAACAAGCAACCTCATTGTATTTAGCATGCTCAAGTCTCCAAGCTTCCTTAACTGCATCTGATTCAGTTGCAGCAGGCTCTGCTTCGCATTCAGTGGTCAAGTATTTGATTTTACCGGTCGCCGTCAAGACAATTCTAAGCGATCAGTACCAATCATTGAAGTTCTTGCCAGTCAGTTTTTCCCTTTCAAGATGGCTCTTGAAAGCAGAAATCACAGTTGGGTTATCGGGTTGAGCCATATCTACAGATAGAAGTTCAAACATTAGTATTTTCGATAATAAATATCTTCAAGAAAATATAATACCCAAAGGCTATATTCATATAACCATCTAATTCTCTTGAAGATCTAGGATCCAACTTTACATAGTTCCACCACATCAGTTGATCTGCTATTGGTGAAAGTACAAAAGATGGTAATCTGTCGAACAATAATTGGCAAACAAGGTTTCCAATTCCTAGATCATTATGGGATTTACTCAAATTGATTCATCAATTTGCTATGTAAGCATGTTTCATCCCATCACATGCCTTAAGTTCTAGGTCTCACGCACAACTTAATTAAGTCGTCTACTTTAGAAACATGTAAAATTACAATTATGGTCTTACGCACTAAAAGAATTTTACCTTGTTATTAAAAATTTAGCCTAGGTCTCACATTTACTAAATTATAATTCCAAGTGTTTCTTATAGGTAGATGACATGTAACTTAAATTTTTATAGGGTATTCAATTTTGATGTGACAATCAAAATATGTATAAAGATGCATGCACTCATCTTTATAGCATAAATTTTTCAAAACCTTTTTATAACCAATTCTTAAGATTAATACTAAAAGTATCACTTGAGGTAAAATACCTTAAGATGATATTGTACAAGATGAAGTTAAAAGAAAATCGTTTAAGACATATTCGTAAGTGTGATAACCAAGGCAGACTCTAAGGCTCTTTCTAAGCCTTCCTATCACAACTTTGAATTTTGTCTTAAAGGAGTTACTTTTAACAACCATGTTGTATAAAATCATCAATCAAGTCAAAGTTTTTGGATTAAATCTTAAAACAGTAACAAAGTATGAATCTTGCTAGTCTCGCCTTGGAGCAAATTACCGTGCGAAGCGAACCGTTGTTGGCACATAAGACACCGCAAGATTCAATCTTTATTACTTTAAAGTTTCACCATTATTAGTCCATATTATTTTCTTTATGAAAATTACCCTTTTTATTGCTTACATCAAGTCAAACAATTAAGAAACAACAAAAACAAGTAATTCAAGACAAATCAACAACTAATAATAACAAAGGTGAAACAAGTAGCCACATGCAATCCTTATTAAGAAAAGATCCTAACAAAATCAATTCTAGGTGTAATAATGCATGTAATCAACTAAGGCCTTCCCTTTTTAATGGAAGTGATACCACATACATTGATGAATCAATTGCGTAGGCCAAAGCTAATATACACACCACATAGCACGTAAATTAATTTTAATAATTATTATTGAGGTCTTCCCCAATATTAGATCTATCTTATACATGTGACAAATAAATAAAAACAATCATGATCCATGACTAACATGCATGTCTCGTCACGGATCTAGCATAACAATTATCATATAACCGGTTTAAAGACCTAGGGTTTCTAGTGATTACAAGTTAATCAATTAAACCACAAAACCCTAATTAGGGTTTCATGGAAACCGACCCCCCCCCCCCCAAAATTAGGGTTAGGGTTTCAAAATTTTTATAAAAAAAAAATTGTAAAAGAAAAAACCCTAGATCAAACATGTATCTAAAACATATAAAGATCCGATTTTTATGTTGTTTTAGTAGTTAATTACATGTTAAACCTGTCTCTGATACCACTGTTAGAATTATACAATCAAAATACACACAATATGCGGAAGCAAGGATCATAACATAACATGTAAAGATAACTAAAACATAAATCGGAACATACCTCTTGCACTTCAACAATCTTGAACTTGTGTAAAAACTAGATCTTTGATAAACCCTTTGCCTTTTTGTTTATCGATCTCTTGATAACAACTATAGTGAGTTGTTACCTCGTTTTTGTACACACAAACTAATCCCGAATTAAAGTAATTGCAAGATAAAACACAATAAAATTTTCTTATGAAAATTTCGACCCAAACCCTTAGGGTTTATGTGAGTCGATCGGCAGGAAGAAAACAAGGAGGAAAGAAAACCTTTAGGGTATTGTGTGTGCACAAAAGATGTGTATGAATGACCCTAAGGTTTGCTTATATACTAGAGTAAACTTTGGGAGCAAGTTAGGGCAAGGGTTGCCCCTCCTTGAAGCATGCATCGACCGGCCACAAGCCCTAAGGGGTTGTTCCAGATCCTTTTTGACTCCAAGTTACACTCTAGTCCTTTTCTTCCGTTACTAATGATAATTAGTCCATACATTTAATAACTAACGATCAATAGTCCATAAACTTGTGTTATTAATAAATATACACAACTATTTAATATTTATTAATCTTTAATTCTCGTTTGTAATGTGTGCAATCCCGAAGTCTCGGGTTCGATACTAGACATTTACACATTAATAATTATACGTACATTTAACAGAAAAAACTACATCCGGTTACCCGTTTATGACGTAAAACAATTGAATATGAAAGTTTAACAAATGGAAATTAAATGCCTTCGGTGATAGTGCATTGTTATTCTACGTGACCAATATAATAGTTTTGTATCTTAACTAATGATTGACTTGGACGATCGATCACTACTCAATCATGTTGTTGTGGGTATTCGATCGCCAAAGGAAAAAAACTGAACTTGGTCGTGTAGGCGATCGACACTTTTTTGTTTGGATTGTGCATTTAATATTCAAACCGTTGTGAACGGTTTCAAATAAAAAAAAATAGAATTTGGTCGACCTTGCTGGGCATCCAATCCCTGCAAGTCGCTGGAGAGAGAAAGCTGACGTGGCAAGAAAAATGAAAAGGATTGGGTTGCCTTACTGGGAGCAGCCTAATATACATGTCAACCTTGTTTCATTAATTTAATGTTGACTTTTATGCCGTTAAAGGTGTTAATATATATTGCAACTAAACATATGATAAGGGAATATTGGCAAATCATATGACAAGAGTAAGTTAGCATTTTCTTTCGACATGCACGTCGTCGAGGTGTAAAATCATTTGACTTATGCGGGTTACACTTGCATGTTCATTTGTTTTACGTCATAAACAGGTAAACGGATGTAGTTTTTTCATGTTCAAATTTATTCGGAAAGATGATGTATGTGGTGTAACAAGTTTATCCCATGACCGTTTCCAATCTTTTACGTCTAGCTACCATGTTACTTAAAGTATGGTTACCCACTCTTAATTTTGTATAAATTGTTTCATTGATCACTAGGTCCCCAGTAGTAACGAATTTCTATACCTTGAAGATCAAGCAACAAAAGAGGATTTAATTCATTGATGAACACGTTTTTTATTAGTTGTATAGTTACGATAAGCGCATCAATGTTGAGTTGCATATATACTAGAGATCATTCATTTATAGAAACTAATCCACTACAGTAAATTCATGTGAAAATAAACATTGAAGTAAAAATTGAAGTAAAAGGCTAATGAAAGCCCTTTAGGCTGGACAAAGTGGTGAACAAGGTCATCTGTGCCACATCAGCTTTCTTTTTTTGATGATCAGACACGATAAAGTTGTCACAGTCGATAACCAAGTTAATATTTATTTATCACTAAAACTTAAAGAGTGTTTTAAAAATCGGTCAAATAGTCGTCTGATTGTTGTTTTTTTTGCTGCTCGACCGATACTTGACCAAAATACCACAATGGCCATGACCGACTTCAAAGTCGGTCACCCTTCCTTTCGACCGATATTTTTACGGCCCTTTGTGTCCAGCCTTATATTAGGCAAGCTATGCAACAAAGAGACTAAAACAGAAAGCACTTGACTTTCTATTCTAAGAAAGTTATTGATAAAAAGTTACTCATTAATTTACACTTATCTCGCACATCTTATGCAAGATATCGACATATCATATGTTATAGGCTTATAGCTCGGTAGTCCGGGGACAGAACCAGGATACAATTTGACCATGTGCATTTACGAAAAATTATACAAAACGAGGAACATAATTTTTTTAGACCAGGTGCATTTAGGAAAAACCGAGACTTATTTTTTTACAAAAATTAACACTAGCCCGCAAAATTTCATGAGTGTCCCGGGACACCCTGGGACCCACCCTCGTTCCATCTCTGGGTACCACAACATTTAAAGATGAAGTGTTGTGTAAATTTGTAGTGAACAAAATTTTTCACCATTTCGCCTTGTTGACAACAATATAAAATGTGATTTCTAATCAAGTATTCAAGATAATTTACGACGATATATTATCTGTCGTTTGTTTGGATCTTATTGGTGCCAGCTGATCGAGTGTTCTACACAACTTATTCGGTTAGGCATTTATGTTTGGCTTATATTTGTTTTTGTGTGACAATTTTTATAGGGGAGCTAATAAGAACAATCAAACCCAATTCCTTAAATGTATGTTTTACTAGTTTAAAGGGTAAATATTTTTTAAAAATATCGTACTTGACACTATTTGTTTTTTTAGGTAGCGAACAAATTTTTTTTTTCTTAAAAGGATATTTTTCTTTTAAATTCATCCTTTTTTGAGGTTTTGCGACAATTTTTGACATTTTTGCCATTCGAAAAAATAAAATTTCTATTAGCTGAAATGGGCAAAAATGTCACAAAATGTTGCAAAATACCATAAAAAGACTAAATTTGAAAGAAAAATATTTATAAAAGCAAAAAAATTTGTTCGCTACCCATAGAAATAAATGATGTCAAGTATGGTATATTTTTGAAACATTTGCACTAATTTAAATGGCACCAAAAGGTCTTTTTATCAAGTCATGCATTGCAAAGGGAAAATAGCTGAAAATGTCTTTTTATCAAGTCATATGCATTTCAAAGGGAAAATAGTTAAAAGTGTCTTTTTATTAATTAAGTCATATGCATATTGCAAAACGAAAATAGTTTGCTAAGGAGTTACACAATTTTTTTTTTTTTTTTTTATATTTTCACAAAAATCATTATTTACCCTACAAAAAACTTAATGTTTTGCTAACCAACGCCCATTGAGCAGAGGTTGGTTAGTATCTAATAAATAAATACATTATTTCTTAATTAACACAAAATTACATTAAATATGCATTAAATGAACTTTAAATAAACTATAAATTACTATACTTGAACTTGATTTTCACTCAAATAAACCACAATTTAATGTATTTTTTATTTTAATCAGGAAAGTTTGTGTTCATTTATTAAACACTAACCTTTGCACAGTGGGCATTGATTAGCAAAACTCAAAAACTTAATAAAATAATTGATCATTCTAGCATCCACCCTGGACAAAGTCCACAATTCGTTGGCAAAATTAGAATTGAACAATTTAAGGCATGACATAATGACCAATAAATTAATATTTGGACCCCATATTCAACATACAAACAAAAATTCATGTCACCAAAGTAAATACACTCACTAAATATATATTTTTCAAAGTGCTTATTGGTCGCATGAATCACTTATTAATTAAGATATGCAACCGACGATTTATCTCATGAATTGAATACATGCAACTAATCGTACGTAATCGTTCTTGATGTGAACATTTTGTTTTATGGTATACAAATTATCATATTTGGGTCAAACAAAATCCAAAACATATATATCAAAACACAAACGGATAAACAGACGAGGTTTTTTTTGTTTAGGTCTGTCGGAGAATGCGAATCTTTGAGTTAAGATATATGCGGCTTAACAAAGATACGCCTATGTTCGTTTCCGGACTATTTCCTTAATCACCTCAAGATGTGTATTTAGTGAAGTTTAAACCAGAGACCTTTCGTGAATCTAAGGATATCAAACTGACTACCGACTAACCATGTACTAGACCACCTTTAATAGTGCATTTTTTGAATAGAAGGATTAATGATAGATAGGAGGGTCCTATGGAAAATGTGGTCAGAAATCCATAATAGAGTCCTACCACAACGAACGAATTGATTATCTTCATGCATAAGAATACTAGATTACCTAGTAGAAAAGATTTCAAAATCATCACAAACCTCCCTTTTTCTTTTCCATTGCAATTTCTGGATTAGAGTTAAGTACATTTTTGGTCCTTGTGGTTTGCCGGGTATAACACTTTTAGTCCAATAGTTTCAAAAATCCCGGATCCTGTCCTGAAATGAAACACCCGTAACGGGTTTGGTCCATTTTCCGTTGACTGTTATTTTGACTCGTTAAAAAAACATGAAATGACTAAAATGCCCTAATCTTAATAGTGAAAATAACTAAAATACCCTCCATTTATTATTTCTTTACACACCCAAACATATCATCTTCTCATCAACAAACATCATTTTGTTCAAAACCAGAATTATCACCAAAACAACAAATCAACAAACCAAAACCAACCAACCCATCCAAAAAACCAAATTAAAACACGAAAAACATCTTCATCATCAATAATCATATTTTAAACCAACCCAACCCAAAACAACTTCATCTTGACCTTCATCATCACACTATCAAAAACCCTACGATAATTTGGTGCGGATACAGTTATAAGTTGTCGGTTCGCAAATAACTCGTATCCATCTTCTACAACTTCCATCACAGTATACATCAAACATAACAAACAAATCAAGATCCCTAAAAAAAACTTTCTTACGGAGTATTTAGATACACACCAATACCCACACCCACCCACTATTTTTTATACCATTTTTCATATACACGCATAAACACATCGCACAGACATAATCAAACACCAAAAAAAAAAAAAAAAAAAAAAAAAAACCAATCTTCTTCAAACCCACCACCAACCCGCTTCCCGAATCTAACCACCACACCACCACCCGCCATTTTCTTGATTCATTTTCAAAATTAGACAAACCCAAACACTCCTAATCATCTTTTCCAGTTTGTATAATCGAAACCAGCCACTCATCGATTAGATTCATTATAACAAATACATATTCGATTTGTGATTCATAAATGTAGAAGAAAAACCCATCTAGTAATATACAATCATAAACCCTATATTCATCTTCTCCTTCACCCATATCACACTACTAAATCTCACACACACACACACGTTGGATGATGTTATTGATGGTAGTGTTCGTGTCGCGGAGTAAATCCACACAGATTCAAACACACGCATATAAACACAGAGATGTGTGTGTTGTTGCTGAGATTGGTTGACTTGATGATGGTGGTGGTGTTGCCACTGAGACCGGTGATGTGATGGTGTTGGTGATGGATGGTTGTTGTGGTGTTCAAAGGTCAAGAGAGAAAAAATGAAAGAGAGATAGATAAGAGGGTGAAGAGAGAGAGATAAAGAGGAGTACTATTATATTTTTGTCTGTGTTTGTGTGAAAAGAAGGATATGAGTAAGTAGTTGCGTAAAATGACCAATTTACCCTTTCATTTAACAGTCAAACGTAGTCAAACTAACGGTGTTACTAAAACTGGACCAAACCCGTTACGGGTGTTTCATTTCAGGACAGGATCCGGGATTTTTGAAACTATTGGACTAAAAGTGTTATACCCGGCAAACCACAATGACCAAAAATGTACTTAACTCTCTGGATTATTATATGATGATTTTGAAACTTTCCATATATAGAAAACTAGAAAAGAAATAGAAATAGATAAACTATAAATGACATCTGTTATGTTAATGACACCAACTAGAATGAAAAAAAAGTGAACTTTCTATCAACAAACCTGCCAAAGAACCGAACCATAGAGTACTTAGTACTGGTGCCACGGAAAGATATGTTTTTAGATATTGCATTGAAAAAACTCCTTCATTTTATTGTAATACATAAGATAATACATTTTGAAATGTACAATATTCGTTGAAGATAAAAGTATATTGAACCCATATGAAGTTTTACCGTGAGCAGATTGTATCCATTGGGCGGTGGTTTAGATGCCGAAGCATGTAAGTGCTAATTTTCAGCGTTCGTTAGAATTTAGTTAATGTAGACCGAAACTATTCAGGCAAGTCTTTAAGATAACAAAAAACAAGCTTAGTAGACCGTAACGAGCAGACCAAGCATGTGTAGAAACATGTGGGCAATGGGGTACAAGCTAGTTTGTTTATACGTCATTATCAAATTCCTATTTATTTCTTATCCTATTTCATGTAACTTATCACCACCAATTCACAAAATCACAATACACATACACATTTATAATGCATTTGCTTTATTAAATTTACTTGCCTTTTAAGTAAATGGATTAACGGCTTATGTGAGTATCATAAGACTAACAATATGTTTGGAACATATACTTTCAATTTAGTAAAATGTGATCTATTTGTAGGGTGTTTGTTTTACTATTTTCTTTTTAACGAATGTAAAAGAAATTAAAGTGAAGAAGATATGCATTTATTTTGACATATCATTTGACTAGCTAAACAAGATATATATTTATATGACACAAAATTCCGGGATCAAGTTCATTTATGAAAAATCAGGATTTTTAACGAAAATTTACAACTAATAGGCAAACATCCATCGGGTTTTCGTGAAACCTCGAAAGCCCCCTAGGTCCGCCCTTGGTAGTACAACCAATATTTTGAAAACCGGGTTTTTAATTCAGTTGGTCGAGTCACTGGGTTTCCGGTTCGACCGCCGGATCAACCCAGTTTTCTATTAAAAAAAACATTTTTTTTCAATCGGGTCAATCGGTTCGATCACCGGGTCAACCTGGTTCAACTAGTTCGACCACCGAGTCAACCTGGTTTTTTTATTAAAAATTAAAAAAAACCCTATCGGTTTTCGAGAACCGAGTTGACTCGGGTCACTTAAAACCTGACGGGTTTAACTGGTTAAACTGTTTTTAAAAACCTGATTTTTTTTACTCGTTTTTTGGCCGGACCGAGTCGACCTGGGTTTCATAACATTGAGTACAACTGATAGTAACATGACACGAATAATGTGTGTAGAGTTTTGAAGTTACCCATTGCCCAAATATAAAAAGTTGTAAGAACAATTTTGTTTAAAAAAATGACATGGAAAATAAAAATGAGGAGGGGGACCATTTTGAGGCCAAAATCACCGGAGGTGCATGCACAATTGCACATCCACTACCACCACCACATGCTCACACCTCGCTATGAGAATTTCCTTTTTACAATTTTTTTTTTTTTTTTTTTTTTTTTTTTTTTTTTTTTTTTTTTAATTATTATTGGTAAAACTTTGGACATAAATATTACGAAGTATAATGCTTTTGTTTTTTTTTTTTGCAAATGTAGTAAAATTAAATAAAACAACAAAACCAAAATGCATTTGTTTATAATCGACTAAGTGGTTAGAGATAAATAGTTTAGGTCGTAAAATTTTGTCTTTAGGAAAGACAATAAATAAAATGTATGATACTTTATTTTATTATTTAAAAAGTAAGTGTCTACTTTCATTTACACGGTTTTGATGTTAACTAGTAATATGTCACTTTTATGAGCATGTTTGATTGTTTGACACACAAAATTATGAAAATATTATGCTTATTTTTTGAAAAAATAAGTTAGATAAAATATAATATTTGTTAAACAAACATAATTTATCAAAAATTTAAAAAAAAAAATAATCTTTCATAATCTTTTAATAACAAATGCTACTTTATGTAGCTTGTGAATAACAATCTCAATTTTTAATCTCTCGCTCCATCTCCATCTATAATTACATCTCCAATTCCATCAACAGTTATTTTCACCAAACATACCTTATATTTGAATTTCTTTTTGTTGGTTAAAACTTGTGATTGTACTCTTAACTCTCGACAAATCAAACCAGTAACATGAACATTTACTACTCGTATTAGATAAAGTATAACAAAAAAAGTTGTCGAGTGACCTTTGTCAGTATTAGACTTTTGTTTTTTTTTTGAACGGTTGAATAACATTAATAATAAAAGGTTCTAGTAAGGCACTGGAAGCTAAAGAGTACAATTACAGTCTAGAAAACAATGAAACAACAATAACTAGACTCAACCCGAAATTATTTTCTTAGCTTAAATAAGTTTGATAGCATATGGTCTCCAACACATCAAATTCTCATACATTGATTCCATAACTATTACATTTGAAGATCAACCTCATACATTGATTCCATATCACATAATTCTCATATATATCTTTTTGCTTAGCATATCGACCTCATACATATTAAAATTATCAATCAATCATATGGCATATGTCAAAGTGATTGGGTGCACGTATATGTATGAAGAAAAATATATATTCTAGTGATTGAATGCCCATGTGAATGTGGGGTTTTCATAATCTGCCTACTTATCCATACAATTTTCCAACCTACATTGTCAATCCACCAAATATATTCTTACTCATGTAACATGCAAGATTGTATTTGGACTTCTTAATATTTGTCATAAGAAAAAGAATATAGGAGCTTTAATATACACATTATAGAAACTAGATGATTACTCACGATAGAGACGACAGTGTATAGAAGCGTTAATTTATGTGTGTAATTTTTTTTCTATTTATGGTTGTGGAGAAAATGATAGTGAAGAAAGTTAGTTGTTTAAATTATAGTTAATATTTAAATATTTAATAAATTAAATTGTATAACAAAATTACTCATTTTTAAGTTTTAAGTAAATATGTAATCTTTATATGTAGTACAGATATTGTTGGAAAAAGCCCAATCTATTGAAGAAAGCGTATCAAGAACAAAAGTAGATATTTTTGGGAAAAAGATAATTTCATTTATTTATCATATAAGCAATAAACATGTCCCGACCTTTAAATTGCTTATTTAGTCAAAGATAAGCATACATGCAGAAGTCGTATAAATGATTCTAAACACTCCAAGATACTTACGTTGCGTTCTTAAGGTTTTTTAGGTAGGGATATAAATGATGGGTAAAGAAGCGAACAAAAAAGAAGAAGAAAGGAAAGAAAGTTGTTTTTTTGCTTCAAGTTGAAATGAAAAGAAAGGAAAATAAAGAATGTCGTGTTCTCGAGCTGGGAAGAAAAAATAAATAAATAAAAAAGAGACATTATTACATTTATATCCTTTTAGATGTATATTTTATCATAAGAGTCGAATATGTGTAAGCATTGAGGGTTTTCTTGGTCATCATATACTGAATAGTTTGTGTGTAGTTTTGTTTCTGTCTAAATCCACCCATTTTGGGCGGAAAAGTTTTTAAAAAAAAACTGTAAAGAATTTTCGTTTCATTTTATTTCTATTCAAGGAAACTCAAAAACACAATAAATTTTCAGTTTCTTATAATTTTCTTTTCTTTACTTTGATGATTAAAAAAAAAAAAAAAAAAAAAAAAAAGCTACGCACCATCTAAATACATATACACTTTTTTTGCGAAGTGTAACACATTGGCGATTATATATTAATTTCATCTGCCACTTTCTGAAAAGAAATATACTCGATAGTATTTATCGCTTTTAAAGTCCAAATGTCTCTTTATTAATCAAATATCTCTTTTTACATGTATACACTTTGTTAGTTTTATGGTTCAAATGTTAGAATGTTACTAGTATTAATCATATATGATTCTGTGTAACAAGTGACTGCGAGTTGGTTTGAGCTGAATGTTATAGATCTTTATTTTAGTTTGGCTCAATAGCTTAACATATTCATCAATAAGTATTTACACTTAGTATATTTACATGTAAATGCTTAAAATATACATAATAATATATATAAGAAAACATATAATCACTTAAGAGCTCGACAATAATTAAAGACGAGCTCGACTCGTTTACGTCCTTAGACCAAACTGGTCTTCATCAACGAACTTGGGACATATACGAACTTAAGTCGTAGTTATGAAATATATAAAGCCCAAAATGCGTGGGTAAACAAAAAGTATAACTGGGTTGAGCCACAAAAAGCAGAAATGAATGATAAAAGCCCATATATATTTTCTTTGCATCAATCATCAATGCAACATTTTGCTGTTGCTAGCAGTGTTTTGAAACCCGGGGTCGACCCGGCTTGGTTAAACGGTTCGACCGGTTCCGGCCAAAAAACGGGTTAAAAAAATCCGGGTTTCTAAAACCGGGTTAACCGGTTAGACCTGACGGGTTTTGAGTGACTCGGGTCAACCCGGTTCTCGAAACCCGGCCGGGTTTCGTTTTTTCAAAAATTTTTAACAAAAACCCGGGTTAACCCGGAGGTCGAACCGGTTGACCTGGCAGTCAAACCGGTCGAAAAAATAAAAAAATAATAAATTGAAAACCGGGTTGACCCGACGGTCGAACCGGTTGACTCGGTGCCCGGTGACTCGACCGAGTCAATTTCGAACCCGGTTTTCAAAACATTGGTTACTAGTTGCTTCAAGACTTTAGTCTATACAGAAATAAACTGGTCATGAATCGGCTTCTTCATTTGATTGATACATATTTGTTTGATTGATCTGAGAACATTTTTGCCATATCGTGTACTAATGCAGATCGGAAATTTGCATTTGATATCATTTACGCACACTTATGAACTACATGAGTTTGAGCTAATGTGACATTGTGACTATAGGAATTTGAGCTTATACATATATAGCATGTTTAAGGTAAGTTACAAGGTTTTTGTCATCACCTCTTTCTAATTTTAATGTCGTTTTGAATGTAGAGCCTTCGATATTGCTTTGAGCTTGTTTGTTACTTCTGTAAAAGTCGGACTATCATCCGGATCATGTGACCAGCACTCTTCCATCAAACCTTTCCATCTTCGCTCACAGGATTCTGGTATAGGAGGCCTTAGCATATTGCTCATAATTCCACCTTCATAGCATATGATCACATCATACATTGATTCAAATAAGTTAAAACACTCATTAACATAATATCTATTTTTAAAAGTGGACAATTAATTTAGAACAACCTAAAAAGAAAATGTAAACAATAAATATGAGAAATATGAAATAGAAAAATATCTCACTTTATAAAATCATACCTCACACACTCACAATCCAAATAAATAAATAATAATTACACTTTTGGGACCCACAATTTTGGACTGTTTGTGTTTTTTTCTTGAACTTTGTTCAATCCAAAAAATGTGCAAAAACCACATCTCCGTGGACAGTGATGAGTGATCTCTATAAAGAACCGCACACCATGAGCGAGGTAGAGGTGATGCACCACCCACCATAAAACTCAATCTAAGAGGTGAAAATAAATAACTTCACATTCCTATCACATCAACGATCAACATTTTTTTAAAAAAAACAAAAAAAAAAAAAAAAAAAAAAAAAAAAAAAAAAAAAAAAAAATCTACATGCCCTCTTTTTCATTTTTTTTGACCGTAAATGTAAGTGTGATATCGGCTATGTTTGACAAAAGTAGCAGTGAGCAGTAGCCACAGCTCACTGCTCACAACTTCATAAAACTAGTTACATTCTTTTAGAATTAATAAAAAATTGTTAAACCTTAGCCCACCTTTATCGATACAGACAATAATAAAATAAGTATCGGTGTAAATGCAATGTTTAAAACTTGAAGGGCGTAAAAAAACAAAACTTGAAAAATACAAAATCACACTCATTTCCACTCTAACCAAAAAAAAAAAAAAAAAAAAAAAAAAACAACAAGAGGCGGGAAAACAAGCGGCGCGTGAGAGTAACAAACGGCTCGTGAGACCTAAAATCAAAGGGAAAAAGAAGTCCAGACCACCATCAAAGCTTCAGATGTATATATTACTTACTTTTATCATTTAATTTTATAATTTCATTTCGTACTAGTAGTAATTTAGGTCATCATGAATTAGTTAGGAATAATGTGTAACTATTTTAGTTTATAATGTTTATATATCTCTAGATGATGATGAATATCTGTCACAACTCACCATTTCAGGTCATTTCAGGTCATTTCCCGAACTTTGGAAAAACACTATTCATCAAACACTATTCATCAAAACACTATTCATCAGTTTACTATTCATCATTTTTAGTGTCAGTTTGACATTCCGAGAAGCATTCAGAAATTTTACTATTCACGGAACACTATTCATTGCGGGAAAAGATTTCATCATTCACGTGCATTACACATTTCATCGTAAATTTAGTTTACGGGTATTCAAATTCGCGTAACCGTATTGGTTTAGGTGCGAATTCATGCATTATCAGTAATGACATTTCATACGGACTGGAGATAGTCTGCATATCATCAGTAGGTCATTTACATGTTATACCACTCTTAGGATTTTCAAATTTATATATTTGATACATTTAACGTTTTCCTTATAATTATTTATAAATAAACGTTAACACACGGTTTATACACGACGAATATATCTAAATATTCCCACAATGGTCCCGACATATTTTTATATCCATTTTAACATCATAAAAGTTATAACATTCAGTTACCCAGTACTTTTGGAAATTTATTTTATTTATAACGTACGCTTATGAATATAACGACGGTTTTCGTGAAAACTAAATAATAATCACCCGAACACTCAGTACTTGTACCCAACATATTTTTATTTTTATGACTTTAATAAGTCCCGGTCAACTTCGTTAATATTTATTTCTAGCAAACCCGGTACCCGATTATAACTAATACTTACACTAAATCACAACTAATAATACACTACATTTCCCAAGTGATCAAAACCGACTTTGCTACTATTTTAAACATTGAAAACCGGCCATGAGCACACCCCTAGACCACATGACCAACAATTTTAACCATGTGTACATATTATACATTATACTTGTTTACTTATTTACATAAACCACTAAAACATAACATACATAATCTTAAGAATCATATCACCACTTTCCAAGATCCAAAAGTTTTCTTCCTTTCCTTCTCCATCTCAAAACCCACGACCCTACTATGATCCATAACTAAAATCCATTATTTTTCAAAGATCAAAGCATCAAAGTTGCTCATTTCATCATCCTAATCAAGAATCATAACACAAAAACACAAGTAATCTAAGGTTTCTAGTCATCTAATCATCTCATTTTATCAAGTAAGTTATCAACTTTATTTTTACATGAATCATCTTATATTTACTTGTATTGCATGAGTTCCATGCTAAAAACCATGTACAACTAGCTATACCACCATTTATTTTGTCAAAAATGGAACATACAAACCCTAACTTTTTATTTATGAATTCCCTTGCTATAATAACTTGGTTAGGAGCCCATGGCACCCTAAGAAGGTGTATGGTAGGATTAGATTAGCTATGTGGTGATTACAAGAGGTTTGGTGATGTTAGAAATTAGTTATAAACCTTGAAAACTTGATTTGGAGCATGTTTTAGACATGCTGTCCCATTTTGTGAAATCCAGGAAAATCAATAAATACATAGTAAACTTTGGCAAAATTTTTAGAAAATACTTTCAAAAACGAATCCGTAGGCGAAAGAACGGATTAAAACGAGTTTATAACGAAGGAGATATGATTTTTGCAAGTTTAACGACGAAAACTATTTTCTGAAAATTGTACATGCTGTCCCACGATTTTCAATGGGCAATCTGAGGTGTAAAACTTGATCTAGCCATCCCGACTTATCAAAAATATATTAGTATGTTGTCCCACGATTTCGGGGATATAAGGAACGTAGAAAACAAGCTTATAACGACCAAGATATACACGTTTCAAAATCGGCGAAACTCTATTTATTTCCATCAGCTTTTTAGCAAAATATTACTTAGAAACAGTTTTTGTAAGACATCATGTTGAGAGCCAATTTACTCATTGATAAACTCATTTCTGGAAAATTTACATCATTGACAAAAAGTTAGTTCACCCAGCCTAGTTTTCAAAACATCCAGCCGTTTGTCAAAAGGATTTATAACGAACAACTTATGGACTTCCAAACTTTCCCAAAAACTGCCCAGAATCTGCCAAAACAGCCCAAATACCTCACTTGACGGCTAATTATCTTTATGATCGAGACCTGTATGGACAAACTTCACTTCTGTGACTTTTTAGATATGGTGAAAATCTTCTCAAAACTACTGAGCTTCTTTCCTAACTCTTAATATTCACTATTTCACGACTAGTTTTATGAGACCGTTTTGTCACTAATAGAAGTAATAATACTTCTACGTACTAAATTCTAGATTTTCTAGAAATATTAACCAAGTACCCAATTTCATAACTAATGATGTATTAGTGATTACAAGTATATTTTCATTAGTACAAGGCGTTATTTCAAGGATTTCAAACCGAGGATTTCAACACAAACATTGGTACATACGATATATATATAAGTATATATATTACAACTAGTTTATTTTTCTAATAGCCATATTTTCCTAAGTCTTGGAATATATACTTTTGATAACAACAAGTGTTTTTCAAAGAGTAGAGTGGTATAGGAAACATGTGCATGGACATTCATAACATCATTTCATGATCTAAAGTAGATCGTTCATCATTCATATTAGGTTGCGGCTAGTGTGCGCGCCTTGTTTTTCAGCTCATTACATGTTCATGGTACCATCATATTGGGTTGCGGCAGCTAATTGTTCATTGGTGTTCATTTCATTTCATCACAGTTTCATCAGTTAAGGTGAGTTTTCATAGCCCCGTTTTCAATTCAACATTTTTGATTGTTTTCAAATCCCACGGGGGGAATACATTGCATCAATCATTTTAGTACGAGCCCAAGTATTCAAACATATGTACATTGCTTAAGTTACCTTGCCATGTGATAAGTCCCCTGTAACATCATGAACCGTTAATTTACCGTTAAGCGAGAGTGAGTGGATAGATCTATCGAGGGTGACGCCTCCATCCGTGGTAGTGATTACCAACAGTAAGCGGATGCATGTCATGTCTTTTACATTTGAATGTTTCGGCAGAACATTCAGGAGGGGCATAGAGTTTCATCAGTCATAGCTTCGGTGTCATGAGCTTAAGGTCAATTGTACAATTTTCATGAGATTTTTATCTTGCACTTTTACTTGTGGTGGCCGTACATCATTACATTTTACAAACCTATGGAATTCACCAACATTCGTGTTGACGTTTTAGCAATGTATTTCAGGTTATTAAGGTAGCTCATGTGACATGCATTTGGACCTTCATGGAGTCGCGGAGTCGACGCGTCTCATCATTATTTCATGCACTTATGTAAACGTTTGATCTAGTATGACTTGTTTTTCATAAACATGCAACACATTTTGGGGACCTCATTTTGTAAACTCTGGATTATTTCAATGATCAAATGCAGTATTTTCCAAACGACACTTTAGGTCGTTCAATGTAACTGTAACTGTGGTGCTATGACAGACACCCCCAGGTATTCCATTCCGTTGCAAGTCAGGTAAATTGGGGGTGTGACAGATTGGTATTAGAGCCAGGTTATAGCGAACTAGGATGTATCTTGGACCCTAGACTATAACCACATCAGCATAGCATCTCATCATTTCATCATAAGTGCATAATCATGATACATGTTGTTTTATACATACCCTGTGCGAGTTATTTATACTCATATCTGTATATGTATATCATTTTATTGACCTGGTTCACAAGTGACATGTCTTCAGATACTCACCCTGACATCCTTTTATCGGATTCTGACATTGAAGATGCCTTGTCATCTTCCACTACCATTATACCACCAGTTGCATTTACACCACCATTAGTACTATTGATTTGCCATAGGAACAGGGTTTTCCTATCATTCAGCCCGTACATAGAATGCCTTTTGGTAGTGTATTCAGAATTAATCTTAATGGACTTATTAGGATGCTTATTGCAAGGAAGATAGTGTGTTTTCTTTCCATCACTAGTAGGGCACTTACTACTCAGGTACTATCACCACCATCAATTACTTATTACACTATTGGCCTTCCCACAGTGTGTACTTTAGTTTTACCTTTTGGATGTCGCGAGGTAGCGCGAAAGAGGGTAGTATTCCATTCACTAGTACCATCATTGTCATTTCCTTTTCCATTCCCACTTACCATGAACTAGATGACATCTAGTAGAAAATACCAATATCACGGACTCAACAGAAACATCCGCAGATTCTTCAGGAATGGTTCAGAACCTACATTATCTAAGATTTGATAGATGCACAACTTTAGACACCACTTCAGGACTATCTCGACCTTATGATGCCACAAACCTGATTTCACACAGAGGGACACCAGGAAGTCCCTAGACCAGATTTATATCCTCACTAGCTTTTACTATTATCCTAGCCACAGAAGGTGTGGAACAACAATCTAGGTTGCAATGCTGCTCAACAATCACCCAAAGGACAAGAAATGAATAGAGCCTTTGCTGCAGAACCGCACACAAAGAGAAGGTATATTGGAAAGTTACCTTACTACAACCTGTGTAATCAATATCACCAAGGTCATTGCAGTAAAACGTGTGGAGTGTGCAAGAAGCAGGGTCATCGGACTGAAAATTGTAGGAAACTCACAAATCAGAAAATCCCAGGGAGTTGCTTCAAATGTGGAAACTTAGGGCATTTAAAAAATGACTGCCCGGAACTAAGGAACAAGGAAAAATCAGGAACTTGGAATCAAGACTGAATCGCTCGAGGAATAGCGTGAGTTGTTGAAAGAGAACCGTCAGGATATTAGAAACATCAAGGATAACAACAATGCTTCAGCAGGAGGAGCTTTGTTTTGATATATAAACCGTAGTTCGAGCCTTTAAGGTTGTATCTTTCCTTTTGTACTTACCGTTGGTACGATGACATGACCTAGGGGCATTAAGCACTTTCCTATCCAATGTAGTATCTATCCTTTGTTACCTAGGTGATAATCATAACCTTCGTTTACTCCATTTTCTATCCCAATTGCTCAGACTTCAATCGTTTCGCAACATTATAGCATTGTCTCATCAGGAATTGGGTTGATTTCGTTTTTGACGAATTAGTAGACTATTACCATTCGACAAGATTCACCCACGTATCCAATACACCATTCAAGCTATTTTACTATCATATGGGGAAACTACTTTACAGAAAAATTTCTGAAGTAAGCTATTTTATTTACATCCTATAAATTGATTTTCTGTCATTACACCAAGTATTTACTATTGTTACGCGAAGCAATTTTCATGTTACTTGAAAGAAAATATCAGGACACCATTTTTATAACAATGCGTTGAACACCATCTAAAACTTTTGATAAAAGTTATGATATTTTGACAAAATCCAACATCGCATCATTAGTCCTCAATTATACATAGCCTGATCACCTATGTAAAATTCAGGAAGGATTATGCCATGAAGGAAATAATTACCTTTTCAAAGGATTGATAATGACAATCTTCATCCAAAAGTTTTGTAAACAAAGGAACTCTTTCATAAACATCCATTTTGCCGAACTATCCCTGGATACTTACCCCACCAGTCACTCATTCAGACATTAAGTTGGATTTTCCCATTGACTTCCCTAGAAGAGACTTTCCATATCAATTACATGCAGGATTCCTTTATACAATAAAAGCAATGAAAGGATTACAGAACTACTAACCAGAACTAGAAGTATATAGAGAGAGAATTCATAACTCAACAACAATCCTAAGATACTGCGTGACTATCCGAATCACCATCTCTGACTTAGTTGTCAAATTCTATCGTTTAAGGGTACTAGCTAGACTGAGCTACAGGATGGAACTCAATATAAATGTCCGCAGGACAACACAATAGAAATAAACCAAGCTTCTAATTGAGACTGTAGAGCATTTCATTTAAACATGGCCTCATCCATACATAAACTTTCCTGCAGTAAGTTTTCACAAAGGACAATTGTTTGAATCAAGAATATCGATGTAGATTCCTCTAAGGCATTATGTCTAGAAATTTCAGATAACCTCACCTTCATACCAAGCAAGGGATCAAGCCAGAACATATCTCCTCATCTACATGGGAAAAAAGAATAGACATTCATCGACACAACATCAAGTGATACGTTCGCCGTGACAATTATAACGATAAAATATTTCAGGACTTAAGTTAGTCTAAATACCTATGCTTGTAGTTATGCCTGATAACCACCAATAGGCATTATCCAACTTCAGGAACTAAGTGTTAGACATCTATGCATTTAAGCGAACATTTCCTATTCTACCATTTTATCCTTGTTAGTGTTTTCACTTTTAAATAAAGTTGATGCGTTTACATAAATCACATACCTTGTGGAAAAATGATTTCTGAAATTCCAATTTTGAACAAGTACGATCCTTTTTGGTCAATCTTTAGCAACACTATGGTACAATGAGAAATATACATAAACATCAAACTTTGGTAAGCAGTCTTAATCACAACATGTTTGAAAACATTTTTCTACTTCATAACTACTGAAATTTTGAATCCTCAGGAAAAATATTACTTAGTAAATCATTTGCTCCATTTTTCTAAGTTCGTTTATTCAGAAAAAGATTTCAACCAAAACTCACAATCGCGAGACAAATATCCAGAACCAACTTCCCTACAACATCGCTTATGCATTTAGGATTTGTGACTGGACAATAGAGAATATTTGGAATATGTGATGAAGGAATTAGGAGGAACATCACAAATTGATCACGAACTTTAGTAGTGGAGACCAAACCCACTAGACAAAGAAGGACATATGTCTTATCATCCGTTGGAACAAAACACAAGGAATCAAATTGTTACCTATATTCTATCCCTTCAGATAACGCCAAGTTCGAAGGACCGAACGTTATGGAATTAGTCACAAAGGTTTATTGTACCCATTTTAGTTGTTCCTGTTAAGAAAACCGAATTCACCGTGGACTTCAGGTAATCATTTCAGGATTTCCTTCAGAAACCCATTTAGATGTGAACATCACCTATCACCCTCAGAACGATGGTCAAAGCGAGAGAACAATTCAAACATAGGAAGGTATGCTCAGAGCATGAGTGATTGACCCTGTAAATGGTTGGACTAATCACTCAACATAAATCAAATTCATCTACAACAATAGTTATCACACCAACAACGGGAAACTGGCAGAAGTTAGGTTGGTACATAACACACATCATTTGGATTGGATATCCTGAACAACAAACCATCCAGACTCAAGTGGGAGAACAAACTAAGTTAAAAGCTATGCCTTGGATTGGCATGATACAAATTGGATAACAAGAGAAGTTGAACCTTTAGCATATTGGACCATTTAAGATTCATTTTAGAATCGACCAACTAGCATACAAACTTGAGTTCTGGCAGAATTCAGCAGTATATATTACCAGTATCACATTTAAAACATTAAGAAGCGCAGACCATCTATTGATGGGCCAAACTTGGAAAAAGCTCAACTCATTAGTTCAGTAGGCATTCATGAGATAACCAGAAATTTTCTACAAGTCAAGAATCAGTTACAAGTTCAATAAGTCGTAAACCATTAAAACTTCAAGTTCTGCAGAGTTAGCAGAAAGTTCTGCCTAGGAAAGGCATGTTATCGTTCAGAAAACTTGGAAAGTTACACCATTATACACTGGACCCTTTATATTTTGACAGAGAAGGCATAGTGGCCGTCAGACTTGAACATTGTCAGAGAACAACAGGATTACACGAACATATTTCACATTTTCAGATCCCCAAAAATGACTTTCAGATGAGTCACTCATGATTCCATTGGAAAGGATCCAACCCAAATGACAATCTCAGACCTTGTAAGAGAACCAACAGAAATCATGGACCGTGTGGTCAAACAGTTGAAACAGAGTCGAATTCCTATCGTTAGAGTTCGCTGGAATTCTCGAATATCATCACCTTTTCATCAATACATTCTCAGAGACCAACATAAACTGAACTTCGGGACGAAGTTCCTTTTAGAGGGGAAGACTGTCACAACTCACCATTTCAGGTCATTTCCCGAACTTTGGAAAAACACTATTCATCAAACACTATTCATCAGTTTACTATTCATCATTTTTAGTGTCAGTTTGACATTCCGAGAAGCATTCAGAAATTTTACTATTCACGGAACACTATTCATTGCGGGAAAAGATTTCATCATTCACGTGCATTACACATTTCATCGTAAATTTAGTTTACGGGTATTCAAATTCGCGTAACCGTATTGGTTTAGGTGCGAATTCATGCATTATCAGTAATGACATTTCATACGGACTGGAGATAGTCTGCATATCATCAGTAGGTCATTTACATGTTATACCACTCTTAGGATTTTCAAATTTATATATTTGATACATTTAACGTTTTCCTTATAATTATTTATAAATAAACGTTAACACACGGTTTATACACGACGAATATATCTAAATATTCCCACAATGGTCCCGACATATTTTTATATCCATTTTAACATCATAAAAGTTATAACATTCAGTTACCCAGTACTTTTGGAAATTTATTTTATTTATAACGTACGCTTATGAATATAACGACGGTTTTCGTGAAAACTAAATAATAATCACCCGAACACTCAGTACTTGTACCCAACATATTTTTATTTTTATGACTTTAATAAGTCCCGGTCAACTTCGTTAATATTTATTTCTAGCAAACCCGGTACCCGATTATAACTAATACTTACACTAAATCACAACTAATAATACACTACATTTCCCAAGTGATCAAAACCGACTTTGCTACTATTTTAAACATTGAAAACCGGCCATGAGCACACCCCTAGACCACATGACCAACAATTTTAACCATGTGTACATATTATACATTATACTTGTTTACTTATTTACATAAACCACTAAAACATAACATACATAATCTTAAGAATCATATCACCACTTTCCAAGATCCAAAAGTTTTCTTCCTTTCCTTCTCCATCTCAAAACCCACGACCCTACTATGATCCATAACTAAAATCCATTATTTTTCAAAGATCAAAGCATCAAAGTTGCTCATTTCATCATCCTAATCAAGAATCATAACACAAAAACACAAGTAATCTAAGGTTTCTAGTCATCTAATCATCTCATTTTATCAAGTAAGTTATCAACTTTATTTTTACATGAATCATCTTATATTTACTTGTATTGCATGAGTTCCATGCTAAAAACCATGTACAACTAGCTATACCACCATTTATTTTGTCAAAAATGGAACATACAAACCCTAACTTTTTATTTATGAATTCCCTTGCTATAATAACTTGGTTAGGAGCCCATGGCACCCTAAGAAGGTGTATGGTAGGATTAGATTAGCTATGTGGTGATTACAAGAGGTTTGGTGATGTTAGAAATTAGTTATAAACCTTGAAAACTTGATTTGGAGCATGTTTTAGACATGCTGTCCCATTTTGTGAAATCCAGGAAAATCAATAAATACATAGTAAACTTTGGCAAAATTTTTAGAAAATACTTTCAAAAACGAATCCGTAGGCGAAAGAACGGATTAAAACGAGTTTATAACGAAGGAGATATGATTTTTGCAAGTTTAACGACGAAAACTATTTTCTGAAAATTGTACATGCTGTCCCACGATTTTCAATGGGCAATCTGAGGTGTAAAACTTGATCTAGCCATCCCGACTTATCAAAAATATATTAGTATGTTGTCCCACGATTTCGGGGATATAAGGAACGTAGAAAACAAGCTTATAACGACCAAGATATACACGTTTCAAAATCGGCGAAACTCTATTTATTTCCATCAGCTTTTTAGCAAAATATTACTTAGAAACAGTTTTTGTAAGACATCATGTTGAGAGCCAATTTACTCATTGATAAACTCATTTCTGGAAAATTTACATCATTGACAAAAAGTTAGTTCACCCAGCCTAGTTTTCAAAACATCCAGCCGTTTGTCAAAAGGATTTATAACGAACAACTTATGGACTTCCAAACTTTCCCAAAAACTGCCCAGAATCTGCCAAAACAGCCCAAATACCTCACTTGACGGCTAATTATCTTTATGATCGAGACCTGTATGGACAAACTTCACTTCTGTGACTTTTTAGATATGGTGAAAATCTTCTCAAAACTACTGAGCTTCTTTCCTAACTCTTAATATTCACTATTTCACGACTAGTTTTATGAGACCGTTTTGTCACTAATAGAAGTAATAATACTTCTACGTACTAAATTCTAGATTTTCTAGAAATATTAACCAAGTACCCAATTTCATAACTAATGATGTATTAGTGATTACAAGTATATTTTCATTAGTACAAGGCGTTATTTCAAGGATTTCAAACCGAGGATTTCAACACAAACATTGGTACATACGATATATATATAAGTATATATATTACAACTAGTTTATTTTTCTAATAGCCATATTTTCCTAAGTCTTGGAATATATACTTTTGATAACAACAAGTGTTTTTCAAAGAGTAGAGTGGTATAGGAAACATGTGCATGGACATTCATAACATCATTTCATGATCTAAAGTAGATCGTTCATCATTCATATTAGGTTGCGGCTAGTGTGCGCGCCTTGTTTTTCAGCTCATTACATGTTCATGGTACCATCATATTGGGTTGCGGCAGCTAATTGTTCATTGGTGTTCATTTCATTTCATCACAGTTTCATCAGTTAAGGTGAGTTTTCATAGCCCCGTTTTCAATTCAACATTTTTGATTGTTTTCAAATCCCACGGGGGGAATACATTGCATCAATCATTTTAGTACGAGCCCAAGTATTCAAACATATGTACATTGCTTAAGTTACCTTGCCATGTGATAAGTCCCCTGTAACATCATGAACCGTTAATTTACCGTTAAGCGAGAGTGAGTGGATAGATCTATCGAGGGTGACGCCTCCATCCGTGGTAGTGATTACCAACAGTAAGCGGATGCATGTCATGTCTTTTACATTTGAATGTTTCGGCAGAACATTCAGGAGGGGCATAGAGTTTCATCAGTCATAGCTTCGGTGTCATGAGCTTAAGGTCAATTGTACAATTTTCATGAGATTTTTATCTTGCACTTTTACTTGTGGTGGCCGTACATCATTACATTTTACAAACCTATGGAATTCACCAACATTCGTGTTGACGTTTTAGCAATGTATTTCAGGTTATTAAGGTAGCTCATGTGACATGCGTTTGGACCTTCATGGAGTCGCGGAGTCGACGCGTCTCATCATTATTTCATGCACTTATGTAAACGTTTGATCTAGTATGACTTGTTTTTCATAAACATGCAACACATTTTGGGGACCTCATTTTGTAAACTCTGGATTATTTCAATGATCAAATGCAGTATTTTCCAAACGACACTTTAGGTCGTTCAATGTAACTGTAACTGTGGTGCTATGACAGACACCCCCAGGTATTCCATTCCGTTGCAAGTCAGGTAAATTGGGGGTGTGACAGATTGGTATTAGAGCCAGGTTATAGCGAACTAGGATGTATCTTGGACCCTAGACTATAACCACATCAGCATAGCATCTCATCATTTCATCATAAGTGCATAATCATGATACATGTTGTTTTATACATACCCTGTGCGAGTTATTTATACTCATATCTGTATATGTATATCATTTTATTGACCTGGTTCACAAGTGACATGTCTTCAGATACTCACCCTGACATCCTTTTATCGGATTCTGACATTGAAGATGCCTTGTCATCTTCCACTACCATTATACCACCAGTTGCATTTACACCACCATTAGTACTATTGATTTGCCATAGGAACAGGGTTTTCCTATCATTCAGCCCGTACATAGAATGCCTTTTGGTAGTGTATTCAGAATTAATCTTAATGGACTTATTAGGATGCTTATTGCAAGGAAGATAGTGTGTTTTCTTTCCATCACTAGTAGGGCACTTACTACTCAGGTACTATCACCACCATCAATTACTTATTACACTATTGGCCTTCCCACAGTGTGTACTTTAGTTTTACCTTTTGGATGTCGCGAGGTAGCGCGAAAGAGGGTAGTATTCCATTCACTAGTACCATCATTGTCATTTCCTTTTCCATTCCCACTTACCATGAACTAGATGACATCTAGTAGAAAATACCAATATCACGGACTCAACAGAAACATCCGCAGATTCTTCAGGAATGGTTCAGAACCTACATTATCTAAGATTTGATAGATGCACAACTTTAGACACCACTTCAGGACTATCTCGACCTTATGATGCCACAAACCTGATTTCACACAGAGGGACACCAGGAAGTCCCTAGACCAGATTTATATCCTCACTAGCTTTTACTATTATCCTAGCCACAGAAGGTGTGGAACAACAATCTAGGTTGCAATGCTGCTCAACAATCACCCAAAGGACAAGAAATGAATAGAGCCTTTGCTGCAGAACCGCACACAAAGAGAAGGTATATTGGAAAGTTACCTTACTACAACCTGTGTAATCAATATCACCAAGGTCATTGCAGTAAAACGTGTGGAGTGTGCAAGAAGCAGGGTCATCGGACTGAAAATTGTAGGAAACTCACAAATCAGAAAATCCCAGGGAGTTGCTTCAAATGTGGAAACTTAGGGCATTTAAAAAATGACTGCCCGGAACTAAGGAACAAGGAAAAATCAGGAACTTGGAATCAAGACTGAATCGCTCGAGGAATAGCGTGAGTTGTTGAAAGAGAACCGTCAGGATATTAGAAACATCAAGGATAACAACAATGCTTCAGCAGGAGGAGCTTTGTTTTGATATATAAACCGTAGTTCGAGCCTTTAAGGTTGTATCTTTCCTTTTGTACTTACCGTTGGTACGATGACATGACCTAGGGGCATTAAGCACTTTCCTATCCAATGTAGTATCTATCCTTTGTTACCTAGGTGATAATCATAACCTTCGTTTACTCCATTTTCTATCCCAATTGCTCAGACTTCAATCGTTTCGCAACATTATAGCATTGTCTCATCAGGAATTGGGTTGATTTCGTTTTTGACGAATTAGTAGACTATTACCATTCGACAAGATTCACCCACGTATCCAATACACCATTCAAGCTATTTTACTATCATATGGGGAAACTACTTTACAGAAAAATTTCTGAAGTAAGCTATTTTATTTACATCCTATAAATTGATTTTCTGTCATTACACCAAGTATTTACTATTGTTACGCGAAGCAATTTTCATGTTACTTGAAAGAAAATATCAGGACACCATTTTTATAACAATGCGTTGAACACCATCTAAAACTTTTGATAAAAGTTATGATATTTTGACAAAATCCAACATCGCATCATTAGTCCTCAATTATACATAGCCTGATCACCTATGTAAAATTCAGGAAGGATTATGCCATGAAGGAAATAATTACCTTTTCAAAGGATTGATAATGACAATCTTCATCCAAAAGTTTTGTAAACAAAGGAACTCTTTCATAAACATCCATTTTGCCGAACTATCCCTGGATACTTACCCCACCAGTCACTCATTCAGACATTAAGTTGGATTTTCCCATTGACTTCCCTAGAAGAGACTTTCCATATCAATTACATGCAGGATTCCTTTATACAATAAAAGCAATGAAAGGATTACAGAACTACTAACCAGAACTAGAAGTATATAGAGAGAGAATTCATAACTCAACAACAATCCTAAGATACTGCGTGACTATCCGAATCACCATCTCTGACTTAGTTGTCAAATTCTATCGTTTAAGGGTACTAGCTAGACTGAGCTACAGGATGGAACTCAATATAAATGTCCGCAGGACAACACAATAGAAATAAACCAAGCTTCTAATTGAGACTGTAGAGCATTTCATTTAAACATGGCCTCATCCATACATAAACTTTCCTGCAGTAAGTTTTCACAAAGGACAATTGTTTGAATCAAGAATATCGATGTAGATTCCTCTAAGGCATTATGTCTAGAAATTTCAGATAACCTCACCTTCATACCAAGCAAGGGATCAAGCCAGAACATATCTCCTCATCTACATGGGAAAAAAGAATAGACATTCATCGACACAACATCAAGTGATACGTTCGCCGTGACAATTATAACGATAAAATATTTCAGGACTTAAGTTAGTCTAAATACCTATGCTTGTAGTTATGCCTGATAACCACCAATAGGCATTATCCAACTTCAGGAACTAAGTGTTAGACATCTATGCATTTAAGCGAACATTTCCTATTCTACCATTTTATCCTTGTTAGTGTTTTCACTTTTAAATAAAGTTGATGCGTTTACATAAATCACATACCTTGTGGAAAAATGATTTCTGAAATTCCAATTTTGAACAAGTACGATCCTTTTTGGTCAATCTTTAGCAACACTATGGTACAATGAGAAATATACATAAACATCAAACTTTGGTAAGCAGTCTTAATCACAACATGTTTGAAAACATTTTTCTACTTCATAACTACTGAAATTTTGAATCCTCAGGAAAAATATTACTTAGTAAATCATTTGCTCCATTTTTCTAAGTTCGTTTATTCAGAAAAAGATTTCAACCAAAACTCACAATCGCGAGACAAATATCCAGAACCAACTTCCCTACAACATCGCTTATGCATTTAGGATTTGTGACTGGACAATAGAGAATATTTGGAATATGTGATGAAGGAATTAGGAGGAACATCACAAATTGATCACGAACTTTAGTAGTGGAGACCAAACCCACTAGACAAAGAAGGACATATGTCTTATCATCCGTTGGAACAAAACACAAGGAATCAAATTGTTACCTATATTCTATCCCTTCAGATAACGCCAAGTTCGAAGGACCGAACGTTATGGAATTAGTCACAAAGGTTTATTGTACCCATTTTAGTTGTTCCTGTTAAGAAAACCGAATTCACCGTGGACTTCAGGTAATCATTTCAGGATTTCCTTCAGAAACCCATTTAGATGTGAACATCACCTATCACCCTCAGAACGATGGTCAAAGCGAGAGAACAATTCAAACATAGGAAGGTATGCTCAGAGCATGAGTGATTGACCCTGTAAATGGTTGGACTAATCACTCAACATAAATCAAATTCATCTACAACAATAGTTATCACACCAACAACGGGAAACTGGCAGAAGTTAGGTTGGTACATAACACACATCATTTGGATTGGATATCCTGAACAACAAACCATCCAGACTCAAGTGGGAGAACAAACTAAGTTAAAAGCTATGCCTTGGATTGGCATGATACAAATTGGATAACAAGAGAAGTTGAACCTTTAGCATATTGGACCATTTAAGATTCATTTTAGAATCGACCAACTAGCATACAAACTTGAGTTCTGGCAGAATTCAGCAGTATATATTACCAGTATCACATTTAAAACATTAAGAAGCGCAGACCATCTATTGATGGGCCAAACTTGGAAAAAGCTCAACTCATTAGTTCAGTAGGCATTCATGAGATAACCAGAAATTTTCTACAAGTCAAGAATCAGTTACAAGTTCAATAAGTCGTAAACCATTAAAACTTCAAGTTCTGCAGAGTTAGCAGAAAGTTCTGCCTAGGAAAGGCATGTTATCGTTCAGAAAACTTGGAAAGTTACACCATTATACACTGGACCCTTTATATTTTGACAGAGAAGGCATAGTGGCCGTCAGACTTGAACATTGTCAGAGAACAACAGGATTACACGAACATATTTCACATTTTCAGATCCCCAAAAATGACTTTCAGATGAGTCACTCATGATTCCATTGGAAAGGATCCAACCCAAATGACAATCTCAGACCTTGTAAGAGAACCAACAGAAATCATGGACCGTGTGGTCAAACAGTTGAAACAGAGTCGAATTCCTATCGTTAGAGTTCGCTGGAATTCTCGAATATCATCACCTTTTCATCAATACATTCTCAGAGACCAACATAAACTGAACTTCGGGACGAAGTTCCTTTTAGAGGGGAAGACTGTCACAACTCACCATTTCAGGTCATTTCCCGAACTTTGGAAAAACACTATTCATCAAACACTATTCATCAAAACACTATTCATCAGTTTACTATTCATCATTTTTAGTGTCAGTTTGACATTCCGAGAAGCATTCAGAAATTTTACTATTCACGGAACACTATTCATTGCGGGAAAAGATTTCATCATTCACGTGCATTACACATTTCATCGTAAATTTAGTTTACGGGTATTCAAATTCGCGTAACCGTATTGGTTTAGGTGCGAATTCATGCATTATCAGTAATGACATTTCATACGGACTGGAGATAGTCTGCATATCATCAGTAGGTCATTTACATGTTATACCACTCTTAGGATTTTCAAATTTATATATTTGATACATTTAACGTTTTCCTTATAATTATTTATAAATAAACGTTAACACACGGTTTATACACGACGAATATATCTAAATATTCCCACAATGGTCCCGACATATTTTTATATCCATTTTAACATCATAAAAGTTATAACATTCAGTTACCCAGTACTTTTGGAAATTTATTTTATTTATAATGTACGCTTATGAATATAACGACGGTTTTCGTGAAAACTAAATAATAATCACCCGAACACTCAGTACTTGTACCCAACATATTTTTATTTTTATGACTTTAATAAGTCCCGGTCAACTTCGTTAATATTTATTTCTAGCAAACCCGGTACCCGATTATAACTAATACTTACACTAAATCACAACTAATAATACACTACATTTCCCAAGTGATCAAAACCGACTTTGCTACTATTTTAAACATTGAAAACCGGCCATGAGCACACCCCTAGACCACATGACCAACAATTTTAACCATGTGTACATATTATACATTATACTTGTTTACTTATTTACATAAACCACTAAAACATAACATACATAATCTTAAGAATCATATCACCACTTTCCAAGATCCAAAAGTTTTCTTCCTTTCCTTCTCCATCTCAAAACCCACGACCCTACTATGATCCATAACTAAAATCCATTATTTTTCAAAGATCAAAGCATCAAAGTTGCTCATTTCATCATCCTAATCAAGAATCATAACACAAAAACACAAGTAATCTAAGGTTTCTAGTCATCTAATCATCTCATTTTATCAAGTAAGTTATCAACTTTATTTTTACATGAATCATCTTATATTTACTTGTATTGCATGAGTTCCATGCTAAAAACCATGTACAACTAGCTATACCACCATTTATTTTGTCAAAAATGGAACATACAAACCCTAACTTTTTATTTATGAATTCCCTTGCTATAATAACTTGGTTAGGAGCCCATGGCACCCTAAGAAGGTGTATGGTAGGATTAGATTAGCTATGTGGTGATTACAAGAGGTTTGGTGATGTTAGAAATTAGTTATAAACCTTGAAAACTTGATTTGGAGCATGTTTTAGACATGCTGTCCCATTTTGTGAAATCCAGGAAAATCAATAAATACATAGTAAACTTTGGCAAAATTTTTAGAAAATACTTTCAAAAACGAATCCGTAGGCGAAAGAACGGATTAAAACGAGTTTATAACGAAGGAGATATGATTTTTGCAAGTTTAACGACGAAAACTATTTTCTGAAAATTGTACATGCTGTCCCACGATTTTCAATGGGCAATCTGAGGTGTAAAACTTGATCTAGCCATCCCGACTTATCAAAAATATATTAGTATGTTGTCCCACGATTTCGGGGATATAAGGAACGTAGAAAACAAGCTTATAACGACCAAGATATACACGTTTCAAAATCGGCGAAACTCTATTTATTTCCATCAGCTTTTTAGCAAAATATTACTAAGTATAGAAACAGTTTTTGTAAGACATCATGTTGAGAGCCAATTTACTCATTGATAAACTCATTTCTGGAAAATTTACATCATTGACAAAAAGTTAGTTCACCCAGCCTAGTTTTCAAAACATCCAGCCGTTTGTCAAAAGGATTTATAACGAACAACTTATGGACTTCCAAACTTTCCCAAAAACTGCCCAGAATCTGCCAAAACAGCCCAAATACCTCACTTGACGGCTAATTATCTTTATGATCGAGACCTGTATGGACAAACTTCACTTCTGTGACTTTTTAGATATGGTGAAAATCTTCTCAAAACTACTGAGCTTCTTTCCTAACTCTTAATATTCACTATTTCACGACTAGTTTTATGAGACCGTTTTGTCACTAATAGAAGTAATAATACTTCTACGTACTAAATTCTAGATTTTCTAGAAATATTAACCAAGTACCCAATTTCATAACTAATGATGTATTAGTGATTACAAGTATATTTTCATTAGTACAAGGCGTTATTTCAAGGATTTCAAACCGAGGATTTCAACACAAACATTGGTACATACGATATATATATAAGTATATATATTACAACTAGTTTATTTTTCTAATAGCCATATTTTCCTAAGTCTTGGAATATATACTTTTGATAACAACAAGTGTTTTTCAAAGAGTAGAGTGGTATAGGAAACATGTGCATGGACATTCATAACATCATTTCATGATCTAAAGTAGATCGTTCATCATTCATATTAGGTTGCGGCTAGTGTGCGCGCCTTGTTTTTCAGCTCATTACATGTTCATGGTACCATCATATTGGGTTGCGGCAGCTAATTGTTCATTGGTGTTCATTTCATTTCATCACAGTTTCATCAGTTAAGGTGAGTTTTCATAGCCCCGTTTTCAATTCAACATTTTTGATTGTTTTCAAATCCCACGGGGGGAATACATTGCATCAATCATTTTAGTACGAGCCCAAGTATTCAAACATATGTACATTGCTTAAGTTACCTTGCCATGTGATAAGTCCCCTGTAACATCATGAACCGTTAATTTACCGTTAAGCGAGAGTGAGTGGATAGATCTATCGAGGGTGACGCCTCCATCCGTGGTAGTGATTACCAACAGTAAGCGGATGCATGTCATGTCTTTTACATTTGAATGTTTCGGCAGAACATTCAGGAGGGGCATAGAGTTTCATCAGTCATAGCTTCGGTGTCATGAGCTTAAGGTCAATTGTACAATTTTCATGAGATTTTTATCTTGCACTTTTACTTGTGGTGGCCGTACATCATTACATTTTACAAACCTATGGAATTCACCAACATTCGTGTTGACGTTTTAGCAATGTATTTCAGGTTATTAAGGTAGCTCATGTGACATGCGTTTGGACCTTCATGGAGTCGCGGAGTCGACGCGTCTCATCATTATTTCATGCACTTATGTAAACGTTTGATCTAGTATGACTTGTTTTTCATAAACATGCAACACATTTTGGGGACCTCATTTTGTAAACTCTGGATTATTTCAATGATCAAATGCAGTATTTTCCAAACGACACTTTAGGTCGTTCAATGTAACTGTAACTGTGGTGCTATGACAGACACCCCCAGGTATTCCATTCCGCTGCAAGTCAGGTAAATTGGGGGTGTGACAATATCTAATTTATGGATTGTTTTCGAGACGTTACGACTTTCGTCTCGGTTTTTAATTAGTTTTTAAGTAACTGTGAGGAAGAGCAGGAGGTTATAGAGCCCGCGCCTTTGGATTTAGTGTCTTATATGTTGTTTAGGACCGTGTTTGGGGTTTCGTTAGGGTTATGATGTTGTTAGGGATTTAAGTGGCGTTATCGTGGCCTGCGCCAAAGGTGTGGCACTTTGGGTAAAACAACCGTTATCGATTGTTTTGAAGTAAATTAGGAAGTGAAGTGAGTGTGTTTTTTTGGTTGTGTGTTATAAGAATGTTATAGGCCAAAAGCTGACGTGGTGGATGATATAACATGCCTATAACACCACTGGTCCTAGGACTTTTATGGTGTGAATTATGAGCTTCAGCATAAGTGTGAGAACTTTTTATAATGGGATCAGTTGATTTGGAGGTTTACGGCCTGGTGTGTTCTAGTTTATGCAAGAAATATTAATTAGTTGCATATTCACCTGATTTATTTATTAAAACACTCAAAAAATCAAACTAGTAACGTGATATCTATCAAGTGTATCAACAGTTACTTTCACCAAACATAACTTATATTTAAATTTCTTTTTGTTGCTTAAAACTTGTGATTGTACTCTTAACTCTCAAAAAATCAAACCAGTAACATGAACATTTACTATTAGATAAAGCATAACAAAAAAAAGTTGTCGAGTGACCTTTGTTAGCTTAAATAAGTTTGATAGAATATGGTCTCCAACACATCAAATTCTCATACATTGATTCCATATCACATAATTCTCATATATATCTTTTTGCTTAGCATATCGACCTCATACATATTATTTGAGACACTAAAAATTATCAATCAATCATATAGCACATGTCAAAGTGATTAGGTGCACGTATATGTATGAAGAAAATATATATTCTAGTGATTGAATGCCCATGTGGATGTGGGGTTTTCATAATCTGCCTACTTTTTTTTTGAACGGCTTTTTATTAATAGATAAACTAGCAAGGAGCTAGAACATTACAAAGAAACTAAATGAGGATTCTTTAACCAATCAACCCAACTAAACGACGCTTTACATCTAGAACGAATCCAATAAAAAGAAAACGACACAACGTCTTCAAAGATAGCCGCCTTGGAAGGATGCTCCTCAACAAAAACCATCTTGTTTCTATAAGCCCAAATACGCCACCATAAGCCGAAACAAACCCCCTCTAACAATCTCTTATGCTTCGCCGATAATCTAGTATTATTGAACCAAGACACCCATTCATCAAAAGAACAAATCTCCATAAAATTCACATTCCACCAAAGACAAATCTTGCGGAAATTATCTTTGGCAACACTACACTCAAAGAAAATGTATCTGCCTACTTATCCATACAATTTTCCAACCTACATTGTCAATCCACCAAATATATTCTTACTCATGTAACATGCAAGATTGTATTTGGACTTCTTAATATTTGTCATAAGAAAAAGATTATAGGAGCTTTAAGATAAACATTATAGAAAACTAGATGATTACTCACGATAGAGACGATAGTGTATAGTAGCATTAATTTATGTATATAATTTGTTTCTTTTTATATATGTGTTGTAGAGGAAATGATAGTGAAGAAAGTTAATTATTTAAATTATAGTTAATATTTAAATATTTAATAGATTAAATTGTATAACAAAATTACTTATTTTAAGTCTTAAGTAAATATGTTATTTTTATATGTAGTATAGATATACGTCGAGTCGGAAACTCAGGTATACCAAAAGAAAAAAATAAATAAATAAATAAAAATGTTTGGAGAAAGCCCAATCTATTGAGGAAAGTGTATTAAGAACAAAAGTAGATATTTTTGGGAAAAAAGATAATTTCATTTATTTCTCATATAAGCAATAAACATGTCCCGACCTTTAAGCTGCTTATTCAGTCAAAGATAAGCATACATGAGAAGCCGTATAAATGATTCTAAACACTCCAAGATGCTTACGTTGCGTTCTTAAGGTTTTTTAGGTGGGGATATAAATGATGGTAAAGAAACGAACAAAAAGGAAGAAAAAATGAAAGAAAGTTGAAATAAAAGGAAAGAAAAATAAAGAATGTTGTGTTCTCGAGCTTGGAAGAAAAGAAATAAAAAGAGATATAATTACAGTTATACCTTTTTACATGTACATTTTATCATAAGAGTCGAATATGTGTAATCATTGAGGGTTATATTGGTCATCAATCATCATATACTGAATAGTTTGTGTGTAGTTTTGCTTCTGTCAAAATTAACCCATATTTGAGTTGAAAAGTTTTTTTTTAAATGTATAGAATTTTCATGTCATTTCATTTCTATTCAAGAAAAACTCATAAACATAATAAAATTTTACTTAGAAGATAAACAATTAGGTAAAAAAAATAATAATAAATAAATAAATAAATAAATAAAAGGTCTACACACCTTCTAAATAATACATGCATACACTTTTTTGCGAAGTTTAATACATTGGCGATTATATATTAATTTCATCTGCCACTTTCTGAAAAGAAAAATACTCAATATTATTATCGCTTTTAAAGTCCAAATGTTTCTTTATTAATCAAATATCTCTTTTTACATGTATTCACTTTGTTAGTTTTATTGTTCAAATGTTAGAATGTTACTAGTATTAATCATATATGATTCTGTGTAACAAGTGACTGCGAATTGGTTTGAGCTAAATGTTATAGATCTTTATGTTAGTTCGGCTCAATAGCTCGACATATTTATCAATAAGTATTTACACTTAATATATTTACATATAAATGCTTAAAATATACACTAGAAAGGTGCCCGCGCGATGCGGGGGCGGATTGTTGGGTTGAAGAGGAGGGAGGTGGGGTGGTGGAAAGTGGTTGTTGGGGTGGTTGTTGAGGTGGTTATAAATTATTGGGGGTAGTTGTTCAAGTGGTTATAAATTATTGGGGGTGATTGTTAGAAGTGGTTGTTTTCATAATTAGTAAGTAAAAGTCTGAATTTTTACGTCTTTCTAATTATAGAATAGTCCCAAATACATTATATATTAGTATAGAATAGATAATAGATGCCGGATCCTTTGCAAAGTACCCAAACATTGCAAAACCTAAAAATAAATTTGGTGCTGCTACGTGTCCCCTTTTATTTTATTTAAAAAATCTGGATAGAGGCAAAATAGTAAAATTACTCATTTTTTCTTTTTTCACCTCAAATTTCAAACGCACATATCTCTTAAACGACAAACTTTTAGAAAAAACCGATTTCACCATAATTTTTAAAATTTAATCATCTTTAATTTGGTATAAATTTTGGTAAAAATTTCGAAACTTTTTTTTTCATACGAAATGGGTGTTAATTTTCTTGATTTTATGGGCATTTTCGACCTTATTTTGTACCATCATAAATGCTGAATCGTAAAAAATTTAAAACATGAAAGTCGTAGCTTCTTAGCCATTCTTTACCCAGAAATTTGAATCACTCAAATCCAATATGATATGAGTGAGATATCGTATGTTAAAGATGAAGTTTTACTCATATTTGTTGCACACAACATGTTTGATGAAATGTTTAGCTTAGATTTTTAGTCTTAAAATCGAGTTAAATTCACTAATTTTTGTACAACAATGCACCTTTAGTCATTTTATTAATGTAAGATTCAAAAAGTTTTATTTATTTATTTATTTTTTTATTTTTTATTTTTTTTGTTTTAACTGATGAACCTTATTAACTGATTTAATAAGTTCATCAGTTAATAAGTTCATCAGTTAATATAGTTCAACCAGTTAATAAGGCTGATGAACCTTATTAACTGATTTAATAAGTTCATCAGTTAATAAGGCTCTTTAACTGATGAACCTTATTAACTGATTTAATAAGTTCATCAGTTAATAAGGTTCATCTGTTAAGTTAATATAGTTCAACCAGTTAATAAGGCTGATGAACTTTATTAACTGATGAACCTTATTAATTGATTTAATAAGTTCATCAGTTAATAAGGTTCATCAGTTAATAAGTTCATCCGTTAATATAGTTCAACCAAAGTAACTGATGAACAAAATGTCTTTTTTAAAAATCAGTTGATAAGGTTCATCAGTTAAAAAAAAATAACAAAAAAACAAGAAAAAACAAAACTTTTTGAATCTTATATTAATAAAATAACTAAATGTGCATTGTTTTACAAAAATTAATGCATTTAACTCGATTTTAAGACTAAAAATCTAAGCTAAACATTTCATCAAACACGTTGTGTGCAACAAATATGAGTAAAACGTCATCTTTAACATACGATATCTCACTCATATCATATTGGATTTGAGTGATTCAAATTTCTGGGTAAAGAATAGCCAAGAAGCTACAACTTTCGTGTTTTAAGTTTTGCAAAATTCGGCCTTTAAACTAGACAAAATTAGAGCTGAAAATGCTAAAATTTTCAAGAAAATCATGACCCAATGAATATGTCAAAAAAAAAAAGTTTCGAAAAAATTAAAAAAAAAATTATACCAAATTAAAGAGGATTAAATTTAAAAATTATGGTGATATCGGTTTTTTCTAAAAGTTTGTCGTTTGAAAGTTATTTGCATTTGAAATTTAAGATGGAATTAAAAAAATGAGTCAAATGACCAAAATGCCCTCTAACCGAAAATATTAAAGAAAAAAAGGAGGGAGTGGGTGGGGGACACATGACACTAGCTTAGTGGGTAGAAACCTTTTTAGACTTTTTAATTTTGATCCCTTTTTAGGGGATCGCAACTCATAGATAATAATATATATAAGAAAACATACAATCATTAAAAGCTCGACAATAATTCGAGACGAGCTCGACTCGTTTACGTCCTTAGACCAAACTGGTCTTCATCAACGAACTTGGGACATATACGAACTTAAGTCGTTAATTATCAAATATACAAAGTCCAAAAGTCTAACTGGGCTGAGCCCATCATAAAAAGCAGAAAAATGAATGATAAAAGCCCATATATTTTCTTTACATCAATGAAATTTTGCTTGTTACTACTAGTTTGCTTTAAGACTTTAATCTATACAGAAATAAACTGGTTCTTACTTATAAAAAATGTACCCGGTCATGAACCGGCTTCTTCATTTGATCAAACCACGTTCGTTTGATTAATCTGAGAACATTTTTGCCATCTCGTGTAATAATGCAGATCGGACCCGATTTTGTTAAAGTGACACGAGCCGTGTATTTGGCAACAAGAGGACTTGTATCGTCGTAAATATGTGAGAAGAACCTATTTACCATACAATGTACTTAACCAAATGGTTAGCTCAAGCAGCACCAAAGGGTAGTTAAACCAAATTGTTGGCATGTATGTGAGTTATTTGTTGTACAAAAAGAATTTGGACATCATTTATGTAAAATTTGGCATGTAACGTTCATAAATGATTTGAGTTAATAGTATTTAAGCCATCCTTTCGCAGTAAAAATCATGAAGGTTTGGGTTTAATTACTTATTTTTCTAGTTATGTGGTTTCGTACTTGAGTTCTTGTGTTTTTATCTTTCGTATTTATGCAAGGGAATGGAAGTAATCTGAATATAGAGATGTAACAAAGATAATAGAATAACAATAAACATGAATATATGTTATATTTATGAATTTCATGATACAAATTAAATACAATCCAAACACATTATACTCCAAGAAAAGCGATCGACACACAACATCGGCTTCCATGCAGCCAAAATCTCATCTTCTTCTTCTCGTTTTCCTTTCAAAACGATTGCGGGTAATTGTGGGATAATGGATGTGAAGGCGCACACTCGACCTCCTCCCTATCATGATCAGCCGCAAGTATAACATCGTAAACAGGTCCAATGGACCCGATTGAACTACGGGATGGCAAAACTTTCTTAACGGGTTTGCAATTAACAAGAGGTGTCCTAACAGCAAAACGTATGCGTGGTTGCTTTTTCGGTTTTTCTAACATGTTAAGAGCAGTATGTAAACGCCTTCTTCTGATCATTGCTCTGAACTCAGAAACATCTTTCACGATAACACTTTTCATTGTCGGTTTTGGTTTTGATGTTTTATCGAAGATGGTTTTCTTGTTTTTGTTAGGCATTGTTACGTAGGAATTAATAATGTGGCACGTCCATATTTATGATGATTAGAAAGAGCCTTGCTGCCTTGGAGAGGAGTATTTACCAAAATTATTTACCCAAAAGCCCTTATCTAAGTCGGTGAATAAACCAACTTATTATTATGGAAAGTAACTAATCGCCTATAGTTACCAACTTACCATATATTAATATTATCAAGTATTTATTATTATTACTTTTTTAATTATAATCGTGACACTTAGCAAAAGTTACTTATGTCAAATTTTGTTGGCGTATGTGGCCGAATGTCTGGAAACCATTCGGCCCACACACGCATAGCCGAACAACACGTGACCGAAGGGAAAGACCAAACGGACACAGGCCGATGTCATAACACCAATCCCAGGATTTTAGGGATCGTGTCGGCCACGTGGTCTGACACTTACCTACCAGGTATGGCCTGCTCCTTCCCAAGACAGAGTAGGTAATGAGTTAGGTAGTATAAATACCCCCACCTCATTTATGATTAGGCAACTAACACACACACTGCATTCAATAGCATTTATTACCTACCCTTCGTCTCTCCACATACTCATCCTCACACCGGAGGTTGGTCTTGGGATAAAACCCAAGGCGAGCCTAACGTGTGCTATTCTTGTGCAGGATATTCTACAAGCCCGAGGGACAAACCTAGCGGCAGGACCCACTCACACGGTTTTACCTCAACAAATTTCAAGACCCTTTTCACTTTCTTCAAAATTTTATATTCCTTACAAATCTAAACATTGATGCCAGAACTTGTGAATAAAAAATTATAACAAGCTAAGTAATAAGAGAAATTCCATTCATGAAAGTCCATAACCATCAAAATTGAAACATAAATTTACAGCATTCATCACAAATATTCAGCAGATTAACGAATACGTTTTCACAGCATTTGTGTCATTACAAGTCTCATCGTCCCACTAATGAATTTTGAACATCTTCTTGAACTTTGTTCGGTCCATAAAAATGTGCAAAAACACACTTCCGCGGGCAGTGGTGAGTGATCTCTATAAGGGACCGCACACCATGAGCGAGGTGGAGGTGATGCACCACCCACCATAAAACTCAGTCTAATAGGTGAAAATAAATAACTTCACATTCCCATCACATCAACCATTAACATTTTTTAACCAAATAAAAAACCCACCTCCGTCATGTCTTTTTCTTCATCTTTGTTTCTTTCAAACTGTAAACGTAAGTGTGATATCCCCTTAAAGGTTTAACTTATATTGACTCCAACTTATCTAGCTAAAAGATTTCTTATTTGCATAAATTTTCAAAACATATTAAGAAGAAATGCGACAAGTAGTTGTGGTTTGACCAAGAGAGGGTTTAGAAAACCTACTCCATTCCCATAATAGACCCCATCCCAATAGAGATTTTACTTTAGAACCAAACATGCTCTTACCAGGGCAGTCCCATTGATTTGGGTGGCCCTGTGCGAAATCACGAATGAGCCTCCTTAAATCACGAAAAGTTTAACTATTATGGAAAATAAAAAGTTCTTTACTATTACGCAAAGACACTAAAAATTCAACTTTGATAATACTTAACAAAGACACTAAAAATTAAAAATATAAAATAAGTGTCAAGTTTGACTTTTGAGAGTCAAAATGGTTCAACTTTGACTTTATCTATTTTTGCGGGTGTTATATAATACTTGATGAAAAATATATGAATGGACTTGGTTTTAAATGCATTTTTCATTGGTATAATTTTTCATCAAGTATTATATAACATTAAAAAAAAATTAATGTCAAAGTTGAACCAGTTTGACTCTCAGTTTGACTCTAAAAAGTCAAACTGGACACTTATTTTGGGACGGAGGATAAAACTATAAGTATTAATAGATGCCTACTAAATTGAAGGCCCCTTACAATGAGTGGCCCTGTACAATTGCACCATTTACACATGCTAATCGCTGTTACTGCCGTAAAATTGGTTACATTCTTTTAAAATTCCAAGGCCTTAGCCTACTTTTATAGATACAAACAATAAAATGCAATGTTTAAAACTTGAAGGGCGTAAAAAAACAAAACTTGAAAAATACAAAATCACACTCATTTCCACTCTAACCAAAAAAAAAACAAATAAGAGGCGGGAAAACAAGCGGCGCGTGAGAGTAACAGACGGCGCGTGAGACATGAAAACGAAGGGGAAAAGAAGTCCAGACCTCCATAAAAGCTTCAGATGTATATATTACTTACCTTCTCCCTACTTTAATCATTTAATTTTATAAATTCATTTCGTACTGGTAGTAATTTAGGTCATCATGAATTAGTTAGGAATAATGTGTAACTGCTTTAGTTTATAATGTTTATATATCTGTAGATGATGATGAATATATAATTTATGGAATGTTTTCGAGTTCGTCTCGGTTTTTAATTAGTTTTTAAGTAAATTCTGAGGAGGAGGAGGTTATAGAGCTCGCGCCTTTGGTTTAAGTGTCTTATATGTTGTTTAGGACCGTGTTTGGGGTTTCGTTAGGGTTATGATGTCGTTAGGGATTTAAGTGGCGTTATCGTGGCCTGCGCCAAAGGTGCGGCACTTTGGGTAAAACAAGCGTTATCGATTCTTTTGAAGTAAATTAGGAAGTGAGTGTTATAAGAATGTTATAGGCCAAAAGCTGACGTGGTGGATGATATAACATGCCTATAAGACCACCGGTCCTAGGACTTTTATGGTGTGAATTATGAGCTTCAGTATAAGTGTGAGAACTTCTTATAATGGGATCAGTTGATTTGGAGGTTTACGGCCTGGTGTGTTCTAGTTTATGCAGGAAATATTAATTAGTTGCATATTCACCTGATTTATTAATAATGTTATCGATTGTTAATAAGATTTTACCTCTATTGTTACAACTCTAAGGGACTGCTTTTTGTAACATTACATATTGTTAGAACTCGTACGTGTACTGAATTGGAATTGTGCACCTATATGGATAAGTTTGCTTTGGGTTTTTGTCTAAGGATTATGAGGACATTTAGGAATTTGAGTCGCTAGGTTTGCAGCTTATTGTCCTACATCATCTATGAGTTTGCAACTTGTGAGCTACCAATAACCACCCACCATGGATTTACTTGATTGGAAGGTTTGATGCTTTGGGCTCGGCGTGTTACAGTTTATGCAGTGAGTCTAAGTTAATACGTAATTCAGAGTCGAAACAGCTAGTCCATAACATCCCACCCTTAAGAGTTTAGGCGTTTTTCAAAGTCTATATATATAATTTGACATATTCTCTGGACTTACAATTCTACAGGTTTTATTTTTGTTTGGATATGTTATCTCATTCAGCAGCTGTTTTATCAGCTTTGGCAAGGCATCCAGTTTCAACAGGAAAGGAGTTAATGTCCGCAGTTGAAACATTCATTTTCGAACTCTTAAATCTTACAAAAGACTCGATATTAGAGGCTAAGGTAACTGCTTTCCTATTTTTACTTTTCAGTATATTGCATATGAACACGCGATAGTGAAAGTAGGATTTGTGTACATTTCGGTGTCCTGTCTTGTTTTAGGAAGCGGTGATGTTTTTATTCATTGTTGAAGTCCCGCATATGGTGCTTTGGGTTGATCATGAATTCACAGAGTCAGACTGGGGTTACAGAAGAGAAAGTTTTGGTCTTCTTTAGGAAATACGAGTTTTAAAAATTTGTGAAATTATGGCTAAACTAGAAAGTAGAAACCATCATGAATCAAATTTATGATTCCAAAACAGGAAAAAATCAAAAAACTGAACAACATCATGTTACTTTTTTTACAGTCTCGAGTTCCAACTAAATTGGACCACTAATAGCATAATAAAAGTTGAGTTTTATTCTTTAAGTGGGTAATTACCTTACATATGTATCAAGAAATGACTGTAAATTTTCTATCGATTTGGTTACTTAGCTGTATATAGGTCCCCCGTATCTTTAGGTTTTAGAGATATTGAGTACCAGTAGTATATATGTATCACACCATTGTATTATGGTGTAAAGTTAAGCTAGTGATTGTGGAAGGTTGGCTACTTGGCTTACACACTGTTATTTTAAAAGGATACCAATCAATTTTCCTATTAACCACTTCGTCTACTTTGATTGAATTTTTCTTAAGCTATCTATACTTGAAACCGCATGGTGCTTTTGCTCTTCTGTTGTTGTGACAGAGAATTCAAACACATGGTTCAGAAGTACTAAAGGCATCACAAGTGATCCTTGATAATGGCAGTGTCAAAGAATCAGACGATGTGAATCATATTATCAGTGTACAAAATCTGTCATGGAAAGGAGTCGTTACTTTGCTTCAGCTAGGCAACGGGTTTTTATCAGTAAAGCTGAACATATCAGACATTATTCTGTCCCTTATTTCATTGGCTAAAGGAGTTTTAAGTTGTGCAGCTCAGACTTGGTCTTCATTGATAGAGCCGGTTTCTGCGGCTGAAGCTAAAAGAATATTCATTCCAGTTAAATTTTACTTGATTAATGCTGCCAGGATTATCTCCCACTACCCATCCCAAGCATTTTCAGTTTCCAAAGATATAACACTTGATTGTTGATTTAGCAACCTTCAAAGTCTTTTCCTCTCAAAGTCTGCTGTCACAGATTCTGGATTGTTGAAGTGCAAACCAAATTTAGCTGCTTTTGTGGCGGGACTTGGTCACATTCAATTTGAAGAAACTGATAATAATTCAAAGGTTTCAGCTTCATGGGAATTATTTCACATGCTATTAAAAGAACGACATTGGGCTTTAGCTCATCTGTCAATGACAGCGTTTGGGTATTTTTCTGCACGTACTAGTTGCAACGAGCTGTGGAGGTTTGTATGCAGCATTATCGTTTGATTTGGAGTCTGGAGTTGATGTAAATGATATGTTTATGTCTGAGTTTAAGATGTTCTTTGAAAAGTGGCTAATGTCAAAACTACCCCTGATTCAAATGAGCTTGCGATGCTTGTTAAAGAAGGTCTATTGCTAAAGCAAATGGCCCACAAGACGATGACCTTCACTAGTGATCCAGATGGAATAGGTGAGGGAGTTTCATTGTTGCAGAATGGCTTGAGGGCAAATGCTAGCGGCCTTAGCTTGTTGCAGCAAAATCAGTTGGATTATCCGGATCTTTGTGGCGTGTTTTTTACATGGTTTTCTAAACTTGAAGATGCTTTTGGACAAATGGCTGCAACCATTTCTCAAACTGAGTAAGTTTCCACCTTTGTTGATTTAGCAACCTATGAGAATAATTATTTGTACCTACAACTGAAATAATAAAAGTTACCACACAAGAGGACTCCACAATTCTACATATATATAGAGCGGTAGGAGACAAGTAATCAACGTGAATACAAATTTAACATCTAAATAAAATTCATAAAACAATCTCGTTCATTGTAGACCACAAAAGTTTAATATCAAAAGCTAGTATGAGCGTTAATCTGAGCAACTCATATCATAACTGATAAACTGAACATAATATATAATAGTTAATAGATAATTTGGACCAAAAGGACTGTGATAGATGTCTTTTTAATTCATTCTAAGCATTCCCAACTCGTCTTGCATGATTTGATCACTTGCAATGTCATCAGCTCCGACTTGCTGCTTCTCAGTTGACCAGTCTCCTGATAATTGTTCATATGAAAAGATATATTAGAAAACAATTTTATATATGTGCGTCTTGATTCTCTCCAAATAATCAGTCCATAAGGCTTATATATGTGCGTATTGCGTGTTTATATAAATAGAAACAGATTGTTTTTCTAGCCTTTTACACTAGTAAGAACCATTTTATGTGACAGTAAGCAAAAAACAAGGAAATTATAATTTAATTAACAGATACGCAGTGCGTGTTGTATACATACATACCTGTCGGAGGAGAAGGTGCGTGCTGTATCTCCAGTGCCTCCTTAACTTTCCCTACAGTCTGATTTATAGCAAAAGTGATCGACTCTCCCGACCGCTGCATTTTTTCCTGCAATGGTTGGTTGCCCTCAACCAACATCCGTAACACCAGTGTAATAACTGAACCACCTGTGGTGTGGCCATCGGTGCTGATGGCAAACCCTGATATCAGCACGGAATCTTCTGCAACTATTTTGTCAAGCCTGATGAGATCAAAAACTTTCTTTGAAACAGTGGACCACACCACTAGTGATCCAGACCGGTTGACATTCACTTCTTTGATCAATATCTCATTGCTCGAACCATGAATCTGTTACACATCATATAAAATGTTGCAAGGAGTTAACCGGGTGCGGGGAGGGGGAGGGGGGAGGGGGGGGGGGGGGGATTGAGTGAACAACTAATTACCATAGAAGCACATATGGTGTTCCTGGAGTCACCGCCGGTTGAGTATTTTCTCAATGCACCTAGTTTTCTAAGCCCCCCAAGCACGTCCCACTGTCACAAGAATTAAGATTGAAATGTAGTAAATTTGCGTATAGCTTGTGCAAGTGTGTTTGTTGGTTTATTAATAGTAGTAGTACTTACCTCATGGTGTGTGCGTTCATTTCCAAGCGTCTCAAGCACAAACTCGGGAGAATGTCTTACACTGAAGGCCACCACACCTCCCGCAACTTCAAAATTGGCAGATGACTTATAGAGACTGGCATACACCTTCAAGTCCTCAGAACCAGTAACAGACCTCCATAGGGTGGAATTTCTGTCTTCATTAGGACTAACATTCTGAAACAAGCCACGCACCATGCTCTCCCCAAACTCCATAAAACATAGCTTCTCTAGAATCCATGGAGCCTCTGTTCATGCATTGAATTGTGGAGTTAGGAGGGAAGACTTTGACTAAAAATTGCTCACAACCAATATGTTAAAACCAAATAATCACTAAAATTATTTCTTCTTAAAGTGACCTTTGGTATGCAAAATTAAGGAAGTAACAATCCAAAACAAAACACTCAGTCTCTGCTTGTTCTTCCTAGTGAAATTTAGACACCGAGTGGTGACATCAAAAGTGAAACATTGACCAAACTTTGTCAAAGATAGATTTTTGGTGATCTTTTATCTGATCTAACAAATTAAATATGTACAAGCCGCAAAACCTGTTTTAAATTTCTGACACAAAATTATTATTGCTCGATTAAAGGAAAAAAAAAAAAAAAAAAAAAAAAAAAAAAAAAACACACATAGCCTACAGAGATATCCAAACTAGCATGTTTTAGATCATATTAATGATAAATGTAAGTACCTTTTCCTACAAAGCATGGATCTTCAGCGTGACAGGTATCGTTCTTATGTGACCATCTTTCACATGATCTTTCAAGCCACGCTACCATTCGTTCGGCCCCAAATGCGAATCCACTCCTGATTAGATGATCGTAGAACAAGGTTTGGTTTGGCAGTGATTCTTCGACTTTCATATGTTCCACCCATGTTACCTGTTCATAACGGCACACGAGGAATCGTATCATGACGGGACTGTGTGTATAAACGATGTCCTTGTGCTAGCTAATTGCTACTAACCTTTGATGATTTGTCAGATATCCTCTGAATCAAACATCCAGAAGGAAGGCGACTATAAGTAGTCGGGTCGCGAACTTGTGAAATTTCGGCAATGACCCACGTGCCCTCATCAATTTGGATACATGATCTAAGGATAGTGAACTTCCTGTTGGCAACCATGGGTGAAGTGGCTTGCATCTCTTTGTAGACCTGTGTATGTGCAATTCAGACATTCATGAAGCAAAAAAATGGTAATGTATGAATTAGAAAGCAAAAGTATATATGATTACCATGCGCAATGTCCCGTGTGGGTTATCATCATCCTCTGATGATCCAGGTGACAAGAGTTTTAAGCGTGTGTCTTTCGCAACAATGTTTGGAAACCGGTAACTCCAATCATCCTAGAAATCATATCATATCATATGAGTGAGAATTATCTTGACAATCTATCTAATTGACATTATTGACATAGACATAGATATGATGAAATTAATGTTACCTGAGATAGCATATTGGCGAGGTCCAAGTCATCCATCTGAACAATAGCGGAAGCGCGGGATGCTTGAGTGGTCCATGATGATGATTTGTTTATGTTTTTGTAGCTCCACCATGGAAAGGCTTGTTGATACTTATGTAGAACAAGAACATCCCTTCCTTGTTGTTCTTGGGACTTGATCCAGAAATCATCATCTTTTATAAGTTGGCATAACTCATGGACTGCACAAGTCACACATGTTTTGTACTTTGCCCCCCTCACCCGCCATTTTAATTTTTAATTTTTTTTGTTTTTAAAAGATGAGAATAAGTTAATGAACGACCCCCATATTTAATTATTTATAGCCCTTTTTTTTTGGCCAAATGACATTTAAATACATTCAAGTTGACACTTTTTGTTGTTGTGTGTAGCCAACTTTTTTTTTTATTATTATATCACAAACCTTTCCAAATCCGTCTTTTGTGTGTACTCGTTTACTTGGTAACCTGTTCTAGCAGGTTAACTTAATGGTCGTTTGCTGTATTATTGCAACGTTAGTCCTTTATCGTCCGTTTTCGCACGTTATCGTCCGCTTTTTCACGTTTTCATCCGTTTTCGCACGTTATCGTCCGCTTTCGCACTTTTTCGTCCGTTTTAACATGTGTTCGTCCGTTTTAACACGTTTTCGTTCGTTTTTACACGTTTTCGTCCGTTTTTACACGTTTTCTCACGTTTTCGTCCGTTTTAACACGTTTTTGTCCATTTTAACACGTTTTAGTTCGTTTTTTCACTTTATCAACCGTTTTTACACGTTATCGCACATTTTCGTCCGTTTTCACACGTTTTTGCACCTTTTTTACACGTTTTCGTCCGTTTTTACACGTTTTCGTCCGTTTTTACACGTTTTAACTTGTTTTTGTTCGTTTTAACATGTTTTTACACGTTTTCGTCCGTTTTTACACGTTTTCGTCCGTTTTTACACGTTATCATCCGTTTTTACACGTTTTTTTCGTCCGTTTTTACACGTTTTCGCACGTTTTCATCCGTTTTAACACGTTTTTGTCCATTTTAACACGGTTTAGTTCGTTTTTTCACTTTATCAACCGTTTTTACACGTTATCGCACATTTTCGTCCGTTTTCACACGTTTTTGCACCTTTTTTACACGTTTTCGTCCGTTTTCGCACGCTTTTACACGTTTTCGTCCGTTTTTACACGTTTTTACTTGTTTTTGTTCGTTTTTAAACGTTTTAACACGTTTTCGTCCGTTTTAACATGTTTTCGTCCGTTTTTTACGCGTTATCGTCCGTTTTTACACATTTTTTTCGTCCGTTTTTACACGTTTTCGCACGTTTTCGTCCGTTTTAACACGTTTTTGTCCATTTTAACACGTTTTAGTTCCTTTTTTCACTTTATCAACCGTTTATACACGTTATCGCACATTTTCGTCCGTTTTTACACGTTTTTGCACCTTTTTTACACGTTTTCGTCCGTTTTCGCACGCTTTTACACGTTTTCGTCCGTTTTTACACGTTTTTACTTGTTTTTGTCCGTTTTTACACGTTTTCGTTCATTTTAACACATTTTTGTCCATTTTTACACATGTAAAAACGGTTGATAAAGTGAAAAAAACGAACTAAAACGTGTTAAAATGGACAAAAACGTGTTAAAACGGACGAAAACGTGTAAAAACGGACGAAAAAAACGTGTAAAAACGGACGAAAACGTGTTAAAACGAAATAAAACGTGTTTAAAACGGACGAAAACGTGCGAAAACATGTAAAAACGGACGAAAACGTGCGATAACGTGTAAAAATGGACGAAAACGTGTTAAAACGCACGAAAACGTGTAAAAACGAACAAAAACAAATAAAAACGTGTATAAACGGACGAAAACGTGTAAAAGCGTGCGAAAACGGACGAAAACTTGTAAAAGAGGTGCGAAAATGTGTGAAAACAGACGAAAACGTGCGATAACATGTAAAATCGGACGAAAACGTGCAAAAACGAATCGAAACGTGTTAAAACGGATGAAAACGTTTAAAAACGAAAAAAAACAAGTAAAAACATGTAAAAACGGACGAAAACGTGTAAAAGCGTGCGGAAAACGGACGAAAACGTGCGAAAACGTGTAAAAAAAGGTGCAAAAACGTGTGAAAACGGACGAAAATGTGCGATAACGTGTAAAAACGGTTGAAAACGTGAAAAAACGAACTAAAACGTGTTAAAACGAAATAAAACGTGTTAAAACGGACGAAAACGTGTTAAAACGGACGAAAACGTGCGAAAACATGTAAAAACGGACGAAAACGTGCGATAACGTGTAAAAAACGGACGAAAACGTGTTAAAACAGACGAAAACGTGTAAAAACGTGTTAAAACGAACAAAAACAAGTAAAAACGTGTAAAAACAGACGAAAACGTGTAAAAGCGTGCGCAAACGGACGAAAACGTGTAAAAAAAGGTGCGATAACGTGTAAAAACGGTTGATAAAGTGAAAAAAACGAACTAAAACGTGTTAAAATGGACAAAAACGTGTTAAAACGGACGAAAACGTGCGAAAACGTGTAAAAGCGGACGATAAAACGTGTAAAAACGGACGAAAACGTGTAAAAACAAACGAAAACGTGTTAAAACGGATGAAAACATGTTAAAACGGATGAAAAAGTGCGAAAGCGGACGATAACGTGCGAAAACGGATGAAAACGTGAAAAAGCGGACGATAACGTTCGAAAACGGACGATAAAGGACTAACGTTGCAATAATACAGCAAACGACCGTTAAGTTAACCTGCTAGAACAGGTTACCAAGTAAACGAGTACTATCTATCGATTTTCGGGTTTCTCCACGGGTATCCACAATTGAATATTCTATGAAAACATAACGGGTATCAAGATTAAGTCACACTGACATCGGCCAAAGCTTAATAAAAGTTGATATTGATTACACAAGCAGCAACCAAATCGGCATTATATTTTTTCTCTCAAAGAGTATGTTTACATCCTCCAAACTACCAAGAATAAAAAGACCAACTTCGACATTTGTGTTAAAGGATCAATTAATAAAACTAACCACACAAGATGACTCCACAACTCCACATATATATATATATATATATATATATATATATATATATATATATATATATATATATATATATATATATATATATATATATATATATATATATATATATATATATATATATATAGCAGAGCGGTAGAAGACAAGTAATCAACGTGAATACAAAGTTAACATTCAAATGAAACTCATAAAAACAATATCGACCATAAAAATTAAATATCAAAAAGCTAGTATGAGCATTAATCTGAGCAAGTCATATCATAACTGAAAATAATATATAGTTAATAGATAATTTGGATTAAAAGGGCTGCGATAGATGTCTTTTTAATTCATTTTAAGCACTCCTAACTCGTCTTGCATGATTTGATCACTTGCAATGTCATCAGCTCCGAGTTGCTGCATCTCAGTTGGCCAGCCTCCTGATAATTGTTCATATGAAAAGATACATTAGAAAACGTTACGAAAATGAATCAAGAAAACAGACAAGGTATTATTGATTCTATCCAAATAATAAATCCATAAGGCTTATATATGTGCGTATTGCGTGTTTATATAAATAGAAAAAGATTGTTTTTTCTAGCCTTCACATGTAACAACAATCAGTGCGTGTTGTATATATACATACCACCAGGAGAAGGTTGTTGATGTTTCTCCAATGATTCCTTGAGTCTCTCTACAGTCTGATTTATAGCCAAAGTGATTGAGTCTATCGCCTGCTGCCTTTTTTCCTGCAATGGCTGAACCAACATCCGTAATACCAGTGTAATAACGGAACCACCTGTATTGGTAGCGGCAGTGTGGCCATTGGTGGTGATGGAAAACCCAGATATCAGCACGGAATCTTCTGCAAAATCCTTGGCCACGGCTTATGAGATCAAAAGCTTTCATTGAGACAGTGGACCATAACACTAGTGATCCAGACCGGTTGACTACTAATAAATGTAATTAGTACCTTGTCCTGGAGTTTCTTTGATCATGTCATTTACAACGTTCATATGTGAGACTCTTTCACCTGATCTTTGAAGCCACGCTACCATTCGTTCGGCTCCAAATGCGAATCCACTCCTGATTAGATGATCGTAGAACAATGTTTGGTTTGGCAGTGATTCATGAATTACTTCCGTATGTTCCACCCATGTTACCTGTTGTTCATAATTAATTAAGAGGAATCATGATGGGTAAAAAAAAAAACGATGTGTGTGTATACTAGCTAAATTACCTTTGATAAATCCTCGGTTATGCCTTCAATTAAGCATCCAGAAGGAAGGCGACGATAAGTATTATTTGTGGGGCAAACATATGAAATTTCTGCAATGACCCACGTGGCTTGATCAATTTGCGTACACGATCTAAGGAGAGTGAACCTCCTGTTGGCAACCATGGGTGAAGTGGCTTGCATCTCTTTGTAGACCTGTGTATGTGCAACACATTCATTCATGAAGCAAAAAAAAAAAAAAAAAAAAAAAAAAAAAAAAAAAAAAAGGCTAATGGTATGAAACTATGAATTAGAAAGCAAAAGTGCAGGTTATTCTCTGATGATCCAGGTGACAAGACTTTGATGGTTTTCTCTTTCGCAACCATGTTTGGAAACCAGTAACTCCACTCATTCTAGAAAACAATATGAATAGCAATGTAAAAAGAAATCTATATATATACATCTTACACGTACAAGTTACAACATACAACTTACATGCATGAAACAATATAAACTGGTACATACTATATTACGCACCTTAGCTAGCGTATCGGCGAGGTCCAAGTGATCCAGCTGAACAAAAGCGGAAGCGCGAGATGCTTCAGTGGTCCATGATGATGATGAAGAAGTGTTTTTGTTTTTGTTGTTGGACCACCACGGAAAGGCTTGGTGATACTTATGCTGAACAAGAACATCCCTTCCATCGTATTCGGACTTGACCCATAGATCATTCTTCTCGTTTTTTGTAAGTTGGCGCAATGTATGGACAGCAGCAGTCACAATTCTTTTGTAATAATCCTCCATTTTTTTTTTGTATGTTTTTTTTACAAGATGGGAATTTAAATGATACGACAAGCCCTCCCCTATTTATGGGTGTTTTACAAGATGGGAATAATCCCCCCTCTCCTCCTCGTCCTTATTTTTTTATTTATTTATTTATTTTATTTTTTTTGAGTTACTACGATTTTGGTCCTTGTGGTTTGCTGGGTACTTAAATCTTGGTCTAATTTTTTAAAAAGTTTCGTATTCATTCCAAAAGTAATACTACTTTCATTTTTTTTTCCTTATTATTATTATTATTATTATTATTATTATTATTATTTTTTTTATTTTTTTTTTATTATAAATCATCACTTTTATTAACACAAAAATAGGATTTTACAAGAAATTGGTGGGGAGCCGAGAAACCAACTGGGCCCCCACACCTCTAGCAATAGCGAAACCAATCCTATTATTATTATTATTATTATTATTATTATTATTATTATTATTAATTATATTTTTTACTTTATTAGAACCATAAATAATAGTAGTACCTCATAGTGTGTGCATTCACCTCCAAGCGTCTCAAGCACAATCTCGGGAGAATGTCTTACACTGAAGGCCACCACACCTCCCGCAACTTCAAAATTGGCAGAGGACTTATAGAGACTGGCATAAACCTTCAAGTCCTCAGAACCAGTAACAGACCTCCATAGGATGGAATTGCAGTCGTCATTAGGACTAACATTCTGAAACAAGCCACTCACCATGCTCTCCCCAAACTCCATCAAACATAGCTTCTCTAGAATCCATGGAGCCTCTGTTCATGCATTGAATTGTGGAGTTAGGAGGAAAGACTTTGACTAAATCAAATCCAACTACAACTGATAAAAGTAATTAGTACCTTGTCCTGGAGTTTCTTTGATCATGTCATTTACAACATTCATATGTGAGACTCTTTCACCTTATCTTTCAAGCCACGCTACCATTCGTTCGGCTCCAAATGTGAATCCACTCCTGATTATATGATCGTAGAACAACGTTTGGTTTGGCAGTGATTCATGAAATACTTCCGTATGTTCCACCCATGTCACCTGTTATTCATAATTAATTAAGAGGAATCATGATGGGTAAAAAAAAAACGATGTGTGTGTATACTAGCTTATAAATTACCTTTGATAAATCCTCGGTTATGCCTTCAATTAAGCATCCAGAAGGAAGGCGACGATAAGTATTATTTGTGGGGCGAACATATGAAATTTCTGCGATGACCCACGTGGCTTGATCAATTTGTGTACACGATCTAAGGAGAGTGAACTTCCTGTTGGCAACCATGGGTGAAGTGGCTTGCATCTCTTTGTAGACCTAAGTGCAACACATTCATTCATGAAGCAAAAAAAAAAAAAAAAAAAAAAAAACTCTAATGGTATGAATTAGAAAGCAAAAGTATATACGATTACCATGCGCAAGGTCCCGTGTGGGTTATCCTCTGATGATCCAGGTGACAAGACTTTGATGGTTTTCTCCTTCGCAACCATGTTTGGAAACCAGTAACTCCACTCATTCTAGAAAACAGTATGTAGTAGTAATGTAAAAAAAAATCTATATATATACATCTTACACGTACAACATACATGCATGAAACAATATAAACTGGTACATACTATACGCACCTTAGCTAGCGTATCGGCGAGGTCCAAGTGATCCAGCTGAACAAAAGCGGAAGCGCGGGATGCTTCAGTGGTCCATGATGATGAAGAAGTGCTTTTGGTTTTGTTGTTCGACCACCAGGGAAAGGCTTGGTGATACTTATGTTGAACAAGAACATCCCTTCCATCGTCTTCGGACTTGACCCATAGATCATTCGTCTCGTTATTTGTAAGTTGGCGCAATGTATGGACAGCAGCAGTCACACTTCTTTTGTAATAATCCTCCATTTTTTTTGTATTTTTTTTTGTTTACAAGATGGGAATAATAAAAGAAACGCGTGCCCTCCCCCTATTTATGGCCCCTATTTTTTCCCACCACCTCTCCCTCCCCTCTCCTCGTCGTCTCTTTCCTTATTTTCTATTTTTTTATTTTTTTTTGAGTTACTACAATTTTGGTCCTTGTGGTTTGTTGGGTATTTTATTCTTGGTTTAATTTTTCAAAACTTTCGGATTCATTCCAAAAGTAATACTTTTGTTTCAGGTTTAGTCCAATATGTTGTTGACGGTTAGTTTGACTCGTTAAACAATATAAAGTGACTAAAATACCCTCCTTTCATTCTTTATTATTATTATTATTATTATTATTATTATTATTATTATTATTATTATTATTATTATTATTATTATTATTATTATTATTATAACATCACTTTATTAGAAACTCAAAAAATTTACAAGAAGTTAGTGAGAAGCCGATATACTAACTGGGCTCCCACTCCTCTAGCTATAGAAAAACTAATCCTACTAAAGATATGAGCAGCAGCACGTGCTCCAATGTCTTAAGTCATCGAGAACTGTCGGATTCGCTTCAGTAATTAAGGTCACAACATCCTTCTCAAGTTCCCCAAAAGAAGAGATTAGTGGGGAGCCGAGATATTAACTGGGCTCCCACTCCTCTAGCTATAACGAAGCTAATACTACTAAAAATTATTATTATTATTATTATTATTATTATTATTATTATTATTATTATTATTATTATTATTATTATTATATTTATTGAAAAACAATAATTTTACATATAGTTGGATGGGAGTCTAGACACGAGTTGTGCTCCCACTCATTTCTGAATACAGAAGCTAACTCTATGAAAGATAAAAACACTACTTTTAGCATTATTTGAATGACTAATGTTAATAGTCTTAATACGTGAAAGTGTGTCCAAAGCCTCCGTATCGAATTCCTCAAACATAGAAAAAGCAATAGTATGAACTTATACCCATTGTCCTTATATTTGGACGCATACTTTAATTCTTTTTAGAATATATAAAAATAAAAAAACTACAAAAATGTCACTTGAAACAAAACCCTTTTTCTAGCTTCCAATCTTTTTGTTTTTAATTTTTTCTTGATCGTGGTGGTCCGTAAGAATGGAGAAGGGTAAAGGAGAGGAGGATCTCAATTCGCTACTCAATAGGCTTAAAAACAAGGTAGCTATAGCGACTGGTTCTGATAATAGTAGAGAAGATAATGGTGCTAAGGGTTCTTTCGCTTCACTTTTGAAAAAACCTATGGCTTCTAAGGCTGTTCGGTTGTCTATGATGAAGAATGCCGAATCTGTTACAGGTGCTAATGTTGCTATTCCTTTACCTGCTGTGGAGGAAGTTAGTAAAAGGTTTGAAAACACCCTGTATGGTTATTTTATAGGGAAAAGGCTCGCTTTTCCAGTTGTGGAGAATTATGTAAAGAATGCATGGGAAAAATTCGGATTAGAACGTACTATGCTATCTAATGGATTTTTCTTTTTTCAAATTCTCTTCACGGGAGGGGATGGAGCGTGTTTTGGAAAATGGACCTTGGTTAATTCGTCTTGTTCCCATTATATTGAATATTTGGACGCCAAATACTAGACTAAAGAAGGAAACGATTACATCAGCTCCAATATGGGTGAAACTTCATAATGTTCCTATTGTGGCGTATTCAGAAATTGGGTTGAATCTTTGTAACAATTCACATTTTCGGATTACTATTCATGATTACTATTCACTTTTTACTATTCACTTTCACTATTCACTATTCACTCCCGAAATTTTTATTTCATATTCTCGTAAGTTAAACTATTTTAATGATAATCCGAGAGTTTGACACTCGTCGGATCATTTCTACAAAAATCACGAAACCATGTCCGAGATTTACTTTTAGGTTTAAACGTCATTCCAGCATCCCGATATGTCCATAAAACACTATAAACAATAGAAATATGATTTTCTCTCATTTTACGACAATTTCAAAAGTTTTGAAATTTTACGTTTTCCAGTTCAGCGTTTTACGCGAATTACGCGTTTTAGACCCGCGTTTCCAGTTTTAGCAGCGTTTAAGCAACCCGATAGAACTTATCACTCATTAAATATGCTAAGATAGGTTATATTAATAAGTTTTAATATATTTATAAGTTTCATATTTTTAAGATACCCGATTTTAAGTTTCAGGACTTAACGACTTACCGTTAGCCATTACCGGGACCAAAACTGACTCCGTAAAAGCAAGATATTATCAAAACTCATATCTAGTCATCCAAGATAGATCTTGGACGAAATTTTTATGATAAGTCACAATCCTTGTTGGCTTGTGATAGGCCTTGATCACTTAAGATAAGTCCATGTGTTGAAAAGTCTTGAAACTTACTTACCAAGCCTTAGAAATATCCTAATACTTGCACCTTCCTAGGCACCTTCCTAACCTCCTAATTTACACTATAAAAGCAACTCATCTTCTTCCTTTCATCTCCATAAAAACACCACACACATAAATTCATAAACCATGATCCTTTGATTTCTAAGTTATAAGTTACATACCAAAGTTGAAGGCCTAGCTATTCTCTACATGAATCAAGAGTTTGTTTGGTGATTCCATGGTTGAATTAGGAGCTACACAAGGTACTAGGGCTGAGCTAAGAAGGTTTTCAAAAAGGTTATAGCAAGGGTATGCAAGAGTTATGGTGAAGGGTTTGCAAGCATAGGTTTAGTGTCCTAGTTTCATACTTGACTTCCTTTCTTTTGAAAGCCAAAAGTTGTAAGAAACCCTAATACCCTTTCTTGCTCAATATCATTTTTATGTTTATTATGTTTCTTTCATGCTATATATGGTCTTTGTATTATGTTCATGATGTATAAAAACTAGTAAAACAAGTTATGGAAACTATATATTAACTTATGTTAAGTAAACAAGGAAACTAGTGACTTATATTGAGAACCACGACCAAAATAGAGTAACCATGATATGAAACACTTACCTACTGTTATAGAGGGTTTTAAAAGGAAAACATAGCAATTTGAATCACCTAAAACGAGTACACGAGTCAAAAGTTATGGCCAAAAGAAGTTAGCAAAACCAAAACGCCGAATCTGCCAATTTGCATTCTGATCAAAATTTGGATTTTTTTCGAGGCCTTCTGGTCCGTTTCATCAAAACGTTAAAACACGAAAGTTGTCTGGAACGACATTTTCGTTCAGGATCAAAGAAGCTCGAACCCTGAAAACGCATAACGAGTGATATTTTTCTTCAAATTCTTAACAGCCCATTTTATTACCCAATTGACCATTTATTGGTTATGGCTAAGTAAAACCAAGGGGTCTAATGACCTTAAAGCCGAGACCAAAACCATGGCTAAGGCCAAGGATGAGTCCCAAGACCATGGTAGCCATGACTAAAGCCACGGAAAGGCCACGGCTAAGACCTCAAGGCTTTCTAAACCAAAATCATTATAATTATAAAACTTATATATATTTTATCAAATACTACAATAGTAGGGAGTCTCGTGTGAGGGGTTCATTAAAGTAAACCATCGAGATGAGTTGTGGATTTACGAATTAAAGTGTCCTGGCTCCTCGGACATTTACTACATGGCCTCTAAATTATGTCGGCCCGAACGGTAGTAAGCGATATACAAACTATACATGTTTCATAAACCACTTTTATTCAACGACTTACACTATATACTAAGTACTACATCATGAACTTTATGCAAGACTTATATAGGCAATTCTTCGTATTCTTAGACGTTACTCCAAACCTAAGTCGCAACGTTCTATTATAGGCTGCTCTTAGAGACTTTCGCGATTCGACTACCACTTTCATTTCTCATTACATAAGCTTAAGGTGAGTCATAGCCCCTACTCTTTTCATACTTGTTTTAAACACTTTTGGGGAGATACATGCTTAAACTACTTGCTTTCTCTTTTTCTAAAGATAATTTTACTCATATGCTATGCTATACTTTTATACTCTTAAACACGATGTGTAGTTTTATTACGATATGTGCCTTAATGTGTTAAACTATTCTATACGCTATATTCTTTAACCACTGTTTAACTCCTGGATGGAGCCGATGGAGAGGTATTGATAGTACTATCGGGCTGACGCCCCCACCATTTGCCATATATTCCTAGCCTTGGGTGAATATAATCCAACTGTGAAGCATTTGTGCTTGTTCTTGTCATGAGGTTCAGTAGGCATTTATACTTTACATTAAGTGTGCATATATCATATACACATATATTGAAATCATGCTATACTTTAGCAGTGGGTTGTGAACACACATGTTGCAAGTGTTGTTATGGGCGGGACTTGCAACTGAGTGGATTCACGATGCCTTTGCCGTGCGAATATTCTTTAAAGACTTTTCAACTATTTTAAGACAAACTCTATGAACTCACCAACCATTGTGTTGACACTTTAGCATGTTTATCTCAGGTTAGTAAGGCGATAACTAGTGCGTGGAACTTAGAGTCAAGCTGCATATTCTGAAGACTTACGCTTTTTATCATTTACCATTCAAAACATTTTGTATACATTTATGTATCATACTTTGAGATCTCATGTTTGTAACTTTGAATTCATTAATCGAATGGTAACTTTTCAAAACGTCTCATTTAGAGGTCGTTTTCTATAACTTGTACTTTGTATTATGAAGTAGCACCCCAGTGACACAGTCTTTCGCTGCGATATTTTGGGGGTGTTACAGTCTTATCACTTCCCAAATTGGGAATCCTATTATGCTAGATGCTTATACTAGTATGATGTGTCAAAATTCATGGGGTAGAAATTCTTATGCGAGGGCTCTTGTTGAGGTGTCATCCTTAAATCCTTTACAAGATTCGCTTGTAGTTGCAATTCCTTTTTCTGATGGTTCAGGACATTCGCTGGAATCAATTGAGGTAGAATATGAGTGGACTCCTCCAAGGTGTGAAACGTGCAAGATTTTTGATCATGTGGATGATGCATGCCCTAAAAGAGTTATGGTTGCTGTTCAAAGCCAAGTGGAGGATGATGGGTTCACAAAAGCTTATAACAGGAAGAACAAGAAGAAACAGCAGTCTACTAATCAGCAGGGCTCTAATAGACAGGTTGCTGGTATGAAGTTAACTAAACCAAAACTTAATTTTGTGTATAACGTGGTTAACAAACAGGGGACTGATGAGGGCAATTCCTCTCAACCGGTTGAGCATCAATATAAGCAGCCTCCTAAACATGCTGAGAAGGGGAATATGGTGTCTTTAAGTAACTCTTTTGAAGCTCTTAATGAGTTTGAAGATGGTCCTACTCTTAAAAAATTCTATGGTAGTACTATTGTTGATAATCTGCTAAGTGATGATGAGGAGGATGTTCACATATCAGTTATAAACTCTGTGTAGTGATCTACAGGTTTTTAAAGTTGCTTTCGATGTAACGAAAGTTCATAACTTCATATGTTTATATTGAATAATTGAAATGTCAAAGATGTGAATACATAGACATATAGTGTCCCTATGTAGTGATCTATAGGTTTTTAAAGTTGATTTTGAAACTATTGCAATTAAAAACTATTGTAAAACGTTATATGGTAATTCTAGAATTTGATTTCATTTTGGACAAGTTAATATAAGGCCATGGTAGTCACTCATGGCTTTTTCCTGCAAGTCATACTAAAGTTAGATCAAAACAAATTTAATATCCATGCACCTTAATTTTCTAACTGATGAATTACATTAAATTAACAACAAAAAATTAAAATTTATAATGATAATTATGAACAAGAGCGTTGGGAAATATAAACTCAAAAACTTGTTTATGGAGGAGCGATTATTAAAATATTACTTCATCCGTCTCATATTAAGTGTCCGCTTATATCATGCACAAAGTTTTAGAAAATTCCACTAATTATACTATCCACCAATCTAATATCATTTTAACCCACTATAGTCTCATTTCATTGGTTGAAATAGAATATTGACATTTAATTTGAGTTATCTAAAGATTTTATTGTGGACACTTAATATGGGACGGAGAGAGTATTTGTTTTTGTAATTAAATTTAAAAGTAAATAAACAAAATATATATGTATAAAATAATGGGTAGAAACATAAAGTAAAATGGTAGATCCCACTTTTGATTACTAAACGACAATAAAAAATATTATTGAAAGACAATTGATTTCTAATACAGGCATATTAGTATGGATTTGCACATTCCTTAATATTCACCCATCATCCCCGATCAAGAGGCCCACAAGCTCAATTTTACCATCAACCCTTAACCATTATTAAAAGACCTCAACCAAACGGACCTCAATTTTTTAACTGTTTGATTTAAATAATTAAACAAAATATAACTATAAACCCACTCATTTTTTACCATCAACCCTAAACCATTATTAAAACACGTCAACCAGGAACCTTGGGTTTAAACCCAAAATTTTGTTTAACATTTAAGATAAAAATTACTACTATTAATATTTTAATCACCAATTAACTAGCTATTAAAACTTAAATAGCTCGAACTATAAGAAGTATCCTAAACATTGATGGATTGAGCAATGTGGGACAAGCATCCTCTTTTGGTTCTTCTTTTTGTTATGCAAAAACCAAATAAATATGATAATCAATTCCACTCATTCCAATCAAAGGTTATAGTTTGTTTAAAGAATGTTGAAGATGAAGACACGGGAAATGACAAAAATACCCTTAACAATTCCTATCAGTTATGTGTAATGAGAAATAATACAAACTTGATTAGGCATATTGACAATAAAAAGTATAATATGTGGAATGAGTATATTTTGTAAGTACGTTAAGCATTTATGACTTTTACCCGTTTTTCTTTCCATATACACTTCCTTATAATTTACAGCTGAGTTGTAGTGTTTTCATGTCATCTGAAACTTAGTTTATGAAACTGAAACATGTAAACCGAAACTACTTAGGAGGCATCTTTGTCCTTTTCGTTACATAAAGATATCATATGAATGAAAGGGCATGAAGGGGCGCACACGGTCACACCTATCAAATATTCATAGCGGAGCCTATTCTTGTTTTGCTCGGTCTTTCATAAAAAAGGTCATCTAAGAGAGCTGGGAGTGCATGCATGAGCATGCGGTGCAGTAATCCACCCTGCACGGTAACACTGCCGCCTCGAATTACATACCGCACGGGGAGGTGAAATGGGTGAGTATCTCACGCACGGGGAGGTGAACGTTGGATGTGAATTTGACCGTTGGGAAGGGACCGTTTGGGTGCAACGGTTACTTTTTTTTTTTTTTTTTTTTTTTTTTTATTAGAAGGTCTTGTTGGTGATGGTAGAAAGCAAAAAAAAGATAGTAATGTTGAAGCAGAGTTGGCAGGCGGCTGTTTGAAGAAGAAGAAGGCATTAGGTCAAATGGTCAATAGTTTATTTTATGTGTGGCCCAATTATTTTGATGTATCTTGTAGACTTCTATTTAACTATAGGGCCCAATTCACTTAAAATGTCTAGGCATGTACAATAACTTCAAGTCTTTAACATTGCCTTAATATTATGTATTGTTTTTAATAAATTTTAATGGAATTTAAAAAAGAAAAAAGGAAAAAAAAAATGAAGTGAGTGAAGGGTGACTGAAGTGTCGCTTCCAAAAAAAAGTGAGTGAAGGGTAAGTGATGAAAAAAGTAGGGAATGATGTGGCGCAAGGAGATTGGTTGGGAGTGAGTGAAAGGAATGAAGGTGAGTGATGCACTCCCTCCACCCTAAATCACTTGGAGGCATGATCCGACCATACAATTGTAATACATATAAAGCATGTGATGCTTGTCGTGTCGTTTTTTAATTGTTGACGTTAATGTGGTCCACACAGAGGATGACAACACTTAGCATATTATTTGAGAAATGGCGTGTATGCTTCAGAAAACAGCCACTTGCCTTGTTATAGCGATATTCTTTTACGTCAAGTATTGATAAATGAGTCGTAAACCCATAATTGAGAGGTTGAAAGACTTGGGTAATTGTCATTTTGCTGGTTAATGTTGTATCTTACTCAAGCATGCAGATAATTCACATTTGGTGATGCTGTCCCGAATTCTCATTTTCAAACATTATTCCTTAGCGAATATCACATATCTAGGATCATGATTAAGGCTTAACCAACTTGGAACCACCCCACACACTCTCAAGTTCTTGAACCACATTTTCAGATAACAAATCGACTCCTTTCTCCTTAGCAGTCACAACCACAGACCAAGACCTCAACAACCCCAAAACGCCCTCAGATGGTAGTTCTTTAGGTATGTCTAGTTTCAAAGGACTCCCTTCATACCCCAACCTGACACATACAAACAGAAAAGGCAATGTTAGCTAGGTAACCATCAAATGAATATACTATGTTTATTTCATTAAGGACTCGTAGAATCAACACACCAAAAACGCCCTCAAATGATAGTTCATTTATGACAAGTTACTGAGTGGCTGCCATATGTTTATTATACATCATGTTAACAAGTTACTGAGTGGCTGCCATTTTCATAAATGAAGTAAACTATATTCAAGTACGGAATTGGAAGGTCAAGCCATGTGTTTTTTATATCTTTGCAAAACGATTGTGTTACCTATTAAGAAACTAAATATAGTTTGAGAGTGCCCAAGCCTCCCCTGCCTTTTAAAAGGACGTAACAAATACTACTAGTAAATTTTAATTTCAGTGTATTAATTTCTACTTCCAGTACTATGCTAACCCAATAAGCTAAATTTTAATACTCCGTACTAAGCACTAAGCAGCAAAATTCAAAATATATAAACTTACTGTTTTAGATCATCTTCTTGACCCGTTTTGGACCCAGTTATTATCCCGACACCATAAACACATAAAATCAACCTTCAATTTCTTTAAGCAATCTGACAAATAAGAACAATATGAAAATTAATTAATCTAAGACTAATGTTAACTTAACTCCTAAATACAACAATCAGTTAATTAAAATTTTACATCATTGTACGCCATGTCGGTAACAAACCATTTTCAGTTCTGCATGATACTAAATTTCATGTATCAGTAGCATGTTTCAAACTTTCAATGTTTATAGTTACACAAACTTTGACCTTCAAAAGTCAACTTTGAGTCCATGCGGTGATACTATTCTCACTAAACTGTTATCAAAGTACTACATTCTATATTTTGTAGCCTAACAGTAAGAAACACAAGGCAACAGTACAAAAAGAAATAAGTAATATTGTACTAATTTAACTTATTTTCTTACCGCCCTTATAACCCGCCGTGCCACATGGAAATATAAGTGATGTTGTTTTATTTGATAACTGCATTCCTTGTTCCTGACTTCAGATTCTGTCGGAAAATGGATTTTCGCATATCACTCACAGTGAAGTAGCTTCATATTCGGTATTCCTGAAACATGTTTAGTAGGTTTTTAGTACCGGTAAGCACTATAAATAATATATCATATGTGCTTTCATAGAGAATGAAATCCATTCAAAAGTCAATAGTTTTACTCAAAAGTCAATCTTTCACTGATTTCAACCCATTATAGAGACTATATTTTTGCAAATGTAAACTTTTCTTGAATTTATTTATAACATGATCATATAAATGTTTCATTGTTTTAACCATGAACATACATTGACTTAATGAAGAAGTCAAAGTTAATAACTATACCTGATTCAAGAGTATATAACTAGTGTATTACAGACTTGGTTCCTTGGCGTATCTCCTTGTACATTGATTTTAAACGCCTAGCTGAAACCAGACCATCTAGGGCGGAGATTAAACTTCAAGTTCAGTATGTCAATTAAAAATTAGATTGCCGTTCAAAAGAAGAAAAAAAAAAATGTTTCTTTGACTTGAAGAAAAAATTGCCTCCAGCTTGATCAGCACACTTAAATGACCAGACCCATGAAATAGAATGAATCTTTCTATTCTTCTTATCAAAAGTAACATCAATAAGACCAGAAGCTATAACAAAAAGAACAGCTGGTGCACCACCTGCAGAAATCCTCTTACTTGCTGAACCACATATTGATAACCTTTTAAAAATAAGGTAAGGAACATCATTTACATCCGACACGGAAATAATTGCAATCTTCATCAAACAAACACAATTTATAGAGAAGGGAGAAATAATCATTTACATCCGACATGGAAATAATTTAACCCATTGTAAACTATATTTATGCAAATGTAAACTTTTCTTGAATTTATTTACTACATGATCATGTCAAGTTTCATTGTTTTAACCATGAACATACTTTGACTTGATGAAGGAGTCAAAGTTAATAACTATGCCTTGATTCAAGAGTGTATAACTAGTATTAGAGACTTGGTTCCTTGGCGTATCTCCTTGTACTTTGATTTTAAATGGCTAGCTGAAACCAAACCATTGAGGGCGGAGATTAACCATCAACTTCAGTATGTCATGTAATTGTGTAAACCGAAAACAAATAAAACCAAATTGCAGTACAAACGAAAAAAGAAAAAAAACCCAAGAACTAATGTATTATAATTTCTGGTCTAAGTAAACCATAAGACAAACTATAGAGAAGGGAGAAAGTACCTGTTATAAAAAGTTATTAATGCAGTGACTTCTTTGGGCCTTTGGAGCTGTTCAAAATCATCACTCGACCACAGTACATGGGACTTCTGCTTTTGGTGCCTATGCTATTCACGGCTTTATATGTAGCAGTAAAATGTTTCATTATCAGAGGTTTTTATCTCGGATGTAAAACCACATGACTCAAGAAGCCATCTAGACCCAACAATACGCAGACGTTTCACCCTAAAAATACTCTCTGGAAGCCGACTTATCCTGTTCCAGTGATATCCGACCCTTTTAAACATTCTAACCGTCCAATTTCCTCAGGCAATTCCGCAACTTGAATACAGTTACCGAGGTCGAGATTAACGAGTTTTGGACATTCAGCAGGAATCTGAAGTTCGACCAAATTAGCACAACCCCTGACTCTTAGCAACTCAAGATTTGGAGTAACCCCGAGGTGAAGGGTCCTCAACTTTAAATTACGGAAGTGGAGATATCTGAGTTTTGGACTTTCAGCAGGCATGTGTAATTTTTCCGAACTCCTACAACTATCGATAAGTAACTCCTTTAGATTTGGAGTAACCTGGAATGAACTTCTACCAAATAAAAACACTTTTCAAGAATTAGTGTCTCAAGATTGGGAGCCACACTAAGGTCAAGGGTCCTCAATTTGAGGCAACAGGTGAACTTTAAAGGAACCTGAGCTTTAAAAAAGGCTGTCAAAAGCAACAAAAAAGGGAAGATAAATGTTAATGAGTAACAAAAGAGGGAAAGATAAAACTAGCAATTAATGAATCAACCATTAATTATTCTACCAACCTTTTCTTCTCCATCTTTCCAAAGTTGAACCATTTCACTGTAATTCATTTCAAGTCCAACAAGATTATTTGGTTGAAAGGTTTTCAGTAAACTTGAAAAAGGATAATTATCCCATTTCAGAAATCGTAAGGGATTTGGAAGGTGTAGACTATCTTCATCAAACTTCCACTTGCTAACTTCCTCTTTACTTGCCCGTGGGCCATACAATTGAAGAAATCTAAGTTCCTTCATGTTTGCGAGACCGTTCATTAAAATTTCATAATTGAATTCCTTCATGTTTGAGACATTTCATCTCACATATGCTGTTTGGAATATCTCGTAAAAAGACACTGTTAGGATTAGCTTCTCTAAGTAACTTCTCTAGTAGCCAGCAAGATTTAAGTTCGGGAATTTTCAGATATTTCAACATACTTTCTGAAATATATATTAAAGGTTTCATAATCTAAGGTTTGAGCATCAGAGGTTTTTATCTCGGATGTAAAACCACATGACTCAAGAAGCTCTCTAGACCCAAAAATACGCAGACCTTTCATCCTAAAAATACTCTCTGGAAGATGACTAATGCCTGTTCCAGTGATATCCAACTCTTTTAAACATTCTAACCTTTCAATTTCCTCAGGCAATTCCGCAACTTGAATACAATTACTGAGGTTGAGATTAACGAGCTTTGGACATTCAGCAAGAATCTGAATCTGAAGTTCGACCAAATCAGTACATTTGTTGACTCTTAGCGTCTCAAGATTTGGAGTAACCCCGAGGGGAAGGGTCCTCAACTTTAAATTATAAAGGTCGAGAGTTACGAGCTTTGGACATTCAGCAGGCATGTGCAATTTTTCCAATCTTTCACAATTCTTGATACGTAACTCCTTTAGATTTGGAGTAACCTGGAAATGAACTTCTACCAAATTCCAACAATTTTCAAGACCTAGTGTCTCAAGATTCGGAGCCACACTAAGGTCAAGGGTCCTCAAAGAACATGAATACGCGAAATTTAGGAACCTGAGGTTTAAACAAGCCTGTCATAAGCAACAAAAAAATGGAAAGATAAATGTTAATTGCTGTAATGACTAGAAAATGAGGGAAAGATAAAACTAGCAATTAATGAATCAAACATTAATTATTCTACCTTTTCTTCTCCATCTTTCCAAAGTTTAACCATATTGGTGCATCCCATATTAAGTTCAACAAGATTATTTGGTTGAAATGTTTTGGGTAAACTTGAAAAAGGATAAAAATCCCAGCTCAGAAATCGTAAGGCATTTGGAAGGTGTAGACTATCTTCATCAAACTTCCACTTGCTAGCTTCGTCGTCAAAGGTATGCAATAAAAGAAATCTAAGTTCCTTCATGTTTGCGAGACCGTTCAGTAAAATTTCAAAATTGAATCCATCTGCATTCAGTTTTATACATTTTGTTGCTTGGGTACCCTGTAATTCAAGTAGCAGTGACCATCAGAATTGAAATGAAATGCTTAGATTAGGGTTAATTTCTGATTTTTATAAAATTTGGGTATTTTTGTTTTTTCTATTAAATTAGAGGAATAATTGCTTAAATTTGATATTCTAAGGTTAGGGTTTTCGTTAAATTTGGGGATTTTTGGGTGATGGTGGCCGGGGTGGTTGGGTAATTATGATAAGAATAAAGAGAAAGTGTATTTGACTATCAAAATTTTGTTTTTGTACCATGACTAATTGTACTTTTAGAAAAGTATACTGTCTTTTTTAGTTTACCAAAACCCAAATAGTAACTTGGTACTTACCTTGTTATTAGCCAATATATCTACAATTTCCTCCTTAATCCATAACCGGCTATGCCTTTCAGGTTTATTGGGGTTCGGTCGACGGACAATATTCTTGCCCATTTCTTCTATATGGTCGTGCATACCCAAGTACCCACATTCAAAAATAGTTATAAGAGATTTCAGTTCAAGAACCCTTAAACCATTTCGAGCATGAAATCCACAGCTTTCAAGCACTGTGATTACAGCTTCTTTCAACCAACCTTTAAATAGGCATGCACAATCTAGGAATATTTCCTTGTAATCCTCCTCTAGATCGATATAGCTTAACTCCAAAACTTTCATAGTTTCATTCAATGGAATTGTTTCTAGTCTTTCTAACGCATCTTTCCAGTCAAGATCATCTTTGCCACATAGAAACGAACCTAAAACTTTGATCGTTAGGGGAAGACCAGCAGCGTAACGTACAACTTGTTCCGATAGTTCTTTGTACCCTTCAACTGGAATCTCTCTCCCAAATGCATGCCTACTAAAGAGACGCATTGCTTCCTTATCATCTAACAAATGTACATCACGAACCAGGTTCACTTTGTGTGCTATTAGCACCTGTGCATCCCTAGTTGTTATAATAATTCTACTTCCCGGCTTAAACCAACTACGGTCACCGGCTAACGCCACAAGTTGTTCTATCTTATCAACATCATCTAGAACAATGAGAACCTTTTTGCCACACATCTTCTTTTTCAGCATGCTTTTCCCCTCAAGAACACCACTTACGTTGATGCCTTGATCCGATAAAACATCTGAAAGTACTTGTTTTTGTAATAAATTCAAACCAGACATAGACGGTGTTGATTTTTCCCTGACATTTTCAACAAAGCTATAACCTTCGAACTGATAGGATATATGTTCATAAATAGCTCTTGCCAAAGTTGTCTTGCCCGCACCTCCCATCCCCTTGATCCCTATCATGCGAACATCGTCAACACCTAATTCTAAGGATGAAACAACATCGTTTATCCTGGTCTTTATGCCTATTAAGTTTTCATCAACACCCCAATTAATACAACGTAACTCTAATGATATCTCTTCAACAATCTTTTGAACGAGTTTAGCTTCATGCCTGTATGTTAAAGAACCCGATACACAATTAATTTTCAGATCTATAACACATAAAACCGTAAATGAGCGAGGTAATGACATATAGCATAATCATAAATCATTTTCGTTCCCTCGAAAAAGGATTGAGTGTGAGTTATAAGCTGACAATACAATAAGAGATGAATGCTTTCCGCATAGCTAGTGAAAGAATAGCATATAAACAGGATCGGTTGGGCAAAGGGTGTTTTTTGATAAAAAAAAAGTTGGTTAAAGATAATTGATATAACTATGTTACAACAATAAAAATCATTTTTAGCTACAATTACAAATACACCTTGATGACTTTCGACCCATTTGACTCATTTCATAGTTTATTTGCCCATTTGACCCGTTGAGAAGTAATGTAAAACAACTTATCAGAAAAATAATAGGGAAGAAATTACCCATCAAAAATGTTCTTCAATTCCCATCCAGCGAGATCAGCAGCTTTTTTCAGAGCCTCACTCCATTTCCCAGCAGATTCATCATTTACATGTTTAGCAAAGGCAACTTCAACAACCCCATTTTGCTTGCGGACTTCCGAGGGCTCAACATCGAGGAACACGGGATAAACAGTATGCTCACTCATCTTCTGGCATTCCATAATTTTCACAAGCTCGTCTAAGCACCAAGATGAAGAAGCATAGTTCTTGGAGAAAACTATGATATAAAATTTTGAGTCTTCAATGGCTTGGATAAGCTCATCACTGATGGTTTTCCCTTTTCTGATTTTCTCATCATCTTTATAAGTTTCAATGCCTTTTTGCTTAAAAGCATGATCAAGATGATCAACGAAATTCTTACGACTGTCTTCACCTCTAAAGCTTAAAAAGACATCATATTTGAAGCTCTTTTGAATGGTTGAAGTTGAAGAAGAAGCCATTCAAAGTATGGTTCGAGCTTTAATTTTAACGAGTGGAATGGTGTGTGAAACACCTGTAATCAATTTTATGTGAAGGTGATTGTTGGGAAACGATGGAATGATAATGTAAAGAAACAAAAGCTACTTTATTTTTATTTTTTCTTTCTTATCAGAACAAAAGCTACTTTAAGTAGGTCAAAAAGATAAAGTCTATATAAATGGTTTATGTTGGATCTGTATAATGGTTTTTAAAAAATACCTTATTTCAATTCTAATCATGTTAATCAACAAAAAATAATCTATCAAAGTACTTGTGGTCTAGTAGGTGGGGCTTAACTTGTTAAGCGAGCCCCAAGTGGGAGTAGTACCGGGTGGGTGACCTACCGGGAAGTCCTCACTTGTGGACCATAATGCTTCGGAGATATTAAGCAATGAAGAGGAGAGTCTTTGAGCCATTGTTGCAGAGACTTGAATCCGAGCCGGCCCCGGTTTTCATCCGGCTGTTACTCCAGCGAGTATTCTCGTGTGGAGGCAGAACGGTTTCCGGGCGGAAGTCGTTGAATCCCCACTACGCCAGCGTGGGCCCGGTTGAGACAACATAGTCTGGGTATGTGGTGGATGAGGGCCTGCCTATGGCAGGTGTGACTCTCTAAACCAAAAATTGAAAGTCACATTCCAAAAAAAAAAAAAAATTCAAAAGCTACTGCGCGACAGTGGTACTTTATTACGTGTCCGTACATAAAATACAATAAAATACGGAGTAACATTTTGGCTTATTATTTCCATAGATTACCTACTAAATTTTAGTTAATTTATAATTCTTTCGATTTATATAAAGGTATAGGTTTTTTTGAAAGACTATAAAAGGGGAAGGTGTAGCTCGTTGTGTGAGCTCGCCACTCCTACGTGGCTCGTCACTTGGCCTCGCCGAAGCTCGCCGGTTGATAGCTCCTCGTCTGCACGACGAGGTGAGTTCCTGATGATATTACCAGTTTGTGGGGCCCCAAATGTGAGTTTATTCCCTTTTTTTTTTTTTATATAAATGGGTTTTCGGTTGTATGTGTGTGAGAGTGTGTGCATCAACTCTATGTGTGTGTTGAAAAAGAATTGGTTGAAGAAGATGAGATATGAAGATGAAGAGGATAAAGTTTGTTTTTGTGAGGATAAAGTTTTTTTTTTTTTTCTTTTTTTGTAATACCTTTTTTTATAACAGATCTTATTTATACTTTTATTTAAATAAAATGAATTTTATGTTATTTAGTGATTTGATTAAAAAAATAAAATTGTAAGTAGTAGGCCTCAAATGAGTAAGTTGAGGTTAGTTGTTAGTGAGGAGGGGTTAGTTGTGAAGAGGTGTTAAGGTGATGTGGCACCCGTGGCTCAAATGAGGAGATGAAGCACGTTGCCACACCTTTCCCACTCTCTCTCTCTCTCTCTCTCTCTCTCTCTCTCTCTCTCTCTCTCTCTCTCTCTCTCTCTCACACACACAAAATTCCACTATGCTTTTTCTCTCAAAAATCTTGCCAACGACCACCTTCCACCACTAACAATAGATCCGTTGCTCGACTACCACACACCACCATGTCCGTTGTTCGACCATCATACACCACCAGATCTGTTGCTCGATCACCACACACCACTAGATTCGTTACTTGACCATCGCCACCATATCCCGTTGCTCGACCACCACACACCACCAAATCCGCTCAACCACCCCCACCAGATGTTGTTGCTCGTCTACTCTGCAAACCATGCACAAACACAAAGTACCCATTGGTTTCTTTCTACTAAGAGAACACCTATCCACCCTTTCTTGTTGTTTGAATGTGCGTACAGTACCAACAAGGTCGCTGCAAAAACCACACGAACATAAACGCAAAGGTAACTCCTTTGATGTGTAACAATTCGCAATTTCAGGTTAATTACCATTCCCGGAAAATTTCACTATTCACTTTTACTATTCATTTTTCCCGAAACTTTCCCGAAAGTTGATTTTTATTTGATATTCTCGAGTGATAAATCATTTCCATGGCAAATTAAATGTTTGACATTCGTCAGATCATTTTCGTGAAAGTTATTAAGGAATTACACGTTTTAGGGTAAAACGTCATTCAGAAATTCTACGTACAACGAAACTCGACCGCGTTAAGTGACCCCGCATCAGAAAAATGTTTGACACACTCATGATTTATTTGAGAATTAATTGTGACTGAGAAAAACATGACCAAAGACTTCCCGGCAGGTCACCCAAGCCAGTACTATTCTCACATGAGCACGCTTAACCGTATGGGCGATTAACCGTTAGACCACAAAACGCGTTTCTAACACGATTTGAGTTTTCAACTTATTAGAAAAAGTCAACATATTTTTCCCTCCTCCATTGACCAAAAATCATCCCTTGATGTTATAAGTCATTTCGTGATTTTTAGGCTTACGGTTTGATGTCTAAAAGACATTTAATACCAACCGACACTAGACTGAGCCCAGTCTAGACATTATAAGTCATTTTAAATCATTTATAACCTATTAGAAAAGTAATATTTTACTTTTCTCAATTTTACGCAATATTCGTACATTTTACGTATTACGCGTTTTAGACCCGTGTTTCCAGTTTTAGCAGGGTTTTAGCACCCCAATGGAACCTACCACTCATTTTATATTTTATTATGGAGTATAATGACATGTTTAACCATTCTTCCAAGTTTCGTATTTTTACGATACCCGATTTTAAGTTTCATGACTTAACGACTTACCGTTAGCGATTACCGGGACCAAAACTCACTCCGTAAGCTAGATAATACCAAGTTTAAGTACCTAATCACCCTAACCATCTTATGAACGTGTATAAGGGTGATTCACCATGCCATGTGCCTAAGTTATAAGTCTTGATCTATTGGATTGGTTACATGTGTTAAACTTGGTCTCCAAGTGTTGGAAAATATCCTAAATACTTGCACCTCCTTAAGGCAACTTCCTAGCACCTTCCTAGCACCTCCTCAAGGCCTTATATAACCCTCTCCTCACCCTTTGGTCGTTCATACCATCACAAACACAAACACATTCATGATTTTCTCTCTACTTCAAGTTTTATGCAAGAAATCAAGAGCAATATCAACACATAAACCATAGTTTGGTTTTGATTCATCAAGCTACTTCAAATCCTTTGAAACTCTTGGTGATTCTCTTGAGTTTAGATCCACTCAAGTCACCTCAACCTTCATCATCCATCTTTCAAGATTCCAAGGGTAGAAAGATTGCATGAAGTGAAGTGGGTTGAAGCAAGTCTATCAAAGTCCTATCCTTACATGTTAACTTCCTTTCATCTTTGAAAGCCAAAAGTTGTAAGCCAAACCCTAACATGATTCTTGTTAAATAATCATATTCATGTTATTTACATATTATTTGTGCTATATTATGTCTTGTATTCATGTCCATGATGTATAAAAGTGAGTAAAACAAGTTATTGTACATGATTGATAAGACAAGTTACTATAACAAGCAAACTAGTGACTTTCTTGGTAAGACCTGATCAAAATGGTAAAAATATGATATTTGATCATTACATATTACAGTAGAGGACTTAACAAGGAAACCGTAGCAACTTGAACCACCCAAAACGAGTATACGAGTCAAAAGTTACGCCCATTTGAAGTTACCAAAACTTTGCGGCAAACTGCCAAATACCATTCTGATCAAATTTGGGTTTTGAAAGTCACACTTCTGGTCCGATTCATCAAAAAGTTAAAACACGAAAGTTGTCCGGAACGACGTTTTCGTTCAGGAATAAAGAAGCTCGAGCCCTAAAAACGCTTTCTGAGTGATAAAATTCTTCAAATTCTAAACAGCCCATTTTTAGGCGAAAGTCACTAGATTATGGTTATACTTTAAAAGGAACAAGAGGTCTTATGACCTATAATCAAGACCACAACCATGGCTAGAGCCAAGGTTGAGTCTCATGACCTTGGAACAAGGACCAAAGGTCATGGCTAGGCCATGACGAAATGACCATGTAAGATTACTTAGGTGAAAACATGAAACAAAGTATTGGCGATAACTTGAACAAGCAACTTGGATCTACTTCATCTAAAGGAACCATGAGATATTACAAAGAGAAAATGGTCATACAAAACTTATGAAACTACCCCTAATAACAATCTTCATGTACTAATAAACTTTCCTAAGTTTATTCAAATATCGGACATGTAACTTTTCGGATCAAAACTTATACTTTATCAAGTACTACAATAGTAGGGAGCCTCATGTGAGGAGTTCATTATGTAAGCCGTCGAGTTGAGTTGTGGATTTACGAGTTAAAGTGTCCTGGCTCCTCGAACGCTTACTAACATGACTTCTGAATTATGTCGGCCCGAACGGTAGTAAACGATATATAAACATACATGTTTCATGAATCATTTCTTTCAAAGACTTACATTACACATTATACCACATCATGGACTAAATGCAAGATATATATATAGGCACTACTTCATATTCTTTACTCCGATCCTAAGTCGCAACATTCGATTATAGGTTGCTCGTAGAAACCTTCATGATTCAACCGTTACATTCATTACTTGCTATCTTACTTAAGGTGAGTTCATAGCCCCACTTTCTATTGTTTAACTATTTTACAAACCCTTGGGGGGAATACATGCTATTATTTTTCTACTCGAACACAATGCTTTCTACTGTATGCTATTCGACTATGTTTTATTATCACTAAGTAACATCCTTGCCAAACCAAGATCCCTTATTATGAACCATTTAATCACTTGCGAGGGTTACTTGCAAGTGAGCGCGAATATTGTGAATAGGCCTATTGGGATTGACGAATCCCATTTGTATTGACTAAGTTCAAACAAATGCATTAATATTTGAAACATTAGGTATGACGGCAAAGTACCTACCGGGATAAATCTGCCGATCGATATTGGTACACGTTAATGTTTTGGTGTCATAAGCTTAGTGAATTAATAACCTTTCCGGGCATATAACAACGTAGCCCATCTGTGTTTTCCAAACATTGGTGTGAGTCTATAGCTCACACTACCAACATATTGTGTTCAAACGATTTAACTACAAACACTACGATTATTGTGTTCAAACGATTTAACTACAAACACTACGATTATTGTGTTCATCGATTTACTACCAACACATTGTGTTCAAACATTAAACAAACTCTATGAATATCACTCAACCTTTGTGTTGACCTCTCAAGCATGTATTTCAGGTTCATGACGATCAAGGATGGCACGGAAGGGCACGGATACTCAAGAGGGCTATAAATTTTATTATCATTCAAAAACTCATTTATTATACATTGTAAACATGGAACCATTTGGGACCTCATTTTGTTATCTCTGATATTTATATAATTTGAATGATAAATCTTTTAAAACGACTCAATTGGAGTTCATTTTCTATTATTGTGACTATTGTGCCGTCGAGTAACACCCAGTTCGAATTCCGCTGCAACCATGAATTGGGGGTGTTACAGATTGGTATCAGAGCCATGGTTATAGAGAAACGGGTCTAAGTGAGACCTAAACTATAACTACAATCACAAACAAAAACATTTTATAGCCTTCCGCTCTCCGTGTCTTCCATCCTCCAGACGATTATGGACTTAGTAAGCATGTTATGCTAGACAAACATATTAGTATATCCATATATACCCCTTTTGAGCATTTCCCCGTAGACATTTTATGCTACATGAACACATATTAGTATATTGATATATACACACTAAGCATTTTATGCTACATGAACACATATTAGTATATTGATATATACACACTAAGCATTTTATGCTACATGAACACACATAAGTATATTGATATATACACACTAAGCATTTTATGCTACATGAACACATATTAGTATATTGATATATACACACTAAGCATTTTATGCTACATGAACACACATAAGTATATTGATATATACACACTAAGCATTTTATGCTACATGAACACATATAAGTATATTGATATATACACACTAGGCATTTTATGCTACATAAACACATATAAGTATATTGATATATACACACTAGGCATTTTATGCTACATGAACATATTAGTATATTGATATATAAACTCGGTTTATTTTCAATCATTTATCTAAACAATGAACTAAACATATCTGTGTATGCCTATTCTAAGGCATTTCGACATAGCCACACTCTCCCAATCATGTTCCTACTCCAACATTCATTTTCCAAGACATTGTGAGATACAATGGTCTCATTCATTTTTCAAGACATTGTGAGATACAATGGTCTCATTCATTTTTCAAGACATTGTGAGATACAATGGCCTCATTCATTTTCCAAGACATTGTGAGATACAATGGTCTCATTCATTTTCCAAGACATTGTATGATACAATGGTCTTAATCATTTCTCAAATGTTTTGAGTCACCTAATGGTTTAACCTACTTCCCAGACATTGTGAATTGCACAATGGTCTAACCTACTTCCAAGACATTGTGATTTGTGCAATGGTCTCTGGAATTATTTCACGACCTCATCAATATCATTTCTTATGATATCAAAAACCCATCACAATCTAACGATTTCCAAACAAGAAATATGAGATTTCTAAAGGACAAACTAATCCATCATCGACAAAAGCTGAACTTTCTCTACATTCATCAAAGTTTTCTGATGAAACCTTCATTATTAAAAGTTCGTGATCCTGGCCAAGTATGTTCTATTTTAGAACTACTTAAAACTTCCTTTCCATACGTATCTACCCTTACTACCTTCTATGCAATGGAATATGAAAACATACGTTACAAGTCTTGTATGGACGGGACTTGCAACTTAAGGGTTGACATCGCCTTTGTTTAGTGAACAGTTTCCCAAAACCAACGGACATATCACAAGTATACCTAATTTAGGTATTTGAAAATTTTATCGAACCTTGGCTAAATATAGACTAGTCACCTATATTTAACCTAGGGACAGTGGAATATAGTCTGACTAACTATATTCGACTTAAAATTTTCAAATACTGAGAGTAGTTGTACTAGGGTTATGTTTAGGTTGATTTCCTACATGAACACGATAAACCACCAGAATACATTAAAACAATCTAGAGACACGATAGTGTCTTACCACTCAGCAAAATCTTAACACCTTATTTGTATGATCTAAATTCATTCTTGAAAGTTTTCATTTATGAGATAATCCGAACTACTATCTTGGGATAGTTATCAATTATTCTCTTCATCCTGTAGAAGTACCATCCTGTTTAGGATACCATTCCATCATAAACTTTTAAAATCTCTTAAGATTTTCAAAACAAACTCAACATCTATACCTAAGAGTATTAATGTTAAGCATACACTACATCAACATATCATAACATTATCTTCACAACCGTTGGAACCACAAGCTCATTAACAGATCTTGATGCACTTTTAAAGCTCAAATCATCCTTAGTTACACCACAAGCACCCTTATCAGCTTTACAAGTTTGAATATTCATCTTGTACTTTTGGAACACCAGTATCATCTCGTAATACACTACCTTGTAACTCACCGGCTAATTGTGAATGTTGTGTTGGGAATTCTTAAGTAGGATGATTTGTAATTATTTGAATGGATTGGGATGCCTTTTCATTTAAATAAAGAAATTGTAAATCGCCGAACCATAAGTTTATAATTCCGTATTTACATTGTTTGGGATGCCTCTCTATGTAAATAAAGAATTATAAACAAGTGGGCTTATTTGTATCCGAAATAACATATGTATGAAGTCAATAAACACTAGGTACAACAACAGATTACCTACTATGCTATGATTGCAACTACTATCCCAATTTCCATTGATATTCCACTACTATATCAATTTCCATTTATTGGATTCCTATGTAAATTGCTATTGTTGTTCAACTGTTATATCAATTGCTATTGATACTTGACAACTATATCAATTTCCATTTTGATATTTAACTATATCAATTTCTGTACAACTACTATATCAATTTCTATTAATAATCGACTGCTATATCAATTTTCTTTGATATTCGACTATTATATGGATCTCTACTGATATTCAACCATGTTATCAATCTCTATTGACACACCATATTCTGAGACAAATCAAACTACATCACTAGTAATTCCAGACTTTGGTCCTCATAAGTAACCACACATCTTTATCGACACCACTCCAACATATGACACACATAGAACTTCGGGACGAAGTTCCCCGTAAGGGGTAGAGACTGTAACAATTCGCAATTTCAGGTTAATTACCATTCCCGAAAAATTTCACTATTCACTTTTACTATTCATTTTTCCCGAAACTTTCCCGAAAGTTGATTTTTATTTGATATTCTCGAGTGATAAATCATTTCCATGGCAAATTAAATGTTTGACATTCGTCAGATCATTTTCGTGAAAGTTATTAAGGAATTACACGTTTTAGGGTAAAACGTCATTCAGAAATTCTACGTACAACGAAACTCGACCGCGTTAAGTGACCCCGCATCAGAAAAATGTTTGACACACTCATGATTTATTTGAGAATTAATTGTGACTGAGAAAAACATGACCAAAGACTTCCCGGCAGGTCACCCAAGCCAGTACTATTCTCACATGAGCACGCTTAACCGTATGGGCGATTAACCGTTAGACCACAAAACGCGTTTCTAACACGATTTGAGTTTTCAACTTATTAGAAAAAGTCAACATATTTTTCCCTCCTCCATTGACCAAAAATCATCCCTTGATGTTATAAGTCATTTCGTGATTTTTAGGCTTACGGTTTGATGTCTAAAAGACATTTAATACCAACCGACACTAGACTGAGCCCAGTCTAGACATTATAAGTCATTTTAAATCATTTATAACCTATTAGAAAAGTAATATTTTACTTTTCTCAATTTTACGCAATATTCGTACATTTTACGTATTACGCGTTTTAGACCCGTGTTTCCAGTTTTAGCAGGGTTTTAGCACCCCAATGGAACCTACCACTTATTTTATATTTTATTATGGAGTATAATGACATGTTTAACCATTCTTCCAAGTTTCGTATTTTTACGATACCCGATTTTAAGTTTCATGACTTAACGACTTACCGTTAGCGATTACCGGGACCAAAACTCACTCCGTAAGCTAGATAATACCAAGTTTAAGTACCTAATCACCCTAACCATCTTATGAACGTGTATAAGGGTGATTCACCATGCCATGTGCCTAAGTTATAAGTCTTGATCTATTGGATTGGTTACATGTGTTAAACTTGGTCTCCAAGTGTTGGAAAATATCCTAAATACTTGCACCTCCTTAAGGCAACTTCCTAGCACCTTCCTAGCACCTCCTCAAGGCCTTATATAACCCTCTCCTCACCCTTTGGTCGTTCATACCATCACAAACACAAACACAAACACATTCATGATTTTCTCTCTACTTCAAGTTTTATGCAAGAAATCAAGAGCAATATCAACACATAAACCATAGTTTGGTTTTGATTCATCAAGCTACTTCAAATCCTTTGAAACTCTTGGTGATTCTCTTGAGTTTAGATCCACTCAAGTCACCTCAACCTTCATCATCCATCTTTCAAGATTCCAAGGGTAGAAAGATTGCATGAAGTGAAGTGGGTTGAAGCAAGTCTATCAAAGTCCTATCCTTACATGTTAACTTCCTTTCATCTTTGAAAGCCAAAAGTTGTAAGCCAAACCCTAACATGATTCTTGTTAAATAATCATATTCATGTTATTTACATATTATTTGTGCTATATTATGTCTTGTATTCATGTCCATGATGTATAAAAGTGAGTAAAACAAGTTATTGTACATGATTGATAAGACAAGTTACTATAACAAGCAAACTAGTGACTTTCTTGGTAAGACCTGATCAAAATGGTAAAAATATGATATTTGATCATTACATATTACAGTAGAGGACTTAACAAGGAAACTGTAGCAACTTGAACCACCCAAAACGAGTATACGAGTCAAAAGTTACGCCCATTTGAAGTTACCAAAACTTTGCGGCAAACTGCCAAATACCATTCTGATCAAATTTGGGTTTTGAAAGTCACACTTCTGGTCCGATTCATCAAAAAGTTAAAACACGAAAGTTGTCCGGAACGACATTTTCGTTCAGGAACAAAGAAGCTCGAGCCCTAAAAACGCTTTCTGAGTGATAAAATTCTTCAAATTCTAAACAGCCCATTTTTAGGCGAAAGTCACTAGATTATGGTTATACTTTAAAAGGAACAAGAGGTCTTATGACCTATAATCAAGACCACAACCATGGCTAGAGCCAAGGTTGAGTCTCATGACCTTGGAACAAGGACCAAAGGTCATGGCTAGGCCATGACGAAATGACCATGTAAGATTACTTAGGCGAAAACATGAAACAAAGTATTGGCGATAACTTGAACAAGCAACTTGGATCTACTTCATCTAAAGGAACCATGAGATATTACAAAGAGAAAATGGTCATACAAAACTTATGAAACTACCCCTAATAACAATCTTCATGTACTAATAAACTTTCCTAAGTTTATTCAAATATCGGACATGTAACTTTTCGGATCAAAACTTATACTTTATCAACTACTACAATAGTAGGGAGCCTCATGTGAGGAGTTCATTATGTAAGCCGTCGAGTTGAGTTGTGGATTTACGAGTTAAAGTGTCCTGGCTCCTCGAACGCTTACTAACATGACTTCTGAATTATGTCGGCCCGAACGGTAGTAAACGATATATAAACATACATGTTTCATGAATCATTTCTTTCAAAGACTTACATTACACATTATACCACATCATGGACTAAATGCAAGATATATATATATAGGCACTACTTCATATTCTTTACTCCGATCCTAAGTCGCAACATTCGATTATAGGTTGCTCGTAGAAACCTTCATGATTCAACCGTTACATTCATTACTTGCTATCTTACTTAAGGTGAGTTCATAGCCCCACTTTCTATTGTTTAACTATTTTACAAACCCTTGGGGGGAATACATGCTATTATTTTTCTACTCGAACACAATGCTTTCTACTGTATGCTATTCGACTATGTTTTATTATCACTAAGTAACATCCTTGCCAAACCAAGATCCCTTATTATGAACCATTTAATCACTTGCGAGGGTTACTTGCAAGTGAGCGCGAATATTGTGAATAGGCCTATTGGGATTGACGAATCCCATTTGTATTGACTAAGTTCAAACAAATGCATTAATATTTGAAACATTAGGTATGACGGCAAAGTACCTACCGGGATAAATCTGCCGATCGATATTGGTACACGTTAATGTTTTGGTGTCATAGGCTTAGTGAATTAATAACCTTTCCGGGCATATAACAACGTAGCCCATCTTTGTTTTCCAAACATTGGTGTGAGTCTATAGCTCACACTACCAACATATTGTGTTCAAACGATTTAACTACAAACACTACGATTATTGTGTTCAAACAATTTAACTACAAACACTACAATTATTGTGTTCAACGATTTACTACCAACACATTGTGTTCAAACATTAAACAAACTCTATGAATATCACTCAACCTTTGTGTTGACCTCTCAAGCATGTATTTCAGGTTCATGACGATCAAGGATGGCACGGAAGGGCACGGATACTCAAGAGGGCTATAAATTTTATTATCATTCAAAAACTCATTTATTATACATTGTAAACATGGAACCATTTGGGACCTCATTTTGTTATCTCTGATATTTATATAATTTGAATGATAAATCTTTTAAAACGACTCAATTGGAGTTCATTTTCTATTATTGTGACTATTGTGCCGTCGAGTAACACCCAGTTCGAATTCCGCTGCAACCATGAATTGGGGGTGTTACATGATGTATTATTGTTATTCGAACGAAGACACGAACATAAACGCAAAGAGAACACCTATCCACCCTTTGATGTATTTATAGATCTCGGATAGATGCTATTTTGCTTTAAAGTTCAAGATCGATGATGGGTTGTCTTTAAATCTTAAAGCTTTGTTAAGAACACTCGAAATGAGTTAAGACAGAGTTAAGACCTGAGATCCTTTATATATATATATATATATATATATATATATATATATATATATATATATATATATATATATATATATATATATAAGGGATCAAGTAAGAAGAATAATTAAAATAAGAAGGTAAGAAATAATTCTAGCCACACATTTCAAATTAGGAGGGAAAATTTGAAGGAAGATGTATCCACTTTTGTAGGTGCATCTAAAATGTGTGATTGTGGTTAGTTCTTATCATTCATATTTTAATTATTCTTCATATTTAATCGTATCTCTCTCTCTCTCTCTCTCTCTCTCTCTCTATATATATATATATATATATATATATATATATATATATATGTTGCACGGAAACGCCTAGGGGTGCCGTCTCCCGTACCGGAAACGCGATGGAAATGTATCAGGGAAATGGAAACGTTTCATGTTGATTGGAAACGCGAGGTGTTGAGAAGGAAACGTTCGAGAAATGTTTCTGGGCCTTAATAATCGCGTTTCTGGGCCTTTTATCTCTGGACCATTAAACCTTTTTTTGACGGCAACTAATTTATATACTCCTTCGATCAAGATGAAAACGTATGCATTATTTTCTGGCCTCCCTCTGTCATCGTATGTCCCTCTATCTTCGCGAACAGGTATCAATCAAACTATGAATGTATGAATATGATTATGTGTTGATCGACTATGTATCTGTTTGTTTAGTTTTGTTATGCTTGAGCAGTTGAGCTTTGTTTTTTAGATAGAGAAAGAAAATGGATTGGTGGAGAATAGATGGAAGACAAATAACACTAGTACTAGTAATTTTTTTTTATATTAATGTTTTGTCCTATTTGACAATTTGTCTTGTAGTTAATTTATTAGAGTATATCTTTTGGTGTGTGGTTAAATTTTATAGTAGTTGATTAAGCCACGTACGTACTACTTTTGTTTTTGAGCAACACGTAGGTGCTACTTGCTAGACTAGAATGAGTGATATGAGTGTTGTTTTTTATGTAGTTCTCAAAATGGTTATTGTTGGCAGTGAGTTACCAACTTGTGGTATCAATGATCAATCACAAAAGATATTCAAATGAGCAAAAACTTGTTGGATGTTTAATGTTTATTTATTTTATTAATAATTATATATAAAATCATATAAAATACACAGACGTTTCTGGCCGTACCCGTTTCCGTATCCGTCCCCGTGCAACATATATATATATATATATATATATATATATATATATATATATATATATATATATATATATATATATATATATATATATATATATATTTTGAGTCTGTGAAATATCAGTCGTTTGTTGGCTGAGATGGTTTTAGGACAGTTATGGTTGATTGTGCTATGATGTTGAGGCAGTTAATATAAGGGACGAATTGGGTTATGATGGTTGATTGAGTTATGCTCTATTTTAAAAAAAATAAAAAATAAAATAAAATAAAATCCGGGAGATAAAGTTGATGTTTTGATTTTGTTATGATGTTGAGGGTGTTGTTGTTAATATAAGGGACAAATTGTGTAATGATGGTTGATTTTGTTATGCTGTGTTTTTTCTTCGAAAGATAAAGTTGGGAGTAAATTACACCGTTCGTTCTTGTGGTTTGCTCCAAATCACTACTGTAGTCCCTGATCTATTTTTTTTTTTTTTTTTTTTTGCTTTTTTGATCCTTATGGTTTACATATTGCACGCTGTCAGTCCTTATCGCTAACTATCGTTATATTCTCCGTTATGAGACAATCGTCAAGTGGCAACGTTAGTCTATTAACCAAATGATTATTTCCAACGTTAGTCCTTTATACTAACGACCGTTACTAATTAACTCAAATTTTGGTTTTCTTAAAAAAATTCATTTTTATGCGGTTTTTATTGTTTTTGCCTGTTTTCATGCATTTTCTTAGTTTTCGTCCGTTTTTATACGTTTTCGTCCGTCTTTATACGTTTTCATCTGTTTTTCTTACGTTTTCATTCGTTTTTATACGTTTTCATACGGTTTTCTCCGTCTTTATACGTTTTTGTCTGTTTTTTCCCGTTTCATGCGTTTTTTTTACGTTTTTATCCGTTTTCATACGTTTTTGTCCATTTTTATACTTTTTTGTCTGTCTTTATACGTTTTTATTTGTTTTTCTTACGTTTTTATCCGTTTTCATACGTTTTCTTACATTGTCATTTGGTTTTATCCGTTTTCTACGTTTTTTTATTTATACGGTTTCCTCCATTTTTTACGATTTTCTCCGTATTTCTTATGTTTTCATATGCTTTCATCCGTTTTTATACATTTTCGCTCGTTTTCTTATGTTTTCACCAGTTTTCTTATGTTTCTATACGTTTTTGTCCATTTTTATACATTTTTGTCTATTTATATACGTTTCTTCTGTTTTAATACACTTTTCTTGTGTTTCAATACGTTTTTATCCATTTTATCTGTTTTCATATGTTTTTATACACTTTCATCCGTAAAAAAACGTAATAAAATAAGAGAAAACGTATAAAAACGTATAAAACCAGATTAAAACAGATAGAAACATATGAAAACGAATAAAAATGCAAGAAAAATGTATAAAATAGATGAAAACGTATATAAACAGACAAAAAATGTATAAAAACGGATGAAAACGTATAAAAACGTGTGAAAACATAAGAAAACGAGCGAAAATGTATAAAAACAGATGAAAACGTATAAAAAAGGATAAAAACAAATGAAAACGTAAGAAAAACAGATGAAAACGTATAAAAACCGTCGGAAACTTATAAAAACGGACTAAAACTAAGAAAATGCATGAAAACGGGGGAAAACGATAAAAACCGCGTAGAAAAGAATTTTTCTAAGAAAACCAAAATTTGAGTTAATTAGTAACGGTCAATGTTGCAAATGATCGTTTGGTTAATAGACTAACGTTGTCACTTGACGATTGTCACCTAACGAAGAAGATAACGACAATTAGCGATAAGGACTGACAGCGTGCAATATATAAACCATAAGGATCAAAAAAGCAAAAAAAATAGATCAGGAACTACGGTAGTGATTTGGATCAAACCATAGGGACGAACGGTGTAATTTACTCTAAAGTTGGTGTTTTGACTTTTGATAATGGGTTAGTTACAAGTGCACCAAAGTATCTATACCACATGTAATGTAGGAAAGACTCTCTCCTCTTAGTTTTAAAATTAAAACTTACAAGCTATAATGCTTATTGTATAATACACAAAGCATTATTAATAATCTTTCTCATCTATCTTAATTTTAAGACTTACAAGTCTTAAATCTTAATGTACAAAATACAAAGCATTATTAATGTGGTCAACATATTTAATATAGTACTACCTCCGTCCCATATTTATAGTTCATCTTTCCTTTTTCGGTTGTCCCAAATTAATTGTCCATTTTCATAAATAGATAGGGAATATAAATCAAGTTTACCATATTACCCTCATTTGTGGTTATTATTACAAACTTTAAAGAAGTTGGAAATTAATTGGTTAACGGTAAAACTGTGTTTGTGCAAAAAGTAAGAAAGAGAAAGCTGTATTGATGATGCTTTTCTTAAACTGTGTGTTTTTGTTCGTGGACAATAATTTTAGGACGGAGGTAGTAGTTAATTAATTAACTGACCAATAAATACAGTTAATACAGTTATTAAAACACCATTTACATAAGAAATACAAATCATCAAACATAATGTACAACCAATTTAAACACAATTTCTATATTAAATGTTACTAATACAAATAATAAAGCAAATTATACAAATATTCAAGCCCGAACGGGCAACGGGCCAAATGGGCTCGAGCCCGAACGGGTACGGGCCAAACGGGCTCGAGCCCGAACGGGCACAGGAAAATGGGCTGGAGCCCAAATGGGCACAGGCAAACGGGCATATGTTATACGAACGGCTTTAAAAAATACCCAAAAAGACGTAATAAATTCATTAGTTAAAAAGTTGAAATACATCACATGATATTCTTGATATCCGTAAATTTATTGTCAGAAGAACATAATAAACTAAAATATATGATTCACCGGAAGATTTTATTCCAGGTACCCGTCTCTGCAACGCGTGAGTACCCTACTAGTTTTTAATAAAGCATACAGTACAAGTGAAGTAAAAGTTACAAGTTATAAAGCATAAGTTACAAATATTTAATTCTTATAGAGATAAAGGTAAATAAGTAATTTGTAATAATAGAATATATATATATATATATATATATATATATATATATATATATATATATATATATATATATATATATATATATGGGAAAACCAGCACATACCATTGTACTTTAATAATAAAAAAATAAACATGTGTCACACATCGAAGGGAGTAGCACGGTCGTGCAGTAGCACATAAGGCCATCTTCAATGGGTCAGCATAGCTTCCTTCAATGTCAGAAATTAGAGGAGCTGGCACACGTTTAATCCATTGGAAAACCTCCACGTAGATGATTCGTTTAAATACAATTCAATTATGTACACACGGTTATTATACATAGAAAGTGGAATCCCCCACTACACATTTTACTTTAATTGTCCTTTATTTAAAGGGGTAATTGTGTATTTGCCCCATGAGCATCACCATGCTTCAAGCCTAGTTCCATGCGACTTCGAGTTATGTTTTTTCCCCAATTCGACTTATTCGTTTTATGCCATTATGTTCATATGGCCATTTTTGCCCCAAAATCAAGTACAAGTGTGTAAGTGTGTGTAAGACCCAAGTACACTTGTGTAAGTGTCCTTTTTTATGCAACATGTACCTATGTGTAAGTGCACTATTATGCAACATGTACTATTTTATTAAAAAAATTCAAACTTTTGAAAAATAAAATATTATTTATTTTTTATGCAAATTGTACTTTTTAATGAGATTAGATATTTCAAATAGTTATATGCACTTTGTTATGCCATTTGTACAAAATGTTATTTGATTTGATATGTTGAAAGTTTATTTACTTGGTTATGCGACTTGTACTGATCCCGAACCTAAGTTTTAAGATTCAACCTCCAAACCGAATACCTAACCAACATCCAAACCAAGTACAAAACCTTACAAACATGAATCTCCCACCACATTTCATATCCTTTTCAAATCTATACATAACATCTCCCTCCCATCTCATAAACCAGCACCACCACGTTACAGCCACCGCCACACCACCATAAACCAGCACCACCACGTTACAGCCACAGCACCACCACGTTAATATGTTCTTGCTTTATTTGTTATTTTGTTAAATTTTTACTAGTTCAAATAATTTTATAAAATGTAAAAAATATTAGTTAGATTTATATTGTAACAATTCACAATTTCAGGATAATTACTATTCCCGGAAAATTTTACTATTCATTTTTCCCGAAATTTGACTTTTGTTTCTTGGCCTCGAGTGATAAATCATTTCCATGGCAAATTAAAAGTTTGACATTCATAAGCTCATTTTCATGAAAGTTATTAAGGAATTACACGGAATTACACGTTTTAGGGTAAAACGTCATTCAAAAATTCTACGCACAACGAAACTCGACCGCGTTAAGTGACCCCGCATCAGAAAAATGTTTGACACACTCATGATTTATTTGAGAATTAATCGTGACTGAGAAAAACATGACTAAAATAAGCCTCGGCCGTGAAAAACTGGAATTTTCAGTTTTAAGCGTTTTTACTCAGCCGTAACCTTAGCCTATACCTGCACCGCATTTCTAATACGATTTGAGTTTTCAACTTATTAGAAAAAGTCAACATATTTTTCCCTCCTCCTTTGACCAAAAATCATTCCTTGATTTTATAAGTCATTCCTTGATTTTTAGGCTTACGGTTTGATGTTTAAAAGACATTTAATACCAACCGACACTAGACTGAGCCCAGTCTAGACATTATAAGTCATTTTAAATCATTTTTAACCTATTAGAAAAGTAACATTCTACTTTTCTCAATTTTACGCAATATTCGTACGTTTTACGTATTACGCGTTTTAGACCCGTGTTTCCAGTTTTAGCAGGGTTTTACCACCCCAATGGAACCTACCACTCATTTTATATTTTATTATGGAGTATAATGACATGTTTAACCATTCTTCCAAGTTTCGTATTTTTACGATACCCAGTTTTACGTTTCGTGGCTTAACGGCTTACAGTTAGCGATTAACGGAGCCAAAACTCACTCCGCAAGCTAGATAATACCAAGTTAATCATCTAGTCACACCATATCTTCATATGGCCGACTATAGGGATGATTCACAAGCCTTGGTGGCTTGTGATGAGGCCTTGATCATCTAGGATGAGTCCATGTGCTCAAGCTTCCTTGATAAGCTTTGAAAAGTCATCCAAACTAACCTCCTCAAGACCATATAAATACCCCACCCTCCCCTCTTCATTTCCAACGTCCCACAAACACAAAACACTTCATTTTACTAGTTTACTTCAAGTATTATTCAAGAAACACAAGATCCTTATCAATTCCAAAGATCTTGTTAAGTTTTGATTGATCCAAATACTAGTTTCAAGCTACAAGTAACTACTTCAAATCGTTTGAAACATTTGGTGATTCTCTTGAGTTTAGATCCACTCAAGTCACCTAAATCTTCATCACAAATCCTTCAAGAATACAAGAGTAGAAGGATTGCTAAAGTGAAGTAAAGCTTGTCAATCAAAGTCCTAACCTTACTAGTTACTTTCCTTTCTTTTAGAAAGCCTAAAGTTGTAAGCAAACCCTAACATACTTCTTGTTAAATATCATTATCATATTATTTACATATCATTCATGCTATATATTGTCTCGTGATCATGTCCATGATGTATAAAAATGGGTAAAACAAGTTATTACAAATGATTGTTAACTTATGTTATTTAAACAAGTAAACTAGTGACTTTTATGGAGAACCACGACCAAAATAGTACAACTATGATATTTGACACTTACTTACTGTTAAAGAGGACTTAACAAGGAAAACATAGCAATTTTAATCACCCAAAACGAGTACCCGAGTCAAAAGTTATGACCATTTGAAGTTAGCAAAACCAAAACGCCGAAACTGCCGATACCTACTGTTTTGCATTCTGCCTTTTTGAAAGTCACCCTTATGGTCCGATTCATCAAAAAGTTAAAACACGAAAGTTGTCCGGAACGACGTTTTCGTTCAGGAACAAAGAAGCCCGAGCCCTGAAAACGCTTTCCGAGTGATAATTTCTTCAAATTCTTAACAGCCCATTTTTAGACCAAAGTCATTATATATAGGTTATGGTTTATAAAGACCAAAGATGTCTTATGACCTAGAATCAAGACCACAACCATGGCTAGAGCCAAGGTTGAGTCTCAAGACCATGGAACAATGACCAAAGGTCATGGCAAGGCCATGACGAAATGACCATGTAAGCTTACTTAGGCGTAAACATGAACCAAAGTATTGGCGATAACTTGAACAAGCAATTTGGATCTACTTCACTTAAAGGAACCATGAGATATTACAAAGAAAAATGGTCATACAAGACTTATGAAACTTACCCTAATAACAATCTTCATGTAAAAATAAACTTTCCTAAGTTTATTCAAATACCGGACATGTAACTTTTCGGATCAAAACTTATATCTATATACTTTATCAACTACTACAATAGTAGGGAGCCTCATGTGAGGAGTTCATTATGTAAGCCGTCGAGATGAGTTGTGGATTTACGAATTAAAGTGTCCTGGCTCCTCGAACGTTTACTAACATGACTTCTGAATTATATCGGCCCGAACGGTAGTAAACGATATATAAACTATACATGTTTCATGAATCATTTCTTTTCAAAGACTTACACTATACATCATACCACATCATGGACTAAGTGCAAGATATATATTGGCATGTTTATGTTTCCTTAGACATTATTCCAAACCTAAGTTGCAACAATCATTCTAGGTTGCTCGTAGAAGTTCTTACGACATATCCATCATTCTCATTATACATCATCCAACTCAAGGTGAGTTCTGTAACAATTCGCATTTTCAGGTTAATTACTTTTCCCAGCAGGTCACCCAAGCCAGTACTACTCTCACATGAGCACGCTTAACCGTATGGGCGATTAACCGTTAGACCACAAAACGCGTTTCTAAGACGATTTGAGTTTTCAACTTATTAGAAAAAGTCAACATATTTTTCCCTCCTCCTTTGACCAAAAATCATTCCTTGATTTTATAAGTCATTCCTTGATTTTTAGGCTTACGGTTTGATGTCTAAAAGACATTTAATACCAACCGACACTAGACTGAGCCCAGTCTAGACATTATAAGTCATTTTAAATCATTTATATCCTATTAGAAAAGTAACATTTTACTTTTCTCAATTTTACGCAATATTCGTATGTTTTACGTATTACGCGTTTTAGACCCGTGTTTCCAGTTTTTAGCAAGTTTTAGCACCCGATAGAACCTACCACTCATTTTATATTTTATTATGGAGTATTTTGACAAGTTTAACCATTCTTCCAAGTTTCGTATTTTTACGATACCCGGTTTTACGTTTCGTGACTTAACCACTTACGGTTAGCAACTTACGGAGTCAAAACTAGCTACATACTTAGGATAATATCATCCAAGGACCAAAACTTGCTCCCTAAGTCTTTCAAACCGCCATAGGGGGGGGGAGTCATCCCATAGGTGGCTTCATCTCATGAAATTACCCTTAGATCATCACTTAATTACAACTTGGTCACCAAGTTGAAACACTTTCCTAGTAAGCTTCTTAACCTCCTCAAAAACCATATAAATACCCCCCTCCCCCTCCTATTTCGTCCACAAACACATAACACAAACCATCATCTCATCCTTAGCTCATTTACTTCCAATTTTATCCAAGAGATCAAGAGCATAACAACACATAAACACTAGTTTGGTTTTGATTCATCAAACTACTTCCAATCTTTAGAACCTTGGTGATTTCTCTTGAGTTTGAATCCACTCAAGTCACCTCAACTTTCATCATCCATCTTTCAAGATTACAAGGGTAGAAAGATTGCATGAAGTGAAGTGGGTTGAAGCAAGTCTATCAAAGTCCTATCCTTACATGTTAACTTTCCTTTCTTTGTTGAAAGCCAAAAGTTGTAAGCCAAACCCTAACATGATTCTTGTTAATTAATCATGTTCATGTTATTTTCATATTATTCTTGCTATATATTGTCTTGTATGCATGTCCATGATGTATAAAAGTGAGTAAAACATGTTGTTGTAATCAATTGTTAAGATAAGTTACTAAAACAAGTAAACTAGTGACTTTCTTGGTAAGACCTTATCAAAATGGTAAAAATATGATATTTGATCATTACATATTACAGTAGAGGACTTAACAAGGAAACCGTAGCAACTTGAACCACCCAAAACGAGTATACGAGTCAAAAGTTACGCCCATTTGAAGTTACCAAAACTTTGCGGCAAACTGCCAAATACCATTCTGATCAAATTTGGGTTTTGAAAGTCACACTTCTGGTCCGATTCATCAAAACGTTAAAACACGAAAGTTGTCCGGAACGACGTTTTCGTTCAGGAACAAAGAAGCTCGAGCCATAAAAACGCTTTCCGAGTGATAAAATTCTTCAAATTCTAAACAGCCCATTTTTAGGCGAAAGTCACTAGATTATGGTTATACTTTAAAAGGAACAAGAGGTCTTATGACCTATAATCAAGACCACAACCATGGCTAGAGCCAAGGTTGTGTCTCATGACCTTGGAACAAGGACCAAAGGTCATGGCTAGGCCATGACGAAATGACCAAGTAAACTTACATAGGCGTAAACATGAAACAAGGAATTGGCGATATATTGAACAATCAATTTGGATCTACTTCACTTAAAAAGGAACCATGAGATATTACAAAGAGAAAATGGTCATACAAGACTTATGAAACTACCCCTAATAACAATCTTCATGTACAAATAAACTTTCCTAAGTTTATTCAAATATCGGACATGTAACTTTTCGGATCAAAACTTATATCTATATATTTCATCAACTACTACAATAGTAGGGAGCCTCATGTGAGGAGTTCATTATGTAAGCCGTCGAGTTGAGTTGTGGATTTACGAATTAAAGTGTCCTGGCTCCTCGAACGCTTACTAACATGACTTCTGAATTATGTCGGCCCGAACGGTAGTAAACGATATATATAAAACATACATGTTTCATAAATCTTTTCTTTCAAAGACTTACATTATACATCATACCACATCATGGACTAGATTGTCACAACTCGTAAATTCTGGTCTTTTCCCGAAAGAACAGATTAAAACGAGTTAATAACGAAGGAGATATGATTTTCCGAATTTAACGACGAAAACTATTTTCTGAAAAACTACATGCTGTTTGACAGTTTTCGACGGGCAAATAGAGGCGTTAAACGTAACCTAGAGGAGCCGAGCTATCGAAAATATATTAGTATATACTAAAACGAAGCCGTGGGCGAAAGAACAGATTAAAACGAAGCCGTGGGCGAAAGAACAGATTAAAACGAGTTAATAACGAAGGAGATATGATTTTCCGAATTTAACGACGAAAACTATTTTCTGAAAAACTGCATGCTGTTTGACAGTTTTCGACGGGCAAATAGAGGCGTTAAACGTAACCTAGAGGAGCCGAGCTATCAAAAATATATTAGTATATACTAAAATGAATCCGTGGATATAAAGAACGAGGAAAATGAACTTAATACGACCAAGTTATACATGTTTTAAAATCGTCAAAACTATATATATATTTAGTCACTACTAGAAATAATATAACTACGTACTAAATGAGATATTTTCTAGATTTCTTATTCAAGGAGTTTATTTTTAACTAACGAAATACGTACGACCCAAGGTTTATTTATGCGACTACTAGACGATATCTTAAGGTTTTCAAAACGAGGAATATAACACTAACGTTTTTATATACGATATATTACGACAAGTTTTTATTATTCTTGTTGGACTTATTTTTCCTAAGTATGGAAAATACTTTACTTTGACAATAACAAGTATTTTCAAGTTACGAGTGGTATAGGTATCATGTGCATGTGCATTCATTACATCCTTTCATGATCTAAGTAGATCACTATCATTCATATTAGGTTGCGGTTAGAGATCGAACCTCATTTCTGTGTATCCACTTCTGTCATCGCAGCTATTCGCACCAGGTGAGTCATAGCCCCACTTTTACTCTTTAGTACTTGTTTTAAACTCTTTGGGGGAGATACATGCTTAAACTGTTTACTCTTAATTGAACTTAAATTACTATTTGACCTTATAACTTGTTTTGAACTTTTGAACTTGACTTGACTTTTTGAACTTGACTTGAACTTTTGAACTTAATGTATTGTACGTGCTATGACCTAAAGTCTCGCCATTTTTGGTGGAGCGTTCTTGACCTAAAGTCTCACCTTATTGGTGGAGCGTGCTAAGTCTCCTTTGTTCGGAGCAACACTATAAAGTCTCTCCTGTTCAGAGCATCCTTAATAATTCTCGCCATGGTGGAGTGACTAATAATTCTTCGCCAAGTCGGCGGAGTGACTAATAATTCTTTGCCTAGGTGGCGGAGTGACTTCAAGTCTCCCATGTTCGGAGCAACATTATAAAGTCTCCCTTGTTCGGAGCGGCCTTGACTTATTATTGACCACGGGTGTTTGACTACCAGACATAAACTATTTTAGCAGTGGGTTGTAAACACACAGGTTGCAAGTCTCTTATGGCGGGACTTGCAACTGAGTGGATTTACGATGTCTTTGCTGTGTGATCATTTTCTATATACTTTACTTGTTAAACAAACTCTATGAACTCACCAACCTCGTGTTGACACTTTAGCATGTATTTTCAGGTTTTAACTAATGGCACGCTACAGGAGGTTTTGGCAGGGCATGGCATGGTCATAGAAGACTCTGATTTTTTTTTATATGGGGACCGTTTTAAACTATTTTAAGGGCCTACTTCCGCACTACTTTTAACGATGTAAATTCAACATTTTTGATTAAACGATTTTATTCTAAATGATTGAAGTGAAAACCATTTTTGAACTTGTGTTGTAATACCAATTGAGTTACACCCCAGCTACACGTATGCTTCCGCTGGACCCGATTTTGGGGGTGTGACAGATTGGTATCAGAGCTCTGGCTATAGCGAACTAAGTGTTTTTAAAACCTAGACTATAGCCACTTTTACGAAAAACTTAACCCTATGACCGTCACGTGCCTGCCTGTCAAGCTGAAGCCTCACTTGTAGTTTGTTGCTGACTTAGGTGATGAGATTTGTGTCTCATTATCTGGTACATTATGTTCATCTATTCTAGTTGATTACTATAATTGTCTTTCATATAAGCATGTTCACGTATCATATATGTCACTGCGTTATGTCTTTCCTTGCATAGTTTCATCATTCGACCTCGAGTTTGGTCACCTGCCTTAGTCTTTCTGAACGTCTTGGTATTTGTGAAGGACATAGTCTTAGTATAACTGAGCTGAGTATTTCAAAATTCATGGAACCTCGGTGGAATATAGACTAGTCACCTATATTCAACCCGGGATAGTGGGACATAGGCTGACTACCTATATCCGACTCAGAAATGAATTTTGCAACACTGAGAATGGTTATAATAAAATTCTGTCTGGATTGAATCCTCTACTCAATTTCCAAATGCTTCATTTATGTGTGTGTATACCCTCGTTGTCAGAACGCTTATACTTTTCATCACCTTGTGAACCGCCGCCTGAAAGCACGTCAACTGGTCATTTCATCTCATGAATTTTCACCTTTATAACACTTCAGAGACCAACGTTAACTGAACTTCGGGACGAAGTTCCCTTAAGGGGTAGAGACTGTCACAACTCGTAAATTCTGGTCTTTTCCCGAACTTTCAACATTTACTATTCATCGATCACTATTTATCATTTTACTATTCATCTTTTTCGGAGTCAGTTTGTGATTCTGAGAAGCGTTCAAAAATTTTACTATTCATAAAACACTATTCACCTCCGGAGAAAATTTGTCGTTTATGCGTGAGTTGCGTCATTTCTGTATACGTACGGTTATCTACCTAATAAACGTTATCTTATGAGCTATTATTTTTAATAATTAATCCGATAATCCCAACTATGGTCCTAACATATTTTTATACTCATAATAATAATATAAAAATTATATTATTAATTTACTCGGTGTTTTCAAATCAACTGTTACGTTTTCCGGTCGAAGCTTATAACTCCGTCGGTTTGCGATATTTCAACCCAATAATTATTTTAACACCCGATTCTCATCAGGAATATAATTTTATAATTTTTACAACGACGTCACATTTTATTTGGTACCGTTAAAATTCATTTCTAGCAAACTCGGTACCCGGTATCACCTAAAACTACATAATATCTACCTAAAGTCTTAAAATTACTTACATACACAACCTCCCACCATTCCAATCATCTTACATCATGAAAATATACACTAACTCTCATTAATGTTAGTCCTTTATGTCTAGACCAAAATAATACATCAAGACTTTTAGATATTTTCATTCATTTTGCACATGTACTAAAAAGATAAACTAGCAAAAGCTCTCATTTTTTTCCTTCTCTCTACAAAATTCAGCCAAGGCAAGAACACAAGAAGAAACCATAACTTTTCCAAGATCAAGTGTTAAACTTGTCCCTTTAGTTGTTCTTGTTTGAGTTTTGTAATAAAAACTCAAGGTTTATTTGGTTTTACTCATCCAAGCTCTATAATCTTTCTATGTAAGTTGTCAAACTCTTGTTCATAATTTCTCCATGTTATTTTTATGGTCATATGATTTCCATTCAAGATCTACATGCATATGTTAGTTATACCACTCATTTATATATATATCTAACTTTTGAACTCTAGAAATGGATTATAGTTAGATCCTTGTTAGATCCACTTGATTTATGATGTTTAGGAACCCATGACACCCTAAGAAGGTGTATGGTAAGATTAGACTAGATTTGTGGTGATTGAAAGTGGTTTGGTTGAAGTTGAAACAAGTTTGAAACTAGGAAAATGATTTTTGAAACTACATATTGACCTACTGTCCCTATTTTTGAAACGTGGGAAAATCAGTGGATGATGGGTAATTTTTGATCAAAGATTTAGAAAATACTTTCAAAAACGAAGCCGTGGGCGAAAGAACAGATTAAAACGAGTTAATAACGAAGGAGATATGATTTTCCGAATTTAACGACGAAAACTATTTTCTGAAAAACTGCATGCTGTTTGACAGTTTTCGACGGGCAAATAGAGGCGTTAAACGTAACCTAGAGGAGCCGAGCTATCGAAAATATATTAGTATATACTAAAACGAATACGTGGATATAAAGAACGAGGAAAATGAACTTAATACGACCAAGTTATACATGTTTTAAAATCATCAAAACTATATATATATTTAGTCACTACTAGAAATAATATAACTACGTACTAAATGAGATATTTTCTAGATTTCTTATTCAAGGAGTTTATTTTTAACTAACGAAATACGTACGACCTAAGGTTTATTTATGCGACTACTAGACGATATCTTAAGGTTTTCAAAACGAGGAATATAACACTAACGTTTTTATATACGATATATTACGACAAGTTTTTATTATTCTTGTTGGACTTATTTTTCCTAAGTATGGAAAATACTTTACTTTGACAATAACAAGTATTTTCAAGTTACGAGTGGTATAGGTATCATGTGCATGTGCATTCATTACATCCTTTCATGATCTAAGTAGATCACTATCATTCATATTAGGTTGCGGTTAGAGATCGAACCTCATTTCTGTGTATCCACTTCTGTCATAGCAGCTATTCGCACCAGGTGAGTCATAGCCCCACTTTTACTCTTTAGTACTTGTTTTAAACTCTTTGGGGGAGATACATGCTTAAACTGTTTACTCTTAATTGAACTTAAATTACTATTTGACCTTATAACTTGTTTTGAACTTGACTTGACTTTTGAACTTGACTTGAACTTTTGAACTTAATGTATTGTACGTGCTATGACCTAAAGTCTCGCCATTTTTGGTGGAGCGTTCTTGACCTAAAGTCTCACCTTATTGGTGGAGCGTGCTAAGTCTCCTTTGTTCGGAGCAACACTATAAAGTCTCTCCTGTTCAGAGCATCCTTAATAATTCTCGCCATGGTGGAGTGACTAATAATTCTTCGCCAAGTCGGCGGAGTGACTAATAATTCTTTGCCTAGGTGGCGGAGTGACTTCAAGTCTCCCATGTTCGGAGCAACATTATAAAGTCTCCCTTGTTCGGAGCGGCCTTGACTTATTATTGACCACGGGTGTTTGACTACCAGACATAAACTATTTTAGCAGTGGGTTGTAAACACACAGGTTGCAAGTCTCTTATGGCGGGACTTGCAACTGAGTGGATTTACGATGCCTTTGCTGTGTGATCATTTTCTATATACTTTACTTGTTAAACAAACTCTATGAACTCACCAACCTCGTGTTGACACTTTAGCATGTATTTTCAGGTTTTAACCAATGGCACGCTACAGGAGGTTTTGGCAGGGCATGGCATGGTCATAGAAGACTCTGATTTTTTTTATATGGGGACCGTTTTAAACTATTTTAAGGGCCTACTTCCGCACTACTTTTAACGATGTAAATTCAACATTTTTGATTAAACGATTTTATTCTAAATGATTGAAGTGAAAACCATTTTTGAACTTGTGTTGTAATACCAATTGAGTTACACCCCAGCTACACGTATGCTTCCGCTGGACCCGATTTTGGGGGTGTGACAGATTGGTATCAGAGCTCTGGCTATAGCGAACTAAGTGTTTTTAAAACCTAGACTATAGCCACTTTTACGAAAAACTTAACCCTATGACCGTCACGTGCCTGCCTGCCAAGCTGAAGCCTCACTTGTAGTTTGTTGCTGACTTAGGTGATGAGATTTGTGTCTCATTATCTGGTACATTATGTTCATCTATTCTAGTTGATTACTATAATTGTCTTTCATATAAGCATGTTCACGTATCATATATGTCACTGCGTTATGTCTTTCCTTGCATAGTTTCATCATTCGACCTCGAGTTTGGTCACCTGCCTTAGTCTTTCTGAACGTCTTGGTATTTGTGAAGGACATAGTCTTAGTATAACTGAGCTGAGTATTTCAAAATTCATGGAACCTCGGTGGAATATAGACTAGTCACCTATATTCAACCCGGGATAGTGGGACATAGGCTGACTACCTATATCCGACTCAGAAATGAATTTTGCAACACTGAGAATGGTTATAATAAAATTCTGTCTGGATTGAATCCTCTACTCAATTTCCAAATGCTTCATTTATGTGTGTGTATACCCTCGTTGTCAGAACGCTTATACTTTTCATCACCTTGTGAACCGCCGCCTGAAAGCACGTCAACTGGTCATTTCATCTCATGAATTTTCACCTTTATAACACTTCAGAGACCAACGTTAACTGAACTTCGGGACGAAGTTCCCTTAAGGGGTAGAGACTGTCACAACTCGTAAATTCTGGTCTTTTCCCGAACTTTCAACATTTACTATTCATCGATCACTATTTATCATTTTACTATTCATCTTTTTCGGAGTCAGTTTGTGATTCTGAGAAGCGTTCAAAAATTTTACTATTCATAAAACACTATTCACCTCCGGAGAAAATTTGTCGTTTATGCGTGAGTTGCGTCATTTCTGTATACGTACGGTTATCTACCTAATAAACGTTATCTTATGAGCTATTATTTTTAATAATTAATCCGATAATCCCAACTATGGTCCTAACATATTTTTATACTCATAATAATAATATAAAAATTATATTATTAATTTACTCGGTGTTTTCAAATCAACTGTTACGTTTTCCGGTCGAAGCTTATAACTCCGTCGGTTTGCGATATTTCAACCCAATAATTATTTTAACACCCGATTCTCATCAGGAATATAATTTTATAATTTTTACAACGACGTCACATTTTATTTGGTACCGTTAAAATTCATTTCTAGCAAACTCGGTACCCGGTATCACCTAAAACTACATAATATCTACCTAAAGTCTTAAAATTACTTACATACACAACCTCCCACCATTCCAATCATCTTACATCATGAAAATATACACTAACTCTCATTAATGTTAGTCCTTTATGTCTAGACCAAAATAATACATCAAGACTTTTAGATATTTTCATTCATTTTGCACATGTACTAAAAAGATAAACTAGCAAAAGCTCTCATTTTTTTCCTTCTCTCTACAAAATTCAGCCAAGGCAAGAACACAAGAAGAAACCATAACTTTTCCAAGATCAAGTGTTAAACTTGTCCCTTTAGTTGTTCTTGTTTGAGTTTTGTAATAAAAACTCAAGGTTTATTTGGTTTTACTCATCCAAGCTCTATAATCTTTCTATGTAAGTTGTCAAACTCTTGTTCATAATTTCTCCATGTTATTTTTATGGTCATATGATTTCCATTCAAGATCTACATGCATATGTTAGTAACTTTGAAACTAGGAAAATGATTTTTGAAACTACATATTGACCTACTGTCCCTATTTTTGAAACATGGGAAAATCAGTGGATGATGGGTAATTTTTGATCAAAGATTTAGAAAATACTTTCAAAAACGAAGCCGTGGGCGAAAGAACAGATTAAAACGAGTTAATAACGAAGGAGATATGATTTTCCGAATTTAACGACGAAAACTATTTTCTGAAAAACTGCATGCTGTTTGACAGTTTTCGACGGGCAAATAGAGGCGTTAAACGTAACCTAGAGGAGCCGAGCTATCGAAAATATATTAGTATATACTAAAACGAATCCGTGGATATAAAGAACGAGGAAAATGAACTTAATACGACCAAGTTATACATGTTTTAAAATCATCAAAACTATATATATATTTAGTCACTACTAGAAATAATATAACTACGTACTAAATGAGATATTTTCTAGATTTCTTATTCAAGGAGTTTATTTTTAACTAACGAAATACGTACGACCTAAGGTTTATTTATGCGACTACTAGACGATATCTTAAGGTTTTCAAAACGAGGAATATAACACTAACGTTTTTATATACGATATATTACGACAAGTTTTTATTATTCTTGTTGGACTTATTTTTCCTAAGTATGGAAAATACTTTACTTTGACAATAACAAGTATTTTCAAGTTACGAGTGGTATAGGTATCATGTGCATGTGCATTCATTACATCCTTTCATGATCTAAGTAGATCACTATCATTCATATTAGGTTGCGGTTAGAGATCGAACCTCATTTCTGTGTATCCACTTCTGTCATAGCAGCTATTCGCACCAGGTGAGTCATAGCCCCACTTTTACTCTTTAGTACTTGTTTTAAACTCTTTGGGGGAGATACATGCTTAAACTGTTTACTCTTAATTGAACTTAAATTACTATTTGACCTTATAACTTGTTTTGAACTTTTGAACTTGACTTGAACTTTTGAACTTAATGTATTGTACGTGCTATGACCTAAAGTCTCGCCATTTTTGGTGGAGCGTTCTTGACCTAAAGTCTCACCTTATTGGTGGAGCGTGCTAAGTCTCCTTTGTTCGGAGCAACACTATAAAGTCTCTCCTGTTCAGAGCATCCTTAATAATTCTCGCCATGGTGGAGTGACTAATAATTCTTCGCCAAGTCGGCGGAGTGACTAATAATTCTTTGCCTAGGTGGCGGAGTGACTTCAAGTCTCCCATGTTCGGAGCAACATTATAAAGTCTCCCTTGTTCGGAGCGGCCTTGACTTATTATTGACCACGGGTGTTTGACTACCAGACATAAACTATTTTAGCAGTGGGTTGTAAACACACAGGTTGCAAGTCTCTTATGGCGGGACTTGCAACTGAGTGGATTTACGATGCCTTTGCTGTGTGATCATTTTCTATATACTTTACTTGTTAAACAAACTCTATGAACTCACCAACCTCGTGTTGACACTTTAGCATGTATTTTCAGGTTTTAACCAATGGCACGCTACAGGAGGTTTTGGCAGGGCATGGCATGGTCATAGAAGACTCTGATTTTTTTTTATATGGGGACCGTTTTAAACTATTTTAAGGGCCTACTTCCGCACTACTTTTAACGATGTAAATTCAACATTTTTGATTAAACGATTTTATTCTAAATGATTGAAGTGAAAACCATTTTTGAACTTGTGTTGTAATACCAATTGAGTTACACCCCAGCTACACGTATGCTTCCGCTGGACCCGATTTTGGGGGTGTGACAGATTGGTATCAGAGCTCTGGCTATAGCGAACTAAGTGTTTTTAAAACCTAGACTATAGCCACTTTTACGAAAAACTTAACCCTATGACCGTCACGTGCCTGCCTGCCAAGCTGAAGCCTCACTTGTAGTTTGTTGCTGACTTAGGTGATGAGATTTGTGTCTCATTATCTGGTACATTATGTTCATCTATTCTAGTTGATTACTATAATTGTCTTTCATATAAGCATGTTCACGTATCATATATGTCACTGCGTTATGTCTTTCCTTGCATAGTTTCATCATTCGACCTCGAGTTTGGTCACCTGCCTTAGTCTTTCTGAACGTCTTGGTATTTGTGAAGGACATAGTCTTAGTATAACTGAGCTGAGTATTTCAAAATTCATGGAACCTCGGTGGAATATAGACTAGTCACCTATATTCAACCCGGGATAGTGGGACATAGGCTGACTACCTATATCCGACTCAGAAATGAATTTTGCAACACTGAGAATGGTTATAATAAAATTCTGTCTGGATTGAATCCTCTACTCAATTTCCAAATGCTTCATTTATGTGTGTGTATACCCTCGTTGTCAGAACGCTTATACTTTTCATCACCTTGTGAACCGCCGCCTGAAAGCACGTCAACTGGTCATTTCATCTCATGAATTTTCACCTTTATAACACTTCAGAGACCAACGTTAACTGAACTTCGGGACGAAGTTCCCTTAAGGGGTAGAGACTGTCACAACTCGTAAATTCTGGTCTTTTCCCGAACTTTCAACATTTACTATTCATCGGTTACTATTCATCGATCACTATTCATCATTTTACTATTCATCTTTTTCGGAGTCAGTTTGTGATTCTGAGAAGCGTTCAAAAATTTTACTATTCATAAAACACTATTCACCTCCGGAGAAAATTTGTCATTTATGCGTGAGTTGCGTCATTTCTGTATACGTACGGTTATCTACCTAATAAACGTTATCTTATGAGCTATTATTTTTAATAATTAATCCGATAATCCCAACTATGGTCCTAACATATTTTTATACTCATAATAATAATATAAAAATTATATTATTAATTTACTCGGTGTTTTCAAATCAACTGTTACATTTTCCGGTCGAAGCTTATAACTCCGTCGGTTTGCGATATTTCAACCCAATAATTATTTTAACACCCGATTCTCATCAGGAATATAATTTTATAATTTTTACAACGACGTCACATTTTATTTGGTACCGTTAAAATTCATTTCTAGCAAACTCGGTACCCGGTATCACCTAAAACTACATAATATCTACCTAAAGTCTTAAAATTACTTACATACACAACCTCCCACCATTCCAATCATCTTACATCTTGAAAATATACACTAACTCTCATTAATGTTAGTCCTTTATGTCTAGACCAAAATAATACATCAAGACTTTTAGATATTTTCATTCATTTTGCACATGTACTAAAAAGATAAACTAGCAAAAGCTCTCATTTTTTTCCTTCTCTCTACAAAATTCAGCCAAGGCAAGAACACAAGAAGAAACCATAACTTTTCCAAGATCAAGTGTTAAACTTGTCCCTTTAGTTGTTCTTGTTTGAGTTTTGTAATAAAAACTCAAGGTTTCTTTGGTTTTACTCATCCAAGCTCTATAATCTTTCTATGTAAGTTGTCAAACTCTTGTTCATAATTTCTCCATGTTATTTTTATGGTCATATGATTTCCATTCAAGATCTACATGCATATGTTAGTTATACCACTCATTTATATATATATCTAACTTTTGAACTCTAGAAATGGATTATAGTTAGATCCTTGTTAGATCCACTTGATTTATGATGTTTAGGAACCCATGACACCCTAAGAAGGTGTATGGTAAGATTAGACTAGATTTGTGGTGATTGAAAGTGGTTTGGTTGAAGTTGAAACAAGTTTGAAACTAGGAAAATGATTTTTGAAACTAAATATTGACCTACTGTCCCTATTTTTGAAACGTGGGAAAATCAGTGGATGATGGGTAATTTTTGATCAAAGATTTAGAAAATACTTTCAAAAACGAAGCCGTGGGCGAAAGAACAGATTAAAACGAGTTAATAACGAAGGAGATATGATTTTCCGAATTTAACGACGAAAACTATTTTCTGAAAAACTGCATGCTGTTTGACAGTTTTCGACGGGCAAATAGAGGCGTTAAACGTAACCTAGAGGAGCCGAGCTATCGAAAATATATTAGTATATACTAAAACGAATCCGTGGATATAAAGAACGAGGAAAATGAACTTAATACGACCAAGTTATACATGTTTTAAAATCGTCAAAACTATATATATATTTAGTCACTACTAGAAATAATATAACTACGTACTAAATGAGATATTTTCTAGATTTCTTATTCAAGGAGTTTATTTTTAACTAACGAAATACGTACGACCTAAGGTTTATTTATGCGACTACTAGACGATATCTTAAGGTTTTCAAAACGAGGAATATAACACTAACGTTTTTATATACGATATATTACGACAAGTTTTTATTATTCTTGTTGGACTTATTTTTCCTAAGTATGGAAAATACTTTACTTTGACAATAACAAGTATTTTCAAGTTACGAGTGGTATAGGTATCATGTGCATGTGCATTCATTACATCCTTTCATGATCTAAGTAGATCACTATCATTCATATTAGGTTGCGGTTAGAGATCGAACCTCATTTCTGTGTATCCACTTCTGTCATAGCAGCTATTCGCACCAGGTGAGTCATAGCCCCACTTTTACTCTTTAGTACTTGTTTTAAACTCTTTGGGGGAGATACATGCTTAAACTGTTTACTCTTAATTGAACTTAAATTACTATTTGACCTTATAACTTGTTTTGAACTTTTGAACTTGACTTGAACTTTTGAACTTAATGTATTGTACGTGCTATGACCTAAAGTCTCGCCATTTTTGGTGGAGCGTTCTTGACCTAAAGTCTCACCTTATTGGTGGAGCGTGCTAAGTCTCCTTTGTTCGGAGCAACACTATAAAGTCTCTCCTGTTCAGAGCATCCTTAATAATTCTCGCCATGGTGGAGTGACTAATAATTCTTCGCCAAGTCGGCGGAGTGACTAATAATTCTTTGCCTAGGTGGCGGAGTGACTTCAAGTCTCCCATGTTCGGAGCAACATTATAAAGTCTCCCTTGTTCGGAGCGGCCTTGACTTATTATTGACCACGGGTGTTTGACTACCAGACATAAACTATTTTAGCAGTGGGTTGTAAACACACAGGTTGCAAGTCTCTTATGGCGGGACTTGCAACTGAGTGGATTTACGATGCCTTTGCTGTGTGATCATTTTCTATATACTTTACTTGTTAAACAAACTCTATGAACTCACCAACCTCGTGTTGACACTTTAGCATGTATTTTCAGGTTTTAACCAATGGCACGCTACAGGAGGTTTTGGCAGGGCATGGCATGGTCATAGAAGACTCTGATTTTTTTTTATATGGGGACCGTTTTAAACTATTTTAAGGGCCTACTTCCGCACTACTTTTAACGATGTAAATTCAACATTTTTGATTAAACGATTTTATTCTAAATGATTGAAGTGAAAACCATTTTTGAACTTGTGTTGTAATACCAATTGAGTTACACCCCAGCTACACGTATGCTTCCGCTGGACCCGATTTTGGGGGTGTGACAGATTGGTATCAGAGCTCTGGCTATAGCGAACTAAGTGTTTTTAAAACCTAGACTATAGCCACTTTTACGAAAAACTTAACCCTATGACCGTCACGTGCCTGCCTGCCAAGCTGAAGCCTCACTTGTAGTTTGTTGCTGACTTAGGTGATGAGATTTGTGTCTCATTATCTGGTACATTATGTTCATCTATTCTAGTTGATTACTATAATTGTCTTTCATATAAGCATGTTCACGTATCATATATGTCACTGCGTTATGTCTTTCCTTGCATAGTTTCATCATTCGACCTCGAGTTTGGTCACCTGCCTTAGTCTTTCTGAACGTCTTGGTATTTGTGAAGGACATAGTCTTAGTATAACTGAGCTGAGTATTTCAAAATTCATGGAACCTCGGTGGAATATAGACTAGTCACCTATATTCAACCCGGGATAGTGGGACATAGGCTGACTACCTATATCCGACTCAGAAATGAATTTTGCAACACTGAGAATGGTTATAATAAAATTCTGTCTGGATTGAATCCTCTACTCAATTTCCAAATGCTTCATTTATGTGTGTGTATACCCTCGTTGTCAGAACGCTTATACTTTTCATCACCTTGTGAACCGCCGCCTGAAAGCACGTCAACTGGTCATTTCATCTCATGAATTTTCACCTTTATAACACTTCAGAGACCAACGTTAACTGAACTTCGGGACGAAGTTCCCTTAAGGGGTAGAGACTGTCACAACTCGTAAATTCTGGTCTTTTCCCGAACTTTCAACATTTATTATTCATCGGTTACTATTCATCGATCACTATTCATCATTTTACTATTCATCTTTTTCGGAGTCAGTTTGTGATTCTGAGAAGCGTTCAAAAATTTTACTATTCATAAAACACTATTCACCTCCGGAGAAAATTTGTCGTTTATGCGTGAGTTGCGTCATTTCTGTATACGTACGGTTATCTACCTAATAAACGTTATCTTATGAGCTATTATTTTTAATAATTAATCCGATAATCCCAACTATGGTCCTAACATATTTTTATACTCATAATAATAATATAAAAATTATATTATTAATTTACTCGGTGTTTTCAAATCAATTGTTACGTTTTCCGGTCGAAGCTTATAACTCCGTCGGTTTGCGATATTTCAACCCAATAATTATTTTAACACCCGATTCTCATCAGGAATATAATTTTATAATTTTTACAACGACGTCACATTTTATTTGGTACCGTTAAAATTCATTTCTAGCAAACTCGGTACCCGGTATCACCTAAAACTACATAATATCTACCTAAAGTCTTAAAATTACTTACATACACAACCTCCCACCATTCCAATCATCTTACATCATGAAAATATACACTAACTCTCATTAATGTTAGTCCTTTATGTCTAGACCAAAATAATACATCAAGACTTTTAGATATTTTCATTCATTTTGCACATGTACTAAAAAGATAAACTAGCAAAAGCTCTCATTTTTTTCCTTCTCTCTACAAAATTCAGCCAAGGTAAGAACACAAGAAGAAACCATAACTTTTCCAAGATCAAGTGTTAAACTTGTCCCTTTAGTTGTTCTTGTTTGAGTTTTGTAATAAAAACTCAAGGTTTATTTGGTTTTACTCATCCAAGCTCTATAATCTTTCTATGTAAGTTGTCAAACTCTTGTTCATAATTTCTCCATGTTATTTTTATGGTCATATGATTTCCATTCAAGATCTACATGCATATGTTAGTTATACCACTCATTTATATATATATCTAACTTTTGAACTCTAGAAATGGATTATAGTTAGATCCTTGTTAGATCCACTTGATTTATGATGTTTAGGAACCCATGACACCCTAAGAAGGTGTATGGTAAGATTAGACTAGATTTGTGGTGATTGAAAGTGGTTTGGTTGAAGTTGAAACAAGTTTGAAACTAGGAAAATGATTTTTGAAACTACATATTGACCTACTGTCCCTATTTTTGAAACGTGGGAAAATCAGTGGATGATGGGTAATTTTTGATCAAAGATTTAGAAAATACTTTCAAAAACGAAGCCGTGGGCGAAAGAACAGATTAAAACGAGTTAATAACGAAGGAGATATGATTTTCCGAATTTAACGACGAAAACTATTTTCTGAAAAACTGCATGCTGTTTGACAGTTTTCGACGGGCAAATAGAGGCGTTAAACGTAACCTAGAGGAGCCGAGCTATCGAAAATATATTAGTATATACTAAAACGAATCCGTGGATATAAAGAACGAGGAAAATGAACTTAATACGACCAAGTTATACATGTTTTAAAATCGTCAAAACTATATATATATTTAGTCACTACTAGAAATAATATAACTACGTACTAAATGAGATATTTTCTAGATTTCTTATTCAAGGAGTTTATTTTTAACTAACGAAATACGTACGACCTAAGGTTTATTTATGCGACTACTAGACGATATCTTAAGGTTTTCAAAACGAGGAATATAACACTAACGTTTTTATATACGATATATTACGACAAGTTTTTATTATTCTTGTTGGACTTATTTTTCCTAAGTATGGAAAATACTTTACTTTGACAATAACAAGTATTTTCAAGTTACGAGTGGTATAGGTATCATGTGCATTCATTACATTCTTTCATGATCTAAGTAGATCACTATCATTCATATTAGGTTGCGGTTAGAGATCGAACCCCATTTCTGTGTATCCACTTCTGTCATCGTAGCTATTCGCACCAGGTGAGTCATAGCCTCACTTTTACTCTTTAGTACTTGTTTTAAACTCTTTGGGGGAGATACATGCTTAAACTGTTTACTCTTAATTGAACTTAAATTACTATTTGACCTTATAACTTGTTTTGAACTTTTGAACTTGACTTGAATTTTGAACTTGACTTGAACTTTTGAACTTAATGTATTGTACGTGCTATGACCTAAAGTCTCGCCATTTTTGGTGGAGCGTTCTTGACCTAAAGTCTCACCTTATTGGTGGAGCGTGCTAAGTCTCCTTTGTTCGGAGCAACACTATAAAGTCTCTCCTGTTCAGAGCATCCTTAATAATTCTCGCCATGGTGGAGTGACTAATAATTCTTCGCCAAGTCGGCGGAGTGACTAATAATTCTTTGCCGAGGTGGCGGAGTGACTTCAAGTCTCCCATGTTCGGAGCAACATTATAAAGTCTCCCTTGTTCGGAGCAGCCTTGACTTATTATTGACCACGGGTGTTTGACTACCAGACATAAACTATTTTAGCAGTGGGTTGTAAACACACAGGTTGCAAGTCTCTTATGGCGGGACTTGCAACTGAGTGGATTTACGATGCCTTTGCTGTGTGATCATTTTCTATATACTTTACTTGTTAAACAAACTCTATGAACTCACCAACCTCGTGTTGACACTTTAGCATGTATTTTCAGGTTTTAACCAATGGCACGCTACAGGAGGTTTTGGCAGGGCATGGCATGGTCATAGAAGACTCTGATTTTTTTTATATGGGGACCGTTTTAAACTATTTTAAGGGCCTACTTCCGCACTACTTTTAACGATGTAAATTCAACATTTTTGATTAAACGATTTTATTCTAAATGATTGAAGTGAAAACCATTTTTGAACTTGTGTTGTAATACCAATTGAGTTACACCCCAGCTACACGTATGCTTCCGCTGGACCCGATTTTGGGGGTGTGACATAGATGCAAGATATATATATAGGCACTTATTCATATTCTTTACTCCGATCCTAAGTCGCAACATTCGATTATAGGTTGCTCGTAGAAACCTTCACGATTCAACCGTTACATTCATTACTTGCTATCTTACTTAAGGTGAGTTCGTAGCCCCACTTTCTATTGTTTAACTATTTTACAAACCCATGGGGGGAATACATGCTATTATTTTTCTACTCGAACACGATGCTTTCTAATGTATGCTTCCCGACTATGTTTTATTGTCACTAAGTAACGATTGCCATGTTCGAAGTCCCTATATCATGAACCATTAGTCACTACCTTTAGTGAGCGCGAATATTGTGAATAGATCTATTGGGATTGACGGATCCCATTTGTGTTGAACAACGATGAGTTCACACAAATGCACTATATTTGAGATTTAGCGGTATAATGGCAAAAGTACCTTGATAGGGCTTCTATAATGCCAATTTTGTTGGTTCGATGTTAATGTTTTGGTTGCATGAGCTTAGTGAAATAAATAACGATTTTGTTTTCTAACTATGAGTGTGAGTCTATAGCTCACACTACGATTATTGTGTTCAAACGATTTAACTAAACTCTACGAATTCCACTCAACCTTTGTGTTGACCTCTCAAGCATGTATTTCAGGTTCATGACGATCAAGGATGGCACGGAAGGACACGGATACTCAAGAGGGCTATAAATTTTATTATCATTCAAAACTCATTTAAATTGTAAACATGGAACCATCTGGGACCTCATTTTGTAATCTCTGATATTTATATAATTTGAATGATAAATCTTTTAAAACGACTCAATTGGAGTTCGTTTTCTATTATTGTGACTATTGTGCCGTCAAGTAACACCCAGTTCGAATTCCGCTGCATCCATGAATTGGGGGTGTTACAGATTGGTACCAGAGCCATGGTTATAGAGAAACGGGTCTAATTGAGACCTAAACTATAACCACACTACAAACAAAAATATTTTATAGCCTTCCGATCTTCGTGTCTTCCATCCTCTAGACGATTATGGACTTATTAAGCATTTTATGCTACATGAACATATATGTATATTCATATATACACACTAGGCATTTTACACTACACGAACAAATACTAGTATATTTATATATACATTCGAGTTATTTTCAATCATTTTATCTAAACATATCTACACATGCCTATTCTATGGCATTTCGACACAACCACATTCTCCCAACCATGTTCCTACTCCAACATTTTATATCCAAGACATTGTAACTAATTACAATGGTCTTTTCTATTTCCCGTACATTGTATGACACAATGGTCTTAATCATTTCTCAAATGTTTTGAGTCACACAATGGTCTAATCTACTTCCGAGACATTGTGATTTGTGCAAATGGTCTCTGGAATTATTCCATCACCTCATCAATATCATTTCATATGATATCAAAAACCCATCACAATCTATCGATTTCAAAATAGAAATATAAGATTTCTAAAGGACAAACTAATCCATCATCGACAAAAGCTGAACTTTCTCTACATTCATCAAAGTTTTCTTATGAAACCTTCATTATTAAAAGTTCGTGATCCTGGCCAAGTATGTTCTATTTTAGAACTACTTAAAACTTCCTTTCCATACGTACCTACCCTTACTATCTTCTATGCAATGGAATGTGAAAACATAGGTTACAAGTCTTGTATGGGCGGGACTTGCAACTGAAGGGTTTGACATTGCCTTTGTTTAGTGGACAGTTTCCCGAAAGCAACGGACATATCACAAGTATACCTAATTTAGGTATTTGAAAATTTTATCGAACCTTGGCTAAATATAGACTAGTCACCTATATTTAACCTAGGGACAGTGGAATATAGTCTGACTAACTATATTCGACTTAAAATTTTCAAATACTGAGAGTAGTTGTACTAGGGTTATGTTTAGATTGATTTCCTACTTGAACTCGATAAACCACCAGAATTCTTTAAAACGATCTAGAGACACGATAGTGCCTTACCACTCAGCGAAATCTTAACACCTTATTTGTACTACCTAATTTTATTCTTGAAAGTTTTCATTTATGAGATAATCCGAACTACTATCTTGGGATAGTTATCAATTCTTCTCTTCATCCTGTAGAAGTACTATCCTGTTTAGGTCCTAAGGATACCATTCAATCGTAAAATTTTAAAATCTCTTAAGATTTTTAAAGCAAACTCAACATCTATACCTAAGAGTATTAATGTTAAGCATACACTACACACTTTTGTTCGTCAACATATCACATCATTATCTTCACAACCGTTGAAACCACAAGCTCATTAACAGATCTTGATGCATTTTTAAAGCTCAAATCATCCTTAGCTACACCACCCTCATCAGCTTTACAAGATTGAATATTCATTTTGTACTTTTGGAACACCAGTATCATCTCGTAATACCCTACCTTGTAACTCACCGACTAAGTATGAATGTTGTGTAGGATGATTTGTAATTATTTGAATGGATTGGGATGCCTTTTCATTTAAATAAAGACATTGTAAATCACTAAACCATAAGTTTATATTTCCTTATCTACATTGTTTGGGATGCCTCTCTATGTAAATAAAGAATTATAAACAAGTGGACTTATTTGTATCCGAAATAACATAAGTATGAAGTCAATAAACACTAGGTACAACAACCGATTACCTACTAGGCTATGATTGCAATTACTATCTCAATTCCTATTAATATTCGACTTCTATATCAATTTCCTTTGATATTCGACTATTACCATACCTTTCCTACATAAAAGTAAGCCTCATCCTACACCATACACTGAAATGACAAATCAAATTACATCACAGGTAATCCCAGACTTTAGTCCTCATAAATAACCACACCTTTTCATCGACACCACTCCAACATATGACACACAAAGAACTTCGGGACGAAGTTCCCCGTAAGGGGTAGAGACTGTAACAATTCGCATTTTCAGGTTAATTACTTTTCCCAGCAGGTCACCCAAGCCAGTACTACTCTCACATGAGCACGCTTAACCGTATGGGCGATTAACCGTTAGACCACAAAACGCGTTTCTAAGACGATTTGAGTTTTCAACTTATTAGAAAAAGTCAACATATTTTTCCCTCCTCCTTTGACCAAAAATCATTCCTTGATTTTATAAGTCATTCCTTGATTTTTAGGCTTACGGTTTGATGTCTAAAAGACATTTAATACCAACCGACACTAGACTGAGCCCAGTCTAGACATTATAAGTCATTTTAAATCATTTATATCCTATTAGAAAAGTAACATTTTACTTTTCTCAATTTTACGCAATATTCGTATGTTTTACGTATTACGCGTTTTAGACCCGTGTTTCCAGTTTTTAGCAGGGTTTTAGCACCCGATAGAACCTACCACTCATTTTATATTTTATTATGGAGTATTTTGACAAGTTTAACCATTCTTCCAAGTTTCGTATTTTTACGATACCCGGTTTTACGTTTCGTGACTTAACAACTTACGGTTAGCAACTTACGGAGTCAAAACTAGCTACATACTTAGGATAATATCATCCAAGGACCAAAACTTGCTCCCTAAGTCTTTCAAACCGCCATAGGGGGGGGGGGAGTCATCCCATAGGTGGCTTCATCTCATGAAATTACCCTTAGATCATCACTTAATTACAACTTGGTCACCAACTTGAAACACTTTCCTAGTAAGCTTCCTAACCTCCTCAAAAACCATATAAATACCCCCTCCCCCTCCTATTTCGTCCACAAACACATAACACAAACCATCATCTCATCCTTAGCTCATTTACTTCCAATTTTATCCAAGAGATCAAGAGCATAACAACACATAAACACTAGTTTGGTTTTGATTCATCAAACTACTTCCAATCTTTAGAACCTTGGTGATTTCTCTTGAGTTTGAATCCACTCAAGTCACCTCAACTTTCATCATCCATCTTTCAAGATTACAAGGGTAGAAAGATTGCATGAAGTGAAGTGGGTTGAAGCAAGTCTATCAAAGTCCTATCCTTACATGTTAACTTTCCTTTCTTTGTTGAAAGCCAAAAGTTGTAAGCCAAACCCTAACATGATTCTTGTTAATTAATCATGTTCATGTTATTTTCATATTATTCTTGCTATATATTGTCTTGTATGCATGTCCATGATGTATAAAAGTGAGTAAAACATGTTGTTGTAATCAATTGTTAAGATAAGTTACTAAAACAAGTAAACTAGTGACTTTCTTGGTAAGACCTGATCAAAATGGTAAAAATATGATATTTGATCATTACATATTACAGTAGAGGACTTAACAAGGAAACCGTAGCAACTTGAACCACCCAAAACGAGTATACGAGTCAAAAGTTACGCCCATTTGAAGTTACCAAAACTTTGCGGCAAACTGCCAAATACCATTCTGATCAAATTTGGGTTTTGAAAGTCACACTTCTGGTCCGATTCATCAAAAAGTTAAAACACAAAAGTTGTCCGGAACGACGTTTTCGTTCAGGAACAAAGAAGCTCGAGCCCTAAAAACGCTTTCCGAGTGATAAAATTCTTCAAATTCTAAACAGCCCATTTTTAGGCGAAAGTCACTAGATTATGGTTATACTTTAAAAGGAACAAGAGGTCTTATGACCTATAATCAAGACCACAACCATGGCTAGAGCCAAGGTTGTGTCTCATGACCTTGGAACAAGGACCAAAGGTCATGGCTAGGCCATGACGAAATGACCAAGTAAACTTACATAGGCGTAAACATGAAACAAGGAATTGGCGATATATTGAACAAGCAATTTGGATCTACTTCACTTAAAAAGGAACCATGAGATATTACAAAGAGAAAATGGTCATACAAGACTTATGAAACTACCCCTAATAACAATCTTCATGTACAAATAAACTTTCCTAAGTTTATTCAAATATCGGACATGTAACTTTTCGGATCAAAACTTATATCTATATATTTCATCAACTACTACAATAGTAGGGAGCCTCATGTGAGGAGTTCATTATGTAAGCCGTCGAGTTGAGTTGTGGATTTACGAATTAAAGTGTCCTGGCTCCTCGAACGCTTACTAACATGACTTCTGAATTATGTCGGCCCGAACGGTAGTAAACGATATATATAAAACATACATGTTTCATAAATCTTTTCTTTCAAAGACTTACATTATACATCATACCACATCATGGACTAGATGCAAGATATATATATATAGGCACTTATTCATATTCTTTACTCCGATCCTAAGTCGCAACATTCGATTATAGGTTGCTCGTAGAAACCTTCACGATTCAACCGTTACATTCATTACTTGCTATCTTACTTAAGGTGAGTTCGTAGCCCCACTTTCTATTGTTTAACTATTTTACAAACCCATGGGGGGAATACATGCTATTATTTTTCTACTCGAACACGATGCTTTCTAATGTATGCTTCCCGACTATGTTTTATTGTCACTAAGTAACGATTGCCATGTTCGAAGTCCCTATATCATGAACCATTAGTCACTACCTTTAGTGAGCGCGAATATTGTGAATAGATCTATTGGGATTGACGGATCCCATTTGTGTTGAACAACGATGAGTTCACACAAATGCACTATATTTGAGATTTAGCGGTATAATGGCAAAAGTACCTTGATAGGGCTTCTATAATGCCAATTTTGTTGGTTCGATGTTAATGTTTTGGTTGCATGAGCTTAGTGAAATAAATAACGATTTTGTTTTCTAACTATGAGTGTGAGTCTATAGCTCACACTACGATTATTGTGTTCAAACGATTTAACTAAACTCTACGAATTCCACTCAACCTTTGTGTTGACCTCTCAAGCATGTATTTCAGGTTCATGACGATCAAGGATGGCACGGAAGGACACGGATACTCAAGAGGGCTATAAATTTTATTATCATTCAAAACTCATTTAAATTGTAAACATGGAACCATCTGGGACCTCATTTTGTAATCTCTGATATTTATATAATTTGAATGATAAATCTTTTAAAACGACTCAATTGGAGTTCGTTTTCTATTATTGTGACTATTGTGCCGTCAAGTAACACCCAGTTCGAATTCCGCTGCATCCATGAATTGGGGGTGTTACAAGTTCATAGCCCCATTTTCCATTACTTAATTGTTTTACAAACCCTTGGGGGGAATACATGCTATTTTTAACCGAGCACAATGTTTTTAAATTGTATGCTTGCCTCATTGTTTTATTATCACTAAGTATCATCTTTGCCAAACCGAGATCCCTTATTATGAACCATTTAATCACTAGAAATAGTGAGCGCGAATATTGTGAATAGGCCTATTGGGATTGACGAATCCCATTTGTATTGACTAAGTTCAAATAAATGCATTAATATTTGAGACATTAGGTATGACGTCAAAGTACCTACCGGGATAACTCCGCCGATTGATATTGGTACCCGTTAACGTTTTGGTGTCATAAGCTTAGTATTTGATAATAACTGTTCCGGGCGTATAACAACGTGGCCCATCTTTGTTTTCCAACCATTGGTGTGAGCCTATAACTCACACTACCAACACATTGTGTTCAAACATTAAACAAACTCTATGAATATCACTCAACCTTTGTGTTGACCTCTCAAGCATGTATTTCAGGTTCATGACGATCAAGGATGGCACGGAAGGGCACAGATACTCAAGAGGGCTATAAATTTTATTATCATTCAAAAACTCATTTAATGTAAATTGTAAACATGGAACCATTTGGGACCTCATTTTGTAATCTCTGATATTTATACAATTTGAATGATAAATCTTTTAAAACGACTCAATTGGAGTTCGTTTTCTATCATTGTGACTATTGTGCCGTCGAGTAACACCCAGTTTGAATTCCGCTGCATCCATGAATTGGGGGTGTTACATATATTAAATGCATTGACCATTGTTAAACATTGGGCACACAACAGTCTTTCATGGGATACCCAACCGGTGGTTCATGTACCAAAGTGTATCAATTCCCCACGGTCCTCTACATATAGCCGCTCCTCATACCACAATGACACACACATACAACTTTTTTCTAAAGCAAAACAACAATGGCTCCACTACCACTTTTCGATGAACTTGCTCATGCTTATGGTTCCACCTTGTTGGAACGCCAGCTAGATTTGTATCTTGAGAGGTCTTCTGCCAAAGACAAGGATCTGGAGCGTGATATCACGAAAGTCTGCATGAAGTTATCTGAGTCCATCAAAGAAGCCCAAGCTTTTCTGAAGGAAGTCGATGTCTTGAAGGGTAGGTTCGAGGCTGTGGAGACTGCAAAGTTCCTTAGGCAGCGTCAGTATAAGGATCTCCTTCGACTGATGGCTTTGATGATTTCTATGAAGGAGACTGAGTTGAGCATGCGTGAGAAAGATATATTTGCTGAGAAGCTGAAGGGATGGTTGCCATTCTAAGTCTCTGGGTGATGCTCTTGGAAGTCTCTGGCTGGATTTCGTATTTGGTTTATGTTTAACATGTTTCTTGTTTATGTTTATCATTATCATGTTTCTGGTTTATGTTGATTTGGACATTGGACTCTTAAATTTTTTAATCTAATGTTTATGGTTTATGTTAATCATTTTTTGCTCTATGCTTTATGTTTATCATTTTTTGGTCTATGGTTTATGTTTATCGTTATTCTTTTTTGATTAAGTTTGGTTATGCTACTCTCCCTAAATTCCTTTTTAAAAACTGCATATGTTATTTGTATTAAATCTGCAGGTTTATGTATAGGGATCATTCTTATTTTTTATGCGCTATTAAAACTGCATATGTTACATGAATGGAGTTTAAAATTTATAATATATAATTAACGATTTTTTGTTTAATATTGATTATGTTTGATTAAGCTAGTCTCCCTAAATTCCTTTTTAAAAGCTGCATATATTATTTTTATAAAATCTGGTTTATGTTTATCATTTATCTTTTTTATACTCTATGATGGTGTTACATGAATGGACCTTGCAATTTATAATATATAATTAATGAGTTTTTGTTTAATATTGGTTATGTTTGGTTATGCTAATCTCCCTAAATTCTTTTTTTAAAACTGTATATGTTATTATGTGTATAAAATCTGATAATTTACACATGAATAGTATCAAGTTTGATAATTATTGCGTTGTTATTCTTCAAACTAATATTATTTTAGTTATTGTTTTTTATTATTTATTTATATTTTTAGAAAAAAATTAATCTTAAATGGGATTTTTTTATAATTATAAAATATAAGTTATAAGTATTTTTTTGAATTTTAGGAAGTTAATGGTAATGCATTGTGCCTGGAAGGGTTGATTTATATCCATTGCATAAATAAGAGGTTTAAATTGTAATGTTGGACATCTTCCTAAATACTACATTCCCCATTTATGCATGGGAGAAGATGGAAAGGTTGCATTAACAACCAAACTAAATGTTCTAATGCCATGGTCTAATAACACACCCAAGTACCCATAAGAAAATCAAACTTGTCAACTATCCAAATTTGGATCTGAACGCACACCAAAAAGTTTTAATTAAAAAAAATACTTCTACAACTTTTTATCGTGAATCCTTTTCGTGGTAGTCTAAGATAACCTAAACTCAACTTTTCCAGAAGGGCTAACCTAAATATCACTTTTTCACCCACAATTCACTATCAAACTTTTACCCAAATTCTGTCCCGGTTTAACAGCTTTGACACCTTATCAAAGAAAAATCAAAAGACTAACTTCCCAACCTTGGAAAGCTCTTTCATTAAACTTCAATTTAGACTAAAAATTCGTGATCTAACTCATCTCCTACTATTTTATCTCGTCGTATCTTTACAGCCCTTCAAAGCTGTCTCAAATTAACTCAATGTTTAACACGTTTTATCACCAAACCAACTTCACTAATCATCATACCATTAACATCTAATGATCCTACCATGTTTAACATCATTATTTTCCAGAATTTTATAAACCCTAAATCCATCATAATTTATATTACATGAATTAGATCAATAACTAATTAATTGAATGAAAACTAGTATCGAAAATATACCTTGATCTTGATTTTAGCTTCAAAAACAAAACCCTATTTTTTTTCTTCTTCTCATTAGCTTGGTCGATCATAATTTGCAGGAAAAGAGGGTTACGGGTCGTTGGTTAGGGATATATGGGTTGGGGGTTGGGCTTGTTTGGCTGGACTAGGATTCCTTAGGCTAGAAATTGTATTTGGGCTCAAATTGAGTTTCCTTTTCTCCTACAAACCCCTTAGCCGATTTTTATATATCATATACATATATTTTATATTTTTTTTTTATTAAATTTAGTTATTACACTCAAAACCTTATACTTTTCATATTTTATAAACTCCCAAAACAAAACCTAACGTCTTTCGCGATAAACATTAACTTTTACGACAACCGGAAAAACAATCATTTTCAAAACAAAGTTTCCAAAAATAGACTTTCACTCCTTTATGAAATTTAACCACAAAAACAAAACACACATAACTCGCTTACGCTCATTAACTTGAACGAAGACTCGTTACGCAAAATCAAAAAAACACCAAAACTACACAGGTCATTTCTACACCACAAAGGTGATCAAAATGAACTTTCCCAAATTCCAAACTTTCCAAATCACAATAAAACCATTTACGCAAAAGGATTTAGTGCTAAAACTCACCTATATCACTTCAAACACCTAAGACATACCAAACAAACGTCAACCGAGTCAAGACTATCAGTCAAACTGACCTGCTAAAACCACGGTTGTTACAAGATTGCATGGTACCATGAAGTAAGACAATATAAACATGGATCAATATCGATTAGCTAAAACTTGGGAACTAACAAAGGTACCATGAAAACCATATGAAACTCTACTAGGTAATTTCACTACACTCGTTTGCTTCATACTTAAAGCATCAACGATAACAAATTCTTAACTATCTTCTTCTCTAGCATAACTCATTATATACCCTGTTAGAATATAAGTATCATGATAATCATATAAATAGGTAAACACATATGTGGAAGCGTAGGAACATCTATAACATATAAAAGATTAACATAAATTAAATAAGAACATACCTTTAGTGATTCTAGCAAAACAAAAATCAATAAATAATCTTGAACATGTGATGAGCCCTAATTAGGGTTTATATGAATTAGGGATCTATTGATTAACACCTTACCATTTTGTTAATCGATCCAAGATAAAATCAATAGTGTAATTGTATCACGTTCTTGTACACACGTACTAATAACGAATTAAAGTAAATGCTAGTTTTTATAATACACAAAACAATATATTTGTTTTAAGAAAACAAAAAACAAGCGACCAATAAATGCAAACCACCAAACTCATTTGTGTTTTGTTTTGTCAATCATAGTAACCAACATGAAAAGACTTTTTATATTCATACACATGCATGTATATAAAGTATATGTGATCATTGTCGAAAAGTGCAAAGATAGAAAAGCAATAGTTTATTTAATACGGAGTAGATATTAACGTGTACAAGAGCTTGCAAAATAAACCCTTTACCTTGCTTTTATATGATAACAAAACTTAAGGAACAAGTTAAGGGTTCTAGATCTTTCTTGTTCTTTATTTTTATCTATGGTCCTTATCTTTTACATTAGTCAATTTTCATTAATTACTAACGTTCTTTATTTGTTATGTGTAATTAATAATTAAATATAACTTTTTATATTAAATTATTAAACTTTAATTCTTATATGTAAAGTGTGCAATTCCGTGATCTCGAGTTCGATACTAGACATATACTTATTAATATTTATCCACAAACTCTAACAGCTCCCACTTGGATATCTATTAATAATATAATGACATTGGTTAGCGTCTAGCAACACGCCAATGCCCCTAGATCAACTCGAGGGAGGTCTCCTGGAAAAACCTTTAATGATTCATCATTATTATTATTATCCTTTTGTTTCTAATACCACGTTAATAAAGATATGGATCTTAGTCATTCTTTAATTAACAATTCTGTTTCTCGTTGTTTATGATTGAGCAAGATTACCAAAACATCTGAACGTATTACAGATAGACTTTGGGCGTGCGCACGCAAACATCTTGTCAACCCTACGAGGGGCCCAGCAGTATTAAACTTCAAAACAAATTTGAAGGAACAAATTCTTTCTTGACTACTAGAATAACCCATGGACTTTGCAACACTTCACAAAACAACCCTTATAACTCCCTGTTATACGGTGAGCGGTAGATTGCTTTACAAAAATGCACTACATCCATGACACTTATCTGGTATCTCAAGTCCGAGGATAACAAATTCATGATTTACTTATTGACAAGATCCATAAAGTAAAATCATGTAGTTGGGATAAGTCCTATATTCAATTCATTGAATATCATGTCAACGCATCAATATAATTTCAAGTATATTCTAACCATTACTCAGATTTGTCTTAGTTCAATGATATTCCCATATCATTAATCGACAATGGACAATTTAGAATAACATAAGTTATTCACGGATTTAAACATGCAAATATATGACACAATTTATTATTAATGAAAGCAAACGTACTAAGTACTTTAATTCATTATAAATAATAATTTCTTAATGTCCTTTATCCAAATACTAAATAGATCAATGCATGATAATTCTAGTTAATGAATTTTTGTCTCAAGTACTGACTTGTTGACAATTATGCCTCAAGTAATGACAATCATACTTGTTGACAAGGCATTTACTTCAACTAACTTTGATCTATCCAAATTTTGAGAATACTTATTTCAAGAATTCAATAAGCGAAATTCTTGTATATGTACATCCAACTATCTTGATACAGTCACATAATATTTTTCATAAATGATGTGATATCCTCAATCACCAACTTATAACAATCAAACTTTCAAACCTTTTAAAGTTTAAAGTATTTTAATTCTTTAATGTATAATGCAACTATGCTCTTAGTTGAGCACAACTAGTTCATATGGCTATTAATAAGGATAAAATCCTTCAATGACTAGTTATTGAGTGTCATCTCAATTATACCAGCATCATTGTATACAAACAACAATATGCTCTTTTAAATTCCGTAAACTTAATATCCATTGTGTAGTGTTTGATGCCTTCCAATCTTTCAAGATTTATTGTCAGCTAAAATAATTACGCAATAATTTGCCATATTGTTTATACTTAGAATTTAGGAGCAATTCCAGGCTAAGGATTATTTATTCTAAGTCAAGACATATTCCATTAGAATATTCATTACAAAAGTTATATAATAACTTTTAATTGGATTTATTTACTGCACATGTTTATTAAATAATAAACTTTAGTTCCAAGGTTGTATGTTTTATTTTCTAAATCTTTAAATTAAAGTTTCATTCCAAACTAAGACTCCATTTTACTTATATGGAATGTTACCTCTTATATGTTATACAACATATATGATTTAGTAAATCAAACATAATACTCCCACTAGCTTTCAGGAATACTTAAAAATTATCTTATTTTAATTATAAATCAATACATAGATTCAATAATTAAATATAAGAGTAATATCCTAGATGCATGCATTTATCCATTCATGGATTATTGCCCGTTGTATACTTCCAAAGATTTATTTGAATTCATAAACTCCTTTTGATTACTTATCGTCCTCGCTCAAGTAATCATTCAATAAAGAGTTTTTGATATTCATTGTCAAATTTCATATTCATATAAATATGACAATTACCATCTTTGTATCTTTAATGTGCTTAGGAAAGAGTATTCAATCAAAGTTAATTGCTTAAATATGATTAATAATCTTGCCATAAGACACACATTAAAATATGTATACAATTTTGTCCATATAATTTCTACACAAAGATTTAAACCACTAGGGTTATATAATCTTTGAATAAACTCATCTTCATTCTCTAACTATTAAGAATTAAGATAAACCAAATTTTCAAAATTTGATTATCTTTATGAACAGCATCTCAAACATTCATATTATGAGTAGTTTACCCAATTCATTATTTTGATAATACTACATCATATAATCGTCAGTATATTAATTAAATATCTGAGATATCCAAGTGGATCTATGAATGATAATTCCATCATCTTGAGGTTTATCATTTACATGTTAAGCCTCATCATGATTTTAACTAGTGTGGTTTTAGAAGATTATGTATCTTGTAATTTTATCCTTTTAAGATAAAAAACTCTCACTTGCCTCTAGTAATATATAGACTATTTATAAATACTTGGAAATTAGAGCAACAATCCAATTTTCTCTTTTAGGATATTACAAATACACATTGACAGTTCCTGACATGCTTTGTTAATAACCTTCACATGCTTAACAAATTGAGAACTTCAATTTTAAGACTTAATGTGATTCATCACATTTCATAATTCCATAACTCATTATTTTCCACTGTTAGAATATAAGTATCATGACAATCATATAAATAGGTAAACACATATGCGGAAGCGTAGGAAAATCTATAACATATAAAAGATTAACATAAATTAAATAGGAACGTACCTTTAGTGATTCTGGCAAAACAAGAATCAATAAATAATCTTGAACATGTGATAAACCCTAATTAGGGTTTATATGAACTAGGGATCTATTGATTAACTCCTTACCGTTTTGTTAATCGATCCAAGATACAATCAATAGTGTAATTGTACCACGTTCTTGTACACACGTACTAATAACGAATTCAAGTAAATGCTAGTTTTTATAATACACAAAAGAATATATTTGTTTTAAGAAAATAAAAAACAAGCGACTAATAAATGCAAATCACCAAACTCATTTGGGTTTTGTTTTGTCGATCACAGTAACCAACAGGAAAAAACTTTTTATATTCATCCACATGCATGATACACATGCATGTATATAAAGTATCTGTGATCATTGTCGACAAGTGCAAAGATAGAAAAGCAATAGTTTATTTAATACGGAGTAGATAATAACTTGTATAAGAGCTCGCAAAATAAACCATTGACCTTGCTTTTATAGGATAACAAAACTTAGGGAACAAGTTAAGGGTTCTAGATGTTTCTTGTTCTCTATTTTTATCCATAGTCCTTATCTTTGAACATTAGTCAATTTTCATTAATTACTAACGTTCTTTATTTGTTTCGTAGTAAAACTTGGTGACGTGTCTTGTCACCAAGTCAATCTTGACCATGCCATTGCATTTTGGCCAAGCTTAGCTATTACTAAATAAACATAACATGTCTTACGTCCAAGTAGGTTTTTTTTTTTTTTTTTTTTTTTTTTTTTTTTTTTTATTATTATTATTATTATTATTATTATTTATAAACCTTCACTTTTCATTAAAATCATGGAAAATTACATAAAATTGGTGGGGAGTCTAGATACAATCTGCGCTCCCACTCATTTTTGAATATAGAAACTAACTCGATGAAAAATAAAAACACCACTCTTAATATTATTTGAGTGGCTGTTGGCAATGGACTTATTATTATTATTATTATTATTATTATTATTATTATTATTATTATCACTTTATTAAAAACAAATAGGATTTACAAAAAATTAGTGGGGAGCCGAGAGACTAACTGGGCCCCACACCTCTAGCTATCGCAAAGCTAATAATAATAATAATAATATTATTATTATTATTATTATTATTAATTAAATATAATAATAATAATAATAATAATAATAATAATAATAATATTATTATTATTATATTATTATTATTATTAATTAATTAATTAAATATAATAATAATAATAATAATAATAATAATAATAATAATAATAATATTATTATTATTATTATTATTATTATTATTATTATTATTATATGGTACTCGCATTCAAATTCATCCCCGATACTATTACACGCCGGGTCAATTTTCCCGTTGTCATCTTCAACCGGATTTCGGTTAATTAGTTGACTCCTGAAAGGGTCTTTTTCGTCTTCATTTTCATTAAAGATGGCATCTGCCCTATAATTACAATAATATTTAATTGAGTGTTTTAGTTGCTTATGACTTTAAAAAAGTCGCTGATGGATATAAAATGTGAACCAAGACCTTCTTATACTAATTTGACATAACCAAATTTGTGCATATAATTTTTTTTTGCGCGCGCGCATATTCCTTTTTTGACACACAAACTAAGACCAGAACAAAATTAATCTCATAAGATCAAATATCCATTAGCCCAATAAAATACATTCAACTAAAGTTGACCCATGAATACGTTAGATACAATTTCGATGATAATTTGACCCATCGTAGTCAACTAAATGTCTTTACGACAACTTTAAGAACCATCTAAACTAGGCTTACACAACGTTGAACAAATGCAACTCATATAGCATTTCTGAACCATGGATTGATCGGAATAGAAACTTTGGGAGTTTTTCGTTGTAGGTTTTAGAGGGTAAAGAATGCGAATGATTGCATACTCTTTACCTAGTCGGTGGGATATTATCGCGGTTATTCCATAACGCTCACTACAAATGTACAGTAGTATGATCCATTTTCAAAAACTTGTACGACACAAAAAGTCGAGAAGTTACATGACATAGTAAATATATTTAGAATTTAACATCAAACAAGACAATGTATGAACAATATGATGAGTTAACAGCATAGCTAAATACATCAAGAGGAGAAACTCTCGGATCATGAAAAGCCTTGCATCAAGTCTTCTATTTGAGTGAAGCCAAAGCCTTTAGCGACTAGCCTAAAACTCTCGTATCTTGAAAAGCTAAAAAGTTGAGATCTTGTACCAATTAATGAATGACAAGCTATACACCGATAACATACATTTTGTGCTTACCGGCATAAAACATGATGATTCAACAACATAACACTCAATTCAAACTGGCTGAACTCATATAGCAGTTTTGAAACTTTAGGAGTGTTTCGTTGTAGGTTTTAGAGGGTAATGAATGATCATGGATTCATGGTAATGGTTTTTGTATGCTACTCACTACAAATGTACAGTAGTATGATCCATTTTCAAAAACTTGATGTGTATGCTTAGAAGAGAAACTATCTAATATTCAAAAACTTCTTACAAAAACTCAAAATATAGAGCATATATGGGTTGTAAATTGTCATCAACGAAGCCGATAAATCTTGTACTTACACACATACAAGATGATGAGTTAACAACATAGTTAAATACATTAAGGAGAGAAACTCCGGACCCTAAAAACTAAAAAGTTTAGAACTTGTACCAATTGATGATTCTGGATTGGGTAACTAATAATATAGATTATGTATATTACTAGCTACCAATGTCAGAATCGACAACATAGCACTTTTTTAGAAAATCTAAAATATGTTGCCACTGATCTTTCAAGGGTATGCATGTACTTCTCCATTGCTATACAATGATACTTTCCGCTGTATCTTATATCATATACTCTAATGAGGTTGTCTTTTTCGTAGGACAAATGTTGATACATGACCGAAAGAAAATAACTGGATGGAGCTCTTTGCAATTACGCGTTACACAACAACAAGATCATCATCTAGTTTTCGCTGTTGTGAAACATGTAGTTGCAAAGAGAGCTCCACCCAGCTATTTTCTTTCGTCATATATCAACGGTTGTCCAATGAACAAGACAACCTCGTTAATTTGTATGATACAAGATATAGTGAACATAACCAAAATTTCTATCAAAAAGCTTTGTCTTTCCTTTTTCCCCCTTCTATTTTCCCACCAATCATCAATTTATGACTTCTACTCATCCCAAGGAATCCGTACCTTATGCTATTGCTGCACCACCACGCCCTCCTGCAAATAGGCCAAGGAGAACGATGAAGGCGTTCCCTGCAAAGATGGATCTATTCATGTTCAAACATGCATTGTAATCTAGAGAAACACAGAGCAGTAACCTACTGTTTTGGTTTTCACGTAAGGGGATAATAGAATTGAGCCATTGAGCAGCAACTTGGCCAAAATAGTTGTTGCCTGCAATTAAATATTAAACAAAATTATGGAATACATAAAAACTCAAATGATAAAATACAAATGTTTATAAAATAAATAAAATAAAATAAACAAAAAAAACATACGAGGGCATCATTGATTTGTCCCTACAAGGGCAAAATCGATCAGCCGCAACAATTTACTTCCAAGACCACCTATTTCAACAAGAAATCATGATGAAATGTCTTGATGGATTTGGATCTGATGGAGGACGGATGGGTACGATCATACTTGGTAGGTTGTGTTTGTGTAGTGAGTTATTTGATTGTGTTTTCTACTATTTAGTTTGATTGTGTTGTTCTCTAGTCTAACCTGATTGCTTCCAGAAATCATGCCAAGAGATATATGGTTGGCAAGTATATATGGTAAACCCTAGTAACAAATGGTGATGTACTTTTTGTGGAGTCACAGGGTGGCGATCCGTGTGAAATGAGTTGTGATGAAATGTGGACCGTAGGATTTGTTTGTTTGTTGGTGTGTGAATTGGACAAGCTCGCGATCCGTGTGAGGATATACTTTTTATGTTTCTTTTCTCCAAATTAAATGTAAATGCACGTGTTTTAAGAAGTGTTTTTTAATTCATAAGTGACTATTCGTAAATTTCTAGACCATGTGCAACTATAATTTAATAGCTGGGCCCCTTAAGATCTTATTTGGCTTGTAATGTTTTGGTTATCTATGGGGCATTTTCACCTGCTACCTTATTTGGCCAAACTTGATGTTTTGATTCTAGGATAGTACGAGATATTGTGTCTTTTGATCCCTAAACAATTCTGGATCCGCCCTTGCTGTAGCATCGACGTTATATGTATAACCCTTTTTGTCACACAAACTAAGACCATAAACAAAACTAATCTCGTAAGATCTAACATCCATTATCCCAATCAAATACATTCAAGTAAAGTTGACCAATACGTTAGGAACCATTTTGATGGATAATTTGACCTATTGTAGTCAACCGAATGACATTACGACAAGTCTAAGAACAATCTAAACTAGGATTACACAACGTTGAACAAATGCAACTAATATAGCAGTTTGGTTATGGGTTTTGGAGGGTAAAGAATGATCATGGTAACAATTACTGCTGTTGATTGATTGCTTCATGATCCATATTCAAAAACATGTACAACCCAAAAAGTCGGGAAGTTACATGACATAGTAAATATTTTAAGTTAATATCAAAGACAATGTATCAACAATATGCGTACGTCTAGAAGATAAACTATCTAATTATCAAAAACTTCTTACAAGAACACAAAATGTGGAGCTCGTATGATTTGTAAATTGTCATCTACGAAATCGATAAGTCATGTACCTTAAGAAGAGGACTCTGGTACCTTAAGAAACAAAAAAAATTGATAACTTGTAACAACATGTTAGAACCAACAGCATAGCACTTATATCAAACTACTTGAGCCATATGCATCATGGTATATTAGCTATTCAAAGTTTTTCTTTTCGACCAATGTGGGAATTATACATAAAACAAGTTTTCAAAAATAAATATGGCAAAAGTCTACACAAGAACTTTGTTACCCCGATCAACGTATTATTTAGGGAAAATTCTTTTAAAACGTATCATAGTTGTCCAAAAAATCACTTTTGAGTATCGAACTTTTTTTTTCCTTATTAGGTTACTAAACTTTCATTTTTGGCCTCTTTTACGCACTTTGGGACATTTTTGCCCCTCAAATTTTTTGAAATCCTGGGGCAAAAATGTCATAAAAACGTCTCAAAGTGCGTAAAAGAGGCCAAAATTGAAAGTTTAGCACCACAATAACGAAAATTAAAAGTACGTTACTCAAAAGTGATTTTTTTAACAAGTATAGTACGTTTTGAAAGAATTTTCTCTATTATTTATGTTTTGTTAAATTATTGCACCTTTTTTGTAGACACTTTGAGAAAATTGATAGGAAACTCAAGAGTGTCGGTTTCTATATGTTTCGTTACTTTAATTTCTTCACTAAATACATATGTTTGATGTTCAAGGTAAGTTATAAGGGTTTTGGCATCTCTTCTTTTGTATGCATTTTGCTATCTGAGTAAATGTTTTCACAAGTATATGTATCAAAGTTAAGACAATAAAAACATATATCATTATTGATTAGCTAAATCATGAGAACAAACAAAGGTACCATGAAAACCATATGGAACTCTACTAGGTAATTTTACTATGCTTGTTTGCTTGATACTTAAAGCATCAATTTTACTACAAATTGGATACCCAAACCAAAAAATAGGTCCTGATAGTTACACAAATATTTATTTCAGTAAATTTAACTAAGAGTGCTTAAGTATACTTATGACTTAAAAATAAGTTCTTCAAGAGACCTTCATATACCAATTTGACATAACCAAATTGCTTCCACTTTGTGCCTAGGGGCGCAACTTCTAAGGTATCAGAGCTAATAGACGATTCAAAGACAATTAGAAGAACCTACAAATGATGCAAGAAGCAAGAAGACGATGCAAAAAGAATAAGTCAAGCACGAACCATGTCAAAGACAATAATTAAGAAGGATTCTGGAGATACAAATTACAAGAAGACTATTGTAGAGGTCGACTAATCCGTTGGCAACTACAGCTACACCAATTCCATCCATACATCAGATATATCAAAAGCAACAATAACACTTTTGCAGATACCCTCACCAGAGAATGGAAGGATTACTGAAAACAGCTAGACATCAATTACAACAAAAAAGAGACCAACGTATCTCTTTAGAAAAACAACTAGCCACTATCAAACAAGAAGAAGAGAAACTAGCTAATATAGTAGAATATTTATCCCAAAATGATAATTCAGAATCAAACACAGAATCCATACCTTCACCATCAAAACCTTCCACTCCAGTAAAATCAAAACCATCCATTTCAAAAACCCAAACATCATCAGCCAAAGCCGAATTCATAAAAATAGAAGAAGATGTTGAAGAAATAGTTCAGAAATCAAGCATTGGAAAAAAGAAATGGTACGTTATTTTCAATGGACCATTCAGAGGCATTTACACAGATTGGGCACTTGCAAGTCCACACATCATAGGACAAAGTGTCAGTCACAAAAGTTACACTTCACATGAAGAAGCACAGCAAGCATTCAAGGAAGCATACAAGACAGTTACAACAGAAGAAGTTCAGAGATCGAAGAGATTTATCTCTTTAAATCAAGGATTTCAAGAAAGACTACGAGAAGGATCACATAAAATGAATCCAATCGATCTGATCAGAAAAATTCCAACTAAACAAGAAAGAGAAGAAATGAAGAAACCGACGGTCGAGAAATTTCAAAGACTTTGGGATAGTGTCATACACTATAATGAAGTCCAAGCCACCAAGTCATTCTATCCAAGCGACATACCAGTAGGACCAAAAGTAATATTCCTACCAGGAGCAGCACCAACATAAATTCATGAATACTTTGTTCATGGATTAGTAGACACGATTTATACAGACGGAACTAGCATTCGAGAATTTCAACAATTTCCACCAGAAATACAAAGCATCATCAAGGCGTACAATACTCATTTCGCCAGAGGCAGATCATTGTATTTTAAGTTACACTCTAGCTATCCAATTTTCGACATCAACAATCACAAACTCCTAGTGCCATCAATTACGTTAGCAGAATTGGGAGTCAGCGATCCTGATCGTTACCCAGACAAGAAGGAGCAAGATGATTCACCACCAGCAACACCATCCACTAAAAATTTGGTAGATGCTCTTGCCGGAGTATTTTTTGCATCCTCAAGACTAGGAACAGGAACAAAGCAGAAGTCAGGCATTAAACTCAACCATTACAACAAAAGCATGTTGATGTACTCAAACTTCTCCAAGGGAGTGATTGACGACGCAGGATTAAGAACCTTAGAAGATTTTGAACAACCATTTGAAAAATTCACCGGGTCACTCTCGGCTCTACCTGAAGATTTCAAAATTACACTATGTCAAAGATTATACTACGTATCAAAACATATGTGTGATTATTGTTCAAACGCACAAATGCAGGAATGAAGACGAAGACACAAGCAGACAAAAAAGAAAAGATAAAAAATCAAGCATTATTGAAGACATGTGAATGCGCCACCTGCTTATCCACTATCTTTACTTTTTCAACTTTTTCTTTTTTGTGGTGTGATGTAGTTTGTATTTTAGCAATAATGTAAGCCTAATAATGTAAGGCCTGTCGGCCACCTACAATAATGCACGCTAGTGCGTTAGGTAAATTATTAGTGTAGTTTTAGGTAAGCAATGACGTAGGTTGTATCCCTTACACCTACATCCTCTTGTATAAATAGAGGTTGAACCTAATGAAATAAAGTGTGTGTTTTAAGAGAAAAAACCTCCGAGTTTTAAGTTGAGATTGAAATCTCACTTGTCTGTTGAAACGAAGATTCGTTTCTGAATAGCAGATTATCTATCCCTACAATTTAAAGATCAAAGTCATAACAACGATCCATCACCAATTTACAAACAATATATCATCATCAACTTCACCAACAATTCAGACTTTTCAAAAAGATAACAATCACCATGGCCCGTTGGTTAGAAATGATCATTCATGCATCCGTTCATCACGATTTAAATTCAAATATAAAAAGAGCATGGACCCGCTCATCATCATCATTCAACTGATCAATTTTCAATCTATTATTATCACCAATCTTCCGCAGGTACTCTCGATGTCATTGTGGTATCAGAGCTAATAGACGATTCAAAGACAATTAGAAGAACCTACAAATGATGCAAGAAGCAAGAAGACGATGCAAAAAGAATAAGTCAAGCACGAACCATGTCAAAGACAATAATTAAGAAGGTTAACTACACCTCTTAAATCATAAACAGCCATCAAGAAGGATTCTGGAGATACAAATTACAAGAAGACTATTGTAGAGGTCGACTAATCCGTTGGCAACTGTAGCTACACCAATTCCATCCATACATCAAATATATCAAAAGCAACAATAACACTTTTGCAGATACCCTCACCAGAGAATGGAAGGATTACTGAAAACAGCTAGACATCAATTACAACAAAAAAGAGACCAACGTATCTCTTTAGAAAAACAACTAGCCACTATCAAACAAGAAGAAGAGAAACTAGCTAATACAGTAGAATATTTATCCCAAAATGATAATTCAGAATCAAACACAGAATCCACACCTTCACCATCAAAACCTTCCACTCCAGTAAAATCAAAACCATCCACTTCAAAAACCCAAACATCATCAGCCAAAGCCGAATTCATAAAAATAGAAGAAGATGTTGAAGAAATAGTTCAGAAATCAAGCATTGGAAAAAAGAAATGGTACGTTATTTTCAATGGACCATTCAGAGGCATTTACACAGATTGGGCACTTGCAAGTCCACACATCATAGGACAAAGTGTCAGTCACAAAAGTTACACTTCACATGAAGAAACACAGCAAGCATTCAAAGAAGCATACAAGACAGTTACAACAGAAGAAGTTCAGAGATCGAAGAGATTTATCTCTTTAAATCAAGGATTTCAAGAAAGACTATGAGAAAGATCACATAAAATGAATCCAATCGATCTGATCAGAAAAATTCCAACTAAACAAGAAAGAGAAGAAATGAAGAAACCGACGGTCGAGAAATTTCAAAGACTTTGGGATAGTGTCATACACTATAATGAAGTCCAAGCCACCAAGTCATTCTATCCAAGCGACATACCAGTAGGACCAAAAGTAATATTCCTACCAGGAGCAGCACCAACAGATATTCATGAATACTTTGTTCATGGATTAGTAGACACGATTTATACAGACGGAACTAGCATTCGAGAATTTCAGCAATTTCCACCAGAAATACAAAGCATCATCAAGGCGTACAATACTCATTTCGCCAGAGGCAGATCATTGTATTTTAAGTTACACTCTAGCTATCCAATTTTCGACAGCAACAATCCCAAACTCCTAGTGCCATCAATTACGTTAGCAAAATTGGGAGTCAGCGATCCTGATCGTTACCCAGACAAGAAGGAGCAAGATGATTCACCATCAGCAACACCATCCACTAAAAATTTGGTAGATGCTCTTGCCGGAGTATTTTTTGCATCCTCAAGACTAGGAACAGGAACAAAGCAGAAGTCAGACATGAAACTCAACCATTACAGCAAAAGCATGTTGATCTACTCAAACTTCTCCAAGGGAGTGATTGACGACGCAGGATTAAGAACCTTAGAAGATTTTGAACAACCATTTGAAAAATTCACCGGGTCACTCTCGGCTCTACCTGAAGATTTCAAAATTGCACTATGTCAAAGATTATACTACGTATCAAAACATATGTGTGATTATTGTTCAAACGCACAAATGCAGGAATGAAGACGAAGACACAAGCAGACAAAAAAGAAAAGATAAAAAATCAAGCATTATTGAAGACATGTGAATGCGCCACCTGCTTATCCACTATCTTCACTTTTTCAACTTTTTCTTTTGTGTGGTGTGATGTAGTTTGTATTTTAGCAATAATGTAAGCCTAATAATGTAAGGCCTGTCGGCCACCTACAATAATGCACGCTAGTGCGTTAGGTAAATTATTAGTGTAGTTTTAGGTAAGCAATGACGTAGGTTGTATCCCTTACACCTACCTCCTCTTGTATAAATAGAGGTTGAACCTAATGAAATAAAGTGTGTGTTTTAAGAGAAAAAACCTCCGAGTTTTAAGTTGAGATTGAAATATCACTTGTCTGTTGAATCGAAGATTCGTTTCTGAATAGCAGATTATCTATCCCTACAATTTAAAGATCAAAGTCATAACAACGATCCATCACCAATTTACAAACAATATATCATCATCAACTTCACCAACAATTCAAACTTTTCAAAAAGATAACAATCACCATGGCCCGTTGGTTAGAAATGATCATTCATGCATCCGTTCATCACGATTTAAATTCAAATATAAAAAGAGCATGGACCCGCTCATCATCATCATTCAACTGATCAATTTTCAATCTATTATTATCACCAATCTTCTGCAGGTACTCTCGATGTCATTGTGGTATCAGAGCTAATAGACGATGCAAAGACAATTAGAAGAACCTACAAATGATGCAAGAAGCAAGAAGACGATGCAAAAAGAATAAGTCAAGCACGAACCATGTCAAAGACAATAATTAAGAAGGTTAACTACACCTCTTAAATCATAAACAGCCATCAAGAAGGATTCTGGAGATACAAATTACAAGAAGACTATTGTAGAGGTCGACTAATCCGTTGGCAACTGCAGCTACACCAATTCCATCCATACATCAAATATATCAAAAGCAACAATAACACTTTTGCAGATACCCTCACCAGAGAATGGAAGGATTACTGAAAACAGCTAGACATCAATTACAACAAAAAAGAGACCAACGTATCTCTTTAGAAAAACAACTAGCCACTATCAAACAAGAAGAAGAGAAACCAGCTAATACAGTAGAATATTTATCCCAAAATGATAATTCAGAATCAAACACAGAATCCACACCTTCACCATCAAAACCTTCCACTCCAGTAAAATCAAAACCATCCACTTCAAAAACCCAAACATCATCAGCCAAAGCCGAATTCATAAAAATAGAAGAAGATGTTGAAGAAATAGTTCAGAAATCAAGCATTGGAAAAAAGAAATGGTACGTTATTATTATTATTATTATTATTATTATTATTATTATTATTATTATTATTATTATTATTATTTTTTTTTTTTTTTTTTTTTTTTTTTTTATAAAAACATCACTTCATTAGAAAATCATAGGATTTACAAGAAATTAGAGGGGAGCCGAGAAACAAGCTGGGCCCCCACTCCTTTAGCTATAGCAAAGCTAATTCTACTAAAGATATGATCAGCGGCGCGTGCTCCAATGTCCTGGGTCAACGAGAATCTGCGGACGCGTCTTAGTAATGTCACCGCATGCTTCTCTAGTTCTCCCAAGGAAGAGAATGAGAAGGGGAGGAAACCATACCCAATGTCGGCGCATTTAGTCTCATACTTGGCCCACTTGCGTTGTGCAGCATCAACAACCGCGCGCCTAGGTACAAAATCAGCCATGTTGGTCTGTGTCAAGGGAGAAGCCCCTGTCAAATCAACGCATGTGTCTTGCCCATCATCCCAAGTTATTATTATTATTATTATTATTATTATTATTATTATTATTATTATTATTATTATTATTATTTTTATTATTATTATTATTATTATTTTAATAATAACATCACTTTATTAAAAACAAATAGGATTTACAAGAAATTAGTGGGGAGCCGAGAAACTAACTGGGCCCCTACACCTCTAGCTATAGCAAAGCTAATCCTACTAAAAATATGCGGAGCAGCACGTGCTCCAATGTCTTCAGTCATAGAAAATCGTCGAATACGCTTATTATTATTATTATTATTATTATTATTATTATTATTATTATTATTATTTTGACGCAATTAGAAAATTGATGTGAAACTCGAAAACGACTATTTAGTGACCATAAATATGGAGCAGTATAGTGATACAAAGTTATGCATATCCGAAATAGTATTCAATATCATTTAAACTCGTGAACTACACCAATTTGAGCGTCATACATATTCAGGCTGCCTTCAAGAGTGTCAGCTGCTATATGTTTTGTTACTTTTTATTCTTCACTAGATACATATGTAAGATGTTCAAGGTAAGTTATAAGGGTTTTGGCATCTCTTCTTTTGAATTTGTTCTACAAAATGTATGCATTTTGTTGTCCGAGTAACAAAGGTACCATGAAAACCATATGGAACTCTACTAACGACAAACCTGAACATGAGCAAATAGTAAGCTTCCTACTTTGTGGATATAATCAAACTGAGACCAGAAACCAGATACTGATATTTAACTGATGTTGACCAATATTAATATCCTAGAAACCCATATCATAGCCATTTTGAGGATAAGTTGACCCATTGTAGTCAACCAAATGACTTTGTAACAAGTCCAAAAATCATCTGAGCATCGCTTACACAACATTTCGACAATTGTAACTTATTACAGTTTTGAGCAATGGACCAATTAGGACAAGTGTTAAAAATCCCTCACTTTTGATACGAATACAAAAGTCATTTGAAAAACTAGCCGTAACGAGTAGCCGATTTCTCATCCTCCTTATCAATACGTTAGGTCCATCGTTCCTGATAGAGAAGCCTAAAACAACCGACCATGGGGTAATAGCATCGGGAGCTAAGTCTTGGCCTAAGCTTATTTGATATGAAGTTCCCCTTGGAATTATTGACCACACAACTAGGGACCCGCACTGATCGTCACCTCTTGGACTACAACTGAATCAATAACATGTGCAGGATCCTAGACCTGTTACACATCCATCATCTGATTTAAAATAAACAACCACGCGGGAGGGGACGGGTATCATAAGGTAAATAAATAATTACCAATGAAACATATATCATGTTACAGTGGTTATTGCCAGTTGGATAACTAGTCAAAAGCAAAATAAGATGTGCAATCCCAAAAGATCCATATAACTAATGGTTGATCCTCGATTTGTAAAATAAACGAATTACTAACGAAAGTGATATCTTATTACCAAGGTCAGCGCCAGTTGGATAACAAGTCACTCTTAGTTCATACAAAAACCGAAACCGACTAACACCCTTACTATAGTAAGAATTAATTCAAAGTGATAGCTTGTTACGAAGGTGATAGCTTGTTACGAAGGTCAGCGCCAGTTGGATAACAAGTCGCTCTTAGTTCATACAAAACCCAAACCCTACTAAACCGACCCGACTAACACACTACTACAGTAAAAATTACTTCTGAAAAACTAATGTTTGGATCTACTTTTAAGGGAAACAACTTATTTTTCTAAAATATCATCAAGGCTCATTATGCTCAACAATAATTAAAGAGGAACAAATACAACACCGAAATAAACACTACGTAAGTTTATTCATTTTAAATTTTAAAATGTACCGGGCATGAAATTAACATTATGTAAGTGAAGTCACTCAAGTAAATATACAAATCAACAATATAAATGTACCTTAACATCATGACATAGTCAGCTTCAACAATTTACTTCCAAGACCACCTATTTTAACAATAAATTATGATGAAAAGTCCTTGATGGGTCAGGATGTGGTGGAGGACGGATGGGTACCATCATACTTAGTAGGTTGTGTTTGTGTAGTGAGTTATTTTTTATTGTGTTCTTCTACTATTTATATTGAGTGTGTTGTTCTCTTATCTAATCTTATTGCTTCATGAAATCATGCTAAGATATACATGGTTGGCAAGTACATATAACCCTAATAAGAAATGGTGATGTACTTTTTGTGGAGTGACAGGGTTGGTGAGTGCTTATTCACTCACTATTATTTGACCAAATACCAACCAAAAATGACTATTTGAGCTAACAAATGCCAAGAAAACACGTGTTTTTGTGTTTGTGATATGCAGGTATGGTTATTTTACAAAATGACGAAAAATCACGAGAAAAACAACGAAACCGAGCACGAGAGTGGAAGACGGTCAATTAGTCAAAGCTGTGATCTTAAAAGTCAACTTTGGACCCTGAAGAATCTTACTTTGTCAAGATCAGCCCTTGGATCAAATTATTCGGAAATGGCAGATTTAGCCCTTATAGTTTCATAAATTACACTATTGGTCCTTGTATGTTATTTTACAACAAGCTGAAAATAAAAAAAACAAGGCTTGGTCCAAGAGTTGTACAAGTCCAAATGATATCAAGAGCCTGATCCAAATCCACAACAACAAACACCCAAGCCCAATTCATAAAAAATACAACCAGCCCACTCCATACATTAGTCAACGGGTCAATTACCAAACAAATAAATAAAATAAAACAAATACACCCCGTACACTTTACCGCCCCCCAAATTTACCCTCACCCAGAATCCCACTATTCATGTTACAGTAAACCAAGAACCCTAGACCCCCAATTAAATTAATTACCGCAATTAAGGGCCAAATAGTCAAATCATATTACTTCTAGAAGACCAGGAGTATGTCAGCATGTGTCAGAGACCTTAAGAAGCACAATAAGGGACACTTGGCAGCCTATGATTTGATGAGACGCGTCATACTGAGTGATCCAAGGGTAGGAAATGATTGGGAAATGATGAGTGATGATCAAAGGGCTCTAATTGGATGTCAACAAACACAAAGTCACACGGATTGCCAACATGGCAATCCGTGAACCCTCACCTCACATTGGCTATAAATAGTGTGCAAATTAGCTTGTTTTAGTGTGGAGCTTTGGATAGCGAAGCTCTGCCATTTTTACTTCATGTATTTAGATTAGTTTCTGTATTGGTATTTTATGGTTTTTAATGAAATTTCCTGTTTTCTTCTTAAATTTCTATCAAGTTTATTGCTTATTACATTTAGTTTATAGCTTTTAAATCTCTTATTTTAGCTTATTTCCATTCTCTATTTTCAGTTTTATCATAATTGCTTTCAATCTAGTTTAGAGATTTTCAGAAAATATATAAAACAATAAAAAAATTTCCATTCTGTTTTGAAAAGCCTTCAAATAAGGTCATTTAGTTTCAATATTAGCTTATTCAAGCTTAATAGTTTTAGAAGTTTTGTTTTAATTCAAGTTTCAAAAGTGAATTTGGTAAGTCAATAAAAGTCAAAGGGGTAAGATCCATGGATTCTGAGGTGTTATTGGACAAGCTTGAGTAAGATTTGGATGTACTCAGCCTGTCAAGAGACAGGCTAGCATAGTGAATTACTCCTGTTCATGCTGGAGTGAGTACTCATTGTAAGTTTTGATTTCAATCCTTATGTACTGAGTTCATGGAATAATCTGTTTAGGTCTGAAAAGTTTGGTTTATTGTTGATTTAGTTGGGTTATTGGATTGTGTTTTAGCTTACTTGTGATAATTTGATGGTTGTAATAGTTTAGAATTGGTGATTTAATATTTTATCTGTCATAATAAGCATACTTGTGATTTTTTTTTTGTATCTATTGGATCTATTAGTGATTGATAGATCATAAGGCATCTGATTGAGTAATTTTAGCTTTTCAGATTATTAAATTGGTATTTGGTAGTTTAGATTGTAGATTTTTAGTGTAACAGATAGAATAAGGAGGTGTTTGGATGTACTGACTCTGGTAGGTTTTAGTTGTAATTTCACTGTTTCATCTGCATTAATAGTTCACTACACACTAGGATAGATTAGTTAATGCATAAAATCAGTAGGAAAATATAGCTAAAGTCAAAATTAGATTAATCACTAGGATTAGCTGCTTATATTTTGATTATCAGTTAAGGACTTTTAGTTGTAGGTATAAGTTTGTACAAGTTTACTTAATATAGGTTAATCATTAGCTTTATATTACAAGTACTAATAGAATCAGTAGCTTAAATGTAGAATTGGTCAAAGTTTCATTGCATTCATAAAGTCAAACTAGTAGTACTCAGTTTTTAGTAAGATTTTTACAAACTCTTGTAGGCTTCACTAGTAATTAGAAACAGATAAAATTTGTTGATTTGTAGTCTCTAATAACTAGTGTATCTATCTCAAAAAGGAAATTCAGGTTCAGAGCTTATCTGCTAATTGGAATAATAGCTTGAAGTTAGCTGATTGAGCATTTATTTCCCCTGCACCACAGTTATGGACTCACTTACATGGCACCATTAGAATTAGAAGATCATAGATTTAGGATTAACTTTTTGTTTTATGAAATCTCTGAATGGTAGTTTATCATTTGCTCTTTTAATTTCCTAGTTTGTAGCTTATTAAGCTAGCTTATTCAGTCCTGCTTATTGGTAATATAGCATGGATTCCTGTTTGGTAAACTAGGGCTGCAATAGCTATTTTGAGCTTGATTTTGAGTTTCATTGGCTTATCTGAGTTTATTGGTAGTTGTATAAGAGTTGTGTATGGTCTGCTTCTTTTGACTTATCCATTTCCTTATCAGCTCATGATTTAGCTTATTCTCATTATGCTTATTTGATTACATTCATTGCTACTGTGTTTTCTCTCTTCATTTCTGAGTTTCTCTGAGTGCATTTTAGCATTTTACATCTGTGTTAAGAGTTTGATAAAGTTTTGTGGCAAGTGCTTATAAATAAGCACTTGCCATAAGCTGTTTTGGTTTGAATAAGCTCTTCTGCTTATTAGTTTTAATCCAAAATTTTTCTGCAAGCTTCTTACAATATTTTAGAATTTCTGTTAATTTTTCATAATTTTCTAAGGTCATTTGCTATTTTTCTTAATTTCTTTTAGTTTTTAATCAATTTTTAATCATTTTTAAATTCCAAAAATCCATAAAAAAGACAAAAAAGCCCTGAAAAATACAAAAACAGTTTAGAAAATTCTTTTATAATATTCTAGATTTTCCAAAATAGTTTTCATAATTTTCCCATTATTTTTCATAATTTCTCTTATTTTTTAATTACTTTTTAATTCAATAAATAGAAAATTAATTCTAGAAAATAAATAAAAAGTCTAAAAAATATTTTTCTTTTTCTTAAAATTCTTTTTAATAGTTTAAGATTTTTAGAAAATATTTCTAAGTTCGTAGAATCATTTTTTAATAAACGTTACGTTTTAATATTACGTGTGCGTTTCCGTTTTCACGTTTTTAACATTTGTACATATTTAGCTTGTAAATTCTTCATATTTCACCATTTCTTATCACCACTTGAATTCCAAAATCATATTTTTCACTTTACCACTTTTCACGACTCGATTTCGCGATTCGATTATTCACGACTCCATTCTACCTTCGCTGGGAAAACGACCCTGGAAATACTTTCACCGGTATTTCTTCGGAATAATTATATACTACGAAAAGACAAAAATCAAAATGGCGCCGCTGCCGGGGAAGGTGGACGTGAGTTTTGAATATTCGTGTTGAAAAAAATCGTGTTGTGTTAAGTTTTCCATTATTTTGTATATATTTTCTCTAAAAAAATATAAATCAAAAACAAAAATAATCTTCTTATCCTCTAAAATTTGATTCTTTTTCTCAAACCCTCTTACGTTTAATTCTTATGGATACGATTTGTTTCAATTGTGGAGAACCGTTCTTCGGAGGGTTGTGTGTGTGGTGTACGTGTGACGAATGTGGAGATAATATTCGTGATGGCCTTTGTTTGAATTGTAATTCTCACTCGTGTGATCAAAATTCGTTCAAAAATTCGTCAAACATTTCCGATTTTTATACACCACCACCATCTTCGTTTTATTGTTATAATTGTGGAAACCCGTCCGAAGAAGGAAGGCCGTGTGGGCGATGTTTTTGTGATGGATGTGGATACACCGATTGTATGTACTATGCTCCGAATGCCTACACGTCTTACGATTACGACTCAAGCTTCAATAATTTTCCTCAAAATGATTTTTATGAGCCAAATTCGTACTACAATGGTGATTTTCAAAATACATCGAGTTTTGAATATTGTGGGGGATCGTTTGAAAATTCTTATCATGAACCTAATTCTTATTACGATTCTAATGGTTTTTACCAACCCCCACGAACTTCCAATTTCAATAATGATATTCTTGAACTTAAATCAATGCTCGATAAGTTGAAAGAGATGGTGAATAATCGTTACACATCTTCTCCCGAGCTTAATGAGAGATCGATGGAAGAACCTCCTACCGAAGAAAGGAAATTCCAATTTTGCGAGTGTTGTTTATACGATGATGATTCCACGATTACGATCAATCTTAATCCTCAAAATGATTCTATCTCTTCTCCCGTAGAACCCGTAGACTCTCTAACAATGGGGGACGGGCATCTTGACACTATTCCGGGAATGGAATCGGACGAATTCAATAAGTCAAGTGTTGAGAACCTCGTTCCAATCCCGAGTGAGTCCGAGGAGATTTCTAACAATGATTCTGAATTTGTTGAAAATAATCGTTTTGATGATCATATTGAAACACCGGTTGAAGATAATCGTGATGAGTTATTCTCTGATTCTGATAATGATGATTCTATATCATGTGGAGAGATCGATTATGTTGATGAAGAACATCTTGAGCTTGAAAGCTTTGAAGATGATAATGAAGAAGATGATGATGCGGAAATACAAGATGAAGCTCTACGTGAAACATTATTGAATGTCAATCTTCTTATCTCTCGTATTGAGGCATTAAATGATTCACCGACTTCTTCTCCTATCCCCGTTGTGGATAGTGATTCTTTACCCGAGCTTGAAATTTTTCGATTTGAAGAGACGAGTAGTGGCAATCCTACTATTCATGCTGATATCTCTCTTCCGGATTATGAGTGCCTTCACTTTGATATCGATTCTGTGCTTATTTCCGATAATCCGTCTCGTTACCCTCTTTTAGAGGATGTTGGATTATTTCTTGCTTCGGATGACTCAATACCACCGGGTATTGAGAATGATGAGAATGATATTTCTTTCGATTCTTCTTCTTCTCGTCCACCTGCAAAACCACCCGATGAAATTTTTGAATCCGGTTTGAATGAAGTTATTTTTAGAATGGTGGACGAGATTTCAGAAATAGACTTTGATATTATCATCCGGGTGTTTCAACCGTTCTTTTCTTAACCCCTCATTTCTTCACTTTTCCACTCTACCGGGAGTGAGGACACCGTATTTGATCCCGGCATCTCTATTGCCAAGTGGCCGTTTTCTCTGCTCTCCCTAAGGACGAATTAATTCGGGGATTGAGTCAAGCTCATGTGACTCGGTGACCAAAAACAAGCGCTTCGTGGGTGGCAACCCATGCTTATCCAATTTCATCTTCTTATTTTCTATTTTCTAACAAATAATGTGAGGAGGGGGTGCCTCTTCTACTCTTGTGTTTCGTGGTTGTTTGTGATGATTGTTCAGGATTGTCCATGATTTATGATGACTCTCGTGCTCGTTATCTCTTCACTTGGAGTCTCATTCATCAGTGCTACTTGGAAATCCTATATCCGTTAAATCTTATCGACTAACGTTTTCTTTGGCATAATTAATAAACGGCCTAGAATTTAGTTAGGATTGCCTTAACCCATAAAACATTGAGGACAATGTTTCGTTCTAGTCGGGGGGAGGGTGAATCTTCGATTCGATTTAGACCTTGCATTTTTCACATGTCGTGTACTCTTGCAACTCCGTTTTTCCATCCACAAATAAAAAAATTTGAAAAAAATTGAAAAATTTCAAAAATTTTGATGAAAATGCAATGGAAAAGCAAAGAAAAATGTGAAAAAGTTGAAAAAGTTGTGCCAAAATATAATAAAGTTTGAATTAGAGTTTTGACACCTTGTTGACTTTCTTGCTGGCGAGAGTAGGAATAAATATTTTGACTTGACCGGGCGTGTTGAGCCCTAGCTTGTTCCCTTAACCAATGATGATCATATAAGCTTGTGCTAGTTTTGTACACAAGGAGCTATAAAATGCGAATTCTTTTTCTAGAATCTGCAAGTTCCCGTACTTGACTTTATACATGCGCAGCTTAAAAGCTTTCGCTAGTCTTTTACATCAGGAGCTAGAAAACGCGAATTCTTCTTCTAGAATTTGCAAGTTTCCGTATCTGACTTTATATATGCGTGGCTGATTATCGGCTAAGTATTCGCTGGTTTCATTATTTGGAATCTTAAATTGCGAAGAGCGAGAAATGATAGAGTTTATTTAGAAGTTAGATGCTAAACGTGGAGTAGTGGTTCTCTTTAGAGCTCATAAGAGGTACTTGTGGCTTTTTACTCCCATCAGATACGTCACCCATATATAATAGATGTTCTAGGTTAATTAGTGGTATTTCGGTTTGAATAATATTTAGTTCTTTGTTTTCTTAAGAGAATTTTTGCTTTAGAAGTTGGGTACATATCAAGGAACACCAAAAATAAGAGCCAAAAAGTGAAAAAATCAAAAGTCAAAAGTTGATTATCTATGTGGTTTTGTAGCTACCCGATAAGCTACCATTGATGTTATGAAAAAAGTCAAGAAAGAAAGAAAAAAGTGAAAAAATGAAAAAAGTGAAAGTTGAAGTATTGTTGAATAAGAGCTATGTATGTATAAATAAGTTGTTGGCGCGTGAGGTGCATGTGATAAGTGATTAGTAATCAGTCACATGAGGTGCACACGATCGTACTCCGCAACTTATATCTTTGATATTGTATGTACCCCAAATTCCTTGATGTGGACCGAATTTCTATTGCAGTGGTTCTTAAGAGAAATTGAATAACTACTTATCGTTTTAATTTAGGTATCACTATCGGACTTAAAAATTATCGAAACGAGAAAATATGAAGCAATTCATTTCTCAACAAAATAAAATATTGAGACCTAGGAAATGGGAGTAAGAAGTTTCCACAAGTAACTGTTATGAGTAGTATTAGCATCTAATTTGTAGATAAGCTGTGATCTCGTTTGTACGCTTAGTTTGGGGATTTGTGAAAAATCAAGGATGACGATTTTTATCCGTACGGTCGTTTTTCTATGAAAAGTGTTTCTACTCGTTGACCCTAATAATTATTGCAAGATAATGAAAGTTCAACAAATCGTCACAAGAATAAAGTATAGACAAGTACAAAAATAGAAAGTGTAAGCTGAATAAAAGAATAAAAGTAAAATTTTGGAAAACGGAGCGTTTGCGGGAATAAATAATTTTATTACTTCTTTCGAACCTCCTTGCTACTTTACAAAGTTAGTAGGAAGAGTTTTGAAATTATTTATCCCAAAAGCGTGAATTGACCACATTGCGTGAGGACACGGCAATACCTTAGTCGGGGGGATTTTGGTGAGTGCTTATTCACTCACTATTATTTGACCAAATACCAACCAAAAATGACTATTTGAGCTAACAAATGCCAAGAAAACACGTGTTTTTGTGTTTGTAATATGCAGGTACGGTTATTTTAGAAAATAACGAAAAATCACGAGAAAAACAACGAAACCGAGCACGAGAGTGGAAGACGGTCAATTAGTCAAAGCTGTGATCTGAAAAGTCAACTTTGGACCCTGAAGAATCTTACTTTGTCAAGATCAGCCCTTGGATCAAATTATTGGGAAATGGCAGATTTAGCCCTTATAGTTTCATAAATTACACTATTGGTCCTTGTATGTTATTTTACAACAAGCTGAAAATAAAAAAAAACAAGGCTTGGTCCAAGAGTTGTACAAGTCCAAATGATATCAAGAGCCTGATCCAAATCCACAACAACAAACACCCAAGCCCAATTCATAAAAAATACAACCGGCCCACTCCATACATTAGTCAACGGGTCAATTACCAAACAAATAAATAAAATAAAACAAATACACCCCGTACACTTTACCGCCCCCCAAATTTACCCTCACCCAGAATCCCACTATTCATGCTACAGTAAACCAAGAACCCTAGACCCCCAATTAAATTAATTACCGCAATTAAGGGCCAAATAGTCAAATCATATTACTTCTAGAAGACCAGGAGTATGTCAGCATGTGTCAGAGACCTTAAGAAGCACAATAAGGGACACTTGGCAGCCTATGATTTGATGAGACGCGTCATACTGAGTGATCCAAGGGTAGGAAATGATTGGGAAATGATGAGTGATGATCAAAGGGCTCTAATTGGATGTCAACAAACACAAAGTCACACGGATTGCCAACATGGCAATCCGTGAACCCTCACCTCACATTGGCTATAAATAGTGTGCAAATTAGCTTGTTTTAGTGTGGAGCTTTGGATAGCGAAGCTCTGCCATTTTTACTTCATGTATTTAGATTAGTTTCTGTATTGGTATTTTATGGTTTTTAATGAAATTTCCTGTTTTCTTCTTAAATTTCTATCAAGTTTAATGCTTATTACATTTAGTTTATAGCTTTTAAATCTCTTATTTTAGCTTATTTCCATTCTCTATTTTCAGTTTTATCATAATTGCTTTCAATCTAGTTTAGAGATTTTCAGAAAATATATAAAACAATAAAAAAATTTCCATTCTGTTTTGAAAAGCCTTCAAATAAGGTCATTTAGTTTCAATATTAGCTTATTCAAGCTTAATAGTTTTAGAAGTTTTGTTTTAATTCAAGTTTCAAAAGTGAATTTGGTAAGTCAATAAAAGTCAAAGGGGTAAGATCCATGGATTCTGAGGTGTTATTGGACAAGCTTGAGTAAGATTTGGATGTACTCAGCCTGTCAAGAGACAGGCTAGCATAGTGAATTACTCCTGTTCATGCTGGAGTGAGTACTCATTGTAAGTTTTGATTTCAATCCTTATGTACTGAGTTCATGGAATAATCTGTTTAGGTCTGAAAAGTTTGGTTTATTGTTGATTTAGTTGGGTTATTGGATTGTGTTTTAGCTTACTTGTGATAATTTGATGGTTGTAATAGTTTAGAATTGGTGATTTAATATTTTATCTGTCATAATAAGCATACTTGTGATTTTTTTTTTTGTATCTATTGGATCTATTAGTGATTGATAGATCATAAGGCATCTGATTGAGTAATTTTAGCTTTTCAGATTATTAAATTGGTATTTGGTAGTTTAGATTGTAGATTTTTAGTGTAACTGATAGAATAAGGAGGTGTTTGGATGTACTGACTCTGGTAGGTTTTAGTTGTAATTTCACTGTTTCATCTGCATTAATAGTTCACTACACACTAGGATAGATTAGTTAATGCATAAAATCAGTAGGAAAATATAGCTAAAGTCAAAATTAGATTAATCACTAGGATTAGCTGCTTATATTTTGATTATCAGTTAAGGACTTTTAGTTGTAGGTATAAGTTTGTACAAGTTTACTTAATATAGGTTAATCATTAGCTTTATATTACAAGTACTAATAGAATCAGTAGCTTAAATGTAGAATTGGTCAAAGTTTCATTGCATTCATAAAGTCAAACTAGTAGTACTCAGTTTTTAGTAAGATTTTTACAAACTCTTGTAGGCTTCACTAGTAATTAGAAACAGATAAAATTTGTTGATTTGTAGTCTCTAATAACTAGTGTATCTATCTCAAAAAGGAAATTCAGGTTCAGAGCTTATCTGCTAATTGGAATAATAGCTTGAAGTTGGCTGATTGAGCATTTATTTCCCCTGCACCACAGTTATGGACTCACTTACATGGCACCATTAGAATTAGAAGATCATAGATTTAGGATTAACCTTTTGTTTTATGAAATCTCTGAATGGTAGTTTATCATTTGCTCTTTTAATTTCCTAGTTTGTAGCTTATTAAGCTAGCTTATTCAGTCCTGCTTATTGGTAATATAGCATGGATTCCTGTTTGGTAAACTAGGGCTGCAAAAGCTATTTTGAGCTTGATTTTGAGTTTCATTGGCTTATCTGAGCTTATTGGTAGTTGTATAAGAGTTGTGTATGGTCTGCTTCTTTTGACTTATCCATTTCCTTATCAGCTCATGATTTAGCTTATTCTCATTATGCTTATTTGATTACATTCATTGCTACTGTGTTTTCTCTCTTCATTTCTGAGTTTCTCTGAGTGCATTTTAGCATTTTACATCTGTGTTAAGAGTTTGATAAAGTTTTGTGGCAAGTGCTTATAAATAAGCACTTGCCATAAGCTGTTTTGGTTTGAATAAGCTCTTCTGCTTATTAGTTTTAATACAAAATTTTTCTGCAAGCTTCTTACAATATTTTAGAATTTCTGTTAATTTTTCATAATTTTCTGAGGTCATTTGCTACTTTTCTTAATTTCTTTTAGTTTTTAATCAATTTTTAATCATTTTTAAATTCCAAAAATCCATAAAAAATACAAAAAAGCCCTGAAAAATACAAAAACAGTTTAGAAAATTCTTTTATAATATTCTAGATTTTCCAAAATAGTTTTCATAATTTTCCCATTATTTTTCATAATTTCTCTTATTTTTTAATTACTTTTTAATTCAATAAATAGAAAATTAATTCTAGAAAATAAATAAAAAGTCTAAAAAATATTTTTCTTTTTCTTAAAATTCTTTTTAATAGTTTAAGATTTTTAGAAAATATTTCTAAGTTCGTAGAATCATTTTTTAATAAACGTTACGTTTTAATATTACGTGTGCGTTTCCGTTTTCACGTTTTTAACATTTGTACATATTTAGCTTGTAAATTCTTCATATTTCACCATTTCTTATCACAACTTGAATTCCAAAATCATATTTTTCACTTTACCACTTTTCACGACTCGATTTCGCGATTCGATTATTCACGACTCCATTCTACCTTCGCTGGGAAAACGACCCTGGAAATACTTTCACCGGTATTTCTTCGGAATAATTATATACTACGAAAAGACAAATATCAGGCAATATGGGTGAAATGAGTTGTGATGAAATGTGGACCGTTGTTGGATTTGTGTTTGTTTAGTGGTGTTTGAATTGGACAAGCTGGCGATCCGTGTGAGGATGTACTTTTTTGTGTTTCTTTTCATCAAATTAAAAGTAAATTGTTATTTTGGACCAGTATTGCTATCTGTATGTTTACTTGGGCCATATTTTTTTTGGTGGAAATTGTAGATGAGAAGAAAGAATAAAGTAGGTGAGTGTATTAAATGATTTGCCAAAAAAAAGTGGTATGATAAATAGGGTTAAATGAGGTTTTTAGGTGTAGTAAATGCAAACGTTGAAATTTGTTAGGGGTAGTAAATGTAAATATTGAAACTGTAAAATAAAGTTGGTAATAAGTAATAAGTGCGTCTTGTTGGTTGTTGACGAATAATAAGTGTGCGTAAATGCAGACATTGAAACTTTTAGGAGAGTGCACATCGAAGGAAAAACAAAGAACTTCGGGACATGAAAATGCACGACGAACTTCGACCCGATATCGTGGAGCATTATTTTTAATATAGCATTATTTTTAATGTATCCTTTATTTTATTTTTATTTTACTTTTTTTAATGTATCTTTTTTAATTAATGAAATTTTAATTTTAATTAAATGTGTTAGTTTATTTAAATAAATGAAAAAAGAATATATATATATATATATATATATATATATATATATATATATATATATATATATATATATATATATATATATATATATATATATATATATATATATATATATATATATATATATATATATGTTGGGTCAAAGGGTGCATGACGACATTAAAAACTAGTGTTATAGGAGGGAGGGGGTTTTTGGTGTTATTGTGAATTCTGATGTTATGAGAAAAGGTGCTGATGTGGCAGCACTTTTCCTCACGACACCAGCAGGACGGCACTACGATACCTAGTGCTCTAAGGCCTAGGTACGCAACGTTTTCCCATGCGTTTTCCTGCTTAACACGACCGGACGGCGTGAGTTGGCTACCGGGGCTCGGGTTTTCGAGTTTTGAGCCATCGTGACCAGTCGAGATGGTCCCAGAAAATGCAACTCGATGGCACGAGGTGGGTACCGTGGCTCGCTAAGTGAGTTGTGGTTTAGTTTATCAAAACCTGGAAAGATGAGATATAAGGAAGGATTGACTTGATGTTGGTTAGTTGCTTTTTGGAAATGAATTAGAACCGGTAGCTGCAATTTTTTTTTTTGTTAATTTAATTTAATTTATTATTATTTTTTTAATATGGATATATAAAGTAGATGTTAGTGGCTGCAGTATGTTACTTGGGTCACGAATTATTTTTTTTGAAATGGTTTTGTTAACATGTGCCCATTAGGCATGTGTTAACGTATTTATAAAAGGTATGTTCTGATTCATTTAAAAGAAAAAATATGTTCAAATATAGTAATTTATTACTTTATTTAATATACATTTAATGCATTTTTGATAGATTAATAAATTTTGTTTTTTTTTAACTACACACTAACTTGTGCCCAGTGGGCACTTGTTAGCAAAACACTTTTTTGAATTTATAAAGGAGAAGAAAAAGTAAAATAGGTGAGTGTATTAAATGATTTGCTAAACAAAGTGGTATAAATAAAGAGGATTCAATGAGTTTGTTAGGTGTGGTTAATGCAAACATTGAAATTTGTTAGGTGTAGTAAATGCAGGGACGGAGCCAAGGGGGTGCCCGCGAGTGCACGTGCACCCCATGAATTTTTTCGATATAGTGTTAGTTTTTGAAAAAGTTATCGATTTTTTCTAAATGTATCTTAAATGCTCCCGGTGCATAAAAATGTGTCTCTAGTATTATTTAGTTGATATACTTACAAATAAAAAATAAATATAAAATTTTGTAAAAGCCACAATATGACAAAAGCCCAACGATGAAACCAGTTTAATAAATTAAAACATAAAAGCCCAAGGATTAAATAGGTTTATTAGAAGATAATATGTTCATTTATTTATCGTTATAATTAAATCTTCGTTTTATTTCACTTTTTTACTCTATTATATTACGGCTCAAAAATATTTGTGCACCCGGTCATATTTGTAACAATTCGCAATTTCAGGTTAACTTTTATTCCCGAAAATTTTACTATTCACTTTTTACTATTCACTTTTCACTATTTATCTCAGAAATTTTTATTTCATATTCTCGTAAGTTAAACTATTTTAACAATAATCCGAGAGTTTGACGCTCGTCGGATCATTTCTGCAAAAATCACAAAGCCGTGTCCGAGATTTACTTTTAGGTTTAAACGTCATTCTAGCATCCCGATATGTCCATAAAACATTATAAAGAATAGAAATATGATTTTCTCTCATTTTATGACAATTCCAAAAGTTTTGGAATTTTACGTTTTTCAGTTCAGCGTTTTACGCGAATTACGCGTTTTAGCCCTGTGTTTCCAGTTTTTAGCAGGGTTTTAGCACCCGATAGAACCTACCACTCATTTTATATTTTATTATGGAGTATATTGACATGTTTGACCATACTTTCAAGTTTCATATTTTTAGGATACCCGGTTTTACGTTTCGTGACTTAAAAACTTACGGTTAGCAATTTACGGAGTCAAAACTAGCTACATACTTAGGATATTATCATCCAAAGACCATGACTACTCATCTAGTCACCCTTATCACTTCCAAACCGACTTAGGAGGGGGGGGGGGGAGTCACCATGTGTGGTTAAATCTTGACTTTAGCCATTAGATCTTACTTATTTACAACTTTGTCACCAAGTTTAGGCACTTTCCTAACACTTTCCTAACCTCCTCATCCTAGCCTATATAAATAACTCATTCATGACTTAGAAAACTCATTCTTCTTCCTTTCTTCATCACCAAAAATGCCACAACATAAATACCTAGCACCATGATCCTTTGATCTTCAATATACAAGTTACACTACAAAGTTCAAGGTCTTAGTATTCTCTACCTAGTTCTTAAGTTTGTTTGGTGATTCCATGCTTGAATTAGGAGCTACACAAGGTTACTAGGGCTGAAGTTAAATGGTTTTCAAAAGGGTTAGATCAAGGCTAGCAAGGGTTACAAGAGTTATGGTGAAGGGTTTACAAGATTAGGTTTAGTGTCCTAGTTCTATACTTGACTTCTTTTCTTAAGTGAAAGCCAAAAGTTGTAAGAAACCCTTATACACTTTCTTGCTTAATTATCATTTTCATACTCTTTGTGTTCCTTTCATGCTATATATGTTCTTGTTATTGTGTTCATGATGTTTAAAAATGGATAAAACAAGTATTGGTATACATATGTTAACTTATGACAAGCAAACAAGCAAACTAGTGATTTTTATGGAGAACCACGACCAAAATAGTATAACTTTGATATTTGACACTTACTTACTGTTAAAGAGGACTTAACAAGGAAAACATAGCAATTTGAATCACCCAAAACGAGTACACGAGTCAAACGTTATGACCATTTGAAGTTAGCGAAACCAAAACGGCAAAACTGCCTAAATAGCATTCTGATCAAATTTTGATTTTTAAAGTCCCACTTTTGGTCCGACTCATCAAAAAGTTAAAACACGAAAGTTGTCCGGAACGACGTTTTCGTTCAGGAACAAAGAAGCTCGAGCCCTGAAAACGCCTTCCGAGTGATAATTTTCTTCAAATTCTTAACAGCCCATTTTAGACCAAAGTTACTATATTATAGTTATGATTTACTAAGACCAAGAGGTCTAATGACCTAAAGCCAAGACCACAACCATGGATAAAGCCAAGGTTGAGTCTCAAGACCATGGTAACAATGACCAAGGTCACGGCAAAGCCACGGCTAAAGACCATATAACTTTTAAAGATCAAAACTTATATATATGTTATCAAATACTACAATAGTAGGGAGCCTCATGTGAGGAGTTCATTAAGTAAGCCGTCGAGACGAGTTGTGGATTTACGAGTTAAAGTGTCCTGGCTCCTCGAACGTTTACTCCATGACTTCTGAATTATGTCGGCCCGAACGGTAGTAAGAGATATACAACCTATACATGTTTCGTAGACCACTTATATTCAAAGACTTACACATTATACTAAAGTACTACATCATGAACATTATGCAAGACATATATGGGCAATTCTTCGTATTCTTAGACGTTACTCCAAACCTAAGTCGCAACGTTCTATTATAGGCTGCTCTTAGAGACTTTCGCGATTCGACTACCACTTTCATTTCTCATTACATAAGCTTAAGGTGAGTCATAGCCCCTACTTTTTCATACTTGTTTTAACTCTTTGGGGGGGATACATGCACAACTACTTGCTTACTTGTACAAATACTTGATCGCATTATACTTGATTGTTCTATACTTGATTGTCTTATACTTGATCGCATTATACTTGATTTCATACATACATGATTGTGTTATACTTAACTGCGTTATACTTGATTGTGTTACTGCCAGTAGCTCCAGATTAAGTTGCTGGATGACCATTGAGACTTCCGGTGGCTCCAAATTAAGTTGTTGGATGACCATTGAGGCTATTGATACATCCTAACATTTGCGAATGTTGGATACATCATAAACGTGAGGTCTTCGGAGATGAAGTGTAGACTCACGACTAATTGCTTAATTGTTTTGATGAACTTATACATGTCTTTATCATACTATATTGTAGCAGTGGGTTGTGAACACACAGGTTACAAGTCTCTTATGGCGGGACTTGTAACTGAGTGGATTCTCAATGCCTTTGCTGTGTGAACATTCTTTATAGGCTTTTCAACTGTTTTAAGACAAACTCTATGAACTCACCAACCATTGTGTTGACACTTTAGCATGTTTATCTCAGGTTAGTAAGGCGATAGCTAGTGCGTGGAACTTAGAGTCAAGCTGCATATTCTGAAGACTTACGCTTTTATCATTTACCATTCAAAACACTTTGTATACATTTATGTATCATACTTTGGAATCTCATGTTTGTAACTTTGAATTCATTAATCGAATGGTAACTTTTCAAAACGTCTCATTTAGAGTTCGTTTTCTATAACTTGTACTTTGTATTATGAAGTAGCACCCCAATGACACAGTCTTCCGCTGCGGTATTTTGGGGGTGTTACAGATTGGTATCAGAGCCTTGGTTATAGAGAACTAGGTTGCATTTAGTGCCTAGACTATAACTGCTATATACGTTAAGACTCTCCTCTTTATTTGCCTTACACACAATACATACACATATGTTTTTTTGGTTAGAGGTTTGCTTAGTTCCACGCTGTTAGATGATGTGACTTTAGTATTATAAGGAGCCCCAGAGATTAGTTGAGTCATTAAAAACATGGAGCTCAGTAATAACTAATTATTTAACTTGATCTTGTGACAGTTCTTGTTTGATGAGACACAAGATTTGAGTTAAATAATATTATTGCTTAGCTTTAGGGATTTGATGGCTTGATTATCTTACTATCGGCCTCAGAAGGCGGATTTTGTGTCAGAAATTCTTAAGTAGGATGTTTTAGAATCTCCTTATTTAAATGGATTGGGACGCCTCTTCATTTAAATAAAGAAATTGTAAATCACCGAACCATAAGTTTATGATCCCTTACTTACATAAATTTGGACGCTTCTTTATGTAAGTAATGTGTTATAAATAAGTGGGCTTAATTGTAGCCGATACAACTCCTTAACCAGAACCTTAGACGAATCAGAGTAAACACCACTATATTAGAGATCCCGAATTCTCTTAGACACACCGTAAGTAGTTAACATCAACAGAACTTCGGGACGAAGTTCTCCTTAAGGGGTACAGACTGTAACAATTCGCAATTTCAGGTTAACTTTTATTCCCGAAAATTTTACTATTCACTTTTTACTATTCACTTTTCACTATTCATCTCAGAAATTTTTATTTCATATTCTCGTAAGTTAAACTATTTTAACGATAATCCGAGAGTTTGACGCTCGTCGGATCATTTCTGCAAAAATCACAAAGCCGTGTCCGAGATTTACTTTTAGGTTTAAACGTCATTCTAGCATCCCGATATGTCCATAAAACATTATAAAGAATAGAAATATGATTTTCTCTCATTTTATGACAATTCCAAAAGTTTTGGAATTTTACGTTTTTCAGTTCAGCGTTTTACGCGAATTACGCGTTTTAGCCCCGTGTTTCCAGTTTTTAGCAGGGTTTTAGCACCCGATAGAACCTACCACTCATTTTATATTTTATTATGGAGTATATTGACATGTTTGACCATACTTTCAAGTTTCATATTTTTAGGATACCCGGTTTTACGTTTCGTGACTTAAAAACTTACGGTTAGCAATTTACGGAGTCAAAACTAGCTACATACTTAGGATATTATCATCCAAAGACCATGACTACTCATCTAGTCACCCTTATCACTTCCAAACCGACTTAGGAGGGGGGGGGGGAGTCACCATGTGTGGTTAAATCTTGACTTTAGCCATTAGATCTTACTTATTTACAACTTTGTCACCAAGTTTAGGCACTTTCCTAACACTTTCCTAACCTCCTCATCCTAGCCTATATAAATAACTCATTCATGACTTAGAAAACTCATTCTTCTTCCTTTCTTCATCACCAAAAATGCCACAACATAAATACCTAGCACCATGATCCTTTGATCTTCAATATACAAGTTACACTACAAAGTTCAAGGTCTTAGTATTCTCTACCTATTTCTTAAGTTTCTTTGGTGATTCCATGGTTGAATTAGGAGCTACACAAGGTTACTAGGGCTGAAGTTAAATGGTTTTCAAAAGGGTTAGATCAAGGCTAGCAAGGGTTACAAGAGTTATGGTGAAGGGTTTACAAGATTAGGTTTAGTGTCCTAGTTCTATACTTGACTTCCTTTCTTAAGTGAAAGCCAAAAGTTGTAAGAAACCCTTATACATTTTCTTGCTTAATTATCATTTTCATACTCTTTGTGTTCCTTTCATGCTATATATGTTCTTGTTATTGTGTTCATGATGTTTAAAAATGGATAAAACAAGTATTGGTATACATATGTTAACTTATGACAAGCAAACAAGCAAACTAGTGATTTTTATGGAGAACCACGACCAAAATAGTATAACTTTGATATTTGACACTTACTTACTGTTAAAGAGGAAGGAAAACATAGCAATTTGAATCACCCAAAACGAGTACACGAGTCAAAAGTTATGACCATTTGAAGTTAGCGAAACCAAAACGGCAAAACTGCCTAAATAGCATTCTGATCAAATTTTGATTTTTAAAGTCCCACTTCTGGTCCGATTCATCAAAAAGTTAAAACACGAAAGTTGTCCGGAACGAAGTTTTCGTTCAGGATTAAAGAAGCTCGAGCCCTGAAAACGCTTTCCGAGTGATAATTTTCTTCAAATTCTTAACAGCCCATTTTAGACCAAAGTTACTATATTATAGTTATGATTTACTAAGACCAAGAGGTCTAATGACCTAAAGCCAAGACCACAACCATGGCTAAAGCCAAGGTTGAGTCTCAAGACCATGGTAACAATGACCAAGGTCACGGCAAAGCCACGGCTAAAGACCATATAACTTTTAAAGATCAAAACTTATATATATGTTATCAAATACTACAATAGTAGGGAGCCTCATGTGAGGAGTTCATTAAGTAAGCCGTCGAGACGAGTTGTGGATTTACGAGTTAAAGTGTCCTGGCTCCTCGAACGTTTACTCCATGACTTCTGAATTATGTCGGCCCGAACGGTAGTAAGAGATATACAACCTATACATGTTTCGTAGACCACTTATATTCAAAGACTTACACATTATACTAAAGTACTACATCATGAACATTATGCAAGACATATATGGGCAATTCTTCGTATTCTTAGACGTTACTCCAAACCTAAGTCGCAACGTTCTATTATAGGCTGCTCTTAGAGACTTTCGCGATTCGACTACCACTTTCATTTCTCATTACATAAGCTTAAGGTGAGTCATAGCCCCTACTTTTTCATACTTGTTTTAACTCTTTGGGGGGGATACATGCACAACTACTTGCTTACTTGTACAAATACTTGATCGCATTATACTTGATTGTTCTATACTTGATTGTCTTATACTTGATCGCATTATACTTGATTTCATACATACATGATTGTGTTATACTTAACTGCATTATACTTGATTGTGTTACTGCCAGTGGCTCCAGATTAAGTTGCTGGATGACCATTGAGACTTCCGGTGGCTCCAAATTAAGTTGTTGGATGACCATTGAGGCTATTGATACATCCTAACATTTGCGAATGTTGGATACATCATAAACGTGAGGTCTTCGGAGATGAAGTGTAGACTCACGACTAATTGCTTAATTGTTTTGATGAACTTATACATGTCTTTATCATACTATATTGTAGCAGTGGGTTGTAAACACACAGGTTACAAGTCTCTTATGGCGGGACTTGTAACTGAGTGGATTCTCAATGCCTTTGCTGTGTGAACATTCTTTATAGGCTTTTCAACTGTTTTAAGACAAACTCTATGAACTCACCAACCATTGTGTTGACACTTTAGCATGTTTATCTCAGGTTAGTAAGGCGATAGCTAGTGCGTGGAACTTAGAGTCAAGCTGCATATTCTGAAGACTTACGCTTTTATCATTTACCATTCAAAACACTTTGTATACATTTATGTATCATACTTTGGAATCTCATGTTTGTAACTTTGAATCATTAATCGAATGGTAACTTTTCAAAACGTCTCATTTAGAGTTCGTTTTCTATAACTTGTACTTTGTATTATGAAGTAGCACCCCAATGACACAGTGTTCCGCTGCGGTATTTTGGGGGTGTTACAATATTTGTTTCTAGCTCCGTCCCCGAGTAAATGTAAATATTTAAACTGTAAAGTAAAGTTGCTAATGAGTAACATGTGTGTCTTGCTGGTGGTTGATGAGTAATAAGTGTGCGTATATGCAAACATTGAAATTGATAGGAGAGTGGACATTGAAGAAAAAACAAAGAACTTCGGGCTAGGAGAGTGCACGAAGAAGTTTAACACGATATCATGGAGCATTTATGGAACCTTAATTACTAAATTGCACTTTTTTAATATATCATTATTTTTAATGTATCATTTATTTTTATTTTTATTTTATTTATTTTTTAAATTAATGAAATTTTAATTTTAATTAAATGTGTTAGTTTATTTAAATAAATGAAAAAAGAAAAAAAGTATATATGTCGGGTCCAAGGGTGACCGACGACACGAAAAATGACCGTTGGAGTTATTGTGAATTCACAATAACACCAAAAACGGGTACGTTTTTGGTGTTATTGTGAATTCTGGTGTTATAGGAAAAGTTGTTGATGTGGCAACGCTTTTTCTCACGGCACCACGATACCTAGTGCTCTTAAGACATTGTGAGAAAATTCATTGTGTATATATTATGAGATAAGTAGTTACCCTTTAAGAAAAACGTAGTCGACTAGATTGAGATCCTAATCTGAATCATGATAAATATTGCTAAAATGGTTTTATTATGAATAGAAACATGCCCAAACCGCCTAAACCACTTGAGCATGAGCCATAAAGTACATACATTGAATATCAGTCAAAGTTTCCATACAATACAGGTATGTTGGAAATAGAACAAAGGAATCACATGTCTCTAAAATTTAGGGGGTGACAATGTTGCCTAATAAATACTCAAAATAATTTGTAATTAGCCAATAGAATCAATACAACACTTTTCATGCCTAACCATGCCTAATTAGTTATTTTTAGTGGCAATGTGATGCCTAACCATGCCTAAAGGATTTTTTTTTTTTTGGAAAATGTCACAAACGTTCGAAATAATAATGGCTCCAACGGTCATTTTTTCCTTGCTTTTCTCTTTACCGACTCGGTGAATATCACCGAAGCACACACCGAATTCATCATGCCGATAGAAAGGCAATGGCATTGCCGAAAGATGCCGACTGAAACCGAAGGTTACCGAGGAACGTTGCCACCCTCTTAGAGATTTCAGAAACAAAATGAGAGAAATCCAATTCCATAAAAGAAGTAGCATTTTCCATCTTTATTTATGTTCAAACAATTGGTCTTGTTATATATTATATGGAAGTACTGAAGTACAAGTGGTCGTTCAAGTCATTTGACAATAAAAGCTATACAACCAAATCACCAAATTTCAATTTGACATGAGAACATTGTATCAAAGGCATTAACAATGGTTTAGCCATGTCATATTCTATTTCTTCAAAAGTTCCATCCAAGAAATATACAATTGTTTTAAGTTTTTCCCATGTTGAGCCAAATGAAGATGTACTTATTCTCACGCTTACTCTTCACTTTTAAGAAAATAATACAAATATAATCTAAGACCTAATTACTTTAAGAGCATCTTAAAACTTTTTTTTAGAAAATCTATAATATGTTGCCACCGATCTTTCAAGGGTATGCATGTATTTCTCCATTGCTATACAATGATACTTTCCGCGGTATCTTATATCATATACTCTAATGAGGTTGTCTTTTTTGTAGGACAAATGTTGATATGACCGAAAGAAAATAACTGGATGGAGCTCTTCGCAATTACGCGTTACACAACAACAAGAACATTATCTAGTTTTCATTGTTGTGAAACGTGTGGTTGCAAAGAGAGCTACATCCATCTATTTTCTTTCGTCATGTATCAACGGTTGTCTAATGAACAAGACAACCTCATTAATTGGTATGATACTAGATATAGTGAACATAACCAAAATTTCCGTCGAAAAGCTTTGTCTTTCCTTTTTCCCCTCTATTTTCCCACCAACCATCAATTTATGAGTTCTACTCATCCCAAGGAATCTGTACCTTATGCTGTTGTTGCACCACCTCGACCTCCTGCAAATAGGCCAAGGAGGACGGTGATAACATTCCCTGCAAAGATAGATCCATTCAAGTTCAAACATGCATTATAATCATTCAATAACTAGAGAAACACAAAGCAGTAACCTCGGTTAATGTTTTGGTTTTCACGCAAGGGGATGATAGAATTGAGCTCTTGAGCAGCAGCTTGGCCAAAATACTTGTTGTCCTGCTGTTGATGCATAATCTGGCGCGGACTGAATTCGACGACTCTCCTTTGGCCGTTAGTCGTCTTCTCAAGCCCTGTGTAGACCTGTTCAACAAAGAGAACCCATTAGGAGTGGACCCGAGACCGTAGCCCCGGGATCCACCTCCGACGGTCAAGTTAGTCTCCATGCGATATAGCATATATAAGAGTTAGGTTTAGGGTAACCGGTTATGTTGTGTTAAGAAGAGAATCCCAGCCCTATATTAATAGGGCATGGATTAGGGTTTAGGCGTAGAGTGGGCCGCTGTCTGCCGGGCCTGGCCCATTCCTGGCCCAGTCCGGACCATACGTCCACACCTGCAATTAAATATTAAATATTAAAAAACAATTATGGAATACATATAAACTCAAATGATAAAATACAAATGTTAAATAATAATAATAATAATAATAATAATAATAATAATAATAATAATACAAGTGCATCAATGATTTTATCTGGAAGGGCAAAATCGATCAGCCGCAACAATTTACTTCCAAGACCACCTATTTCAACAAGAAATCATGATGAAATGTCTTGATGGATCTGGATCCGGTGGAGGACGGATGGGTACCATCATACTTAGTAGGTTGTGTTTGTGTAGTGAGTTATTTGAATGCGTTCTTCTACTATATATTTTGAATGTGTTGTTCTCTAATCTAAACTAATTGTTTCGAGAAATCATGCCAAGAGATATATGGTTGGCAAGTATATATGGTTAACCCTAGTAATAAATGGTGGTGTACTTTTTGTGGAGTAACAAGGTGGTGATCCATGTGAAATAAGTTGTGATGAAATGTTGGCCGTTGGATTTGTGTTTGTTTGGTAATGTGTGAATTGGACAAGCTGGCAATCTGTGTGATGATGTACTTTTTGTGTTTCTTTTCTCCAAATTAAAGTAAATGTCACGTGTTTTATGAAGTGTTTTTTTATTCGTAAGTGACCACTCGTAAATGTCTAGACCATGCGCAACTATAATTTAAGGGAGATGATTTGCACACACTGATGTTTAGACATTTATACCCTCACATGAGTGAAAATGTAAGGATAACTGTGTGTGGGTATAAATGTTTAAACACATTAAATTATAGTATCTCAATCAATTTGGGGGAGTATGCAAATCATCTTTATCTTTTTGGCTTGTAATAATTTGGTAATCTATATTTAGTCTTAATTTCAAAGGCATTTCCTCCTGCTACCAAACTTGATGTTTTAATTCTAGGATAGTATGAGATATTGTGTCTTTTGATCCCTAAACATTTCTGGATTCGCCTCTCTTGTAGCATCCACGCTATATGTATACCCTTTTTGTCACACAAACTAAGGACATAAACAAAATTAATCTAGTATGATCTAATATCCATCATTTGAGTTAATATCCATTATCCCAATCAAATACATTCAAAGAGTTGACCCATGAATACGTTAGAAACCATTTTGATGATAATTTGACCCATTGTAGTCAACAAAATGACTTTACGACAAGTCTACGAACCATCTAAACTAGTATTACACAACGTTGAACAAATGCAACTAATATAGCAGTTTGGTTATCGGTTTTGGAGGGTAAAGAATGATCATGGTAACCGTTACTGCTGTTGATTGATTGCTTCATGATCCATATTCAAAAACATGTACAACCCAAAAAGTCGGGAAGTTACATGACATAGTAAATATTTTAAGTTAATATCAAAGACAATGTATCAACAGTATGCATACGTCTAGAATTTAAAATGTGGAGCTTGTATGATTTGTAAATTGTCATCTACGAAGCCGATAACTCATGTACTATCACACATACAAGATGATGGGTTAACAACATCGCTATATATATATTAAGAAACCAAAAAATTGATAAGTTGTACCAACAACATAGCACTTATGTCAAACTACTTGAACCATATGCATTATGGTATACTAGAACAGTACCCGCTTAATGCAGCAGCGGATACCTGTAACTATATTTTGGGTTATTTGGTTATACATTTAGTTGTCTTTATGCTTTATAAGTAGAAATGGTTAAGCCAATAATTTTAGTTTGAACAACTTAACAAACTTTCTAACCAGTTTGCTTTCTAACCAACATGCTTCCTAACAATTAATTTTGAAATCCTTCCATAATAAACAAGTAAAAGTCTGAATTTTAAGCGTTTCTAATTATAGAATAGTCTCAAATGCATTGACTATTCTATAATTAGAAAAGCTTAAAATTCAGACTTTTACTTGCTTATTATGGAAGAATTTCAAAATAAATTGGTTAGGAAGCAGGTTGATTAGGAAGCAGGTTGGTTAGGAAGTTGGTTATGATGCAGATTTGTTGTTCAAACTAAAATTATTTGGTTTAACCATCTCTACCATCTCTACTTATAAAGCATAAAGACAACTAAATGTGTGACCGAATAATGCAAATATAGTCACAGGTACCCGCCGTCGCATTGTGCGGATACCGTTATAGAATTTCCATTAGTACATATACATAAGCTTGTGTCTTAAAATAAGTTGCTCAAGAGACCTTCATATACCAAATTGACGTAACCAAATTGCTTCCACTTTGTGCATATACCCTTTTTGACACACAAACAAAGACCAGAAACAAAATTAATCTCGTAAGATCAAATATCCATTAGCCCACTCAAATACATTCAAGTAAAGTTGACCCATGAATACCTTAGAAACCATTTTGATGATAATTTGACCCAAGAATTATCTAAACTAGGCTTACACTTGGACAAATGTAACTCATATAGCAGTTTTGAACCATGGACCGATCGGAATAGAAACTTTGGGAGTGTCTCATTGTAGGTTTTAGAGGGTAATGAATGATGATGGTAATGATTACTGTTGGTTTGTATGTTACTCACAACAAATGTACAGTAGTATGATCCATTTTCAAAAACTTGTACAACCCAAAAAGTCGATAAGTTTCATGACATAGTAAATATTTTAAATTTAACATCAAACAAGACAATGTATCAACAATATGTGTATGCTTGGAAGAGAAGCTATCTAATTACCAAAAACTTCTTACAAAAACACAAATTCTGGAGCTTGTATAAGTTGTAGATTGTCATCAACCGAAACCGATAAATCTTGTACCAACACACATACAAGATGGTTTAACAACATAGCTAAATACATAGAGACTCTCGGATCTTAAAAGACGAAAAAGTTTTGATAATTGGTACAAATTTATCCTAATCCTGTTGGTAGCTATTAATAAAGATTTTGTATATTAATAGAAGCTACCCCAATCAACGTCATATTTATGTTTCGTTATATTATTGTACTCTTTTTTGTTGACGCCATGAGAAAATTGATACGAGACTCAAAAACGATTATTTAGTGACAATAAACATGGAGTAGTATAGTGATAGAAAAGTTACGCGCATCCGAAAAAATATTCGTATCATTTACACTTATGGACTACACTAATTTGAGCGTTATACATATTCAAGCTGCCTCAAGAGTATCAGAATCTATAAAAATAAATTGTCAAATATTTTCATAAGTATGTATCAAAGTTAAGATTGCATGATATCATGAAGTAAGACAATATAAACATGGATCAATATTGATTAGCTAAAACTTGGGAACTAACAAAGGTACCAAAACCATATGAAACTTTACTAGGTAATTTCACTACACTCGTTAGTATCATACTTAAAGCATCAACGATAACAAATTCTGAACTATCTTCATCTCTAGCATAACTCATTATATATACCCTCCATCCTCCTTCTTGTCGTTTCTACAAGAACAAACCACAGTTCACCTCCAAACCGCTCGTTCCCCGTAGTAAAACTTGGCGACGTGTCTTGTCACCAAGTCAATCTTGACCATGCCACTGCATTTTGGCCAAGCTTAGCTATTACTAAATAAACATAGCATGTAGTAGGGGCTTTATTATTATTATTATTATTATTATTATTATTATTATTATTATTATTATTATTATTATTATTATTATTATTATTATTATTATTATTTATGGTACTCGTATTCAAATTCATCCACGATACTATTACACGCCGGGTCAACTTTCCCGTTGTCATGTTCAACCGGATTTCGGTTAATTAGTTGACTCCTGAAAGGGTCTTTTTCGTCTTCATTTTCATTAAAGATGGCGTCGGCACTATAATTACAATAATATTTAACTGAGTGTTTTAGTTAGCTTATGACTTTAAAAAGAAATTGCTTCAATTTTGTGCATATACCTTTTTTTTTTTTTTTTTTTTTTTTTTTTTCGCGCATATACCTTTTTTGACACACAAACTAAGACCAGAACAAAATTAATCTCGTAGATCAAATATCCATTAGCCCAATAAAATACATTCAACTAAAGTTGACCCATGAATACGTTAGATACAATTTCGATGATAATTTGACCCATCGTAGTCAACTAAATGACTTTACGACAACTTTAAGAACCATCTAAACTAGGCTTACACAACGTTGAACAAATGCAACTCATATAGCAGTTTTGAACCATGGATCGATCGGAATAGAAACTTTGGGATTGTTTCATTGTAGGTTTTAGAGGGTAAAGAATGCGAATGATTGCATACTCTTTACCTAGTCGGTGGGATATTATCGCGGTTAGTCCATAACGCTCACTACAAAATGTACAGTAGTATGATCCATTTTCAAAAACTTGTACAACACAAAAAGTCGAGAAGTTACATGACATAGTAAATATATTTAGAATTTAACATCAAACAAGACAATGTATCAACAATATGATGAGTTAAAAACATAGCTAAATACATCAAGAGGAGAAAATCTAAGATCTTGAAAAGCCTTGCATCAAGTCTTTATAAAAGCAAAAAAGTTGAGAACTTGTACCAATTAATGGACAACAATGCAAAGCCGATATGATACATTTTGTACGTACCAGCATGCAACATGATGACTCAATAACATAGCACTCGTGTCAAACTGGTTGCCTTATATGCACCATGGTATATAATATATTAAAAGCTCTTCTCTTAGACCGATGTGGGATTTAAACATAAAACAAGTTTTCAGAAAATAAACATGGCAAAAGTTCTGCACAAGAACTTTCTTACCCCAATCAACGTATTATTTATGTTTCGTTAATAAATTGCACTTTTTTTGTTGACGCTATGAGAAAATTGATGCGAAACTCAAAATCGGCTATTTAGTGACAATAAACATGGTGTAGTATAGTGATAGAAAGGTTATGTACATTCGAAATAATATTCGATATCATTTACACTCAAACTAAGCAGTAAGACGAGTCACACAATCAATATCTTAAGATCAAATATACGTTAGCTCAATCAAATACATTTAAAGTAAAGTTGACCCATGAATATCTTAGAAACCATTATGATGATAATTTGACCCATTGTATTCAACTAAATGACTTTACGACAAGTCTAAGAACCATCTAAACTAGGCTAACATAGCGATGAACAAATGTAACTCATATAGTAGTTTTGAAACTTTAGGTGTGTTTCGTTGTAGGTTTTAGAGGGTAAAGAATGATCATGGTAACGGTTTTTGTATGTCTCACTACAAATGTACAGTAGTATGATCCATTTTCAAAAACTTCTTACAAAAACTCAAAATATAGAGCATATATATATGGGTCGTAAATTGTCATCAACGAAGCCGATAAATCTTGTACTTACACACATACATGATGATGAGTTAACGACATAGTTAAATACATTAAGGAGAGAAACTCCGGATCCTAAAAACTAAAAAGTTGAGAACTTGTACCAATTGATTATTCTGGATGGGGTGACTAATAATATAGATTATGTATATTACTAGCTACCAATGTCAGAATCAACAACATAGCGCTTATGTCAAAGTGCCTGAAGCATTCGCACCATGGTATATTGCCTATTAAAAGTTCTTCTCTTCGACCGACGTGGGATTTAAATATGAGTTTTGACAGAATCACAATAAAACTTCCACAAAAATTCTCACCAAACGACGTGTCACGCAATGAGTGTTTTAATCAAAGTGAAGAAAGAGAAACTATAATAAAATCCACCAATCATGATCTGACATGTCATTTTGAGGAAAACTTTATGAATGTTTTTATGTGGCTCTATCATTCCTCTTTAAATATAAAACAAGTTTTCACCGAATAAAATGGCATAAGTTCTAAACAAGAACTTTGTTGCCTGAATCAAGTACAATATTATTATGTTTCGATAATACATTGCACTCTTTTATCTTGACGCTATGAGAAAATTGATACTAAACTCGAAAACTGCTATTTAGTGACATGGAGTAATATAGTGATAACAAAGTATGCATATCCGAAATAATATTCGATATCATTTACACAGCGTCATACAAATTCAAGCCCCCTCAATAATCATTTTTTATATGTATGATGTTCAAGATGTATGCATTTTGCTGTACGAATAAATGTTTTCACAAGTATATGTATCAAAGTTAAGATTGTATGGTACCATGAAGTAAGACAACATAAACACATATATCAATATTGTTTAGCTAGATCTTGAGAACTAATAAAGGTGCCATGAAAACCATATGGAACTCTACTGGGTAATTTCATTACACTTGTTTGCTTCATACTTAAAGAATCAACTATAACTAATTCCGAACTATCTTTATCTTCATCTTTAACGCAACTCATTATATACCCTTCATCTTCCTTCTCGCCGTTTCCTACATGAACAAAACATGGTTCACCTCCAAACCGCTCGTTCCTATAGTAAAACTTTGTGACATGTCCAGTTACCAAGTCTTTCCTTTCCCCCGTTCTATTTTCTCACCAAGCATCAATTTTTACGATTTCTACTCATCCAAGGAATCCGTGCCTTATGCAAATATCAAAAAAAGGATTTATGAGCATACTCGACCGCTTTATCAGAGGGGAATCGTATATCCAGAAACTACTTTGTGTCGGTATCAGGTTAAACAGAAGGAGATTCTGCCCTGTGCTGAAACATGAAACAAGTCGCTCTTAGTTCATACAAAAACCGAACCCTACGAAACTGACTTGACTAACACCCTTACTACAGTGAGAATTAATTCAGAAAAACTAGTGTTTAGATTTACTTTTAATATAGGCACTTGCTTGTGGGAACAACTTATTTTTCTAAAATATCATCAACACTGATTATGCTCTAACAATAGTTAAAGAGGAACAAATACAACACTGAATTAAACACTAAGTAAGTTCATTTATTTTAAATTTTAAAATGTATCGGGCATGAAATTAACCTCTTGTAAGTGAAGTCAAGTCACTCAAGTAAATAAACAAATCAACAATATAAACGTACTTTAACCCGTTGTGTGATGATAAGAAAATAAATTAATTCTAACATCATAGCTATATCAGCTGCGTGAATTACTTCCAAGACCACCTATTTCAACAATGAATTATGATGAAAAGTCTTGATGGGTCTGGATCGGGTGGAGAACGGATGGTGACCATCATACTTAGTAGGTTGTGTTTGTGTAGAGAGTTATTTTTTACTGTGTTCTTCTACTATTTATATTGAGTGTGTTGTTCTCTGATCTAATTTGATTGCTTCATATACACGGTTGGCTAGTACATATGGTTAACCCTAGTAATAAATGGTGGTGTACTTTTTGTGGAGTGACAGGGTGGCGATCCGTGTGAAATAAGTTGTGATGAAATGTGGGCCGTTGGATTTGTGTTTGTTTGGTGATGTGTGGAGTAGACAAGCTGGCGATCCATGGGAGCGTATACTGATATACTGTACTTTTTGTGTTTCTTTATTGGTCTCACTGGGAGATATATTTAGTATTTAATTTAATAGCAGGGCCTCTTATAAGATCTTTTTTGGCTTGTAATGTTTTGATTATCTATATTTAGTCTGAATTTTAGAGGCATTTTCTCCTGCTACCTTATTTCGCCAAACTTGATATTTTGATTCTAGGATAGTAGGAGATATTGTGTCTTCTGATCCGTAAACATTTCTGGATCCTCCCCGGCTGTAGCATCGACGTTATACATATATATTTTTATTTTATTTTTTTGACACACAAACTAATACCAGAAACAAAACTAATCTAGTATTAAGATCTAATATCGATTATCCCAATCAAATACAATCAAAGAGTTGACCCATGAATACCTTAGGAACCATTTTGATGCTAATTTGACCCATTGTAGTCAACTAAATGACTTTACGACAAGCCCAAGAACTATCTAAACCAGGCTTACACAACGTTGGACAAATGTAACTCATATAGCAGTTTCGAACAATGGACCAACTGGAACAAAAACTTTGGGAGTGCTCGGTAATGGGTTTTAGAGGGTAAAGAATGGTGACGGTAACGATTAGCGCTAGTTTTGAACAAAGGACCAACAGTTGTTTATTAGCTAAATTTAAGTTAGTTTTTCAAAACATTGGTTTTTTATCAGCTAATTCATGCTAAGTAACCACTGCTTTCCATTAAGAGGGTGTCCCTTTAAGCTTATTTGTACGCGGCCTCGTTGGGTTAATCTCGGGACCGTTCTGACCCGTGTCCCTTTAAGCTTATTAGTACGCGGCCTCATCAGGTTAATCTCGGGACCGTTTTGGACCCTTTTCTCGCTAGGCCATTTGGTAGTGATTCCTAATAAGCCTAAACAACCCCCCCCCCCCCCTCCCCCGCGCGCGCGGAAATTACTCTTTAATTATGAGCTTCTTTTAGTGTTTAATTGGCTTGTTAGGATTCTACATTACTGCTTAAACATGTAAACGGACTATGTTTCCTCTATTTAGGTTAACTAGAGCGGCCTAGTCTTTTGACTCATATGCATGCGGTCTAACCAGGTTATCCCGTGACTGTTTCCAACCTTCCCCTGACCAATCCCGAAATGTGTGCATAGTGAGGTTTATTAGTTAAGGCATTATTAGTCAGTGGTCACTGGTTGGTCTATGGCATACATGTTAACAGCAATATAGTATTAGTCCAGTGGTTTAGAATTGGTTGGGTGAAGTCTTTTATAAACACCTTTATTTTGTTTACATTATCAGATGAACTTTGTATAAGCGCGAATCTGTTAATGCACATATTGCTATAACAAGAATATATATGTTTATCATAAGCTAACTGATGAGAGGTATCTGCGGGAATACGTTAATGCATAAATTAAATCAATGTTACTTGAGTATTGGATCTAAAATTTCCATTATTACGTATACATAAACTAGTCTACTCATGGAGCCTTGAAGATTAAGACGATATTTTGGTTCTCTTGTACGGATACTTAATAGTTAACAAGACAATGTATCAACAATATGATGAGTTAACAACATAGCTAAATACATCAAGAGGAGAAAATCTCAGATCTTAAAAAGCCTTGCATCAAGTCTTTAGAAAGGCAAAAAAAGAAAGGCAAAAAAGTTGAGAACTTGTACCAATTAATGATCTTTGTACTTACCAGCATGCAACATGATGATTCAATAACATAGCACTCATCTCAAACCGGTTGCTTCATATGCACCATGGTATGTAAGCTATTAAAATCTCTTCTCTTAGACCAATGTGGGATTTAAACATAAAACAAGTTTTCAGAAAATAAACTTTGTTACCCCAATCAAGTATTATTTATGTTTCGTTAATACATTCCACTCTTTTCTGTTGACGCTATGAGAAGATTGATGCAAAAATCAAAAATGGCTATTTAGTGACAATAAACATGGAGTAGTATATATAGTGATAGAAAAGTTATGCACATCCGAAATAATATTCGATATTATTTACACTTCTGAACTACACTAATTATTTGGCAGTAATAATTACTTGATGAAATGCGATCAAGATCTTCTAAAAGCAATTTTGGGTAATTTTGGAGAAGGTGCTGAAGTATTCTAGCAGGATGTTTCTAAACAAGAATGGGAGAAAGTAGCTAGTTTAGGAAATTACATGATTTATATTGATAGTTCAACATGTCTATCATTAAAGCCAAAACACGAGAAATGAAGAACAAGATCTACTCTCCACTACTGCATTCCAAGAACAGGAAGATAGTGTTCTATTCACTCGAAACATGCATGCATGAGACATTCAATGGCGAACACTGCAAGGATTTTGTTGGAACTATATATCATCGATTTCCCTTATGTGTTGATTGAGCCAAGTTTGTTCTATATTGCTTTTTACAAGTTAGGACACAGTTCATTTTTCTTATCATATTGAATTGCTTAGAACTTTACTGGTTTAAGTAGTTCTAAGACTAAAGGAAATACTTTTAAAATCTAGTTTATCCATTTTAGGAGTAATTAGTAATCAAACAATGCTATGATGTGTAAAATAGGACAACATGATGCTGTTTTCAATCATGTGATGTTAATAAGTTCATATATGTTGGACTCTCTGCTAAAAATAGATAAACGATAGCGTGATAACTATTTAGGCTATTGGGGAAAGTCTAGTCTTTTTTTCTCTAATGTACGTGGGCTAACCGGTATTTCCGTGGTTGTTTTCAGACTATCCCTAGCCATTCAAACCCTGGTCTCTTCTGTTATGACCTATGATCGATGGGAAAGCTACTCTTGTGGATGATGAAGGTCATCCTATTCCGTCCGCCTCTGTCACTAAGAGGGCTAACCCATTTTCCAAGGTGGGTGAGGTTGTGGTTTCTGATAGTGAGGAGGAGGAGGTTCTTAACACGTTCGACGAATCAGCTAATCTTTTTGGTGGAGGTCATGAACGTGAAGATGAGCTTGATGACTATGATGATTACTCGAAGCAAATTTACGATCTTCCAGGGGAATTGGATGCTCTTAATGCCATTTATGGCTTTAATCTCCAAGGTCGTAGGAAGTAGTTTATATTATGTGGTAGTGGTTTTGTTTTCTTGTCTAGAAAATAGGAAGTATCTTGTTATGTAAGCTTTTCGCCTATGTAACGGGCTAAGATATGGGATTCACTCATATCCGTTGTACTTAAATATTTTTTGGACTAATATATTTACCGGGTCTTTGACCTTTTACCAAAAAAAAAAAAAAAAAAAATGATCGAGACTTTTGGGACGCCTTACGTATATCTTTTTTAATACATCTAGTCAATACGACGGAATATCTTGTCATACGAGTTATTATTTCATACCAGGTAGTTATGAGACTTACTAAACTTCACAATCTAACTTTCAAACAAAATTTCAATATCTTGTTTATGTAGATCACATAATATTAGAAACTCAGTCCCCTTCATCATGTCAATGAAACAAAAAATGAATTCTTTAAAAGGGCCAAATAAAAAATTAAATGTGATATGAAAAAAGTTAATTGAATGCATTTAAAAGAAGTCTATGAGTAGGAAGTGTAGATGGAAGTCTTTAAACCTTCTCTAGGGTTTTTTTCAAATATACTTTAGGAGAAAAAAAAGTTCAAATTTGAAACATCCATAATTGAATTAATGCGATGTTTGGTTGTTGTACATGAACTCCTAATTTAAGTGTCTATTAAAGATACAATGGTTGGTTGTGTTGTGTATATTGATGACATCTTCTTACCCTTTTCATGAACGAGTAGTTGGCTATAAATTCGTTAAGCTATCAATTGAGATGAAAGATTCAGACTTTTGTGTGTATTGGTTCACGTATGCAGCAGGCCTCTTTACTTTCTCTAGGCATTCCTGAGATATTGTGATGCTCAACTTAAATATTGATTTGTATAACGTTGAATTTCAATTAAGGTGTAGATATTACAAACATATTATCATAAAATCTTGTCTTCTTGTGTGTTCTTTTTATTTTTCCCATCAAAAGTATATATTGACCCATTGATTGGGATTCATTTTTGTAAGTTAAATTAGAAAAAATAAAGAAGTATATAGATAGAAGTGAAGTTGAAAGCGTATGTAAAAATGTTGAGTTATAAGGTATTTATAAAAATATTAAAAGGGTAAAAATTTGAATAAAGAACGGATGTAATTGAGTGCGGTTTATGACTAAGTAGGTGAAAAAAAACTCAACGAATGTATACATGTCAAATTTATTTCACAACTACCACACATTTACATTTTGAAAAAAGTTTACTCTTATTTGACATATAGGCCTAAATCATTATTACTCTGAAACTCTATGCATTCTTCTTTACTATACAACTACTTTTTGACCAAATCATTTAATACACTCTCTCACCTATTTAATTTTTCTTTCTTCTCTACAAATGTTCTTTCTCCTCTACAAACTTCCTGCTTACCCCATGAACGGAATACAATACACAGCCTTCGGTAAAGCAGAATACACCATGAAAATCTTTTATCAAGCACCTTTTATATTCTCAAACAAATTGAAAAAAGGGATAACGCCAAGAAAAACGGGAAAACGCGAAGCTCGATACTGTGCTTGCGCCATCCCATCGCGTTTTCCGAGATGATTTGGGCTGTTCGTGATGGCTCGTCCCCATTGTTCAACACCTCATGCGCCGTCGCCTCATCCCCATCGTTCAACACCTTGATTTCTAAATACTGCATCATACCTGAGAACAAATCCTGAAACCTATCCCTATCCCATGAAGTCTTCAAACACTAAATACAATGAATCGCCGCAAATAATGCTGCTATCCTAACATCTACACTACCTACATTATCTAGACGCCTCAAAAAAACACCATGTAAATATGTTATGTGTGTCCATAGAATGTCCCCTGCCAATCGTGCACAAATGATTAACGTAGACTCCTGTAACCAAAACTCCTCACTCTCCACACGATCAAACATAAAAGGCATAAATTCTGGCCAACCATTATCAGCCGCAAGCTCCGAAATAGTATCACCCAAAACCCTAATTATTGACTTATCATGTTCATTCAATACGCAATTCAGTAAACGAGATTTTACGACTAATTGAGTAAACGATTCTGACAATGAGTTCCGAAATGGCAGCTCGTTGAATGAGTTTCGTAGCACAATTGAGTAAACGTGCCATGTCATCAATTCTGCTATGAAACTTATTCAATGAGCTGCTGTTTCGGAACTCGTTGGCCGAATTGTTTGCTGAATTAGTCATAAAAGCTCGTTTACTAAAAGGTGTAGTGAATGAAGAGAATAAGCCGATAATTAAAATATTGGGTAATACTATTTCAATGCTTGCGGCTGATAACGGTTGGCCCGAACTTATGCTTTTTATTTTAGATTGTGTTGACAGTGAGGATTTTTGGTTACAGGAGTCTGCGTTACTTGTTTTTGTACGATTTGGAATGGGACATTCTATGGCCACACATAATGCGTTTACACGGTGTTTTTATGATGTGTCTAGGGAATGTAGGTAGTGCGGATGTTAGGATAGCGGCGTTAATTACAGTGATTAATTGTATTATGTGTTTGAAGAGTTGGAGTGATAAGGATAGGATTTGTTGCCAGATATGATGCAGTCTTTAGAAATCAAGGTGTTGAACGATGGGGACGAGGTGACGGTGCAGGAGGTGTTGAACGATGGGGATGAGGCGTTGAATTTGTTGATTGAGTTGGCTAAGACGGAGCCGAGGTTTTTCAAGGGGCACTTGGTGGTGGTGGTTGAGGGTATGTTGCGGATTGCCGAGGCCGAGAGTTTACAGGAGCGGACAAGGCATTTGGCGATTGCCGATATATAAAAATGTTTTTAACTATGGGTTGTCCTACAATTTTTGTTGTTTTTTTATTTACAATGAATTGCAATAGGATTTAAGTGGAATGATCATATATGGAAATGATTTCTGTCTACGTTTGTTGTTTCATAAGTGGTCAACTTGGAGTGGTTTCTGTGTCAAGTTATAAGATATTAAGATGTATCAATTTGCCGATATATTTGGTGTTTTGTAAGTGTGGATGGTTTTCGTGTTACATACAAGTTAAAATGTTATAAATGTGAATGAATTATGTATATACCATATGGAATTATTATTTTTTTCCTGCAATACAAGTGGTGAAACATATCAGTAAAACAAAGCAAAACATGCTGATTTAAAGACCAATCTGTAGTAAGAATCTTACACTCATGATCTTGACCTTACAATCAACATGCGGTAATAAACTAAAATTGGAACTTAAAGGGGTTGCGTTCTAATAACTATAAACCTCGAACCTGTAACAGTGAAGACAGAACTCGGACAGCCTTTAAGTCATTGATTAAAGAAAGCTGTCAATTCCAACCACAAACCCGAACATGAGCAAATAGCTTCCTAATTCAGGCATATTAGTCGATTTTGACATAAATTGCAAACTAAGACTAGAAACACAGATACTTACATTAACCTCACAAGATTGAATATCCATCAACCCAATCAAATACATTCAAGTGAAGTTGACCCATGAATATCCTAGAAAACCATATCATAACCATTTTGAGGATAATTTGACCCTTGTAGTCAACCAAATGGCACATATGACTTTACCACAAGTCCAAGAACCATCTAAGCTTGGCTTACACAGCGTTTGGACAAATGTAACTCATATAGCAGTTCTGAACCATGGACCAATTGAAATAGAAACTTTGAGAGTGCTTTGTTATGGGTTTTAGAGCTTAAAGAATGGTCATTGTAATAATTACCGATGGTTTTTATGTTACTCACTACAAATGTACAATAGTATGATCCATTATCCAAATTGTGTAATACCCAAAAAGTCGAGAAGTTACATGTTTTGAAGTTTAACATTAAACAAGACTATGTATTCAAGGATATGCGTATTTTCAGAAGAGAAACTATCTATCTTCAAAAACTTCTTACAAAACCTCGAAATGTGGAACTTGTATGAGTTGTAAATTGTCATCAACAAAGCTGATAAATCTTGTACTTACCCACATACAAGATGATGAGTTATAACAGCATAGCCAAACACATTAAGAAGAAAAACTCTCGGATCTTAAAAAACTAAAAAGGTTGAGAACTTGCACCAATTTTTGGTGTCTCAACTTTTACGGATTTTGGAGGTTGAGTTCAAAATCTTTAATAATGGAACTGGGTTTATAGCTGGCCTCCAAACCTACTACAAAGGTATTAACAAGTCTAGAACAATATGTCAATATTATACTAGAGTTTATTTACGAGTAAATGTTCTTACAAACGTATATATCAAAGTTAAGAATGTATACTACTATGAAACAAGAGAATGTAAACATATATCAAGATTGATTAGCTAAATCTTGGAAACTAACAATGGTACCTTGAAAACCATATCTCACCCTGCTAGGTAATTTCACTACACTCGTTTGTTTGCTTCCGACCTATCTCTTACATCGAGTATGAATTCTTAAATCAACTATCAATGACTGTTTTAGGTAGGTGCAGTTATTGTTCATAATTTGAGTCGTTATTCTAATAAAACTGGTACGTTTTCTTCCTCTTTGGGTTCATGCGGTTCTTTATTCTCGCTATATACATGTTCATCATTTCGTTAGTCAGCGGTCTATGGTATGTTAGCAGTAATATAGTATTATTCCATTGGTTTAGAATTTGGCTGGGGGAAGTCTTTATTCAATTCCACTTTCTTTTGTTGACGCAATGAGAAAATTGATACGAAACTCAAAAACGGCTATTTAGTGACAATAAACATGGAGTAGTATAGTGATAAAAAAAAATTATGCATATCCGAAACAATATTCGATAATCATTTACAATACCGAACTATACCAAATTTAATCTGCACCTGGAGGCTGGAAGCCTGGAACCTAAAGGTGCCGCGTTTCAGTTGTTCAAGGGGTTCTACAATCAACAAATGACTAATCTCATGTAGACGCGGTTGTTAGTCATAACTTGAGTCGTTATTCTTATAAGACTATTACGTATAGTTGCTCATCATTTCGTTACTCATTTTGGCATAGTACATGATAATGCACCAGCAACAAATAACTAATTTCAACCTACATGAACACCATATACGCTAGAAAAACTCGGTTTCAGAAAAAAGTAAAGGTATTAATGTATTATCATTTGTGTTCCTTTCGAATATATTTTTATAACTTTTTTGAACAATTAGAAATTTGATACCAAACTCACACACGGTTATTTAGTGCCAAAACGATTTTCTAAATGAGTAATTTTCTTTAACAAATTCTAAAAGAGTATTGACATTTTTGACCAACTAATTCACAAGTTTTGAATCTACCATTCATTATACATACTTAAATCAGATAAAATCTTTCTTTTCAGAAAGCTAGTGTGGCTAATTCAAAGAGGTTTGTAACTACCATGGATTAAACTTAGAGAGAACTGCAAAATACATCCATGTGGTTTACACATTTTGGCATCTTACATCCTTGTCAGAAACTTTTGGCAATATACATCCCCCGTTAAGCAAACGTTTGCCACAATACATCCCTCGTTAACAATGAGGACTAACGGTGCAAATTTTTCCTCCGTTATCTCTTAACGAGACTGAAAATATTACACCGTTAGCCTTCGTTAGCCAAACATTTGCATCGTTAGTCCTCTTTTTTAGAAAAAAAATTAAAAAAAGTTAAAAAAAAAAAAAGAAAAAAAAGAAAAAAAAATTAAAAAATTATTTTTTTTAAATTAATATTTTTAAAAAAATCAAAATTTAAAAAAAAATATATTTATGAATTTTTTTAGAAATAATAATTAATTTTTTTTAAAATGCGTATTTTTTTAGAAATTAATTTTTATAAAAAAATGCGTATTTTTTAAAAAAAATTATTTTTTTTTATAAAAATTAATTTAAAAAAAATTAATGTTTTTATAAAAAAAATTTAATTTTTTTTTGCAAATATTAATTTTTTAAAAAAATTTTGATTTTTTTTAAATATTAACTTTTAAAAAAATAATTTTTTAAATTTTTTTCCTTTTTTTAATACTTTTAAAAAATGCGTATTTATAAAAAAAATTAATTTTTTTTTCGCAAATATTTTTTTTTTAATTTTTGATTTTTTTAAAATATTAACTTTAAAAAAATTAATTTTTAAATTTTTTTTCCTTTTTTTTTTTAATTTTAACTTTTTTTTTTTTAATTTTAAATTTTTTTTCTAATAAAAAGGACTAACGGTGCAAATGTTTGGCTAACGAAGGCTAACGGTGTAATATTTTCAGTCTCGTTAAGAGATAACGGAGGAAAAATTTGTACCGTTAGTCATCCTTGTTAACGAGTATTGTGGCAAACGTTTGCCTAACGGGGGATGTATATTGCCAAAAGTTTCTGACAGGGATGTAAGATGCCAAAATGTGTAAACCACAGGGATGTATTTTACAGTTCTCTCTTAAACTTAAATACATTGTAGCTATGATGGTCACAAACTTTCTAACACTAAACAGACGACATACTTTAAAATAATTTGATATCGTTTTTACATTCTTCTTGTTTGTTAGCTCCATGAAATAGGAGTAACATGTAAACATGTTGTTAGACGGTAAGATATACACTATGTGTGAGTTAGGTAACTAATGATAATATATACCACATATCTTATTATTATTATCTCGCATATGTCTTCATTACGACTTGAACCCACATCTCTCTTGGTTGATGAGCAACTTACGTATCGCATATTGAGTGAAAACTCTACATAAATAAAGAGACAATATTAAATGTAAACTTAGAGTCTTAGAAACAAGAACTAACATCTCAAATATCCATTAGGTCAATCAAATACATTCATGTAAACTTGACCCATGAATATGTAAGAAAATAGAAACCATTTAAACTAGGCTTACACTGTAACACCTAAAATCTGAGAACATGTGAAAAGACCAAAATGCCCCTACAAGTTAAAACTTATATAAAAGCTTATAAAAGTATCCAAATAAATCCCAAACTACTAACAAGGCATAAGTTATGATCCAAGATATTTTTAACAACTTCATTACATATTTGTACAAGTGGTAAAATTACTAAAATACCCCCATAATGGCCGATTGTGATAAAACTTAAATTAAGTGATTTAAATTGAGTTAATTTGATATATATATGGAAAATATTGAAGATAATCATTAAGAAATATTCTCCCAAACCATATTGTCGAAATTTCTGGTCCCTTAACCCTCCCCCACACGGCATTCCTTTTTATTTTAGTCAAACCATATCACTTTTCACCCAAAAACCCTAAAACCGATTAAATAATACACACACAAATCCCTTTGGCCTCCATTCGACTCACACACACCTCTCAAGCATTTTTCTGTGATTATACATTATTCTAAGAAGCCAAGAAAAATCCCATTCGAATTGTGGAAGCCCTATACGATCGTAACATTGTTTTTCTTTTGTCGAGCCCTAAAACAAAGGTAATTTCGTTGTGCCTAATACGACCTCTATAAAAATGATTTCTTATTTTTCTGATGTTCCTTACATCATATAAGACCCACGAAAATTGGTTTCAAGGTTGGAAGATCATTGGTGAAGTCGTGGTGATTTTTGGATCATTTTGGCTCTACGCGTGTGCTATAAATTGTCCAGCCTATTCTATTTGTTCCAGATCTGGTCTGGTATTTTTCTCACGTCTCTTACATCATATAAGTCTCAAATAAAATGCTAAAGTCGAACCATGCATGCTCTATGAATTATTTGTGAATTAAACCCTAAAAACGCAACAAAACTCTATATCATTGTATATGAATTTTCTGGATATGAATGATAATTTTTATGAACTTTATATATTAGTTATGATCTCACAAAAATATGGGTTTGAATTATAGAAGCTTAAATCTCGTGTTGTGATTTATTTTATAAATCGGCTAATTAAGAAAAACAATGAAGAAAATAAAAGAAACCCTAAATCGAATTAGGGTTAGGGTTTTTATGTTTGGATCTGGTAATTAATGCATAATAATGATTGTATAATGATGGCAAAATGATTTTATGAAATTAGGGTTTGGTTTTGGTAACCTTGAAATAAATCCGATTGGAGAATAAAGTACAAGGGTGTGTTTTGCCAACTTTGAAACATCTGGGATATTTTTGTAAGATCATATATATCAGTAGGAATATGGGAAAAATATAACTTGAGGGTTCTAAGTGTAAATATTACAAGAAAATGAATTAATTATATTTAATTGGTGCGATTTGTAATTTATTAAAAGAGAGGGACTAAACATGTAAATTCTGGAAACTTAAGGTTGTTTTGAGTAATTAAATGTATCCAGGGGGTTATGTGTCATTTTGATAATTTAATGGCATGATATGCAATTATGGATAATTAAAAGTTGAAATTGTAAATTAAAGGGTTAAATATGTAACTTTTATAACTTGAGGGACTTAAAGTGTAAATTATGAATACTTGAGTATCCATTCGAATAACTTAATAAAATAAGTGCTCATTATGTAAAATGGATAAGTTAAGGGTTTAATGTGTAACTTTGAATACTAAAAGGTTTAAAGTGTAATTTTGGAAAGTAAAGGGTTAAAGTGTAAAGTTATGAAACCCTAAGGACCAAAGGTGTAATTATGTTAAAAGATATCTTATTACCAATAATAATGATTTAACTTTCTAAATATGGAAACTTTCTAAAAGTGGAAACTTACTAATTATGGAAACCTGCTAAAAGTGGAAAGTTACCTTAAGTGGAAAGACATGAATTTGAGAATGAATTATGATTCCCCCTCTTTTCCTCTAGGTTTGAAGAAGGAAAGATCTTGAGCTATTCCTTATTCTGTGCTTGTTTCTAATTGTGCTTTCGTAATAAGGTACGGATACTCTGCCTTTTCAGTAAAGGCTCCTATATTCTTCTTATGACCTTGAGCTATGATTCAGTTAAGATTTCCAAAGCCATTGCTATGTTTCCTTCTGTTGTGAACTTCCTCTGATTTCTGTTAAACTTTGATTTGTTAGTTTCTGATCTGATTTCGTTGCTATGATTTCTGACCCTTGAATATCCGATATCTTTGGTTCATCTGTTATGATAATTTGATATGAAAACTTTTTGAAACTATAACTTGATGTTATGGAAGGAAACTGTTTTGAAATGACACTCTATGCTTTTGAAACGAAACCATTTTTAAAGGAAGGATTAATTAGCTTTAATGAAGAATGTTTAAAAAGGGAGATCTTTGAGATGAAATGGGTAAATGACTATTAAAGTTCTAAATCTATTTTCTCTTAACTCTTTCACATTTTATTTTGAACTTACGAAATTTAATAACGAATCTTTTGAAATGAACCTTTGGGAATGAACCTTGGATATTCTGAACCATTGATATGACTTCGGATATTATGATTTTGAGATGACTTTGAGACATGACCTTGAGATAAACTTTTGCTATATGACCTTTTTGTATGACTTTGAGACCTGACTCTTAGTTTGATACCCGAGCCATTTATGTTTCCCTACCTATGGAGGTACCATAGGCATGTCTGTGATGCACCACTGGCATGACTCATGTGTGGGTGAGTGATTTCTCACGCCGTCCCTTTTATGATTATCTGCCGGCTATTATGACTTTGAGTATATGACTTTGAGATTGACTTTGAGTAAGGGGCGTATGGATTGCAATCCTAGATCTGATCTGTTTAGTGGATTTAACTATGACTTTGAGTTGACTTTGAGGTGACTGGTGCTGTGTGCAATACACGCCTTTCACAATTTCTGGGAGCTAGCTACTCCACCCATTTGAAGAATGAGGACACCCCTCATATTATCTGATTATCTGATTATCTGAGAGGACTCCCCTCTATATGATTATGAAGAATTATGGTATTGACGGCTTATGATTTTGAGATATATGACTTTGAGTTTTTGGGCTCGTGGTAGATGACTATTCTTTCTTCTTTCTATTCTATTACTCTTTTATCTATTCCTTATTCTATTTCCCCAATGCACTATTTTTCAGTTCTGTTTCATTATCATTGCTTTGTATATGTATCTGTTCACTGGGCTTTTTAAGCTCAGCCGCATTTCCTTTTCCTGCGGCAGGTTTTAGTAGGAAGCTGGGTTATGGGAAGAGAGTGTGATTGGACTTAGAAGACTATGCTTTGGACTAGAGACGATTAGATGAAGTTTCACTTTATTAGACATAGTATTTATTTCTTTGTAACCTTGTAGTTTCAGATTTTCATTTGTAACTCTGAATCTCGTTGTATGTATGAATCATATGCTTGTGTTGTTCTGATGTGTCACTGTAATGTAATACTTCTACCCTTATCGGGTTGGGGTGTTACAATTATGGTATCAGAGCCAGGGCTGCGATTCGTAATACATTTACCCTTGACCTGTGAAGTTTGGACCCCTAAGTTTCCACTGTAGGCGCTCATAAGACAACCTTTGGAACTTTACCTTAGGATTCCCCATAGGAACCCAAGTTATTACCAGTGAGGAATGGGTAGACTAAGACATTTATGTAAGTATCATTTGCTTCCGCATCACTCTGATCGTGCCTTTGCTCTTAGATAAGCCTTATAAGGACCCTTGTTTCAGAAGTTAGAAGTTTTGCAACTTAAGCTTAGTAACCAAGTAAGTTTGGAATACCTCGGAAGGCTACCTGGATACCTTACACATTTAAGTTTCACCTTCAGATTTTGATCTCCGCCTCCGATTTGTTTGATAAGCTGTTTGACACCTTTTCGACCACATCGTAGGTCATTCAACCACAATGTGTTCGACGCATTCTGTGAATTCATTACTTATGTTAGGTATGAATGTATCACCCGATACTACTTGACTCTGTATGATCCATTACTACTCCTATGAGAATTCTGGTAATTATGAACCACGAATATGAGAAGTTTTGTTTCCTCTCTTTGAATGATGAACCTTGTTCTGCCAACCGTTTCCTTTGGAAGGGTATGATGTAAATACTATCTCTATATTGATTTGTTAACTAAGCATGATGATGCTGATAACTGAGATTCTGTACCTCTCACAATTGACGATTATACGATATTCGTATTACCAATGATACACATCCTACCTGCTACTTATGCTAAGAAGCTAAACGAAATTCCCACACATTGAACTGTTCGTTTATCCATCCCAACATTTTTGTTGAACCATGTACTTGACTCTGATATATGAACTATCTGTATGATTTGACGACTGTATTCACTCTATGAATCCTTTGACCTTGATATGCCTGATTGCACGGTCTTTTGGACTGAATGACTATTCGTGAAGATACCATAGACTACCATATCTGAAATGTGACCTTAAAAATCTACTTCACTCTATTTCATTATGATGACTCTCTACATCTGCTAAAATTTCTGTCACTATGGAAACACCTACCCCAAACTCATGTGATTATCAAAGTTTTCCTGAAAACCATTATTATCAACCCTTAGAAAGTTCTGCTATTGAGAAATATTTTGTCATACGAAGATTTTCCGGTATTCTCTGATGAACCTTTTGGTACTCCTTCCTGCTTAAGAAGTAGAGTGGACATTGAACTGATATCAGTAAAGAAACCATGGTGCCATAGAAGTTGAGAGATTGAAGGAGCTGATGGAATATGATTTTTAACCTTGGTGATTCTCCTTAGATGCTCTTGTTTGTTTATGAAGAAGAACGAGAGAAGTATGCGATGCCGTATCGACTATCGTAAACTTAAGCGTACCACTATCACTAATCATTATCTGTTTCCGCGTATCAATAATTATTTGGTCTTCCTTTGAAACTCCGCATCTGATTGCCTCATTTTAGATTTGAAGGACTGGGGAAGCAACGACAAGAACTTCTAAGAATGGGGTTAACTAACCAAGAGTAACCTTTGTGAAGTATTTCAGTTCTTGAAGAAGAAAGAAGGCGATGTGAAAATTTCCTGAGATGATTTTTGAAGCTGCCTTTGCACTCGTTATAACATTTATGAGCTTGAATGATACCAATGGTGTTGTCTAGAATAATCATGTTTTCGCGTGTTTTGGACAAATTGTCATAGTATGACATTGTGTTGTGTTCTAAAACGAAAGAAGAACATAGGGGTTAATTGGTGAGACGACCCTTTGTTCTGGAAGAAAATTTTGATTGACGTTCAGAAAGCATAGTAGACAACCCTACCCTGTATAATGTAAAGACAGAGCTTTCACAAGAGGGACCAAGATTGAAGACCGTTATCGGAGTTTGAAACCGGGTGGAAGAGTAGTAGAAGATGGTTGACACAAGCATTTCCATGGAAGAAGCATACAAGAAGAAGTGAGGAACTAGGATAGTGCTCAATCATGCATCATGCAACACGTGAAGATTTCAGTTTGGGCATCAAGACAACCAGACCAAAGGAGACGAACCATTCAACACACAACCTGGAGTCGACAACAACAGCATGTACCTTAAGACCTGGAGCTATGTTAGAAGACCTGTCGAAGACACGCAGTCTTGTTTCTCTATTCATTTTAGTTGTACTAAGATGAATTGAGAGCAGAAGCAGACCTGCGGATGGAGGGATGCACCGTGAACGCGTCAGAGACTGCCGCTACGATGCCACACTACCAAGAGGAGCTGCTGAATACCGGAGGAACCCGACTCGAGTTTTAAATTCTTTTAATCATGAGGTAAGATGGACAAGAGTAAACAGACTACCCCAACTTGTAAGAAATTTTGAAATTCGTATTTGAGTGGACGGATTCTGAAGCGGACAGTGTGTTTAAACGAGATGATGCTGTAAAGGATTGACGCTATTGATGACGTACCTTAATTTTGAATGACATTCTCGGATTTCCGTTACTCTTCGAGTAATTTCGTTCTCTTAGTTATGTTGTTTGTTTCTGATGATCTTTGAGACTGTAGAAGTACTAGGTGGATTAAGATAGGTGGTTTTGACTCACGACTTGAGATAAAGTATGATCATCATGAGGGCATATGTATATGATGCCAGTATTATGACGTCTGGCCAACGTGATAATACTTACATCATATAACGTGCACTTATGGTGGGCATATGATATTTTAAGAAGTGCCTTAGAAGCTTTAGAATTCTGGCATCTGATCAAGATCATCTGAGTTTAGTGAGACTTTAGGTTCATTCTACCTATACGTTTGATATGCTGTCCTTGTTATACGATTCGATACATTTGGACTCTCGACACGTGTTTTGCTGATCTTTGCAACTTCTGATAAGGATCTTAGGTTCCATTATGAAACTTCTGCCGTTGACGATATCTAACGATATGCTTTCTGTCCGTATACGATTCGCATTCGCGAAGTTGTTCATTATGATCTGCTATGAGTAAAATATGTGATTGTGGACTTTGAGGAAATGAGATCTGTTCGTTTATGAGAATACCTTTGGAAGGTTATCTAAAAGCCGAGACTATCTGAGAAGCTGAAGGGTTAAACCGTATATCACCCTAAGTTTGCTACAATTCAATGTATTCTCATCTGATTCGCCTAATCAATTCGATGACAATCCTATGTATTTTTATACCTCTTCCTGGAGAATTCGTTTATCATCCGTTATGTTTGGTACATTATCCTTTTGATTCAAATTCAATGTGATATGCCTTTCTGAGAATCTGAAACTATTCTGACAATAATTACGAGTCATGAGAAACTAATTGGTCTGAAGATCTTTTTGGAAGAACCTCCCCGAGCGTGAGAATGTTTGTAATGACCTTTTGCAATTTACTACGACTTCGTCTAACTTTGCGACTTCAAATTTCGAGGACGAAATTTTTCTTTTTAGAGGGGAAGAAATTGTAACACCTAAAATCTGAGAACATGTGAAAAGACCAAAATGCCCCTACAAGTTAAAACTTATATAAAAGCTTATAAAAGTATCCAAATAAATCCCAAACTACTAACAAGGCATAAGTTATGATCCAAGATATTTTTAACAACTTCATTACATATTTGTACAAGTGGTAAAATTACTAAAATACCCCCATAATGGCCGATTGTGATAAAACTTAAATTAAGTGATTTAAATTGAGTTAATTTGATATATATATGGAAAATATTGAAGATAATCATTAAGAAATATTCTCCCAAACCATATTGTCGAAATTTCTGGTCCCTTAACCCTCCCCCACACGGCATTCCTTTTTATTTTAGTCAAACCATATCACTTTTCACCCAAAAACCCTAAAACCGATTAAATAATACACACACAAATCCCTTTGGCCTCCATTCGACTCACACACACCTCTCAAGCATTTTTCTGTGATTATACATTATTCTAAGAAGCCAAGAAAAATCCCATTCGAATTGTGGAAGCCCTATACGATCGTAACATTGTTTTTCTTTTGTCGAGCCCTAAAACAAAGGTAATTTCGTTGTGCCTAATACGACCTCTATAAAAATGATTTCTTATTTTTCTGATGTTCCTTACATCATATAAGACCCACTAAAATTGGTTTCAAGGTTGGAAGATCATTGGTGAAGTCGTGGTGATTTTTGGATCATTTTGGCTCTACGCGTGTGCTATAAATTGTCCAGCCTATTCTATTTGTTCCAGATCTGGTCTGGTATTTTTCTCACGTCTCTTACATCATATAAGTCTCAAATAAAATGCTAAAGTCGAACCATGCATGCTCTATGAATTATTTGTGAATTAAACCCTAAAAAAGCAACAAAACTCTATATCATTGTATATGAATTTTCTGGATATGAATGATAATTTTTATGAACTTTATATATTATTTATGATCTCACAAAAATATGGGTTTGAATTATAGAAGCTTAAATCTCATGTTGTGATTTATTTTATAAATCGGCTAATTAAGAAAAACAATGAAGAAAATAAAAGAAACCCTAAATCGAATTAGGGTTAGGGTTTTTATGTTTGGATCTGGTAATTAATGCATAATAATGATTGTATAATGATGGCAAAATGATTTTATGAAATTAGGGTTTGGTTTTGGTAACCTTGAAATAAATCCGATTGGAGAATAAAGTACAAGGGTGTGTTTTGCCAACTTTGAAACATCTGGGATATTTTTGTAAGATCATATATATCAGTAGGAATATGGGAAAAATATAACTTGAGGGTTCTAAGTGTAAATATTACAAGAAAATGAATTAATTATATTTAATTGGTGCGATTTGTAATTTATTAAAAGAGAGGGACTAAACATGTAAATTCTGGAAACTTAAGGTTGTTTTGAGTAATTAAATGTATCCAGGGGGTTATGTGTCATTTTGATAATTTAATGGCATGATATGCAATTATGGATAATTAAAAGTTGAAATTGTAAATTAAAGGGTTAAATATGTAACTTTTATAACTTGAGGGACTTAAAGTGTAAATTATGAATACTTGAGTATCCATTCGAATAACTTAATAAAATAAGTGCTCATTATGTAAAATGGATAAGTTAAGGGTTTAATGTGTAACTTTGAATACTAAAAGGTTTAAAGTGTAATTTTGGAAAGTAAAGGGTTAAAGTGTAAAGTTATGAAACCCTAAGGACCAAAGGTGTAATTATGTTAAAAGATATCTTATTACCAATAATAATGATTTAACTTTCTAAATATGGAAACTTTCTAAAAGTGGAAACTTACTAATTATGGAAACCTGCTAAAAGTGGAAAGTTACCTTAAGTGGAAAGACATGAATTTGAGAATGAATTATGATTCCCCCTCTTTTCCTCTAGGTTTGAAGAAGGAAAGATCTTGAGCTATTCCTTATTCTGTGCTTGTTTCTAATTGTGCTTTCGTAATAAGGTACGGATACTCTGCCTTTTCAGTAAAGGCTCCTATATTCTTCTTATGACCTTGAGCTATGATTCAGTTAAGATTTCCAAAGCCATTGCTATGTTTCCTTCTGTTGTGAACTTCCTCTGATTTCTGTTAAACTTTGATTTGTTAGTTTCTGATCTGATTTCGTTGCTATGATTTCTGACCCTTGAATATCCGATATCTCTGGTTCATCTGTTATGATAATTTGATATGAAAACTTTTTGAAACTATAACTTGATGTTATGGAAGGAAACTGTTTTGAAATGACACTCTATGCTTTTGAAACGAAACCATTTTTAAAGGAAGGATTAATTAGCTTTAATGAAGAATGTTTAAAAAGGGAGATCTTTGAGATGAAATGGGTAAATGACTATTAAAGTTCTAAATCTATTTTCTCTTAACTCTTTCACATTTTATTTTGAACTTACGAAATTTAATAACGAATCTTTTGAAATGAACCTTTGGGAATGAACCTTGGATATTCTGAACCATTGATATGACTTCGGATATTATGATTTTGAGATGACTTTGAGACATGACCTTGAGATAAACTTTTGCTATATGACCTTTTTGTATGACTTTGAGACCTGACTCTTAGTTTGATACCCGAGCCATTTATGTTTCCCTACCTATGGAGGTACCATAGGCATGTCTGTGATGCACCACTGGCATGACTCATGTGTGGGTGAGTGATTTCTCACGCCGTCCCTTTTATGATTATCTGCCGGCTATTATGACTTTGAGTATATGACTTTGAGATTGACTTTGAGTAAGGGGCGTATGGATTGCAATCCTAGATCTGATCTGTTTAGTGGATTTAACTATGACTTTGAGTTGACTTTGAGGTGACTGGTGCTGTGTGCAATACACGCCTTTCACAATTTCTGGGAGCTAGCTACTCCACCCATTTGAAGAATGAGGACACCCCTCATATTATCTGATTATCTGATTATCTGAGAGGACTCCCCTCTATATGATTATGAAGAATTATGGTATTGACGGCTTATGATTTTGAGATATATGACTTTGAGTTTTTGGGCTCGTGGTAGATGACTATTCTTTCTTCTTTCTATTCTATTACTCTTTTATCTATTCCTTATTCTATTTCCCCAATGCACTATTTTTCAGTTCTGTTTCATTATCATTGCTTTGTATATGTATCTGTTCACTGGGCTTTTTAAGCTCAGCCGCATTTCCTTTTCCTGCGGCAGGTTTTAGTAGGAAGCTGGGTTATGGGAAGAGAGTGTGATTGGACTTAGAAGACTATGCTTTGGACTAGAGACGATTAGATGAAGTTTCACTTTATTAGACATAGTATTTATTTCTTTGTAACCTTGTAGTTTCAGATTTTCATTTGTAACTCTGAATCTCGTTGTATGTATGAATCATATGCTTGTGTTGTTCTGATGTGTCACTGTAATGTAATACTTCTACCCTTATCGGGTTGGGGTGTTACAATTATGGTATCAGAGCCAGGGCTGCGATTCGTAATACATTTACCCTTGACCTGTGAAGTTTGGACCCCTAAGTTTCCACTGTAGGCGCTCATAAGACAACCTTTGGAACTTTACCTTAGGATTCCCCATAGGAACCCAAGTTATTACCAGTGAGGAATGGGTAGACTAAGACATTTATGTAAGTATCATTTGCTTCCGCATCACTCTGATCGTGCCTTTGCTCTTAGATAAGCCTTATAAGGACCCTTGTTTCAGAAGTTAGAAGTTTTGCAACTTAAGCTTAGTAACCAAGTAAGTTTGGAATACCTCGGAAGGCTACCTGGATACCTTACACATTTAAGTTTCACCTTCAGATTTTGATCTCTGCCTCCGATTTGTTTGATAAGCTGTTTGACACCTTTTCGACCACATCGTAGGTCATTCAACCACAATGTGTTCGACGCATTCTGTGAATTCATTACTTATGTTAGGTATGAATGTATCACCCGATACTACTTGACTCTGTATGATCCATTACTACTCCTATGAGAATTCTGGTAATTATGAACCACGAATATGAGAAGTTTTGTTTCCTCTCTTTGAATGATGAACCTTGTTCTGCCAACCGTTTCCTTTGGAAGGGTATGATGTAAATACTATCTCTATATTGATTTGTTAACTAAGCATGATGATGCTGATAACTGAGATTCTGTACCTCTCACAATTGACGATTATACGATATTCGTATTACCAATGATACACATCCTACCTGCTACTTATGCTAAGAAGCTAAACGAAATTCCCACACATTGAACTGTTCGTTTATCCATCCCAACATTTTTGTTGAACCATGTACTTGACTCTGATATATGAACTATCTGTATGATTTGACGACTGTATTCACTCTATGAATCCTTTGACCTTGATATGCCTGATTGCACGGTCTTTTGGACTGAATGACTATTCGTGAAGATACCATAGACTACCATATCTGAAATGTGACCTTAAAAATCTACTTCACTCTATTTCATTATGATGACTCTCTACATCTGCTAAAATTTCTGTCACTATGGAAACACCTACCCCAAACTCATGTGATTATCAAAGTTTTCCTGAAAACCATTATTATCAACCCTTAGAAAGTTCTGCTATTGAGAAATATTTTGTCATACGAAGATTTTCCGGTATTCTCTGATGAACCTTTTGGTACTCCTTCCTGCTTAAGAAGTAGAGTGGACATTGAACTGATATCAGTAAAGAAACCATGGTGCCATAGAAGTTGAGAGATTGAAGGAGCTGATGGAATATGATTTTTAACCTTGGTGATTCTCCTTAGATGCTCTTGTTTGTTTATGAAGAAGAACGAGAGAAGTATGCGATGCCGTATCGACTATCGTAAACTTAAGCGTACCACTATCACTAATCATTATCTGTTTCCGCGTATCAATAATTATTTGGTCTTCCTTTGAAACTCCGCATCTGATTGCCTCATTTTAGATTTGAAGGACTGGGGAAGCAACGACAAGAACTTCTAAGAATGGGGTTAACTAACCGAGAGTAACCTTTGTGAAGTATTTCAGTTCTTGAAGAAGAAAGAAGGCGATGTGAAAATTTCCTGAGATGATTTTTGAAGCTGCCTTTGCACTCGTTATAACATTTATGAGCTTGAATGATACCAATGGTGTTGTCTAGAATAATCATGTTTTCGCGTGTTTTAGACAAATTGTCATAGTATGACATTGTGTTGTGTTCTAAAACGAAAGAAGAACATAGGGGTTAATTGGTGAGACGACCCTTTGTTCTGGAAGAAAATTTTGATTGACGTTCAGAAAGCATAGTAGACAACCCTACCCTGTATAATGTAAAGACAGAGCTTTCACAAGAGGGACCAAGATTGAAGACCGTTATCGGAGTTTGAAACCGGGTGGAAGAGTAGTAGAAGATGGTTGACACAAGCATTTCCATGGAAGAAGCATACAAGAAGAAGTGAGGAACTAGGATAGTGCTCAATCATGCATCATGCAACACGTGAAGATTTCAGTTTGGGCATCAAGACAACCAGACCAAAGGAGACGAACCATTCAACACACAACCTGGAGTCGACAACAACAGCATGTACCTTAAGACCTGGAGCTATGTTAGAAGACCTGTCGAAGACACGTAGTCTTGTTTCTCTATTCATTTTAGTTGTACTAAGATGAATTGAGAGCAGAAGCAGACCTGCGGATGGAGGGATGCACCGTGATCGCGTCAGAGACTGCCGCTACGATGCCACACTACCAAGAGGAGCTGCTGAATACCGGAGGAACCCGACTCGAGTTTTAAATTCTTTTAATCATGAGGTAAGATGGACAAGAGTAAACAGACTACCCCAACTTGTAAGAAATTTTGAAATTCGTATTTGAGTGGACGGATTCTGAAGCGGACAGTGTGTTTAAACGAGATGATGCTGTAAAGGATTGACGCTATTGATGACGTACCTTAATTTTGAATGACATTCTCGGATTTCCGTTACTCTTCGAGTAATTTCGTTCTCTTAGTTATGTTGTTTGTTTCTGATGATCTTTGAGACTGTAGAAGTACTAGGTGGATTAAGATAGGTGGTTTTGACTCACGACTTGAGATAAAGTATGATCATCATGAGGGCATATGTATATGATGCCAGTATTATGACGTCTGGCCAACGTGATAATACTTACATCATATAACGTGCACTTATGGTGGGCATATGATATTTTAAGAAGTGCCTTAGAAGCTTTAGAATTCTGGCATCTGATCAAGATCATCTGAGTTTAGTGAGACTTTAGGTTCATTCTACCTATACGTTTGATATGCTGTCCTTGTTATACGATTCGATACATTTGGACTCTCGACACGTGTTTTGCTGATCTTTGCAACTTCTGATAAGGATCTTAGGTTCCATTATGAAACTTCTGCCGTTGACGATATCTAACGATATGCTTTCTGTCCGTATACGATTCGCATTCGCGAAGTTGTTCATTATGATCTGCTATGAGTAAAATATGTGATTGTGGACTTTGAGGAAATGAGATCTGTTCGTTTATGAGAATACCTTTGGAAGGTTATCTAAAAGCCGAGACTATCTGAGAAGCTGAAGGGTTAAACCGTATATCACCCTAAGTTTGCTACAATTCAATGTATTCTCATCTGATTCGCCTAATCAATTCGATGACAATCCTATGTATTTTTATACCTCTTCCTGGAGAATTCGTTTATCATCCGTTATGTTTGGTACATTATCCTTTTGATTCAAATTCAATGTGATATGCCTTTCTGAGAATCTGAAACTATTCTGACAATAATTACGAGTCATGAGAAACTAATTGGTCTGAAGATCTTTTTGGAAGAACCTCCCCGAGCGTGAGAATGTTTGTAATGACCTTTTGCAATTTACTACGACTTCGTCTAACTTTGCGACTTCAAATTTCGAGGACGAAATTTTTCTTTTTAGAGGGGAAGAAATTGTAACACCTAAAATCTGAGAACATGTGAAAAGACCAAAATGCCCCTACAAGTTAAAACTTATATAAAAGCTTATAAAAGTATCCAAATAAATCCCAAACTACTAACAAGGCATAAGTTATGATCCAAGATATTTTTAACAACTTCATTACATATTTGTACAAGTGGTAAAATTACTAAAATACCCCCATAATGGCCGATTGTGATAAAACTTAAATTAAGTGATTTAAATTGAGTTAATTTGATATATATATATGGAAAATATTGAAGATAATCATTAAGAAATATTCTCCCAAACCATATTGTCGAAATTTCTGGTCCCTTAACCCTCCCCCACACGGCATTCCTTTTTATTTTAGTCAAACCATATCACTTTTCACCCAAAAACCCTAAAACCGATTAAATAATACACACACAAATCCCTTTGGCCTCCATTCGACTCACACACACCTCTCAAGCATTTTTCTGTGATTATACATTATTCTAAGAAGCCAAGAAAAATCCCATTCGAATTGTGGAAGCCCTATACGATCGTAACATTGTTTTTCTTTTGTCGAGCCCTAAAACAAAGGTAATTTCGTTGTGCCTAATACGACCTCTATAAAAATGATTTCTTATTTTTCTGATGTTCCTTACATCATATAAGACCCACGAAAATTGGTTTCAAGGTTGGAAGATCATTGGTGAAATCGTGGTGATTTTTGGATCATTTTGGCTCTACGCGTGTGCTATAAATTGTCCAGCCTATTCTATTTGTTCCAGATCTGGTCTGGTATTTTTCTCACGTCTCTTACATCATATAAGTCTCAAATAAAATGCTAAAGTCGAACCATGCATGCTCTATGAATTATTTGTGAATTAAAACCTAAAAACGCAACAAAACTCTATATCATTGTATATGAATTTTCTGGATATGAATGATAATTTTTATGAACTTTATATATTAGTTATAATCTAACAAAAATATGGGTTTGAATTATAGAAGCTTAAATCTCGTGTTGTGATTTATTTTATAAATTGGCTAATTAAGAAAAACAATGAAGAAAATAAAAGAAACCCTAAATCGAATTAGGGTTAGGGTTTTTATGTTTGGATCTGGTAATTAATGCATAATAATGATTGTATAATGATGGCAAAATGATTTTATGAAATTAGGGTTTGGTTTTGGTAACCTTGAAATAAATCCGATTGGAGAATAAAGTACAAGGGTGTGTTTTGCCAACTTTGAAACATCTGGGATATTTTTGTAAGATCATATATATCAGTAGGAATATGGGAAAAATATAACTTGAGGGTTCTAAGTGTAAATATTACAAGAAAATGAATTAATTATATTTAATTGGTGCGATTTGTAATTTATTAAAAGAGAGGGACTAAACATGTAAATTCTGGAAACTTAAGGTTGTTTTGAGTAATTAAATGTATCCAGGGGGTTATGTGTCATTTTGATAATTTAATGGCATGATATGCAATTATGGATAATTAAAAGTTGAAATTGTAAATTAAAGGGTTAAATATGTAACTTTTATAACTTGAGGGACTTAAAGTGTAAATTATGAATACTTGAGTATCCATTCGAATAACTTAATAAAATAAGTGCTCATTATGTAAAATGGATAAGTTAAGGGTTTAATGTGTAACTTTGAATATTAAAAGGTTTAAAGTGTAATTTTGGAAAGTAAAGGGTTAAAGTGTAAAGTTATGAAACCCTAAGGACCAAAGGTGTAATTATGTTAAAAGATATCTTATTACCAATAATAATGATTTAACTTTCTAAATATGGAAACTTTCTAAAAGTGGAAACTTACTAATTATGGAAACCTGCTAAAAGTGGAAAGTTACCTTAAGTGGAAAGACATGAATTTGAGAATGAATTATGATTCCCCCTCTTTTCCTCTAGGTTTGAAGAAGGAAAGATCTTGAGCTATTCCTTATTCTGTGCTTGTTTCTAATTGTGCTTTCGTAATAAGGTACGGATACTCTGCCTTTTCAGTAAAGGCTCCTATATTCTTCTTATGACCTTGAGCTATGATTCAGTTAAGATTTCCAAAGCCATTGCTATGTTTCCTTCTGTTGTGAACTTCCTCTGATTTCTGTTAAACTTTGATTTGTTAGTTTCTGATCTGATTTCGTTGCTATGATTTCTGACCCTTGAATATCCGATATCTCTGGTTCATCTGTTATGATAATTTGATATGAAAACTTTTTGAAACTATAACTTGATGTTATGGAAGGAAACTGTTTTGAAATGACACTCTATGCTTTTGAAACGAAACCATTTTTAAAGGAAGGATTAATTAGCTTTAATGAAGAATGTTTAAAAAGGGAGATCTTTGAGATGAAATGGGTAAATGACTATTAAAGTTCTAAATCTATTTTCTCTTAACTCTTTCACATTTTATTTTGAACTTACGAAATTTAATAACGAATCTTTTGAAATGAACCTTTGGGAATGAACCTTGGATATTCTGAACCATTGATATGACTTCGGATATTATGATTTTGAGATGACTTTGAGACATGACCTTGAGATAAACTTTTGCTATATGACCTTTTTGTATGACTTTGAGACCTGACTCTTAGTTTGATACCCGAGCCATTTATGTTTCCCTACCTATGGAGGTACCATAGGCATGTCTGTGATGCACCACTGGCATGACTCATGTGTGGGTGAGTGATTTCTCACGCCGTCCCTTTTATGATTATCTGCCGGCTATTATGACTTTGAGTATATGACTTTGAGATTGACTTTGAGTAAGGGGCGTATGGATTGCAATCCTAGATCTGATCTGTTTAGTGGATTTAACTATGACTTTGAGTTGACTTTGAGGTGACTGGTGCTGTGTGCAATACACGCCTTTCACAATTTCTGGGAGCTAGCTACTCCACCCATTTGAAGAATGAGGACACCCCTCATATTATCTGATTATCTGATTATCTGAGAGGACTCCCCTCTATATGATTATGAAGAATTATGGTATTGACGGCTTATGATTTTGAGATATATGACTTTGAGTTTTTGGGCTCGTGGTAGATGACTATTCTTTCTTCTTTCTATTCTATTACTCTTTTATCTATTCCTTATTCTATTTCCCCAATGCACTATTTTTCAGTTCTGTTTCATTATCATTGCTTTGTATATGTATCTGTTCACTGGGCTTTTTAAGCTCAGCCGCATTTCCTTTTCCTGCGGCAGGTTTTAGTAGGAAGCTGGGTTATGGGAAGAGAGTGTGATTGGACTTAGAAGACTATGCTTTGGACTAGAGACGATTAGATGAAGTTTCACTTTATTAGACATAGTATTTATTTCTTTGTAACCTTGTAGTTTCAGATTTTCATTTGTAACTCTGAATCTCGTTGTATGTATGAATCATATGCTTGTGTTGTTCTGATGTGTCACTGTAATGTAATACTTCTACCCTTATCGGGTTGGGGTGTTACAATTATGGTATCAGAGCCAGGGCTGCGATTCGTAATACATTTACCCTTGACCTGTGAAGTTTGGACCCCTAAGTTTCCACTGTAGGCGCTCATAAGACAACCTTTGGAACTTTACCTTAGGATTCCCCATAGGAACCCAAGTTATTACCAGTGAGGAATGGGTAGACTAAGACATTTATGTAAGTATCATTTGCTTCCGCATCACTCTGATCGTGCCTTTGCTCTTAGATAAGCCTTATAAGGACCCTTGTTTCAGAAGTTAGAAGTTTTGCAACTTAAGCTTAGTAACCAAGTAAGTTTGGAATACCTCGGAAGGCTACCTGGATACCTTACACATTTAAGTTTCACCTTCAGATTTTGATCTCCGCCTCCGATTTGTTTGATAAGCTGTTTGACACCTTTTCGACCACATCGTAGGTCATTCAACCACAATGTGTTCGACGCATTCTGTGAATTCATTACTTATGTTAGGTATGAATGTATCACCTGATACTACTTGACTCTGTATGATCCATTACTACTCCTATGAGAATTCTGGTAATTATGAACCACGAATATGAGAAGTTTTGTTTCCTCTCTTTGAATGATGAACCTTGTTCTGCCAACCGTTTCCTTTGGAAGGGTATGATGTAAATACTATCTCTATATTGATTTGTTAACTAAGCATGATGATGCTGATAACTGAGATTCTGTACCTCTCACAATTGACGATTATACGATATTCGTATTACCAATGATACACATCCTACCTGCTACTTATGCTAAGAAGCTAAACGAAATTCCCACACATTGAACTGTTCGTTTATCCATCCCAACATTTTTGTTGAACCATGTACTTGACTCTGATATATGAACTATCTGTATGATTTGACGACTGTATTCACTCTATGAATCCTTTGACCTTGATATGCCTGATTGTACGGTCTTTTGGACTGAATGACTATTCGTGAAGATACCATAGACTACCATATCTGAAATGTGACCTTAAAAATCTGCTTCACTCTATTTCATTATGATGACTCTCTACATCTGCTAAAATTTCTGTCACTATGGAAACACCTACCCCAAACTCATGTGATTATCAAAGTTTTCCTGAAAACCATTATTATCAACCCTTAGAAAGTTCTGCTATTGAGAAATATTTTGTCATACGAAGATTTTCCGGTATTCTCTGATGAACCTTTTGGTACTCCTTCCTGCTTAAGAAGTAGAGTGGACATTGAACTGATATCAGTAAAGAAACCATGGTGCCATAGAAGTTGAGAGATTGAAGGAGCTGATGGAATATGATTTTTAACCTTGGTGATTCTCCTTAGATGCTCTTGTTTGTTTATGAAGAAGAACGAGAGAAGTATGCGATGCCGTATCGACTATCGTAAACTTAAGCGTACCACTATCACTAATCATTATCTGTTTCCGCGTATCAATAATTATTTGGTCTTCCTTTGAAACTCCGCATCTGATTGCCTCATTTTAGATTTGAAGGACTGGGGAAGCAACGACAAGAACTTCTAAGAATGGGGTTAACTAACCGAGAGTAACCTTTGTGAAGTATTTCAGTTCTTGAAGAAGAAAGAAGGCGATGTGAAAATTTCCTGAGATGATTTTTGAAGCTGCCTTTGCACTCGTTATAACATTTATGAGCTTGAATGATACCAATGGTGTTGTCTAGAATAATCATGTTTTCGCGTGTTTTGGACAAATTGTCATAGTATGACATTGTGTTGTGTTCTAAAACGAAAGAAGAACATAGGGGTTAATTGGTGAGACGACCCTTTGTTCTGGAAGAAAATTTTGATTGACGTTCAGAAAGCATAGTAGACAACCCTACCCTGTATAATGTAAAGACAGAGCTTTCACAAGAGGGACCAAGATTGAAGACCGTTATCGGAGTTTGAAACCGGGTGGAAGAGTAGTAGAAGATGGTTGACACAAGCATTTCCATGGAAGAAGCATACAAGAAGAAGTGAGGAACTAGGATAGTGCTCAATCATGCATCATGCAACACGTGAAGATTTCAGTTTGGGCATCAAGACAACCAGACCAAAGGAGACGAACCATTCAACACACAACCTGGAGTCGACAACAACAGCATGTACCTTAAGACCTGGAGCTATGTTAGAAGACCTGTCGAAGACACGTAGTCTTGTTTCTCTATTCATTTTAGTTGTACTAAGATGAATTGAGAGCAGAAGCAGACCTGCGGATGGAGGGATGCACCGTGATCGCGTCAGAGACTGCCGCTACGATGCCACACTACCAAGAGGAGCTGCTGAATACCGGAGGAACCCGACTCGAGTTTTAAATTCTTTTAATCATGAGGTAAGATGGACAAGAGTAAACAGACTACCCCAACTTGTAAGAAATTTTGAAATTCGTATTTGAGTGGACGGATTCTGAAGCGGACAGTGTGTTTAAACGAGATGATGCTGTAAAGGATTGACGCTATTGATGACGTACCTTAATTTTGAATGACATTCTCGGATTTCCGTTACTCTTCGAGTAATTTCGTTCTCTTAGTTATGTTGTTTGTTTCTGATGATCTTTGAGACTGTAGAAGTACTAGGTGGATTAAGATAGGTGGTTTTGACTCACGACTTGAGATAAAGTATGATCATCATGAGGGCATATGTATATGATGCCAGTATTATGACGTCTGGCCAACGTGATAATACTTACATCATATAACGTGCACTTATGGTGGGCATATGATATTTTAAGAAGTGCCTTAGAAGCTTTAGAATTCTGGCATCTGATCAAGATCATCTGAGTTTAGTGAGACTTTAGGTTCATTCTACCTATACGTTTGATATGCTGTCCTTGTTATACGATTCGATACATTTGGACTCTCGACACGTGTTTTGCTGATCTTTGCAACTTCTGATAAGGATCTTAGGTTCCATTATGAAACTTCTGCCGTTGACGATATCTAACGATATGCTTTCTGTCCGTATACGATTCGCATTCGCGAAGTTGTTCATTATGATCTGCTATGAGTAAAATATGTGATTGTGGACTTTGAGGAAATGAGATCTGTTCGTTTATGAGAATACCTTTGGAAGGTTATCTAAAAGCCGAGACTATCTGAGAAGCTGAAGGGTTAAACCGTATATCACCCTAAGTTTGCTACAATTCAATGTATTCTCATCTGATTCGCCTAATCAATTCGATGACAATCCTATGTATTTTTATACCTCTTCCTGGAGAATTCGTTTATCATCCGTTATGTTTGATACATTATCCTTTTGATTCAAATTCAATGTGATATGCCTTTCTGAGAATCTGAAACTATTCTGACAATAATTACGAGTCATGAGAAACTAATTGGTCTGAAGATCTTTTTGGAAGAACCTCCCCGAGCGTGAGAATGTTTGTAATGACCTTTTGCAATTTACTACGACTTCGTCTAACTTTGCGACTTCAAATTTCGAGGACGAAATTTTTCTTTTTAGAGGGGAAGAAATTGTAACACCTAAAATCTGAGAACATGTGAAAAGACCAAAATGCCCCTACAAGTTAAAACTTATATAAAAGCTTATAAAAGTATCCAAATAAATCCCAAACTACTAACAAGGCATAAGTTATGATCCAAGATATTTTTAACAACTTCATTACATATTTGTACAAGTGGTAAAATTACTAAAATACCCCCATAATGGCCGATTGTGATAAAACTTAAATTAAGTGATTTAAATTGAGTTAATTTGATATATATATGGAAAATATTGAAGATAATCATTAAGAAATATTCTCCCAAACCATATTGTCGAAATTTCTGGTCCCTTAACCCTCCCCCACACGGCATTCCTTTTTATTTTAGTCAAACCATATCACTTTTCACCCAAAAACCCTAAAACCGATTAAATAATACACACACAAATCCCTTTGGCCTCCATTCGACTCACACACACCTCTCAAGCATTTTTCTGTGATTATACATTATTCTAAGAAGCCAAGAAAAATCCCATTCGAATTGTGGAAGCCCTATACGATCGTAACATTGTTTTTCTTTTGTCGAGCCCTAAAACAAAGGTAATTTCGTTGTGCCTAATACGACCTCTATAAAAATGATTTCTTATTTTTCTGATGTTCCTTACATCATATAAGACCCACGAAAATTGGTTTCAAGGTTGGAAGATCATTGGTGAAGTCGTGGTGATTTTTGGATCATTTTGGCTCTACGCGTGTGCTATAAATTGTCCAGCCTATTCTATTTGTTCCAGATCTGGTCTGGTATTTTTCTCACGTCTCTTACATCATATAAGTCTCAAATAAAATGCTAAAGTCGAACCATGCATGCTCTATGAATTATTTGTGAATTAAACCCTAAAAACGCAACAAAACTCTATATCATTGTATATGAATTTTCTGGATATGAATGATAATTTTTATGAACTTTATATATTAGTTATGATCTCACAAAAATATGGGTTTGAATTATAGAAGCTTAAATCTCGTGTTGTGATTTATTTTATAAATCGGCTAATTAAGAAAAACAATGAAGAAAATAAAAGAAACCCTAAATCGAATTAGGGTTAGGGTTTTTATGTTTGGATCTGGTAATTAATGCATAATAATGATTGTATAATGATGGCAAAATGATTTTATGAAATTAGGGTTTGGTTTTGGTAACCTTGAAATAAATCCGATTGGAGAATAAAGTACAAGGGTGTGTTTTGCCAACTTTGAAACATCTGGGATATTTTTGTAAGATCATATATATCAGTAGGAATATGGGAAAAATATAACTTGAGGGTTCTAAGTGTAAATATTACAAGAAAATGAATTAATTATATTTAATTGGTGCGATTTGTAATTTATTAAAAGAGAGGGACTAAACATGTAAATTCTGGAAACTTAAGGTTGTTTTGAGTAATTAAATGTATCCAGGGGGTTATGTGTCATTTTGATAATTTAATGGCATGATATGCAATTATGGATAATTAAAAGTTGAAATTGTAAATTAAAGGGTTAAATATGTAACTTTTATAACTTGAGGGACTTAAAGTGTAAATTATGAATACTTGAGTATCCATTCGAATAACTTAATAAAATAAGTGCTCATTATGTAAAATGGATAAGTTAAGGGTTTAATGTGTAACTTTGAATACTAAAAGGTTTAAAGTGTAATTTTGGAAAGTAAAGGGTTAAAGTGTAAAGTTATGAAACCCTAAGGACCAAAGGTGTAATTATGTTAAAAGATATCTTATTACCAATAATAATGATTTAACTTTCTAAATATGGAAACTTTCTAAAAGTGGAAACTTACTAATTATGGAAACCTGCTAAAAGTGGAAAGTTACCTTAAGTGGAAAGACATGAATTTGAGAATGAATTATGATTCCCCCTCTTTTCCTCTAGGTTTGAAGAAGGAAAGATCTTGAGCTATTCCTTATTCTGTGCTTGTTTCTAATTGTGCTTTCGTAATAAGGTACGGATACTCTGCCTTTTCAGTAAAGGCTCCTATATTCTTCTTATGACCTTGAGCTATGATTCAGTTAAGATTTCCAAAGCCATTGCTATGTTTCCTTCTGTTGTGAACTTCCTCTGATTTCTGTTAAACTTTGATTTGTTAGTTTCTGATCTGATTTCGTTGCTATGATTTCTGACCCTTGAATATCCGATATCTCTGGTTCATCTGTTATGATAATTTGATATGAAAACTTTTTGAAACTATAACTTGATGTTATGGAAGGAAACTGTTTTGAAATGACACTCTATGCTTTTGAAACGAAACCATTTTTAAAGGAAGGATTAATTAGCTTTAATGAAGAATGTTTAAAAAGGGAGATCTTTGAGATGAAATGGGTAAATGACTATTAAAGTTCTAAATCTATTTTCTCTTAACTCTTTCACATTTTATTTTGAACTTACGAAATTTAATAACGAATCTTTTGAAATGAACCTTTGGGAATGAACCTTGGATATTCTGAACCATTGATATGACTTCGGATATTATGATTTTGAGATGACTTTGAGACATGACCTTGAGATAAACTTTTGCTATATGACCTTTTTGTATGACTTTGAGACCTGACTCTTAGTTTGATACCCGAGCCATTTATGTTTCCCTACCTATGGAGGTACCATAGGCATGTCTGTGATGCACCACTGGCATGACTCATGTGTGGGTGAGTGATTTCTCACGCCGTCCCTTTTATGATTATCTGCCGGCTATTATGACTTTGAGTATATGACTTTGAGATTGACTTTGAGTAAGGGGCGTATGGATTGCAATCCTAGATCTGATCTGTTTAGTGGATTTAACTATGACTTTGAGTTGACTTTGAGGTGACTGGTGCTGTGTGCAATACACGCCTTTCACAATTTCTGGGAGCTAGCTACTCCACCCATTTGAAGAATGAGGACACCCCTCATATTATCTGATTATCTGATTATCTGAGAGGACTCCCCTCTATATGATTATGAAGAATTATGGTATTGACGGCTTATGATTTTGAGATATATGACTTTGAGTTTTTGGGCTCGTGGTAGATGACTATTCTTTCTTCTTTCTATTCTATTACTCTTTTATCTATTCCTTATTCTATTTCCCCAATGCACTATTTTTCAGTTCTGTTTCATTATCATTGCTTTGTATATGTATCTGTTCACTGGGCTTTTTAAGCTCAGCCGCATTTCCTTTTCCTGCGGCAGGTTTTAGTAGGAAGCTGGGTTATGGGAAGAGAGTGTGATTGGACTTAGAAGACTATGCTTTGGACTAGAGACGATTAGATGAAGTTTCACTTTATTAGACATAGTATTTATTTCTTTGTAACCTTGTAGTTTCAGATTTTCATTTGTAACTCTGAATCTCGTTGTATGTATGAATCATATGCTTGTGTTGTTCTGATGTGTCACTGTAATGTAATACTTCTACCCTTATCGGGTTGGGGTGTTACAATTATGGTATCAGAGCCAGGGCTGCGATTCGTAATACATTTACCCTTGACCTGTGAAGTTTGGACCCCTAAGTTTCCACTGTAGGCGCTCATAAGACAACCTTTGGAACTTTACCTTAGGATTCCCCATAGGAACCCAAGTTATTACCAGTGAGGAATGGGTAGACTAAGACATTTATGTAAGTATCATTTGCTTCCGCATCACTCTGATCGTGCCTTTGCTCTTAGATAAGCCTTATAAGGACCCTTGTTTCAGAAGTTAGAAGTTTTGCAACTTAAGCTTAGTAACCAAGTAAGTTTGGAATACCTCGGAAGGCTACCTGGATACCTTACACATTTAAGTTTCACCTTCAGATTTTGATCTCCGCCTCCGATTTGTTTGATAAGCTGTTTGACACCTTTTCGACCACATCGTAGGTCATTCAACCACAATGTGTTCGACGCATTCTGTGAATTCATTACTTATGTTAGGTATGAATGTATCACCCGATACTACTTGACTCTGTATGATCCATTACTACTCCTATGAGAATTCTGGTAATTATGAACCACGAATATGAGAAGTTTTGTTTCCTCTCTTTGAATGATGAACCTTGTTCTGCCAACCGTTTCCTTTGGAAGGGTATGATGTAAATACTATCTCTATATTGATTTGTTAACTAAGCATGATGATGCTGATAACTGAGATTCTGTACCTCTCACAATTGACGATTATACGATATTCGTATTACCAATGATACACATCCTACCTGCTACTTATGCTAAGAAGCTAAACGAAATTCCCACACATTGAACTGTTCGTTTATCCATCCCAACATTTTTGTTGAACCATGTACTTGACTCTGATATATGAACTATCTGTATGATTTGACGACTGTATTCACTCTATGAATCCTTTGACCTTGATATGCCTGATTGTACGGTCTTTTGGACTGAATGACTATTCGTGAAGATACCATAGACTACCATATCTGAAATGTGACCTTAAAAATCTGCTTCACTCTATTTCATTATGATGACTCTCTACATCTGCTAAAATTTCTGTCACTATGGAAACACCTACCCCAAACTCATGTGATTATCAAAGTTTTCCTGAAAACCATTATTATCAACCCTTAGAAAGTTCTGCTATTGAGAAATATTTTGTCATACGAAGATTTTCCGGTATTCTCTGATGAACCTTTTGGTACTCCTTCCTGCTTAAGAAGTAGAGTGGACATTGAACTGATATCAGTAAAGAAACCATGGTGCCATAGAAGTTGAGAGATTGAAGGAGCTGATGGAATATGATTTTTAACCTTGGTGATTCTCCTTAGATGCTCTTGTTTGTTTATGAAGAAGAACGAGAGAAGTATGCGATGCCGTATCGACTATCGTAAACTTAAGCGTACCACTATCACTAATCATTATCTGTTTCCGCGTATCAATAATTATTTGGTCTTCCTTTGAAACTCCGCATCTGATTGCCTCATTTTAGATTTGAAGGACTGGGGAAGCAACGACAAGAACTTCTAAGAATGGGGTTAACTAACCGAGAGTAACCTTTGTGAAGTATTTCAGTTCTTGAAGAAGAAAGAAGGCGATGTGAAAATTTCCTGAGATGATTTTTGAAGCTGCCTTTGCACTCGTTATAACATTTATGAGCTTGAATGATACCAATGGTGTTGTCTAGAATAATCATGTTTTCGCGTGTTTTGGACAAATTGTCATAGTATGACATTGTGTTGTGTTCTAAAACGAAAGAAGAACATAGGGGTTAATTGGTGAGACGACCCTTTGTTCTGGAAGAAAATTTTGATTGACGTTCAGAAAGCATAGTAGACAACCCTACCCTGTATAATGTAAAGACAGAGCTTTCACAAGAGGGACCAAGATTGAAGACCGTTATCGGAGTTTGAAACCGGGTGGAAGAGTAGTAGAAGATGGTTGACACAAGCATTTCCATGGAAGAAGCATACAAGAAGAAGTGAGGAACTAGGATAGTGCTCAATCATGCATCATGCAACACGTGAAGATTTCAGTTTGGGCATCAAGACAACCAGACCAAAGGAGACGAACCATTCAACACACAACCTGGAGTCGACAACAACAGCATGTACCTTAAGACCTGGAGCTATGTTAGAAGACCTGTCGAAGACACGCAGTCTTGTTTCTCTATTCATTTTAGTTGTACTAAGATGAATTGAGAGCAGAAGCAGACCTGCGGATGGAGGGATGCACCGTGATCGCGTCAGAGACTGCCGCTACGATGCCACACTACCAAGAGGAGCTGCTGAATACCGGAGGAACCCGACTCGAGTTTTAAATTCTTTTAATCATGAGGTAAGATGGACAAGAGTAAACAGACTACCCCAACTTGTAAGAAATTTTGAAATTCGTATTTGAGTGGACGGATTCTGAAGCGGACAGTGTGTTTAAACGAGATGATGCTGTAAAGGATTGACGCTATTGATGACGTACCTTAATTTTGAATGACATTCTCGGATTTCCGTTACTCTTCGAGTAATTTCGTTCTCTTAGTTATGTTGTTTGTTTCTGATGATCTTTGAGACTGTAGAAGTACTAGGTGGATTAAGATAGGTGGTTTTGACTCACGACTTGAGATAAAGTATGATCATCATGAGGGCATATGTATATGATGCCAGTATTATGACGTCTGGCCAACGTGATAATACTTACATCATATAACGTGCACTTATGGTGGGCATATGATATTTTAAGAAGTGCCTTAGAAGCTTTAGAATTCTGGCATCTGATCAAGATCATCTGAGTTTAGTGAGACTTTAGGTTCATTCTACCTATACGTTTGATATGCTGTCCTTGTTATACGATTCGATACATTTGGACTCTCGACACGTGTTTTGCTGATCTTTGCAACTTCTGATAAGGATCTTAGGTTCCATTATGAAACTTCTGCCGTTGACGATATCTAACGATATGCTTTCTGTCCGTATACGATTCGCATTCGCGAAGTTGTTCATTATGATCTGCTATGAGTAAAATATGTGATTGTGGACTTTGAGGAAATGAGATCTGTTCGTTTATGAGAATACCTTTGGAAGGTTATCTAAAAGCCGAGACTATCTGAGAAGCTGAAGGGTTAAACCGTATATCACCCTAAGTTTGCTACAATTCAATGTATTCTCATCTGATTCGCCTAATCAATTCGATGACAATCCTATGTATTTTTATACCTCTTCCTAGAGAATTCGTTTATCATCCGTTATGTTTGGTACATTATCCTTTTGATTCAAATTCAATGTGATATGCCTTTCTGAGAATCTGAAACTATTCTGACAATAATTACGAGTCATGAGAAACTAATTGGTCTGAAGATCTTTTTGGAAGAACCTCCCCGAGCGTGAGAATGTTTGTAATGACCTTTTGCAATTTACTACGACTTCGTCTAACTTTGCGACTTCAAATTTCGAGGACGAAATTTTTCTTTTTAGAGGGGAAGAAATTGTAACACCTAAAATCTGAGAACATGTGAAAAGACCAAAATGCCCCTACAAGTTAAAACTTATATAAAAGCTTATAAAAGTATCCAAATAAATCCCAAACTACTAACAAGGCATAAGTTATGATCCAAGATATTTTTAACAACTTCATTACATATTTGTACAAGTGGTAAAATTACTAAAATACCCCCATAATGGCCGATTGTGATAAAACTTAAATTAAGTGATTTAAATTGAGTTAATTTGATATATATATGGAAAATATTGAAGATAATCATTAAGAAATATTCTCCCAAACCATATTGTCGAAATTTCTGGTCCCTTAACCCTCCCCCACACGGCATTCCTTTTTATTTTAGTCAAACCATATCACTTTTCACCCAAAAACCCTAAAACCGATTAAATAATACACACACAAATCCCTTTGGCCTCCATTCGACTCACACACACCTCTCAAGCATTTTTCTGTGATTATACATTATTCTAAGAAGCCAAGAAAAATCCCATTCGAATTGTGGAAGCCCTATACGATCGTAACATTGTTTTTCTTTTGTCGAGCCCTAAAACAAAGGTAATTTCGTTGTGCCTAATACGACCTCTATAAAAATGATTTCTTATTTTTCTGATGTTCCTTACATCATATAAGACCCACGAAAATTGGTTTCAAGGTTGGAAGATCATTGGTGAAGTCGTGGTGATTTTTGGATCATTTTGGCTCTACGCATGTGCTATAAATTGTCCAGCCTATTCTATTTGTTCCAGATCTGGTCTGGTATTTTTCTCACGTCTCTTACATCATATAAGTCTCAAATAAAATGCTAAAGTCGAACCATGCATGCTCTATGAATTATTTGTGAATTAAACCCTAAAAACGCAACAAAACTCTATATCATTGTATATGAATTTTCTGGATATGAATGATAATTTTTATGAACTTTATATATTAGTTATGATCTCACAAAAATATGGGTTTGAATTATAGAAGCTTAAATCTCGTGTTGTGATTTATTTTATAAATCGGCTAATTAAGAAAAACAATGAAGAAAATAAAAGAAACCCTAAATCGAATTAGGGTTAGGGTTTTTATGTTTGGATCTGGTAATTAATGCATAATAATGATTGTATAATGATGTCAAAATGATTTTATGAAATTAGGGTTTGGTTTTGGTAACCTTGAAATAAATCCGATTGGAGAATAAAGTACAAGGGTGTGTTTTGCCAACTTTGAAACATCTGGGATATTTTTGTAAGATCATATATATCAGTAGGAATATGGGAAAAATATAACTTGAGGGTTCTAAGTGTAAATATTACAAGAAAATGAATTAATTATATTTAATTGGTGCGATTTGTAATTTATTAAAAGAGAGGGACTAAACATGTAAATTCTGGAAACTTAAGGTTGTTTTGAGTAATTAAATGTATCCAGGGGGTTATGTGTCATTTTGATAATTTAATGGCATGATATGCAATTATGGATAATTAAAAGTTGAAATTGTAAATTAAAGGGTTAAATATGTAACTTTTATAACTTGAGGGACTTAAAGTGTAAATTATGAATACTTGAGTATCCATTCGAATAACTTAATAAAATAAGTGCTCATTATGTAAAATGGATAAGTTAAGGGTTTAATGTGTAACTTTGAATACTAAAAGGTTTAAAGTGTAATTTTGGAAAGTAAAGGGTTAAAGTGTAAAGTTATGAAACCCTAAGGACCAAAGGTGTAATTATGTTAAAAGATATCTTATTACCAATAATAATGATTTAACTTTCTAAATATGGAAACTTTCTAAAAGTGGAAACTTACTAATTATGGAAACCTGCTAAAAGTGGAAAGTTACCTTAAGTGGAAAGACATGAATTTGAGAATGAATTATGATTCCCCCTCTTTTCCTCTAGGTTTGAAGAAGGAAAGATCTTGAGCTATTCCTTATTCTGTGCTTGTTTCTAATTGTGCTTTCGTAATAAGGTACGGATACTCTGCCTTTTCAGTAAAGGCTCCTATATTCTTCTTATGACCTTGAGCTATGATTCAGTTAAGATTTCCAAAGCCATTGCTATGTTTCCTTCTGTTGTGAACTTCCTCTGATTTCTGTTAAACTTTGATTTGTTAGTTTCTGATCTGATTTCGTTGCTATGATTTCTGACCCTTGAATATCCGATATCTCTGGTTCATCTGTTATGATAATTTGATATGAAAACTTTTTGAAACTATAACTTGATGTTATGGAAGGAAACTGTTTTGAAATGACACTCTATGCTTTTGAAACGAAACCATTTTTAAAGGAAGGATTAATTAGCTTTAATGAAGAATGTTTAAAAAGGGAGATCTTTGAGATGAAATGGGTAAATGACTATTAAAGTTCTAAATCTATTTTCTCTTAACTCTTTCACATTTTATTTTGAACTTACGAAATTTAATAACGAATCTTTTGAAATGAACCTTTGGGAATGAACCTTGGATATTCTGAACCATTGATATGACTTCGGATATTATGATTTTGAGATGACTTTGAGACATGACCTTGAGATAAACTTTTGCTATATGACCTTTTTGTATGACTTTGAGACCTGACTCTTAGTTTGATACCCGAGCCATTTATGTTTCCCTACCTATGGAGGTACCATAGGCATGTCTGTGATGCACCACTGGCATGACTCATGTGTGGGTGAGTGATTTCTCACGCCGTCCCTTTTATGATTATCTGCCGGCTATTATGACTTTGAGTATATGACTTTGAGATTGACTTTGAGTAAGGGGCGTATGGATTGCAATCCTAGATCTGATCTGTTTAGTGGATTTAACTATGACTTTGAGTTGACTTTGAGGTGACTGGTGCTGTGTGCAATACACGCCTTTCACAATTTCTGGGAGCTAGCTACTCCACCCATTTGAAGAATGAGGACACCCCTCATATTATCTGATTATCTGATTATCTGAGAGGACTCCCCTCTATATGATTATGAAGAATTATGGTATTGACGGCTTATGATTTTGAGATATATGACTTTGAGTTTTTGGGCTCGTGGTAGATGACTATTCTTTCTTCTTTCTATTCTATTACTCTTTTATCTATTCCTTATTCTATTTCCCCAATGCACTATTTTTCAGTTCTGTTTCATTATCATTGCTTTGTATATGTATCTGTTCACTGGGCTTTTTAAGCTCAGCCGCATTTCCTTTTCCTGCGGCAGGTTTTAGTAGGAAGCTGGGTTATGGGAAGAGAGTGTGATTGGACTTAGAAGACTATGCTTTGGACTAGAGACGATTAGATGAAGTTTCACTTTATTAGACATAGTATTTATTTCTTTGTAACCTTGTAGTTTCAGATTTTCATTTGTAACTCTGAATCTCGTTGTATGTATGAATCATATGCTTGTGTTGTTCTGATGTGTCACTGTAATGTAATACTTCTACCCTTATCGGGTTGGGGTGTTACATACACAATGTTGAACAAATGTAACTCATATAGCAGTTTTGAACCATGGACCGACCGGAATAGAAACTTTGGGAGTGTCTCGTTGTAGGTTTTAGAGGGTAATGAATGATCACGGTAACGATGTCCGTTGGTTTGTATGTTACTCACTAAAAATATGCAGTATTATGATCCATTTTCAAAAACTTGTACAACCCAAAAAGTCGATAAAATACATGACATAGTAAACTATGTAATTTTCAAACAAGACAATGTATCAACAACATGCGTATGCTTAGAAGAGAAACTGTCTAATTTTCAAAAACTTGTTACAAAAACTCAAAATGTGGAGCAAGTATGCGTTGTAAATTGTCATCAACCAAGCTAGGGCTGAGCAAACAACCCGAACGGACCGGACCGACCAAAGGAACGACCGAGACCGAACCGAACCGATCACATTCGGTCCGGTCCTCGGTCTTGGCTTTTTGGCTAACTCGGTCCTCGTTCCGGTACGGACCACAAACCGATTATTTAGCCTTGGACCGGACCGACCGAGACCGGACCGGACCACATTCGAAATGGTCCTCGATCTTGGCTTTTTGGCTAATTCGGTCCTTGGTCCGGTCAGGTCCTGGACCGATGCTCACCCCTAAACGAAGCTGATAAATCTTGTACTTACACACATACAAGATGATGAGTTAACAACATAGTTAAATACATTAAGGAGAGAAACTCCGGACCCTAAAAACTAAAAAAGTTGAGATCTTGTACCAATTGATGATTCTGGATAAGGTCGCTAATAATATAGATTATGTATATTACTAGCTACCAATGTCAGAATCAACAACATAGCACTTATGTCAAACTGCCTGAAGCATTCGCACCATGGTATATTACCTATTAAAAGTTCTTCTTTTTAACCGATGTGGGATATAAACATAAAACAACTTTTTATAGAATAAACATGGCAAAAGTTCTACACAAGAACTATGTTGCCCCAATCAAGTATTATTATGTTTTGATAATACATTGCACTCTTTTTTCTTAACTCTATGAGAAAATTGATACTAAACTCTAAAACTGCTATTTAGTGACATGGAGTAATATAGTGATAAAAAAAGTTATGCACATCTATACTACATATAAGTAAATTACAAGTGATAAAGCATAAAACAGATCTATGTAAAGCACAAAATTTTAAAGTCACCATATCTCTTTCATATGTACATTTAATACACCCCTAAAAACCAATTAATACAAATCATAAAACACAAAGCACAATGATTTAAAGCACAAGTATATGTACAACATTCTTAGTAAATACATCTATCAAAGCATTATGTACAATTAACTTTTGCACAACAAAATACATAAATTGAGTGGTCAATAAATACCATTAATGTAGTTTTTTAAAATACATTTTAAGTGAAAAATACTACCTTATAAGCATTATTTACAAGTATTCAAAGCACACTTAAAAAAAAACAATATTCATCTAATACAATTATTACACTATAAAAACATACATTTATCAAAAAAATACAACTAATGTACAATATAATTATACTTTCAAAATATTAAGCTTCCAAAAACTAACCGCTTGTTGATTTGAGAATAAATAAATAAATAAATAACTTTAAAAAAAACTAACCGATTTCTATAAGATGCAAACAATATCACGGTCAACAATCACAGTGAAATTCAAGCAACTTAAAAAATATATATACTGATAAGACATGTCTATACAAGAGAATGCTATACGCCCCACTTCGAATTTTCCTCCGAGCGTTTGGGGTGACCGACTGGGATTCCTAAATACCATCAACCATCAGGGTCAACAAAAACAATATCCCAAATCCAAACAACCAACTATGTTTCAAACTCTGAAATGAAAAGAAAGTTAAAAATAAAACACTATTACACCATTCGTTCTGCGTTATGACGCACGTTAACCCTAACGTTACTATGGCAACATGCGTTGGGGGTGGAAGACGACAAATGCATTTTTCATTTAACCCCCTCCAAGTAGTTGAGTTTGTGTTATTCGATTATAGTTGCTATCAAAACAAGGGACGAATTTTGTTTGTTGTTGATGAATGCTAATTTGGTAGCACTGGTCTGAGAGAGAGGGATTTAATAAGAAAAACTAAATGGCTGCGTGTTGTGTTTATGGGAATTAGGTTTACACAATTTAAGAGTTTAGATGGGCTTGCTACATTGTTATCCAAACATTAAGATAAATTGGGCCTAATAGATTTTTTTTTTTTTTCATTTGGACTGAAAAGGCAACAAAAAGTATCAATACTAGATTTTAATGTGTATCCTATTAAGTTTTTTGTTTTTTTTGATTTTATTACTATTATTATTATTATTATTATTATTATTATTATTATTATTATTATTATTATTATTATTATTATTATTATTATTATTATTATTTTTCATTATAAACCAACGCTTTTTTTAGAAACATGAAAAATTACATGAAGTTGGAGGGGAATCTAGACACAATTTGTGCTCCCACTCCTTTATGAATACAAAAACTAACACAATGAAAAATAAGAACATCCCTCTGAGCGTTATTAGAGTGGTTGATGGCAGTAGTCCTAATACGAGAAAGTGTATCCAACGCTTCCGCCTCCAATTCTCCAAACGCAGAGAAAGCGAAAGGAACAAACTTGTATCCATTGTCTTCACATTTGGACACATATTCTTCTTCTCCACAGCATTACGCAAAGCTGCCCAGGGGACCATGAAGTCACCCCGGTACCAGCAAATGGAGAGATCCCGGTATTATTATTATTATTATTATTATTATTATTATTATTATTATTATTATTATTATTATTATTATTATTATTATTATTATTATTATTATTATTATTATTATTATTATTTTTTTTTTTTTATATATAAAACATCAATTCATTAGAAAATCATATGATTTACAAGAAATTAGAGGGGAGCCGAGAAACAAGCTGGGCCCCAACTCCTTTAGCTATAGCAAAACTAATTCTACTAAAGATATGATCAGCGGCACGTGCTCCAATGTCCTGGGTCAACGAGAATCTACGGACGCGTCTTAGTAGTGTCACCGCATCCTTCTCAAGCTCTCCCAAGGAAGAGAATGAGAAGGGGAGAAACCCATATCCACTGTCCGCACATTTGGTCTCGTACTTGGTCCGTTTGCGTTGCGCAGCTTCAACAACCGCACGTCCAGGGACGAAATCAGCCATGCTGGTCTGTGTCAAGGGAGACGCCCCTGTCAAATCGACACATGTGTCCTTCCCATCATCCCAAGAATACAGTAACACATCAGCCGGGCGTAAGGCATCGTCCCATTATTATTATTATTATTATTATTATTATTATTATTATTATTATTATTATTATTATTATTATTATTATTATTATTATTAATTTTTTTTCGTATTGTAATTTTTATGTTTATTAATGTAATATGAGTGTTGTTTAATGAGTGAAGTATTAGGTTAGGGGTTGATTTTGTAAATTTTATTTTTTAAAGAAAAGTAGGGCCTAAAAGGTTGAGTATCAATGAGTTTTTTGCTTAGTTTGTCATGCTAAAATAATTGTTTAAGCCGTATTGGTGGAATACTTGCAATTACACTTCATCGTGAACAACCAATATAATATCGTAATGTAACCATGATCACGTTTACTATTAAGTGGTTATGAGTTTTGGATTTTGATTTCATATAAATTGTAATTAGTGTATTACATTATCTCACATTTATATGCGACTACAAGCTACTCTCAAACCACTTTGACCTCCAAACTTGATGATATTGCTAATTATGACATTTATATTTTTGCAACATCGATCAAATAACTTACTATTTTTTATATGTGTAACCTATTGCTTAAAGTTAATCAAACCTAAAACTCTCACCATCTATAAATTTGTTATCACGAGAAGTGTATAATCAAAAAAGATTGTCACCCGTAAATCTTAGTTACAGGGTACCCGCAGCCGCAACACGCGGGTACCCTGCTAGTCTGAAATAATATTCGATACCATTTACAATTATGAACTACATTAATTTGAACATTAGACATATTCAAGCTCCCTCAAGAGTGCCGGTTTCTATATAGTGTCTATAAAATTAAAATTTCAAATGTATTACATTTTGTTGTCCGAGTAAAGGTTCTCACAAGTGTATGTATCAAAGTCATGGTAACATGAAGTAAGACAATGTCACCAAGATTGATTAGCTAACTCTTGAGAGCTAACTACCTTATTTTGTCTTAGGCCGACTTAACAGCTTAAACCAGATCAATAAAACAAGACAATGTATCAACAATATGCCTACATCTAGAAGAGAAACTATCTAATTATCAAAAACTTCTTACAAAAAAACAAATTGTATGAGTTGTAAATCGTCATCAACGAAGCCGATAAATCTTATACTTACACTCATACAAGATGATGAGTTAGCATCATAGCTAAATACATTAAGAAGAGAACCTACCAAATTTTGTACTTAAATGGGTTAACAACATATATAGCTAAATGCATTAACAAGAGAAACTCCCGATCCTAAAAATTAAAAAGTTGATAACATGTACCAATTTATGACTCCATATGAGGCTCTAGTAATATATTATTGATTTTACTAGGAACCGATGTTAGAATCAACAACATAGCACTCACATCAAACTGTTTGAGTCATATGCACCATGGTATCTAAGCAATTAAAAGCTTTTCTCTTAAACCGATATGGGATTTAAATATAAAACAAGTTTTCATAGAATAAACATGCAAAAGTTCTACAAAAGAACTTTCTTGCCCCAGTCAAGTATTATTATGTTTCGATAATACATTGCACTCTTTTTTCTTGACGCTATGAGAAAATTGATACTAAACTCAAAAACTGCTATTTAGTGACACGGAGTAATATAGTGATAACAAACTGTGCATATCCGAAATAATATTTGATATCATTTACACTTAGCGTTATGCAAATTCAAGCCTCTTCAATAGTGTCAGTTTCTATATGTATGATGTTCAAGATACTATTTATAAGGATTTTTGCATCTCTTCTTTTGAATATGTTCTTCAAAATGTATCCATTTTGCTGTACGAATAAATGTTTTCACTAATGTATGTATTAAAGTTAAGATTGTATGGTACCATGAAGTAAGACAATATAAGCACATATCAATATTGATTAGCTAAATCCTGAGAACTAACAAAGGTACCATGAAAACCATATGGAACTCTACTAGGTAATTTCACTACACTTGTTTGCTTCATACTTAAAGCATCAACTATAACTAAATCCGACCTATCTCTATCTTCGTCTCTAACATAACTCAATATATACCCTTCATCTTCCTTCTCGCCGTTTCCTACGGGAACAAAACACGGTTCACCTCCAAACCGTTCGTTCCCATAGTAAAACTTGGTGACATGTCCTGTCACCAAGTCAACCTTGGCCATACCACTGCATTTTGGCCAGGGTTCAGCTATCGCCAAGTACACATAGCGTGTCTTACGTCCAAGTAGTTTTTTATTTATTGTTCCCCCATCCAAATTCATCCCTGACACAATAACATGTCGTGTCGACTTGCCTGTTGTCATGTTCAACCGAATTTCGGTTAGTTCACTCCCAAGAGGTGGGTCGTTTTCGTCTTCACTTTCGTTAAAGATTGCATCGGGTGGAGTCATGCATGACCCTATTACTACAATAATATTATCACCATTTATATCATCGTCTTCCCATGCATTCCATAAATGGAAACAAAAACAATCTGGTACGTCGATCCACTGGATACTTGACCCGTCTATAGCGGATTTGGATAAAACACCATATCTTGACACCTTATTTTGGTCAAGTACCACAGGTGACTTGCCCCGTACCATTTCGGATAACTTGAACACCACTTGGTGATCAGGAATGATCACGTGACTTTGCGTGATCGCAAAGTCATGCATCATTGTTGGTTGGTCTAGTGAAATAGACACCTCACGTGACTTGTGACCATTTTTCTCAAACCTAAAGAATTTAAGGTAGGGATTCTTGACAACATCGTAACTCAACGAAAAAAGTTCACCAGTGACAGGGTCCACTTTCGGATGCGCAATTAACGGACATTTAACTTGTCCATCATAATCAAAACGTCCACGTGTCACAAGATCACCATCACTTTCTATCCTAACACTATAAGGTAAATCATCCTCGGACATCGCTAACAAACGTCCATTAAAATAAACCAAGCCGGCATTAGCCACGCCTATCCCATGAGACGTGTCTAACAAGCAGGCTAAACCTCTAGCGTAAAACAACGCTAGACGTGCCAAGCCAAGGTGGCCATGCAGCTCACCTATCGGCTTTGGAAAACAAGCTCGGCCCAATAACACTTCCTGCTCTAGCCGGTTTGTTATAATAAACCGGCTAGAGTAGCTAGTTGTATTATTTGGGCCTAGCTTAACGGCATGTATCATTCCATCACCATCAAAAAAATGGTGACCGCCTTTTGGCTTAAAATAAGGGTTGGCGCCATTTCTTAAGTAGACCCCACTTAACTCGACCGGTATTTCACCAACTACTTCAAGCCCATGCTGAACCGGACACTCATGAACCGGTGCGAAATTTCCCACAAGTAGAACCGCGGGGTCAACCGGTTTAGGTAACTTACGTTTTTTTTCTACCTCCATTAATGATAGTTCGAACATGTCTAGAGCTGAAGCTGCTAGCTTTTGAAGTGGGTTAAGTAAAGGTGGACTAACAGTGGTTAACTCTGGTAACTTTTTTATGTCTAGTAACTTTGATGGTGGTGATAATATATTTGTGTAACGTTTTATTTGTATTGTGCTTGTAATACATGGTGGTCTTTTAACGTGTGATATTGGTTTTATGGGAAAGTTAGCTAAGATGCAAAATGATGCCTCCATGACAGCGGTGTAATACTGATGAATAATGATGTAACGATCTATAACGACAGTAGAATATTGATAGCGTTGTAACGTTGATGTAACGGATAATAGTGATGCAACGCTAATATAATGATAATAATAGATTAACAGTGATGCAACGCTGATATAAGAGATGTTACACTAATATACCAAGAGTTATGATGGTTAAGGAGATGAGTGAAAGTGTACAAATGTAATGTGTTATTTGTGAAGTATATATAGGGTGTAAAGTTTATGGTAAAAATGAAAAAGTGAGTCCACGTGTTAGCTTCTAAGGTGGTCCACCTAGCAAGACTAGTACGTCAACCTACCATATCAACTAGTTAGGTAATGTTAAAACGGTATATGGATCGAGTGATCGACCTGACAAAATTCATACCATACCATCAGAGATGTAAACTCATCAAATTGTTGTTATTAGAAGTTGATGCAAGCGACATAACATGCATGACACGATTACGAACTTGATAAAAGTCCACAATATTAGAGACGGTCTTAGGGTGAAAATACTAGGTTTTTACCTTTCATGGTAAAAATGAAACAATAAGCTCACGTGATAGCTTCTAAGGTGGTCCAACTAGCAAGACTAAAGACGTGGAATATATACAAGGTTTTTACTTTTCATGGTACTAGAAAGAAAGAGCTCATACCTTCGTGGAGATAAATCCTTGTTGGATCCGATGAATATAACGGTCGGTCCAAGAAATATATAAAAAATTCGAATCTTGTAAATTTGGATTTGTTGTTATTCTTTAACAAGAAATATGTTGAATATATGTTACTTTGAATTATAGGTAGTGTTCGCTAAGTTATGATCAAATGAGAAAAAATTTAAAATGAGAAAGGTGAGAAAAATAACTACCATACATTTTAGATGCATCTTTTTTTTTTTGGGTAAAAGGGGTAAAACCCCGGTAAATATATTACGCCAAAAACTATGAAGTACAATAGACATGAGTGAATCTCATGCCTCAGCCCGTTACATAGGCGATTTGACTCAACATATGTAACAAAAGCACAAACCTACTGCTAATCGCAACAACTACCACTATCTGCTAAACACAGAAATAATCAAATTACATTGAAAAAACAAACTAAATGTAACTAATCAAGGTTCTTAGAACCACATCCATGGTGAGCGACTCCGTCTTCAACTCTTCATTGTTTGACCCACGAGTACACCACCAACTTCCGGCTGCAATAGCAGCAACCAAGTCAACTTACAACCTTACGACCCCAACTATTGCCGCAACCCAGCAAATCATCAGCCACCCTGCAAGCACCCTAATTAGAACCACAAGTCCAAGTAGATATGCACCACCGAGGACCCGCACCCCCAACCTCGGACCACTAGCCACACCATCCTAAACCTGCAAGCAAGTCAAGGAAGCCGTAGCAGCACAATTAAGAAACCTTAATCAGCCGCAAGAACCCTAACCAACCAAAACAACAATCAGCTAGGGCACGATCACGGATTAATTATGAAATCAATGGCAATTCCATGATCATCCAACCAGCAACCTGAAGAAAGAAAAAAACCAGGGCCGCACCATTCTTGAACAGCAAAGCAGCACCATTCTTGAACCGCAAAAACCCTAGAAAGTAACTTCCTTCAAATCGCACCATAATGATACAAGGATAATGGTTCAAACCCTAACAATACTGTTATGGATAAATCATCACAAACGATCCTTGATCAGCACCCCGATCGGCACAGCAAAGCCATGCATAATCAATCCATCAAAACCCCATGGTTTTGAAACCCATAGATTCAAGCCGCCACCTCCCAATCAAAATAACCTAACCGGTGTGAATGAAATCAAAGATTGGTTCATCTCTAAACATAAATCTAACCGAAATATGTAGATTAACAAAACTTGAATTTTAATTGGAAGAAGTAAATCCCTAGGTGATTAGAAAATCGACCCTAGGGTTTCAAGTTCTGAAAATCGCCCATGAGGGCTAGAGAGAAAGGTCGGGTCTTTTGAGATGTGGCTAAGTCTTACATTTTAGATGTATCTACTATCTACAATAGTAGATCCATCTACAATATTAGATGTACCTTCTTTTAATTATCATTTTTATTTGAAATGTGTGTATAAAAATTCTTCTCATTCTTTTCATTTTAGTTTTTCTTTTCATCGGTTTGCTTTATCAAAGTTTGTAGTAAGATTTTGTACTAATCTCAACTAGAAAATATTTTGTGTATATGATTACAAAACAATGGTTTTCTAACTTGTGCCATGGTGGCACTAGTTTATGCATTAAATGAACATATTTGCTTGTTTAAATAATTTTATTTCTATATAAAATTGTAATAAGTTTGGTAAATATCACAAATTTAGGAAACGATTAATATCAACTAACATGTAGATATAGTAACTTCGGTTTGTTGAATGATTAAAAACTTGTGCCACCATATATAACACAAGTTAGAAAATCCCAAAAAACAAAGATCTTGTGAAAATCAATTGTTTTCACAAAAGATTGCACAAATCATGTTTGGAAGCTGCTTAGCAACCTGAAATTCACCAACTAATTATAAAACTATTAAATCATATCATAATTAATCAAATCATGTTTGGAAGCTTTTGTTTCATGCTGAATGATTGTCTTTAATAATGGAAGGATATATATGGCATGTGATACAACATATGGGCTAAGGTGGTAAATGACAAATGGCATTGTAACTCATAACCTCATGCACATGCAAATATGCAATATACATCACCGGGAAGTGGTAAAATCTTACGATCTTCTTGTTTTTGCTGGACAAAAGTCGACAAGTGTCCCAAAAAGAGGACGTGTTGCTTCAGGGCATTACGACCCATGTGTAATCTAAATCAGCAATGTTGTTTGTCTGCATAAAGACAGTACGCGAGTATCCTGTTAGTTTAAGTTGTTGTCGTTATTGATGAGGAACGTACTTGTTTCGGGCCTACCATGAAGATGATTCACAGTTTTGTTCCCCACATATCGGCTTCATCTCTAAACCTCCACTTGTACAGTCTTGCCAAAAACTTGGCTTAATTTCACACATTTCAATATAATTATATAAGTTCTTACAGTCTCACATCTTAAATAGTATACTTTTACACTTATTGAGTTATTTGAATTATGAGTCGCGTTACTTATATGATAACAAAAGGATTTAGATAATAAGAATAAGCTTAGCCCCAATCGACGTACCACTTATGAAATACTTTTGATGCATGCTTTTAATATAGGACAATAGGACATGACTTCTTTAGCAGACTCGACGAATTTGTGCATCTTCACGAAGAGCTGATTAGACAGGTAATGCACACCACTTGCATATGGAAATCTGGAAATAAAATTGGCTTTGACTTAAAAACCCCTCGAAAGAATACTTTAGTCGAACAGATCAAGATGATTTCCCACTCTTGAACTCTTGAGTCCTTCATATGAATAGTGAAGCAAGTCCTGATAGGCTAGATTGGATTAACGATCCAAACATGGCTAGTACAAAACTGTTGTAACATTTGATTGGTAAATTGTTGTTAAAAGAAAATACATGTTCAAACCTATGCATGCATGTATAAATCCATTGGAACGAAAAATTAAATACATGTACAGGACATGACTTAAAAAAAAGGTTATAATGTTCAATTCTATCAATTTCAAACCTATACATATATCACATATATAAAGTATAAACAAGCCATCAAGGTATATAAGTAAAGGTTAATTACTTTACTCTTTAGTGCTTAACTTGCTATTAGTATCTATAAATTACTCAAAGTTATATCTTTTTCTACTCAAGTGCTTGTAACTTAGATGACTAGTGTTTGTAATTTAGTTGAGTAATCCTTTCATCTTATGTTTGGCGGTATTATGTTTTTCTAGTTTCACGTTAACTTTAATAAAATCTTCCGTAGATGTTTTTTGGATTCATAAGTGATCTTATTATTCCAAGTTTAAATAGTTTCAACAAATTTCTTTTTAAACATGTGTCTTACTTTTCTTTTTCAATTCCATGTCACTACGTCAGTAAAAAAAAGTGATGGAGAAAGATCATATTTTCTGTTCGGCCCCAAAAAACGGATAAGTAATTGTTAGAGTTATTGGATCACACTAATTTGAGAGTCGTGTAAACACTTTCAGATCAAAATATTTCGATGGTTTTATCGAAATCTTTAATCGGATAAAAGTCAGATTTTTGAAACGAGAATGTGTATTTTGTTGTTATGAAAACCGAACCAGAAAACAGACTGATCATATGACCAAAAACTGAATACGGTAGTAGCTGCCGCCCCTGGAACCCCGCTACCGGGGGCGCTGCCCCCGGACCCCCGTGATTCGGGGCGATAATCATAATAACGTCATATAAGTGTGGACTCCGCACAAACCCCAACTTGTTGAACATTTATCATGATTACACATTTGTCAACTAAGTCAATCCATTACACTTAAATCATATTGATGACGCAAAATCACCAACAATCCTCCCCCATTTAAGTGTAATCTTGATTAACTTAACGAACAACAAAATGATGCATAAATGAAATATCGCGACGATTGAATTTCACATTAGTACATTAGCATTCCAAATATTCGAATATCAGAGTGTCACTAAAGGATTGAACTCTTTCTATTCATAGTGAATACATGAATATAATATACACAACAGTTTACACATTCACATGTTCTACTTGACACTATGTTTTACTAGCTTGTGTCCAATCCTTCAACAAGCATATCAAAGCCATGTCCCAAGCTTCTTGAAGCAGCTAAACTTCATGCTTATATAGGTAGTTTTTTATTCTTGCACCTGCACATGCAATTTGTCAAAAAACCATTAAGAAATATAATTTCAACCTCCTTTATCTTGCAGTACTAAACATATACGTGGGATGATGTAATTATGTGTTCCAATCCAAAGATATCAAGCTTTCCTCATTAAATTCAGCATTTAACATTACGTTAGATGGGAATTGGGTATCTTGATACAAGGATTTAATTAGATGGACTTTAAACCCATCCCAATAGCCGCCTTGTATTATGCATGATGGAATCAATCTCACTTTGAATTGCTTCTTTCAAAAAGGCAACATCCATAGAGGCCGTTGCATCACTCAAGGTCCTTGGATCCTCCTCAATAATGAAACAATATTCATGTTGAGATAAAGTCTTATCTCTTGTTCCTTCAACTAAATAAAGTTGAAAATTAGACCCAAAAGACTTAGATTTTCTTGTTCTAGTGCTTTTCCTAGGAACAGATGGACCAGGTACATCATCAGTACCTTCAACCTCAACTTCAACTGTTTTACTTGAAGATGGCTGAAGCATACCTCTTGGTCTAGGTATAGACGTGAACCGCTCTTCATCAAATATAGCGTCTCTTGACTCTATTATCGAGTTCACCGACACATAATCATTAGGTTCTATAACATAAAACATATAACACTTGGAATGCTCAGCATACCCAATGAAGATGTAATCTATACCTTTTTCACCCAGATTTTTCATTTTAGGTTCACTTAGCCTTACCACCGCTCTAGAGCCCCAAACCCTAAAATAAGTCAAATTTGGTACCTTCTTTGTCCAAATTTCATAAGGTGTTTGTTTAATGTTATTATTTGGAGTTCTATTCAAAATATAACAGGCTGTCAACATAGCCTCACCCCAAAATCCTTCACTGAGTCCAGAAGAGGATAATATGGAATTCACCATTTCCTTTAAAGTCCTATTCTTCCTTTCAGCTACCCCATTTTGTTGTGGTGTGTAAGGAGCCATGGTTTGATGTATTATACGAGTTGATTGAAACTGGACCATAATATTCCCCACCTCTATCACTACGCAATACTTTTATCAAATCTTATTTTTGAAGTTCCACTTCTTGTTTATAAATTTTAAATTTATCAAGAGCTTCATGTTTAGCATGCAATAGATAGACATAACAATATCTGGAAGCATCATCAATAAAAGTAATAACATACTTATTATGTCCTAGTGAAGGATTGGCATGAAAATCACACAAATCAGTGTGTATGAGATCTAATACTTTTCTTTCCCTATTAACACCCTTAAAAGGTTGTCTAGTGATCTTTGTTAACATACAAGTCTTACAACTTTCATGTGTTATGTCAAAAGCAGGTATTAAACTCATTTTAGACATATTTTTCATTCACTTTTAATGAACATGTCCTAGTCTAGCATGACATAATTCAGATTTACTTAAACTATTGCTATTACTAGAAGTAATCATACAAGTAGAAGCATTAAACAAAGGATAATTCAAATTTAATCTAATCATTCCATTACATACATAACCAAATCTAAAAAATGAACCATGTCTTGACAAGATATACTTGTCACTTTCCAACACTTGTTTGTAGCCACACTTATTCAACAAAATTCCAGAAACAAGATTCTTTCGAATCCCAGGTACATACAATACATTATCTAAACATAAAGTTTTTCCATAAGTGAAAGGCAATAAAAAAAATGCTCTATTCCTTTGATTGGTTCAGTTGCAACGTTTACCATCTTTACAAATGTTCCAGCTTCAATCGATTTACAGACTTGAAACCAACGAAGATCCTTGCAAACATGACTTGTTGCACCCGAATCAACCCACCAAGCAACGTCATCATCCTGAACATAAAATGCATCAGAAATAACAGAAACATAATGTAAAACATTATCTAAATTCTGCATAAAATAAGAATTATAACCTTGTTGCTTTTCAGGATCCTTAGACCCACTTGCACCAGCGCCTTTATTGTCCTTACGAGAGCGACAATCCTTCTTCATATGATCAGGCTTGTTACATTTCCAACAAGTAACAGTAGCCTTCTTGTTGGCAAATTTATCATTACCACTTTTGAATTTTCTTTTATTCTTATTGTTGTTTGAATTTTTGGCTCCATCTCCTTTAACCAAGTTAACAGAAGATGATCCAACTTGGTTCTTTCCTTTAGGATTAATATCAAGTTCCTGATTTCGTAATCCTTCCTCAATTCGTAGATGACTACCGAGTTGAACCAAACTTAAATCTTCCTTTTTATGTTTCAAATCATGTTTGAATTATTTCCAGGAAGGGGGCAGTTTATCAATGACAACTGCAACTGAGATGGCTTCATCCATCATGAAATTGTGTTGGGTAATATGTCCCAGAATCGTTAACATCTCATGAAACTGTTCCATGGCTTGGTATCAACCATTTTGTAATTCATAAAATTACTCACAAGAAAATTCGTTACCGAAGCATCTTTTTCCATGTATTTGGATTCTAGAGACTCCCATAGTGCTTTTGCAGATTCAGCGTTTTGATAGATATCAAAGAGGGAATCAGACATACCATTTAGAAAGTGACCACGGCATATGTAGTCATCTTTCTCCCACTTCATCCTCTTCCTGTTCCAATGTTTCATTTTCGTTCCGTTCGGGAGTGGGTGTACTCATAAAATACACAACTTTCATGGTGGTAAGAAAGAAAGTGCATCTTCTTTTGCCAGCTACGGAAATCCTGCCCTTCAAACTTTGCCAACATATCAAACTTGCTAATCATATCGTTCTCAGATTCTCCGTTCGTCATGATCACAGATACATAAAGTTGAAAATCAGACCCAAAAGACTTATTTTATCTTGTTCTAGTGCTTTTCTTAGGAACAGATGGACCAGGTACATCATTAGTACCTTCAATCTCATCTTCAACTGTTTTACTTGAAGATGGCTGAACCATACCTCTTGGTCTAGGTATAGACGTGAACCGCTCTTCATCAAATATAGCGTCTCTTGACTCTATTATCAAGTTCAACGACACATAATCATTAGGTTCTATAACATAAAACCTATAACACTTGGAATGCGCAGCATACCCAATGAAGATGCAATCTATACCTTTTTCACCCAGATTCTTCATTATAGGTTCAGTTAGCCTTACCACCGCTCTACAGCCCTAAACCCTCAAATAAGTCAAATTTGGTACCTTCTTGGTCCAAATTTCATAAGGCGTTTGTTTACTATTTTTATTTGGAGTTCTATTCAAAATATAAGAGGCTATCAACATAGCCTCACCCCAAAATCCTTCACTGAGTCCAGAATAGGATAACATGGAATACACCATTTCCTTTAAAGTCTTATTCTTCCTTTCAGCCACCCCATTTTGTTGTAGTGTGTAAGGAGCCGTGGTTTGACGTATTATACCAGTTGATTGGAAATAAACTGGATCATAATATTCCCCACCTCTATCAGTACGGAATACTTTTAACAAATCTTGTTTTTGAAGTTCCACTTCTTGTTTATAAATTTTAAATTTATCAAGAGCTTCATGTTTAACATGCAATAGATAGACATAACAACATCTAGAAGCATCATCAATAAAAGTAATAACATACTTATTATGTCCTAACAAAGGATTGGCATGAAAATCACCCAAATCACTATGTATAAGATCTAATACTTTGGTTTCCCTATTAACACCCTTAAAAGGTTGTCTAGTGATCTTTGTTAACATACAAGTCTTACAACTTTCATGTCTCATGTCTAAAGCAAGTATTAAACTCATTTTAGACATGTCTTTCATTCTCTTGTAATAAACATGTCCTAGTCTAGCATGCCATAATTCAGATTTACTTAAACTATCGCTATTACTAGAAGTAATCATACAAGCAGAAGCATTAAACAAAGGATAATTCAAATTTAATCTAATCATTCCATCACATACATAACCAAATCCAACAAATGAACCATGTCTTGACAAGATATACTTGTCACTTTCCAACACTTGTTTGTAGCCACACTTATTTAACACAATCCAGGTACATACAATACATTATCTAAACATAAAGTTTTTCTAGAAGTGAAAGTCAGTAAAACACGCCCTATTCCTTTGATTGGTTCAGTTGCAACGTTTCCCATCTTTACAAATGTTCCATCTTCAATCGACTTACAGATTTGAAACCAACGAAGATCCTTGCAAACATGACTTGTTGCACCCGAATCAACCCACCAAGCAACGTCATCATCCTGAACATAAAATGAATCAGAAATAACAGAAACATAATGTAAAACATTATCTGAATTCTGCATATAATCAGAATTACAACCTTGTTGCTTTTCAGGATCCTTAGACCCACTTGCACCAGCGCCTTCATTGTCCTTACGAGAGCGACAATCCTTCTTCATATGACCAGGCTTGTTACATTTCCAACAAGTAACAGTAGCCTTCTTGTTGGAAAATTTATCATCACCACTTTTGAACTTTCTTTTATTCTTATTGTTGTTTGAATTTTTGGCTCCAGCTCCTTCAACCAAGTTAACAGAAGATGATCCAATTTGGTTCTTTCCTTTAGGATTATTATCAAGTTCCTGATTTCTTAATCCTTCCTCAATTCGTAGATTACTACCGTGTTGAACCAAGTTTAAATCTTCCTTTTTATGTTTCAAACCATGTTTGAATTCTTTCCAGGAAGGGGGCAGTTTACCAATGACAACTGCAACCGAGATGGCTTCATCCATCATTAAATTGTGTTGGGTAATCTGTCCCATAATCCTTAACATCTCATGAAATTGTTCCATGACAGGTCTGGTATCAACCATTTTGTAATTCATAAAATTACTCACTAAAAACTTCGTTGCAGAAGCATCTTCTGCCATGTATTTGGATTCTCGGGACTCCCATAGTGCTTTTACAGATTGAGCGTTTTGATAGATATCAAAGAGGGAATCAGACATACCATGTAGTCGTCGTTCTCCCACTTCATCCTCTTCCTAGTCTGTTCCAAAGTTTCATTGTTGTTCCGTTCGGGAGTGGGTGTACTCAGAACATACACAACTTTCAGGGTGGTAAGAAGAAAGTGCATCTTCTTTTGCCAGCGAAAGAAATCCTGCCCTTCAAACTTTGCCAACTTATCAAACTTGCTAGTCATATCCTTCATAGATTCTCTATTCGTCATGGTCACAGATACTTCGATCTTTGTTAGAGTTATTGGATCACAGTAATCTAAGAGTCATGTAAACACTTTCAGATCGAAGTATTTCGATGGTTCTATCGAAATCTTTAATCGGATGAAACTCCGATTTTTGAAACCAGAATGTGTATTTTGTTGTTATGAAAATCGAACCAGAAAATAGAATGATCATATGACCAAAAACTGAATACGGTAGTAACTGCCAAGACCACTTCGGCCTCGGCTTAGGCTCGACTGAGCTCAACAACTCAACCAAACGGACCCCTTTGGGTCTCGATACCACAAACAAACAACCACGTCCAAGTTTTCTCTACCAGACCGGAATCAAATCAAAATATATAACTGAATACTCTCGACATAGCTGCGAGACCAAAATCATTCTCAAAACCTCATACGCTCAAATAAATAACATCATGCCGAGAGCCTAGGCTCTCGGTTTCCTGTCGACACCAACAAGAAAAATATAACCCGGATACCAAACTCGTTTGAAATCATGTTTAATTCAAAACCCACATATGATTCACATTTTTAATCAAAACCTAACCAAAATACAACTCGTGACCACCCTTTGGTCACGTTTTTCATACAACCCGAGTCACAACTCTCTTGTGACTCGACTTACCTTCGGTTTCACAAGAAAAGAACATGAGAACTCGAGCAAAAACACAAAAATACGGTGCATTTGGTGATTCACGAAGTCAAAAACACTAGTTTAAGGCGCGTGTAATAGTGGATCTAATAAAGAATGAGATGGGGATTTGATTTATGGTGGATGTGTGATGTGGTGGCCGGCGGTGACAGCTGTGGTGGCCGGATTTATGGGTGGCGGCTAGGGTTTAGATGAGGGTGAGGGAGAGAGATGTAGGAGATAAAGTGGTGTTTGTGTGATATGTGATACCAGGAACCACAAAGGACCAAATTTGTAGTCACTCTTTATTTATTTTTATTTCCTTTCTTTCTTTCTTTTAACCAACAATAATAATAAAAAGGGTGTAGGGGATTTGGCTAGTTACATAAACACAATGATCAAACCCGAAAACCTTTCCAAGTATCTCAACATTCCCAAACTGAGCTCGTTCCCAATAATTAAAATTCCATAATACGTTTCATAAATATATAACTCAAACCGTAAATTCAAATATTTAAATTGGTTAGGTTATCCTAGTGCCGGAGTCAACGTAGTGCCTAATAGATATCTCGAAAATAAATCACCACAGATATTCCCTATCAAACCAATAATTTCAAAATCAAATTCCTCATAAACTACGAAATTCAAAACCACGGTTCAACGTTTACAAATTCAACGTGAATAAGCTTCCATATATTCAAAAATCATTAAATTTAAAGTAATGCGGGTTTTTAAATAGCTCCCTAATTTTCCAGTTGTCACAGGTTTCATCAAACAGTCATAACGATTGGTGAAGCATTAGGTCATTTGGTTTAGTATATATGTTGTAGATTTCGACCTGTGGAATCACAACAACAACACAATTATCTATAATTGTTTCAAGTTTGGTATTCTTGTTTGATATCTTACTTTCTGTTTCTTATAAACCGATTACCCTTTACCTTTCACAAATCATGAAGCATTACTTCAAACATAAAATTGTTGGTTCGAGAACTAACATGTCTTACGTCCAAGTGTAGTTTTTTATTTATGGTACTCGCATTCAAATTCATCCCCGATACTATTACACGCCGGTTCAACTTGCCCGTTGTCATGTTCAACCGGATTTGGTCTTTTTCGTCTTCGTTTTCATTAAAGATGGCGTCTGCCCTATAATTACAAAAATAGGTTGTGATAGTTACACAAATATTCATTCCGCTAATTTTAACTAAGAGTGTTTTAGTTAGCTTATGACTTCAAAAAAGTTGCTCACCGATATAAACTGTGAACCAAGACCTTATACTAATTTGACATAAACAAATTGTTTCCGGTTTGTGCATATACTCTTTTTTTTTTTTTTTTTTTTTTTTTTTTTGGATATACCTTTTTTGACACATAAAGTAAGACCAGACCACAAATAATCTCGTAAGATCAAATATCCATTAGCCCAATAAAATACATTCAAGTGAAGTTGAACCCTGAATATTATAGGATAAATAGGCCCAAGCCCGGTTTGTGGGTATAAAGATATATTTACGGGGAATTATGTAGTCTAACATGGTATCGGAGCGGGTCTGATCCTAAGACATAGGTGACTACGTTGAGCCGCCTCCCCTATACCACCACGTCAAATCCTAGCCGCCACCCTCCAACCATTAAAAAAAATGTTATCTACGCTTTGCTTTTGTTGTTGTTGCTGTTAGAAGATTGCTACCGCTTGTTGTAAGCCGTCTCGTACAAAGTGGCAAAACATGAGATAGCGTGTATTGAAAATCAACATGTTTTATTTCTTTCGCGTTTGATACTTTTGGTTTCATTGCACCGGAGGCAGTGGAGTTTCCCAATAAAGTCCAACAAGTTATGCGTATTATAGTTATGACTCCTAGATCCACATATATACTTTTCAAATGACTTAGTTTTGCAATTCAAAAATTGTTAGCGGCGCAGCTTGTTGCCTATTTGCTTTCCATCTCTATGTAAATCCAAAATTTGAATTTAAAAAAAAAAAAAAAAAAAAAAAAAAAAAAAAAAAAAAAAAGTGTGAATGATTGCACACTCCTTACCTAGTAGGTAAGAGATTATCGCAGTTATTACACAACACTCGCTACAAATGTACATTAGTATGATCATTTTCAAAGATTTGTACAACCCAAAAAGTCGAGAAGTTACATGACATAGTAAATATATTTAGAATTTAACGTCAAATATATCAACAATATGATAACATAGCTAAATACATCAAAGCCCCGACCTGACATACATTAGTTTCGAATGAAGAGAGCCCTGCCGCACCTACTCCTATAAAAAAGCGAGACTTTACTAAACAAGAAAATTAAGAGGAGAAACTCTCCAATCTCGAAAAGCCTTGCATCAATTCTTTTATTTGAGTAAAGCCAAAGCCTTTAGTGACTAGCCCGAACCCCCGAAACTCTCGTATATTGAAAAGCAAAAAAGTTGAGAACTTGTACCAATTACGCACCATCAATATGCATGCTGATGATATACATTTTGTACATACCAGCATACAACATGACGATTCAATAACATAGCACTCATATCAAACTGGTTGCATCATATGCACCATCCTATATAATCCATTAAAAGTTCTTCTCTTTCACCGATGTGGGATTTAAACAAAAAACAAGTTTTCAGAAAATAATTTGTTACCCCAATCAAGTATTATTTATGTTTCGTTAATACATTCCACTCTTTTCTGTTGACGCTATGAGAAAATTGATGCGAAACTCAAAATCGGTTATTTAGTGACAATAAACATGGAGTAGTATCGTGATAAAAAAGTTATGCACAACCGAAATAATATTCCATATCATTTACAATTCTGAACTACAATAATTTGAGCGTTAGAGACATTCAAGCTGCCTCAAGAGCAGGTCATGGTTTTATGGCTGTGGGTTTCTCAGCACCGCTTACTTCCCCTGACTGTATGGTGGTTATATTTTCAGCAACTGATGGATTACGTGTTTCGATCCATAATGTAGCTCGGGAACAATTGTGGCATACACTTCGTCTTGGTGTTGATTGGCATGTATGAGACATTCAATGGCGAGCAATTCAAGGATTCTGTTGGAACTACATGTCATCTCTTCCCTTATGAGTGGATTGAGTCAAGTTGGTTCTAACTTGCTTTTAACAAGTCAGGACACTGTTCATTTTTCTTATCATATTGCTTAAAACGTTACTGGTATGAGAAGTAGTCTACAACATGAAAAACGTTGCAGTTCATTTTAACAAGTGATGTAGTTAGACATTACTTCCTTAGTCATTTTGGTTTCTACACTACAAGAAAATAGGGCTTATCGGACGCCAGTTAGTGCCCTATAAAAGTAGTTTATAGGACCTTTAACCTAATAGGACCAAAATAAAAGTGTCCCATAGGAAGGGGTTGTAATAGATATTTAGGACACTTATTGGCGTCCTCATAAACTCGAACATTTAAAAACTAATTCTTTGGTCCCATAAAGATGTTTATGCGACCAAAATGGCGTCCTAATAGACCACATTGTAAGATGCTATCTGGTGTTCTAATATGTTCCTACCCATTTGTTTTGTTTTGGGACACTTTCAAGAGGTCCTAACACACATTTTCATAGGACGAGAACATAATGGATAACTCTTATTTTAGTACCACGAAAAGGGTCCTAATACATATGTGCTTTGTTAAGAACTAAATTTAGTGTCATAGAAGACATTTTGTCCCATGTTTATTTAATTCATGTGCCTAATATATTATTGATCAATGATCAATGTCATTTTGTTCACAAATATTAAGCTATAATCACTGCAAATAAATCAAGAAATTATTATCATTCAAATTACTTAATATACAAAAATTGCAAATCTATACAACATATATTATCATTAAGAGGAAATAATCTAACAATTGTACATGAATTGAGGAAGAATAATAAGCTAAGTCATTGTACAAAAATTTCTATTAAATAAGAAAATTATCATTGTTTGCCAAGTGAGCATCTTTGAAGATATCCTTTGCTTATGATCCGAATCCACTTATGGTCAAAAATACATATACTAATATAAGTAAAGAGTGTTGGTAAAATCATGGTTTCATAGGAAATATCATGTTTACCAAAATAATAACCTTACCAAAAGGATAGGACATTCCCATGGATTACTCGCGTAGCTAGGTGCGCCAATATTATGAGCCAAATTGTATAGTCTCATTACACTCTCACCTAAAGATGTTAATTCTCAAGATACAAATATCACCTAAACATGAAGAAAAATAAATGCTTACACATATACTTTTAAGAATTCCTTTACACAATCTAACATTATTTTTTTTCTAATACCTGGTAAAAATTATGCCATTTTAGGCCTACACGGGCTACATGGACATATTCCTGAATTTCTTGATGAACTATCCAATGTTTGATAGACTTACCAACTAACTCCCTTTGTAGTTCAATACAATTAAATGCCAAAACAAACAAGAAATCTCAATACATCATATAGGTATATATCATAAATTCATAATAAGATATGTTTCCACCATGAAAAAACAACAATTTAGTATAAAATCCAAGTCTTCACAGATAAATTAAAGTTAATATGTACCAGATCTTTAATTAAACTTATTGATATGCGTAAAAATCACACACCAATTCATATAAGAACGAGTCCGGTCAACATGAAAAATACGCCAATTGTCATTGCAAAAGCGAATGTAACCTTGCCAATTCTTATAATTCCAACCGCAACCTAGATGTTCTTCTGTAAAAGATAAAGCTAAACAACATGAATTATTTTATCATATCAATAAGATATGCCATTAACAAAACACCAATTAGTTCATGTGAAATGTTGAAGTAAAAGTTTGTTTCTACTTCGAACAAGCGAGATGAATCCTTCGGACTAGAGTAGGTCCGCCGGATTCGGTGTGGTCCTTGCTTACAGTGTGTTACTTCGGATATCTGCAAAACAAGTACGTCCGTTAGACTCGCCCCGGGAATGTATCCCAGGACCAACCTCCGGCGTGAGAGTAAGTATATGTTCTTAGTGAGAGAAAGTATGAATAAAACTAGAGAGTGGTAGAGAATTAGTTAACCTTAAATGAAGATTTCCCCTCTATTTATAGACTCTCTACATGGAGCGCCAGGCTGGTTCGTACTTAGCCCTTAATGTTCGCTAGTTTAGACTCCATTACCATATACTTTGGTGTACTTGTTTGTACTTTGGTCTAAGTACTTGTTGGCTTATCCGAAGGGCATGTGATATCCGGACGGCTGAGGTCACGCGGACATTCGTAACCCTTCGGATATTGGTTCGTATGGTTCGAACACATCTGAGAACGTTTTACCTGATGCATATCCGGAGGGTATGTCCTTGTTCGGCATGTATCCGGAGGGTACATACGTCAACATGTCCCCCCCAGTATCATAGTATTGGTTGTGCCAATGGTGTGATACTAAGTTGATAATTTGCGCTTTTCCGGAGGGCATGTTGTAGTTTCGTCATTTGTTAGTGTCGCGTGCAAAATGCCAAAAGTAATTAATGTGTCGTTCAGAGTACGTTGTCGTTTTTTACCGCGTCGTTTGGATTGGCACACGTATGCGCCTTGTGAGAGATGTGGTGTGGATGGCTGACACGTTAGCCCTACGGGTGACGTGTCCCTTTCCCGCCCCTTTTTTACCGCCTATAAATAGTCTCCTTTTACTCATTTACTTCACTGTTATTTTTTTTTTCTGCACACACATATTTCTGACACGCCTTATATCTTCCGTTTTCCGAACAACTATTCTCACCGTCTTTAAGGTACGTCTCAGTCCGTTAAGTTATTTTTGTTGTTTGGCTATACTCTTTCCCTTTCGGATTCATTATGTCGGAGTCTACCGCCTCGTTTGAATATGAAGATGTGTCCAATCCGGAGGGTTCGCATGTTAAGAAAGACATGCATTTAAGAACGTCCGCGATGGACGAGTCGGATGTGATTGGTGTAGTGAAAGCGTTCGGAATACCGGAGGATTTAAATCCGAGGGTGCCACCAGCGGGTATGACGATGAACCAGTTACCTGAGGATGCCATCGGTTTATACGCGGAGTACTTTTTTGAGGGCGGTCTTGTTGTCCCTTTTTCTACTTTTCTTTTAGATGTGATTAGGTATTTTAAAGTTCACATTTCTCAACTAGTTCCGTTGGGTATGCACCGTGCTACCCTTTTCGAGGTGTATTGCCGTGTCATGCACATTCCTCCTACTACTCCTCTATTCCGTGTCTTCTATAAACTTAGCAAGCAGGGTGATTGGTTTTCTTTCGAGAAGCGCATTCATAAGGATAGGAAGGTTTGTTTTGGGGAATTTCCCTCCTGTCTGAAGGGTTGGAAATACAATTTTTTCTTTATCGATAGGCGAGCTATTCCGTTTGCCATGCCGTGGAGGCATTCGGATTCGGACGTGTCGGATCCGTTTCCGAAGGCAAGTGAGTATGATGCTACTCATGCCGAAAGGCTTTCCGAGACGATTATTGAACCCTGTCAAGTTCCGCATGCGTTCTTGTATGCCCTGGGTTTATCGGATCACTGGGAGTTTCCTGGTTATCGTCCGGCGTTGAGGGATGAGCAGGGGAGGGGTATAGCCTTTGTTATAATTGTGTTTTTATATTGTGCATCTTTTTTCATTTTTAACGTTGGGTTTTGTTTGTCCGCAGGTATAACCATGTCGAGTTATCTGAAGAAGCCTCTGCTACGAAAGACTGCGCAGATTGTTCAAGGTGCTCCGTTTCCGGAAGGGCATACTCGTGAGGTGCATGTTACTACACCCTTGGCCTCCAATGCTGAGGTACCGGAAAAGACGGAGGAGTTGAAGAAGGTTGAAGTTGCTGATGATAAGGTGATAGCTGCGAAGGAGAAGAAGAAGGAGCAAGCTGTGAAGACGGGATTGAAGAAGCCTCCGTTGAAGAGGACTGGAGCCGGGAGTGTCTCTTCTCGTCTTCACAAGAGAAGCAAGATTTCCGCGGGTGATACCGTTATTGATTTGGACACCGGAGAGTCCCTGGAGAGGCCGGAGCCTATCCGTTCAGTACATCCGGATCAAATTTTGAAGGATCAATCCAGAGGATCAGGTGTTGGTATGTTATGACTTGCTTTTTTGCTTATATATTTTTAGTTGTCTTTCCTTCCGGCATTTTTATCGTCTGTTAATATAAACTTTGTTGTCAGGGGGTTCGGAGGTTGCCTCCCACCGTCCGGGGAAGGAAACTGTTGCTGAGGAGGATACAGAGGTTGATATAGAGGGGGATGGTGATGATGAAGATGTTTTTGTTCCTCCTTGGTCGGTGAGGAGGGGGCATCGCATGAATAATGCGAATGTCTGTAGGGATATGATGATCAATTTGGCGACTCCTAGGGAGGAGAAATATTTGGATGATCAGAGTGATGAGGAAGCTGTCCGAAGGTCCTGGTTGATGCTGGGCAAATGTGCTACGGTTCAAGCGGATGTTATTTTCCGTTTTGAGTCCCTCTTGAAGGAGCATCAAAAATTGTCTGAGACCCACAAGATCTGTGATAAAACCTTTGATGACAACTGGAAGATGTTCCAGCAAATGTCCGGAGAGTTTCAGAAATTGAAGGATGAACACAAGGAGTGTGCCGAGGTGAATCCGGAGGGGTTGAGGAAGCTTCGTGCAGAGAATGCAAGTTTGGAGGGGAGGGTTGGTGATCTTGAGTTAGAAAAGAATGAGTGGAGAAAAGTGTCCGGTGAGCAGGCTGAGAAGATCAGGTCGTTGGAGGGGCAGTTGTCTGATGCCAAAAATAAGTTGAGCGAGGAAGAGAAGGCTTACAAAGAGCTTTATCAAGAGAAGGTGGACATTGCCGTAGCCGCTGGGAATGCTGAGGTAGAACGGAACCGTATTGTAAATGAGTTCATTCCAGAGGCTATCTATCGTTTCCTCGGCAGTCATGAATTCCGGGCAGCATTGGCAGAGCCGTTCAACTTGTTTTATCATTCTGGGCTGATAGACGGGGCTGGTTTGTTCGAGGAGCCGGAGAAGGCGGCGAAGCTGCTGGGGGAAGTCGAGGGGATTGATATGGAAGCCGGAGCCAAATATGGTCCGTTGTATGATCAAGCCCTTTCTCAAGACTATCCATATATCAAGAAAATCCGGGAAACCATCTACCGGAAATTTGACGAGTTACATGCCTTGGTTCCGGATGCTGCCCCTGCTGAAGAACCGGTGACTGAACATCCGGAGGTTGAATCTCATGTTGAGAATCCCTCCGAGAACCAGTCCTCGGATCAAAATGTTTCGGCCTTTTCTTGAAGTGTTGAGGGTTAATCTACTTTGTTTGAGATGTATGTCGGGGTCTGGATACCTCCATTTTGACCATGGATTCAGGTATTCCGGATTTCCAGTGAAGCTTTTCATCAATTGCTGTAATGGTTCTTTATTATTCTGTTATTTTGTGGAGTGAGTCCTTCGGAACAATTATGTAATAGAATAGGTATTTAACCTTTCATCTTTTTGTAATTCCGTTATTCCGGAACATTTGACGTGGTTAATTTTTGATCCTTCGAATATATATTATTTTCTCTTGCTATTTATACTTGTTGTTTTTAAGTTATATGCGTGAATGACAAGTTCAAATAGATACGTTTTTTTCCGGAGGTTCCATGACTTCCGGAAACGTGCTTTGCGGCTCTTAGCCTTAGATTGTACCCTCCTGCGGATTTAGTCTTCCGGACAACTTGTGTCCTGCGGCTCTTGGCCGTATACCCTCTTGGGGTTTTATTTTGGGCAACTTGTGCCTCGCGGCTCTTGGCCGTATACCCTCTTGGGGTTTTATTTTGGGCAACTTGTGCCTTGCGGCTCTTGGCCTTATATTATACCCTCCTGGGGTTTTATTTTGGGCAACTTGTGCCTTGCGGCTCTTGGCCTTAGATTATACCCTCCTGGGGTTTTCTTTGACGGGGTAACCTGTACCCTTCGGCACTTGGCCTAAGTGATACCCACCTGGGGTTTTCTTTGACGGGGTAACCTGTACCCTTCAGCACTTGGCCTAAGTAATACCCGCTTGGGGTTTTCTTTGACGGGGTAACCTGTACCCTTCGGCACTTGGCCTAAGTAATACCCATTTGGGGTTTTCTTTTCTCGACAACTTGTGTTTTGCGGAAAATAACTCTATGTGGTTCAAATGCATCGGATGTTTCATTGATGTGAAAATGGCTCATGCCTTACAATAAGTCCTGAAATAACAAAGTGCATAAAAGGTTACATAAAACATTTCTTTAAATTAATTGCATGCCAGGTTCGAGGTACTTCCACGTCTTCCATGGTTTGGAGCTTGTATGTGCCGTGTTGATAAGCCTCCGTTATCCGGTACGGGCCTTCCCAATTAGGTCCTAATTTTCCTGATCTTCCACCCTGCTGGCTTCGTTCTTCCGGTACACGAAGTCTCCCACTTTGAAGGCTTCGGATCTAACCCTTCGGTTGTAATACTGCTCCACTTTCTTTTTGTACTTTGCCTCCCTGATGGCCGCCATTTCCCTTCGTTCTTCTAATAAGTTTAGATTCAGATTTATTTCATCGTCGTTGTTTTCAGCGTTTGCCATCATGGTCCGGAAGGTAGGCATACCGATTTCTGCCGGAATGACTGCCTCACTTCCGTACGTTAGACTGAAGGGGGTTTCTCCGTTGCTAGTTTTAAGGGTGGTTCGGAAGGCCCATAGTACGTTTGGTAACTCGTCTACCCATCCGGCTCTTTCTCTTCCCAACCGAGACTTAAATCCTTTCATCAGGCTTTTGTTGGCTCTCTCGACCAATCCGTTGGCTTGAGGGTGAGCCACGGCCGTGTTGATTTACGTGATATTTAACCTTTCACACCAACTTTTGAATGGATCTCCCACAAAGTTACTTCCGTTGTCTGTGACAATTATCTTGGGTAGTCCGAACCTGCAGACGATGTTGTCCCATACAAACTTTTTAACCTCCTTTCCGGTTGTCTTGGCCAATGGTTTTGCTTCCATCCACTTTGTGAAATAGTCTATCGCCACAATAACATACTTAACTTTTCCTGGAGCTTCGGGCAAAGGCCCCAAAATGTCAATTGCCCATTGGAAGAAGGGCCATGGTGCCATGACGGAGGTTAGCACTGTTTTTGGTAACTTTGGGACCGGAGCATGTATCTGACAGGCATCACATTTTCGGATGACTTCTCTAGCGTCCCGGTGCATGGTTGGCCAATAGTAGCCTTGTCGCATGAGTTTAGCTACCACAGTCCGGGGTCCGGAGTGCATGCCACACGCTCCTTCGTGCACCTCTCGGATTATGTAATTGGCTTGGAGGGGTCCGACACATCGTAACATTGGTGCAAGGTAGGATTTTTTGAATAGCACATTGTCAATTAGTGTGTAGTGACTTATTTTCATACGGAGGTTTCGAGCTTCATTTTGATCCTCCGGCCATATACCTTCGTTTAAGCATCGGAATATGGGGGACATCCAATTTTCCTCTTCTTCTTCTACTATTGTGTTGACTGTTTCTTCTTCGGTGGACGGCTTCTCTAACACTTCTACCAGGACCTCTTTCGTTAAATGGTCGAATGCTACGGATGCTAGCTTGCTGAGCACATCTGCTTTTTGGTTTTGAGCTCTTGGGATATTCTTTATTTTGAAGCGTTTGAAACAAGTGATATATTCTTTGGCTTTCGCGAGGTATTTTGTCATGCTCTCCTTGTACGCAGTAAACTCTCCATTGATTTGGCTTGCCACCAGGTTAGAGTCTACTCGCACGTCCAGTGCTTCTATATGCATTTCTTTTGCAATTCTTAATCCAGCTAGGAGTGCTTCATATTCTGCTCCGTTGTTGGTAGCTTCAAAATTTAAACGGAGAGCATAGGTGTATTCTTCTTTTTCCGGACTAATTAACACAAGTCCCGCTCCGGAATCTTTTCGACTAGAGGCTCCGTCTGTGTATAAGATCCATTCTTCCGGCTCAGAGATGTTACATATCTCCTTGCCCCTCCTTTTCGGACCAGGACAAATGGTTCCGATGGGTACTTCATTGATGAAATCGGCCAGTACCTGTCCTTTGACGGCATTCCGGGGTACGTAGGTGATGTTGTAGGCTCCTAATTCCACCGTATATTTGGCTAACCGTCCGGAAGCTTCCGCTCGATTCAGCACTTGCTTGATAGGATGATCCGTGATAACTTTGATAGGGTGAGCTTCGAAATATCGCCTTAATCTTCTGGATAGATGCAACAATGCTAAAGCCAGCTTCTCGACCGGAGCGTATCTCTTTTCGGCTTCGTGTAAGGTCCGGCTCACATAATGAACTGGTATCTGCCGTCCTTCCCTTTCGACCATTAACACCCCACTTATTGCTTCCATTGCGGCTGACAGGTATAGGTACATGTCTTCTTTTGGTTTCGGCGTCGCTAGGCATGGTAGTTCCAGAATCATTTTCTTCATTTCTTGGAAAGCCTTTTCAGCTGCGTCTGTCCATTGGTACTTTTCTTTATTGTCTTTTGTGATATTTTTTAATGTTTCAAAGAAAGACAAAGATCTTTCGGCAGATTTGCACAAGAAACGATTGAGTGCTGCGAGTTTGCCACTTAAGCTTTGCATTTCCTTTAATGATTTTGGTGATTGCATATCAGCGATTGCTCTGGTTTTCTTGGGGTTTGCTCTAATCCCTTCGGATGTCACCATATACCCGAGGAATTTCCCTTCCTCCACTCCGAAGGAGCATTTTTGAGGGTTTAGCTTCATGTTTATTTCTCGGAGATTGTCAAATGTTTCAGCTATATCGGCCAACAATTCTTTTTCCGTTTGGCTTTTTATCACCATGTCGTCTACATATACTTCCAGGTTCTGGCCAATTTGCTTCCGGAAGTTAGAATCTACCAATTTCTGGTAGGTTGCTCCGGCATTTTTCAATCCGAATGGCATTTTGACATAACAGTATGTTCCCCGATCCGTATAGAATGCTGTTTTCTCTTCGTCTTCTTTTGCCATCTGCACTTGGTGATAACCTTTGTAAGCGTCCAAGAAACACTTGTAGCGGAACCCTATCACCGATTCAATCTTCCAGTCTATTTCGGGTAAAGGATAGTAATCTTTACGGCATGATGAGTTCAGGTTCTTAAAATCGATACACATCCTCCAGCTGCCGTCTGGTTTTTTCACCAGTACGGGGTTAGAAATCCACGTCGGATACCGGACGGGTCTGATTATTCCGGCCTTTAGCCATTCTTCCACGTCCCGATTTATGGCTTGGTTCTTTTCTTCCGAGAAAAATCTCTTTTTCTGTGCCACCGGTTTGTCTTGGATGTTTACGTCGAGCTTATGTTCGGCGGCCCAACGGGGAACGCCAGTCATGTCTGAAGGCTCCCATGCGAAAACGTCTTGGCTGTTTTTGAGCAACGTTATAAGTTGTCTTCGCCCCTCTTTTGAAAAATTCCTTCCTATCGTTACTAGCTGTTCCGGATATGCCGGATGAACCAATACTTCTTCGGTTCCAGTAGTTTCTTCAATGGTGATTTCCGGGGAGATCTCTGCTTGTGTTTCCCTTCCCATCAAGAACTTTTCTTCGAGCTTTCTACACTCTGAGATAATGACCGATCGGGTTACCAGAGTGGCAATACCTCTCGGTGTTGGGAATTTCATCATGGAGTGTATGGTCGATGGGATGGCCCTAAGTTTTTTGATTCCAGATCGACCCAGTATCACGTTGTATGGGGAGGGAGACCTGATTACCGCGAATTTCATGATAGTTCGGCGGTACAACCCTTCGTTTCCGAAACAGACTTCTAACTCGATCTTTCCCAACGGATTTATGGCTTCTCCCGCGAATCCTATCAGTGGTGTGTTTGTTTTTGTCAGACGAGACTGGATGGAAGAGTCAAGGTTTAAGAAACAGTGTTCGTACATCACTTCTACCGAAGCACCTTGGTCCACATATACCCTTCGTACGGTATATCCTTCAATCTCTGCTTCCACAATAAGAGGTTCGTCGGAAGCATCCCCCGGTAGGATCGGCGGAAAACTTATGGGGGCGTTCATCCACTCTTCTTCCGGATCTATAAGTTTTCGTTTCGGATTCCTTTCCTGACTCCGGACCATATTGATGATTCGTCTTGGGTTGTTTTGGGGAGGTGCTCTATCTCTTTGTCGGACATCCCTAATTAGGTGGTCCAGCTTGCCCGTTTCCAAGGCTTTCTTAAGCTGTTCCTTTAAGTTGTGACAATCGTTGGTTAGATGACCTTTCTCTCCGTGGTAGTCGCAGAACTTATCCATATTTTCTCTTGATGGTCTTCCTCTCAGTGGGGGAGGTGCAGGAAGTCTGAGTTGGTGCTCTGTCGACAAAATTTCTTTAGGGGCCTTGATGAGCATGTTCAAGTCTAAAGGCCTAGTATCTCTTCTGTTTCCATCATTACGGCGATGATCTGTTCGGTAATCTGTCCGGTAGGTATTTTCCTTTCGGTTTGACACGTATGGTGCAAAATGATCATTTCGTCGGGGTCTGAAATCTTCTTTTCCTCTGAAGGAGGGACGTTGTGAGTTATGGTCATTTCGGTTGTATGAATTGGCTTGATAATCTTTTCGGTAGTTGTCCACCCGTTCACCTTTCGGTACTTCCGTTAACCGAAATACTCTTTCAGATCGGATAAAGTCATCGACTCGTATCATCATTTCAGTTACGGTTTGGGGAACCTTCTCGGAGAATCTCTTCGCTAACTCCGGACTTTTACAACCATCAATAAAGGAGGATATCTGCATCAACTCCGGTACTCCTGAGATGCGACTAGCCTCATCCGTCCATCGTTCTTTGAATTCCGAGAGGGCTTCATTAGCTTTTCGAACGATCTTGGTAATTTCCATCGGATCCCTGATACAGTTCCTTCGAAGGGCGAACCTCCGTATGAATTGTTCACTTAACTCGTCCCAGCTATCAATGCTACCTCGTGGAAGACGATCGAACCATCCTCTAGCGGCATCATCCAGTGTTTGTTGGAACATCATACACCAAATCGGCATGGGCCAAGCACCTTGATTGGCCGCTCCCTCGAATCTGGTGATGTGGTCATCCGGATCGGTAGATCCGTTGTATAGTTTTAAATGTGAAGGCATTAAATACTTTGAACCCTTCGGCCCTGAGAAATCAATGATCCTTCGGGTAAAAGGACTCTTGGATGCTGCCTTGAAAGGTTTAGATAGGTCATCCGTCCTATCTTCTTCGGCCCTTTGGGCTTCGACATCATGAGATCCGGCAACCTCGAAGTCGAGTTGGATGGGGTCAATTGGTGTTTCTCCTGAGACATTGTATTGTTGGATGAGGGATTTGAGAGCAGCAAAGTGGCTTTGGATTTGTTCAATGTTGACAGGATTGTTATTATTATCCGGGCGACTTCCGGATCCTTCGGGTGTTGTTGGGGGAGGACCTGTCATCTCTTAGCTTAGGTAGAGTGAATGACGGGTCCCACGGATGGCGCCAATTTGTTGAAGTAAAAGTTTGTTTCTACTTCGAACAAGCGAGATGAATCCTTCGGACTAGAGTAGGTCCGCCGGATTCGGTGTGGTCCTTGCTTACAGTGTGTTACTTCGGATATCTGCAAAACAAGTACGTCCGTTAGACTCGCCCTGGGAATGTATCCCAGGACCAACCTCCGGCGTGAGAGTAAGTATATGTTCTTAGTGAGAGAAAGTATGAATAAAACTAGAGAGTGGTAGAGAATTAGTTAACCTTAAATGAAGATTTCCCCTCTATTTATAGACTCTCTACATGGAGCGCCAGGCTGGTTCGTACTTAGCCCTTAATGTTCGCTAGTTTAGACTCCATTACCATATACTTTGGTGTACTTGTTTGTACTTTGGTCTAAGTACTTGTTGGCTTATCCGAAGGGCATGTGATATCCGGACGGCTGAGGTCACGCGGACATTCGTAACCCTTCGGATATTGGTTCGTATGGTTCGAACACATCTGAGAACATTTTACCTGATGCATATCCGGAGGGTATGTCCTTGTTCGGCATGTATCCGGAGGGTATATACGTCAACATGAAACATGCCTTAACAAAGTGGATCCCAACACCAAAGATTGAAATATATCAACATACAGAAGATGTGAATTTCGATGATACAAATTGAAGCAAAAGTGGGCACGAACTGGCAACAACTGAAAAACCCAAATCAAAAAGTCACTATCGTAAAAGCAAAACCGCAATAGCCGACAATAGTACCAGGAAAAAATCAAAAGTCTTTTACAATCTCTGTTATTATTCGCCATGGCGCTCTTTTCTTTTTGTTTTTAACAGCCCACGTAATCGCACTTTATATGTAAGTAGACGAAAATCCATTACCTTGATGATGTAGGTTATTTCAGTAAAAATCATTACCCCTTTCATCCGATCTGGATTTGTGTACAGTGAGAAATAAGATGTCATAAAAAGGTAGTCTATATCGACAATTGTATAAGAGTGGGTAACAATTAAGAATGACAAACGGATATTTGAGAAAAAGAGAAGGGACGGTTAGTGACTTAGTGGAGATGATGACATGAGTGGATCTTACTTTTGGAGGGAGTCAAAATATGAGAAGGAACTAGCCGGAAACAAAATTTGGGTGGGAAGGAATAAAAAGTTGAAAACTATCACAACGAAATTGGTACTGTGTATATTATTAGTAAAGAATTAGAAATAAGATTAAAATCTAAAATGTATGAAAATAACTCTAAAAATAACATAGTCTTAAAAATATTATTATATGTGAGTAGAAAGAAATTAAATCTTTAAATATGTGCATAAGTTTGTATATGTACGTAGATGGTTATCTCTATGGTTGGCATGACCCGACACGAAATTCGACTTGAAACCAACACAAAAATTAATAGGCTCGGGTTGAGTTTAAATAGGTTTCGGGTCGCGTTCTGCTCGACTCATCTAACCCATTTATTCAACATGTCAGGTTCCGGTTGGCTATAGGTTAAAGGGGTCGACCTGCCAACCCGTTTAATATCTTTTTCGAAACTTATAAAATTATATAATACTTTATTATATGGGTTAAATCAGTCGAACCACGAACCGGTTTACCATGTTTAACTCATGTAATGTGCTTACTTGTTTAGATAAACGGGTTAAATGGTTCAACCCAAAACCTGTTTAACCTACACTTTATTATACAGGTTAAATGAGTTGACCCACGGACCTGTTTAGCATGTTTAACTCATGTAATGTGCCAACTTGTTTAGATAAACATGTTAAATAGGTCAACCCAAAACCCGTTTAACATATTTAACTCGTGTAACCTATTTAACCCGCTAACCCATATAGGTTGTGTTCGGGTTATGTGTAAACATGTTATGGTTAACATGACTGACCCAAGTATTTAAACGGGTCAGGTTCGGGTTAGGGTATTTTGACCCGCCGACTCTGTTAACATGGCAAAAGTTCTACAGAAACTCTGTTGCCCCAATCAAGTATTATTATGTTTCGATAATACATTGCACTCTTTTTTCTTAACTCTATGAGAAAATTGATACTAAACTCAAAAACTGCTATTTAGTGACATGGAGTAATACAGTGATAACAAACTGTGCATATCCGAAATAATATTCGATATCATTTACACTTAGCGTTATGCAAATTCAAGCCTCTTCAATAGTGTCAGTTTCTATATGTATGATGTTCAAGATACTATTTATAAGGATTTTTGCATCTCTTCTTTTGAATATGTTCTTCAAAATTATGATTGTATGTTACCATGAAGTAAGACAATATAAACATTGATCAATATTGATTATCTAAAACTTGGAACTAACAAAGGTACCATGAAACCATATGAAACTCTACTAGGTAATTTCACTACACTCGTTCGCTTCAGACTTGAAGCATCAACGATCACTAATTCTGATATACCCTCCATCTTGCTTCTTGCCGTTTCTACAGGAACAAACCATAGTTCACCTCCAAACCGCTCATTCTCGTAGTAAAACTTGGCGACGTGTCTTGTCACCAAGTCAACCTTGACCATGCCACTGCATTTTGGCCAAGCTTTGCTATTACTAAATTAACATAACATGTCTTACGTCCAAGTAGTTTTTTATTTATGGTACTCGCATTCAAATTCATCCCCGATACTATTACACGCCCACTACAAGAAAAAAGCCTTTTTACCGACTTTCTTAGCGACGTATTTTATGATTGCGACTTTAGGTGATGGGTCGCTGTAAAAGAGTCGCAAATTTTTTGCGACTCGTGACATGTTTCGCTAAAAAGAACGACTAGTATAACGACTTCATAAAATAAGTCGCTATAAATTTGCGACTTCAGTATTTCTTGTCGCTATTTGCATCGCTATTTCAAAGAGATGTTGCCATCTAAGTCGCTTAACGCGACGCTATTTTTGTAAAAGTCTCTATTTAAGTCGACTTAAATAGAGACTTTTACAAAAATAGCGTCGCGTTAAGCGACTTAGATGGCAACATCTCTTTGAAACAGCGATGCAAATAGCGACAAGAAATACTGAAGTCGCAAATTTATAGCGACTTATTTTATGAAGTCGTTATACTAGTCGCTCTTTTTAGCGACACAGGTCACGAGTCGCAAAAAATTTGCGACTCGTTTACAGCGACCCATCACCTAAAAGTCGCAATCATAAAATACGTCACTAAGAAAGTCGTTAAATGGCTTTTTTCTTGTAGTGAACAGAGTTCTTGTGTAGAATTTTTGCCATGGTTACTCTATGAAAACCTGCATTATATTTGTATCCCACATCGGTTTAAGAGAAAAGCTTTTAATAGATTATATACCATGGTGCATACAGTTATGTTTTGATTCTAACATTGATTTCTAGTAATATAAATATAATATGTTACTAGAGTCATGTAGAATTATTGGTATAAGTTATCAGGGAGTTTCTTTTGATAGTTTCTTTTCTTAATTGTTAGAATTATCAACTTTTTAATTTTTAGGATCCGGGAGTTTCTTTTGATAGTTTCTCTTCTTTTTTTAGGATCCGGGAGTTTCTTTTGATAGTTTCTCTTCTCAATTGTTAGAAGGGGGGGTTTGTTATAGTGATGTGGGTGGGATCCAAATGAGGAGTTTTCCTTACTTACTACACCCATTGCTCTAAGGAGTGTTTTTTTGTTGTTAAGGTTGAAATTTTAAAGCTGATGTGATGCTGAAGTGGCGCGATGTTAACTCATAACTTGAGTTACGACACCCATTGCTCTAAGTAGACTAGTTTATGTAGATATAATATTGGAAATGTTAGATCCAATACTCAAGTAACATTGATTTAATTTAATAATTTATGCATTAACGGATCCCCACATATACCTCTGTTCATTATTAGCTTATGATAAACCTATATATTCTTGTTATAGCAATGCATTAACAGATTCGTTGCTTAGACAAAATTCATTTTATAATGTGAAACAAATAATTCTAAACCACGACTAACAGTATATTGCTATTAGCATGTATGCCATAGACCACCGACTAACGAAATGATGAACATGTATACAGCGAGAATAAAGAACCGCGTGAACCCAAAGAGCAAGTAATGTCTATGTGTACCAAGAAGGAAGAAAACGTAGTAGTTTTACTAGAATAACGACTCAAATTATGAATAATAAGTGCACCTACCTATCAGGGCCGTCTCATGGATTTCGGTGGCCCCGTGCCACACCACAAAGAGGCCCTTAAAAACGCATACAAAATAAACATATATCACTAGTGTGTGAACTAATTAAACTCAAGCCTCATGTTGTGTATATACATATATATTAAAGTGCATAGAATTTTGTGGCCCTCGTTAAGCGGTGGCCCTGTGCAATGGCACCTCTTGCACTCCCTTAAAGCCGGCCCTGCTACCTATGATCAGTCGTTGATAGTTGATTTTAGAACCCTTTTAAGATCCAGTATCAATTTATTTTCCCGTTTGCATTCTTAGATCAAGATCATGATCCAAGATTCTCTACAAAATGGTAGTTACAGGTTCGAGATTTGTAGTTATTGGAACGCAACCCAATTCAAAAGCTAGCAGCTTCAGCTCTTGACATGTTCAAATGGTCACTTATGGAGCTAGAAAAAAAAACATAAGAGCATCTCCAATCCATTCAATCATTTTGAGTACAATGCAATGCCGCATATGCATAATATACTTTTACATTAATCCTCCACAACCCATTGAACCCACTAAAGCCTTTTTTTAGGTTTTATAGATAGAGAAATATAAAGGTTTTCTTAAAAAAAACTAATGGGTATGAAATAAAAGGGCCCACAATTAGAGTTTAAACATGGTGCAAACAGAGAAGAACTCATATTATCCCTACTATCCCCACAATGCAATCGAATGATGAGTTGTCATCTAAACCATTTCATTGAACTATGCCACCTCACCCCATTGTGGATGGCCTAAGCTACAAAACTTGTTTTTGTGTTTAAATCCCACATCGGTGAAAGAGAAGAACTTTTAATGGATTATATAGGATGGTGCATATTATGCAACAAATTTGATATGAGTGCTATGTTATTGAATTGTCATGTTGTATGCTGGTAAGTACAAAATGTATGTATCAGTATTGACAATGACAATTCTTAATTGGTACAAGTTCTCAACTTTTTGCCTTTTCAATATACGAGAATTGATGCAAGGCTTTTCGAGAATTGATGCAAGCCTTTTCAATATACGAGAATTGATGCAAGGCTTTTCGAGAATTGATGCAAGGCTTTTCGAGATTGGAGAGTTTCTCCTCTTGATGTATTTAGTTGTAACCTTATCATATTGTTGATATATTTGATGTTGGTAAGTACAAAATGTAGATGTTCAAAAAAAAAAAAAAAAAAAAAAAAAAGTACAAAATGTATATATCAGTATTGACAATGACAATTCTTAATTGGTACAAGTTCTCAACTTTTTGGCTTTTCAATATACGAGAATTGATGCAAGGCTTTTCGAGATTGGAGAGTTTCTCCTCTTGATGTATTTAGCTATGTTGTAACCTTATCATATTGTTGATATATTTGATGTTAAATTCTAAATATATTTTCTATGTCATGTAACTTCTCGACTTTTTGGGTTGTGCAAGTTTTTGAAAATGGATCATACTAATGTACATTTGTAGTGAGTGTTGTGGAATAACCGCGATAATATCTCACCGACTAGGTAAGGAGTGTGCAATCATTCACATTTTGTTTTAAGGTATATATTCAAATTTTGGATTTGCATAGAAGTGGAAAGTAAACGGGAAACATGCTGCGCCGCTAACACTTTTTGAATTGCAAAACTAAGTCTTTTGAAAACTATATATGTTGATCTAGGAGTCATAACTATAATATGACTAACTCGTTGGACTCTGTTGAGAAACTCCACTGCCTCCGGTGCGAGGAAACCAAAAGTATCAAACACGAAAGAAATAAAACATGTTGATTTTCAATACACGTTTTCTCGTGTTTTGCCACTTTGTACGAGACGGCTTTCAAAACAGCCTGTCCTACTGTAAAACCCGACAGCAAGCGGTAGCAATCTTCTGACAGCAGCAACAACAAAAGCAAATCGGAGATAACATTTTTTTTAATGATTGGAGGGTGGCGGCTAGGGTTTGACGTGGTGGTTTAGGGGAGGCGGCTCAACGTAGTCACCTATGTTTGAGGATCAGACCCGTTCTGATACCATGTTAGACTACATAATTTCCTGTAAATATATCTTTATTATTGACCATTATTTATAATGGTAAAATCCTAAATATCCTAAACCCACAAACCGGGCTTGGGCCTATTTATCCTATAACATTCAGGGTTCAACTTCACTTGAATGTATTTTATTGGGCTAATGGATATATAAATCTTACGAGATTATTTCTGGTCTGGTCTTAGTTTGTGTGTCAAAAAAGGTTATGCCAAAAAAAAAAGGTATATGCACAAAGTGGAAAAATTTGTTTATGTCAAATTAGTATAAGAAGGTCTTGGTTCACATTTTATATCCGTGAGCAACTTTTTTAAAGTCATAAGCTAACTAAAACACTCTTAGTTAAAATTAGCGGAATAAATATTTGTGTTACTATCACAACCTATTTTTGTAATTATAGGGCCGACGCCATCTTTAATGAAAATGAAGACGAAAAAGACCAAATCCGGTTGAACATGACAACGGGTAAGTTGACCCGGCCACTACAAGAAAAAAGCTCTTTTGCGACTTTCTTAGCGACGTATTTTATGATTGCGACTTTAGGTGATGGGTCGCTGTAAAAGAGTCGCAAATTTTTTGCGATTCGTGACATGTGTCGCAAAAAAGAGCAACTAGTATAACGACTTCATAAAAGAAGTCGCTATAAATTTGCGACTTCGGTATTTCTTGTCGCTATTTGCATCACTGTTTCAAAGAGATGTTGTCATCTAAGTCGCTTAACGCGACGCTATTTTTGTAAAAGTCTCTATTTATGTCGCTAATTAAGTCGCTATATAGCGAACAAGTATGAAGTGAACAAGTGTAGTGAAATTACCTAGTAGAGCTCCATATGGTTTCATGGTACCTTTATTAGTTCCAAGTTTTAGCTAATCAATATTAATCAATGTTTTTATCGTCTTACTTCATGGTAACATACTATCATAACTTTAATACACATTTGTGAAAACATTTATTCGTACAGCAAAATGCATACATTTTGAAGACCATATTCAAAAGAAGAGATGCCAAAATCCTTATAACTTATCTTGAACATCATACATATAGAAACTGACACTATTGAAGCGGCTTGAATTTGCATAACGCTAAGTGTAAATGAGATCGAATATTATTTCGGATATGCACAGTTTGTTATCACTATATTACTCCATGTCACTAAATAGCAGTTTTTGAGTTTAGTATCAATTTTCTCATAGCGTCAAGAAAAAAGAGTGCAATGTATTATCAAAACATAATAATACTTGATTGGGGCAACAGAGTTCTTCTGTAGAACTTTTGCCATGTTTATTCTATAAAATGTTGTTTTATGTTTATATCCCACATCGGTCAAAAAGAAGAACTTTTAATAGTTAATATACCATGGTGCGAATGCAACAGGTAGTTTGACATAAGTGCTATGTTGCTGATTATGACATTGGTAGCTAGTAATATACATAATCTATATTATTAGCTACCGAAACCGGAATCATCGATTGGTACAAGTTCTCCGACTTTTTAGTTTTTAGGGCCAGGAGTTTCTCTCCTTAATGCCTGAATCATATATTTTTATTTAATAAAAAATAAATAATTTAATCTTTATTTTGTTTGATTTATTATGTTTAATTATAGTTTTTTTTATTATTAAAGATTATTATTTAAAAGTTTTAATCCTATTGTTAATTGCATCTTATCTATATTTTTGGTATTTATCTTTTACTTGTGTTATGGATAAATATAAAATGTTATTTAATAAGAAAATAATCTTTTTTTTTAAATAATATAATTACTAAATAAGGTATGATTTAGTTTTTTTGAAATGGAAAAGTCCCCACTTGAGGTTTTGTTTTATTATATAAAAGATTTAACTATGTTGTTAACTCATCATCTTGTATGTGTCATGTGTGTAAGTACAAGATTTATCAGCATCGTTTACGGGTGAGCATTGGTCCAGGACCCGACCGGACCGAGGACCAAAAAGCCAAGACCGAGAACCGGACCGAATGTGGTCCGGTCTGGTCTCGTCGGTCCGGTCTAACGAGGCCAAATAATCGGTTTGTGGTCCGGACCGGACCGAGGACCGAGTTAGCCAAAAAGCCAAGACTGAGGACCGGACCGAATGTGGTCGGTCCGGTCTCGGTCATTCCTTCGATCGGTCCGGTCCATTCGGGTCGTTTGCTCGGCCCTAGCTTGGTTGATGACAATTTACAGCCCATACTTGCTCCACATTTTGAGTTTTTGTAACAAGTTTTTGAAAATTAGATAGTTTCTCTTCTAAGCATACACATGTTGTTGATACATTGTCTTTTTTTTTATGTTAAATTTAAAATATTTAGTAGGTCATGTAACTTATTGACTTCTTTGGTTGTACAAGTTTTTGAAAATGGATCATACTACTGCACATCTTTAGTGAGTAACATACAAACCGACAGTAATCGTTACCATGATCATTCATTATCCTCTAAAACCTACAACGAGACACTCCCAAAGTTTCTATTCCAATCGGTCCATGGTTCAAAACTGCTATATGAGTTACATTTGTTCAACGTTGTGTAAGCCTAGTTTAGATGGTTCTTAGACTTGTCGTAAAGTCATTTGGTTGACTACAATGAGTCAATTTATCATCAAAATGGTTTCTATTTTCTTACGTATTCATGGGTCAAGTTTACCTAAATGTATTTGATTGACCTAATGGATATTTGAGAGGTTAGTTCTTGTTTCTAAGACTCTAAGTTTACATTTAATATTGTCTCTTATTTGTATAAAGTTTTCACTCAATATGCGATACGTAAGTTGCCCATCAACCAAGAGAGACGTGGGTTCAAGTCGTAATGAAGACATATGCGAGATAATAATAATAAGATATGTGGTATATATTATCATTAGTTGCCTAACTCACACAGTGTATATCTTACCCTGTAACAACATGTGTACATGTTACTCGTATTTCATGGAGCTAACAAACAAGAAGAATGTAAAAACGATATCAAGTTATTTTAAAGTATGTCGCATGTTTAGTGTTAGAATGTTTGTGACTATCATAATTATAATGTATTGTATGCTTAGTGGTACCATGCAATCTTAATTATGATACATACACTTGTGAAAATATTTGAAATTGACACTCTTGATGCAGCTTGAATATGTATAACACTCAAATTAGTGCATCATTTTTTATCACTATACTATTCCATGTTTATTGTCACTAAATAGCCGTTTTTGAGTTTCGTATCAAATTTCTCATTGCGTCAACAAAAGAAATTAAAGTGGAATTGAATTAACGAGACATAAATAATACGGTGATTGGGGTATCAAAGTTGTTGTGTAGAAGTTTTGGCATGTTTATTTTCTGAAAACTAGTTTTATGCTTAAATCCCACATCGGTCTAAGAGAAGAACTTTTAATAGCTTATATACGATGGTGCATATCAGTTGATTAATTTGATGCAAGTGCTATGTTGTAGATGCCAAGTGTTTGCTTCTAGTAATATAAAAATCTATATTATTAGGAGCGAGCATGGGCGTCAGCAATTCGTACAAGTTATCAAGTTTTTAGTTTTTTAAGATCCGAGAGTTTTTGTTATAATGTATTTAGTTATATTTGTAACTCATCATGTGTGTAAGTACAAGATTTATCGGCTTTGTTAACGTAGATTTGCAACTCATACAAGTTCCACATTTTGTTTTTGTAAGAAGTTTTTGATAATTAGATAGTTCCTCTTCAAGACGTACACATATTGTTGATACATTGTCTTGTTATATTGGTCCAGTTTAAATTGCTAAGTTGGCCTTGGACAAAATAAGGTCGATGCTACAGCAGGGGAGGATCCATAAAAAAATTAAAATGGCGGCAAAAGTTACAAGTGTTGGATCGGATCATCAACTCAATCTTTCATGAACACTACTATCTCATGAATGCATAATGTTTACGTACATAACACTCACCTAAATAACCAGCTTCACAAATTAATCGTTGTGAGTATTTTTAAATCATTGTCTTGTACAACCACACAATTATCTTTACAAATATAAATATCGTCACCAAAAAAAAATAATAATAATAATAATATAAAAAAAAAAAAAAAAAAAATGGAGTATTAAGTTTAATATGAACTAAACAAGCAAAAGAGAACACACAGAAAGATAGGAAAAACGAAATGAATGCAACAAACATTCAAGAATCACACACATGATCGACCTTCTAGTTTGCTGAGAAATTTCTAAAAATGCTGGACTAATAGTATATTGCAAAATGACTAACGAAGTAATGTCTAACTACATCACTTGTTAAAATGAACTGCAACGTTTTTCATGTTGTAGACTTCTCATACCAGTAACGTTCTAAGCAATATGATAAGAAAAATGAACAGTGTCCTGACTTGTTCAAAGCAAGTTAGAACCACTCATAAGGGAAGAGATGACATGTAGTTCCAACATAATCCTTGAATTGCTCGCCATTGAATGTCTCATACATGCCAGTCAACACCAAGATGAAGTGTATGCCACAATTGTTCCAGAGCTACATTATGGATCGAAACACGTAATCCATCAGTTGCTGAAAATATAACCACCATAGAGTCAGGGGAAGTCGGCGGTGCTGAGAAACCCGCAGCCAGAAAACCATAACTTGCTCTTGAGGTAGCTTGAATATGTCTAACACTCAAATTATTGTAGTTCAGAATTGTAAATGATATGGAATATTATTTCGGTTGTGCATAACTTTTTTATAACGATACTACTCCATGTTTATTGTCACTAAATAACCGATTTTGAGTTTCGCATCAATTTTCTCATAGCGTCTACAGAAAAGAGTGGAATGTATTAACGAAACATAAATAATACTTGATTGGGGTAACAAAGTTCTTATTTTCTGAAAACTTGTTTTTGTGTTTAAATCCCACATCGGTGAAAGAGAAGAACTTTTAATGGATTATATTGACAGTGGCAATTCTTTATTGGTACAATTTCTCAACTTTTTTGCTTTTCAATATACGAGAATTGATGCAAGGCTTTTCGAGATTGGAGAGTTTCTCCTCTTGATGTATTTAGCTATGTTGTAACCTTATCATATTGTTGATATATTTGATGTTAAATTCTAAATATATTTACTATGTCATGTAACTTCTCGACTTATTGGGTTGTACAAGTTTTTTGAAAATGGACCATACTAATGTACATTTGTAGCGAGTGTCGTGTAATAACCGCAATAATATCTCACCGACTAGGTAAGGAGTGTGCAATCATTCACATTTTTTTAAGGTATATATTCAAATGATTGCCTATGCATCCCGACAGCTGAAGATCCGTGAGAAAAACTATACCACCCATGATTTGGAGCTAGGCGCTGTAGTGTTCGCTCTCAAGATATGGCGACATTACTTGTATGGGACGAAAAGTATTATCTATACTGATCACAAGAGTCTCCAACATATCTTCAATCAAAAAGAGCTGAATATGCGCCAGAGGAGATGGATTGAACTCTTTAGTGATTATGACTGCGAGATTCGCTACCACCCAGGTAAGGCGAACTGTGACAACCGGCAATTTAGGGAGTTATTTTGAAAACCCGCATTACGTTAAAGTTTGTTTATAATTTTTATTTGGAATTTTATTTCACAACGAACTTGTAAGACCTATTTTACGGATAATTATGTTTTTATGATGTTATGGAATTCGTGAATTATTTTCATAATTCATTTTGATGTTATGCTCGGTGATGTATTTTTAAATTATCACTTAGTACTACGTTGACTCCGGCACTAGGAAACCTAAAAGTTTAATAACTTACGAGTTTTAATACGTTGGACGCTTAATAACGTATTTATTATAAATTTCGGTGGAATATATATATATATATATATATATATATATATATATATATATATATATATATATATATATATATATATATATATATATATATATATATATATAGCCCGTCAAATGGTGAAAATAACGAGTTTCGGGGACATACAATATTTTTATCGTAAGTTTTCACTTACGTGAGGGGACGTTTTTATTAATTAAACTTGGAAGTAAAAGGTTTGGTGTACAAATAATAAGGAAACTTAGTTGAGGGACCTAAAGTGAAAATACTCTATTAAAAACCCTAACCCTAACCCATCTTTATCATTTTCATTAAAAGCTCACCCACCCTCTCCTATCTTCTCCCTCACCGCCGGCCACACCCAAAATCCAGCCACCACCGCCGTTACCCACCGTACACCGCCACTCCAAAATACTCCCCACCTTCTCCTTGTTACGTTGTGGTGATTCACGTGCTCAAAAACCCTCCCCCTCGCCTCGTTCTACCACCACCGACGCCACCCACATCACCTTCACCATCTTTCTTGGTTTATTATTGTAGATCCGCGGGTAAGTGTGCACAAGGTGCCTCGTTTTTGTTGAAAAACTTACCCAAACCCACGAATTTTTATTAATATGGATCGGATTTGGAGAAAATGGTTAAAAGTGATAATGGGTTTTGCTAAAAACGTGTTGAATCTTAGTTTGGTATCCGGGTTTTGATGTTTGGTTGGGTTTTGATGCGTGGTCGACCCCCTAGCCGAGGCCCTCTCCTCGATTTCTATTAATTTCAGGTCGATGTGGTCATTTTGACCCGTTTTTCTGGATGGTTGACCATTTGTGGTAATGGTGATTAACTGGCTTAATTGTTTTGGCCCATGGTTTGATTATTTTTGTTTTGGTCGACTCTTGTGGGAGCCGAAGACCCAAAATGGGTCGATTGGGGTCATTTGGGTCGAGCTCGTGTGAGCTAGCCGCGACCGTAGTGGTCTCGGGTGGGACCCTCTTGGCTCTTGGTATATGATTTGACTTTAGTTGACTTGGTCTTTGACCCGTGTACGGTTAATTTTTGAGAACCATGGTTGGTGTCGAAATATATATGTTTCGACTAATTTTTATTTGTTATGGTTATTGGTGTATATATTGTTGGTTATCATTATTATTGCGACTTATTGGATTTTAAGCGGATGACGAGTTATTTTGGACTCGTGGTATATATTGAAGAAGTGTTGACGAAAAATGGTTTTGGGGACCGATTGTGAGACGGTCACTTAGATTGACGGAGATAGGTTAGTCGGGTGCCGTAGTCGGACCCTATTGTTGTAGCATGTGGATTGGGATTGTGTTGGACGGAGATACTTTTGTATTTATGACATTTGCTTATTACTTTGGACTTGGACAATGAGCCGAGAGTCATGACTCAGACATGTGACCATTTCGTATGACTCGATAACTATTTACAATTAAAACGTAAATAATAAAACTCGTAATAATAGTTATTGATAATATAAACGTTTATATGAATATATAGACGTGAATAACGGATATATAATTATATAGGCGCGTATATTAATAATAATAATAATCACGAGTCATATTATAAATAATACGACTAGATATATATTAGGCTACGAAAGTGGCGTAATATTATTGAACGTATTATTATTATAAAAAGGTGTTATAAAACGAGGAACTCTCGACAATTATTAAACATTAAATAAAAATGTCATTTTTATATATATAACGAATAAACTTATCGAGTTATGCGGAGTCGTTGTCACTCGAGTTCAGGTAAGTTTTATTTGTGACTTTCGTGTTGTCACGGATATATGACGATTAATATAAACGTTTTCTATAACTAAATAACCACTTAACCGTAGGGTTGAACCGGGTTATTTGGCTATATGAAATGAATATATTAATGGGAATCGTATCCTACGATGCCCATAGGTTGTGGTATATGTAAAGTGTAATAAATTTCGAATATATATATCGGGAAATCTGGCCAATTTGACGATATATATGAGGAATTTATTAAACTACGATATATATCATATAGTATTTATGTGCTATGTGCTTTAGGATTGGGTGTAATCTTGGAACGGTATGTTACGTAAATAAATATGAGGATTATCAAATCGACGGATTTGATAAACTTTGGCGATTTATTTAAATGATATATTGGGCTAATATTAGATCCATAGTTTATTTTATTATTCTTTGTGTGACCTTTTTGGTTTGTTTTGTGTCGACCCACCACCCGTATGGATACCAAACGTAACTACGCCAAACTAATACGAAATGGATTTTCGGAAATAAAACGGATTCTCGTCCGGGTTTGGGAATATTTTGAAATTGAGGAAATGATTTCTGAACGAGTTAATATTGTTAGGTCGTGCCGAGTCCGTAGTTGCTGTTTTGTGAGTTACTATACATCTTATTTCTACCGACTTCTTCTTGCTATTTTCCGGACTTGAGGTGAGTCATAGCCCCACTTTTTACTCTTGAACTATGTTTTCAATACTTGGGGTGAGAAACGTGCAAATTATTTTATATGGACTATTATCGCTTCTATATTCTTTCTAAAACTTGCTATGCGTATGGACTAGGATGTATTGTCAGCTTTAGTCACATATTTTGTGTGTACTATTCAAGGTTGGCTTATTTGGTTATTTGGTGGATTGTCAGCTTTAGTCACATATTTTGTGTGTACTATTCAAGGTTGGCTTATTTGGTTATTTGGAATTGTCAGCTTTAGTCACACGGTTCGTGTGTACTATTCAAGGTTGGCTTATTTAAATACTGTAGCATGCACCTATAGGTTATTAATACTTCAGAGGTTATCCGAGTATTTATTGGTATTGCGGGGGTTACCTGAATATCTATGTTAGAACGGAGGGTATCCGTGTGTTTGGTTGGAGCGGAGGGTATCCGCAGGCTTTTAGCGAATCCTTAGTCTAGCTAGCAAGCGTTTTGCGTATATGTCCACTATATTGTTAGATGAATTTAAACCTATGATCTCACCAGCGAAAGCTGACTTTTAGCACGTTTTCTCAGGTAATTAAGTGATGATACGGATGCTTGGAATGGAAGGCTCGGCCAAGGCTCATGGTTTATGGATCTATTTTTCTAAACTCTGATAATTAATTTTGGACCTACTGTTATGTTATTTTGGGCCTGACTCTGAATGATGTTGGGATAAATGTAAACGTTAAAACCCCGTTTTGGTTGCGTTTTTATTATGTTTAATTTATCTCGTTCTATATTGTCTTGTGTCGGATACCAATCCCCGTAGCACCCCGAAAGCTTGTTGAGTCTTCCGCTGTATCAAATTTTGGGGGTGTTACAGATTGGTATCAGAGCCAAGGTTATAGAGAACTAGGTAAATAAACGCCTAAACTATAACCGAATTTTTATAGAAAATGATCCTTGACCACTGCCCGCCAGCCCGCCAAGCCGAAGCATCTTCTATTATTTGAGGTATTATGAGATAATGAGATGATTGTTAGATTTGGAATTTATTGAGATGATTTGAGGTTTATGGATTTTAGTAATAAGATGGCGTTTCGAGGAATTATATGGTCTATATGTTTTATAAACATTTTAGTAATGCGGTGTTTGAAACTCTTTTTATTGAGATTATATGATTGAATTATTCGATGAGGATTTTTAGTATGGTATTTTGAGTTGTGATTTAGTTGTTTTGAAACACTTACACCTACCCTACGCCGTTGTCACAGACCATGGCCTCCCATATGCCCGATGTTGTCGAGGATATTCTTACTGCACCGGTTTTACCTTCACAGTTCACTATGGCATCTGATGATCCTTACCAGATGGCCATGCTTTCAGCTACTGTGCCGCAGACAGCTTCTACTTCAGCACTACCTGCTGCATCTACGCAGGGACCCTCATCTTCTTTAGGGCTCCCTAGTACATCGAGGCAGCTTACTCTTCATCAGGCTTTGGCTCGTGTAGCCCCACGCTTTGCCCACCGAGCTACGGCACGCATGTCGGTATGCCCTACTCCATCACCTTTACAGATTGACGATCACTCTCTGTTGTCTGAGGCACCACCCACATCATTGCGTCGTCGTCCTAGATCACCTACTACATCTCCACATGGTTCACCTGTTAGGAGACGACGATTGATGAGGTACTCTTCCGAGGAGGAGGAGGATGACCCTGAGCACGAGGATGACCCTCAGGAGGCTGAGCAGGGTGATGATGATGACCCTGAGGAGGAGGATGACCCTCAGGAGGATGAGATGCCTGATGATGATGATGAGTTAGTACCACCAGCTCAGGCTGAGGAGCCTGATTCACCTGTACATCCGATTGAGCCTGATTCACCTGATCATCCGTTTTTGGTTGAGTTACCACCTGGTAGCCCGGTGGCATCGGATTCATCTTCTGAGGTTTCTGCTGAGCATGCAGAGTTAGGAGAGATTGGCAGGTTATGGGCTCGGATTACTGAGCTTGGTGAGAGAGTTTCACGTGTATCTGATCGACTTGAGAGAGTTATTGGAGAGTTTTTAGCGGATTTGAGAGTTGACATGACTGTCGTTGTGGGCAGGACTACTGAGATGAGGAGAGTTTTGATGGAGGTCCACGAGCATATCGATAGTTTTCAGCGAGGTTTTGTTACTGCTCGAGAGGCCGACCGCAAGCTATGGCAAAGGAATGCCGAGCTAGAGAAGGAGGTGGCTGACCTCAAGAGAGACCGAGACACCCATAGCGTGGAGCTAGGATCGTTATGGAGGGATCTTGATGGCTTGAGGCAGGAGTTGAGGAACCTTCGCCAGCAGCGTGGCTAGTTGCTTGGGTTATGTTGTCTTGTTGCTTTCTTAACCGAGGAGTGTTCGGTTAGAAAAGCTAGTTATCATGTTTTGATGTATTTTGTTCAATATTCGTCTCTTTTGGAACGATTAGTACGTTTTGTGTTATCCGGTAGTTAGATCGCTATTGTATGGTTGATGGTTATTAGTATATGGTATTATGTGATATTGGGTATTATGGAAATTGAGTTCCTATTCGCTTTATAGATGTTACGTGGTGTATTGTGCTATCCTTTCCATGACTTGGCTTCATTGAATGGCTTTTGTTGAGCATATTGATAAGTTCTATTGGAGACTCATGAACTTGTGTGATGTTACAGATCAATGGCACCACGACGAAACCCTGTTAGAGCTACCAGAACTGGTCCTGCTGTGACTACTCCTGGTCGCCGAGGACGCCGACCTACTCGAAATGTTGAAACCCCTACTCCTGACAACCTGGACACTACTAACCGCAACAACAGGAATCAAAATGTTGATGTTCAGGGAGACAATGATCATGTTCCACTTAATGCACCTACTGTGGATCAAGCAATGATCAATCAACTTGTGGAGCAAAGAGTTGCTGAACTACTAGTTGAGTCAAATCATTCCAACAATTCTGCTGGAACTTTTCCACCTGTTCGTGCTAATGGATGTCAATACAAGGAGTTCAAGATTTGTGGACCCATTGAGTTTAGTGGAACTGAAGGAGTGGTTTACTTGGTTAGGTGGATTGAGAAGACTGAGTCAGTGTTTAATGTCAGTGGTTGTGCGGAGAATGCGAAGGTAAAGTTTGCTTCTTTTACTTTCAAGGATGAAGCTTTAACTTAGTGGAACAATTACCGAAATTCAGTTGGGAGTGATGTAGCTTATGCCATGACTTGGGAGCAATTTAAGTCTTTGCTGATTCAGACTTATTGCCCAAGGAATGAGGTCAAGAAGCTAGAGATTGAGTTTTGGAACCACAAGGTGAAAGGTAATGATATGACGACTTACAATCGTCGTTACCAGGAATTGGCCTTGCCCTGCCCAGATATGGTGAAAACCGAGACTCAAAAGATCGAGAGGTATACTGATGGGTTGCCTGTAGCTACGAGAAATGATGTGATTTCTGCTAGGCCTGCAAACATCCATGAGGCAATCACAATTGCTCAACAACTTATGGATTCGTTGGAATTAGAAGAAGCTGATAAGGAGAAGAATGGAAAGAGAAAGAGAGACCGTCACTCTAAGGGTAATGATCACCGAAGCAAGAGACAAGCTAAGGCTTATGCTATTAGAAATGGAGATAAGAAGAATCAGAACGGTGATGCACCCAAGTGTGATCGTTGCCACCAGCATCATACTGGATGGTGTAGTGTGAAATGCCAGAACTGCTCAAAGAAAGGACACACAGCTAGGGACTGTAGAGCTCGACCTCTTGCTATGGTTCAGGCTGCTCCTGAGATGAGAAACAAGGCAGATGTTACTTGTTATGGGTGTGGAAAGAAGGGACACTATAGGAATGAGTGTAGAGAATCGTGGAACCGTGGAAATCAAGGCTCGGGTGGTAATGGGTACAATCATGGAAGCCGTGGAGCTGGAGGAAACCGTGGACGACAAGATAATGGGGACCAACGTGTGGAAGCTGGAGCTGCTCAGGGAAGAGTGTATGCACTCGGGAACGAGAGAGGAGAAGATCCGAACGTCGTTACTGGTACGTTCCTTCTCAATAATCGTTATGCTTCCATACTATTTGATACTGGTGCCGATAGGAGTTTTGTGTCCACTACGTTTGCACCCTTACTAGAGAAACCCCCGATGGCCTTAGGAATTGGATATGATATTGAGTTAGCTAATGGGAATATAAAAAGGATTGATACCATCATTCGCGGTTGCGCGCTGAATTTCTTGAACCACCCTTTCAACATAGATCTTCTACCCGTCACGTTAGGAAGTTTTGATGTCATCATTGGTATGGATTGGTTGTCGAAGTATCGTGCTCACATACTTTGCGACGAGAAGATCGTGCGTGTACCTTACGGAAAGGAGATCCTAAATATATTTGGAGATCGAAAGGATTCGAGGAGCCCATCCCGATTAGCAGTCATTTCTTGCACTAAGTTACCAAAGCTAATGGAGAAGGGATGTTACCTTTTCTTGGCTCAAATTTCTGAGAAAGGAGGGACGAAGAAAAAGGAAAGATGCATTGGGGATGTGCCTATAGTTTGTGATTTTCCTGATGTGTTTCCCGATGATTTGTCGGGAATGCCGCCGACTAGACAAGTGGAGTTTCAGATTGAGTTGATACCTGGTGCTGCACCTGTAGCACGAGTGCCTTATCATCTTGCACCTACCGAGCTAGAAGAGTTGTCAAAAAAATTGGCGGAGTTAGCCGAAAAAGGATTCATAAGACCAAGTTCTTCACCTTGGGGAGCCCCAGTCTTATTTGTGAAGAAGAAGGATGGATCGTTCCGTATGTGCATTGATTACCGAGAGTTGAACAAGTTAACGGTGAAGAATAGATACCCGTTACCTAGGATCGATGACTTGTTCGATCAACTTCAAGGATCGAGTGTGTATTCGAAGATCGATTTGAGATCGGGATATCATCAACTTCGAGTTCGCGAGGAAGATATTCCGAAAACGGCTTTCAGAACCCGTTACGGGCATTACGAGTTTCAGGTGATGCCGTTTGGGTTGACTAACGCACCGGCGGTATTCATGGATCTCATGAATCGGGTATGTAAGCCTTACTTAGATAAGTTTGTGATTGTGTTGATCGACGACATTCTGATTTATTCGAAGAGTGTGAAGGAGCATGAGGAGCATCTAAGACTTATCTTAGAATTGCTCAGGAAGGAGAAATTCTATGCCAAGTTTTCGAAGTGCGAATTTTGGATTCCGACGGTACAATTTTTGGGTCATGTGATTGATAGACAAGGAGTCCATGTGGATCCTGCTAAGATTGAGGCAATAAAGGATTGGGCTGCACCTACAACCCCAACCGAAGTTCGTCAATTTTTGGGTTTAGCTGGTTATTACCGAAGATTCATTGAGGCATTTTCGAAGATAGCTAAACCATTAACCAAATTGACTCAAAAGGGTGTTACGTATGAATGGGGAGATAAAGAAGAGGAAGCATGATGAGGCGAAAAATGATCCGTTTTTAGGGGGTCATTTAAGCCCGAATCCAAATTTATTTGATCAAATATTGCCCTAAATCGTTCCTTTTGTTATTTTAGGTACTTGGAGAGTGAATTCTGGAAAAGAAGCCATTTTGGATGTTTTTGGAGCATAAAAGTGAAGAAAACGGCAAAGTCTCAATTTTCCATGCTGGGAACAGTAGGTGACGGCGTCAAGAGTAATTTCCTGACGGCATCAAACCTCAATAATAAAATCCGAGAGTTCATGAAGGCGTCAAGAGTTTTCCTGACGGCGTCAAAACCCCAAGAATTAAAATCCGTAGTTGATGACGGCGTCACACACAGGGCGTCAAGAGTAATTTGTGTGACGGCCTAGGCCTTGACGGCGTCAGAAGTAGATCAAGGCCGTCCGAGGAAGTATTTGGCGGCGAGATGACGGCGTCACACCTTTGTTCTTGACGCCGTCATCCCTATTTTCCTATATATAGTTTTCTAGTTTTTCACATTAAAGGAGAGAAGTTTTGGGAGAAACCCTAAAGACGATTTTGGTGTAACTTTACAGGTTTTTCAAGGGTTCCAAACCCTTGATACCTTGCATGATTAATCAAGATAAGTGTTCTTCTAATTCAATCAATATGTCTATGTGTTGGTTGTCTATATCATGTTCTTGTCTTAATTCTATCATGCTAGGCTAGATCTCTTTTGTGTTTGCTTAGATCTAATAAAACCTAGATATTGATTATGTGTTGATTACTTGTTTATTCTTGTTGTGGATGAATGATTTATATGTTAGGCTTAAGAAAACTGGCAAATCTCCAAATGGTAACATGCTTGAACGTCTTAGGAAACATGAACCGAGGCGTACTAGGTCTTTATTGGTTGTATTTAATGCATGAGCCACTGTTTACAATCCCTATAGTTGTGCTGGGCATGGTGTAGGAGGAGATAAGAGCTCATAGAATTGGGGAGTTATGTATGCCACCCCATGAATGGTATTAAGGAATACGATCCGTCATCCATGCAATTATAACAAGTAATTAACGTGTAAAAGATATCTAGGGAGTAGTGAAATCTAAGTAAACACATTTTCTCCAATTACTGCTCACAACTTTAGTTTAATTAGTTTATTTTCATTTTTAGCATTTTATTTTGATTGCATTTTAGTTTTGGGTTAGTTGAATAGCAACTAATTCCGCCCACTCTTTCAAAACCCGAGATTTTAACTTGCTTTCCATAAAATATAATAACACAAAAATAATCATCCCTTACCTTTAGAACTAGTAATTAGGTTTTCTAATCCTAGCGACACTATTCCTAAGCTAAACGATCAATCCCCCGGTACTTGTCACTATACTATACTACAACGATCAGGTACACTGCCTGGTGGGGGTTGTAAGCTTCTCGAGATCCCTCGAGAGGTAAAGCCTGTTGTGATTCCCACGCATCAAGTTTTTGGCGCCGCTGCCGGAGAATAGTTATTGTCTAGGTTAGGATTTCTTTTTATTAGGTCTACTTGCTAGATTCCTTTCTAGTAAGATTTTATTTTTTATTTTTAGGTTTTTTTAGTCTATCTTATTTCTTCGTGCTTTTGTTCGTAACTCTTTACCATCCGACATCATGGAAGGTGGTAACATCTTTGAACCCGTCATCGCACCACAACAAAACCCACCACTAGAACCTCTTAGGCCCCGAACCTTAGGAGAGTATTCCCGACCTAGCCACCAAGGCTACCGAAACACCATTGAGCTCACCGGAGCCAATGTGACCCCCTTGTGATCCGACACCATCCGGTTGGTGCAAAGCGGATGTGCATTCCATGAGGGAATATATGGCAACTCACTCAGATCGGCTTGCTAGATTCGAAGAAGCAGTTTATAAGCAAAAAGAGGAAATGCAGGAGAAAATGAATGAGATGTTGAGTCTATTGGAGGAGTATGCCAACCAGAGAACCCCCGAACGAATGCTACTAAGGAAAGAAAGCGCCACTCCCACCACCCAATTTGTTAACTCCATCACCATTGTCCAAAAAGATAACGAGCAGGTAGAAACTCCTGCTAAACAGACCTTAGAAAAACCACCAGAATCTCAACCTTTGAGTTACTACCTGAAGCATGATATAAACAAAAACACCATAACAAATTGGATTAAGGGTGATGGGCGTAACCAATCCTCCGGACAGGTTCCTGAGAAAGGGGAAGAAGAGGAAGATGAGTATGATATGCTTCATGGAGGATCGGTATTCGAGAGGTTATTGGTACAGAGAGTGGCTACTAAGCAGGTAGCATGTGGGAACTTTGAAATACCAACAAGCATCGGGGACTTGAAACATCTTAGTGCTTTCGCCGACCAAGGATCGGAAGTAAATCTTATGCCCCTGACTATTTACGTCTAACTAACGTCAAAAATGCCAACCCCTACTCGTGTTAGGTTATCTCTCATTGGACACTCATACGTATATCCCCTAGGAATCGCAGAAGATGTGTTAGTTAATGTCGCTGGATTCATGTACCCCGTTGATTTTATGATCATCGATGATAGAGGGGATGGATGCATGCCAATAATCCTTGGGTCACCATTCCTCACCACCGCTAAGGCTGTCATTAAGTATGAAGGTAGAAAGATTGAGCTTAAATCTGGAAAAAGAAAGATTAGCTTCCCCATGACCCCACAAAGTAAGCATGAGGATTTGAGTTGGAGAAAGGTCAAAAACAACATTGACACGACACCCATTTGTGTTCAGAATAAAATTCTTGCATGGGAGGCAAGAATCAAAAGCTATAAGGAAGCCAAAAATGAGAGAAGCAAAAACAATAAGGTTCAGGTCGAATTCGAACATACTCAACCCATAGATAATCATGTACCATTTGAGGAAGGGAACTTGGTACTCTTGAGACACTTGGAAACAACAATACCACCTGATAAACCAAGTCCTTGGTGGTATGGGCCATTCACAATCGAAGGTGTGAGCCAAGATGGGGTAGCTAACTTGAGAAGCAAATTAGGTGGGATGGTGATTGCGAGTATCGACAGATTGAGGCACTACCACCATAACAGTAATGATCGCAACTATATGGGGTATATCATTTCCAATGATGAAATCACGTAGTAAGCCATGACCTTGAGTCTAGCTACAAGACTCGTAAATAAAGAAAAGCGCTTCTTGAGAGGCAACCCATGTTTTGTGTGATTTTATTTGTTTGATTGTTATTTGCTTCCGTATGCATGTTTTATTTTTTTTATTGTTGGTTGATCATGTTTCGCAATTAAAGAATGGAAATACTTTACTTTGTTGTTTTGGCCTAGTCTTAACTCCACCTAGAAGTATTTTTGCAAAAGATAAGTGTAAAGGGAAACCCCAAATATGTTGGTAGATTCAAAACTTGTGAATTAGTTGGTCAAAAATGTCAAATCCATGGGTACTATTTACTCTTTTAGAATTTGTTAAAGAAAATTACTCATTTAGAAAATTGTTTTGGCACTAAATAACCGTGTGTGAGTTTGGTATCAAATTTCTAATTGTTCAAAAATGTTATAAAAATATATTCGAAAGGAACACAAATGATAATACATTAATACCTTTACTTTTTCTGAAAACCGAGTTTTTCTAGCGTATATACCTTGGTGTTCATGTAGGTTGAAATAAGTTATTTGTTGCTGGTGCATTATCATGTACTATGCCAAAATGAGTAACGAAATGATGAACAACTATACGTAATAGTCTTATAAGAATAACGACTCAAGTTACGACTAACAACTGCGTCTACATGAGATTAGTCATTTGTTGTTGTAAAACCCCTTGAACAAATGAAACGCGGCACTTTTAGGTTCCAGGCTTCCAGCCTCCAGGTGCAGATTAAAATTAGTGTAGTTCGGTATTGTAAATGATTATCGAATATTGTTTCGGATATGCGTAATTTTTTTATCACTATACTATTCCATGTTTATTGTCACTAAATAACCGATTTTGAGTTTCACATCAATTTTCTCATAACGTCAACAGAAAAGAGTGCAATGTATTAACGAAACATAAATAATACTTGATTGGGGTAACAAAGTTCTTATTTTCTAAAACTTGTTTTTGTGTTTAAATCCCACATCGGTGAAAGAGAAGAACTTTTAATGGATTATATAGGATGGTGCATATGACATACCCAGTTTGATATGAGTGCTATGTTATTGAATTGTCATGTTGAATGCTGGTAAGTACAAAATGTATGTCATCAGAATTGACATTGACGGTTAATAATTGGTACAAGTTCTCAACTTTTTTTTCGAGATTGGAGAGTTTTGACGGGTAATAATTGGTACAAGTTCTCAACTTTTTTTCGAGATTGGAGAGTTTCTCCTCTTGATGTATTTAGTTGGAGAGTTTCTCCTCTTGATGTATTTAGCTATGTTGTAACCTTATCATACTGTTGATATATTTGATGTTAAATTCTAAATATATTTACTATGTCATTTAACTTCTCGACTTTTTGGGTTGTACAAGTTTTTGTAAATGGATCATACTAATGTACATTTGTAGCGAGTGTTGTGGAATAACCATGATAATATCTCACCGACTAGGTAAGGAGTGTGCAATCATTCATAATTTTAGTATTTATTTATTTATTGGTAAGGTATATATTCAAAATTTGGATTTTATAGAGATGAAAAGCAAACGGGCAACAAGCTGCGTCGCTAACACTTTTTAAATTGCAAAACTAAGTCCTTTGAAAACTATATATGTGGATCTAGGAGTCATAACTATAATATGTATAACTCGTTAGACTGTGTTGAGAAACTCCACTGCCTCCGGTGCGAGGAAACCAAAAGTATCAAACGCGAAAGAAATGCTGATTTTCAATACACGCTTTCTCATGTTTTGCCACTTTGTACGAGCCGGCTTTCAAAGCAGCCTGTCCTACTATAAAACTCGATAGCAAGCGGTAGCAATCTTCTAACAGCAGCAATAGCAAAAGCAAAGCGGAGATAACATTTGTTTTTTAGTGGTTGGAGGGTGGCGGCTAGGGTTTGATGTGGTAGTTTAGGGGAGGCGGGTCAACGTAATCACCTATGTCTGAGGATCAGACCCGCTCCGATACAATGTTAGACTACATAATTCCTCGTAAATATATCTTTATTATTGACCACTATTTATAATGGTAAAATCCTAGATACCGTAAACCCAGAAACCGGGTTCCTGTAATATTCATGGTTCAACTTCACTTGAATGTATTTTATTGGGCTAATGGATATTTGATCTTACGAGATTATTTCTGGTCTGGTCTTAGTTTGTGTGTCAAAAAAGGTATATGCAAAAAAAAAAAAAAAAAAAAAAAAAAAAAGAAAAAAAAAAAAAAAAATGAAAACAGTTGTTATGTCAAATTAGTATAAGGAGGTCTTGGTTCACATTTTATATCCGTGAGCAACTTTTTTTAAGTCATAAGCTAACTAAAACACTCTTAGTTAAAATTAGTGGAATGAATATTTGTGTAACTATCACAACCTATTTTTGTAATTATAGGGCCGACGCCATCTTTAATGAAGATGAAGACGAAAAAGACCAAATCCGGTTGAACATGACAACGGGCAAGTTGACCCGGCGTGTAATAGTATCGGGGATGAATTTGAATGCGAGTACCATAAATAAAAAACTACTTGGACGTAAGACATGTTATGTTTATTTAGTAATAGCTAAGCTTGGCCAAAATTCAGTGGCATGGTCAAGGTTGACTTGGTCACAAGACACGTCGCCAAGTTTTACTACGAGAACGAGCGGTTTGGAGGTGAACTATGTTTTGTTCCTGTGGAAACGGCAAGAAGGAAGATGGCGAGGGTATATAATGAGTTATGCTAGAGATGAAGATAGTTCAGAATTAGTGATCGTTGATGCTTCAAGTATGAAAACGAGTGTAGTGAAATTACCTAGTAGAGTTTCATATGGTTTCATGGTACCTTTGTTAGTTCCAAGTTTTAGCTAATCAATATTGATCAATGTTTATATTGTCTTACTTCATGGTACCATACAATCTCAACTTTGATACATATACTTGTGAAAACATTTATTCATACAGCAAAATGCATACATTTTGAAGAACATATTCAAAAGAAGAGATGCCAAAATCCTTATAAATTATCTGAAACATCATACATATAGAAACTGACACTATTGAAGAGGCTTGAATTTGCATAACGGTAAGTGTAAATGATATCGAATATTATTTGGGAGATGCATACTTTGTTATCACTATATTACTCCATGTCACTAAATAGCAGTTTTCGAGTTTAGTATCAATTTTCTCATAGCGTCAAGAAAAAAAGAGTGGAATGTATTATCGAAACATAATAATAGTTGATTGGGGCAAGAAAGTTCTTTTGTAGAACTTTTGCCATGTTAATTCTATGAAAACTTGTTTTATATTTAAATCCCACATCAGTCAAAGAGAACTTTTAATGGATTATATAGGATGGTGCATATGATGCAACCAGTTTGATATGAGTGCTATGTTATTGAATTGTCATGTTGTATGCTGGTATATACAAAATGTATATATCAGTATTCACGGTTAGAGCTGGCAATTTCGACACGAAATACGAAAACACGACACGACACGACACGACACGAAGTTAACAGGTTTCGTGTTTGGCTTATCGTGTTTCGTGTCGTGTTCGTGTTTGTGTAAGATGACACGATAAGATAACGTGTTGTGTTCGTGTCAAGACCTCGTGTAACCTGTTAAGACACGATAAGACCTGTTAACACCTGTTAAAACCCGTTAAAGACCTGTTAAGACCTATTAAAGACCTGTTAAGACCTGTTAAGATTTCGTGTTTTAGCGTGTCAAGACCTATTAAGACCTCTTATCGTGTCTTATCGTGTCGTGTTCGTGTGACCTGTTAATTTTCGTGTTCGTGTTCGTGTTTTAAGATCTGACATGATTAGCTTATCGTGTCGTGTTCGTGTCAGGGCTTAATAGATCCGTGTCTTATCGTGTTCGTGTCGTGTCGAACCTGTTATGCCAGCTCTATTCACAGTGATGGTTCTTAATTGGTACAAGTTCTCAACTTTTTTTCTTTTCAATATACGAGAGTTTCGGGCTAGTTGCTAAAGGCTTTGGCTTTACTCAAATAAAAAAATTGATGCAAGGCTTTTCGAGATTGGAGAGTTTCTCCTCTTGATGTATTTAGCTATGTTGTAACCTTATCATATTGTTGATATATTTAATGTTAAATTCTAAATATATTTACTATGTCATGTAACTTCTCGACTTTTTGGGTTGTACAAGTTTTTGAAAATGGATCATACTAATGTACATTTGTAGCGAGTGTTGTGGAATAACCGCGATAGAAATAAAACATGATGATTTTCAATACACGCTTTCTCGTGTTTTGCCACTTTGTACGAGACGGCTTTCAAAACAGTCCGTCCTACTGTAAAACCCGACTACAAGCGGTAGCAATCTTCTAACAGCAACAACAACAAAAGCAAAGCGGAGATAACATTTTTTTAATGGTTGGAGGGTGGCGGCTAGGGTTTGACGTGGTGGTTTAGGGGAGGCGGCTTAACGTAGTCACCTATGTCTGAGGATCAGACCCACTCCGATACCATGTTAGACTACATAATTCCCCGTAAATATATTTTTATTATTAAAATCCTAGAAACCCTAAACTCACAAACCAGGCCTGGGCCTATTTATCCTATAATATTCATGGGTCAACTTCACTTAAATGTATTTTATTGGTCTAATGGATATTTGATCTTACGAGATTATTTCTGGTAAGTATATGCATAAAGTGGAAACAATTTGGTTATGTCAAATTAGTATAAGAAGGTCTTGGTTCACATTTTATATCCGTGAGCAACTTTTTTTAAGTCATAAGCTAACTAATGTAACAATTCGCAATTTCAGGTTAATTACCATTCCCGGAAAATTTCACTATTCACTTTTACTATTCATTTTTCCCGAAACTTTCCCGAAAGTTGATTTTTATTTGATATTCTCGAGTGATAAATCATTTCCATGGCAAATTAAATGTTTGACATTCGTCAGATCATTTTCGTGAAAGTTATTAAGGAATTACACGTTTTAGGGTAAAACGTCATTCAGAAATTCTACTTACAACGAAACTCGACCGCGTTAAGTGACCCCGCATCAGAAAAATGTTTGACACACTCATGATTTATTTGAGAATTAATCGTGACTGAGAAAAACATGACCAAAGACTTCCCGGCAGGTCACCCAAGCCAGTACTATTCTCACATGAGCACGATTAACCGAATGGGCGATTAACCGTTAGACCACAAAACGAGTTTCTAAGACAATTTGAGTTTTCAAAAAGTCAACATATTCTTTCCCTCCCCCATTGACCAAAAATCATCCCTTGATTTTATAAGTCATTCCTTGATTTTTAGGCTTACGGTTTGATGTCTAAAAGACATTTAATACCAACCGACACTAGACTGAGCCCAGTCTAGACATTATAAGTCATTTTAAATCATTTATAACCTATTAGAAAAGTAATATTTTACTTTTCTCAATTTTACGCAATATTCGTACGTTTTACGTATTACGCGTTTTAGACCCGTGTTTCCAGTTTTTAGCAGGGTTTTAGCACTCGATGGAACCTACCACTCATTTTATATTTTATTATGGACTATATGGACATGTTTAACAATACTTTCAAATTCCATAATTTTACGACACCCGGTTTTACGTTTTGAGGCTTAATCATTTACGATTGGCATTTCCCGGAGTCAAAACTAACCAAGTATCTTGGATAATACCAAGAAAAGTCCACACCCTTGCTCCCCAAGATATACAAACCGCCCTAGGAGGGGGGAGTCACACCCATGTGGCTTCATCTCATGAATTTACCCCTAAATCAACACTTAATTACAACTTGGTCACCAAGTTGTAACACTTTCCTAGTAAGCTTCCTAACCTCCTCAAAAACCATATAAATACCCCCTCCCCTTGCTCCTTATGCCGTCCACCATAACCACACACCAACACCATCTTATTTTCTCATTCTCTTCAAGATTCATGCAAGGTTCAAGTACCATATCAATACCTAAAACCTAGTTAGGTTTTCATTCATCAAACACTTCCATAACCTTATATACTTGGTGATTTCTCTTGAGTTTAAATCCACTCAAGTTACCTAAACCTTCATCATCCATCTTTCAAGAAACCAAGGGTAGAAAGATTGCATGAAGTGAAGTGGGTTGAAGCAAGTCTATCAAAGTCCTATCCTTACATGTTAACTTCCTTTCATCTTTGAAAGCCAAAAGTTGTGAGCCAAACCCTAACTTGATTCTTGTTAAATAATCATGTTCATGTTATTTACATATTATTTGTGCTATATATTGTCTTGTTATCATGTCCATGATGTATAAAAGTGAGTAAAACAAGTATTGATACATATATGTAGCTTATGTTATTCAAACAAGTAAACTAGTGATTTTCTTGGAAAACCACGACCAAAATGGTAAAATTATTGTTAGCCTTAAAGTTTTGTTATATTCGGGAATTGCATTAGTCTTTAACTACAAGGACTAGTCTTGCCATTAGTGTATAGATTACCTTGTATTCTTGTATAAATACCCCTCCTAGTCCCAACTAGGAGGGTGGATGTCTCTTTGTATTCTCTAGGTGTGTGTGGTTTCCTTCTTTCTCTCTCTAGAAAACACACACACCTTCCCCATTCTTTTAATCTAATAATACCATGTTTATTCTTTATTTCGAGCATCCCCGACCTCCTGAAGGTGTTTCTTGGTCATTACAATTGGTATCAGAGCTAACCGGGGGCGAATCGTGGTGTTTTGTGGTGAAAAATCGTGTTTTTGGGTGAATAAAACGGATCTGGTACTGTTCATCAAAGGTTTGCCGAGTTAGGTAAGTTGCCGAGTTAGGTAAGTTGCCGAGTTAGGTAATTTGCCGAGTTATGTTTTGCCGAGTTAGGTGTTTTGCCGAGTAAGGCTGTTTCACCTAATCGTTTATCGAGTTAGGTTTTTCGTGGCTTACTCCTAAGTCGATACTCGGCCAAATTTTTCCGAGTTTGCCGAGTTAGGATCTTGCCGAATTAGGATCTGCCGAGTTAGGATCTGCCGAGTTAGGATCTGCCGAGTTAGAAAAACTTGCCGAGTTAGAGAAAACTTGCCGAGTTAGAAAAACTTGCCGAGTTAGAAAAACTTGCCGAGTTAGAAAAATTGCCGAGTTAGAAAAACCTGCCGAGTTAAGTTTTTTTTCTTCTAATTTTGCCGAGTTTGGTATTGAATTTTGCTGAGTTAGGCTGTTCCAACCTTATCGTTTATCGAGTAAGGATTTCTTTTGGACAAATCTAAACGAAACTCTGCCAAAATTGACTTAGGATATCGAGTATCGAGATGGGTTTTTGAGCAAGGACACATCAAAGGATTATTATATAAACAAAACCCTTACCTCATCGATTAACCTAATGTCTATATACCCTAAAACCTAACTTTCATCCTCACCTAAAACACATGATATTATTAGTAAACATCTTATAGAACATGATTAATTTTAATGTCTCATTATCTAAATACCAATATATCACACACCAAAAACACACCACGTTTTGCTTAAACGATCCTGATCAAGAATCACAATCAAATAACAACAGCTTGTATCGGATTTTGTGATATGGGGATAATTCGTTATTATTTATTCGGGTTTGAAGTAACATTTTACGGGCGCGTGTACTTATTTCATCTTCTTTCTTTCTTCACTACCGCGAAGATGACTTGTTTGGGCATATATTAATGGTGACGAAGACTTGGATATCTAGTTACTTCTGTGATTCTTTCTCTCTATACCCACAGAGTAGCTATCACTTTAAGGAGTTACGTTGTAGTGCTCAGTGTCTCACGTAGTTAAGGATATGTCAAGATGGATTGTGCTTATTACACTTCTTTAGGGGTATAAGGTACACCGTTCTTAGTCACAGGATAGTACAAGCTTAAGTCACAAGTCTGGGGGATTTTACTTCATTCTCAAGTTCATCATATCAGGTTATCTTCATATGGGGCTACTACAGAGAGCCGTTGTTGATTCAGAGGTTGATAAAGAGTAAGACAGTTTCAAATGGTATTGTTAGTAGATTGGGATTATCGACATCTTCTCACGGGCTTATGTGATTAATGATAAAGTGCTTTTAGTTAATACTTCAAGTACACAATGTCATGCTGATTCCGATGAGATCGCAATCATCAGGGGAGAGAAATGTGTACATCGAGGACGCACAACAAGTTCACGAGATCGGGCTTAATGATTTATGAAATGGTTTGTGTCGGAGATTGGTTGATTCTATATCCTTATCCTCTCAACTTTTTCTACGTACTTCTACCTTATCCACCTTCACCAATTTCACTTATCCACCTTCACCAATTTCAGGCATCAAATTCAAGATGATCGGTGTTTCAACTTGTTACTTTGGTGTTATCATTTCATGTGTACGTTATGGGCTGATTTGCTTTATGCAAGATAACTGGAATGCATTTGGTGAGATGAAGATGTTGATATTCAGTTCCCCCGAATGGACAATCTTGAAGAAGGTCGAGTCTACAGTCTGTTCTACATTTTCCGCTGTGTGTTTGAAGACTAAAGACGGTTTGCAGTTAATTATCAAAAGACTTCTTCAGTTTCAGGGCATTCATCAGAATGGTTGTCAGTTTAGGGGAGAGCACTAATTAGGGGAGAGTGTAAAGCCAGATTTAATCCCTAATTAGATTTGCTCACATTGTTCTTCTGCAAGTAAAAAGATGGCAGCTGAGAAGATTCAGGAAGCTGAATGAAAGAATGAAGTTTGAAGACCACTCTCAGAGCTGCTGCGCTTATGCTTTGTATTTAATTTTACTTATAGGGAACATTGTAAGCAATTCCCATATAACTTCACTTTGGGGAGAGATTGTTAGCCTTAAAGTTTTGTTATATTCGGGAATTGCATTAGTCTTTAACTACAAGGACTAGTCTTGCCATTAGTGTATAGATTACCTTGTATTCTTGTATAAATACCCCTCCTAGTCCCAACTAGGAGGGTGGATGTCTCTTTGTATTCTCTAGGTGTGTGTGGTTTCCTTCTTTCTCTCTCTAGAAAACACACACACCTTCCCCATTCTTTTAATCTAATAATACCATGTTTATTCTTTATTTCGAGCATCCCCGACCTCCTGAAGGTGTTTCTTGGTCATTACAATTATGATATTGGATTATTACATATTGTGGTAGAGGACTTAAAAAGGAAACCATAGCAATTTGAACCACCCAAAACGAGTATACGAGTCAAAAGTTACGCCCATTTGAAATTACCAAAGATTTCCGGCAAAACTGCCAAATACCATTCTGATCAAATTTGGGTTTTGAAAGTCCCACTTCTGGTCCGATTCATCAAAAAGTTAAAACACGAAAGTTGTCCGGAACGACGTTTTCGTTCAGGAACAAAGAAGCTCGAGCCCTAAAAACGCTTTCCGAGTGATAAAATTCTTCAAAATCTAAACAGCCCATTTTTAGACAAAGTCATTACATATAGATTATGGTTTATGAAGACCAAAGGGGTCTTATGACCTATAATCAAGACCACCACCATGACTAGAGCCAAGGTTGTGTCTCATGACCTTGAAACAAGGACCAAAGGTCATGGCTAGGCCATGACGAAATGACCATACCAACTTACATAGGCGTAAACATGAAACAATGAATTAGACGATAACTTGAACAAGCAATTTGGATCTACTTCACTTAAAAGGAATCATGAGATTTTACTAAGAGAAAATGGTCATTCAAGACTTATGAAACTACCCCTAATAACAATCTTCATGTACTAATAAACTTTCCTAAGTTTATTCAAATATCGGACATGTAACCTTTCGGATCAAAACTTATATCTATATATTTCATCAACTACTACAATAGTAGGGAGCCTCATGTGAGGAGTTCATTATGTAAGCCGTCGAGTTGAGTTGTGGATTTACGAATTAAAGTGTCCTGGCTCCTCGAACGTTTACTAACATGACTTCTGAATTATGTCGGCCCGAACGGTAGTAAACGATATATAAACATACATGTTTCATGAATCAATTCTTTCAAAGACTTACACTATACATCATACCACATCATGGACTAAATGCAAGAGATATATATATAGGCACTACTTCATATTCTTTACTCCGATCCTAAGTCGCGACATTCTATTATAGGTTGCTTGTAGAAACCTTCACGATTCGACCATCACATTCACTACTCACTACATAACTTAAGGTGAGTTCGTAGCCCCACTTTCTATTGTTTAACTATTTTACAAACCCATGGGGGGAATACATGCTATTATTTTTCTACTCGAACACGATGCTTTCTAATGTATGCTTCACGACGATGTTTTATTATCACTAAGTAACGATTGCCATGTTCGAAGTCCCTATATCATGAACCATTAGTCACTACCTTTAGTGAGCGCGAATATTGTGAATAGATCTATTGGGATTGACGAATCCCATTTGTGTTGAACAACGACGAGTTCACACAAATGCACTATATTTGAGATTTAGCGGTATAACGGCAAAAGTACCTTGATAGGGCTTCTATAATGCCAATTTTGTTGGTTCGATGTTAATGTTTTGGTTGCATGAGCTTAGTGAAATAAATAACGATTTTTGTTTTCCAAACATTGGTGTGAGCCTATAACTCACACTACGATTATTGTGTTCAAACGATTTAACTAAACTCTACGAATTCCACTCAACCTTTGTGTTGACCTCTCAAGCATGTATTTCAGGTTCAGGACGATCAAGGATGGCACGGAAGGACACGGATACTCAAGAGGGCTATAAATTTTATTATCATTCAAAACTCACTTAATGTGATTTGTAAACATGGAACCAATTGGGACCTCATTTTGTAATCTCTGATATTTATATAATTTGAATGATAAATCTTTTAAAACGACTCAATTGGAGTTCGTTTTCTATTATTGTGACTATTGTGCCGTCAAGTAACACCCAGTTCGAATTCCGCTGCATCCATGAATTGGGGGTGTTACAGATTGGTACCAGAGCCATGGTTATAGAGAAACGGGTCTAATTGAGACCTAAACTATAACCACAATACAAGCAAAAACATTTTATAGCCTTCCGATCTTCGTGTCTTCCATCCTCCAGACGATTATGGACTTATTAAGCATTTTATGCTACATGAACATATATGTATATTCATATATACACACTAGGCATTTTACACTACACGAACAAATACTAGTATATTTATATATACATTCGAGTTATTTTCAATCATTTTATCTAAACATATCTACACATGCCTATTCTATGACATTTCGACACAACCACATTCTCCCAACCATGTTCCTACTCCAACATTTTATATCCAAGACATTGTAACTATTTACAATGGTCTTTTCTATTTCCCGGACATTGTATGACACAATGGTCTTAATCATTTCTCAAATGTTTTGAGTCACACGATGGTCTAATTTGCCTTTGTTTAGTCGACAGTTTCCCGAAAGCAACGGACATATCACAAGTATACCTACTTTAGGTATTTGAAAATTTTATCGAACCTCGGCTAAATATAGACTAGTCACCTATATTTAACCTAGGGACAGTGGAATATAGTCTGACTAACTATATTCGACTTAAAATTTTCAAATATTGAGAGTAGTTGTACTAGGGTTATGTTTAGATTGATTTCCTACTTGAACTCGATAAACCACCCGAATTCTTTAAAACGATCTAGAGACACGATAGTGCCTTACCACTCAGCGAAATCTTAACACCTTATTTGTACTACCTAATTTCATTCTTGAAAGTTTTCATTTATGAGATAATCCGAACTACTATCTTGGGATAGTTATCAATTCTTCTCTTCATCCTGTAGAAGTACTATCCTGTTTAGGTCCTAAGGATACCATTCCATCATAAACTTTTAAAATCTCTTAAAATTTTCAAAGCAAACTCAACATCTATGCCTAAGAGTATTAATGTTAAGCATACACTACACAATTCTGTTCATCAACATATCACAACATTACCTTCACAACCGTTGAAACCACAAGCTCATTAACAGATCTTGATGCACTTTTAAAGCTCAAATCATGCTTAGTTACACCACAAGTACCCTCATCAGCTTTACAAGATTGAATATTCATCTTGTACTTTTGGAACACCAGTATCATCTCATAATACCCTACCTTGTAACTCACCGACTAAGTATGAATGTTGTGTAGGATGATTTGTAATTATTTGAATGGATTGGGATGCCTTTTCATTTAAATAAAGACATTGTAAATCACCAAACCATAAGTTTATATTTCCTTGTTTACATTGTTTGGGATGCCTCACTATGTAAATAAAGAATTATAAACAAGTGTGCTTGTTTGTATCCGAAATAACATAAGTATGAAGTCAATAAACACTAGGTACAACAACCGATTACCTACTAGGCTATGATTGCAATTACTATCTCAATTCCTATTAATATTCGACTTCTATATCAATTTCCTTTGATATTCGACTATTACCATACCTTTCCTACATAAAAGTAAGCCTCATCCTACACCATACACTGAAACGACAAATCAAACTACATCACTGGTAATCCCAGACTTTAGTCCTCATAAGTAACCACACCTTTTCATCAACACCACTCCAACATATGACACACACAGAACTTCGGGACGAAGTTCCCCGTAAGGGGTAGAGACTGTAACAATTCGCAATTTCAGGTTAATTACCATTCCCGGAAAATTTCACTATTCACTTTTACTATTCATTTTTCCCGAAACTTTCCCGAAAGTTGATTTTTATTTGATATTCTCGAGTGATAAATCATTTCCATGGCAAATTAAATGTTTGACATTCGTCAGATCATTTTCGTGAAAGTTATTAAGGAATTACACGTTTTAGGGTAAAACGTCATTCAGAAATTCTACTTACAACGAAACTCGACCGCGTTAAGTGACCCCGCATCAGAAAAATGTTTGACACACTCATGATTTATTTGAGAATTAATCGTGACTGAGAAAAACATGACCAAAGACTTCCCGGCAGGTCACCCAAGCCAGTACTATTCTCACATGAGCACGATTAACCGAATGGGCGATTAACCGTTAGACCACAAAACGAGTTTCTAAGACAATTTGAGTTTTCAAAAAGTCAACATATTCTTTCCCTCCCCCATTGACCAAAAATCATCCCTTGATTTTATAAGTCATTCCTTGATTTTTAGGCTTACGGTTTGATGTCTAAAAGACATTTAATACCAACCGACACTAGACTGAGCCCAGTCTAGACATTGTAAGTCATTTTAAATCATTTATAACTTATTAGAAAAGTAATATTTTACTTTTCTCAATTTTACGCAATATTCGTACGTTTTACGTATTACGTGTTTTAGACCCGTGTTTCCAGTTTTTAGCAGGGTTTTAGCACTCGATGGAACCTACCACTCATTTTATATTTTATTATGGACTATATGGACATGTTTAACAATACTTTCAAATTCCATAATTTTACGACACCCGGTTTTACGTTTTGAGGCTTAATCATTTACGATTGGCATTTCCCGGAGTCAAAACTAACCAAGTATCTTGGATAATACCAAGAAAAGTTCACACCCTTGCTCCCCAAGATATACAAACCGCCCTAGGAGGGGGGAGTCACACCCATGTGGCTTCATCTCATGAATTTACCCCTAAATCAACACTTAATTACAACTTGGTCACCAAGTTGTAACACTTTCCTAGTAAGCTTCCTAACCTCCTCAAAAACCATATAAATACCCCCTCCCCTTGCTCCTTATGCCGTCCACCATAACCACACACCAACACCATCTTATTTTCTCATTCTCTTCAAGATTCATGCAAGGTTCAAGTACCATATCAATACCTAAAACCTAGTTAGGTTTTCATTCATCAAACACTTCCATAACCTTATATACTTGGTGATTTCTCTTGAGTTTAAATCCACTCAAGTCACCTAAACCTTCATCATCCATCTTTCAAGAATACCAAGGGTAGAAAGATTGCATGAAGTGAAGTGGGTTGAGGCAAGTCTATCAAAGTCCTATCCTTACATGTTAACTTCCTTTCATCTTTGAAAGCCAAAAGTTGTGAGCCAAACCCTAACTTGATTCTTGTTAAATAATCATGTTCATGTTATTTACATATTATTTGTGCTATATATTGTCTTGTTATCATGTCCATGATGTATAAAAGTGAGTAAAACAAGTATTGATACATATATGTAGCTTATGTTATTCAAACAAGTAAACTAGTGATTTTCTTGGAAAACCACGACCAAAATGGTAAAATTATGATATTGGATTATTACATATTGTGGTAGAGGACTTAAAAAGGAAACCATAGCAATTTGAACCACCCAAAACGAGTATACGAGTCAAAAGTTACGCCCATTTGAAATTACCAAAGATTTCCGGCAAAACTGCCAAATACCATTCTGATCAAATTTGGGTTTTGAAAGTCCCACTTCTGGTCCGATTCATCAAAAAGTTAAAACACGAAAGTTGTCCGGAACGACGTTTTCGTTCAGGAACAAAGAAGCTCGAGCCCTAAAAACGCTTTCCGAGTGATAAAATTCTTCAAAATCTAAACAGCCCATTTTTAGACAAAGTCATTACATATAGATTATGGTTTATGAAGACCAAAGGGGTCTTATGACCTATAATCAAGACCACCACCATGACTAGAGCCAAGGTTGTGTCTCATGACCTTGAAACAAGGACCAAAGGTCATGGCTAGGCCATGACGAAATGACCATACCAACTTACATAGGCGTAAACATGAAACAATGAATTAGACGATAACTTGAACAAGCAATTTGGATCTACTTCACTTAAAAGGAACCATGAGATTTTACTAAGAGAAAATGGTCATTCAAGACTTATGAAACTACCCCTAATAACAATCTTCATGTACTAATAAACTTTCCTAAGTTTATTCAAATATCGGACATGTAACCTTTCGGATCAAAACTTATATCTATATATTTCATCAACTACTACAATAGTAGGGAGCCTCATGTGAGGAGTTCATTATGTAAGTCGTCGAGTTGAGTTGTGGATTTACGAATTAAAGTGTCCTGGCTCCTCGAACGTTTACTAACATGACTTCTGAATTATGTCGGCCCGAACGGTAGTAAACGATATATAAACATACATGTTTCATGAATCAATTCTTTCAAAGACTTACACTATACATCATACCACATCATGGACTAAATGCAAGATATATATATATAGGCACTACTTCATATTCTTTACTCCGATCCTAAGTCGCGACATTCTATTATAGGTTGCTTGTAGAAACCTTCACGATTCGACCATCACATTCACTACTCACTACATAACTTAAGGTGAGTTCGTAGCCCCACTTTCTATTGTTTAACTATTTTACAAACCCATGGGGGGAATACATGCTATTATTTTTCTACTCGAACACGATGCTTTCTAATGTATGCTTCACGACGATGTTTTATTATCACTAAGTAACGATTGCCATGTTCGAAGTCCCTATATCATGAACCATTAGTCACTACCTTTAGTGAGCGCGAATATTGTGAATAGATCTATTGGGATTGACGAATCCCATTTGTGTTGAACAACGACGAGTTCACACAAATGCACTATATTTGAGATTTAGCGGTATAACGGCAAAAGTACCTTGATAGGGCTTCTATAATGCCAATTTTGTTGGTTCGATGTTAATGTTTTGGTTGCATGAGCTTAGTGAAATAAATAACGATTTTTGTTTTCCAAACATTGGTGTGAGCCTATAACTCACACTACGATTATTGTGTTCAAACGATTTAACTAAACTCTACGAATTCCACTCAACCTTTGTGTTGACCTCTCAAGCATGTATTTCAGGTTCAGGACGATCAAGGATGGCACGGAAGGACACGGATACTCAAGAGGGCTATAAATTTTATTATCATTCAAAACTCACTTAATGTGATTTGTAAACATGGAACCAATTGGGACCTCATTTTGTAATCTCTGATATTTATATAATTTGAATGATAAATCTTTTAAAACGACTCAATTGGAGTTCGTTTTCTATTATTGTGACTATTGTGCCGTCAAGTAACACCCAGTTCGAATTCCGCTGCATCCATGAATTGGGGGTGTTACAACTAAAACACTCTTAGTTAAAATTAGTGGAATGAATATTTGTGTAACTATCACAACCTATTTTTGTAATTATATGGCCGACACCATCTTTAACGAAAATGAAGACGAAAAAGACCAAATCCGGTTGAACATGACAACGGGCAAGTTGACCCGGTGTGTAATAGTATCGGGGATGAATTTGAATGCGAGTACCATAAATAAAAATACTACATGGACGTAAGACATGTAATGTTTATTTAGTAATAGCTAAGCTTGGCCAAAAAGCAGTGGCATGGTCAAGGTTGACTTGGTGACAAGACACGTCGCCAACACTACAAGAAAAAGCTCTTTAGCGACTTTCTTAGCGACGTATTTTATGATTGCGACTTTAGGTGATGGGTCGCTGTAAAAGAGTCGCAAATTTTTTGCGATTCGTGACATGTGTCGCAAAAAAGAGCAACTAGTATAACGACTTCATAAAAGAAGTCGCTATAAATTTGCGACTTCGGTATTTCTTGTCGCTATTTGCATCACTGTTTCAAAGAGATGTTGCCATCTAAGTCGCTTTACGCGACGCTATTTTTGTAAAAGTCTCTATTTATGTCGCTAATTAAGTCGCTATATAGCAAACAAGTATGAAGTGAACAAGTGTAGTGAAATTACCTAGTAGAGCTCCATATGGTTTCATGGTACCTTTATTAGTTCCAAGTTTTAGCTAATCAATATTAATCAATGTTTTTATCGTCTTACTTCATGGTAACATACTATCATAACTTTAATACACATTTGTGAAAACATTTATTCGTACAGCAAAATGCATACATTTTGAAGACCATATTCAAAAGAAGAGATGCCAAAATCCTTATAACTTATCTTGAACATCATACATATAGAAACTGACACTATTGAAGCGGCTTGAATTTGCATAACGCTAAGTGTAAATGAGATCGAATATTATTTCGGATATGCACAGTTTGTTATCACTATATTACTCCATGTCACTAAATAGCAGTTTTTGAGTTTAGTATCAATTTTCTCATAGCGTCAAGAAAAAAGAGTGAAATGTATTATCAAAACATAATAATACTTTATTGGGGCAACAGAGTTCTTCTGTAGAACTTTTGCCAAGTTTATTCTATAAAAAGTTGTTTTATGTTTATATCCCACATCGGTCAAAAAGAAGAACTTTTAATAGTTAATATACCATGGTGCGAATGCTACAGGTAGTTTGACATAAGTGCTATGTTGCTGATTATGACATTGGTAGCTAGTAATATACATAATCTATATTACTATTAGCTACCCAAACCAGAATCATCGATTGGTACAAGTTCTCCGACTTTTTAGTTTTTAGGGTCAGGAGTTTCTCTCCTTAATACCTGAATCATATATTTTTATTTAATAAAAAACAAATAATTTAATCTTTATTTTGTTTGATTTATTATGTTTAATTATAGTTTTTTTATTATTAAAGATTATTATTTAAAAGTTTTAATCCTATTGTTAATTGCATCTTATCTATATTTTTTGTATTTATCTTTTACTTGTGTTATGGATAAATATAAAATGTTATCTAATAAGAAAATAATCTTTTTTTTTTAAATAATATAATTACTAAATAAGGTATGGTTTAGTTTTTTTGAAATGGAAAAGTCTCCACTTGAAGTTTTGTTTTATTATATAAAAGATTTAACTATGTTGTTAACTCATCATCTTGTATGTGTCATGTGTGTAAGTACAAGATTTATCAGCTTTGTTTACGGGTGAGCATTGGTCCAGGACCCGACCGGACCGAGGACCAAAAAGCCAAGACCGAGAACCGGACCGAATGTGGTCCGGTCTGGTCTCGGTCGGTCCGGTCTATCGAGGCCAAATAATCGGTTTGTGGTCCGGACCGGACCGAGGACCGAGTTAGCCAAAAAGCCAAGACTGAGGACCGGACCGAATGTGGTCGGTCCGGTCTCGGTCGTTCCTTCGATCGGTCCGGTCCATTCGGGTCGTTTGCTCGGCCTTGGTTGATGACAATTTACAGCCCATACTTGCTCCACATTTTGAGTTTTTGTAACAAGTTTTTGAAAATTAGATAGTTTCTCTTCTAAGCATACACATGTTGTTGATACATTGTCTTTTTTTTATGTTAAATTTAAAATATTTAGTAGGTCATGTAACTTATTGACTTCTTTGGTTGTACAAGTTTTTGAAAATGGATCATACTACTGCACATCTTTAGTGAGTAACATACAAACCGACAGTAATCGTTACCATGATCATTCATTATCCTCTAAAACCTACAACGAGACACTCCCAAAGTTTCTATTCCAATCGGTCCATGGTTCAAAACTGCTATATGAGTTACATTTGTTCAACGTTGTGTAAGCCTAGTTTAGATGGTTCTTAGACTTGTCGTAAAGTCATTTGGTTGACTACAATGAGTCAATTTATCATCAAAATGGTTTCTATTTTCTTACGTATTCATGGGTCAAGTTTACCTAAATGTATTTGATTGACCTAATGGATATTTGAGAGGTTAGTTCTTGTTTCTAAGACTCTAAGTTTACATTTAATATTGTCTCTTATTTGTATAAAGTTTTCACTCAATATGCGATACGTAAGTTGCTCATCAACCAAGAGAGACGTGGGTTCAAGTCGTAATGAAGACATATGCGAGATAATAATAATAAGATATGTGGTATATATTATCATTAGTTGCCTAACTCACACAGTGTATATCTTACCCTGTAACAACATGTGTACATGTTACTCGTATTTCATGGAGCTAACAAACAAGAAGAATGTAAAAACGATATCAAGTTATTTTAAAGTATGTCGCATGTTTAGTGTTAGAATGTTTGTGACTATCATAATTATAATGTATTGTATGCTTAGTGGTACCATGCAATCTTAATTATGATACATACACTTGTGAAAATATTTGAAATTGACACTCTTGATGCAGCTTGAATATGTATAACACTCAAATTAGTGCATCATTTTTTATCACTATACTATTCCATGTTTATTGTCACTAAATAGCCGTTTTTGAGTTTCGTATCAAATTTCTCATTGCGTCAACAAAAGAAATTAAAGTGGAATTGAATTAACGAGACATAAATAATACGGTGATTGGGGTATCAAAGTTGTTGTGTAGAAGTTTTGGCATGTTTATTTTCTGAAAACTAGTTTTATGCTTAAATCCCACATCGGTCTAAGAGAAGAACTTTTAATAGCTTATATACGATGGTGCATATCAGTTGATTAATTTGATGCAAGTGCTATGTTGTAGATGCCAAGTGTTTGCTTCTAGTAATATAAAAATCTATATTATTAGGAGCGAGCATGGGCCTCAGCAATTCTCGTACAAGTTATTAAGGGGCTGTTTGACAAAACTAAATGATTTAGTGCTGAACGATTTAAAAACTCTGAATGATTTAAAGGCTCTGAACCAAAGTGTTTCTGAATGAAACTTGTTGTTTGACAAGTGTTCTGAATACACGTACTGTGTAAAATTAATTGTTGAAAATTTAAACACTTTTTTCTTATACATCATATATTGTTATTTTCTTGTGTTAGTATATATTCGCTTACATAATACTTTTGCACAACTGATGGAAGTTGCAACTTCTACATACCAATGAAGGAGAGATAAAGTTGCAAAACTGATGAAATAAAAAAAGTCACGAATTAAAAAAAAGAAAAATAAATAAATAAATATACATATGTGAAAAGGACACACGTTATATATACAAATATTCATTTAAAATTGGCCTTCAAGGGACGTTCATATAAAAATGTTCATTTTAAAAAAGTAGTAACATGCATATATATGAAAAAGGAGACGCTGAATGAATTTGCATGTCTTGATTACTGAACCATTAGACACCTAGTGGAATCATTAAGTAGCAGAAAAAAATTTATCAAACGATCAACCATGCTGACCGAATCAGCGACAAGCCCATTAAGAGGCTATCAAACACCCCCTAAGTTTTTAGTTTTTTAAGATCCGAGAGTTTTTGTTATAATGTATTTAGTTATATTTGTAACTCATCATGTGTGTAAGTAAAAGATTTATCGGCTTTGTTAACGTAGATTTGCAACTCATACAAGTTCCACATTTTGTTTTTGTAAGAAGTTTTTGATAATTAGATAGTTCCTCTTCAAGACGTACACATATTGTTGATACATTGTCTTGTTATATTGGTCCAGTTTAAATTGCTAAGTTGGCCTTGGACAAAATAAGGTCGATGCTACAGCAGGGGAGGATCCATAAAAAAATTAAAATGGCGGCAAAAGTTACAAGTGTTGGATCGGATCATCAACTCAATCTTTCATGAACACTACTATCTCATGAATGCATAATGTTTACGTACATAACACTCACCTAAATAACCAGCTTCACAAATTAATCGTTGTGAGTATTTTTAAATCATTGTCTTGTACAACCACACAATTATCTTTACAAATATAAATATCGTCACCAAAAAAAAATAATAATAATAATAATATAAAAAAAAAAAAAAAAAAAAAAAAAAAAATGGAAATTAAGTTTAATATGAACTAAACAAGCAAACGAGAACACACAGAAAGATAGGAAAAACGAAATGAATGCAACAAACATTCAAGAATCATACACATGATCGACCTTCTAGTTTGCTGAGAAAATTCTAAAAACGCTGGACTAATAGTATATTGCAAAATGACTAACGAAGTAATGTCTAACTACATCACTTGTTAAAATGAACTGCAACGTTTTTCATGTTGTAGACTTCTCATACCAGTAACGTTCTAAGCAATATGATAAGAAAAATGAACAGTGTCCTGACTTGTTCAAAGCAAGTTAGAACCACTCATAAGGGAAGAGATGACATGTAGTTCCAACAGAATCCTTGAATTGCTCGCCATTGAATGTCTCATACATGCCAATCAACACCAAGGCGAAGTGTATGCCACAATTGTTCCCGAGCTACATTATGGATCGAAACACGTTATCCATCAGTTGCTGAAATATAACCACCATACAGTCAGGGGAAGTCAGCGGTGCTGAGAAACCCGCAGCCATAAAACCATGACCTGCTCTTGAGGCAGCTTGAATGTGTCTAAAGCTCAAATTATTGTAGTTCAGAATTGTAAATGATATGGGATATTATTTCGGTTGTGCGTAACTTTTTTATCACGATACTAATCCATGTTTATGTCACTAAATAACCGATTTTGAGTTTTGCATCAATTTTCTCATAGTGTCAACAGAAAAGAGTGGAATGTATTAACGAAACATAAATAATACTTGATTGGGGTAACAAAGTTCTTATTTTCTGAAAACTTGTTTTTGTGTTTAAATCCCACATCAGTGAAAGAAAATAACTTTTAATGGATTATATAGGATGGTGCATATGATGCAACCAGGTTGATATGAGTGCTATGTTATTGAATTGTCATGTTGTATGCTGGTAACTACAAAATGTATATCATCAGTGAACACAATGATGGTTCTTAATTGGTATAAGTTCTCAACTTTTTTGCTTTTCAATATATGAGAGTTTCAGGCTAGTCGCTAAAGCCTAAAGGCTTTGGCTTTACTCAAATAAAAGAATTGATGCAAGGCTTTTCGAGATTGGAGAGTTTCTTCTCTTGATGTATTTAGCTATGTTGTAACCTTATCATATCGTTGATATATTTGATGTTAAATTCTAAATATATTTACTATGTCATGTAACTTCTCGACTTTTTGGGTTGTACAAGTCTTTGAAAATGGATCATACTAATGTACATTTGTAGCGAGTGTTGTGGAATAACCATGATAATATCTAACCGACTAGGTAAGGAGTGTGCAATCATTCATAATTTTATTATTCATTTATTTATTTATTTATTTATTGGTAAGGTATATATTCAAAATTTGGATTTATATAGAGATGAAAAGCAAACGGACAACAAGTTTTACTACGAGAACGAGCGGTTTGGAGGTGAACTATGTTTTGTTCCTGTGGAAACGGCAAGAAGGAAGATGGCGAGGGTATATAATGAGTTATGCTAGAGATGAAGATAGTTCAGAATTAGTGATCGTTGATGCTTCAAGTATGAAAACGAGTGTAGTGAAATTACCTAGTAGAGTTTCATATGGTTTCATGGTACCTTTGTTAGTTCCAAGTTTTAGCTAATCAATATTGATCAATGTTTATATTAGCTAAAACTTGGAACTAACAAAGGTACCATGAAACCATATGAAACTCTACTAGGTAATTTCACTACACTCGTTTGCTTCATACTTGAAGCATCAACGATCACTACTTCTGAACTATCTTCATCTCTAGCATAACTCATTATATACCCTCGCCATCTTCCTTCTTGCCGTTTCTACAGGAACAAAACATAGTTCACCTCCAAACCGCTCGTTCTCGTAGTAAAACTTGGCGACGTGTTGCTCCTACTGCTGGTAAGGCTACTGGTCCTAATATTCAAGAGTCTATCAAGAGTAAACACGATGTTATTGAAGGGGTGTTTGGTGTTTTGATTAAATCAGCCAACGATCTTGACTTACTCTTTAAGGGTATTGAAGCGGGTAAATATCCGATATGGCCTAATATGGATAGTGAAACGCGTTCACAATTATTTGAGGCTATGTGTGGTCTAATGGAGGTCTATATACCTAGCAAGAAGGCTAATGCAACAAACTCTGATCCTATTGTGGAACAATTGATAGCTAATGCGCATATGAATTTTGATGATGCTATGAATAAAATTCAAAGTGAGATTGTTGCTAATGAAGTTAACTATACAAGTGCTCCTCCTTCGAGTGCAACCTCTGGTCCTAATATGAATTTAAATATGAGTGCAACTACTGGTATCAAGGCTCACAAGGTTGATACTACTAATGGTACTGGAGTGATATCGGTTTCTTATGCGGGTGCTACTTCTAATGAACCTCAGAAACATGTGTCTAATTTTCGGAGGTTGGAATGTAGCAAACAGAAGGAGGATGTTGACCTTTCAGTTCCAATGAAAGTAGTGGAAGAGGTGAACATGAGGTTTGAGAATACTCTCTACGGTTACTTCCTTGGTCAACGCCATGCTTTTCCTATTGTTGATTACTATGTTCGCAATGCATGGGCTAAGTTTGGTGTGCAAAAGGTAATGATGAACGCTAAGGGGTTCTTCTTTTTTAAGTTCAATTCCAAGAAAGGTGTTGATGATGTACTTGAAAATGGTCCTTGGTTGATCAGAAATGTTCCTATTATTCTTAAACCATGGACTTTGAACACTAACCTACTTAAAGAGGATTTGACTAACATCCCGGTGTGGGTTAAATTCCATGATGTTCCCCTTACTATGTTTTCTGATAATGGCCTCAGTCTTCTTGCCACACTGATTGGCACGCCCAAAAGGTTAGATGCTTTTACAAGCCAAATGTGCAAGGAATCGTGGGGCCATAGTAGTTTTGCCAGATGCATGATAGAAGTGACGTCGGATAAGGTGCTTCGAGACAGTCTCACTGTTGAGATACCATTACTTGATGGTTCGGGTTCGACTATTGAGAAGATACGGGTTGAATACGAATGGAAACCACCTCGTTGTGATAACTGTAAGATCTTTGGTCATACGCTGGTTGATTGTCTTAAAGTTGTTGCACCTCCAGTTCAGCTTACTAAGCCTGTTAATGATGGTTTCACGACTGTCAATAATAAAAAGAAGGGTAAGCAAGGTGGTTTTACTACTCAGGGTAAAGGAGGGTTTAATAAACCTGTTGTGGGTAAGCAGTTTCAGTATCAACCCAAAAAGAATCCTCCTGAACCTAAGAAGGTGGATGGCACTAAGAAGAAGGCCTCTGATGTACCGAGTATGAGTGGAACGAAGATTTCTACATCTAATCAGTTTGCTGCTCTTAATATGGATGATACGGATGCTTTTGGTATTCCGTCTAATGAAAACAACAAGGATGTAGATGCTGATCATACAAGGGAAGTTACTGCGGATGAGTCTACTAAGACAGGTAATACAATGGAAGTTAATGTGGAAGAGTCTACTAAGATTGGTAATGCTTCACAAGATCCTCTTGTGAGTGATTTTACTTCACAAGAACCGCTTGTGAGTGATTTACTGGGAACAAAGGAAGTTGGTTCTACTCCTATAGTTGAGAAATTTTTTTTTTGGGTAAAGGGTTTTTACCCTGGTAAAGTATATTAAAAATTCAAATAGGTTCAGGCAATATGGTAACGCACCATATTGACTATAACAAGCAACGCACCCATTGTGCTTCAAACCACCACTTATGAGGATGACATGCCAACCTCATAAAAACAACGCCTAGCCTAAAAAAATATTACATAAAAAGACCAGCTAGGCTACAGAACATAAAAAACCTTACGTTATGCTATCCCTCATTAACTGCAAAGGAAGATTCCATGTAGTTAGAACGCGCTCTACATTCGAGGTCTTTTTGAAATGAAAAGTTAGCAGCTTGAGACGAACCGTAGAAATAATAACATCGACGACTTGATTGGCGTTTCTCTTTTTCTTTTTAAACAACCTTGTGTTCCTCTCTTGCCAAATCATATACGCCGAGGCAGCAAAAACAAGCTTAGAAATAATACTCATGGCTGAACGAGACCTTCCATAGTTGAGAAAATTGGTAAGCTTGAAAAGCTACTTATTGATGGGAAAGCTGCTCTTGTGGATGATGATGGTCATCCTATTCCGTTTACCTCTTTCACTAAGAGGGCTAACCCATTTTCAAAAGTGGGTGAGGTTGTGGTTTCTGAGAGTGATGATGATGAGGTGCTTAACACGTTTGACGAATCAGCAAATTTTTTTGGTGGTGGTCATGAGCGTGAAGATGAGTATGACTATGATGATTATTCGAAGCAAATTTATGATTTTCCAGGGGAATTGGATGCTCTTAATGTCATTTATGGTTTTAATCTCCAAGGTCGTAGGAAGTAGTTTATCTTTTTGTCAGTCTCCTTAACTCATGTGGTTAATGGTTTGTTTTCTTGTTTCGAAAATAGGAAGTATCTTGTCATGTAAGCTTTTCGCCTATGTAACGAGCTGAGATATGAGATTCACCCATATCCGTTGTACTTAAACGTTTTTTGGAGTAATATATTTACCGGGTCTTTGACCTTTTACCAAAAAAAAACTTGGCGACGTGTCTTGTGACCAAGTCAACCTTGACCATGCCACTGAATTTTGGCCAAGCTTAGCTATTACTAAATAAACATAACATGTCTTACGTCCAAGTAGTTTTTTATTTATGGTACTCGCATTCAAATTCATCCCCGATACTATTACACGCCGGGTCAACTTGCCCGTTGTCATGTTCAACCGGATTTGGTCTTTTTCGTCTTCATCTTCATTAAAGATGGCGTCGGCCCTATAATTACAAAAATAGGTTGTGATAGTTACACAAATATTCATTCCATTAATTTTAACTAAGAGTGTTTTAGTTAGCTTATGACTTAAAAAAAGTTGCTCACGGATATAAAATGTGAACCAAGACCTCCTTATACTAATTTGACATAATATTACAGGAACCCGGTTTCTGGGTTGAACCATGAATATTACAGGAACCCGGTTTCTGGGTTTACGGTATCTAGGATTTTACCATTATAAATAGTGGTCAATAATAAAGATATATTTACGAGGAATTATGTAGTCTAACATTGTATCGGAGCGGGTCTGATCCTCAGACATAGGTGATTACGTTGAGCCGCCTCCCCTAAACTACCACATCAAACCCTAGCTGCCACCCTCCAACCACTAAAAAACAAATGTTATCTCCGCTTTGCTTTTGCTATTGCTGCTGTTAGAAGATTGCTACCACTTGCTATCGAGTTTTATAGTAGGACAGGCTGCTTTGAAAGCCGCCTCGTACAAAGTGGCAAAACATGAGAAAGCGTGTATTGAAAATCAACATTTTTATTTCTTTCGCGTTTGATACTTTTGGTTTCCTCGCACCGGAGGCAGTGGAGTTTCTCAACACAGTCTAACGAGTTATACATATTATAGTTATGACTCCTAGATCCACATATATAGTTTTCAAAGGACTTAGTTTTGCAATTTAAAAAGTGCTAGCGACGTAGCTTGTTGCCCGTTTGCTTTTCATCTCTATAAAATCCAAATTTTGAATATATACCTTACCAATAAATAAATAAATAATAAAATTATGAATGATTGCACACTACTTACCTAGTCGGTGAGATATTATCATGGTTATTCCACAACACTCGCTACAAATGTACATTAGTATGATCCATTTACAAAAACTTGTACAACCCAAAAAGTCGAGAAGTTAAATGACATAGTAAATATATTTAGAATTTAACATCAAATATATCAACAGTATGATAAGGTTACAACATAGCTAAATACATCAAGAGGAGAAACTCTCCAATCTCGAAAAAAAGTTGAGAACTTGTACCAATTATTAACCGTCAAAACTCTCCAATCTCGAAAAAAAAGTTGAGAACTTGTACCAATTATTAACCGTCAATGTCAATTCTGATGACATACATTTTGTACTTACCAGCATTCAACATGACAATTCAATAACATAGCACTCATATCAAACTGGGTATGTCATATGCACCATCCTATATAATCCATTAAAAGTTCTTCTCTTTCACCGATGTGGGATTTAAACACAAAAACAAGTTTTAGAAAATAAGAACTTTGTTACCCCAATCAAGTATTATTTATGTTTCGTTAATACATTGCACTCTTTTCTGTTGACGTTATGAGAAAATTGATGTGAAACTCAAAATCGGTTATTTAGTGACAATAAACATGGAATAGTATAGTGATAAAAAAATTACGCATATCCGAAACAATATTCGATAATCATTTACAATACCGAACTACACTAATTTTAATCTGCACCTGGAGGCTGGAAGCCTGGAACCTAAAAGTGCCGCGTTTCATTTGTTCAAGGGGTTTTACAACAACAAATGACTAATCTCATGTAGACGCAGTTGTTAGTCGTAACTTGAGTCGTTATTCTTATAAGACTATTACGTATAGTTGTTCATCATTTCGTTACTCATTTTGGCATAGTACATGATAATGCACCAGCAACAAATAACTTATTTCAACCTACATGAACACCAAGGTATATACGCTAGAAAAACTCGGTTTTCAGAAAAAGTAAAGGTATTAATGTATTATCATTTGTGTTCCTTTCGAATATATTTTTATAACATTTTTGAACAATTAGAAATTTGATACCAAACTCACACACGGTTATTTAGTGCCAAAACAATTTTCTAAATGAGTAATTTTCTTTAACAAATTCTAAAAGAGTAAATAGTACCCATGGATTTGACATTTTTGACCAACTAATAATTCACAAGTTTTGAATCTACCATTCATTATAACATACTTAAATCAGATAAAATCTTTCTTTTCAGAAAGCTAGTGTGGCTAATTCAAAGAGGTTTGTAAATGCCATGGATTAAACTTACATACATTATAATTATGATAGTCACAAACCTTCTAACACTAAACATGCGACATAGTTTAAAATAACTTGATATCGTTTTTACATTCTTCTTGTTAATTTGTTAGCTCCATGAAATACGAGTAACATGTACACATGTTGTTATATACCACATATCTTACTATTAGTATCTCGCATATGTCTTCATTACGACTTGAACCCACATCTCTCTTGGTTGATGAGCAACTTACTTTTCGCATATTGAGTGAAAACTTTATATAAATAAAGAGACAATATTAAATGTAAACTTAGAGTCTTAGAAACAAGAACTAACCTTTCAAATATCCATTAGGTCAATCAAATACATTCAGGTAAACTTGACCCATGAACACGTAAGAATATAGAAACCATTTTGATGATAAATTGACTCATTCTAATCAACCAAATGACTTTACGACAAGTCTAAGAACCATCTAAACTAGGCTTACACAACGTTGAACAAATGTAACTCATATAGCAGTTTTGAACCATGGACCGATCGGAATAGAAACTTTGGGAGTGTCTTGCTGTAGGTTTTAGAGGGTAATGAATGATCACGGTAACGATTTCCGTTGGTTTGTATGTTACTCACTAAAAATATGCAGTATTATGATCCATTTTCAGAAACTTATACAACCCAAGAAGTCGATAATTAAGTTACATGACCTAGTAAATATTTTAAATTTAACATCAAACAAGACAATGTATCAACAATATGCGTATGCTTAGAAGATAAACTATCTAATTTTCAAAAACTCAAAATGTGGAGTATGTATGGGTTGTAAATTGTCATCAACGAAGCTGATAAATCTTGTACTTACACACATACAAGATGATGAGTTAACAACATAGTTAAATACACCCAGACCCTAAAAACTAAAAAGTTGAGAACTTGAACCAATTGATGATTATGGATGGGGTAACTAATAATACAGATTATGTATATTACTAGCTACCAATGTCATAATCAACAACATAGCACTTATGTCAAACTGGTTGAACCATTCGCACCATGGTATATTATCTATTAAAAGTTCTTCTCTTTGACCGATGTGGGATTTAAATATGAGTTTTGATAGAATCACAAAAAAACTTCCACAAAAATTCTCACAAAACGACGTGTCACGAAATGAGTGGTTTAATCAAAGTGAAGAAAAAGAAACTATAATAAAATCCACCAATCATGGTCTGACATGTCATTTTGTGGAAAATTTTGTGAATGTTTTTATGTGGCTCTATCATTCATCTTTAAATATAAAACAAGTTTTCACCGAATAAAATAGCAAAAGTTCTACACAAGAACTCTGTTGCCTGAATCAAGTACAATATTATTATGTTTCGATAATACATTGCACTCTTTTTTCTTGACGCTATGAGAAAATTGATACTAAACTCGAAAACTGCTATTTAGTGACATGGAGTAATATAGTGATAACAAAGTATGCATATCCGAAGTAATATTCGATATCATTTACACTTAGCGTCATACAAATTCAAGCCGCCTCAATAGTTAATTTTTATATGTATGATGTTCAAGGTGTATGCATTTTGCTGTACGAATAAATGTTTTCACAAGTATATGTATCAAAGTTAAGATTGTATGGTACCATGAAGTAAGACAACATAAACATATATCAATATTGATTAGCTAAATCTTGAGAACTAACAAAGGTGCCATGAAAACCATATGGAACTCTACTAGGTAATTTCACTACACTTGTTTGCTTCATACTTAAAGAATCAACTATAACTAATTCCAAACTATCTTTATCTTCATCTCTAACGTAACTCATTATATACCCTTCATCTTCCTTCTCGCCGTTTCCTACAGGAACAAAACATGGTTCACCTCCAAACCGCTCGTTCCCATAGTAAAACTTTGTGACATGTCCTGTTACCAAGTCTTTCCATTCCTCCGTTCTATTTTCTCACCAATCATCAATTTTTATGATTTCTACTCATCCAGGGAATCCGTGCTTTATGCAAATATCAAAAAAAGGATTTATGAGCATACTCGACCACTTTATCAGAGGGGAATCGTAGATCCAGAAACTACTACTTTGTGTCGGTATCAGTTTAAACCGAAGGAGATTCAGCTCAGTGTGCTGAAACATGAAACAAGTCGCTCTTAGTTCATACAAAAATCGAAGCCTACCAAACCGACTTGACTAACACCCTTACTACAGTGAGAATTAATTCAGAAAAACTAGTGTTTAGATTTACTTTTAATATAGGCACTTGCTTGTGGGAACAACTTATGTTTCTAAAATAGGTTTTTCTAACATGTGCCTAAAGGCACATGTTAAAAAGTGGGTCCCTGAGTTTTTTGTATGGGTTTTTGACTTTTCAAATAAAAAACTATTCTTTTGTGTCTTTTTTACTGGTTTCTGAGTATTTTTTGTGGGTCTCTGGCTCCTTATCATGTGCCTAAGGGCACAAGTTTAATAAATCCTTCTAAAATATCATCAACACTGATTATGCTCAACAATAATTAAAGAGGAACAAATACAACACCGAATTAAACACTACGTAAGTTCATTTATTTTAAATTTTAAAATGTATCGGGCATGAAATTAACGTCTTGTAAGTGAAGTCACTCAAGTAAATAAACAAATCGACGATGTAAACGTACCTTAACCCGTCGCGTGATGATAAGTAAATTAATTAATTACATCATTATTGATAAATCGGATGCGTGAATTACTTCCAAGGCCACCTATTTCAACAATGAATTATGATGAAAAGTCTTGATTCTGGATCTGGTGGAGAATGGATGGTGACCATCATACTTAGTAGGTTGTGTTTGTGTAGTGAGTTATTGTTGACTATGTTCTTCTACTATTTATATTGAGTGTGTTGTTCTCTGATCTAATTTGATTACTTCATATACATGGTTAACCCTAGTAATAAATGGTGATGTACTTTTTGTGGAGTGACAGGGTGGCGATCCGTGTGAAATGTGTTATGATGAAATTTGGGCCATTGGATTTGTGTTTGGTTGGTGGTGTGTGGAGTGGACAAGCTGGCGATCCGTGTGAGGGTATAGTGATATACTTTTTTGTGTTTCTTTATTGGTCTCATTGGGAGGTATATTTACAGTAGTATTTAATTTAATACCAGGGTCCCTTAAGATTATTTTGGCTTATAATGTTTTAGTTATCTATATTTAGTCTGAATTTCAAAGGGATTTCTCCTGTTACCTTATTTCACCAAACTTGATATTTTGATTCTCGGATAGTAGGAGATATTGTGTATTCTGATCCCTAAACATTTCTGGATCCGCCCAGCTGTAGCATCGACATTATATATATATACGCCCTTTTTGACACACACTAAGGCCAGAAACAAAATTTATCCCGTAAGATCTAATATCCATTATCCCAATCAAATACATTCTAGTAAAGTTGACCCATGAATACCTTAGGAACCATTTTGATGCTGAGTTGACCCGTTGTAGTCAACATAATGACTTTACGACAAGTCTAAGAACTATCTAAACCAGGCTTACACAACGTTGGACAAATATAACTCATATAGCAGTTTGGTTATGGGTTTTGGAGGGTAAAGAATATCATGGTAACCATTACTGCTGTTGATTGATTGCTTCATGATCCATATTAAAAAACATGTACAACCAAAAAAGTCGGGAAGTTACATGACATAGTAAATATTTTAAGTTAATATCAAAGACAATATCAACAATATGCGTACAGCTTGTATGATTTGTAAATTGTCATCTACGAAACCGATAAGTCATGTACTATCACACATGATACAAACAACATCGCTATATAGGACTCTCGTACCTTAAGAAACAAAAAAATGATAACTTGTACCAACATGTTAGAACCAACAACATAGCACTTATATCAAACTACCTGAACCATATGCATCATTGTATATTAGCTAGAGATTATAGCTATTCAAAGTTCTTTTCGACCGATGTGGGAATTATACGTAAAACAAGTTTTCAAAAATAAATATGGCAAAAGTCTACACAAGAACTTTGTTACCCAGATCAACGTATTATTTATGTTTTGTTAAATTATTGCACCTTTTTTGTAGACACTTTGAGAAAATTGATAGGAAACTCAAAACCAGCTATTTAGTGACAATAAACATGGAGTAGTATGGTGATATAAAAATTATGCATATCCGAAATTGTATTCGATGTCATTTACATTAAAAATTATATCACTAAATTGTATTTTTTTTAATATATCATTATTTTTAATGTATCCTTTATTTTATTTTTATTTTACTTTTTCTAATGTATCTTTTTTAATTAATAAAATTTAAATTTTAATTAAATGTGGTAGTTTATTTAAATAAATGAAAAAAGAAAAAATATATATATGTTGGTCCAAGGGTGTATGACGACATTAAAAACCGGTGTTATAGGAGGGAGGGGGTTTTGGTGTTATTGTGAATTCTATTGTTATGAGAAAAGGTGCTGATTTGGCAGCACTTTTCCTTTAGCAGGATGGCACCAAGATACCTAGTGCTCTAAGGCCTAGTTACCCAACGTTTTCCCGTGCGTTTTCCTGCTTAACACGACTGGACGGCGTGAGTTGGCTACCGGGGCTCGGGTTTTCGAGTTTTGAGCCATCGTGACCAGTCGAGATGGTCCCGGAAAATGCAACACAATTGCGCAAGGTGGGTACCGTGGCTCGCTAAGTGAGTTGTGGTTTAGTTTATCAAAACCAGGAAAGATGAGATATAAGGATGGATTGACTTGATGTTGGTTTGTTGCTTTGTGGAAATGAATTAGAACCGGTAGCTACATTTTTTTTAAAATTTTTTATGTGGAGATATAAAGTAGATGTTAGTGGCTGCTAGGGTATAATGTGATTAGGCTTGGGAGGTTGGTGTGGGATACCAGGGTTTAAATAGCTATCCGAATATTGAAGTAAATTGCTACTTTGGACCAATATTGCCATCAGTATGTTTACTTGGTTCACGAAATATTTTTTTTTGAAATGGTTTTGCTAACATGTGCCCATTGGGCACGTGTTAATGTGTTTATAAAAGGTATGTTCTGGTTCATTTAAGAGAAAAAATATGTTCAAATATAGTAATTTATTACTTTATTTAATATGCATTTAATGCATTTTTGATAAATTAATAAATTTTGTTTTTTTTAACTACACACTAACTTCTGCCAAGTGGGCACTTGTTAGCAAAACACTTTTTGAAATTATAGAGGTGAAGAAAAAATAAAGTAGGTGAGTGTATTTAATGATTTGCTAAAAAAAGTGGTATAAGAAAGAGGATTAAATGAGTTTGTTAGGTGTAGTTAATGCAAACATTGAAATTTTTTAGGTGTAGTAAATGTAAATATTGAAACTGTAAAATAAAGTTGCTAATGAGTAATATGTGTGTCTTGGTGGTGGTTGATGAGTAATAAGAGTATAAGAAAGAGGATTTGCTAAAAAAAGTGGTATAAGAAAGAGGATTAAATGAGTTTGTTAGGTGTAGTTAATGCAAACATTGAAATTTTTTAGGTGTAGTAAACGTAAATATTGAAACTGTAAAATAAAGTTGCTAATGGGTAATATGTGTGTGTTGGTGGTGGTTGATGAGTAATAAGTGTACGTAAATGCAAACATTGAAATTGTCATGAGAGTGCACATCGAAGGAAAAACAAAGAACTTCAGGCTAGGAGAGTGCACGACGAAGTTTAACATGATATCGTGGAGCATTTATGAAACCTTAATTACTAAATTGCACTTTTTTGATATATCATCGTTTTTAATGTATCATTTATTATATTTTTATTTTTATTTTATGTATTTTTTTAATTAATGAAATTTTAGTTTTAATTAAATGTGTTAGTTTATTTAAATAAATGAAAAAAGAAAAAAAAAAAATGTATATGTCAGGTCGAAGGGTGACCGACGACACAAAAAACGGGTGTAATAGGAGGGAAAGGGTACGTGTTTGGTGTTATTGTGAATTCTGGTGTTATGGGAAAAGGTGCTGATGTGGCAACACTTCAAATAGATTCTCACGGCACCAGCGGGACGGCACCACGATACCTAGTGCTCTTAAGACATTGTGAGAAAATTCATTGTGTATATATTATGGGATAAGTAGTTACCATTGACGAAAAACGTAGTCGACAAGATGTAGATCCTAATCTGAATCAGGATGAATATTGCTAATATGGTTTTATTATGAATAGAAACATGCCCAAGCCGCCTAACCACTTGAGCATGAGCCATAAAGTACATACATTGAATATCAGTCAAAGTTTCCATACAATACAGGTATGTTGGAAATAGAACAAAGGATCACATGTCTCTAAAATTTAGAGATTTCAGAAAGAAAATGATAGAAATCCAATTTCATCAAAGAAGTGTTGTAACATTAGAACCAGCATCAGCAATCTCTAACAGAGCACTAAAACACACTACCAAAACAACCCGGAAATAACCCGTAAAGAGCTTATAAGAACAGTAAACAAAACCCAAAAGGGACATCAAACAGAAACTGCACAAGAAGAACTTCTTTGTCCTTTTAAGGTTTCTACGGAGCCCGTTTGATCGCTTCGAGCCTACGTACCGTACACCCCAGGATTGATGCAGTCTCGTAACGGTTTATTGTAAGCGAAACAATATCCCGTAATGCACAATCGGTTTGTAGAGGAAGAAAATATTCTGGAGAGTATGTGAAGTATCTAAGATATAAGAGATGATAATTTTTGGTGTATTCATAATAGAGTACATTGTCTCCATTTATAGATGTAGACACACTGATTTGAATCCATCATCAAGTCAGTTTTTCCCATGATCTCACATCCCATGAATCACTCCACATCCCTTATTATTCGAGATACACCAACTGTTTACAAGCATGCTACAACCCACGTCTTTTGAACTAGTCAATCTAGGCAAGAAAGACTTGTACTTAAGTGTTAGAGAATGCATGTAAACATGTATTACCCCCACCACTCTTTACTCTAAAGTAAGTCAAATTAATTAAATTTGTTTAGTCAAACTTATAAAAAAAGTTACAATTAATTTGTCTATCAACATATTTTCTTCATAATGTTCAACCTGTTATAGAAAATTAATGTCACCATATATTAATTTCCAACAATCCCCCACCAGGTTGAACAATTCCTCTACTCACTCTAACATGTTGTGCTACAAGCTGTTTCAAAGATTAAACCTCGTTAGATATGCATACACAAAGTAAGATCGATTCAATGGTGTCCAAATATTAAACCACAAACCTCAAGATAATGGTGTCCGAAGATTAAACCAAAACCTTTTGACCTTACCGGTGAATGCATACGCACTTCCATTGTTGTAAGACCCAGAAATTTTAAACATGTAAAATACCAAAAATACCCCTATGATTTTTTTAAACTTTTGAAGATCGACTAATGATTATAACCTAAGCATTTAATTTCGTTAATATTTGATCAACCAACATTTTACAAATATAAAACTTATGTGAAGATACATGGTACACATCTAAAAATCTATGTCACGTTTTCTAATCCATAGTCGATTATGTATTAAGGTTTGTATTTTGTCCAAATTCATGATTGGCTATTCTCCGTTAATTTGCTCCCTATTTTCGGCAACTTGCTCATTTTGAAAACCTTCACACGTTTTCTTTATTATATCCAAATCTCACATTTATTTTTCCACCATTTGTTTCATAACAGAAAATCACAAGAGTTACCCACAATAAATCCTAAACTTTCGGCCCACTCTTCTCTCAAATTTACCACATCAACCGACCTATTTAGTTCTCCCCATTCTCGGTATCCCATAATTTCTGTCATTTTTTTTCTTAGTTAAATCCGAATACCACTCCAAGAAATGTTACAAACTAAAAACCCTAACACTCCAAAGTAACGACATCAAAATTTTCCCTCATTTGTTTCGGTTCAGAAAGTGGTGATCGGGTAACTCTGGTGGGGATTTGAGCGTGGCTTATTTGTGGTTCGAAGGTGGTTGTGGCCATGAGAACATCCTGGTTCGAAAAGGGTTTCGGTTTGCTTGTGTTCGACTAAGAGGTGTCAGTCATGGTATTTTCTTTCTGGTTCGAGGGTATTCGATCATGTTCCTTTTTGTACATATGTCGTGACTATGAGGGTAACGTCACTTAAACCTTGTTCTATCTTCCCTAGTTGTTTATGTTTCGATCATGCTTGTTTTCTATCCTCATCATCGAATTATAACAAGCACATATAATCATACAAATGGTCACATATGATAACGGGATATCAAACATATATAATTGACTAGACAGGGGTGATTATGTTCGGCTCTAAACTATTTTAAACATTAACTTACCAATCGATTTGACAAAAGCATTCTAGAACATGTGTGTATTGTTTGTTCGGATTAAAATAACAAATGAAACCATAAAATGTTTGTCTTCGAATTGATTTTGGTACGTGGGTTTTGATCATCTATTTATGCGACTAAAACCTGAATTAAAATGAATGAATAAAGAGTAAAAGAACATGCATGTATACGTTAAGAACTTCACATGAAATAATAGAAATACTACATGAGATAACTATTTGGAAAACCTATCTAATTGATCTGTATGAATTGTATTCAACCTATATATGTCACGTGGGCTTCTATCTGTTGTATTTTCAATCTAAAATACATGTCATACTAATATGACACGAGCTAAAATAATAAGAGGATTGCATGTATACAGGATATGATTTACTTTTGATTCGAAACTAATAATATAAAAAGGGTGTCGTGTGTATATGAGTGAAGTGAACCGATGTCGGGTTATAAGCAAGTCTTATATGATTTTATAAAATCTTGGGTCGTCGCGGCATAAATATTAAGATCGTGGGTACGTTAATAAATTATGACGGGTCCAAAATTATTTTATTTTTACCTTTAATATTTAATTTAGATAATTTATATTTTAGACCCTAAACTTATAATATTGATATTTTAAGACCTAAAATATTATATTGGTCATTTTAACCCTAAATATTATAGATTGTCCATTATAACCTTAAAGTATTAAATTACAATTTCGAGAACTTATCAAATAAGGAAACTTACTAAAATAGAAAGTTGCTAAAATTGGAAAGTTACCTAAATGGGAAAGTTACTAAAAATGGAAAGCTGTCTAAAACAAGTAATCAGAATCAAAACAATTTACTAATGTTAAGCCGATCATTAATTCGTGTAGATTCGCTGAAGAATGAGTGGTTCCTATTTCCGTTTGATCTTTCTTTTGTCTGCTTTGTCATCTGGTTGAGGTACAGATATTCTAACCTTTCAGTAAGGTTTCTCATGACTCGTGATCCGTTTTATTTGCCACTACTATGACTTCTGACCTTTGTACATCTGATATCTTTGGTTCATTTGATATGATAATTTGGTATGAAAACCTTTTAAAAATATAACTTGATGTTATGGAAGGAAACTGTTTTTTTTTAAAGGTGACATTCTGTTATTTTGATACGAAACCAGTTTTTAAATGAAGAGTAAAGGACTTTTAAGAAGAGTGCTTTAAAAGGGATATTTTGTGATAGAAATGTAAAAATGATTTGTAAAGTTTCTAAGTCTGGTTTCTGTAAACTCTTTCACATTTTAAATATGAACTTATGAACTTTTGAAAGTGAACCTTTGGAAATGAACCTTTGATGATGAACCTCCGATATGAACCTTTGATTTGACCTCTTTGATATGATGAACTTTGATTTGAACCCTTGCTATGATGAACCCTTTGCTATTATGAACCTTATGATATGGACCATTGAGTTGAACTTTGATTATGAACCTTGCCATCTATTGTGACAACCGGCAGTTTAGGGAGTTATTTTAAAAACCCGCAATACGTTAAAGTTCGTTTATAATTTTTATTTAGAATTTTATTTCACAACGAACTTGTAAGACCTATTTTATGAATAATTATGTGTTTATGATGTTATGGAATTCGTGAATTATTTTCATAATTCATTTTGATATTATGCTCGGTGATGTATTCTTAAATTCTCACTAGTACTACGTTGACTCTGGCACTAGGTTTACCTAACGAAAATTTTTATGATTCGTTTTACGAGTCCGACTATATATAATTATTTACGAGATGTTTTTCGGGAGATATTAAACGTTTGAAATGAGTTCGGGTTTCGGGCCGTATGTTTTACACTACCCACATTTACCCACTCTTACCACTAATAACATTATTATTACTTTTATTATCATTATTATTATTATTTGTAAAAAAAAAAGATAATAACTACAAAATTGGTCCTGGTGGGTTCGGTGTACACAAACAACACACAAACACAAACACCCATCACCAACTACTCTCTCTCTCTTCCCCTCTAACCCTAGCCGCCACCGGACACAAATCCGACCACCACCACCATCTCGCCGCCCTCACAACAAAACAAACACCACCATCTTGTTCCTTTTTCCTTCCTCTTTCTTTTGGTGTATTATACGCGCCGTATAACGCACCCTAACACCTCGTGATTCATTCAAATCCGACACAACCTTGTTGTTTTTACTAGATCTATCCGATTGGAGGTTCAAGAAGGTGAGCATGTTCGATTTTGGCTTTTGGGTGCCTCGACTTGGTGACTAATCCGTGGCTACACGGATGATTTTTGTGGGAATCGAATTATTATGTTATGAAATAAGGTTTTTGAGGCTAAAATAAAGGTTTGGTATCCGGGTTGTGGATGATTGGTTGTTGTCGACTTGTTGACCACGAGCCGTGGCTCACGGCTTATCATGGTTCGAGCCCTATGGCTTGATTTTCTTGTTGGGTTTTGACCTAGTATATTTTTGTGAGAGCTTGTTATGTTGGTTTTGGTTGGTGGCTCATTTTGATCGAGCCTAGCTCTCGTTGTTGTTGGTTAGGTGCCGCCACCCAAAGGGTCCTCATTTGGCAGCTTTGTGGTGCTCGATTGAGCTTTTGCCGAGACCAAGATGGTCCTTGGTCGAGTCCTCCTTGACTCATAATTGTAGCCGAGACCCAAGTGGGTCACTTGGTTCGGGTTTGGCTTGGTAAACCGACCCAAATTATATGTAATATGATGAACTTCTTGTCGTTATTTTTCATGTTGTTGTTGTTGTTGTTGTATTTGGATTTTGGCCGAACGCTTTGGTTGGGTCGAGACCTTTGTAGTCTCGACAATGGAATTATGGTATTGATTGTGGAGTTGTTGTCGAATGGTAAAGTGGGGACCGATTGTGAGACGGTCACTTAGATTGACGGAGATAGGTTAGTCGGGTGCCGTAGTCGGACCCTATTGTTGTAGCACGTGGATTGGGATTGATTGGACGGAGATGTGTTGTTTTTATGACATTTGCTTATTACTTTGGACTTGGACAATGAGCCGAGAGTCATGACTCGGACATGTGACCATTTCGTATGACTCGATAACTATTACAAATAAAACATAAATAATAAAACTCGTAATAATAGTTATTGATAATATAAACGTTTATATGAATATATAGACGTGAATAACGAATATATAATTATATAAGCGCGTATATTAATAATAATAATAATAATCACGAGTCATATTATAAATAATACGACTAGATATATATTAGGCTACGAAAGTGGCGTAATATTATTGAACGTATTTTTATTATAGAAATGTGTTATAAAACGAGAAACTCTCGACAATTATTAAACATTTAATTAAAAATGTCATTTTGTATATATATAACGGGTAAACTTATCGAGTTATGCGGAGTCGTTGTCACTCGAGTCCAGGTAAGTTATTATTTGTGACTTTCGTGTTGTCACGGATATATGACGATTAATATAAACGTTTTCTATAACTAAATAACCACTTAACCGTAGGGTTGAACCGGGTTATTTGGCTATATGAAATTAATATATTAATGGGCATCGTATCCTACGACGCCCATAGGTTGTGGTATATGTAAAGTGTAATAAATTGCGAGTGTATATATCGGAAAATCTGGCCAATTTGACGATATATATGAGGAATTTATTAGACTACGATATATACCATATAGTAATTATGTGCTATGTGCTTTAGGATTGGGTGTAAGCTTGGAACGGTATGTTACGTAAATAAATATGAGGATTATCAAATCGACGGATTTGATAAACTTCGGCGATTTATTTAAATGATATATTGGGCTAATATTAGACCCATAGTTTATTTTATTATTCTTTGTGTGACCTTTTGGTTTGTTTTGAGTCGACCCACCACCCGTATGGATACCAAACGCAAATACACCAAACTAATATGAAATGGATTTTCGGAAATAAAACGGATTCTCGTCCGGGTTTGGGAATATTTTGAATTTGTGAATATGATTTCTGAACGAATTGGTAATGTTAGGTCGTGCCGAGTCCGTAGTTGCTGTTTCGTGAGTTACTATACATCTTATTTCTACCGACTTCTTCTTGCTATTTTCTGGACTTGAGGTGAGTCATAGCCCCACTTTTACCCTTGAACTATGTTTTCAATACTTGGGGTGAGAAACGTGCAAATTATTTTATGTGGACTATTATCGCTTCTATATTCTTTCCAAAACTTGCTATGCGTATGGACTAGGATGTATTGTCAGCTTTAGTCACATATTTTTATGTGTACTATTCAAGGTTGGCTTATTTGGTTATTTGTTATTGTCAGCTTTAGTCACACGGTTCGTGTGTACTATTCAAGGTTGGCTTATTTAGATACTGTAGTGTGTACCTATAGGTTTTTAATATTTCGGAAGTTATCCGAGTATTTATTGGTATTGCGGGGGTTACCCGAATAACTATGTTAGAACGGAGGGTATCCGTGTGTTAGGTTGGAGTGGAGGGTATTCGCAGGCTTTTAGCGAATCCTTAGTCTTGCTAGCAAGCGTTTTGCGTATATGTCCACTATATTGTTAGATGAATGTAAACCTATGATCTCACCAGCGAAAGCTGACTTTTAGCACGTTTTCTCAGGTAATTAAGTGACGATATGCATGCTTGGAATGGAAGGCTCGGCCAAGGCTCATGGTTTATGGATCTATTTTTCTAAACTCTGATAATTAATTTTGGACTTATTGATATGTTATTTTGGGCCTGAATCTGAATGATGTTGGGATAAATGTAAACCTTAAAACCCCGTTTTGGTTGCGTTTTTATTATGTTTACTTTATCTCGTTCTATATTGTCTTGTGTTGGATACCAATCCCTGTAGCACCCCGAAAGCTTGTTGAGTCTTCCGCTGTATCAAATTTTGGGGGTATTACAGATTGGTATCAGAGCCAAGGTTATAGAGAACTAGGTAAATAAACGCCTAAACTATAACCGAAATTTTTATAGAAAATGAGCCTTGACCACTGCCCGCCAACCCACCAAGCCGAAGCATCTTCTATTATTTGAGGTATTATGAGATATTTGGGATGATTGTTAGATTTGGGATTTATTGAGATGATTTGAGGTTTATGGATTTTAGTAATAAGATGGCGTTTTGAGGAATTATATGGTCTATATGTTTTATAAACATTTTAGTAATGCGGTGTTTGAAATTCTTTTATTGGGATTATATAATTGAATTATTTGATGAGGATTTTTGGTATGGTATTTTGAGTTGTGATTTAGTTGTTTTGAAACACTTACACCTACCCTACGCCGTTGTCACAAACCATGGCCTCCCATATGCCCGATGTCGTCGAGGATATTCTTACTGCACCGGTTTTACCAGCACAGCTCACTATGGCATCTGATGACCCTTACCAGATGGCCATGCTTTCAGCTACTGTGCTGCCTGCAGCTTCAACTTCAGCACCACCTGCTGCATCTACGCAGGGACCCTCATTTTCTCTAGGGCTCCCTGGTACATCGAGGCATCTTACTCTTCATCAGGCTTTGGCTCGTGTGGCCCCACGCTTTGCCCACCGAGCTACGGCACGCATGTCGATACGCCCTACTCCATCACCTTTACAGATTGATGCTCACTCTCTTCTGTCTGAGGCGCCACCCACATCATTGCGTCATCGTCCTAGATCACCCACTACATCTCCACATGGTTCACCTAGTAGGAGACGACGATTGATGAGGTACTCTTCCGATGAGGAGGAGGAGGAGTACGAGGGTGAGGATGAGGCTGATGACCCTGAGCAGGAGGATGACCCTCAGGAGGCTGAGCAGGGTGATGATGATGATCCTGAGGAGGAGGATGACCCTCAGGAGGATGAGATGCCTGATGATGATGATGAGTTAGTACCACCAGCTCAGGCTGAGGAGCCTGATTCACCTGTACATCCGATTGAGCCTGATTCACCTGATCATCCGTTTTTGGTTGAGTTGCCACCTGGTAGTCCCGTTGAGTCGGATGCATCTTCTGAGGTTTCTGCTGAGCATGCAGAATTAGGTGAGATTCGCAGGTTGTGGGCTCGGATTACTGAGCTTAGTGAGAGAGTTGCACGTGTATCTGATCGACTTGAGAGAGTTGTTGGAGAGTTTTTAGCGGATTTGAGAGTTGACATGACGGTCGTTGTGGGCAGGACTACTGAGCTGAGGAGAGTTTTGATGGAGCTCCACGAGCATATCGATAGTTTTCAGCGAGGTTTTGTTACTGCTCGAGAGGCCGACCGCAAGCTATGGCAAAGGAATGCCGAGCTAGAGAAGGAGGTGGCTGACCTCAAGAGAGACCGAGACACCCATAGCGTGGAGCTAGGATCGTTATGGAGGGATCTTGATGGCTTGAGGCAGGAGTTGAATAGACTCCGCCAGCAGCGTGGCTAGTTGATTGATTTATGTTGTCTTGTTGCTTTCTTAACCGAGGAGTGTTCGGTTAGAAAAGCTAGTTATCATATTTTGATGTATTTTGTTCAGTATTCGTCTCTTTTGGAACGATTAGTACGTTTTGTGTTATTCGTTAGTTGGAACGATGTTAGATCGCTATTGTATGGTTGATGGTTATTAGTATATGGTATTATGTGATTTTGGGTGTTATGGAAATTGAGTCCTTATTCGCTTTATTAACGTTACGTGGTGTATTGTTGCTATTGTTTCCATGACTTGGCTTCGTTGAATTTCGTTTGTTGAGCGTATTGATAAGTTCTATTGGAGACTCATGAACTTGTATGATGTTACAGATCAATGGCACCACGAAGAAACCCTGTTAGAGCTACCAGAACTGGACCTGCAACGACTACGCCTGGTCGTCGAGGACGCCATCCTACTCGAAATGTTGAAACCCCTACTCCTGACAACCTGGACACTACTAACCGCAACAACAGGAATCAAAACGTTGATGTTCAGGGAGACAATGATCATGTTCCACTTAATGCACCTACTGTGGATCAAGCAATGATCAATCAACTTGTGGAGCAAAGAGTTGCTGAGCTACTAGCTGAGTCAAATCATTCCAACAATTCGGCTGGAACTTTTCCACCTGTTCGTGTTAATGGATGTCAATACAAGGAGTTCAAGATTTGTGGACCTATTGAGTTTGGTGGAACTGAAGGAGTGGTTTACTTGGTTAGGTGGATTGAGAAGACTGAGTCTGTGTTTAATGTTAGTGGTTGTGCGGAGAATGCGAAGGTAAAGTTTGCTTCTTTTACTTTCAAGGATGAAGCTTTAACTTGGTGGAACAATTACCGAAATGCAGTTGGGAGTGATGTAGCTTATGCCATGACTTGGGAACAATTTAAGGCTCTGCTGATTCAGACTTATTGCCCAAGGAATGAGGTCAAGAAGCTAGAGATTGAGTTTTGGAACCACAAAGTGAAAGGTAATGATATGACAACTTACAATCGTCGTTACCAGGAATTGGCCTTGCTTTGCCCAGATATGGTAAAAACCGAGACTCAAAAGATAGAGAGGTATACTGATGGGTTGCCTGTAGCTACAAGGAATGATGTGATTTCTGCTAGGCCTGCAAACATCCATGAGGCAATCACAATTGCTCAACAACTTATGGACTCGTTGGAATTAGAAGGAGCTGATAAGGAGAAGAATGGAAAGAGAAAGAAAGACCGTCACTCTAAGGGTAATGATCACCGAAGCAAGAGACAAGCTAAGGCTTATGCTATTGGGAATGGAGATAAGAAGAATCAGAACGGTGATGCACCAAAGTGTGATCGTTGCCACCAGCATCATACGGGATGGTGTAGTGTGAAATGCCAGAATTGCTCAAAGAAAAGACACACAGCTAGGGACTGTAGAGCTCGACCTCTTGCTATGGTTCAAGCTGCTCCTGAGATGAGAAATAAGGCAGATGTTACTTGTTATGGGTGTGGAAAGAAGGGACACTATAGGAACGAGTGTAGAGAATCGTGTAACCGTGGAAATCAAGGCTCGGGTGGTAATGGGTACAATCATGGAAACCGTGGAGCTGGAGGAAACCGTGGACGACAAGATAATGGGGACCAACATGTGGAAGCTGGAGCTGCTCAGGGAAGAGTGTATGCACTCGGGAACGAGAGAGGAGAAGATCCGAACGTCGTCACTGGTACGTTCCTTCTCAATAATCGTTATGCTTCCATACTATTTGATACTGGTGCCGATAGGAGTTTTGTGTCCACTACATTTGCACCCTTACTAGAGAAACCCCCGATGGCCTTAGGAATTGGATATGATATTGAGTTAGCTAACGGGAATATAGAAAGGATTAATACCATCATTCGCGGTTGCACGCTGAATTTCTTGAACCACCCTTTCGACATAGATCTTCTACCCGTTACGTTAGGAAGTTTTGATGTCATCATTGGTATGGATTGGTTGTCGAAGTATCGTGCTCACATACTTTGCGACGAGAAGATCGTGCGTGTACCTTACGGAAAGGAGATCCTAAATATATTAGGAGATCGAAAGGTTTCTAGGAGCCCATCCCGATTAGCAGTCATTTCTTGCACTAAGTTACCAAAGTTAATGGAGAAAGGATGTTACCTTTTCTTAGCTCAAATTTCTGAGAAAGGAGGGACGAAGAAGAAGGAAAGGTGCATTGGAGATGTGCCTATAGTTCGTGATTTTCCTGATGTGTTTCCCGATGATTTGCCGGGAATCCCGCCGACCAGGCAAGTGGAGTTTCAGATTGAGTTGATACCTGGAGCTGCACCTGTTGCACGAGCGCCTTATCGTCTTGCACCTACCGAGCTAGAAGAGTTGTCAAAACAATTGGCGGAGTTAGCCGAAAAAGGATTCATAAGACCAATATCTTCACCTTGGGGAGCCCCAGTCTTATTTGTGAAGAAGAAGGATGGATCGTTCCGTATGTGCATTGATTACCGAGAGTTGAATAAGTTAACGGTGAAGAATAGATACCCGTTACCTAGGATCGACGACTTGTTTGATCAACTCCAAGGATCGAGTGTGTACTCGAAGATCGATTTGAGATCGGGATATCATCAACTTCGAGTTCGCGAAGAAGATATTCCGAAAACGGCTTTCAGAACCCGTTACGGGCATTACGAGTTTCAGGTGATGCCGTTTGGGTTGACTAACGCACCGGCAATATTCATGGATCTCATGAATCGAGTGTGTAAGCCTTACTTAGATAAGTTCGTGATTGTATTCATCAATGACATTCTGATTTATTCAAAGAGTGAGAAGGAGCATGAGGAGCATCTAAGACTCATCTTAGAATTGCTCAGGAAGGAGAAACTCTATGCCAAGTTTTCGAAATGCGAATTCTGGATTCCGACGGTTAAATTTTTGGGTCATGTGATTGATAGACAAGGAGTCCATGTGGATCCTGCTAAGATTGAGGCGATAAAAGATTGGGCTGCACCTACAACCCCAACCGAAGTTCGTCAATTTTTGGGTTTAGCTGGTTATTACCGAAGATTCATTGAGGGATTTTCGAAGATAGCTAAACCATTGACCAAATTGACTCAAAAGAGTGTTACGTATGAATGGGGAGATAAAGAAGAGGAAGCATTTCAATTGCTTAAGAAGATGTTGTGTAATGCTCCTATCTTAGCGTTACCGGAAGGTAACGAGGATTTCGTCGTCTATTGTGACGCCTCACATAAAGGATTGGGAGCCGTATTAATGCAATGAGAGAAGGTGATAGCTTATGCTTCCCGACAGCTCAAAAAGCATGAGAAAAACTACACCACCCATGATTTGGAATTAGGTGCTGTGGTTTTCGCCTTAAGAATATGGAGACATTACTTGTACGGAACCAAGTGTGTTGTATTTACTGACCATAAAAGTCTACAACACATCTTGAATCAAAAAGAGCTCAATATGAGACAGCGACGTTGGATTGAGTTGCTAAGCGATTATGATTGTGAAATTCGCTACCATCCTGGTAAAGCAAACGTGGTCGCTGATGCTCTTAGTCGAAAGGAGAGAATACCACCGTTACGAGTGAGGTCATTGGGAATGACTATCGTATCGCCGTTACCATCTCAAATACTTGAAGCTCAAACGGAAGCGTTGAAAGCAGAAAACAGATCTGCCGAGAATATATTTGGGATGGCTGAGAATGAGAAAGGATTCGTTAAGCGTTCTGATAGATTGCTATGTTTTGGAGATCGGATTTGGGTACCTTTGTATGGAGAAATTCGGGAGTTGATTATGCATGAGTCGCATAAGTCAAGGTACTCTATTCATCCTGGTTCCGACAAGATGTACCAGGATCTTAAGAAGTTCTATTGGTGGCCAAATATGAAGGCAGATATAGCATCGTACGTTAGTAAATGCTTGACATGTGCTAAGGTTAAAGCTGAACACCAGAGACCGTCAGGATTACTAACGCAACCAGAACCTCCAGTCTGGAAATGGGAGCGGATTACTATGGACTTCATTACCAAATTACCAAGGACAGCTAGCGGTTGTGACGCTATCTGGGTAATTGTTGATCGTCTGACAAAGTCTGCTCATTTCCTAGCAATTAGTGAAGATGATAGTGTGGATAAACTTGCGAGGTTATATGTGAAGGAAATTATTGCGCGTCATGGAGTCCCAATATCTATTATTTCGGATCGCGATAGTCGTTTTACATCAGCTTTGTGGCGATCACTTCAAACGGCTTTGGGGACGAGACTTGATATGAGTACTGCATATCATCCCCAAACCGATGGTCAAAGTGAGAGGACCATTCAGACGTTAGAGGATATGCTTCGTGCATGCATCGTAGACTTTGGTAAGGGCTGGGAGAAGTATTTACCCCTTGCGGAATTCTCCTATAATAATAGTTACCACACAAGTCTTAAGGCTGCACCATTCGAAGCTTTGTATGGCAGAAAGTGTCGTTCGCCTATTGGTTGGGCAGAAGTTGGAGATAGCCAACTCACAGGCCCTGAGCTTATTTTGGAAACTACAGAGAAAGTAGCTCAGATTCGTGATCGGTTGCAAGCAGCCAGAGATAGGCAGAAAAGTTACGCCGATCAGAGACGTAAACCCTTAGAGTTCCAGGTTGGAGACAAAGTGATGCTGAAAGTCTCGCCTTAGAAAGGTGTAATACGTTTCGGGAAACGTGGTAAACTCAGCCCACGCTACATTGGACCATTTCTTATTTTAGAAAGAATTGGGCCCGTGGCTTATAGGTTGGAATTACCACGTGAACTGAGTAAAGTTCACGACGTGTTTCACGTTAGTAATTTGAAGAAATGTCTTTCCGATGAGATGCCTGTCATTCCAATGAAGGATATTCGTGTTGATGAGAAATTGAACTTCGTGGAAGAGCCAATTGAGATTTTAGACCGTGAAGTTAAACGACTCAAGCGAAGTCGCATTTCGCTCGTCAAGGTTCGTTGGAATTCCCGACATGGACCAGAATTTACGTGGGAACGTGAGGACGAGTTCCGGAAGAGATATCCGAAGCTTTTCACTTCGTTGATGAATTTTTCCGAGTGAAACCCGGGACGGGTTTCTTCTGAGACTGGGAGGATGTGACAACCGGCAGTTTAGGGAGTTATTTTAAAACCTGCATTACGTTAAAGTTCGTTTATAATTTTTATTTAGAATTTTATTTCACAACGAACTTGTAAGACCTATTTTATGAATAATTATGTGTTTATGATGTTATGGAATTCGTGAATTATTTTCATAATTCATTTTGATATTATGCTCGGTGATGTATTCTTAAATTCTCACTAGTACTACGTTGACTCTGGCACTAGGTTTACCTAACGAAAATTTTTATGATTCGTTTTACGAGTCCGACTATATATAATTATTTACGAGATGTTTTTCGGGAGATATTAAACGTTTGAAATGAGTTCGGGTTTCGGGCCGTATGTTTTACACTTACCCACATTTACCCACTCTTACCACTAATAACATTATTATTACTTTTATTATCATTATTATTATTATTTGTAAAAAAAAAAGATAATAACTACAAAATTGGTCCTGGTGGGTTCGGTGTACACAAACAACACACAAACACAAACACCCATCACCAACTACTCTCTCTCTCTTCCCCTCTAACCCTAGCCGCCACCGGACACAAATCCGACCACCACCACCATCTCGCCGCCCTCACAACAAAACAAACACCACCATCTTGTTCCTTTTTCCTTCCTCTTTCTTTTGGTGTATTATACGCGCCGTATAACGCACCCTAACACCTCGTGATTCATTCAAATCCGACACAACCTTGTTGTTTTTACTAGATCTATCCGATTGGAGGTTCAAGAAGGTGAGCATGTTCGATTTTGGCTTTTGGGTGCCTCGACTTGGTGACTAATCCGTGGCTACACGGATGATTTTTGTGGGAATCGAATTATTATGTTATGAAATAAGGTTTTTGAGGCTAAAATAAAGGTTTGGTATCCGGGTTGTGGATGATTGGTTGTTGTCGACTTGTTGACCACGAGCCGTGGCTCACGGCTTATCATGGTTCGAGCCCTATGGCTTGATTTTCTTGTTGGGTTTTGACCTAGTATATTTTTGTGAGAGCTTGTTATGTTGGTTTTGGTTGGTGGCTCATTTTGATCGAGCCTAGCTCTCGTTGTTGTTGGTTAGGTGCCGCCACCCAAAGGGTCCTCATTTGGCAGCTTTGTGGTGCTCGATTGAGCTTTTGCCGAGACCAAGATGGTCCTTGGTCGAGTCCTCCTTGACTCATAATTGTAGCCGAGACCCAAGTGGGTCACTTGGTTCGGGTTTGGCTTGGTAAACCGACCCAAATTATATGTAATATGATGAACTTCTTGTCGTTATTTTTCATGTTGTTGTTGTTGTTGTTGTATTTGGATTTTGGCCGAACGCTTTGGTTGGGTCGAGACCTTTGTAGTCTCGACAATGGAATTATGGTATTGATTGTGGAGTTGTTGTCGAATGGTAAAGTGGGGACCGATTGTGAGACGGTCACTTAGATTGACGGAGATAGGTTAGTCGGGTGCCGTAGTCGGACCCTATTGTTGTAGCACGTGGATTGGGATTGATTGGACGGAGATGTGTTGTTTTTATGACATTTGCTTATTACTTTGGACTTGGACAATGAGCCGAGAGTCATGACTCGGACATGTGACCATTTCGTATGACTCGATAACTATTACAAATAAAACATAAATAATAAAACTCGTAATAATAGTTATTGATAATATAAACGTTTATATGAATATATAGACGTGAATAACGAATATATAATTATATAAGCGCGTATATTAATAATAATAATAATAATCACGAGTCATATTATAAATAATACGACTAGATATATATTAGGCTACGAAAGTGGCGTAATATTATTGAACGTATTTTTATTATAGAAATGTGTTATAAAACGAGAAACTCTCGACAATTATTAAACATTTAATTAAAAATGTCATTTTGTATATATATAACGGGTAAACTTATCGAGTTATGCGGAGTCGTTGTCACTCGAGTCCAGGTAAGTTATTATTTGTGACTTTCGTGTTGTCACGGATATATGACGATTAATATAAACGTTTTCTATAACTAAATAACCACTTAACTGTAGGGTTGAACCGGGTTATTTGGCTATATGAAATTAATATATTAATGGGCATCGTATCCTACGACGCCCATAGGTTGTGGTATATGTAAAGTGTAATAAATTGCGAGTGTATATATCGGGAAATCTGGCCAATTTGACGATATATATGAGGAATTTATTAGACTACGATATATACCATATAGTAATTATGTGCTATGTGCTTTAGGATTGGGTGTAAGCTTGGAACGGTATGTTACGTAAATAAATATGAGGATTATCAAATCGACGGATTTGATAAACTTCGGCGATTTATTTAAATGATATATTGGGCTAATATTAGACCCATAGTTTATTTTATTATTCTTTGTGTGACCTTTTGGTTTGTTTTGAGTCGACCCACCACCCGTATGGATACCAAACGCAAATACACCAAACTAATACGAAATGGATTTTCGGAAATAAAACGGATTCTCGTCTGGGTTTGGGAATATTTTGAATTTGAGAATATGATTTCTGAACGAATTGGTAATGTTAGGTCGTGCCGAGTCCGTAGTTGCTGTTTCGTGAGTTACTATACATCTTATTTCTACCGACTTCTTCTTGCTATTTTCTGGACTTGAGGTGAGTCATAGCCCCACTTTTACCCTTGAACTATGTTTTCAATACTTGGGGTGAGAAACGTGCAAATTATTTTATGTGGACTATTATCGCTTCTATATTCTTTCCAAAACTTGCTATGCGTATGGACTAGGATGTATTGTCAGCTTTAGTCACATATTTTTGTGTGTACTATTCAAGGTTGGCTTATTTGGTTATTTGTTATTGTCAGCTTTAGTCACACGGTTCGTGTGTACTATTCAAGGTTGGCTTATTTAGATACTGTAGTGTTCACCTATAGGTTTTTAATATTTCGGAAGTTATCCGAGTATTTATTGGTATTGCGGGGGTTACCCGAATATCTATGTTAGAACGTAGGGTATCCGTGTGTTAGGTTGGAGCGGAGGGTATCCGCAGGCTTTTAGCGAATCCTTAGTCTTGCTAGTAAGCGTTTTGCGTATATGTCCACTATATTGTTAGATGAATGTAAACCTATGATCTCACCAGCGAAAGCTGACTTTTAGCACGTTTTCTCAGGTAATTAAGTGACGATATGCATGCTTGGAATGGAAGGCTCGGCCAAGGCTCATGGTTTATGGATCTATTTTTCTAAACTCTGATAATTAATTTTGGACCTATTGATATGTTATTTTGGGCCTGACTCTGAATGATGTTGGGATAAATGTAAACCTTAAAACCCCGTTTTGGTTGCGTTTTTATTATGTTTACTTTATCTCGTTCTATATTGTCTTATGTTGGATACCAATCCCCGTAGCACCCCGAAAACTTGTTGAGTCTTCCGCTGTATCAAATTTTGGGGGTGTTACATCTATGACCCTTTGACCTGAACCTTTGCTATGCACCTGGATTATGAACCTTTGATTTGACTTTGACTTCGCCATTTGTTTTGCCCTTGACCCTTCAGTATTATACCCGTGTATTTTCCTAGCCATGAAGGTAACATGGTCGTGACATTGATGCACCAATGTCATGACTCCAGTGTGGTCGAGTGATGTTCTACACCGTCCCTTTGTTTGATCTGCATTTGGTTTGGGTAGGGGCGTATGGATGCATCCTAGATTTGCTTTGATTTGATTTGCTACTACATTTGGTTTGGTGTCTGGTACTGTGTGCAATACATGCCTTTCACAATATTTGGGAGCTAGCTACTCCAATCTGGTTACTTAAGGACTCTCCTCCTACTACATTGGGTATTTTGAGGTCTCCCCTTTGAATACATGGTTACTATGCTAAAGACTTTGATTTGTTTTGATTTGTTTGGCTCGTGGTAGAATATTGATACAATCTTAACCTTTACATTTACTGTTACCTTTACCTTATATTCATATTATACCTTTGAGTTCCCCAAATGCAACATATATTCTGTTCCTCATTTGTGTTTCATATTACTTTGTTGTTATATCTGTTCACTGAGCTTTTTAAGCTCAGCCGCATTTCTTTTCCTCCGCGGCAGGTTTTAGAAGGAAGCTGGGTTTTGGGTGAAGAGTGCAAGTAGGAGTTTTAGAGAAGACTTAACTTTTGTTAACTACCTCGGACTAGAGTTGATTTGGAGACATTTGTATTAGATATGTTGTACTTTAGATTTTGTCTTTGTAATTCTTTGCCTTAGAATTCCTTTATAACCTTTGTATCTGTTTGTATTATTGAAGTCTTATGCTTGTGTATGTTCTGTTTGACACCATGAATGTGATATCTTAGCCCTTCTCGGGTTGGGGTGTTACAATTGTTATATTGTGCACTAGCTTCAAGACCCGCCCGATGGGCGGGCTAGCTGTATAAAATCATTTTAATGAACACTGTAAGAGTATTTATAAAGTTGAGTGACACTAATATAAAAAGAAAAATTGTGTTAAAGAAATACTTTGTGGCATTGCAAAGACTTGCCTTTGGTCTATCTTTCGCGAACATAGGATAAGTACACCTACTTTCAATGCAGATGTCGCTTACAAATATTGTCTAGAAAGTAGGGAAACTTCGGAGTTTATTTAATATTGCTTGGTTCACTGTACACAAAATTGGTTGTTTTGTTGATGTAGTTATCGGTAATCAAACTCTATAACACCTCAACTTGTAACACCTCATAATTATCTATTTCAAAAGTAATGAAGAAACCATAACCAACAAATAAGAAGTACAGACATTTAAGTATATATCTTCATTAGACACTTGAATTATAATTGTATGCCAACAAATGATAAGTACACACAAAATTTAATGTATATTGAAGTGTTTTCGACAAATATACAGTTAATGGACGTAGCTTACCAAATTCAGACCAAGATGGTCAAATGAAGCAAATTAGGATGTCGACAAATATAAAATTATGTAGCTTAAACCATGTGGGTTGTATTCTTGTAAAATTATTACCCTCCAGCTGGGCAGGCTAGTTTCATAATTATCACTTTTGAATATCTACCGTATACAAAAAATGTGCATTCGACCTAAGTTTTGTTTCTTGCAAACATTGGTGAACATGATATCTCCTTGTCGAACACAATGACGGCTAAAATGAAAAGTATCTTCCCCACTTGAAAAAACTTGCAACAAAAATGTGCATAGATAATATTTCTTGTAAGTGGATTTCTTTTCAGAAAGATATTTGAGGCTCGTGATCCACTTCACCTACATAGAAAGTAATTCTAGTTAGAAATGTTTTAAGATTTTAAAAGACATGTTAATCAGTAGATATATAATACATATGCTTCTTTGATCTCATTCTATCAAACCTTGTAATCAATTGTCAAAAAATTGAAATGAATAACATGCTCCACGGACAATTTCTTTTCATCTTTGATCAATAACATGCTCCACAAATAATTTCAATGTTAGCTCATAGTTGCTTACTTTGTTCAGATTGATTACTGATGGTACTCTAAATATACTATCCACGGTACACATGTATCACTAATGATTCTAATTATTTGATACTTTTTAACTACGTTCAGATCAATGTTTGTATGCAGCTGAGGGAATATGTGGATGACATAAAAGACAATATTACCATAATGCAAATGGGTGTTATGTGGTCAGTGCATTTGTTGTTGTTGCTGAAGTGTTTGGAATGACTGTTGGTAGAGTTATTTACCGATGATAATGAAGCACTAAAGGAGATTGGTATGCATAAATTTCTATGGACTGTGGGGCGATGGTACCACTGGTACCATCTTTTATATGTTATCATCATTGTCTGGTGCAAGAACAAACGGCTTTTGGAGTACCTCCATCGTCTAAAGAAATAGTATCAATAATGGGTTTTTTTTATCCTAAACACACCAGCCCCTTTATAACGGTATGTGGTTGCACAATGATTTTAAGACTTTCCTGGCGTTTTAAAGCGGTTGATAAGAATGTGACAAAAGTGCTAAATGGGTGAGTTAAAAGTGTTCCCTTGTTATGATCATTTCACATAGCCAAATTCACCAAACTCAAGACCAAAATATATCACATAAAACTAAACTTACCTAAATGAAGTCTTGTATGCAAACTTTATTAACTCCAACCAAATTTTCTTTTCATTTTCACTATAGAGTTTCGCCTCATGTAGCATACTCGATGAAAAGAAATAAAGATGTCTAATAAGATATATTCTAACACAATTCACATTGGTAGCCAATTCATCAAACTCAATAAAAAAAAAGACAAAACTAAAACAAAAATTAAAGGTAAATCTTTACCTTACGTTCAAGATCCAATCTTGTGGCTTGATCCTCAAATATGATAGGCAAGTTCCTGGATGTTCACCAAGTGGCAGAAGATAAATATCAAAAGTCTCCTCCAAAGTCTTAATATGTTCCTCCGACATCACAAACATAACTTGATCCGAACAGCTCAAATCTTTAAAGTATAAGTTGGACTCTGTCAGGTTCTATAATTTCCTTGTACATGGAATAAACTTGCACAAACAGACAAAGAAACTGCTTAACTTGAGTAAGTTTTTGTATCATTTTAAACACGTCAAATGGTGAAATAGATCTCCAAAAAACATTGTTTAGAGAAAAATGAGTCAAAGGTAGCCCAATTTGTACTTTTACACTCATAAATATATATATGTATGCGATACAAAAAAGTAAGTTTTTAAAAATCTAATATGCGTTTTATGATCAAAATACGGTCATCTATGCGTATCCCTCATTTCATCTGAGTAAAACATATCGCCTAGTATCAAGTCGCAATTAACAGTTACCCATTTGACCAATGTGACCCATTTTGACACCTATTAAAAAACTGCATTTTCATCGACTTAACATTGATCCATTTGACCCATGTGAGCCATAAAACCTTAACAAATTTGTGTCCATTAATTCCAACGTCAATGGTACATATGGCAGAGTAGAATCACATATACAACACAACTATGTATATGAATATTCGCTTATGTGCTGGTATTTTCAAATATGTTTGTATCTAAGTTCACCTTGAGTCGCAGAGTTTACACGTTCAGTATTTCCCTGAGAACTGCTACCATGCTGTTAATTATGCACATCAATTACTTTCACCAGCTGGTCTGCCGAAGATTATTGTATTTTCTCTTTGTTCCATAGGCGGCACATATGATCATTCGCGGATGCATCAACAATGATTTGTGTTCATTAGCAGCAGCAAGTTGCATCATAAGCAAAATGTGTCAACATCAACAATAAGCTTTACTTGTTTGATCTGCATAAAATGAGAAGAAAAAGTCAGCAACTTCAATAGATTTCGTTAATGTCGGGAAGATAATTGGCGTTCGTTTGTGATCTTGTGCGACAAAAGTTATGGTCGTTGTGAACCTTTAGCAATAATGAATCGATTTACAAAAAGGCGATAGTGCAAGTGATAAATGTACTTTTGGTTAACAACGAAGAACCTAGTGTACAACATTAGGTATGCCGTGAAACCTTGGAAACATTTTATTGACAATAAAGCGGAAACATGGTAAGAAATATAGAATTGAAGGTACTTATGCTATTGGAAGCTTTCTATTAACATTCTGCATATACATTTCAATCGCTTAAACTTGATGAACACATATTTTCGGAGTTACTGGGTTTTAGCGTAAACAAAAAAAAAACGATTATGGCAATGATTTAAATGTATAAAAAAAGTGTACATATTTCCCAGCCTACATACACATATCAACAGAAGCATCCTAATTTTTGTTTTGTTACAAATATGCGTGTGGAGTATCTATGCACGCTTGTCCAATTCACCATATTAATGGCATACAAAAGGCTTTAACACAAACCATGGTCAAAATAAATGTATACGTCTCCATGGCTGTAAAAAAGCACTTGCAATAAGTAGTTAGCCACATGCTTATCACTTTTAAGAAAGTTAATTGGTTAAAAATAAGTAATCCCAACCACACCGACAGTTAGCATTACCAATTTAGACTTTTCATCCATAACAACGTCTATTTAATAGATATGAATATCTAAGACAAAATACATAAGATATGAAATTGATCATAATGTCACCTGTAGGTTGACTTCAATGATTTGATGCCCTCGTTTGATGACCACCGGTTGGTTGGCTAGGTATTTTCTGTTACGCAAAGAATGGGTGATTCCTCTTCCAGTAGATGACACCTGGAACGGCGCCAATCCATAGTGGGTACTGGGTAGTGAAGATGTGTTTTTTTTTTTTTTTTTTTTTTTTTTTTTGTAAATTAGAGACTTCATTAAGTACACAACAAAATATAAGGTATAATACACATAAAAGCGCAGATCCAAATGCTAATTTAAAGAAGTCACGTCAATGTAGTACCTGATCAGAAGGAGATGCGGCACACTCTCCGGTTAAGTTAAGTTGTGAGGAAACAATATGACAGTAGTTAGATTAGCGAGTGCCACGAACATTGGCTTTTTTTAATTACTTATGTCATCTGCAAATGGAAATACAAATTTACACAATTCAGGCTCATGCTCGTATCTATCTAATGGATTTCAAAAAAGGTAGGAGTTCCAGAAAGAGCGAGTTATTACGCATACCAAAGCTGATAAGTGACCAGCTTTTCAAATACTTTAGTTAATTTGATTAAACCACATCTGAAAACGAAAATGATAAAGGTTAGCCAAACAGAAACTGCCTGCTATAGAACCTGAACAACAATTTTCAAACGCGAAAATTAAAAACCACGTTAATTTCAGTAAAAATGTGCGTGCACCTATTGTCTAGATGATCAGCAATCGTCGGCCCGACATTACCAGCAAAAGGCGCTGCCACATATCCTAAACAGTAAGCACAAACGCCTTCAAAGATACGTCATAAATAAAAAGGGACAAAAAATGCAACCAACTAACACGTACGCATATCATTAGGAAGGGCAGGAGTAGTTGTTGCAATCGTAGGAAGCCCCGATACCGAAATAGGCTGAGCACCCATCCCAAAGGCGGGAAGGTTCAGACCACAACTGTTATCCATACGCCTAAAAAAGATACTTTTGTTTAGTTGAACCATCCATATACCGAGCTATAAACAAAATCACCAAAAACATAAATGGCCTGTATTGACTTTCAAAGCAGCGCATTGTTCATAAGTCAGTATTAAAGCGCAGTAACTTAATTTATATAAAAGGTTTACCAAAGTGTTAAACTGTTAATAAATTAAACTTTCACTGATTTATGTGTCAATAATTAAAGTGTTAAACACGAATAGCCTATGTTTAACTTCGTATGTAAGCGCTTAGGTTCAACTGTCGCATGCCAAGATGAGTACATATTCATACGTTGTTTGGTATGTACTTATAAGGTATGTAAATAAGATTTCTCCAAAGCGTAAAATCATACAAAAACACAAAATGAAATTCGATACAACTTACGTAGAAGTTTCTTGTAGTAAGTCAATGCCAGGCCCAACCACCTCCTGAACCATATCCCATGAACCAAATCCCCTGAACCAAAAAGTTACATTAGTTAACGGTGTGAGTATGGTTTAATCAAATTAGCTGTTATGTTAGCATAAACTCAAAAGCCTAATTTCATCAACAAAGAATATATAGAAATCAACAATCATATGAAGTACTAATAATTTAGTAAAAAGATTAGAATGCACAATCCTAAATTTATTGAATAATATTCTATGCTTTTTAAAGAAAGAACTTCTCGCCTAAACGGGGTTAACACAATTCAAAGGTACAAAAGGAAAATTATTAAACCTTTTAATTTTAATATTCTTTTCTTTTGGAAATTTCATCAAACACTTGGTGATCCATTCATCAAGCACCTATTATCAAAATTGTTTACTCATATTAAACATCAAATAAGTGAATATAAATTTTCGGAAAAATGATTGTTGAGGTTCTCTAATCTCAACAATATTTCTAGCCTAGAACCCTAATTAAACCAATTTCAATAAAATAAATAAAAACAATTACAGATCAATAAAACAAAATCCTAATTCCATATTATACATAAACAGTTGGAAATACGATTATGAATTTGAGGATCAAGATAGCTTACATTGCGTTATCACTTTAAATCCTTGATCCAGATTTAAAGATATAATTAACTGTTAATGATATATTTTTCCACTATATGAAGCGTTGGTGGATTTTAACAGAAATTGATTGATGAAGTTTCAAATTGGCGATTGTAATCAAATCGTGATTTTTGGTACGGTTGATGATGGATGATTAATATGTTTGTGGTGTGTGTGTGATGTGTGTACTGGTGAATTTTGAAAACAAAATAATAAGTGATATGAATTACGGTTCCTAGTTTCAAGGGATTTTCTTATAAATAATTTATCAGGAATTGATTTTAAATTTTTTTGAAAACTTGCTATTAGTAGTGATGTTTCCAGGTGTCATTCTTTTAGAATTTTGGGAGAATTTTTGTCTCTAAAAATAGCAATCACACTTGTGCTATATATAGGTTGAGATCCTCATATCACTACGCGCGAATATGGCCATGCGCTTAAATCCTTTTCATAACCCACTAAGAAAGAAACCATAACTCTCTATTCGAGGCGGCACCACCTCTAGGTTATATAGGTTAACCTTCTCTATCATCCTCGTTGCTAAGACGCCTCTAAAGATTAGTTAAGAGGTTTTACCTCAACCTACACATCGTCAACGCCGTACTATCTTTACTACACATGGGCTAATCAGGTAGATAGTACCTTCTATCGATTAACGACTTCGTTATTACCCATTAAACTCGTAATGTAGGAGCTCTACAATCAAGTCGGGTTTCCATCATCAACCGATTCACATTTGGTTTCAAACTCATGCCTCTAGTAATCCTTAATAAGTCTCTCATCAGAAACTTATTAGGATATAACCGAGAAGTCACTTCACTCTTATCGGTCTCATCACAAATACTCACTAAATCTCTCGTCAGAGGTTTAGTAGTATCAGCTCAAGTTTCTAGATAACTTGACAACTTTTCTATAATGGTACCATCTCAATATTATCAAAATATTCCAACACACTGGAATTTTATGGTGTTAGATCTCTAATCTAATTGACCTTTCATATAGTCACAACTTGACTATATACACACACGTTAGTTCACACTTTGAGATACTCACATGCTTTTGCTTATCAAAAACAACGCATCTATTGCAACAATAGCAATCCACCTTCATGTGAATTAAAACAGTTTAGAGCATTGCCTTTTCAATCTCAATGAAATTCTTATGCACTTGAAACCATATGATAATAATTCATTCCTTCACGAGTAAACCCATTTGCTTTTAGTTAGTGGTAAACAGTCACTAGACTCTAAATGTGTATTTTGTATGATAATAGGATCTCATTTCCCTATTAAACTGCCATGAAATCTTAGACCAAAATCGTGAACAAGGTGATCAGCCATGATAACATTTTAAGGCCCATAGTTCGGAATCACAGGTTAACGGTTTCAACTGAAGTTGCATACCAAGTCAGCCAATATGTCCGTTCATCAATATCGTAACAATACACATCTACGAATCTACTATTCTTGTATAATAGACTAACCACTACAACCCTTACACCAGTGGACTACATCAACAGTCTATGGTGCCTATCACATAGTCATATCATATAATTCACATTTACAAGTGCCACCATTTTGCACAATAGCTGATGCTCTTTTATTTACATGAATCAAAACTTCCACTTTTGATCACACCAATTAAAATAATGCCTCATGTCATTAAATACATCACTCCAACATGTGATTATTTTAGTTGCTTCATCTACATATTGACAAGTGAAAAACGTTTCTAGCCTAGTTAGTTCTCTGTTTTGACAATGGTTTCCCAATATTCTCAATTTGTAGTAATCGTTATTTATTTTCTCAAATCTCAAATTTTAGTGCAGTAACAACATATGAAAGATAAACATTCAACATTTGTTTAACAACATATAGCTTTCATAAACAAACAATCAAACTAAACTTAAGAAAATTACACTAGAAATAAAAGACGATTACACTAGAATTGAAAATGAGAACAAGACCAACTAACTATTCAAAGGCGCTAACCGCCATGCTTAAAGCATAAAATAGCTAGAAACGAGTCATTGTCAAATTCTCATGCCACGAAGTTGTCATCATCGAGATGAACATGAGCAACACGGTCCGCAATTTCACTATCCACCACATTAACATCATCATTTCCGGAATTCCTCAACTTGCACTCAAATTGACTTTCGTTGGACCGTTTCGTGAAGCTCTCTTCAAAGAGTTTCCGACTTGCACATGATGAACAGTGGACCCATGATTCACTCGTTTATGTCTATTTGTAGCTTCTTCCTCAATGCGAAGATGCTTCAAGAGATCATACAACGAGTATTCATCTTTCTTATTTATCAACTTCTTCGAAAAGTCATTCCAAGAAAGGGGTAACTTTGAAACAATGGCACCTTGAACCAGCATGTTCATAAGAGAGTTTCCATCGCTTAACCCCCACCATTTGTTACCATTTAAATAAATTCATTATTGGATTTAGCTCTATATTAATCCAAACATTAATTCTCTAAGAAACAACACAAGCAAAAACAATTTAGTACTTTTGAATCTCAACTGGTTATTTCAAAAGTCTATAATAAAATAAACATAAACTCATATTTCATCTCAATTCATTTTAGATTCTCAAATCAGTGTCTTATAAGCGAATTTAGAAATCGGTTAATACTACCCAAATAAACCAAATAAAAACCTTCAAGATTGTTGAATCACATCACATTACTATGTCGCACCAACTCGTACAAATATTAGAGAGCAAATAATCAAGTGGATATCATACCTGATCAAACAACACTAGATGAATTCAAATAGTAACAATGTCACCCAAGTAACAAGAATTTCATCTTGTCATCACATCGAGTGTAGTTACACCCGTCAAACTTGTCCAGTTTGATAAACTCCTGGTTCATGATACGAAGATTTGATGACGAAGCTCCAGCATCCATTTCAAATCTAGAAACCTTAAAAGATTGTTGTAACATTAGAACCAGCATCAGCAATCTCTAACAGAGCACTAAAACACAGTACCAAAACAGCCCGGAAATAACCCGTAAAGAGCTTATAAGAACAGTAAACAAAACCCAAAAAGGACAGCAAACAGAAACTGCACAAGAAGAACTTCTTTGTCCTTTTAAGGTTTCTACGGAGCCCGTTTGATCGCTTCGAGCCTACGTACCGTACACCCCAGGATTGATGCAGTCTCGTAACGGTTTATTGTAAGCGAAACAATATCCCGTAATGCACAATTGGTTTGTAGAGGAAGAAAATATTCTGGAGAGTATGTGAAGTATCTAAGATATAAGAGATGATAATTTTTGGTGTATTCATAATAGAGTACATTGTCTCCATTTATAGATGTAGACACACTGATTTGAATCCATCATCAGGTCAGTTTTTCCCATGATCTCACATCCCATGAATCACTCCACATCCCTTATTATTCGAGATACACCAACTGTTTACAAGCATGCTACAACCCACGTCTTTTGAACTAGTCAATCTAGGCAAGAAAGACTTGTACTTAAGCGTTAGAGAATGCATGTAAACATGTATTACCCCCACCATACTCTTTACTCTAAAGTAATTCAAATTAATTAAATTTGTTTAGTCAAACTTATAAACAAACTTACAATTAATTTGTCTATCAACATATTTTCTTCATAATGTTCAACCTGTTATAGAAAATTAATGTCACCATATATTAATTTCCAACAAGAAGTACATTTAAAATGATACCAAGTTATCATATAGATTCATCTAACATGCATGGCTTAAGTTCTTGAGCCTTAGTTTAAGAGATATTGTGTTCGAATCAAACATATGTTTTCCTTTGCAACTTGCTTAGCCTCCATTTTATCTGTCCAAGTTTGTGCTAGATCATGTTTCCTTAAATGACACATATATAGTTGGCCACTTTCTAGGGAATATGTCCCACTAGACTCATGTCTCAAACACACCATTGTTTACTTTGATTCTCGATAAACTGAGTACATGTTTTTACAATTTACAAACATGGTAAATCAGATGAGTACACATGATTCGTTTGAAAGAAACATAACTCTTCAAAATTCCTTCAAAATTATGAACTGAACACGCAACATGACTTATACACACTATGTTAAAAGAGGTGGAAGAAACCACCAGGTGAATTTTTCGTGGATTTGTTTTTGTAGATGTAGCATTTTCCATCTTTATTTATGTTCAAGCAGTTGGTTTTGTCATTATATGGAAGTACAAGTGGTCATTAATCAAGTCATTTGGATAATAAAAGCTATACAACCAAATCACCAAATTTCAATCTGACTTGAGAACATTGTATCAAAGGCATTAACAATGGTTTAGCCATGTCAGATTCTATTCCTTCAAAAGTTCCATCCAAGAAATATACAATTGTTTTAAGTTTTTCCATTGTTGAGCCAAAAGAAGATGTACTTATTCTCACACTTACTCTTCACTTTTCAGAAAATAATACAAATATAATCTAAGACCTAATTACCTTAAGAGCATCTTAAAACTTTTTTTTAGAAAATCTATAATATGTTGCCACCGATCTTTCAAGGGTATGCATGTATTTCTCCATTGCTATACAATGATACTTTCCGCCGTATCTTATATCATATACTCTAATGAGGTTGTCTTTTTCATAGGACAAATGTTGATACATGACCGAAAGAAAATAACTGGATGGAGCTCTTCGCAATTACGCGTTACACAACAACAAGAACATTATCTAGTTTTCACTGTTGTGACGTGTGGTTGCAAAGAGAGCTACATCCATCTATTTTCTTTCGTTATGTATCAACGGTTGTCTAATGAACAAGACAACCTCATTCATTGGTATGATACTAGATATAGTGAATATAACCAAAATTTCCGTCGAAAAGCTTTGTCTTTCCTTTTTCCCCTTCTATTTTCCCACCAACCATCAATTTACGACTTCTACTCATCCCAAGGAATCCGTACCTTATGCTGTTGCTGCACCACCATGACCTCCTGCAAATAGGCCAAGGAGGACGGTGATAACATTCCCTGCAAAGATAGATCCATTCAAGTTCAAACATGCATTGTAATCATTCAATAACTAGAGAAACACAAAGCAGTAACTTACTGTTTTGGTTTTCACGCAAGGGGATGATAGAATTGAGCTCTTGAGTAGCAGCTTAGCTAAAATAGTTGTTGGCCTGCAATTAAATATTAAATATTAAAAAACAATTAGGGAATACATATAAACTCAAATGATAAAATACAAATGTTAATAATAATAATAATAATAATAATAATAATAATAATAATAATAATAATAATAATAATAATACAAGTGCATCAATGATTTTATCTGGAAGGGCAAAATCGATCAGCCGCAACAATTTACTTCCAAGACCACCTATTTCAACAAGAAATCATGATGAAATGTCTTGATAGATCTGGATCCGGTGGAGGACGGATGGGTACCATCATACTTAGTAGGTTGTGTTTGTGTAGTGAGTTATTTGAATGTGTTCTTCTACTATTTATTTTGAATGTGTTGTTCTCTAATCTAAACTGATTGCTTCCAGGAATCATGCCAAGAGATATATGGTTGGCAAGTATAGGAAAATGATACAACCACATAAAGAGTTCCACAAAATGAGGCCACAAAATGATGTGTTGGATAGGAATTGGTGGAATGAGAAAGAGGAGAGAGAAACTCTAATAAAACCAACCAATCATTGTTTGCCATATTATTTTGTGGAGAGTTTTGTGAATATTTTTTTGTGGGTGTATCACTCCTCCCAAGTATATATGGTTAACCCTAGTAATAATAAATGGTGGTGTACTTTTTGTGGAGTGACAAGGTGGTGATCCATGTGAAATAAGTTGTGATGAAATGTGGGCCGTTGGATTTGTGTTTGTTTGGTAATGTGTGAATTGGACAAGCTGGCAATCTGTGTGATGATGTACTTTTTGTGTTTCTTTTCTCCAAATTAAAGTAATTGTCACGTGTTTTATGAAGTGTTTTCTTATTCGTAAGTGACCACTCGTAAATGTCTAGACCATGCGCAACTATAATTTAAAGGAGATGATTTGCACACTCTCCAAATTGATTAGGATACCGCAATTTAATATGTTTGAACATTTATATCGTCACATGGGTGAAAAAATAAGGGTAACTATATGGGTATAAATGTTCTAACACATTAAATTGTACTGTCCCAATTAATTGGGGGAGTATGCAAATCATCTTTTTGGCTTGTAATAATTTGGTTATCTATATTTAGTCTTAATTTCAAAGGCATTTTCTCTAGCTACCTTATTTCGCCATACTTGATGTTTTGTTTCTAGGATAGTATGAGATATTGTGTCTTTTGATCCCTAAACATTTCTTGATTCACCTCTGATGTAGCATCGACGTTATATGTATGCCCTTTTTGTCACACAAACTAAGACCATAAACAAAATTAATCTAGTATGATCTAATTGTTGGAGTCTATGGATATAAATTAATAAACGTATGTCTAGAATCGAACTCGAGACCTCGTGATTGCACACATTACAAACGAGAATTAAAGTTTAATAAATATTAAATGTTATGTATATTTATTAATTAAACACAAGTGAAAGGATTAATGATCGTTGGTTATTAAACGTATGGACTAACTATCGTTAAAAGCAAACGTAAAGGACTAGAATGGAATTTGGATACAAGAAGGATCCGGAACAACCCTTGGGTTGCTTGGGCCGGTTGAACTCATCAAAGGGAAGGGATTCCCTTGCCCTAACTTGTCCTCCAAGATATTCATTCACTATATAAGCAAACCTAGGGATCAAACTTTGGTACCTTTTGTGCACACACACAAAACCCTAAAGTTTTTCCTTCTCTTTGTTTTCTCCTTTGTGGCCGATCGATCACCAACCCCTAAGGGTTCCTTGATCGAAATTTTCAATAAAGAAAATCTTGTGTTTTTGTTACTAGCATCACCTTTAATTCGTTAGTAGTTTGTGTGTACAAGAACGAGGTAACAACATACTTTTGTTGTTATCAAGGGATCGATTAACAAAACGGTAAGGGGTTAATCATTGATCCATATAAACCCTAATTAGGGTTCTTCATATTGTTAAAGACAATTGCTTTTGATTCTTGTTCGGGCTAGAATCACCACGGTACGTTCCTATTTAATTTATGTTAATCTCTTATGTGTTATAGATGTTCCTACGCTTCCGCATATGTGTTTACCTGTTTATATGATTGTCATGTTTTAATATTCTAACAGTGGTATCACGAGCTTGCTATAACATGTAATTGATTACATAAAACACATAAAAAACGAATTTTGATTGTTTTAGATACATGTTTTTGGATCTAGGGTTTATTTGTTTAATTTTTTCGAAACCCTAACCCTAATTTTGGGGGGGGGGGTCGATTTATTCCATAAACCCTAATTAGGGTTTGTGGTTTTATTAATTAATTGGATTAGAAACCCTAGGTTGCCTACATGTTTATGTGTTATTTGGGCGTATCCTTGACCTAATTGGTAATTGTTATGCTTTGATCCGTGACGAAACATGCATGTTAGTCATGGGTTATTATTGATTATTAATTGTTAAGCTTTTCACATATTTAGATAGATCTAATATTGGGGAAGACCCATATTTATTAAAATCAATTATGTGCTATGTGGTATGTGATTAGCTTTGGCCTACGCAATTGACTTGTCAATGTACGTGGCTCACTTCCATTAAGAGGTGAAGGCCTTAGTTAATTATATGCATATAAAAACCTAGAATTGATTATGTTAGGATCTTTTCTAAAAAGATTGCATGTGGCTAATTGTTTCACCTTTATAATTGTTATGTTATTAGTTGTTTTGGTTTGTCTTTATTACTTGTTTTATTGTTGGACATGTTTGTAAGCAATAAAAGGGTAATTTTTCATAAAGAAAATAATACGGACTAATAATGGTGAAACCCTAAGTGATAAAGTAAGAATCTTGCAAGGTCTTATTGCCAATCGTGGTCCGATTCGCACGGTAATCAGCTCCCAGGCGAGACTAGCAAAATTCAAACTTTATTACTATTTTGAGATTGAATCCATAAACTTTTGCTTGAATGATGTTTTGTGCAAATATGCTTTTAAAATTAAGTCTTTTAAGATGATATTCATAACCGTGATTTGAAGGCTTAGAAAAGAGCCTTAGAGTCTGCCTTGGTTATCACAATCTTGAATATGTCTTAAACGAATTACTTTTAAAATCATATATTGTAGAAAGTCATCTTAGGGTTTTGGCATAAACCTCAAGTAAAACTTTGTATATTAATTTCATGAATTGGTAATAAAAAGGTTTTGAAAACTTATAAAGATGAGTGCATGCATCTTTATACATGCTTTGATTTTCACATCAAAAAATTTATACCCTTAAATTTAAGTTACATGCCATCTAACTATAAGAAACACTTGAAGTTATTATTTAGTAAACGTGAGACGCAGGCTAAATTTTAATGATAAGGTAAATTTCTGAGTGTGCGTGAGACCACACATGGAGAATTTGCAGTTTCTAAGTTAGACGACTTAATTAAGTTGATGCGTGAGACCTAGAGCTTAAGGCATGAGATGGGATGAAACATACTTACATGACAAATTGATGAATCAATTTGATGTAAATCCCATAATGATCTAGGAATTGGAAAAGTGTTTGCCAATTATTGTTCGACAGATTACCATCTGTTATACTTTCACCACTAGCAGATCAACTGATGTGGTGGAATCTATGTAAAGTTGGATCCTAGATTTTCAAGAAATTAGTTGGTTATATGAATATAACCTTGGGTATTATATTTTCTTGGAAATATAAATTATCGAAAATACTAAAATTGAATTTTGTAAATTCTTTAAATGTATTAATGCAACTCAAAACCGTAAACGTGTGTTATTCTTTTAATTGATCTACACCCGTTAGGGTTTTTGGTTAGAGTCAATGTTACAAAAAGAATAGATATAGTCTTCTTTTCATTAGGAGAAGTGTGAGACTTAAATCCTAATCCTTTTCATGAATGGGAAAGGTATAATAGGATGATTTGAATTGTCTAAATTCTAAATACATAACTCATAGCAAAATTTAATAGTAAGATTATTTGCACTTTATGAGTTATTAAATTAGAAGCTAGACTGAGTACTGCAAAATGGTAAAAGACGAATTAGATTATCTTATCTAGTTGTTTTGATTTGACCATTGAAAGATACTACATACAATTGTTGGAATGGTAGATCTATACAGGAAGAAATTGCATGCCCAGTTTTTTCAAGTTAATAGTTTGGAATGTGATGAATCACATTTATGTAGTAGAATACATCCTTTTATAACCTATATATAATTGTTTGAATGAGTTTTCTTAAAAGATGTAGGAAAGTAAACAAGTGCACTATTTCCTTTCACTGATTAATGAAACATTTACAATGTTGTCAAATTCAGTGGGAGTATGGTGTTCATATGGCTGAATAAGGGATTATTATAATGTTCTATAATTCAGTGGGAGTTACAAGACTTATATGTCTTGATTGTAACTTATATTATCTTTTGAATATCTCAAGGTAATTACTTTCCAAATATAGACACTAATATTTTCAAGGATAGTCATGTACGTTTCCTTGATTGATTGAGTAAACTCTATATCTACTAAGTTATGTTAATGACACAAATCATATTGTTCACATTAACAAACGCGTGCGTGTTGTTTATATGATACATGGTGTTGTACCATGCACAAGTGGGAGAAATCTTCATTATGTGCAAAGTACAACACATAAGAATATGATTTAAAAGATTCTCTTAACTGCAAAGTAAGAGATTATAATTCTAATTAGATTAATACATCTAATCTAAGAAACACTTGGTGTTAAAATTTAGTAAACGTGAGACGCAGACTAAATATTAACAACAAGGTGAATTTCCATGTATGCGTGAGACCAACATGGATAATTTACTGTTTCTAAATTAGACATCTATTAGAACATATGTGTCAAATAAAAATACTACTTCAGCTTTAATATTTATGTATTATTGGAATGACATAAATGCATGAAGTAATATAATACTACTTCAATAATTATGCATTCTTAGAATGACATAAATAAATAAAGTAGTGTATTAACTTGAAAAGATTAATGAAACCAAATGATGGTGTTCATGATTACTTTAATTATACATGTTTATACATTATTGTATATTTATAAACATGAAGTCTTCTAAGTATTACAAGACTTATAATAAAGTAAGACGTTAGCTTGTTATGGTCTTTTAATTAAGACATATACAAGAAGTCATTGAGATGATCAATAAATAATAACGGAAAGTGGGAATATAACACGTTCATGTTTTGAAGAGACATGAACATGAAGTGACTTGGTCAAAAGTACATGCGTTATATAAAAAGCATGCAATTGGTTTGGAAATACTATTATATCATTAAGTTGACTTAGTTGGTAAATAGGTATGCCAAAAGGAATATAGTTATCTTATAAATATTGTTAGATCTTCTTACAATATTTATTATAATTTAAATACCAAATATAATGGTATGTTAAGTTAGGGAAATCAAACTCTTGTTAGAAGTTTGATTAAAGATAACTATGATTTCTTTTCTTCCGAAAGTTATCAAGGTTAGAAAATTGAGTATGGAATGAAAATACTCAATTACACTCCTAGAAGATTAATAAGACGTTATTGAATTATGAAATGTGATGAATCACATTAAGTCTTAAAATTGAAGTTCTGAATTTGTTAAGTTACTTATGTGAAGGTTATTAACAAAGAGCTATCAATGCGTATTTGTAAAGTCCTAAAAGAGAAAATTGGATTGTTGCTCTAATTGCTAAGTACTTATATTCTATATAATGCTAAAGGCAAGTGGGAGTATTTTATCTTGAAAAAGATAGAATTACAAGATACATAATCTTCTAAAACCACACTAGTTAAAATCATGATGAGGCTTAACATGTAAATGATAAACCTCAAGATGATGGAATTATCATTCATAGATCCACTTGGATATCTCAGATATTTAATTAATATGCTGATGATTATATGATTACCAAAATAATGAATTGGGTAAATTACTCATAATATGAATGTTGTAGATGCTGTTCATAAAGATATTCAAAATTTAAAATTTGGTTTATCTTAATTCTTAATGGTTAGAGAATGAAGATGAGTTTATTCAAAAATAATGTAACCTTAATGGGTTAAATCTTTGAGTAGAATTCATATGAACAAAAATTGTACACATATCTTAATGCATGTCTTATGACAAGATTATTAATCATACTTAAGCAATTAACTATGATTGAATACTCTTTCCTAAGCACATTAAAGATACAAAGATGGTAAATTGTCATATTTATATGAATATGAAATTTGACAATGAATATCAAAAACCCTTCTTGAATAATTACTTGAGCGAGGACGATAAGTAATCAAAAGGAGTTTATGAATTCAAGAAAATCTTTGGAAGTGTACAAAGTGCAATAATCCATGAATGGATAAATGCATGCATCTAGGAAATTATTCTTATGATAAATTATTAAATCTATGTTTAGGTTTATAATTAAAATAAGGTAATTTCTAAGTATTCCTGAAAGCTAGTGGGAGTATTATGTTTGATTTACTAAATCATATATGTCGTATAACATATAAGAAGTTACATTCCATATAAGTGAAATGTTAAGACTTAGTTTGGAATGAAACTGTAAGTGAAAGATTTAGAAAATAAAACATACAACCTTGGAACAAAAGTTTATTATTTAATAAACATGGGCGGTAAATGATTCTAATAGAATATGATATATCATTTAGAAAATGGATATATATATTTGTAAAGATAGTACATGAATAAAATCTAAGTTTGACTGAAGGATTTTCATGTACATTGTATTATTGTTGTATCATGCTTAAGTGCTTAAATGATTTGACAATATTTGATATCCAATTAAAGGTTATTATATAACTTGTGTAATAGATATTCTAATGGAAAATGTTTGAAATTAGAATAATGATCCTCAACCTGGAATAGCTCCTAAACATTACACTATGGATATTAAGTTTACGAAAATTTTAAAGAGCATATTGTGTTTAATATACAATGATGCTGGTTTAATTGAGATGACACTCAATAACTAGTCATGAAGGATTTCATGAGAACTAGTTGTGCTCAACTAAGAGCATAGTTGCATTAAACATTAAAGAATTAGAATACTTTAAACTTTAAAAGGTTTGAAAGTTTGATTGTCATAAGTTGGTGATTGAGGATATCACACTATTTATGAAAAATTATGTGGCTATATCAAGATAGTTGGATTTACACATACAAGAATTTTAATTATTGGATTCTTGAAAGAAGTATTCTCAAAATTCGGATAGATCATAGTTAGATGAAATAATGCCTTGTCAACAAGTATGATTGTCATTACTTGAGGCATAATTGTCTTCAAGTTATTACTTGAGGAAAATTCATTAACTGGTATAATCATGCATTGATCTATTTTGGTATTTGGATAAAGGACATTAAGCAATTATTATTTATAATGAATTAAAGTACTTAGTACGTTTGTTTTCATTAATAATATATTGTGTCCTATATTTGCATGTTTAAATCCGTGAATAACTAATATTATTCTAAATTGTCCATTGTCGATTAATGATATGGGAATATCATTAAACTAAGACAAATCTGAGTATTGGTTAAGAATATACTTGAAAGTATATTGATGCGTTGACATACCAATTTCACATGATATTTGATGAATTAAATATAGGACTTATCCCAACTACATGATTTTACTTTATGGATCTTGTCAGTAAGTAAATCATGAATTTGTTATCCTCAGACTTGAGATACCAGATAAGAGTCATGGATGTAGTGCATTTTTGTGAAGCAATCTACCGCTCACCGTAACAGGGAGTTATAAGGGTTGTTTTCAGAAGTGTTGCAAAGTTCATGGGTTATTCTTGTAGTCAAGAAAGAATTTGTTCCTTCAAATTTGTTTTGAAGTTTAATACTGATGGGCCCCTCGTAGGGTTGTCAAGATGTTTGCGTGCGCACGCCCAAAGTCTATCTGGAATACGTTCAGATGTTTTGGTAATCTTGTTCAATCATAAACAACGAGAAACAGAATTGTTAATTAAAGAATGACTAAGATCCATATCTTTATTAACGTGGTATTAGAAACAAAAGGATGATAATAATAATGATGAATCATTATAGGTTTTTCCAGGAAACCTTCCTCGAGCTGATCTAGGGGCATTGGCGTATTGCTAGACGCTTACCAATGTCATTATGTTATTAATAGATATCCAAGTGGGAGCTGTTGGAGTTTATGGATATAAATTAATAAACGTATGTCTAGAATCGAACTCGAGACCTCGGGATTGCACACATTACAAACGAGAATTAAAGTTTAATAAATATTAAATGTTATGTATATTTATTAATTAAACACAAGTGAAAGGATTAATGATCGTTGGTTATTAAACGTATGGACTAACTATCGTTAAAAGCAAACGTAAAGGACTAGAATGGAATTTGGATACAAGAAGGATCCGGAACAACCCTTGGGTTGCTTGGGCCGGTTGAACTCATCAAAGGGAAGGGATTCCCTTGCCCTAACTTGTCCTCCAAGATATTCATTCACTATATAAGCAAACATAGGGATCAAACTTTGGTACCTTTTGTGCACACACACAAAACCCTAAAGTTTTTCCTTCTCTTTGTTTTCTCCTTTGTGGCCGATCGATCACCAACCCCTAAGGGTTCCTTGATCGAAATTTTCAATAAAGAAAATCTTGTGTTTTTGTTACTAGCATCACCTTTAATTCGTTAGTAGTTTGTGTGTACAAGAACGAGGTAACAACATACTTTTGTTGTTATCAAGGGATCGATTAACAAAACGGTAAGGGGTTAATCATTGATCCATATAAACCCTAATTAGGGTTCTTCATATTGTTAAAGACAATTGCTTTTGATTCTTGTTCGGGCTAGAATCACCGCGGTACGTTCCTATTTAATTTATGTTAATCTCTTATGTGTTATAGATGTTCCTACGCTTCCGCATATGTGTTTACCTGTTTATATGATTGTCATGTTTTAATATTCTAACACTAATATCCATTATCCCAATCGAATACATTCAAAGTGTTGACCCATGAATACGTTAGAAACCATTTTGATGATAATTTGACCCATTGTAGTCAACAAAATGACTTTACGACAAGTCATCTAAACTAGTATTACACAACGTTGAACAAATGCAACTAATATAGCAGTTTGGTTACGGATTTTGGAGGGTAAAGAATGATCATGGTAACCATTATTGCTGTTGATTGATTGCTTCATGATCCATATTAAAAAACATGTACAACCCAAAAAGTCGGGAAGTTACATGACACAGTAAATATTTTAAGTTAATATCAACAAGATAATGTATCAACAATATGTGTACATCTTGAAGGGAAACTATTTAATTATCAAAAACTTCTTACAAGAACACAAAGTGTGGAGCTGGTATGATTTGTAAATTGTCATCTAAGAAACCGATAGGTCACGTACTATCACACATACATGATGATGATGGGTTAACAACATCGCTATATATATTAAAAAGAGGACTCTCGGACCTTAAGAGACAAAAAAATTGATAACTTCTACCAACATTTAAGAACCAACAACATAGCACTTATGTCAAACTACTTGAACCATATGCATTATGGTATATTAGCTATTCAAAGTTTTTATTTTCGACCGATGTGGGAATTAGCCGGATCAACATATTATTTATGTTTTGTTAAATCATTGCACTCTTTTTTGTTGACACTATGTGAAAATTGATAGGAAACTCAAAAACGGCTATTTAGAGTGTAAAGAATGGTCATGGTAACGATTACCGCTAGTTTGTTACTCACTACAAATATACAATATGACCCATTTCCAAAAACTTGTACAACCCCAAAGTCGAAAAGGTACATGATGTAGTAAATATTTCGAAATTTAATATCAAACAAGATAATGTATCAACAATACGCATATGTCTAGAAGAGAAACTATTATATCTTCAAAACTTCTTACGAAAACACAAAATGTGGAACTTGTATTTGTGAATTGTCATCAATGAAGCTGATAAATCTTGTACTTAGACACATACAAGATGATGAGTTAACAACATAGCTAAATACCTCAAGAGGAGAAACTCTCGGATCTTGAAAGGCCTTGCATCAAGTCTTTTATTTGAGTAAAGCCAAAGCGTTTAGTGACTAGCCTGAAACTCTCTTATATTGAAAAGCAAAAAAGTTGAGAACTCGTACCAATTAGAAATCGGTCAAGAAATATGCAAATAATATACATTTTTACCTGCATACAACTTGACAATTCAATAACATAGCACTCATATCAAACTAGTTGTATCATATGCACCATGGTATATAAGCTATTAAAAGCTCTTCTCTTAGACCAATGTGGGATTTAAACATGCAAAAGTTCTACACAAGAATTTTGTTACCCCAATCAACGTATTATTTATCTTTTGTTAATACATTGCATTCTTAACGCTATGAGAAAATTTATACTAAACTCAAAAAGGCTATTTGTTGATAATAAACATGGAGAAATATATTGATAGAAAAGTTATGCACATCCGAAATAATATTTGATATTATTTGCACTTCTGAACTACACTAATTATTTGGCAGTATTAATTACTTGATGAAACGCGATCAAGATCTTCTAAAAGCCATTGTGGGTAATTTTGGATAAGGTGCTGAAGTATTCAAGCAGGATGTTTCTAAACAAGAATGAGAGAAAGTAGATAGTTTAGGAAATCAAATGATTTATATTGCTGGTTCAACATGTCTATGCTTTCAAGCCAAAACATGAGAAATGGAGAACAAGATCTAGTTTCAACTACTGCATTCCAAGAACAGGAAGATAGTGTTCTATTCACTCAAAACATGCATGCGTGAGACATTCAATGGCGAACACTGCAAGGATTTTGTTGGAACTATATGTCATCGATTTCCCTTATGCGTTGGTTGAGCCAAGTTTGTTCTATCTTGCTTTTTACAAGTCAGGACACTGTTCATTTTTCTTATCATATTGAATTGCTTAGAACTTTACTGGTTTGAGTAGTTCTACAACATGAAAAATGGTACGCGTTTTTTTGTTCTGTTTTCTGCAGTGGTCTTGTTTTCGGGTCCTCCATAGCTGAATGATGTCTTATTATTGCCCGGGATCTGTAGAAAATTGGTCTCAACTATACAGGCTTATATATTTATCAGGCATACTACAGATTCTCTTAATTAGTGTCCCTAGACGCTTTTCTTGCTATTCTGTTTTTGGATATTGGGTAAAAATCTTGGCCTTATTCTATTTGCTTCTTTCATTTAGGATTCAGGTATAGTTAGTGGCAGATGTATGCAGATTCACACTTGTTAGTATCCTAATCTGTTGATTTAAAGACCAATCTGTAGTAAGAATCTTACACTCAAACTCGACTCTCTCTCTGGCGACCACAATCCCTAACCATCCCTAAATCGTTTTCTTCAATCCTTTGAATAATCGATCCTTAGGGTTTCGTTTTCTCAAGTTTAGTTTAAACCGATCTTAGATTATTCAATCCTTTGAATAATCAACTTAGGTTTCTACTCAATCGTTTAGGGTTTCTGTGGTGTCTTTATTTGTGTAAGTCGACTGCATATCCATTATTCATATTACTGATTCGACTATATGGCTGGTGGTTAGTTCTCTTGGTGTACACGCTTAAAACCCTAACTGTTTCAGTTAGGGTTTACTGTTTATTGAATTCGGTTACTTTGTTTTAGTGTATGAGGGATTGAGAGAGATGAACAAGGGGTTTCTTAATTACACAAGCATGTCGCAACCTATGAGGGCCGTTAATCCTCATAGTTCCACTCATCATGATGCGCCTGAACAAGTGAAGCCGGTTTCACTTGATGATTATGTTAATGATCCGAATGGGAATATTGGGGATAAGGGTGATACTTTGGTTGGTAATATGTCACACGGGACTGATTATGGGAATACTGTCAATGATAAGGTTGATTTGGGACAGCCTAGTGCTACACTTGAATCGAATGTGGCTTGTGATGCTTCTACACAGCGTCATGTGGAACAATTGATTACTAATGCGCATAAGAATTTTGATGAAGCCATGAACAAAATCCAACATGATATTGCTACTGATATGGCTTCCTCACCTGATGCTACTTCTGTCCCTACTGCACCAGAGGTTGATTTGTCTAGTGGTAAGGGAGCGAAGTCGGTTTCTTATGCGGGTGTTGCTTCTAACGAATCTCAGAAACACGTGTCTAATTTTCGGAGATTAGAAAGCAGCAATAAGAAGGATAATGTTGACCTTTCGGTCCCAATGAAGGTAGTGGAAGAGGTGAACACGAGGTTTGAGAATACTCTCTATGGATATTTCCTTGGTCAGCGTCTTGCTTTTCCTGTCGTGGATTATTATGTTCGCAATGCGTGGGCTAAGTATGGGTTACAAAAGGTAATGATGAACGCTAAGGGGTTCTTCTTTTTCAAGTTTTCTTCGAAGAAAGGTATTGATGATGTGCTTGATAATGGTCCATGGTTGATCCGTAATGTTCCTATTATTCTTAAACCTTGGACTTTGAATACCAATTTGTTGAAAGAGGATTTAACTCACATTCCGGTGTGGGTTAAATTTCATGATGTTCCTTTAGCGATGTTTTCTGATGACGGGCTTAGTTTGCTTGCTACTTTGATTGGGACTCCCAAGAGATTGGATGCATTTACTAGTCAGATGTGCAAAGATTCTTGGGGTAGGAGTAGTTTTGCTAGATGTATGATTGAAGTGAAGTCGGATGAGGTACTTAGGGACAGCCTTACTGTTGAGATTCCTTTACTTGACGGTTCGGGTTCGACTATTGAGAAGATCCGTGTGGAGTATGAGTGGAAACCGCCTCGCTGTGATAAATGCAAGGTGTTTGGACATGTTTTGGTGGATTGTCCTAAGGGTGTGATACCGACTGCTCAACCTTCTAAGAATGTAAACGATGGTTTTCAGACTGTTAACAATAAGAAGAAGGGAAAGCAAGCTGCCTCGAATACGGGTCGCGGAGGTTTTACTAAACCGGTTGTGGGTAAGCATTTTGAATATCAGCCTAAGAAGACTCCTACTGTACCTAAGAAAGTTAATGTTAGTAAGAAGAAGACTTCTGATGTGGCTAGTACGAGTGGTACAACGATCTCTACATCTAACAAATTTGATGCGCTTAATATGGATGATACGGATACGTTTGGTATTCCTACTTATGACACCAGTATGGATGTGGATGCTGGCAGTACAATGGAAGTTAATGTGGATGAGTCAGTTAAGACTGGTGCTACATCACAAGAACCACTTGTGAGTGATTCAATGGGAACTAAGGAAGTTGGTTCTACTCCTTTAGTTGACCAAATTAGTAAGTTTGAAAAGCTTCTTATTGACGGGAAAGGTACTCTTGTGGATGATGATGGTCATCCTGTTCCGTCTGCCTCTGTCACTAAGAGGGCTAACCCATTTTTCAAGGTGGGTGAGGTTGTGGTTTCTGATAGTGAGGAGGAGGAGGTTCTTAACACTTTCGACGAATCTGCTAATCTTTTTGGTAGAAGTCAAGAGTGTGAAGATGAGTTTGATGACTATGATGATTACTCGAAGCAAATTCATGATCTTCCAGGGGAATTGGATGCTCTTAATGCCATTTATGGCTTTAATCTCCAAGGTCGTAGGAAGTAGTTTATATTTGTGTCCGAGTTTTTTAATATGATGTGGTAGTGGTTTTGTTTTCTTGTCTAGAAAATAGGAAGTATCTTGTTATGTAAGCTCTTCGCCTATATAACGGGCTGAGATATGGGACTCACTCATATCCGTTGTACTTAAATGTTTTTTGGAGTAATATATTTACCGGGTCGTTTGACCTTTTACCCAAAAAGAATCTTACACTCATGATCTTGACCTTACAATCAACATGCGGTAATAAACTAAAATTGGAACTTAAAGGGGTTGCGTTCTAATAACTATAAACCTCGAACCTGTAACAGTAAAGACAGAACTCGTACAACCTTTAATTCATTGATTAAAGAAAGCAGTCAATTCCAACCACAAACCCGAACATGAGCAAATAGCTTCCTACTACGGGCATATTACTCTATTTTGACATAAATTGCAAACTAAGACCAGAAACACAGATACTTACATTAACCTCTTATCATAACCCATTCAAATACATTCAAGTGACCCATGAATATCCTAGAAAACCATATCATAACCATTTTGAGGATAAGCTGACCCTTGTAGTCAACCAAATGGCACACATGTCCCTTTACCACAAGTCCAAGATCCATCTAAGCTTGGCTTGCCTTACACAGCGTTTGGACAAATGTAACTCATATAGCAGTTATGAACCATGGACCAATTGGAATAGAAACTTTCGGAGTGCTTTCTTATGGGTTTTAGTGTGTAAAGATTGGTCATTAATGTAGCGATTACCGATGGTTTTTATGTTACTCACTACAAGTGTATAATAGTATGATCCATTATCCAAAATTGTATACAACCCAAAAAGTCGAGAAGTTACATGAAATAGTACATGTTTTGAAGTTTAACATCAAACAAGACAATGTGTTCAACAATATGTGTATGTTCAGCCTTTCAAAAAAAAAAATGCGTATGTTTAGGAGAGAAACAATCTATCTTCAAAAACTTCTTACAAAAACTCAACGTGGAACCTGTATGAGTTGTAAATTGTCATCAACAAAGCCGATAAATCTTGTACTTACCCACATACAAGATGATGAGTTATAACAGCATAGCTAAATACATTAAGAAGAAAAACTCTCCGATCTTAAAAAAACTATAAGGCTATGTTTGGCGACACGTAGCAGTAACAATAAGCAGTAAGCAGTAAGCAGTAAGCAGTAAGCAGTAGCAGTAGCAGTAGCAGTAGCAGTTAGCAGTAAGCAGTAGTTGTTTATTTTTAAAACGTGTTTGGTAACGTAGCTGTAACTAAATTATAAAGTGTAAAAACAAACAAATTCTTACCGCTTGTCGCTTGTCGCTTACCGCTTCTTCAAGAAGCATTTAAAATTGGAGCGGTTGGCCATGTTTTAAACGCTTGTTGAGGTGTTGCCAAACAAGCAAATGCTTACCGCTTGTCGCTTATCACTCCTAAACGCTCCAAAACACTTGTTGCCAAACACAACCTAAAATTGAGAACTGGGTTTATAGCTGGGGCTGCAAACCTACTACACAGTAACACAGGTATTAACAAAATTTGAGGCCCTAAATTATATTGGGCCCTGTGCTATTGATCATCCAGCCTTTGGAGAAAATAACCAGGGACGGAGCTAGGGGTTTCCTGCATGTGCCCGGGACCCTATGGATTTTTACGATGTATTGTTAATTTTTGAAAAAAAACATCAATTTTTCTTAAACGCATCTTAAATGCACCCGGTCCATCGAAATGTGTTTCTATATTACGGTTCAAAAAATTTTGTGCACCCAGTCATGTTTGGTCCTGATTTCTTCCATGAAAATAACAAGCTTTTCCGGTTTCTGGTTAAAAGTGAGGTGCAACAAGTCTAGAATAATATGTCAATATTATACTAGAGTTTATTTACGACTAAAGGTTCTTACAAACATATGTATAAATGATAAGAATGTTTGCTACCGTGAAATATGAGAATATAAACATACATCAAGATTGATTACCTAAATCCTAGGAGCTAACAAAGGTACCAAGAAAACCATATGGCACTCTACTAGGTAATCTGACTACACTCGTTTGTTTGCTTCCGGCCTATCTCTTACATCGAGTTTGAATTCTTAAATCAACTATCAACGACTAATTTTAGGTAGGTGCAGTTATTATTCATAATTTGAGTCGGCATTCTAACATAAAACTACTACGTTTTCTTCCTTCTTGAGTTCTTGGTATACATTGAAATTACTTGCTCTTTAGGTTCATGCGGTTCTTTATTCTTGCTGTATCCATGTTCATCATTTCGTTAATCAGTAGTCAGTGTTAACAACAATATACTTTAAGTCCAGTCGTTTATAATTGACTGGGTGAATCTGTTATTGCGTATACTGATGAAAGGTATCTGTGGGAATGGTATAGTTTATAAAATTTCCATTATTGGATCTAAAATTTCCATTATTACATATACATTTACACCTTGAAGATTATAATTAAGATGATTCATTGTTTTTCTTGTACTAGAAAATTGTATAGTTTATAAATGTTATGAGTGCAAAAAGAACGTCATGTAACACAAATTTACACATAATGTCTTCTAACACCCATAACATTTAAAACTATAAGCACATATAGAAATATCCTTGAGACTATAAGTTACTCCAATGCACCTTACCAACTTTTTAGAATCCTCTCTTCAACCCATAGTTCTCCACCAACCAATGTGGGACAAACATTTATAAGTTGCTCATTACAACTTCATGTACCAATTTGACATAAACAAATTGCTTCCACACAAACTAAAGTTGACCCATGAATACCTTAGAAACCATTTTGATGATAATTAGATCCATTGTACTCAACCAATCAACTTTACGACAAGTCTAGAACGATCTAAACTAGGCTTACACAACTTTGGGAGTGTTTGGTTATGGGTTTTAGAGGGTAATGAATGATCACAGTAAGTCGGTAACGATTACCTGTGCAGTAGTATGATCCATTTTCAAAAACTTGTACAACCCCAAAAAGTCGATAAGTTATTTACATGACCTAGTTAAAATTTTGAATTTAACATCAAAGAAGACAATGTATCAACAATATGCGTATGCTTAGAAGAGAAACTATCTAATTTTCAAAAACTTGTTACAAAAACTCAAAATGTGGAGTATGTATGGGTTGTAAATTGTCATCAACGAAGCTGATAAATCTTGTACTTACACACATACAAGACGATGAGTTAACAACATAGTTAAGTACATCCGGACCCTAAAAACTAAAAAGTTGGGAACTTGAACCAATTGATGATTACGGATGGGGTAACCAATAATATAGATTATGTATATTACTAGCTACCAATGTCATAATCAACAACATAGCATTTATGTCTAACTGCCTAAAGCATTTGCACCATTGTATATTACCTATTAAAAGTTCTTCTCTTTGACCGATGTGGGATTTAAATATAAAACAAGTTTTCATAGAATTAACATGGCAAAAGTTCAACACAAGAACTCTGTTGACCCAATCAAGTATTATTATGTTTTGATAATACATTGCACTCTTTTTTCTTGACGCTATGAGAAAATAGATACTAAACTCGAAAACTGCTATTTAGTTACATGGAGTAATATAGTGATAAAAAAAAAAAGTTATGCACATCTGAAATAATATTCGATACCATTTACAATTATGAACTACATTAATTTGAGCATTAGACATATTCAAGCTCCCTCAAGACTCAAGAGTGCCGGTTTCTATATAGTGTCTAGAAAATTAAATTTTCAAATGTATTACATTTTGTTGTCCGAGTAAAGGTTTTCACAAGTGTATGTATCAAAGTTAAGATTGCATGGTAACATGAAGTAAGACAATGTCACCAAGATTGATTAGCTAACTCTTGAGAGCTAACAAATGTACCATGATCAATAAAACAAGACAACTATAACTATGCTCGTTTGCTTCATATGTAAAGCATCAACTATAACTACCTTATTTTGTCTTAGGCCGACTTAACAGCTTAAACCAGATCAATAAAACAAGACAATGTATCAACTAATTTGCCTACATCTAGAAGAGAAACTATCTAATTATCAAAAACTTCTTAGAAAAACACAAATTGTATGAGTTGTAAATCGTCATCAAAGAAGCCGATAAATCTTATACTTACACTCATATAAGATGATGAGTTAACATCATAGCTAAATACATTAAGAAGAGAACCTACCAAATTTTGTACTTAAATGGGTTAACAACATAGCTAAATGCATTAACAAGAGAAACTCCCGGATCCTAAAAATTAAAAAGTTGATAACTTGTACCAATTTATGACTTCTACACGAGACTCTAGTAATATTTTATTTATTTTACTAGAAACCAATGTTAGAATCAACAACATAGCACTAATATCAAAATGTTTGAATTATATGCACCATGGTATCTAAGCAATTAAAAGCTTTACCCTTAGACCGATGTGGGATTTAAATATAAAACAACTTTTTATAGAATAAACATGGCAAAAGTTCTACAAAAGAACTTTCTTGCCCCAATCAAGTATTATTATGTTTCGATAATACATTGCACTCTTTTTTCTTGACGCTATGAGAAAATTGATACTAAACTCAAAAACTGCTATTTAGTGACACGGAGTAATATAGTGATAACAAACTGTGCATATACGAAATAATATTTGATATCATTTACACTTAGCGTTATGCAAATTCAAGCCTCTTCAATAGTGTCAGTTTCTATATGTATGATGTTCAAGATACTATTTATAAGGATTTTTGCATCTCTTCTTTTGAATATGTTCTTCAAAATGTATCCATTTTGCTGTACGAATAAATGTTTTCACTAATGTATGTATTAATGTTAAGATTGTATGGTACCATGAAGTAAGACAATATAAGCACATATCAATATTGATTAGCTAAATCCTGAGAACAAACAAAGGTACCATGAAAACCATATGGAACTCTACTAGGTAATTTCACTACACTTGTTTGCTTCATACTTAAAGCATCAACTATAACTAAATCCGACCTATCTCTATCTTTGTTTCTAACATAACTCAATATATACCCTTCATCTTCCTTCTCGCCGTTTCCTACGGGAACAAAACACGGTTCACCTCCAAACCGTTCGTTCCCATAGTAAAACTTGGTGACATGTCCTGTCACCAAGTCAACCTTGGCCATACCACTGCATTTTGGCCAGGGTTCAGCTATCGCCAAGTACACATAGCGTGTCTTACGTCCAAGTAGTTTTTTATTTATTGTTCCCCCATCCAAATTCATCCCTGACACAATAACACGTCGTGTCGACTTGCCTGTTGTCATGTTCAACCGAATTTCGGTTAGTTCACTCCCAAGAGGTGGGTCATTTTCGTCTTCACTTTCGTTAAAGATTGCATCGGGTGGAGTCATGCATGACCCTATTACTACAATAATATTATCACCATTTATATCATCGTCTTCCCATGCATTCCATAAATGGAAACAAAAACAATCTGGTACGTCGATCCACTGGATACTTGACCCGTCTATAGCGGATTTGGATAAAACACCATATCTTGACACCTTATTTTGGTCAAGTACCACAGGTGACTTGCCCCGTACCATTTCGGATAACTTGAACACCACTTGGTGATCAGGAATGATCACGTGACTTTGCGTGATCGCAAAGTCATGTATCATTGTTGGTTGGTCTAGTGAAATAGACACCTCACGTGACTTGTGACCATTTTTCTCAAACCTAAAGAATTTAAGGTAGGGATTCTTGACAACATCGTAACTCAACGAAAAAAGTTCACCAGTGACAGGGTCCACTTTCGGATGCGCAATTAACGGACATTTAACTTGTCCATCATAATCAAAACGTCCACGTGTCACAAGATCACCATCACTTTCTATCCTAACACTATAAGGTAAATCATCCTCGGACATCGCTAACAAACGTCCATTAAAATAAACCAAGCCGGCATTAGCCACGCCTATCCCATGAGACGTGTCTAACAAGCCGGCTAAACCTCTAGCGTAAAACAACGCTAGACGTGCCAAGCCAAGGTGGCCATGCAGCTCACCTATCGGCTTTGGAAAACAAGCTCGGCCCAATAACACTTCCTGCTCTAGCCGGTTTGTTATAATAAACCGGCTAGCTAGAGTAGCTAGTTGTATTATTCGGGCCTAGCTTAACGGCATGTATCATTCCATCACCATAAAAAAAATGGTGACCACCTTTTGGCTTAAAATAAGGGTTGGCGCCATTTCTTAAGTAGACCCCACTTAACTCGACCGGTATTTCACCAACTACTTCAAGCCCATGCTGAACCGGACACTCATGAACCGGTGCGAAATTTCCCACAAATAGAACCGCCGGGTCAACCGGTTTAGGTAACTTACGTTTTTTTTCTACCTCCATTAGTGATAGTTCGAACATGTCTAGAGCTGAAGCTGCTAGCTTTTGAAGTGGGTTAAGTAAAGGTGGATTAACAGTGGTTAACTCTGGTAACTTTTTTATGTCTAGTAACTTTGATGGTGGTGATGATATATTTGTGTAACGTTTTATTTGTATTGTGCTTGTAATACATGGTGGTCTTTTAACGTGTGATATTGGTTTTATGGGAAAGTTTGCTAAGATGCAAAATGATGCCTCCATGACAGCGGTGTAATACTGATGAATAATGATGTAACGATCTATAACGACAGTAGAATATTGATAGCGTTGTAACGTTGATGTAACGGATAATTGTGATGCAACGCTAATATAATGATAATAATAGATTAACAGTGATGCAACGCTGAGATGTTACACTAATATACCAAGAGTTATGATGGTTAAGGAGATGAGTGAAAGTGTACAAATGTAATGTGTTACTTGTGAAGTATATATAGGGTGTAAAGTTTATGGTAAAAATGAAAAAGTGAGTCCACGTGTTAGCTTCTAAGGTGGTCCACCTAGCAAGACTAGTATGTCGAGCTACCATATCAACTAGTTAGGTAATGTTAAAACTTAAAACGGTATATGGATCGAGTGATCGACCTGACAAAATTCATACCATACCATCAGAGATGTAAACTCATCAAATTGTTGTTATTAGAAGTTGATGCGAGCGACATAACATGCATGACACGATTACGAACTTGATAAAAGTCCGCAATATTAGAGACGGTCTTAGGGTGAAAATACTAGGTTTTTACCTTTCATGGTAAAAATGAAACAATAAGCTCACGTGATAGCTTCTAAGGTGGTCCAGCTAGCAAGACTAAAGACATGTGGAATATATCATAGGTTTTTACTTTTTATGGTACTAGAAAGAAAGAGCTCATACCTTCGTGGAGATAAATCCTTGTTGGATCCGATGAATATAACGGTCGGTCCAAGAAATATATAAAAAATTCGAATCTTGTAAATTTGGATTTGTTGTTATTCTTTAACAAGAAATATGTTGAATATATGTTACTTTGAATTATAGGTAGTGTTCGCTAAGTTATGATCAAATGAGAAAAAATTTAAAATGAGAAAGGTGAGAAAAACAACTACCATACATTTTAGATGTATCTTTTTTTTTTTTGGGTAAAAGGGGTAAAACCCCGGTAAATATATTACGCCAAAAACTATGAAGTACAATAGACTTGAGTGAATCTCATGCCTCAGCCCGTTACATAGGCGATTTGACTCAACATATGTAACAAAAGCACAAACCTACTGCTAATCGCAACAACTACCACTATCTGCTAAACACAGAAATAATCAAATTACATTGAAAAAACAAACTAAATGTAACTAATCAAGGTTCTTAGAACCACATCCATGGTGAGCGACTCCGTCTTCAACTCTTCATTGTTTGACCCACGAGTACACCACCAACTTCCAGCTGCAATAGCAGCAACCAAGTCAACTTACAACCTTACGACCCCAACTATTGCCGCAACCCAGCAAATCATCAGCCACCCTGCAAGCACCCTAATTAGAACCACAAGTCCAAGTAGATATGCACCACCGAGGACCCGCACCGCCAACCTCGGACCACTAGCCACACCATCCTAAACCTGCAAGCAAGTCAAGGAAGCCGTAGCAGCACAATTAAGAAACCTTAATCAGCCGCAAGAACCCTAACCAACCAAAACAACAATCAGCTAGGGCACGATCACGGATTAATCATGAAATCAATGGCAATTCCATGATCATCCAACCAGCAACCTGAAGAAAGAAAAAAACCAGGGCCGCACCATTCTTGAACAGCAAAGCAGCACCATTCTTGAACCGCAAAAACCCTAGAAAGTAACTTCCTTCAAATCGCACCATAATGATACAAGGATAATGGTTCAAACCCTAACAATACTGTTATGGATAACTCATCACAAACGATCCTTGATCAGCACCCCGATCGGCACAGCAAAGCCATGCATAATCAATCCATCAAAACCCCATGGTTTTGAAACCCATAGATTCAAGCCGCCACCTCCCAATCAAAATAACCTAACCGGTGTGAATGAAATCAAAGATTGGTTCATCTCTAAACATAAATCTAACCGAAATATGTAGATTAACAAAACTTGAATTTTAATTGGAAGAAGTAAATCCCTAGGTGATTAGAAAATCGACCCTAGGGTTTCAAGTTCTGAAAATCGCCCATGAGGGCTAGAGAGAAAGGTCGGGTCTTTTTGAGATGTGGCTAAGTCTTACATTTTAGATGTATCTACTATCTACAATAGTAGATCCATCTACAATATTAGATGTACCTTCTTTTAATTATCATTTTTATTTGAAATGTGTGTATAAAAATTCTTCACATTCTTTTCATTTTAGTTTTTCTTTTCATCGGTTTGCTTTATCAAAGTTTGTAGTAAGATTTTGTACTAATCTCAACTAGAAAATATTTTGTGTATATGATTACAAAACAATGGTTTTCTAACTTGTGCCATGGTGGCACTAGTTTATGCATTAAATGAACATATTTGCTTGTTTAAATAATTTTATTTCTATATAAAATTGTAATAAGTTTGGTAAATATCACAAATTTAGGAAACGATTAATATCAACTAACATGTAAATATAGTAACTTCGGTTTGTTGAATGATTAAAAACTTGTGCCACCATATATAACACAAGTTAGAAAATCCCAAAAAACAAAGATCTTGTGAAAATCTTTGACGGCATAAAGGATTAGATTGGATATAGAGACAATGACTACTAATACAACCAATTGTTTTCACAAAAGATTGCACAAATCATGTTTGGAAGCTGCTTAGCAACCTGAAATTCACCAACTAATTATAAAACTATTAAATCATATCATAATTAATCAAATCATGTTTGGAAGCTTTTGTTTCATGCTGAATGATTGTCTTTAATAATGGAAGGATATATATGGCATGTGATACAACATATGGGCTAAGGTGGTAAATGACAAATGGCATTGTAACTCATAACCTCATGCACATGCAAATATGCAATATACATCACCGGGAAGTGGTAAAATCTTACGATCTTCTTGTTTTTGCTGGACAAAAGTCGACAAGTGTCCCAAAAAGAGGACGTGTTGCTTCAGGGCATTACGACCCATGTGTAATCTAAATCAGCAATGTTGTTTGTCTGCATAAAGACAGTACGCGAGTATCCTGTTAGTTTAAGTTGTTGTTGTCGTTATTGATGAGGAACGTACTTGTTTCGGGCCTACCATGAAGATGATTCACAGTTTTGTTCCCCACATATCGGCTTCATCTCTAAACCTCCACTTGTACAGTCTTGCCAAAAACTTGGCTTAATTTCACACATTTCAATATAATTATATAAGTTCTTACAGTCTCACATCTTAAATAGTATACTTTTACACTTATTGAGTTATTTGAATTATGAGTGGCGTTACTTATATGATAACAAAAGGATTTAGATAATAAGAATAAGCTTAGCCCCAATCGACGTACCACTTATGAAATACTTTTGATGCATGCTTTTAATACAGGACAATAGGACATGACTTCTTTAGCAGACTCGACGAATTTGTGCATCTTCACGAAGAGCTGATAAGACAGGTAATGCACACCACTTGCATATGGAAATCTGGAAATAAAATTTGCTTTGACTTAAAAACCCCTCGAAAGAATACTTTAGTCGAACAGATCAAGATGATTTCCCACTCTTGAACTCTTGAGTCCTTCATATGAATAGTGAAGCAAGTCCTGATAGGCTAGATTGGATTAACGATCCAAACATGGCTAGCTAGTACAAAACTGTTGTAACATTTGATTGCTAGAGCGTGTTTATTAATGACTTGTAAATTGTTGTTAAAAGAAAATACATGTTCAAACTTATGCATGCATGTATAAATCCATTGGAACGAATAATTAAATACATGTACAGGACATGACTTAAAAAAAAGGTTATAATGTTCAATTCTAACAATTTCAAACCTATACATATATCACATATATAAAGTATAAACAAGCCATCAAGGTATATAAGTAAAAAGGTTAATTACTTTACTCTTTAGTGCTTAACTTGCTATTAGTATCTATAAATTACTCAAAGTTATATCTTTTTCTACTCAAGTGCTTGTAACTTAGATGACTAGTGTTTGTAATATAGTTGAGTAATCCTTTCATCTTATGTTTGGCCGTATTATGTTTTTCTAGTTTCACGTTAACTTTTATAAAATCTTCCGTAGATGTTTTTTGGATTCATAAGTGATCTTATTATTCCAAGTTTAAATAGTTTCAACAAATTTCTTTTTAAACATGTGTCTTACTTTTCTTTTTCAATTCCATGTCACTACGTCAGCAAAAAAAAGTGATGGAGAAAGATCATGTTTTCTGTTCGGCCCCAAAAACCGGATAAGTAATTGTTAGAGTTATTGGATCACAGTAATTTGAGAGTCATGTAAACACTATCAGATCGAAATATTTCGATGGTTCTATCGAAATCTTTAATCGGATAAAACTCAGATTTTTGAAACGAGAATGTGTATTTTGTTGTTATGAAAACCGAACCAGAAAATAGAATGATCGTATGACCAAAAACTGAATACGGCAGTAGCTGCCGCCCCTGGAACCCAGCTACCGGGGGCGCTGCCTCTGGACCCCCGTCATTCAGGGCGATAATCATAATAATGTCATACAAGTGTGGACTCCGCACAAACCCTGACTTGTTGAACATTTATGATGATTACATATTAGTCAACTAAGTCAGTCCATTACACTTAAATCATATTGATGACGCAAAATCACCAACAATCCTCCCCCATTTAAGTGTAATCTTGATTAACTTAAAACAAACTAATAACGAACAACAAGATGATGCATAAATGAAATATCGTGACGATTGAATTTCACATTAGTAATTTAGCATTCCAAATATTCGAATATGAGAGTGTCACTAAAGGATTGAACTCTTTCTATTCATAGTGAATACATGAATATAATATACACAACAGTTTACACATTCATATGTTCTACTTGACACTATGTTTTACTAGCTTGTGTCCAATCCTTCAATAAGCATATCAAAGAAAATTTTATAAAGGTCACGTTACACAGCTAGACAACAAAGCTTAACTTGAGAATTGTATAGTTTATATATATTATGACTGAGAAAGGCGCATTTTGTAATACTAAAACATAAAGTTTATACAAATTGACCTTTAACACCCATAACATTTAACAGTATAAGCATATGAAGACATGTCCTTGAATTGATCTACAAGTGAATACAATGCACCTTCCCAACTTTATAGAATGCTCTCCTCAAACTATTTTATTCTCATTGACTTATTAAGTTGGATTTGTATATTGGGGTTTACAAAACTCCATACCAGCCAGTTCAACTGGTCAAACAAAAAGCCAATTGATTATAGTTACACCAATATCCTCTCCACTAAATTTAACTAAGAGTGTTTTAAGTAAGCATATGACTTCAAAATAAGTTGCTCAAGAGACCTTCATATACCAATTTGACATAACCAAATTGCTTCCACTTTGTGCATATAGCCATATACCCTTTTTGACACACAAACTAAGACCAGAAACACAATTAATCTCGTAAGATCAAATATCCACTATCCAAATCAATACATTCAAGTAAAGTTGACCCATGAATGCCTTAGAAACCATTTTTATGATAATTTGACCCATTGTAGTCAACTAAATGACTTTACGACAACTCTAAGAACCATCTATAGGCTTACACAACGTTGGAAAAATGCAACTCATATAGCATTTTCGTACAATGGACCAATCGGAATAGAAACTTTTATAGAAACTTTGGGAGCCTTTGGTTATGCGTTTTAGGGGTAAAGAATGGTCATGCCATTACCGCTGGTTTGTATATTACTCACTACAAATGTACAATAGTATGACCCGTTATCCAAAAACTTGTACGACCCAAAAAGTCAAAAAGTTACATGAAACAATAAATATTTTGTTATTTAACATCGAACAAGACAATGTATCAACAATATGCGTATGTGCAGAAGAGAAACTATCTATCTACAAAAACTTCTTACAATAACACAAATGTGGAGCTTGTATAAGACGTAAGTTGTCATCAACGAAACCGATAAATCTCCTAGTAACACAAATACAATATGATGGCTACATTTAAAAAGTTCGGATTAAAAAAATATACAATTAAAAAGAGAAACTCTTGCATCTAGCAAAACAAAAAAGTTGATAACTTGTACCAATTAATGGTTTCCAATTGAAACAAGTAATATAGATTTTGTATTACTTGAAACCAACATGTGAACCAACAACATAGCACTTGTATCAAACTGGTTGAGTCATATGCATCATGGTATATTAGCTATTAATAGCTCTTCTTTTTTACCGATGTGGGGTTTAAACATAAAACAACTTTTCAAAAAATAGACATAGCAAAAGTCTACTGTCTATACAAGAACTTGGTTACCCCAATCAACGTATATATTATTTATGTTTCGTTAAATAATTGCACTTTTTTTTTTGACGCTATGAGAAAATTGATGTGAAACTCGAAAACGACTATTTAGTGACCATAAATATGGAGCAGTATAGTTGTTGAAAATAATAAGCTAAGGGCTTATTATGTAATTTTGGTATTTTGTGTTTCTTGTTTTATCTTTTCAGGTTTGGTGATTTAAGCTTGAGGGACTGGAGTTGACAATGTTTAGAAGATGGAGGTCTAAAGTTGCTGAGTGGATAAGTTCACAAGTCTGACTTTGTCAAAGCTATATAAGCTTCTCTTCACCTCATTAGATAGTTAGTTTTTAGGGTTTACAACTGTGTGCAATTTCACACAGTCATCGTATTAGTTTGTTAGTGATTTCTTGTAAAACTATTTCTTTCTTTTGTATTGTAAAACTCTCATTACATGTATCAACCATAAGGGGTGGTTGGTTGGGTTGATACTAATAAAATTTTGTTTGGTAAACTGGGTATTGATCTTCTCTTTGTACAAATTTAACATGGTATCAGAGACAGGTTGGCTTTGATACAAGGAGGTTGATTTAATCGGTTTTTTTTTTTTTTTTTTATCAAAATTAGGGTTTCGATAATTTTGGGGGTTTTTTGATTTCTTGTTAGATCTGTGTAGATCAAAGGGTAATTGAATTGGTTTGTGGTTCAATTGCATGTTTTGGGTATCAATTGAAGGTCAATTGATATTTTTCAATTTTTAGGGTTTTCTAAAAATTGGGGGTTTTTAGTTCTGAGTGTTCTTGGTGTTGATTAACGTGAGTTAATCAGTGTTTCATTCAAGATTTGTCATAAATCTTGAGTTTCTTGTGTTATCATCAAAATTAGGGTTTACTGTATCAAATCCTAATTCAGGAATATAGCATTGTTTGATTATAATTGGTTTCTTGTTATATCCTTGTATTTGTTTTTTTTACACATAACTGTGTTTTAATCAGCTTTCTTGATTTGTTTTTTTCAGGTACTTGGTTCTGGTTGGTTTCCGCTGCTTATTGGTTGTTTGGTTTGATCATCTTAATCAACTTGTTGGCTGGAATTGCGTGCACTCTAACACCACTCACACTCTCTTTTAGGGTTTTTTTTTTTTTTTTTTTTTTTTTTTTTTTTTTTTTTTTTTTAGTTTTCTAGAATTGCCTGAGACGAAGTGTAGGTTAAGAGATTGTTTGTGTTGGTGTTATTGGTTTGTTGGGGTTTATCTGTGACTGAGGAGTTATAAGGTGTGCTTGTTTTTTGTTTCTTTTTTGTTCCCTTTGATTTATTATCATGGCTGGTGATGATGATGATAAGAAAAAGGGACCATCTGGTTCAGGAGGTTCTGACCAGATTGATCAATTTGACCTATTGTACTTGCATAGTAATGATACAAATGGAATACCTCTGATAAATTTCAAACTGGAAGGTCCAGAAAACTATAAAGTTTGGTCTGCTGCTATTACTATAGCAATTCACACAAAAAATAAACTTGGTTTTATAAATGGGAAAATTGAAAGGCCTAATGAAATTGGTTTTATGCAAGAACAATGGGATAGATGTAACTCTGTGGTTTTGTCTTGGATTCTTGGTTGTGTTTCACAAGAAGTGTTTATGGGACAAATTTATTCTAAAAATGCTAAACAAGTGTAGGATGAGTTAAAAGAAACTTATGATAAACAAGATGCTTCTATAATCTTTAATATGCATTATAAAATTCACTCATTCACTCAATCTGGTTTAACTCTTTCTGAATACTATCACAAGTTTAATGCTCTGTGGAGACAATATGACTCTTTAGTCAGTTTACCAGAGTGTACTTGTGAGGGTTCTGAAAAACTTGAGGCACATAATAAGTTGATAAAACTGATGCAGTTCTTAATGGGTTTGGATGAGATTTATGCTCCTATCAGAAGCATAATCCTTACCACTGATCCTATCCCTGATGTGAAAGGAGCCTTTGCTACCTTGTCCAGGGATGAATCTCACAGAACTGTTAATACTCACAATCCCGTTAAGTCTGATAACACTGCTTTTGTTTCTAGGACTAATCCTAGAAACTCTAATTGGTCTGCTAATAAAACCTCATTCCCTAATAACAGAAAGCTTAATAGACCTAATTTGGTATGTACTCATTGTAAAATGAATGGTCACACTGTTGACAGATGTTTTGAATTAGTTGGATATCCAGCTGGTTTTCAAAAGAAAAATGGTTTTAATCAGAACAATGCTAGCAATGCTTCTGTTTCAGGACAGAAGGATAAGTCTGGTAGTTCATCTAATTCTTTTACAGATGAGCAATATCAGAGACTTATGGCTCTTATCAGTGAAAAGTCTGGAAACAATAGTATTCCTGCAAATGTTGCAGGTACTAATTGTGTTATTAGCTTTTCTCACTCCAAATTCTTTAATCACAACTCTAATATAAGCACATATAATATTTACATTGGTTGGATTATTGATTCTGGTGCAAGTCAACATATGACTTACACTATTTTACACATGTTTAATGTCATTGATGTTTCCAAATTAAATATGACTGTTGGTCATCCAAATGGAACTAAAGCTCAAGTCACACATATTGGTAATATAAAATTGACTGATAAGATAACTATTCATGATGTTCTGGTTGTGCCAGGATATCAAGTTAGCTTATTGTCAGTTCACAAACTCAATAAAGATAACAAATGTAGAGTCATTTTTGATGAAGATGTTTGTTTTCTTCAGGATTCTGTTCAAAGGACCCAGATGGGGACTGGTAATCAAAATAATGGTCTGTATTTTCTTAATACAAGTAAAAAGTTAACTAATAATAACATTCAAGTTTGTTGTTTGTCTAAGTGTATATGGCATAACAGGCTTGGTCACCCCTCAGACCAAGTTTTGAACATTCTAAAACACAAACTTAAAATTGAAAATGAATCTAAAATTGATCCTTGTGATGTTTGTCATAAGGCTAAACAAACAAGGGATCCGTTTCCTCTTAGTGAACATCAAACCAATAAAGTTGGACAGATTGTTCACTTAGATGTTTGGGGTCCTTATAAAGTTCAAAGTAAAGAAGGATATAAGTATTTTTTGACAGTTGTTGATGATTTTTCTAGAGCTGTTTGGGTGTTTCTTTTAAGGGGGAAAACTGAAGTGTTTTCAAATATTGTCACTATCTTTAATCTGATTAAAAATCAATTTGATAAAACTGTAAAGATTTTCAGAAGTGATAATGAAACTGAGTTTGTGAATCAACAAATGGATAAGTTTTGTAAAGATAATGGTATTCATCAACAGACTTCATGTTCTTATACTCCACAACAAAATGGTTTAGCAGAGAGAAAACACAGACACTTGTTAAATGTTGCAAGAGCCCTCATGTTTCAGGGGGGAATGCCTTTGAACATGTGGTCTGAATGCATTCTAACTGCTGTTTATTTAATCAACAGGACACCAAGTTCAGTGCTATCTGGAAAGTCACCTTATGAACTAATCTATAATTGTGAACCTAATCTCTCTCTTTTGAAAGTTTTTGGATGTTTGTGTTTTTCAACAGTGTTGAATAATTCAGACAAGTTTTTTCCTAGGTCAGAGAAATGTGTCTTTATAGGCTATTCTTTTAATAAAAAAGGATATAAATTGTTCAGTTTGGAAAGTAAAAAAGTATTTTATTCAAGAGATGTAAAATTTTATGAAACTGTTTTTCCTTTTAAACATAATTCTGAAAATAAAGATTTTGAGTTTGAGTTTCAAAATACGAATAGCCAAAACTTTTTTAACTCTGGCTTAGGGACATCAGATGAACCCTATGATGATGAGAGAGGGAAAAAACCATCTAAGGTTTCTGAAAAAAGTAATATAAGTGAAGGCATAGACCGTTTTTCACCTGGAGGCTCATTTGAAGATATCCATAAGGATGAGGTGGAGCATCCTGATATCTCAATTGATGTCAACAGTGAAGAAGAGGAGAATGCACACTTGATGAGAATGATAAAATATCTGAGGGTGATGATGATTATTATCAAGAGTTTAATGATATGTTTCATGAAACTATTATAACACCTGTGGTGACTCCAGAAAGATTAGCAAACATGAAAACTTATACTAGACATTCTAGTAGAAAGTTTGTACCTCCTGTTAAATTGAGTGATTATGTTCTAGGTGGAAAAGTAAAATATGGTATTGACAAATCTGTTAATTATAGTAAGCTTAGTAAGGAAAATTATGTGTTTTCCACTACTCTTAATAAAATAATTGAACCTAAATCTTATGCTGAAGCTAGTAAAAATCCTAAATGGATGGATGCTATGAATCAAGAAGTTGAAGCATTAAACAGAAATGAAACTTGGGAAGTTGTTGAACTCCCTGATGGGAGAAGAGCAATTGGATCCAAGTGGATTTGGAAAATTAAATATAAATCTGATGGAACTATTGAAAGATACAAAGCAAGGCTTGTTGCTAAAGGTTATAATCAAAAGGAGGGTATTGATTATGAAGAGACTTTTTCTCCAGTAGTTAAAATTGTTACTGTGAGAATCATAATCAATATTGCTGTTAAAAATAGCTGGCCTTTGTATCAGCTTGATATTAATAATGCTTTCTTATATGGTGAACTTAAAGAAGATGTTTATATGCAATTACCTGAAGGTTATTTTGATAAAAATGACAAAAGGGTATGCAAGTTAAAGAAATCTTTATATGGTTTAAAACAAGCACCAAGGAAGTGGAATGAGAAACTTGTGTCTGTTTTAAAGGAAAATGGCTTTTGTCAAAGCAAAAGTGATTTTTCTTTATTCACAAAGACAGATAATGGTGTGTTTCTTGTTTTGCTTGTGTATTTGACTTTAACTAGGCCTGACTTGTCTTATGCAGTCCACTGTTTAAGTCAGGTTATGCATAGTCCTATGCAGTCACATTTAAAACTTGCTTTTAGAGTATTGAGGTATCTTAAAGAGTCACCAGGTAAAGGTATTTCATTTACCAAAGATGGTTGTTGTGACATGAAAGTTTTTGTTGATTCTGATTGGGCTAAATGCAAGATCACTAGAAAATCTATGACTGGTTTTGCTGTGTATTTGGGCAATGATCTTGTTTCCTGGAAAAGTAAGAAACAGTCAGTGTTGGCTAGATCTTCTGCAGAAGCAGAATTCAGAGCTATGTGTAATGTTACTTGTGAGATCATGTGGATTTTAAAGGTCTGTAAAGATCTTAATGTACAGGTTGAGTTACCTGTTGAAATGTTTTGTGATAATAGTAGTGCAATGCAAATTGCACAAAATCCTGTGTTACATGAAAGATCAAAGCATTTTGAAATTGACTTGTTTTTCATAAGGGAAAAGATTTCTGAAGGAATTATTAAAACAGTCAAGGTTAAGTCTAAGAATAATGTTGCTGACATTTTCACAAAGGGGCTAAGTGTTATTGAGCACAGAAAGTTTTGTGAATTGTTGAAGCTAAAGGATTTATATAAGCCTTAGCTTAAGGGGGAATGTTGAAAATAATAAGCTAAGGGCTTATTATGTAATTTTGGTATTTTGTGTTTCTTGTTTTATCTTTTCAGGTTTGGTGATTTAAGCTTGAGGGACTGGAGTTGACAATGTTTAGAAGATGGAGGTCTAAAGTTGCTGAGTGGATAAACAAGTCTGACTTTGTCAAAGCTATATAAGCTTCTCTTCACCTCATTAGATAGTTAGTTTTTAGGGTTTACAACTGTGTGCAATTTCACACAGTCATCGTATTAGTTTGTTAGTGATTTCTTGTAAAACTATTTCTTTCTTTTGTATTGTAAAACTCTCATTACATGTATCAACCATAAGGGGTCGTTGGTTGGGTTGATACTAATAAAATTTTGTTTGGTAAACTGGGTATTGATCTTCTCTTTGTATAAATTTAACAATAGTGATACAAAGTTATGCATATCCGAAATAGTATTCAATATCATTTAAACTTCTGAACTACACTAATTTGAGCGTCATACATATTCAAGCTGCTTCAAGAGTGTCAGCTGCTATATGTTTTGTTACTTTTTATTCTTCACTAGAACCATATGGAACTCTACTAACCACAAACCTGAACATGAGCAAATAGTAAGCTTCCTACTTTGTGCATATAATCAAACTGAGACCAGAAACAGATACTGACATTTAAGTGATGTTGACCTATACTAATATCCTAGAAACCCATATCATAGCTATTTCGAGGATAAGTTGACCCATTGTAGTCAACCAAATGACTTTGTAACAAGTCCAAAAACCATCTGAGCATCACTTACACAGCATTTCGACAATCGTAACTTATTACAATTTTGAGCAATGGACCAATTAGGACAAGTGTTAAAAATCCCTCACTTTTGATACGAATACAAAAGTCATTTGAAAAACTAGCCGTAACGAGTAGCCGATTTCTCATCCTCCTTATCAATACGTTAGGTCCATCGGTTCTGATAGGGAAGCCTGAAACAACCGACCATGGGGTAATAGCATCAAGAAGTATGTCTTGGCCCAGGCTTATTTGATATGAAGTTCCTTTTGGAATCATTGACCACACAACTACGGAGCCGCCCTGACTCATAGCTTTGACTAAGACTGAATCATTAACATGTGTGGGATCCTGGACCTGTTACACATCCATCATCAAATTCAAAATAAATGATCACACGGGAGGGACGGGTATCATATGGTAAATAAATAATTACCAACGAAACAAGTATCATGTTACGGTGGTCATTGCGAGTTGGATAACTAGTCATAAGCAAAATAAGATGTGCAATCCCAAAAGAACCATATAACTAAAGGTTGACGCTGGATTTGTAAAATAAATGAAAGTGATATCTTGTTACAAAGGTCAGCACCAATTGGATAACAAGTCGCTCTTAGTTCATAAAAAAACTGAACCCTACCAAACCGACATGACTAACACACTTACTACAGTAAGAATTAATTTTGAAAAAACTAGTGTTTGGATTTACTTTTAAGGGAAACAACTTATTTTTCTAAAATATCATCAACGCTAATTATGCTCAACAATAATTAAAGAGGAACAAATACAACGCCGAAATAAACACTATGTAAGTTTATTCATTTTAAATTTTATAATGTACCAGGCCTGAAATTAACATCTTGTAAGTGAAGTCACTCAAGTAAGTATACAAATCAACAATATAAATGTACCTTGACCCCGCCGCAATAATTTACTTCCGAGACCACCTATTTCAATAATAAATCATGATGAAAAGTCTTGATGGGTCTGGATCTGGTGGAGGACGGACGGTGACCATCATACTTGGTAGGTTGTGTTTGAGTAATGAGTTATTTGAATGTGTTTTACTATTTATTTTGAATATGTTGTTCTCTAATCTAAACTGATTGCTTCCAGAAATCATGCAAAGATATATATGGTTAACCCAAGTAACAAATGGTGATGTACTTTTTGTGGAGTGACAGGGTGGCGATCCATGTGAAATAAGTTGTGATGATATGTGGGCCGTTGGATTTGTGTTTGTTTGGTGATGTGTGGAGTAGACAGGCTGGCGATCCATGGGAGCGTATACAGTACTGATATACAGTACTTTTTGTGTTTCTTTATTTGTCTCACTGGGAGATATATTTAGTATTTAATTTAATAGCAGGGCCTCTTATAAGATCTTTTTTGGCTTGTAATGTTTTGATTATCTATATTTAATCTGAATTTTAGAGGCATTTTCTCCTGCTATCTTATTTCGCCAAACTTGATATTTTGATTCTAGGATAGTAGGAGATATTGTGTCTTTTGATCCCTAAACATTTCTGGATCCTCCCCGGCTGTAGCATCGACGTTATACATATATATTTTTATTTTATTTTTTTGACACACAAACTAATACCAGAAACAAAACTAATCTAGTATTAAGATCTAATATCGATTATCCCAATCAAATACATTCAAAGAGTTGACCCATGAATACCTTAGGAACCATTTTGATGCTAATTTGACTCATTGTAGTCAACTAAATGACTTTACGACAAGCCCAAGAACTATCTAAACCAGGCTTACACAACGTTGGACAAATGTAACTCATATAGCAGTTTCGAACAATGGACCAACTGGAACAAAAACTTTGGGAGTGCTCGGTAATGGGTTTTAGAGGGTAAAGAATGGTGACGGTAACGATTAGCGCTAGTTTTGAAGAAAGGACCAACAGTTGTTTATTAGCTAAATTTAAGTTAGTTTTTCAAAACATTGGTTTTTTATCAGCTATTTCATGCTAAGTAACCACTGCTTTCCATTAAGAGGGTGTCCCTTTAAGCTTATTTGTACGCGGCCTCGTTGGGTTAATCTCGGGACCGTTCTGACCCGTGTCCCTTTAAGCTTATTAGTACACGGCCTCATCAGGTTAATCTCGGGACCGTTTTGGACCCTTTTCTCGCTAGGCCATTTGGTAGTGATTCCTAATAAGCCTAAACAACCCCCCCCCCCCCCCCCCCCCCCCCCCCGCGCGCGCGCGCGCGGAAATTACTCTTTAATTATGAGCTTCTTTTAGTGTTTAATTGGCTTGTTAGGATTCTACATTACTGCTTAAACATGTAAACGGACTATGTTTCCTCTATTTAGGTTAACTAGAGCGGCCTAGTCTTTTGACTCATATGCATGCGGTCTAACCAGGTTATCCCGTGACTGTTTCCAACCTTCCCCTGACCAATCCCGAAATGTGTGCATAGTGAGGTTTATTAGTTAAGGCATTATTAGTCAGTGGTCACTGGTTGGTCTATGACATACATGTTAACAGCAATATAGTATTAGTCCAGTGGTTTAGAATTGGTTGGGTGAAGTCTTTTATAAACACCTTTATTTTGTTCACATTATCAGATGAACTTTGTATAAGCGCGAATCTGTTAATGCACATATTGCTATAACAAGAATATATATGTTTATCATAAGCTAACTGATGAGAGGTATCTGCGGGAATACGTTAATGCATAAATTAAATCAATGTTACTTGAGTATTGGATCTAAAATTTCCATTATTACGTATACATAAACTAGTCTACTCATGGAGCCTTGAAGATTAAGACGATATTTTGGTTCTCTTGTACGGATACTTAATAGTTAACAAGACAATGTATCAACAATATGATGAGTTAACAACATAGCTAAATACATCAAGAGGAGAAAATCTCAGATCTTAAAAAGCCTTGCATCAAGTCTTTAGAAAGGCAAAAAAAGAAAGGCAAAAAAGTTGAGAACTTGTACCAATTAATGATCTTTGTACTTACCAGCATGCAACATGATGATTCAATAACATAGCACTCATCTCAAACCGGTTGCTTCATATGCACCATGGTATGTAAGCTATTAAAATCTCTTCTCTTAGACCAATGTGGGATTTAAACATAAAACAAGTTTTCAGAAAATAAACTTTGTTACCCCAATCAAGTATTATTTATGTTTCGTTAATACATTCCACTCTTTTCTGTTGACGCTATGAGAAGATTGATGCAAAAATCAAAAATGGCTATTTAGTGACAATAAACATGGAGTAGTATATATAGTGATAGAAAAGTTATGCACATCCGAAATAATATTCGATATTATTTACACTTCTGAACTACACTAATTATTTGGCAGTAATAATTACTTGATGAAATGCGATCAAGATCTTCTAAAAGCAATTTTGGGTAATTTTGGAGAAGGTGCTGAAGTATTCTAGCAGGATGTTTCTAAACAAGAATGGGAGAAAGTAGCTAGTTTAGGAAATTACATGATTTATATTGATAGTTCAACATGTCTATCATTAAAGCCAAAACACGAGAAATGAAGAACAAGATCTACTCTCCACTACTGCATTCCAAGAACAGGAAGATAGTGTTCTATTCACTCGAAACATGCATGCATGAGACATTCAATGGCGAACACTGCAAGGATTTTGTTGGAACTATATATCATCGATTTCCCTTATGTGTTGATTGAGCCAAGTTTGTTCTATATTGCTTTTTACAAGTTAGGACACAGTTCATTTTTCTTATCATATTGAATTGCTTAGAACTTTACTGGTTTAAGTAGTTCTAAGACTAAAGGAAATACTTTTAAAATCTAGTTTATCCATTTTAGGAGTAATTAGTAATCAAACAATGCTATGATGTGTAAAATAGGACAACATGATGCTGTTTTCAATCATGTGATGTTAATAAGTTCATATATGTTGGACTCTCTGCTAAAAATAGATAAACGATAGCGTGATAACTATTTAGGCTATTGGGGAAAGTCTAGTCTTTTTTTCTCTAATGTACGTGGGCTAACCGGTATTTCCTTGGTTGTTTTCAGACTATCCCTAGCCATTCAAACCCTGGTCTCTTCTGTTATGACCTATGATCGATGGGAAAGCTACTCTTGTGGATGATGAAGGTCATCCTATTCCGTCCGCCTCTGTCACTAAGAGGGCTAACCCATTTTCCAAGGTGGGTGAGGTTGTGGTTTCTGATAGTGAGGAGGAGGAGGGTCTTAACACGTTCGACGAATCAGCTAATCTTTTTGGTGGAGGTCATGAACGTGAAGATGAGCTTGATGACTATGATGATTACTCGAAGCAAATTTACGATCTTCCAAGGGAATTGGATGCTCTTAATGCCATTTATGGCTTTAATCTCCAAGGTCGTAGGAAGTACTTTATATTATGTGGTAGTGGTTTTGTTTTCTTGTCAAGAAAATAGGAAGTATCTTGTTATGTAAGCTTTTCGCCTATGTAACGGGCTGAGATATGGGATTCACCGATATCCGTTGTACTTAAATGTTTTTTGGACTAATATATTTACCGGGTCTTTGACCTTTTACCAACAAAAAAAAAATGATCGAGACTTTTGGGACGCCTTACGTATATCTTTTTTAATACATCTAGTCAATACGATGGAATATCTTGTCATACGAGTTATTATTTCATACCATGTAGTTATGAGACTTACTAAACTTCACAATCTAACTTTCAAACAAAATTTCAATATCTTGTTTATGTAGATCACATAATATTAGAAACTCAGTCCCCTTCATCATGTCAATGAAACAAAAAATGAATTCTTTAAAAGGGCCAAATAAAAAATTAAATGTGATATGAAAAAAGTTAATTGAATGCATTTAAAAGAAGTCTATGAGTAGGAAGTGTAGATGGAAGTCTTTAAACCTTCTCTAGGGTTTTTTTCAAATATACTTTAGGAGAAAAAAAAGTTCAAATTTGAAACATCCATAATTGAATTAATGCAATGTTTGGTTGTTGTACATGAACTCCTAATTTAAGTGTCTATTAAAGATACAATGGTTGGTTGTGTTGTCTATATTGATGACATCTTCTTACCCTTTTCATGAACGAGTAGTTGGCCATAAATTCGTTAAGCTATCAATTGAGATGAAAGATTCATACTTTTGTGTGTATTGGTTCACGTATGCAGCAGGCCTCTTTACTTTCTCTAGGCATTCCTGAGATATTGTGATGCTCAACTTAAATATTGATTTGTATAACGTTGAATTTCAATTAAGGTGTAGATATTACAAACATATTATCATAAAATCTTGTCTTCTTGTGTGTTCTTTTTATTTTTCCCATCAAAAGTATATATTGACCCATTGATTGGGATTCATTTTTGTAAGTTAAATTAGAAAAAATAAAGAAGTATATAGATAGAAGTGAAGTTGAAAGCGTATGTAAAAATGTTGAGTTATAAGGTATTTATAAAAATATTAAAAGGGTAAAAATTTGGATAAAGAATGGATGTAATTAAGTGCGATTTATGACTAAGTAGGTGAAAAAAAACTCAACGAATGTATACAAGTCAAATTTATTTCACAACTACCACACATTTACATTTTGAAAAAAGTTTACTCTTATTTGACATATAGGCCTAAATCATTATTACTCTGAAACTCTATGCATTCTTCTTTACTATACAACTACTTTTTGACCAAATCATTTAATACACTCTCTCACCTATTTAATTTTTCTTTCTTCTCTACGAATGTTCTTTCTCCTCTACAAACTTCCTGCTTACCCCATGAACGGAATACAATACACAGCCTTCGGTAAAGCAGAATACACCATGAAAATCTTTTATCAAGCACCTTTTATATTCTCAAACAAATTGAAAAAAGGGATAACGCCAAGAAAAACGGGAAAACGCGTAGCTCGATACTGTGCTTGCGCCATCCCATCGCGTTTTCCGAGATGATTTGGGCTGTTCGTGATGGCTCGTCCCCATTGTTCAACACCTCATGCGCCGTCGCCTCATCCCCATCATTCAACACCTTGATTTCTAAATACTGCATCATACTTGAGAACAAATCCTGAAACCTATCCCTATCCCATGAAGTCTTCAAACACTAAATACAATGAATCGCCGCAAATAATGCTGCTATCCTAACATCTACACTACCTACATTATCTAGACGCCTCAAAAAAACACCATGTAAATATGTTATGTGTGTCCATAGAATGTCCCCTGCCAATCGTGCACAAATGATTAACGTAGACTCCTGTAACCAAAAATCCTCACTCTCCACACGATCAAACATAAAAGGCATAAATTCTGGCCAACCATTATCAGCCACAAGCTCCGAAATAGTATCACCCAAAACCCTAATTATTGACTTATCATGTTCATTCAATACGCAATTCAGTAAACGAGATTTTACGACTAATTGAGTAAACGATTCTGACAATGAGTTCCGAAATGGCAGCTCGTTGAATAAGTTTTGCAGCACAATTGAGTAAACGTGCCATGTCATCAATTCTGCTATGAAACTTATTCAATGAGCTGCTGTTTCGGAACTCGTTGGCCGAATTGTTTGCTGAATTAGTCATAAAAGCTCGTTTACTAAAAGGTGTAGTGAATGAAGAGAATAAGCCGATAATTAAAATATTGGGTAATACTATTTCAATGCTTGCGGCTGATAACGGTTGGCCCGAACTTATGCTTTTTATTTTAGATTGTGTTGACAGTGAGGATTTTTGGTTACAGGAGTCTGCGTTACTTGTTTTTGTACGATTTGGAATGGGACATTCTATGGCCACACATAATGCGTTTACACGGTGTTTTTATGATGTGTCTAGGGAATGTAGGTAGTGCGGATGTTAGGATAGCGGCGTTAATTACAGTGATTAATTGTATTATGTGTTTGAAGAGTTGGAGTGATAAGGATAGGATTTGTTGCCAGATATGATGCAGTCTTTAGAAATCAAGGTGTTGAACGATGGGGACGAGGTGACGGCGCAGGAGGTGTTGAACGATGGGGATGAGGCGTTGAATTTGTTGATTGAGTTGGCTAAGACGGAGCCGAGGTTTTTCAAGGGGCACTTGGTGGTGGTGGTTGAGGGTATGTTGCGGATTGCCGAGGCCGAGAGTTTACAGGAGCGGACAAGGCATTTGGCGATTGCCGATATATAAAAATGTTTTTAACTATGGGTTGTCCTACAATTTTTGTTGTTTTTTTACTTACAATGAATTGCAATAGGATTTAAGTGGGAATGATCATATATGGAAATGATTTCTGTCTACGTTTGTTGTTTCATAAGTGGTCAACTTGGAGTGGTTTCTGTGTCAAGTTATAAGATATTAAGATGTATCAATTTGCCGATATATTTGGTGTTTTGTAAGTGTGGATGGTTTTCGTGTTACATACAAGTTAAAATGTTATAAATGTGAATGAATTATGTATATACCATATGGAATTATTATTTTTTTCCTGCAATACAAGTGGTGAAACATATCAGTAAAACAAAGCAAAACATGCTGATTTAAAGACCAATCTGTAGTAAGAATCTTACACTCATGATCTTGACCTTACAATCAACATGCGGTAATAAACTAAAATTGGAACTTAAAGGGGTTGCGTTCTAATAACTATAAACCTCGAACCTGTAACAGTGAAGACAGAACTCGGACAGCCTTTAAGTCATTGATTAAAGAAAGCTGTCAATTCCAACCACAAACCCGAACATGAGCAAATAGCTTCCTAATTCAGGCATATTAGTCGATTTTGACATAAATTGCAAACTAAGACTAGAAACACAGATACTTACATTAACCTCACAAGATTGAATATCCATCAACCCAATCAAATACATTCAAGTGAAGTTGACCCATGAATATCCTAGAAAACCATATCATAACCATTTTGAGGATAATTTGACCCTTGTAGTCAACCAAATGGCACATATGACTTTACCACAAGTCCAAGAACCATCTAAGCTTGGCTTACACAGCGTTTGGGCAAATGTAACTCATATAGCAGTTCTGAACCATGGACCAATTGAAATAGAAACTTTGAGAGTGCTTTGTTATGGGTTTTAGAGCTTAAAGAATGGTCATTGTAATAATTACCGATGGTTTTTATGTTACTCACTACAAATGTACAATAGTATGATCCATTATCCAAATTGTGTACAACCCAAAAAGTCGAGAAGTTACATGTTTTGAAGTTTAACATTAAACAAGACTATGTATTCAACGATATGCGTATGTTCAGAAGAAAAACTATCTATCTTCAAAAACTTCTTACAAAACCTCGAAATGTGGAACTTGTATGAGTTGTAAATTGTCATCAACAAAGCTGATAAATCTTGTACTTACCCACATACAAGATGATGAGTTATAACAGCATAGCCAAACACATTAAGAAGAAAAACTCTCGGATCTTAAAAAACTAAAAAGGTTGAGAACTTGCACCAATTTTTGGTGTCTCAACTTATACGGATTTTGGATGTTGAGTTCAAAATCTTTAATAATGGAACTGGGTTTATAGCTGGGCTCCAAACCTACTACAAAGGTATTAACAAGTCTAGAACAATATGTTATATGTCAATATTATACTAGAGTTTATTTACGAGTAAGTGTTCTTACAAACGTATATATCAAAGTTAAGAATGTATACTACAATGAAACAAGAGAATGTAAACATATATCAAGATTGATTAGCTAAATCTTGGAAACTAACAATGGTACCTTGAAAACCATATCTCACCCTGCTAGGTAATTTCACTACACTCGTTTGTTTGCTTCCGGCCTATCTCTTACATCGAGTATGAATTCTTAAATCAACTATCAATGACTGTTTTAGGTAGGTGCAGTTATTGTTCATAATTTGAGTCGTTATTCTTATAAAACTGGTATGTTTTCTTCCTTCTTGGTAAACAAAGACATTACTTGCTCTTTGGGTTCATGCGGTTCTTTATTCTCGCTATATACATGTTCATCATTTCGTTAGTCAGCGGTCTATGGCATGTTAGCAGCAATATAGTATTATTCCATTGGTTTAGAATTTGGCTGGGGGAAGTCTTTATCAACACCTTTATTTTGTTTCACATTATCAGATGAACTTTGTATAAGCGACGAATCTGTTAATGCATTATAACAAGAATACATAGGTTTATCATAAGCTAATACTGATGAGAGGTATCTGTGGGAATTTTTAAATGTTACTCATTAGAGGTATATGTGGGGATCCGTTAACGTATAAATTAAATCAGTGTTACTTGAGTATTGGATCTAAAATTTCCATTAGTACATATACATAAGCTAGTCTACTTATACAGCCTTGAAGATTATAGTTAAGATGCTATATTCTTTCTCTTACACGGATACTTACTACAGGGACGAAAAGGCCAATTGATGATAGTTACACAAATATTCATTCCACTAAATGTAACTAAGAGTGTTTTAAGTAAGCTTGTGTCTTAAAAATAAGTTGCTCAAGAGACCTTCATATACCAAATTGACGTAACCAAATTGCTTCCACTTTGTGCATATACCCTTTTTGACACACAAACAAAGACCAGAAACAAAATTAATCTCGTAAGATCAAATATCCATTAGCCCACTCAAATACATTCACGTAAAGTTGACCCATGAATACCTTAGAAACCATTTTGATGATAATTTGACCCAAGAATTATCTAAACTAGGCTTACACTTGGACAAATGTAACTCATATAGCAGTTTTGAACCATGGACTTGATCGGAATAGAAACTTTGGGAGTGTCTCATTGTAGGTTTTAGACGGTAATGAATGATCACTGTAACGATTACCGTTGGTTTATATGTTACTCACAACAAATGTCTATGATCCATTTTCAAAAACTTGTACAACCCAAAAAGTCGATAAGTTTCATGACATAGTAAATATTTTAAATTTAACATCAAACAAGACAAATGTATCAACAATATGCGTATGCTTAGAAGAGAAACTATCTAATTTTCAAAAACTTGTTACGAAAACTCAAAATTTGGAGCAAGTATGGGTTGTAAATTGTCATCAACCAAGCTAGGGCTGAGCAAACGACCCGAACGGACCGGACCGACCAAAGGAACGACCGATACCGGACCTGACCGATCACATTCGCCCCGATCCACGGTCTTGGCTTTTTGGCTAACTCGATCCTCGGTCCGATACGGACCACAAACCGATTATTTGGCCTTGGACCTGACCGACCGAGACCGGACCGGACCACATTCGATATGGTCCTCGGTCTTGGCTTTTTGGCTAATTCGGTCCTCAGTCCGGTCGGGTCCTGGACTGATGCTCACCCCTAAACGAAGCTGATAAATCTTGTACTTACACACATACAAGATGATGAGTTAACAACATAGTTAAATACATTAAGGAGAGAAACTCCGGACCCTAAAAAGTTGAGAACTTGTACCAGTCGATGATTCTCGAAGGAGTAGCTAATAATATAGATCATGTATATTACTAGCTACCAATGTCAGAATCAACAACATAGCACTTATGTCAAACTGCCTGAAGCATTCGCACCATGGTATATTACCTATTAAAAGTTCTTCTCTTTAACCGATGTGGGATTTAAATATAAAACATGTTTTCATAGAATTAACATGGCAAAAGTTCAACACAAGAACTCTGTTGCCCCAATCAAGTATTATTATGTTAGTTTCGATAATACATGGCACTCTTTTTTCTTGACGCTACGATAAAATTGATACTAAACTCGAAAACTGCTATTTAGTGACATGGAGTAATATAGTGATAACAAAATATGCATATCCGAAATAATATTCGATATCATTTACACTTAGCGTCATACAAATTTAAGCCGCCTCAATAGTCAGATTTTATATGTATGATGTTCAAGATGTATGCATTTTGCTGTACGAATAAATGTTTTCACAAGTATATGTATCAAAGTTAAGATTGTATGGTACCATGAAGTAAGACAATATAAACACATATCAATATTGATTAGCCAAATCTTGAGAACTAACAAGGTACAATGAAAACCATATGGAACTCTACTAGGTAATTTCACTACGCTCGTTTGCTTCATACTTAAAGCATCAACTATAACTAATTCCGACCTATCTTTATCTTCATCTCTAACATAACTCATTATATAACCTTCATCTTCCTTCTCGCAGTTTCCCACAGGAACGAAACACAGCTCACCTCCAAACTGTTTGTTCCCATAGTAAAACTATTGGAAGGTTATGAATCCCTTGATTTGCATTAATCTCAAAACCGTATATATTGATGACATGAGATGATTCTAGAGACTATGCATGGGCTAGGCCTAATATAATACAAATGGGCCATAATACAAAACAATAACTAGAACTATGTAAATGTCATCTAATACGCCCCCGCAGTTGGAGCGGGAGGAGGTTGGACGCTCAAACTGGATCTAAATTCTTCAAACAACGCAGAAGGTAGACCTTTGGTGAAGATATCGGCATACTGATAGCGAGAGGGAATATGTAGAACGCGTACCTGACCCGCAGTAACCATGTCACGAACAAAATGTATGTCTATCTCAATATGTTTCATGCGCTGATGTTGAACCGGGTTTGCAGACAGATAAATGGCACTAACGTTATCACAGTAGACAAGTGTAGCAGAAGATAACGGAGAATGTAGCTCACGAAGCAGATTACGAATCCATGCAGTCTCAGCCACAACGTTAGCAACACCCCTATATTCAGCTTCGGCACTGGAGCGGGAGAGGGTGTGCTGACGCTTGGATGACCAAGACAATAAATTATCACCCAGAAAGACACAATAACCTGAGGTAGACCGTCGTGTGGAGGGGCAACCTGCCCAATCAGCATCTGTATAACCAACAAGAGAAGTAGTAGAAGAGGAGTATAAATGAAGACCAAAATCCAAAGTCCCTTGAACGTATCGCAGGATACGCTTATGAGCAGCAAAATGAGGCTCCCGCGGATCGTGCATATAGAGACAAATCTGCTGAACTGCATAAGATATATCCAGACGTGTAAATGTGAGATACTGAAGCCCACCTGCAAGACTACGATATAAAGTTGGATCCTGAACCGGAACACCTTCTGGACCCAGTTTAGACTCTGTATCAACGGGAGTCCGAGAAGGGTTACAATTGGCCATGTGAGCACGCTCAAGAAGCTGGAGAGCATACTGCCTCTGAGACAAAAACAACCCTGTAGAATGACGAACAACAGAGATACCAAGAAAATAATTAAGTGCCCCAAGATCAGTCATGTCAAACTCACTATGTAAGGAACCAATAATCTGCTGAAGGAGAGCAGTAGAGGATGCTGTAAGAATGATGTCATCCACATATATAAGTAAATAGGCAACCTCAGACCCCTGTCGATAAATAAATAATGAAGAATCACATCGACTATGATAAAATCCAACCCTGGTGGCATAACCTGCAAACCGCTGAAACCAAGCACGAGGTGCTTGCTTTAGTCCATATAATGATCTCTTCAAAAGACAAACATGCTGAGGGTATCGAGAGTCAACAAACCCCGGGGGCAGATGCATATAGACTGTCTCAGATAAATCACCGTTAAGAAATGCATTCTTAACGTCAAGCTGATGAATAGGCCACTTGCGAGAGACAGCAAGGCTAAGAACAGTGCGAATGGTGGCCGGTTTCACAACCGGGCTAAACGTCTCATCACAATCAACACCAAGTTGCTGACTACTTCCATTAGCAACCAAACGAGCCTTATATCGGCTCAAAGTCCCGTCAGCATGAAACTTGTGCTTAAATAACCACATCGAGCGAATCAAATTAACATCTGAGGGCTTCGGTACAAGAACCCAAGTATCATTTTTAACTAACGCATTATACTCATCATACATAGCATTACGCCACTGAGGAACTCTTAAAGCAACAAAGGGAGATTTAGGTATAGGAGAAATGGAGGAGGTATGTAAAGTGAGACGATCAACGGGTTTGACAATGCCCGATTGAGACCTAGTGACCATGGGATGAGTACGAGGGGGTTCGTTTACGGGCTGTGGTGAGTGGGCCGAGGCGGTGTTTGTTTGGTTGTCAGTGGGCGGTTGTTGGGGTGCTGTTTGAGTTGTATTAAGTGGTATGATACTATCATTAGTAGGCTGCGGGGAAGTGGCAAAATTGGGCTGCTGTTGGGTGTGATAAACTGGGCTCGAAGTATTAGTAGAGCCTAGTGGGTTTGGGTATTGATGGGCTGTAGTTTGGGTTGCGGTAATTGGTGATGGTTGGTTATTAGTGTACTGTGAAGAGTGTGCGTTAATGGGTGGCTGTTGGGTTTGATGAACAGGGCTCGCGGCATGCGGTGAGGTATGATGGTGAGGAGTGTTTTCGGTGGATAGAGGAGTGGGGGTTTCGTTTGGTGTTTGGGGAGGAGGTGGAGTGATTAGACTGTGGTTAAGGAGAGGGGAAGGTGCGGGATCTAAAAAGGTATATGTAGGTGGGGCATTGGGTGTCATGGATCGGTAGGGAAATTGGGTTTCATCAAAGGTGACATGTCTAGAGAGAATAATTTTATTTGTTTCAAGATCGAGGCAACGAAAACCACGGTGATATGCGGGAAAGCCCAAAAAGATGCATGGGGTTGCTCGTGGTGCGAGTTTGTGAGGGGAGTGAAGGTGTGGGTAACAAAGGCACCCGAATATGCGTAATCGAGAGTAGTCGGGTTTTTTGTGAAAAAGTCTTATGTAAGGGATTTCGTTGTTTATGGCGGTTGAGGGTAGAAGGTTAAGGAGATATGTGGCCATGTGGAGGGCCTCGACCCAAAAGGTAGGTGGTAGGTGTGCTTGAAAAAGGAGGGTACAGATGACAGTATTTATTGTGCGAATCATTCTTTCCGCCTTGCCATTTTGTTGGGAGGTTTTTGGGCAAGAAAATCTAAGTTGTATACCATGTTTAGCAAAAAGTGTGTGGAGTCGGTTATTATCGAACTCACCACCATGAACACATTGGAAACTCTTGATTTCACATTTAAATTGATTTTTAACATAATTACGGAAATGTAAAAATTTATCGAACATGTCAGATTTAGAGCGTAGGGGATAAATCCACAAATAGTGAGAGAAATGATCAAGAAAGAGAACATAATATTTGAAACCACTAGAACTAATAATAGGAGAAGTCCACAAATCAGAATGAATAATATCAAAGCAATGTTTAACAATAGAATCCGAACTATGAAACGGAAGCTTCACATGTTTGCCAAGTTGGCAAGCATGACAAACATGTGTAGACTTTTGGTTTTTACACGAAATAAAATGACGGGAAACAAGGGAGCGTAGCACTTCGTCACCGGGATGACCGAGACGTTGATGCCACGTGGAGGAACTTGTGGAGAGAAAGGCAGTAGGGATAGTTGATGGTTTGGTAACTGGATAGAGATCGCCCGAACTGTCACATCGAAGGAGGATATGGCGAGTCAAGAAATCTTTTACAGAGAAACCAAAAGCGTCAAATTCAATAGTACAATTATTATCCCTAGTAAACTGACGAACAGAAATAAGGTTTTTGATGATATTAGGGGTGACAAGTACATTATGAAGGTGAAGAGGGCGATGAATGGTAGGAATAATGCTATGGCCAGTGTTAGTAATGGGAATAGAATTACCGTCACCAACGTGAACAGATGGGTATAAACGTTTATTAAAAAGAGTACTTAAATTACTTGCGTCAGAAATTAAATGAGAAGATGCACCTGTATCCATATTCCAAGTTGGGTCTTGCTTAGTCATAGTGCTAAAAACACTAGGAAATGAAGTAGCTTGAGACCGGTACGAAGCGGGTGCGGGACCAAGTATACTTTTGGTGTTGGCAGGCTGGTGTTGGTATTGAGCTGGGTAAGGGAAGTGGGCTGTGTAGAATGCATGTGGTGGGTTGGCGGGTTGTTGTTGTTGGGCCAGACGGGAGTGATAGAAACCAGGTGAGGCCAAGCTGTGATTATTGTTGCTAATCGATGAAGTACCAGACCCATGACCAAACTGACCAAAATTATTGTTGATACCAAAATGGGGTACACAAGTCTGGTAAGGAGGATTTGTATAAAACTGATGTTGATTCATGATGAAAACTTCAATCTTATTATTTTAAATAATGAATGGAAGAACAGGTACTTACGTCACAATGATGCCACCATGTAACGATCCACTTATATCAGCGACTTTCTTTTATTCTTTATTTGGTCCAATAAAATATGAATTAACCAATCTTCCTTTGATGCTAAAGTAACTTTTCCACCGATCTGTTTTTAGTACACCTGATTTGGAAAGGGTAAAATGAATAATGGAATTAGTAATATAGAAAAGTGAAGTTGGACTTTAGTATCAATGAGGTTTATAGCAGATTCGGTTGGGAGAGGGAAGAAAAGACAGAATTTTTGAGGTTAATTTAGGATGGGATCAATTTTGCTCTTGATACCATATTGGAAGGTTATGAATTCCTTGATTTGCATTAATCTCAAAACCGTATATATTGATGACATGAGATGATTCTAGAGACTATGCATGAGCTAGGCCTAATATAATACAAATGGGCCATAATACAAAACAATAACTAGAACTATGTAAATGTCATCTAATAAAAAACTTGGTGACATGTCGTGTCACCAAGTCAACCTTGGCCATACCAGTGCATTTTTGCCAAGGTTCAACTATTGCTAAATAAACAAAACGTTTCTTACGTCCAAGTAGTATTTTATTTATGATGCTCGTATCCAAATTCATCCCGATACGATAACACGCTGTGTCGACTTGCCCGTTGTCATAATCCACCGATTTTTGGTTAATAAGTTCACTCTAAAAGGGTGGTTTTCGTCTTCATTTTTGTTAAAGACCGCGTCGGGTGGAGTCATGCATGACCCTATAACTACAATAATTTTGAAGACTACAAATTGGATGCCCAAACAAAAAAATTGGTCCTGATAGTTACACAAATATTCATTTCAGTAAATACATTCAAGTAGAGTTGACCCATGAATACCTTAGAAACCATTTTGATGATAATTTGACCCATAGTAGTTAACTAAATGACTTTACGACAAGCCCAAGAACCATCTAAACTAGGTTTACACATCATTGGAAAAATGTAACTCATATAGCAGTTTTGAACAATGGACCAACCGGAACAAAAACTTTGTGAGTGCTTATGGGTTTAGAGGGTAAAGCATGGTCATGGAAACGATCTAGTTTGTTACTCACTACAAATGTACAATATGACCCGGTCCCAAAAAGGCAAAAACTTGTACAATCCCAAAGTCGAAAAGGTACATGATATAGTAAATATTTCGAAATTTAACATGAAACAAGACAATGTATCAACAATATGCGTATGTCTAGAAGAGAAACTACTATATCTTCAAAACATCTTACAAAAACACAAAATGTGGAACTTGTATTTATGAATCGTCATCAACGAAGCTGATAAATCTTGAACTTAGGCACATACAAGATGATGAGTTAACAACATAGATAACTACCTCAAGAGCAGAAACTCTCGGATCTTGAAAGGCCTTGCATCAAGTCTTTTATTTGAGTAAACCCAAAGCCTTTAGCGACTAACCTGAAACTCTCGTATATTGAAAAGCAAAAAAGTTGAAAACTTGTACTAATAATATACATTTTTAGAAGCATACAACTTGACGATTCAATAACATAGCACTCATATCAAACTAGTTGTATCATATGCACCATCAGGGGCGGAACTAGGATTAAAGTTCAGGGGTAGCGGAAAAAAAATTAACCATAATTTTTTTTAAACGTACATTTAAATAATTAAAAAAAACACAATAATAAAAGAAGTTAAACAAATACCTAATAGATCTCAGAACTCTCATTTTCGGTTTGTCATAGCTTGAAAACGAACCATTACATCATCATTCGTTACTTCGTCAAATGTCTCTCCTTCAACAGTACATACCATAACATTGTTCAAATATTTGTCCCCCATTCGATTCCGCAAATCCGTTTTAATAAGCTTTATTTTAGAAAAGTATCTTTCAACAGTTGCGGTTGAAATCGGTAAAACCAATGCAAGCTTCAAAATCCGATAAAATAAAGGAAATGAAAGATTTTTTCCGGTTTCCACCATTACCCGAGCTAGGTGACAAATCCCATCCAAATTCAAAAATCTATCATCTTCCTTTACCGAGTGATAAAAGACTTTAAGCTCACCCAAAATACACCCGCTATCGTTCATATTAAAATCATCCGGATACATCTCAGAAAAGGCTACTATCTTAGATATGTCAAACTTAGAAAACCCATTACAAGGATTTAAACCCGACATATTTTCTACCAATGTAGTTGATACCTCATTGAAACGGTTCCCAAATTCTTGAATTTGCATATCCAAAACCGTATTAAAAACCTCAACCTCAAAATGATGTCGATTAGTAACGACATTATTCCGGCTCCTTGGGTTACCATAACTTCCCATCATATCCAACACCGTAATACCATTTTTTCCACAAAAAGAAGTCACTTTTTTCAACATGTCATCACACCCATTTTGTCTTAAATCATTCAATGCTTGTTTTGTTGCTTGAATCAACTTACTCGATTCCAACAAGTCTTGTCTCTTTTTTTGAAGATGTTTTGAGAGACAATTTGTGTGGCCTAAAATTTCTTCTATCAAGTGTGCATAAAAAACGAACTCAAGTTTTTGAAAATAGGATAGAATACCTTTTGCACTAGTTCGTTGTTGAATGCTATCTCCTTCATCTTTAACATAACAAAGGACGTCGACAACTTCCGGATATAATTTAAGTACACTTATGATTGTTGCATGATGAGATCCCCATCTTGTATCACCGGCTCGCCTTAGGGAACTCTCTTGGTTTAATCCTTTTCCAGTCTTAATTTCACCTGAAATAATTCCTTGTTCCACTCTCTTTCTTTTTGCCTCACGTATCATATCATTTCGTTTGCAAGAAGCGGAAACCGTATTAACAACCATGTTGAGGTATTCATAAAAATCTTTAACACCATCATGCTTTTTTGCAACCGCCACAATCACTAACTGTAGTTGATGAGCAAAGCAATGTACATAATGGGCCGATGGATTATCTCTCAAAATCATAGCTTTTAAGCCATTAAACTCCCCTCGCATATTGCTTGCACCGTCATAACCTTGACCCCTAATCTGTTAAAATAATAATAAACAATTAACAACATAAGCAATAAACTTTAACATAGTTGAAAGATTTAAGATACAAACTTAATACTTACTTGTGATATGCTCAGATGGTTATTTGCAAACATAGAAACAATGGCTTGTTTTAGAGTAGAAGAAGATGTATCTTGCACATGAGCAATTCCAATAAGACTCTCTTTAACAACTCCGAGTTTGTCAACATATCTCAAAACAACAGCCATTTCTTCCTTTAAAGATACGTCACTAGACTCATCCACTAACAAACCAAACACATTATCTTTAAGTTCATCACAAATCCTTTTACTTACCTCTTTCGCAAAGCAATCAATAATCTCTTTTTGTACTAGTGGAGACGTCAACTTATTATTCTTCTTTGCATTCCCCAATGTATACTTACGAATCTCCAGGTGCATCTTACTAACCAACTTTAAATTTGAAAGAAAACACCCCTTATAACGAGAACTCTCCGATTCATCATGACCTCTAAATGGTAATCTATTCTCTAGGCAATGTCTAGCACTAATAACAGATCCTAATAATCTGTACCGATTTGCAACCTTTTCTTGTTCACTTATAAATTTTAGCTTCACATCAATGGCTTGCTTTTGTTTCAAGAGATCCTCACATTTTTTCATCGCCTTATTATGATGACTATTAACTGACCCAACATGATCTTTTAAGGCATTTGATTTACTCCAATTACAAAAGCCTTCACTTGAAAAAATATTTCTTCCACCTTGATTGCCAACTTTTTCTTTAAATAAATAACAATATAAGCAATAGGCTTTGTCTGTTTTAACACTATACTCTAACCACAGGTATGTATCAAACCATTGTACAATAAAACGTCTCTTATCTTTACCATACATTTTGGTTGGAAATTTATGATTTCGTGGTGGAAAAGCTTTTTTAACAAGATAGTGTCTTCTTATATCATCCACTTGATTAGGATGATAACTAGCAATCGGTGGTCTATCAAAAGGGTCCGAAGGTAGGTCATTCAAATCAAATCCATTTGGAATCGAAAATTATGAAATAGACTTTAAAATTGAAATTACCTAAGGGGCGGATTCACGATTGGCAGCATTGCAGCACTTTGGCAGAATGGCAGCAGCAGGGGCGGATTTTTTTTAAAGAATGCGTATGTTTTTTTTTTTTTTGGTTTAAAATTGTGGTCGTGGGTTTGATTTGGACGAGCTATGGGCTTTTTTTTTTAAAGAATGCACTTTGGCAGAATGGCAGTAGAGGGAGATATGGCCTTTTTTTTAAAGAATGCGTATGGGCTTTTTTTTGGTTATAAACTTGTGTATGTATTTTTTGGGTTTATTTATAAAATTGTGTATGGTTTTTTTTGGTTTATTTATTTAGTGGGCTTGGGTCTTGGAGTTTTTTTAAAGAATGATATGGGCTTTGAAAATTTTGTTTAGGGGTAGCGAAAATTTGTTTCAGGGGTAGCGAAATACGAAACATAGTACGAAAAACATAAAAAATCGCCAAAAATTCCACTACCGGGTAAAAGTTCAGGGGTAGCGACCGCTACCCCTGAGATACAAGTACATCCGCCCCTGTGCACCATGGTATAACCTATTTGACACACAAACTAAGACCAGAAACAAAATTAATCTCGTAAGATCATATATCCACTAGCTCAATCAAATACATTCAAGTAAAGTTGACCCATGGATACCTTAGAAACCGTTTTGATTATATTTTGACCCATTGTGCTAAATGACTTTACGACAACTCTAAGAACCATCTAAACTAGGCTTACACAACGTTGAACAAATGTTACTCATATAGCAGTTTTGAACCATGGACCGATCGGAATATAGAAACTTTGGGAGTGTCTCGTTGTAAGTTTTGGAGGGTAATGAATGATCATGGTAACTATTACCATTGGTTTGTATGTTACTCACTACAAATGTACTGTAGTATGATCCATTTTCAAAAACTTGTACAACCCAAAAAGTCGATAAGTTACATGACATAGTAAATATTTTAAATTTAACATCAAACAAGACAATGTATCAACAATATGCGTATGCTTAGAAGAGAAACTATCTAATTTTCAAAAACTTGTTACAAAAACTCAAAATGTGGAGCATGTATGCGTTGTAAATGGTCATCAACGAAGCCAATAAATCTTGTACTTACACACATACAAGAAGATGAGTTAACTAAAAAGTTGAGAACTTGTACCAAGTGGTAATGCTGATAGGGGTCCAATAATATAAATTACGTATATCATTAGAAACCAATGTCAGCATCAACAACATAGCATTTATTTCAAACTGCTTGAACCATTCCACCGTGGTATATTACCTATTAAAAGTTCTACTTTTAGACCGATGTGGGATATAAACATAAAACAAGTTTTTTATAGAATAAACATGGCAAAAGATCTACAAAAGAACTTTGTTACCCCAATATTCTTTATGTATGTTAAATCATTGCACTCTTTTTTCTTGACGTTGTTAGATAATTGATATGAAACTCAAAAACTGCTATTTTGTGACAATAAACATGGAGCAGTGGTAAAAAAATTATGCATATCCGGAATAATATTCGATATCATGTACACTTCTGAACTACACTAATTACATATTCAAGCTGCCTCAAGAGTGTCAGTTTCTATAAAATTAAATTTTCAAATATTTTCACTAGTGTATGCATCAAAGTTAAGATTGCATGTTACCATGAAGTAAGACAATATAAACACATATCAATACTGATTAGCTAAATCCTGAGAACTAACAAAGGTACCATGAAAACCATATGGAACTCTACTAGGTAATTTCACTACGTTGGTTTGCTTCATACTTAAAGTATCAACTATAACTAATTCCGACCTATCTTTATCTTCATCTCTAACATAACTCATTATATACCCTTCATCTTCCTTCTCGCTGTTTCCTACAGGAACAAAACACAGCTCACCTCCAAACCGTTTGTTCCCATAGTAAAACTTGGTGACATATCATGTCACCAAGTCAACCTTGGCCATACCACTACATTTTTGCCAAGGTTCAAGTGTTGCTAAATAAATGAAACGTGTCTTACGTCCAAGTGGTATTTAATTTATTGTGCCCGCATCCAAATTCATCCCCGATACGATAACACGCTGTGTCGACTTGCCCGTTCTCATGATCAACCGATTTTTGGTTAATAAGTTCACTCTAAAAGGGTCGTTTTCGTGTGCCCAAACCAAAAAATAGGTCCTGATAGTTACACAAATATTCATTTCAGTAAATACATTCAAGTAGAGTTGACCCATGAATACCTTAGAAACCATTTTGATGATAATTTGACCCACTGTAGTTAACTAAATGACTTTACGACAAGCCCAAGAACTATCTAAACTAGGTTTACACATCGTTGGACAAATGTAACTCACATAGCAGTTTTGAACAATGGACCAACCGGAACACAAACTTTGGGAGTGCTTATGGGTTTAGAGGGTAAAGCATGGTCATGGTAACGATCTAGTTTGTTACTCACTACAAATGTATAATATGACCCATTCCCAAAAAGGCAAAAACTTGTACAACCCCAAAGTCGAGAAGGTACATGATATAGTAAACATTTCGAAATTTAATATCAAACAAGCCAATGTATCAACAATACGCGTATGTCTAGAAGTGAAACTATTATATCTTCAAAACTTCTTACGAAAACACAAAATGTGGAACTTGTATTTGTGAATCGTTATCAATGAAGCTGATAAATCTTGTACTTAGACACATACAAGATGATGAGTTAACAACATAGCTAAATACCTCAAGAGGAGAAACTCTCGGATCTTGAAAGGCCTTGCATCAAGTCTTTTACTATTTGAGTAAAGCCAAAGCGTTTAGTGACTAGCCTGAAACTCTCATATATTGAAAAGCAAAAAAGTTGAGAACTCGTACCAATTAGGAATCGGTCAAGGATATGCTAATAATATACATTTTTACTGGCATACAACTTGACGATTCAATAACATAGCACTCATATCAAACTGGTTGTATCATATGCACCATGGTATATAAGCTATTAAAAGCTCTTCTCTTAGACCAATGTGGGATTTAACATGGCAAAAGTTCTACACAAGAATTTTGTTACCCCAATCAACGTATTATTTATCTTTCGTTAATACATTGCATTCTTGAAGCTATGAGAAAATTTTTACTAAACTCAAAAAGGCTATTTGTTGATAATAAACATGGAGAAATATATTGATAGAAAAGTTATGCACATCCGAAATAATATTTGATATTATTTGCACTTCTGAACTACACTAATTATTTGGCAGTATTAATTACTTGATGAAACGCGATCAAGATCTTCTAAAAGCCATTGTGGGTAATTTCTTTTTTTTGGGTAAAAGGTCAACGACCCGGTAAATATATTACTCTAAAAAACAATTAAGTACAACGGATATGAGTGAATCCCATATCTCAGCCCGTTACATAGGCGAAAAGCTTACATAACAAGATACTTCCTATTTTCTAGACAAGAAAACAAAACCACTACCATATAATATTGAAAGACTCGGACAAAAATATAAACTACTTCCTACGACCTTGGAGATTAAAGCCGTAAGTGGCATTAAGAGCATCCAACTCCCCTGGAAGATCATAAATTTGCTTCGAGTAATCATCATAGTCATCAAACTCATCTTCACGCTCATAACCTCCACCAAAAAGATTTGCAGATTCATCGAACGTGTTAAGAACCTCTTCCTCATCACTGTAAGAAACCACAACATCACCCACCTTGGAAAATGGGTTAGCCCTTTTAGTGGCAGAGGCAGACGGAACAGGATGACCTTCATCATCCACAAGAGTAGCTTTCCCATCGATAATTAGTTTTTCAAGCATACTAATTTTTTCAACTATGGGAGTAGAACCAACTTCCTTAATTCCCATTGAATCACTCACAAGCGGTTCTTGTGATGTAGTACCAGTCTTAACCGACTCATCCTCATTAACTTCCATAGTACGGCCAGCATCCACATCCATGTAGGTGTCATTAGTAGGAATACCAAAACCATCCGTATCATCCATATTAAGCGCATCAAACTGATTGGATGTAGTGATCTTTGAGCTAGCCACATCAGAAGCCTTCTTCTTAGTTCCATCCACCTTCTTTGGTTCAGGAGGGTTCTTTTTGGGTTGGTACTGAAATTGCTTACCCACAACAGGTTTAGTAAACCCTCCTTTACCCTGAGTTGTAGAACCGCCTTGTTTACCTTTCTTTTTGTTATTGACAGGGATTGCATAGCCACATTAAGGTCATGTTTGGCAACACCTTTTTGGAAGCGTTTAAGAGCGACAAGCGACAAGCGTTCCAGTTTTAATGCTTGTTTGGCAACACTGCTGCTAGCGTTTAGCAACATCTCAAAAGCTTGCAATCTTAATGCTTCTTAAAGAAGCTTTCCAGTATACCGCTAGCGTTTTACTTTTAATATTACCAATTTACCATTAAAAAATAACATTCATTCATAAGTATATGCCCTTTTTCGTAATTTTACATTTTATAATTACAACTACAGCTACGTTACCAAACACGTTTTTAAACAAGCAACTAATGCTTACTGCTACTGCTTACTGCTTATTGCTACTGCTTACTGCTACATGTCGCCAAACATAGCCTAAAACTCGTAGGAGGAGTTTTAGTACCACTCGAATTGTTCAACTCAGAAGATGAAGCCATATTAGCAATATCACTGTTAATTTTATTCATTGCTTCATCAAACTTGTTATGCGCATTAGCAACTAATTGCTCCACATTAGGCTGTTTTGAACCATGAGATGACGAATCATGCTCCAAATCATCCAAAAGAACCTGATCATTACCCTCATTCACGTTATCAGCCACATCATCAACATCAACCATTGGAACACTAACATCCTTCTTACCAAGCTTAGGACTCAAAAAACCCCTTTCCATCTCTCACCACCCCGTTACCAAATCAAAACAGAATACGAACCAAAGAATACGAATCAAAAAATCCAGCAGCATGTGAAACCAACAAAGAAGAGAAAAAAAAAAAAAAAAAAAAAAAAAAAAAAAAAAAACTAATCTTAGCGATTAGGGTTTATAGCAATACGAATCAAGAATCTAACCTCCCATCATACTAACAATCGAACAGTAACAAGAAAAGAATTAACTGAATAATGATCGATTGTAATTACCAAATCAGAACCGACTACTAAAAACAGTCGATTGAAGATCCCAAGCGAAACCCTAAATAACGATCCAAGAAAATCAACAAAAAACTTGTTAAGGTTTAAGGTAGATTTGATTGGAACGATTAGAACGATTCCCTAACTAAATTGATCACAACAGCAAGCCAAGTAGGAAGGAATGAAGAGATCGATTAGAGGTTAGGGTGTAAGGGTTTCGTTTTTTTGATCACCATTGTGGGTAATTTCGGAGAAGCTGCTGAAGTATTCAAGCAGGATGTTTCTAAACAAGAATGGGAGAAAGTAGATAGTTTAGGATATCAAATGATTTATATTGCTGGTTTAACATGTCTATGCTTTCAAGCCAAAACACGAGAAATGAAGAACAAGATCTACTCTCCACTACTGCATTCCAAGAACAGGAAGATATTGTTCTATTCACTCGAAACATGCATGCATGAGCATCGAACACTGCAAGGATTTTGTTGGAACTATATGTCATCGGTTTCCCTTATGTGTTGATTGAGCCAAGTTTGTTCTATCTTGCTTTTTACAAGTCAGGACAATGTTCATTTTTCTTATCATATTGAATTGCTTAGAACTTTACTGGTTTGAGTAGTTCTACAACATGAAAAATGGTACGCGTTTTTTGTTCTGTTTTTAGCAGTGGTCTTGTTTTCGGGTCCTCCGTAGCTGAATGATGTCTTATTATGGTCCGGGATCTGTAGAAAATTGGTCTTAACTATACAGGCTTATATATTTATCAGGCATACTGCAGATTCTCTTAATTAGTGTCCCTAGACGCTTTTATTGCTGTTCTGTTTTTGGATATTGGGTAAAAATCTTGGCCTTATTCTATTTGCTTCTTTCATTTAGGATTCAGGTATAGTTAGTGGCAGATGTATGCAGATTCACACTTGTTAGTATCCTAATCTGTTGATTTAAAGACCAATCTGTAGTAAGAATCTTACACTCATGATCTTGACCTTACAATCAACATGCGGTAATAAACTAAAATTGGAACTTAAAGGGGTTGCGTTCTAATAACTATAAACCTCGAACCTGTAACTGTGAAGACAGAACTCGGACAGCCTTTAATTCATTGACTAAATAAAGCTGTCAATTCCAACCACAAACCCGAATATGAGCAAATAGCTTCGTACTACGGGCATATTACTCTATTTTGACATAAATTGCAAACCAAGACCATAAACACAGATACTTACATTAACCTCTCAAGATTAAATATCCATCAACCCAATCAAATACATTCATGTGAAGTTGACCCATGAATATCCTAGAAAACCATATCATAACCATTTTGAGGATAATTTGACCCTTGTAGTCAACCAAATGGCACACATGACCCTTTACCACAAGTCCAAGATACATCTAAGCTTGGCTCACACAGCGTTTTGACAAATGTAACTCATATAGCGGTTCTGAACCATGTACCAATTGAAATAGAAACTTTGGGAGTGCTTTGTTATGGGTTTTAGAGCGTAAAGAATGGTCATTGTGAAGAATAGTATGATCCATCCAAAATTGTGTACAACCCAAAAAGTCGAGAAGTGACATGAAATAGTACATGTTTTGAAGTTTAACATCAAACAAGACAATGTATTCAACGATATGCGTATGTTCAGCAGAGAAACTATCTACCTTCAAAAACTTCTTACAAAAACTCGAAATGTGGAACTTGTATGAGTTGTAAATTGTCATCAACAAAGCTGATAAATCTTGTACTTACCCACATACGTATGTATCGAAGTTAAAATGTATACTACTATGAAACAAGAGAATGTAAACATATATCAAGATTGATTAGCTAAATCTTGGAAAATAACAATGGTACCTTGAAAACCATATCTCACTCTGCTAGGTAATTTCACTACACTCGTTTGTTTGCTTCCGACCTATCTCTTATATCGAGTATGAATTCTTAAATCAACTATCAATGACTGTTTTAGGTAGGTGTAGTTATTGTTCATAATTTGAGTCGTTATTCTAATAAAACTAGTACGTTTTCTTCCTTCTTGGTAAACAAAGACATTACTTGCTCTTTGAGTCTTTATACATGTTCATCATTTTGTTAGTCAGCGGTCTATGGCATGTTAACAGCAATATAGTATTAGTCCATTGGTTTAGAATTTGGCTGGGGGAAGTCTTTATCAACACCTTTATTTTGTTTCACATTATCAGATGAACTTTGTATAAGCGACAAATCTGTTAATGCATAATATTGGTATAACAAGAATACATAGGTTTATCATAAGCTAATACTGATGAGAGGTATCTGAGAAGTAACATGGAGCAAGAGAGAAAAAAACAAGAAATGAAAGGGAAAGTTGTTATTGATTGAATGAATTGTGTAACAGAATTACAAAGTTTACACTAGTCACATTTCTATATTTACACAAGTAGTCCTCTAAGATAACAATGTTACAATTGCAATCCTCTAACTATTGTTGACTGCTTGTACACTCCCCCTCAATTTGAGAGTGAGATACTCCCAACTTGTTCAGTAGTTTAGTATGCTGATCCACTGTTACTACTTTAGTGAATACATCAGCTAGCTGTGATTTGGTGTTGACATACGAAGGTTTGATAAGCCCATCTTTTATTTGATCTCTGACATAGTGGCAATCCACTTCTATGTGCTTTGTTCTTGCATGGAAGACTGGATTAGCTGCTATGTATAGGGCTACTTGATTATCACAGAACAAGTTTACTGGATGCAAATCTTTAATACCAAGGTCCTTGAGCAAACTGACTAACCAAGTTATCTCACAACATGTAAGAGCCATAGCCCTGTACTCTGCTTCTGCAGATGATCTTGACACTACTGCTTGCTTCTTAGATTTCCATGACACAGGTGAATCTCCCAACAAAATACAATAACCAGTTGTTGATCTTCTTGTCATGGGACAGCTGGCCCAATCAGAGTCACAATAAGCTTTCAATTCAACTGCAGAATCTTTAGCCAACAATATACTTTGACCTGGTGCTTGTAACAAATACCTCAACAAATGCTTGACTGCTTGCATATGTACAGAAGTTGGAGATTGCATAAACTGGCTGAGCAATTGTACTGTGTAATAAATATCTGGCCTTGTTACAGTCAAATAAATCAACTTACCAATGAACCTTCTATAAACTTCAGAATCTTGCAATGGTGACCCAATATCAGCCTCCAACTTCAAATTTGGGTCCATAGGAAGTTTATAAGGTTTGCAATTCAACACACCACCTTCTTTAAGCAACTCCATGGTATACTTGTTTTGAGAAATGAATATTCCTTGGGATGATTTTGACACCTCCAGACCAAGAAAATAACTCAACTCACCAAGATCTTTCATGTGAAATGCAGAACTCAACTGTGACTTAAGCAATTGAATTTCTGAATCATCATTTCTTGTGATCAGCAAATCATCTACATACACTAGAATTGCTGTGAACTTTTGACCAACACTTTTAACAAACAATGAATAGTCTGTCTTAGACTGAGTGAATCCAAAGGAGAGCAATGCTGATGAAAGTTTAGAAAACCACTGTCTTGGTGCTTGTTTAAGACCATACAGTGATTTTTTCAACTTACATACTAAATTCTTTGGCAATGTAGACTCAGCTTTTGCAGACTCCCCCTTACCACAGTAACCCAAAGGAATTTTCATGTACACATCTTCTTCCAAATCCCCATGTAAAAATGCATTTGAAACATCCATTTGACATGTTTGCCATCCTTTTAAAGCAGCAACAGCCAAAAGAGATCTCACAGTTACCATTTTTGCCACAGGAGCAAATGTTTCTTGAAAATCCACTCCATGTTGTTGTCTATTACCCTGTACAACCAACCTTGCCTTTTTTCTTTCCACAGAACCATCTGCTTTAAACTTTGTCTTAAAAATCCAATGACTACCAATAGCTGTCTTTCCAATTGGTAAAGTTGTGACTTCCCAAGTTTCATTTTCATCCAAAGCAGTCAATTCAGAATCTATAGCTTGTTTCCATCTTGGTTGTGTGATTGCTTCTTTAAAACTTGTTGGATCCTTTTGAGCCAAATGAGAAACTAAGAAAGCTTGAAATTCAGGAACAAGAGAATTTTTGGACACTTGATTTGCTTTTGGAACATGATGCAAAACAAAATCCTTTAATTTTGTAGGTGAGGTAGTTTGTCTGGATGATTTTCTTGTAGGCATTTGAGATGAAACTTGTGGTTGGTTGACCTTTTGTTGAACACTTTCAGAACTAGGAGAGAAAGAAGTAGTAGAATGAACAGGAGAATTCTCAGAAGGTGATTCATTTTGAGGACCATTAGTGTTGTCAGAATTTATGTTTGGTAAAGGAAAATGATTTTGTACTTTCTCAGAATAATTGGTAGAAAATTGACAAGGCAATATTGTTGGCAAAGGAGGCAAAAATTGTTGCATACTTTCTGAAGCAAAAGGGAAAATATGCTCATAAAAGGTAGCATCTCTTGACACAAAATCAGTTGTGTTTGGTAGATTGAAAAACTTATACCCTTTTTGATTGGCAGCGTATCCTAAAAACACACAAGGAACACCTTTTGGAGCAAACTTATCAGGTACTCTAGATGGATTACACACAATAGCAAAGCAACCAAACACCTTTAAATGTGAGTAATCAGGCTTAGAATTGAGCAAAATTTCATAGGGTGTTTTATTATTTAGAACTGATGATGGTAACCTATTTATGAGATAAGTAGCAGTGGTTACACAATCCCCCCAAAATCTCAAAGGCAAGTGTGAATGAAACCTCAATGCCCTTGCAGTATCCAATATATGCCTATGTTTCCTTTCCACTCTATCATTTTGTTGTGGTCTGTCCACACAAGATGTCTGATGTACAATACCTTGACTTTTCAAATAAGGCCCACATTCTCCTTTTACAAATTCTAAAGCATTATCAGACCTAATAACTTTCACAGTCTTACCAAATTGTGTACTAACAAACTTAAGAAAAGCCTTTAGAGCCACAAATGAGTCAGACTTATTAACTAGCAAATAGGTCCATGTTGCTCTACTGCAGTCTTCTACCACAGTCAAAAAATACCTAAACTTCCCATTTGTTGGTACCTTATATGGCCCTCAAACATCAATGTGTACCAAATCAAATATTTCACTACTCTGTGACTCACTTAATGAATAAGGAAGCTTAGTAAACTTAGCTATTGGACATGACAAACAATCAGCAGTATGAGATTTTGAAACAACAACAGGCAAATCATTCATATGCTTTAATTTTGAATCTGATACATGTCCAAGTCTATGATGCCACAATGCATATGAGCTATTATTCACACTACCTACAGCAGAAAGAGAAAACTTTTGCAAAGTTGCTTTAACTAAAGAATTGAACACCCTGTCCACTTTATCTGCAGGTAGGTTCACAAGATGGTACAATCCTGACTTCTTTTTACCCAGTCCTGTCACCTTCTTGGTTGCCAAGTCCTGGACAACACAAAACTCAGGATAAAATGAAACAACACATTATTATTATTATTATTATTATTATTATTATTATTATTATTATTATTATTATTATTATTATTATTATTATTATTATTATTATTATTATTATATTATTATTTTATTATTTTATTATTATTATTATTATTATTATTATTATTATTATTATTATTATTATTATTATTATTATCCAAGGAATTGATTTCCACTCAAAGTGTAAAGGAAATGAATTCCTTGAATTTGTGTGTAATCTTAACTCCCTAAGAATTGCAAATCTTCACTTTTTTATTTCTTTGCCTACCAAACATGGGAAATGAATTCATTTCCATTTCTTTGAGCTCATTTCCCCCTGCCAAACATGCCCTTAGCGTTATGCAAATTCAAGCCTCTTCAATAGTGTCAGTTTCTATATGTATGATGTTCAAGATAATTTATAAGGATTTTGGCATCTCTTCTTTTGAATATGTTCTTCAAAATGTATGCATTTTGCTGTACGAATAAATGTTTTCACAAATGTATGTATTAAAGTTATGATTGTATGGTACCATGAAGTAAGACAATATAAACATTGATCAATATTGATTAGCTAAAACTTGGAACTAACAAAGGTACCAAGAAACCATATGAAACTCTACTAGGTAATTTCACTACACTCGTTTGCTTCATACTTGAAGCATCAACGATCACTAATTCTGAACTATCTTCATCTCTAGCATAACTCATTATATACCCTCGCCATCTTCCTTGCCGTTTCTACAGGAATAAACCATAGTTCACCTCCAAACCGCTCGTTCTCGTAGTAAAACTTGGCGACGTGTCTTGTCACCAAGTCAACCTTAACCATGCCACTGCTTTTTGGCCAAGCTTAGCTATTACTAAATAAACATAACATGTCTTACGTCCATGTAGTATTTTTATTTATGGTACTCGCATTCAAATTCATCCCCGATACTATTACACGCCGGGTCAACTTGCCCGTTGTCATGTTCAACCGGATTTGGTCATTTTCGTCTTCATTTTCATTAAAGATGGCGTCGGCCCTATAATTACAAAAATAGGTTGTGATAGTTACACAAATATTCATTCCACTAATTTTAACTAAGAGTGTTTTAGTTAGCTTATGACTTAAAAAAAGTTGCTCACGGATATAAAATGTGAACCAAGACCTCCTTATACTAATTTGACATAACCAAATTGTTTTCACTTTGTGCATTTTTTATTATTTTTTTTTATTATTATTTTTTTTTTTGCATATACCTTTTTTGACACACAAACTAAGACCAGAAATAATCTCGTAAGATCAAATATCCATTAGCCCAATAAAATACATTCAAGTGAAGTTGAACCATGAATATTATAGGATAAATAGGGCAAACCCGGTTTGTGGGTTTAGGGTATCTAGCATTTTACCATTATAAATAATGATCAATAAAGATATATTTACGGGGAATTATGTAGTCTAACATGGTATCGGAGTGGGTCTGATCCTCAGACATAGGTGACTACGTTGAGCCGCCTCCCCTAAACCACCACGTCAAACCCTAGCCGCCACCCTCCAACCACTAAAAAAAATGTTATATCCGCTTTGCTTTTGCTATTGCTATTGCTGCTGTTAGAAGATTGCTACCGCTTGCTATCGGGTTTTACTGTAGGACAGCTGCTTTGAAAGCCTCCTTGTACAAAGTGGCAAAACACGAGAAAGCGTGTATTGAAAATCAACATTTTTATTTTTTTCGCTTTTGATACTTTTGGTTTCCTCGCACCGGAGGCAGTGAAGTTTCTCAACACAGTCTAACGAGTTATGCATATTATAGTTATGACTCCTAGATCCACATGTATAGTTTTCAAAAGACTTAGTTTTGCAATTTAAAAAGTGCTAGTGACACAGCTTGTTGCCCGTTTGTTTTTCATCTCTATATAAATCCAAATTTTGAATATATACCTTACCAAAAATAAATAAATAAATAAATAAATAATAAAATTATGAATGATTGCACACTCCTTACCTAGTCGGTGAGATATTATCACGTTTATTCCACAACACTCGCTACAAATGTACATTAGTATGATCCATTTTCAAAAACTTGTACAACCCAAAAAGACGAGAAGTTAAATGACATAGCTAAATACATCAAGAGGAGAAACTCTCCAATCTCGAAAAGCCTTGCATCAAGTCTTTTATTTGAGTAAAGCCAAAGCCTTTAGTGACTTGCCTGAAACTCTCGTATATTGAATAGCAAAAAAGTTAGAGAACTTGTACCAATTAAGAACCATTATTGTGTATGCTGATGATATACATTTTGTACTTACCAGCATACAACATGACAATTCAATAACATAGCACTCATATCAAACTGGTTTCTCAGCACCGCCGACTTCCCCTGACTGTATGGTGGTTATATTTTCAGCAACTGATGGATTACGTGTTTCGATCCATAATGTAGCTCGGGAACAATTGTGGCATACACTTCGTCTTGATGTTGACTGGCATGTATGAGACATTCAATGGCGAGCAATTCAAGGATTCTGTTGGAACTACATGTAATCTCTTCCCTTATGAGTGGATTGAGTCAAGTTGGTTCTAACTTGCTTTTAACAAGTCAGGACACTGTTCATTTTTCTTATCATATTGCTAATTAGAACGTTACTGGTATGAGAAGTCTACAACGTACATGAAAAACGTTGCAGTTCATTTTAACAAGTGATGTAGTTAGAAATTTACTATTAGTCATTTTGGTTTCCAGTAGTCTATGGCTCACATGTTAACAACAATATACTATTAGTCCAGCGTTTTTAGAAATTTCTCAGCAACCTAGAAGGTCGATCATGTGTGTGATTCTTGAATGTTTGTTGCTTTCATTTCGTTTTTCCTATCTTTCTGTGTGTTCTCTTTTGCTTGTGACGATATTTATATTTGTAAAGATAATTGTGTGGTTGTTCAAGACAATGATTTAAACTAAATACTCACAACGATTAATTTGTGAAGATAATTATGTGCAGGTTATTTGTGAAGATGGTTTATTTAGGAGAGTGTTATGTAACCATTATGCATTCATGAGATAGTAGTGTTCATGAAAGATTGAGTTGATGATCCTATCCAACACTCGTAACTTTTTCCGTTATTTCAATTTTTTTATGGATCCTCCCTGCTGTAGCATCGACGTTATTTTGTCCAAGGCCGAATTAGCAACTTAAACCGGACCAATAAAACAAGACAATGTATCAACAATATGTGTACGTCTTGAAGAGGAACTGTCTAATTATCAAAAACTTCTTACAAAAACACAAAATGTGGAACTTGTATGAGTTGCAAATCGACGTTAACAAAGCCGATAAATCTTGTACTTACACACATACAAGATGATGAGTAACCAATATAGCTAAATACATTATGAAAAAAAAAAACTCTCGGATTTTAAAAAACTAAAAACTAGAGAACTTGTACCAATTTCTGATGCCGAACCTAGTTCCTAATAATATATAGGTTTTTGTAAATTACTATTACTGGAAACTAACATTGAGCATCAACAACATAGCACTTATATCAAATCTATCAAATAGTATGCACCATCGTATATAAGCATAAAACTTCATTGCACTTTCTTTTGTTTTCAGAAATTAAACATGCGAAAACTTCTACCCAAGAACTTAGATACCCCAATCACCGTATTATTTATGTCTCGTTAATTCATTGCACTTTCTTTTGTTGACGCCATGAGAAAATTGATACGAAACTCAAAAACGGCTATTTAGTGACAATAAACATGGAGTAGTATAGTGATAAAAAAAAATTATGCATATCCGAAACAATATTCGATAATCATTTACAGTACCGAACTACACTAATTTGAGTGTTATACATATTCAAGCTGCCTCAAGAGTGTCAATTTCAAATATTTTCACAAGTGTATGTATCATAATTAAGATTGCATGGTACCACTAAACATTATAATTATGATAGTTACAAACCTTCTAACACTAAACATACGACATACTTTAAAATAATTTGATATCGTTTTTACATTCTTCTTGTTTGTTAGCTCCATGAAATACGAGTAACATGTACACATGTTGTTACAGGATAAGATATACACTATGTGTGAGTTAGGTAACTAATGATAATATATACCACATATCTTACTATTAGTATCTCGCATATGTCTTCATTACGACTTGAACCCACATCTCTCTTGGTTGATGAGCGACTTACGTATCGCATATTGTGTGAAAACTTTATATAAATAAAGAGACAATATTAAATGTAAACTTAGAGTCTTAGAAACAAGAACTACCATCTCAAATATCCATTAGGTCAATCAAATACATTCAGGTAAACTTGACCCATGAATATGTAAGAAAATATAATGGTTACTTTCTAAATTTTACCGAGATGAAACACTTACTTTTTTATCAACATTTAAGCCAACAAAACATTCAAATATTGTTATGAGGTGAAACACTTACTTTTTTTATCAACATTTAAACCAACGAAACTTTCAAATGTTGTTCTGAGATGAAACACTTTTTTCAAGGGTATATTTGTTGACATTAGATAAATATTTAAAAGTTTCGTTGGCTTAAATGTTGATAAAAAAGTAAATGTTTCACCTCAGAACAATATTTGAAAGTTTCATTGGCTTAAATGTTGATAAAAAAGTAAGTGTTTCATCTCGGTAAAATTTAAAAAGTAAGTTGTTATTTTATGGCCTTTACCCAAAATATAAACCATTTAAACTAGGCTTACACAATGTTGAACAAATGTAACTCATATATCAGTTTTGAACCATGGATCGACCGGAATAGAAACTTTGGGAGTGTCTCGTTGTAGGTTTTAGAGGGTAATGAATGATCATGGTAATGATTACCGTTGGTTTGTATGTTACTCACTACAAATGTACTGTAGTATATTGTACAACCCTAAATGTTGAGAAGTTACAAGATCTAGTAAATATTTTAAATTTGACATAAAAAAGACAATATATCAACAATATGCGCTATGCTTAGAAGAGAAACTATCTAATTTCCAAAAACTTGTTACAAAAACTCAAAATGTGGAGCAAGTATGGGTTGTAAATTGTCATCAACGAAGCTGATAAATATTGTACTTACACATACAAGATGATGAGTTAACAACATAGTTAAATACATTAAGGAGAGAAACTCCGGAGGAACCTAAAAACTAAAAAGTTAAGAACTTGTACCAATTTGTGATGCTAATAAAGATTCTAGTAATGTTGACGGATTTTAATAATATAGATTATGTATATTACTAGAAACCAATGTCAGCATCAACAACATAGCACTTATGTCAAACTGGTTGAACCATTCGCACCATGGTATATTACCTATTAAAAGTTTTCTCTTTGACCGATGTGGGATTTAAATATAAAACAAGTTTTCATTGAATTAACATGGCAAAAGTTCAACACAAGAACTCTGTTGCCCCAATCAAGTATTATTATGTTAGTTTCGATAATACATTGCACTCTTTTTTCTTGACGTTACGAGAAAATTGATACTAAACTCGAAAACTGTTACTATATTTAGTGACATGAGTAATATAGTGATATAAGGGTTTTGGCATCTCTTCTTTTGAATTTGTTCTACAAAATGCATGCATTTTGCTGTCCGAGTAAATGTTTTCACAAATATATGTATCGAAGTTAAGATTGTATGGTACCATGAAGTAAGACAACATGAACATATATCAATATTGATTAGCTAAATCTTGAGAACTAACAAAGGTGCCATGAAAACCATATGGAACTCTACTAGGTAATTTCACTACACTTGTTTGCTTCATACTTAAAGAATCAATTATAACTAATTCCGAACTATCTTTATCTTCATCTCTAACGTAACTCATTATATACCCTTCATCTTCCTTCTCGCCGTTTCCTACAGGAACAAAACATGGTTCACCTCCAAACCGCTCGTTCCCATAGTAAAACTTTGTGACATGTCCTATTACCAAGTCAACCTTGGCCATACCACTGCATTTTGGCCAAGGTTCAGCTATTGCTAAGTACACATAACGTGTCTTACGTCCAAGTAGTTTTTTATCTATAGTTCCTGCATCCAAATTCATCCCTGACACAATAACTCGTCGTATCGACTTGCCCGTTGTCATGTTCAACCGAATTTCGGTAAGTTCACTACTAAGAGGGTCGTTTTCGTCTTCATTTTCGTTAAAGATCGCATCGGGTGGAGTCATGCATGACCCAATTACTACAATAATTTTATCACCATTAATATCATCTTCCTCCCATGCATTCCATAAGTGGAAACAAAAACAATCGGGTACGTCGATCCATTGGATACTTGACCCATCTATAGCTGATTTGGATAAAACACCATATTTTGACACCTTATTCGGGTCAAGTACCACGGGTGACTTGCCCCGTACCATTTCGGATAACTTGAACACCACTTGGTGATCAGGAATGATCACTTGACTTTGCGTGATGGCAAAGTCATGTATCATTGTTGGTTGGTCTAGTGAAATAGACACCTCACGTGACTTGTGACCATTTTTCTCAAAACTAAAGAATTTAAGGTATGGTTTCTTGACGACATCGTAACTCAACGAAAAAAGTTCACCTGTGACAGGGTCCAGTTTAGGATGCGCAATTAACGGACATTTAACTTGTCCATCATAATCAAACCGTCCACGTGTCACAAGATCACCGTCACTTTCTATCCTAACATTATAAGGTAAATCATCCTCGGACATTGCTAACAAACGTCCATTAAAATAAACCAAGCCTGCATTAGCCACGCCTATCCCATGAGACGTGTCTAACAAGCCGGCTACACCTCTAGCGTAAAACAACGCTAGACGTGCCAAGCCAAGGTGGCCATGCAGCTCACCTATTGGCTTAGGAAAACAAGCTCGGCCCAATAATACTTCCTGCTCTAGCCGGTTTGTTCTAGTAAACCGACTAGCGTAGCTAGCGGTATTATTTGGGCCTAGCTTTACGGCATGTATCATTCCATCACCATCAAAAAAATGATGGCCACCTTTTGGCTTAAAATAAGGGTTGGCACCATTTCTTAAGTATACCCCACTTAACTCGACAGGTATTTCACCAACAACTTCTAGCCCATGCTGAACCGGACACTCTTTAACCGGTGCAAAATTTCCCACAAGCTGAACCGCCGGGTCAACCGGTTTAGGTAGCTTATGTTTTCTTTCTAGCTCCATAAGTGACTGTTCGAACATGTCTAGAGCTGAGGCTGCTAGCTTTTGAAGTGGGTTAAGTAAAGGTGGACTCACTGTGGTTAACTCTGGTAACATTTTTGTGTCTAGTAACTTTGATGGTGGTGATGATATATTTGTGTAACGTTTTATTTGTATTATGCATGTAATAGATGGTGCTCTTTTAACTTGTGATATTGGTTTTGTGGGATACTTTGCTAGGTGTAATGATGCCTCCATGATAACAAGCTGACAATGGCTAAGGAGGTGATCAGTGAAAGTGTACAAATGAAATGTGTTACTTGTGAAGTATATATAGGGTGTGAAGTTTATGGTAAAAGTGAAAAAATAGCCCACGTGATAGCTTCTAAGATGGTCCACCTAGCAAGACTAGGGACACGTGTAATAAACACTAGGTTTTTACTTTTCATGGTACTAGAAAGAGCTCAAACCTTCTTGGAGATAAATCCTTGTTGGATCCGATGCATAAAAATTCGAATCTAGAAGAATTAGATTTATTGTGATTGTTTAATAAAAAGCATGTTGCAAGTTATTTGGTATTTTAGCTTGAAGAGATTTGCTTTATAAAGGTTTTTATTAGGTTTAATAAAGGTTTTTGTTAGGATTTTGTACCACTTTCATTACTCTTAGTTTTATTTAAGTTTTTATTATTTTAATTAAATGCATAGATGGACGTTAGTGAAGACCGGAGAGTGTCACGGCCTTCCTTAAATTTTAAGATTTTACTTATATTTGCTCAAAGGAAATACAACGCTGGCATTCTCAAATAAACAAATATAGCACTCGGCCCTATTATAAAATTCACCTAATTTCCGTCCATGATTACTGTAATAGAGAATTTTTTTCCCCATTAAAAATGTCACTAAGACATTTTTAAAACTTAATTAAACAATACAAATAATAAAGCATATTATATAAGACTAATGATCAAAAAAACAGTTTACCAAATACTAATTATAAAGCTAAATGTACTATATATATTTCTCCAACATGCATATTTTATTCTTCATTATATTTTTTTTCTCCAACATGTTTCTCAAGCAGAATTTTCATCACCGGAGTAAGAGAAGACGGCACAATAATGATTATGGTCGGATATGGGGTGGCTTCGAGCGAAACATTGGTTGTTAAGACCGAATGCGTACTCACAACCTAGCCGGGGAATTAACCAAAAAACCCGGATAAATATCCATGGGTATAAACCGTGGTCCTTCACAAATACCTCCATTTGAATCAGAGACTCTTTTCAAGTTGTGTTGTTGGAAATGATTATCATTCAATACATTTCTTTATAATATTATAAGAAAAATGAAACTAAAAAACACTTGCCAATTCTTAGTATAGTCAAGTTTTTTTGGTCCATCAACATACAAATCTAGTTAAGCTATTTATCAACTTTGGCATAATGTTTTAAAAACTGGTTTTAACTGATTTCTTCAGTTCGTGGCTTACATACAATTAGTTTAATTAACCACTGGTTAGACACCGGGTCTTTTCACCAAAATCGGTTTCCAACAACTAAAGGGGTTTTCGGTCTGTCCTGATAAATCTGCCGGCACCCGGCCAAGTTTTAAAACATTATATAGGTGTAGACTAGGTGGGGTGTATGAATTTTTCTTTAATTTTCTATTTTTTTTCGAATATAAATATATATTGTAATAGTTAAAGAAAATAAAAATTAAAAAGTACAACTTGGGTAGTATAAAACCTGAAAGGAGTCGTTGTTTTGATCAGTAACAAAAGGGAAGTGATTTGCAAACTTTTAAATTTTTTTGAAACACTCCAACGTACAAGCGGTTAAAGCAGATTATATATAAAGTACAACCACTTATTGCATCAATTGGAGTGTGCTATTAATTTCAAGAGTGTGCAAATCATTTCCTGTAACAAAAGGGTAAAACTCTTGGTGAACAGAATTTTCTAAACATCAGTCATCTAATGTTGATGAATAAACGTTTTAAGATGTTGAAAACAAGTTTGTCTAGAAGGTTTAGTTGTTTCCAACGTGTAAACTTATATACAACAATAGTAGTGTTGTACCTGGGCTAACATGAGCTTTGAGTTAAACATTTTCTCATACTAAATACGACAATGAAAAATATATTACCTTTTGAAACAAATTAAAAGGGTTAAAACGCAAATATGCGTATAAACATTTCTAACCTAATATAACGAACTTTCATTTTCGTCCGTTACTAAACTTATAATTTATACGGAGTATTATTTTTCATTGTTTGAGGGTGACTGAATGGATATTTTATTATAGTTAAGCAATATAAATTTCGTGTTTTTATAAGTTCAGTGATCTTTACGTGCATTTTTATAAATTTATTGACCCCAAAATGTCATGTTTAATAAGTTCAACAAGTTAAATAGAAAAAATGAAAGTTTGTTACTTTAAATGCATTTTTTTAAAAAGTCTAATAACATATTCATATATTAACCGAAAGAAAAAACCTTGGTGTTCTATCAATTTAACTTCATTTTTAACAAATATTTGTTAAATTTTTTGTTAAAGGTAAATTCTCTGACATCGATCAGATATATAATGTTATGTATGACTATACACATTGGGATATTTTTATATACGGCTCTGATCTAGTGTTGTGTATAATTGTACACATTGGGATATTTTCATATACGACTCTGATCTAAAGTTGTATAATTGTACACATTGGGATATTTTCATATACGACTCTGATCTAAAGTTATGCTCGTGTTCAGGAATGGAACCAAGACACAAAATGACCAGGGTGCACTTAGAATAAACTAAACAATACTACAAATACAAGTTTTAGGGACCGGGTGAATTTAATAAAAAAAACGAGGGTTTTTAACAAAATTAACACTATGCAACAAAAATCTATGGGTGTCCCCGGACCCCCGGAACACCCCTGGTTCCGTCACTACTCGTGTTCTACTTCCATTCAACAAGACGGTTCTTTTTTACGTATTCCACAACTTTTTAGTTTTTACACGATTCTTACCATGTGTAACGAAGTGTAGTGTAGTAAGAGCAAAATTATAAAGATTTCGACCTTTTCAAAAACACTAGCTCCGATCCCCTTATTTACCTCTAAAAGTGCAAGGTGTAACACGAAAGATCCTTTTTTTGCTCTCTTTAGCCCTATGTCTCTTATCTCTAGGAGGTCTATAGCCTCTTTATAGGCAAAAAGTAGCGCTTATAACATGCCATGCATGTTATAACTTCACCACTATCCATAAGTTATATGGTCATCGTCAGTTGCATAGCAAAAGTTATACAGTTTTTTTTTTTTTTTTCTTTCCTTTTTTTGAGTGCAAAAGTGGTGCGCGTTTTTTTCTTTTTTTTCTTTTCTTTTTTTTTTTTTAAGAATATTGTTGAGGAGTGTATATTATTAGTTTTGTATTATATGAATGTTATTGGGTAAACTCTAACTTAGACGGTAAATAATACACCTATAACCATCAACTGCACCTAGCACCCGAGTGCGTTCGCATACTGTCATTTTCTAAATAACAAAACACATCTTATACACCAGTAACAAAATCTGTGCATGCATATATTTGGCCAACCCGCCTAACAACTTGAGGTCTTGAGCATGACACATATAAAGGTACATTGAATATTTATTATTTATCTCTTATCAGTCAGAGATTCCATACACGTACGTATATTGGAAATGGAAGAAAGGCCTACAAAATCACATGTCACTAGGGGTGTTCATCGGTTCGGTTATCGGTTAATCGGTTTATTCGGTTCGGTTTGTTCGGTTAAAAAAGAATTTGGGTCATAACCGAAAACCGAACCGAACCGAAAATATCTATAACCGAACCGAACCGAGAACCGAACCGAAGTTCGGTTCGGTTATGGGTCAAAACCGAAAACCGAATTTTTTACTTAAATTACACTATTTATATTTTTTTTTGAATTTAGTTATATATATTTTTGGCAAAAAAAATATTTCAAGCATAAAAAAATGTTTTTTTATATTAGTATAAAATTTTAATGGATATTTTTTATATTTAAAATAATATAAATATATAAAAAAATATATATATTTATATAAATTCGGTTTTCGGTTCGGTTTTCGGTTCAGATAGCTAAACCCATATCCAAACCGAAAACCGAATTTTTAATTCGGTTCGGTTCGGTTTTAACAAGTTCGGTTCGGTTATATGTTCGGTTCGGTTTTATTTCGGTTCGGTTTTCGGTTTATTCGGTTAATTAACCGAACCGTGAACACCCCTACATGTCACTAAAGTTTAGAGACTCAATGTAAATGATGGAATTTAATTCCAAAAATAAATACATTAAAGAGAAAAGTACCAAATTAGTACAAAAGTACAATGTCATTTTACTTTGTGGTCACTTTTGTACCTTATTCCTAAAAGAGTCATGCTCAATTGTTCGACTGCTCAACTCCACTAGAATTGTGCCACGTGTCCCACCACCAAGTATACCACAAAATCTTAATGCAATCTACTTTACTATTCACATGGTACAAAAAGAAATAGTTTTTTATTAAATGACAGTGCTCGACTTGTGTGCTCACTTTTTGCTTAGAAAATTGAAACATATCTTGTGGCATCAAATCAAATCT